>OZ020312.1:5588692-7016210 GCA_963971305.1 Arcuatula senhousia | reverse complement strand
TCAGTTCACATCAATGACTTCTGTTCTTCTGTAACTGTATCATGATCTAAATCATCAGGCGCTCATATACAAATATGGGATATCTATCTCTCAGATGAGTGGAACCGTTGGCTTAAGGACGTTTGCTCTTTATATTTTGGGATTTTTGTCAGATTTTCGAGATCCTCAGGGTTTGTCCATCTATTACGCTTGAATGTTTTTGCCCATGAACCCCCTATTTTCTTTTTCTTTTTCTTATTCAAAAATATGTCCACTGAATATGCAGTTCACAATTTATTATAAAATTGTATTTACTCTGTAATACATTTTAAAAGGTTTTAAGATGCCAATCTGTGGCAATGCAAAAGTAATGAAAAATCTAGAGAGAACTTATTTCCCGCCAAAATTATAAACGCTTATAGCATAAAAACGAGCACATGGACCTACATTTTTTTCTTGCTAATTTTGATCATGTGAATATATTCTTTCAAATAAATGCAAGTTTATACATTTTTATTTTATTTTGGACAGAGGAGCAAACCCCCTTAAAAGAGGATTGTCTTCCTTTATCGAAAATGGCACGCTGAATGGGCCATTTGCAGCGTAACCGGAGCGCTATAGCATGCTAAAACTGTTTACTCTTCCGCAGAACATGAGTTAAAGCTCGTTACGACTTGAATTTGAGTTGTTGATTGCTATTAATTGCCTTGTATTTTAGTTTTTTGTGTTGTATTTTCATTCTCGCTGTTATCGTTTATGGTTACTGGTTTCGTCTTTTACATTTCGCACTTTGACATTCGGGTTCCCCATTGGAACCTCTGCTTTTTTCATTAGGGGGTACATGTAATGCATTTTTGTCTTGCCTGCGACAAATAGTCGCGGAAGCGAGACATAGGTATTACTTTCCGGCGGCGGCGGCGGCGGCGACGGCGGCGGCGTAAACTTTTTTGTAAGACTTTTGTGGACAATGAATTGCTTGAAAAGTATAATAGCTAGGCATCTGATATTTAGTATACAGACAGTTCAGGTTATGGTCTACGCAACTGTTATCATGCCGTGTGACCGTGACCACATTTTCACGCTCTAGTGACTCTGTGAACTTAGGTCTTTTTTCAGGCCGTAAACTATTTTGTAAGACTTTTGTGGACAATGAATTGATGGAAAAGTATAATAGCTAGGCATCTGATATTTGGTATACAGACAGTTCAGGTTATTGTCCACGCAACTATTACCATGCCGTGTGACACTGACCCTATTTTCATGCTCCAGCGACTCTGTGAACTTGGGTCTTTTTTCAGGCCGTAAACTTTTTTGTAAGACTTTTGTGGACGATGAATTGCTGGCAAAGTTTATTAGCAAGGCATCTGATATTGGGTATACAGACAGGTCAGGTTATGGTTAACACAACTGTCACCATGCCATGCGACCATGACCCCATTTTTACCCTCCAATGACTCTGTGAACTTAGGTCTTTTTTTCAGGCAGAAAACTATTTGTAATACTTGTTTGAACAATGGATTGCTTGAATAGTATAATAGCTAGGCATCTGATATTGGGTATACAGACACTTTTTGTGTTCATATCAAGAAATGAAAGCTTTGGTAGTTGATTTTAGTGATGGTGCCAGCAGGCGAGACATACTTTTAGTGGCCACACTTGTTGATAGAATATACATAAAACCATATCCTTTCAATCAAATGAAAAATCTAAACATTATGTTCACAATTTGCTCCTCCTCCGACAACTTTAAGTATGAAAAAAGTAGGAAAAACCTGCTTCCAAGATTTTTTACTCTTGCAGGTTTAAGAGATCATTTAGTTTGGCTAACTAAATGTTATCGTATTTGGTAGATTGTACATGTAGAATAGAATGGAATAGAAAAGAATAAAAAAGAATACTTTTATTATACCAATCATGGGCCATTTCTGGCATATATTACATTGATTTAAAAATAATGAATTACATATATATACATGTATATGATCTAACAAAACTTAAAAAGGTCAGAGACACCGAAATCTATTTATTCAAATTGATGATAATTTTGATACTTCGTTGCATTATAGAACATATGAAAGGTAGTATCATACAACACTTGTTGGTTTACGTCAAAACAAGGTCAAACGTCTATCATTACGACATGAGTTAGCATTAATTGTTGATTTCTGTTCGG
This sequence comes from Arcuatula senhousia, assembly GCA_963971305.1. Classification (NCBI taxonomy): domain Eukaryota; kingdom Metazoa; phylum Mollusca; class Bivalvia; order Mytilida; family Mytilidae; genus Arcuatula; species Arcuatula senhousia. Next base: position 7,014,058 of record OZ020312.1, on the reverse strand, counting down.
TTGAATTTGTGTTTGTCATGTTTATGTTTCTTTGGGAAGTTCGCATTGTGTTTACTGTTTTTGTCGTCCTAACTCTTCGGATTTTGACACTCAAATGCCCTATTGCTGCTTATTTTCTTCTAACATTACTTCAATCAGGGAAAAATAAAAGCAAAATAAAATAAACATTTGACATTAAAAAAACAATAGTTTTATCAATACCTTTGGACATTTTGTTAACGCACATCTGGATTTTACATGTTTCGTTTCTATATTTGGGACGACATTTGCTGTTGTTTCACAGAGCACATACCGTTTAAGCTGGTCTTGTTTCGTTAGTATCTAATTTTTACTTTTTTTGTGGTAGTTTGCAGTTAACAAGCGAAAACATAAAAATGCAATAATAATACTTCATTAATAATATACAATATATGCTCGTATGTAAGAAATTGCTAAAATTGAATTCCGTGAAAAAATGACCTTCCATTTTTTTTTTATAAAGTCCACAAAAAAACCAACTCATATGTTAAAAAGATAACACAGCTCGTCAGTCAGATATGTTTCATAACCAAAGAAGGAAAGAAAGGTCAAAACTTAGTTAACCGTTTACACTTTATTTTTTTCCTGTGCTTAAAGATTTGGATAATATGCCTTAATGTTTTGGATAAATACATTTCAAATTTCCCGCCCAATAATGCAGTTAAGCTGTGTAACAACCCGTTTTGCAATAAACTCCCCGTTTTGCAATAAAATATTTTTTTCTTTGTTTTATCATGTTTTAGGTACACAATGGTTCCAAATGATCATTGATGAAGTTTAAGATAAAAAAAATATTGTTTTTAGATATAAATTAATATGATTTAACTACTTTATTGCAAAACGGGTTGATAAAATATGTTCCATTTTTTGCATAGACCTCCCCGTTTTGCAATAAAATATTTTTTCTTTAATTTTTTATAATTTATGAACATAATGGTTGCAAATGGTCACCACTTAAGCTTAAAATAACAAATATTGTTTTTAAACATAAGCAAGAGGTTCCTAAGAGCCTGAATCGCTCATATTTTATGTTTATCATGTTTTAGTACACAATGGTTCTAAATGGTCACCAATGAAAGTTAAGATAAAAAAAATATTGTTTTTAGATATAAATTAATATGATTTAACTAATTTATTGCAAAACGGGTTGATAAAATATGTTCCGTTTTTTGCACAGACCTCCCCGTTTTGCAATAAAATATGTTTTCTTTGATTTTTTATCATTTATGGACATAATGGTAGCAAATGGTTACCACTTAAGCTTAAAATAACAAATATTGTTTTAAAATATAAGCAAGAGGTTCCTAGGAGCCTGAATCGCTCATATTTTATTTGTTTATCATGTTTTTAGTACACAACGGTTCTGAATTGTCACCAATGAAAGTTAAGATAAAAAATATTGTTTTTAGATATAAATTAATATGATTTCACTACTTTATTGCAAAACGGGTTGATAACAATATGTTCCGCTTTTTGCACAGACCTCCCCGTTTTGCAATAACATATTTTTTCTTTGATTTTTTATCATTTATGGACATAATGGTTGCAAATGGTCACCAATTAAGCTTAAAATAACAAATATTGTTTTTAAACATAAACAAGAGGTTCCTAGGAGCATGAATCGCTCATATTTTATTTGTTTATCATGTTTTTAGTACACAATGGTTCTAAATGGTCACCAATGAAAGTTAAGATAAAAAAATATTGTTTTTAGATATAAATCAATATGATTTAACTACTTTATTGCAAACCGGGTTGATAACAATATGTTCCTTTTTTTGCACAGACCTCCCCGTTTTGCAATAAAATATTTTTTCTTTAATTTTTTATCATTTATGAACATAATGGTTGCAAATGGTCACCACTTAAGCTTAAAATAACAAATATTGTTTTAAACATAAGCAAGAGGTTCCTAGGAGCCTGAATCGCTCATATTTTATGTTTATCATGTTTTTAGTACACAATGGTTCTAAATGGTCACCAATGAAAGTTAAAATAAGAAAATATTGTTTTTAGATATAAATTAAAATGATTTAACTATTTTATTGCAAAACGGGTTGATAAAATATGTTCCGTTTTTTGCACAGACCTCCCCGTTTTGCAATAAAATATTTTTTTTCTTTGATTTTTTATCATTTATAGACATAATGGTTACAAATGGTCACCAATTAAGCTTAAAATACCAAATATTGTTTTTAAACATAAACAAGAGGTTCCTAGGAGCATGAATCGGTCATATTTTATTTGTTTATCATGTTTTTAGTAAACAATGGTTCTAAATGGTCACCAATGAAAGTTAAGATAAAAAATATTGTTTTTAGATATAAATTAATATAATTTCACTACTTTATTGCAAAACGGGTTGATAACAATATGCTCCGTTTTTTGCACAGACCTCCCCGTTTTGCAATAACATATTTTTTCTTTGATTTTTTATCATTTATGGACATAATGGTTGCAAATGGTCACCAATTAAGCTTAAAATACCAAATATTGTTTTTAAACATAAACAAGAGGTTCCTAGGAGCATGAATCGCTCATATTTTATTTGTTTATCATGTTTTTAGTAAACAATGGTTCTAAATGGTCACCAATGAAAGTTAAGATAAAAAATATTGTTTTTAGATATAAATTGATATGATTTCACTACTTTATTGCAAAACGGGTTGATAACAATATGTTCCGCTTTTTGCACAGACCTCCCCGTTTTGCAATAACATATTTTTTCTTTGATTTTTTATCATTTATGGACATAATGGTTGCAAATGGTCACCAATTAAGCTTAAAATAACAAATATTGTTTTAAACAAAAACAAGAGGTTCCTAGGAGCATGAATCGCTCATATTTTATTTGTTTATCATGTTTTTAGTACACAACGGTTCTAAATGGTCACCAATGAAAGTTAAGATAAAAAAAATATTTTTAGATATAAATTAATATAATTTCACTACTTTATTGCAAAACGGGTTGATAACGACATGTTCCGCTTTTTGCACAGACCTCCCTGTTTTGCAATAACATATTTTTTCTTTGATTTTTTATCATTTATGGACATAATGGTTGCAAATGGTCACCAATTAAGCTTAAAATACCACATATTGTTTTTAAACATAAACAAGAGGTTCCTAGGAGCATGAATCGCTCATATTTTATTTGTTTATCATGTTTTTAGTAAACAATGGTTCTAAATGGTCACCAATGAAAGTTAAGATAAAAAATATTGTTTTTAGATATAAATTAATATGATTTCACTACTTTATTGCAAAACGGGTTGATAAAAATATGTTCCGTTTTTTGCACAGACCTCCCCGTTTTGCAACAAAATATCTTTTCTTTGTTTTATCATGTTTTAGGTACACAGTGGTTCCAAATGATCATTAATGAAGTTTAAGATAAAAATTTATTGTATTTAGATATAAATTAATATGATTTAACTACTTTATTGCAAAACGGGTTGATAACAATATGTTCCGTTTTTTGCAAAGACATCCCCGTTTTGCAATAAAATATTTTTTCTTTGATTTCTTATCATTTATGCACATAATGGTTTCAAATAGTTACCACTTTAGCTTAAATAACAAATATTGTTTTTAAACATAAACAAAAGGCTCCTATGAGCCTGAATCGCTAATTTTGTCTTTGTTTTTATCATGACTTAGGAACACAATGGTTCCAAATGGTCACCAATGAAGTCTGAGATTAAAACACATTTTTTTAGTATTAAACTACTTTGTTGCAAAACGCGTTGATAACAAAATGTTCCTTTTTTGTTCATACCTCCCCATTTTGCATTTAAATATGTTTTCTTTTTTTTATTATCATTTATGCACATAATGGTTTCAAATGGTCACCACTTAGGCTTTAAGTAACAAATATTGTTTTTAAACATAAACAAGAGGTTCCTAGGAGCCTGAATCGCTCTTATTTTCTTTGTTTTATCATGTTTTTGGTATACAATGGTTCTAAACGGTCACCAAAGAAGTTTAAGATAAAAAAAATATTTTTTTAGATATAAATTAATATGATTGAACTACTTTATTGCAAAACTGGTTGATAACAATATGTTTCGGTTTTTTTCACAGACCTCCCCGTTTTGCAAATATTTTTTTCTTTATTTTATTATTATTTATGCACATAATGGTTTCAAATTGTTACCACTTAAGCTTGAAATAACAAATATTGTTTTTAAACAAAAAGAAGAGGCTCCCAGGAGCCTGAATCGCTCACCTGGTCTAAATTAGAATGAAACATAATCTGACAAAAAACAACCCAATCGAAACTTTAGCTCAATATTTGTCATTCTAATAGGCCAGACACACAATTTATTACCTTTAACGGGCTCTAAGACAATCATGACCCTATGAATACATTTGTAAAGCTAAATGAGCTGAACAATAAAGCAAGCAACAGCTATTCTCTATATGCAATAGTTTTCATTCTATAGGCCAAAAACATGCAAAAATGTTATTTTTGACCTTCAAAGGTCCGTAAATCCTTTAAGGGGTCGTCTAAAAATTTAGACCCAATGGAGATTTTTGTAGAGGTTTTGATGATGAAGCAATAGCATGGCATAGGATTTCGTCTATCTCTTATGCTTTTTGATGCACAAGCCAAAAACACTGGTCTGACTCCCAGGTCTATTTTTAGTAATAGCTATTATGTTATTTTACGGATCAGTATGTTATTTTACGGATCAGAAACACAAAGTTTGGTGCAGGACACCCTAAGAATCAACCATACCGAGTTTCATTAAATTTTGTTTACTACTTTCAGAGAAGATTTTTGAAAAAAAAAAGTTTAAAAAAATGCTATTTTTCACTTTTAAGGGGCCATAACCCTTTCAGGGGCCTTCTGACAACCTCAACCTAATTGAGACATTTGTAGACCTGAATGAGCTGAACATTTAAGCAAGCAACAGCTTTTCTGTATCTGCAATAGCTTTCATTCTATAGGTCGAAAACATGAAAAAGTATTTTTTTTACCTTTAAGAGGCCGTTACCCCTTTAAGGGGTCATCTGACAACGTCGACTTTCATCTTCTTGTTCTTTACGAGTCCCTGAAGAAATTCAGTCTCGTAAGAATATAAAAACAAATCGGCGAGGAGAGGAGCACAGTTTGTGCCCATTGGAATGCCGATTTGTTGTTGTTGTTGTTGAAGCAGTATGCTTGTTGACCTTCTATGACAGCAGACAAGATTTTTGTTAAATGAACGGACAGCTCTGTAGTTGAACACGATGAGGATCCAGCTATATACCTTTCTTTGTACGGATTTTTGTGAAGTTTAGGTATAAAGTACAAATATGGTAACTCTTTATTATCCTCTTTCATTTGAATATTGAAAGAGGACACCAAAAAGCTATGGTTGGCTATGATTTCATCTTTGTTAAATGTTGTCCGTTTGTATGTAGCACTATCGGAAGTATTACCATCAATGCCTAGTTCTTTCATTAGACAATTGTAATAATGTGCTTTACATACAAAAACTATATTATTTGAAGCTCTGTCTTAATCGAAATTTATTTCTTTACACCATTAAACTTACAGAAAAGAGGAAAATAAATCCAAAGTTACTATTTAACTTTAAAATAGGTAAATAAATGGTAGGTGAAGCCACATTTAAAAGGTAAAACAAAATATGAAATATAAATAAATAAAACCTTTAAAACAAATAAAAACTAAATTGCCCAAATTTTCGGACATAAAGTCCTTCTTCAGGGGCTAAAAAGTAAAAAGATGTTATCACATCGACTGACGAGGACACTATTACTATTTAACTTTACTGTTTTCCAATTAAAAATGATTTTTAACTATTTAACACAAACACAGTATTGTCCAAATTTTACACTTCACTTTATCCAAGAGTCTGAAATTTAGTTTTAAACAGTTTCTGCACTAGTGCACTAGTGAATCATTTCGTTAACTTCTGCAAAGTCCACGATTTTAATGCACATGTACAACAATAGTCACTCACATATAATTTTTATAAAAGAATATTCAGGAATCACCTGGCCTGGGCGCCACAAAACTTTAAAAATACATAAGTCTGAGAATATTGTTAATTTCCATGGCAACTCCAATAAAAACTTTCTAATTGGATGACGTCACAATAAGTTGAGAATATTCTCAGACTTAAGTATTTTTTTCATTTTTTGTGGCGCTCAGGCCAGAACGTGTAAAACGGAAACCAAAGTTTGTAAAAAAGTAAACATGGTAAACTAATTCTCCCCTCAAGAATGGTGGCAACATTCACATTTTCTTGGTTTGCGGAACTTATCTATTGAATGTTCAAATCCAAATTTCAAAATATTTTTTTCAACATCTCCATAGAATTTCGACGGCTTAACAATATATTTCGAATCATCAGCATCTCGATTTGACTGCACATTTACATTTCTAGAACATCAAATGTAACAACTAGCAAATCCCATTGATTCATTGTACTTCAAGAAACGATGAATCTAGTCTATGATTAATCCATGATGGTATCCCACTTCTGACACCAAACATGCCATGGCGGTCGAGTTTGGCCAAGGCTCCAGGATAATGTTTAGACAACTGAATGCTACGTTTCATTATTTGATCGTGGGCTCTTTGATGGTAAAAGGATTCTAAGCTTTCTAGTTCTACAGTTTATTATATACACATTTAATAACGGCATTCACACACATATTTACAATGAGGTTAAACAAAGTACAGGATGAATTTAAACTAGTCTTTAAAAATCTTGAAATTCACAAAATATGATTATGTCACTGCTTCTGTTCATAAAAACTATGAATAAAAGAAACTATTACGACGCCATAAGTTTTCAGTTATCCAAGACTTAACAATTAGCATGTTAACATATCTGAGGAACTCACCACGGCAATACTTCCTGTGTAGGCAAGATATTCCGTATTCACATTAACATCAACATCAAGAACTGCATGGATACCATTTGGCTTACAACATTAGTTCCAAAACACCAATACATCTCATAACACTAGAACTGGCTATACCTGCGTAGGCTATAGCTTACAGTTATTCCTCATGATAACCAAACACTATCCTAAGGATCCTCTAATCATCAACCTCCAATAATCTCTATAGTAGTCCTTAAGTGTTTCTAAGTAAAATATACCCATAACTGAAAACCTAAGGGTCTTATATAGTAACCAACACCAAATCTGCACCAACAACTAATTAATATTCCAATCAGCATATTCTCATATCATTGTGCTCTAGAACATTGCTCATTTGAATATGGAAATCTATAGGTGTTGAAAATGTATTTTACCAATATTAATATCAAAGTATAGTACTTTATTGCAAAACGGGTTAGTCATTACAAGAGTTTGTTTTTATGTTAGACCTCCCCGTTTTTCAATAAAAGTATTTTTGCTTACAATATTATTATTTTTTTCTCATTTCATTGTGCTCTAGAACATTGCCCATTTGAATAAGAAAACCCATACGTGTTGAAAATGTATTTTACAAATATTAATATCAATAAATAAACTTTTAGTCATTACAAAAGTTTGTTTTTGTGTTAGACCTACCCGTTTTGCAATAAAAGAAGTTTTATTCAAAATATTTTTTTCTCATTTCATTGCACTTTAGAACATTGCTCATTTGAAGATGGAAACCTAAATGCGTTGAAAATGTACTTTACCAATATCAATATCAAAGTGCAGTACTTTATTGCAAAACGGGTTAGTCATTACACCAATTTGTTTTTATGGAAGACCTCCCCGTTTTGCAATAAAAGTATTTTTAATTATAATATTATTATTACTTCTCATTTCATTGTGCTCTAGAACACTGCTCATTTGAATATGGAAACCTATAGATGTTGCAAAATGTATTTTACCGATATTGATATCAAAGTATAGTACTTTATTGCAAAACGGGTTAGTCATTACAAAAGTTTTCTTTTATATCACTATGAACCAAAAAAATCACTGTCTATACCAGACACAGTGATTTTTTAACTGCCCTACACTGATATTTACTGTGAAACTACTGCCAAACAACAGTTAATTACCATTATCACCCTATACAATCAAGGACAGTTTGTGACAGTGATTACCTTTTGGCTATAATGCACTGTCCTGCATTGGCCTGCACTGTCCGACATTGGCCTGCACTGTTAGACATTGGTACAGGTTCTCATAGATCGTGACAGACTTTACATGGATTGTTAATCACTGTCCTAAATTGTTACAATTTTGGGCAGTAGTAAACAATTTCACCTGTATTGTTTATCACTGTTCTGGCCCGTAACAATTTTGCACAGCAGTTGACAATTTTTCTTGACCTATTATGCACTGTCGACCATTGCCATAGTAAAGGACAGTTCTTGACAAGATATCCACTAACTGTTATGCACTGTTGTGAATTGCTGCAGGAAATAATAGGTCATGACAGATTTGTATTTTCTGTCTTGAACTGTCATGAACTTAAGCAGGAAATAATAGATTGTAACAGTTTATAATGGTTTATTATTTACTGTCCTTCATTTTGTCAGTTTTAGGCGGCGACAAGAATATCTTTATTAATAATAACCTAGCCTGATACAACGCAAGCTCGAAGTACTATGTATTTTATTTTCACATGTTTTTGTATCAGAATCGGAATCTAAACAACAAGTTTATAAGCAACCCGGAAATACTCCTATATTTAAAAAAAAAACTAAATGAACTCCTCAAACACAACTTTATATAGCACACATGTAACCTCTTATCCTTTTGCCAAACATCACATTAACAATTACAGCTGACAAGAAAAGATCTTCTATTTCAAGGTGGTGTCCATATACAATATATGAATTAAATTTCTATACAAATCTGTACATAACCCATGAAAGAATTACGACACATTTGATTAGGCACCGACCATTTGATTTTCGGGGGGGGGGCTGGAATTTAAAAAAAATATATATTCTGGCTCTGATTTGTGTCCTAAAAAATAGTCTGGCCAGCTTATGGGGCGAAAAAAATATTCTGGCCCTCATTTTGCGCATTAGAAAAAAAGAGATTTTCTTAACAAAATTTTCTAGCATTGAATGTATGCCCCCCCCCCCCCCCGAAAATCAAACGGCCGTTGCCTTAGTTTACCAGCCAGCAACCACGTAAACACACTTCTAAGTGCTACAGTTTCACCAATATAAGACTCGTAAGAGAATCTTGTACCCCAAAATAGAAATTGAAGAACGGATGCTAAATGATGGCATTCCAGTAAACAGAACAGACGGACGGTTATATTTTCTGACGCCTTTACTGAGCGATTGTCGGTTCTTGCACTCCTGCTTGATTGAGGACAATGGCCCCGGGACAGTTGCATGCGTTCTTTTGCCAGAGAAATTTGTAAAATAACCTTCCAATCCGGCTTTTCACACTGAACTTAATTTATCGACTGAAGACGGGTTTAAAACTTTTTTTTGCCTTTTGCGCTAGGTTATAGAATATTAATCGCCATTCATTTTAGAAAAAAAACTTTCTTGGTAGTCTTCATAGATTTTGAACAAGACCTCATTTTGACAATAATCCTGACGCTTGAGACCACAAAAATAACCAAATTAAACAATAAGTTGAAATAACCAAATAAAACACTATGTTATTAATATAATCAACACGTCAACAAAGTTTCAAGCCATAAAATGGATAATTCGTGAGGTCGATTTGTTTTTCTCGGAAAAGCGATGGCGGACCTCGAAGAAAGCCCCTAGATTTTCAGAAAATGTTTTTCTCGGAAGCGATAGCGGACCTCGAAGAAAGCACCTAGATTTTAAGAAAAAGCAATAGCGGACCTCGACGAAAGCACCTAGATTCGGAAAAACAATTTGCCTATCATTCAATCATAAAAATGAGATGTAGAATACATGTCGCGACCAAACCTACATTCATAATATGAAAAAGCAGTTCTATAGTTTGCTCTTTCTTTTTTATTCAAATTTATTATTAGTCATGGCTCATTTGAAGGACTTTTTCATGTTAAAATATGATTCATGGTTTAGAAAATTTCAAAAACCCTACAAATGCAGGTAGTGACAAATGAGTCTCACCTTTGTACGTTTTGCTAGATCCGAGGCTAGATCACCCTTTAAATAATATGAATTTTCCGTTTTGATCCTTTGCAGTATAAATCTGGGGTGGTGTTCCCGAAGCTTTCCTAAGAAAAGTCATAAGGTTCATAGACAGACTTACGGAAACATCTAGGAATGACTTAAGAAATATATAATTAGGGGTGTTTTCGAAGTATTCCTAGTAACTTCTTAACTCAGGCAATCCCAACTATAATTGGCCGGATTTCACAGAGTGAAAAATCCGGGTTATAAAGGTGAATGTCGGGCGGGTAGGCGGCGTGCGGGCGGGGAAATTTTTTTTTCAGTTTTCTCAGCAACTACTGATCACAGCCACTTGATATTTGATATACTGCATCAGGGTGTGGTCCCATAACGTGGGATTCGATTTCAAGTCTGTCGCTCACCCACTTCCTGTATAACGAAATCCGGCCATTTTTTACTTTGACAGATTTTGTTTTATTATAAAACGGCAGGTATAAAGGGACGACTATGCATTTCAATAAATAATCAATTAATATAATATATTATTACTTGTGTAAGTTTTTGTTAAGTAATTAAAACTGTGAACATAGGAAGAGTGAGTTGGTGTTTTACGCCCTTGCAACGTTATATAGGTTATTTAAAAGCGATGAACATGAAAAAGATGATAGAATGAACATGAAATGATGATGAGAACGGGGGATATCAAATTTTGAAGACCACAGGAAAATGGGAGAGGTGGGTAGAAAAAATTACCCTATGTGATGCTCTTCTTGGCGGTCAAAAAGGGGTCTTTTACGTACATGAAGCGTGACACTCTCAACCATGGTCAGCGGTCAGGATTTCCGTATTATAGACCTGAAAACACCCATGGACGAGGGTCATCCTATTCACCCACCTAGGGTACACACTTTGTTGCACTGGCAAAATCAGAATCTCAAGACCCTTAGTCGGCTCTTACGACAAACTAGACTCTGCTGCGGGCCAATTCAGCAACCGGACCCGAACATATGAAGAAAAAGAAAGTCAATGAAGAAATACTTACAGAAGACAATTTATTTTTTCCGACTATACATACATATACTTCTATATATCATTTCTAATGTACATGTAATTTGATTTAATGATATAAATTCTTCAAAATCTTTTCCTGCCAAATATTGGTGGTTCTTGCATAGGTATGACATCATTTCATCTAGATTCGTTTTTAAGAATTAATAATTTAGATCATTAATAGGGTTGAAATACATTTGGAACGTCAGGTGTCCTTAAGTAAGGAGAAAAAATTACGGAGTATCCCAAATTGAGAGACCTTCGAAAATATGACTCAACGTAGGTCTTAAGACGGACTTGGGTAAGGTCATACAATGTTTAAAGAAAAAAATCTGATAAATGATTATGATATTGTTCAATGATACAAATAAAGGCTAGATAAAAGATTATAATTAAAATTTATAACTAAAATTATAGTAAATTTGGAATGACAGAATAAAAAGGATTATATATTATATGTACATGTACCAGTATTAGTTTGTTCATTTATTACGAGTTTTTTAATTCAGAAGTATTTTGAATAAAATGATTTGCGTCCTTGGGTGCATTTAAGTATCAGAATACACGTACGGCTTGTTGATTTTGGTAGTTACAATAAACATGTCAATATGCATTTAAACTCATCATACCAATTCAAAGGAATATTTAACAGATACAATGAACCATCAGTTTTCAACTGATAGATATTCATTCCTTTTATACAAATTCATTTTTACCACAGGACTACATTTTATTTTTACAACTAAAGGAGCTTATTTAATAATTAAAAAAAGTGTTTTAAGATTAGATTAATCAAACGTTCAAGACTGCGCGCTGCCGCACGTATATTAAATGAAATTAAATAAACTGCCATTACTATTTTTTTTTCATTCATTGGTTTAATAAATAATAAACTTTTATTTGTCATTAAACATATGTACAGTTTGTGACAAAGACATACATATACAAATAAGAAAGCAAATATAAGATCACTACAAGAACATGATATAATATGCTATTATATTGTATAAGTATAATAAAGGCAAAAAACATATTAAATGACTTATGAAACTTCCGTCCTCAGTTCTAATGACTGTTTTAAAAAGAATCCTATCAACCTAATATGTTTAGAAGTTTTAGGGTTAAGCAAATAGACCAGTTTTTCTTCTTCTGTCATATTGAAAAATTCTCTATTATCAGCTTTAATAGAGTTGTAAAGATTTTCTCTCAACTTACTATTAATTTTACAATTTAAGATAAAATGATACTCGTCTTCAATACACTTACAAGATTTGCAAAGTCTATCTTGACGAGGAATTTTATAATAACGGCCTTTTTCTATTTCAAGGCTGTGGTCACTGATACGCATTTTAGTGAATATATTCCTAATTGAAAATAATGGTTCCGAAAGATAGAATTCCCCCTCTAGAGATGGATTTAACTTCTTATAAAGAAATAATTTGCTAGTTTCGTCGAATCCATCAATTTTTTCAAGAAATACTCTTTTGAAATTTTTAGTGACTCTATTTTTAACATCGTTTTTTAAATTTTTTACTTCTTTTAACACCTTACAACTGAAAACATTTTCTGAGAAATCTAAATCTGCTGAAATGTCTTTGACAAAAGTATACCAACTATAAATGCCTTGACTATCAAGTTCTTTGGTGAGATCAAAAGATTCTTTTAACAATGGGTTTATATCATCTGTATGAAGTCTTGCTAGGTATAATAGAGATTGAGTATGTATGAAACTTTCAATAGGAAGTCTACCCAATTCTGTTCTCACCCCTATGTTTGAAGAAGTTTTTTTAGTTCCCAATAGGGATTTACAAAAATTTAAATGAACTTTCTCAGAGCTAGTCTTATCTACAAAGGAAATATGGTCTACAACTTTATTTGTCTGTGTAGCTCGTTTTTTAGCTCTAAAGAAAGTCAAATAATTATCCATAAATGATATCTCTGAATTATATGTTAAAATAGGTCTAACTAGTTTTTCGAATAAGTTATTCATCACCTTGATGGGAAAATTTCCCATTGATTTAGATTTTTCTCTAAGTAAAAATAAAACTTTTCTTGCCTTTTTTGCTAAATCATCTAGACTGGACTTCAGATTACCATTGCACTTTAATAAACAGCCTAAAAATTTATACTCAGATGTATTTTGAATTTTTTCAATAATAAACATTCACATATTAAAGTTCTGGTTTTTGTTTATGTTTTATCTAATTTTATTTTCCAGAAAATGTTTGTGCGACACACAATTTTAAAATATGCAATTCGTATTCACAATACCCTAACTGTACATGCATTCGATAACTTTTAGCATTCAAACCGTTTGATTTTAATAGAATATCTATAAAACATGTCAAGTTTAAGTATATTCTGTGTAATTTTAAATGCATTAAAAATATATGAATGGGTTTATTTTTTTATGCAGGCCAACATATGAATGGGGTGGGTATAAAATTTGTACCCTAAAGTACTTAGAGTAACAAATCCCCCCCGTGATTTGTAATTCCTTTCAAAATCAAAAATCAAAATTTACCCCCCCCCCCCCAAAAAAAAAAAAATCCTTGTAAACGATCAAAAATCAAAATTTACCCGGACAAATAATCTAAAAAGCCAATGCTTAAAAGTAACAATCTTCTATTTCGTCAAGTGGACTTTTTTTTATCATTGTTTCCCTTTACATATAAGATCAATTAATAACTTGTTTAATGCATTACGTATTCATAACATTAGTATTTATTTTACTAACTATTTTAATATTTTTTAAAATGGGGAAAATACTTTGTAGATTTTTTTTGTAAATAAAAAAAATGCAATTCTATGAACACATTGCCACCTTAAACCTTTCATGTTTATTTTTGAATCTGGCTCCGGCCAGTCCTTTGATCTGTAATACACATTCAATAACACTGGAATGTTTGTCGATAGCTGGAAAGGTAAGATGTACTTTAATGTGTCGAACGAGCTGCATTGTTGCTATCCTTGTCACCGACTAAAAAGAAGATAGTCCAAAATATTAGAGCTGAGCATGACTTGTAGAAAAGAACAGTAGGTCTAAGCGGTAAACAGCAGTCTAATATATCCTAGTATTAAAATTTGTCTAGCTATTTTTTTCTTAATATCCGCTTCTTGTCAAAATCATACACTATTAATTTGTTTAATGAAATGTACGTCTTCAGTTTACCAGCGGTAAAGCATAGCCGGTAACCCTTTTTCCCCAGAAATAGTTTTAAAGTGGCACAATTTGCGGCGTTTCCTTCAATTCTATGCTGAATGGATCCAATGTTGCATTTGCATTTGCCCCTTTGTCACTACTAAATTAAAAAGAGTTTTGATCAACATAACACATTTATCAAATTAAACAACATCCATCATAATGTTTCATAATCTTGATTTACCGTGAAAGGCTCAGTAGTCTGTCTCTCGGGAGACAGATTTTTTCTCACCAACTGTCTGTGCGGGGAATTTTTTTTTTCGCAGAAGCCCTCACCCGCTCTCCCGGGAATTCTCAGCAGAGACATCTGCCGCCTTTTATTTAAAATTGTTTAAAAATGAAGAGTTATTACTTGTAAATTCTTGTATAGAAAAGTAATGAATTTTGAAGATCTTTAAAAATAAACAACAAGAACACTCATAGAACGATTAACTATTGGTAGGGTCCTGATTTTATGCATTGAGGAGCATCACTGATATTTTCAAAACAGGAAGTAGATGGGCGACAGGGATTTAATTGCTACATACACGCTTTAAATGATAATGTATTATATAGGTCATTGATGACGCATAATGCAACACGTATCTGTTTTTCTCAACATGTACAAAATATGGAGCCTAGAAAAATAAAAAGGTTAATTAACCGTATTTGCGCTACAATCTGTAACATTTATTCACAACTCCTAATATATCTATATCACACAATTAATTTCTATAAAACTTGCAATAATGAAGTGCATATGGAGGGGTCTGAAAAAAAAAAAAGACTTTTAAAGAAGAATATTAAGCAAGAAGACAAGTGTGTGATCACCTCTCTCGAGAAATAATAATTTTGATTAGCTTATGTCTACTTAGATTTGGTATTATTAGATTGGAAGGGGTCTTACAGTAGAACACGAAGATAGGTCGATCTTTCATGACAAGTTCTTAGTCAATGCATCCAAATAAGATAATGTGATGTTTGATTGTACATGTATTAAGTGTTTCTATCACTTTTTAAATTATTGTTATACAAAACGGAACGAATAAGAAGTATGTGTATATGCATAAAATACTTTCATTTATTGTCAAGTGCATGCATTTTTCTGGTTTAAAGTAAAACTGATGATTTTCTAAAACTGTAAACTCTCTCATCTGAGTGTAAATTGCCTTAGGTACGCGTTTGGCTAATTAACCTGCTACCGAGACAGACATGCAGGTATTAAGTAATATACATGTGGTTCACAATAAACATCCTGCCTACTGGCTGGTCACACACAGCAGGATACCTATCAAGTCATTTTCACGGCAGTATTGCGTAATTTGTTAATTTGCAAATGTGTCTAAATAATGTTTAAATAATATAGACCCGGCTCAGGGGCGGACCATTTAACTTAATTTAAAAAAGGGGGTTATTTTATGTTTTGATAGGAAAAAAAATATTTATTTTTAAAGGTAAAGAGACAAAATAGTTTATTATTTATTCTTTATTAGCATAATTTTATATTGCAAAAATAACCTCTACTGCCAAAATATTTTTTCAAGATTTTATTTCCAAGAAATAAATAAGTATACAAAGCGGAGAATATTAGCGATCCGCTGGAAAATGGTAAAAGCGTAATAGGCGCATGTAAAAGTGTGGTAAGGATGTATTGAGTAATTGTTGGGAATTATAGACCCGTTTTAATTTTTATCTGAAGAGAACCATAGACCTGTAATTTTACAATTAGAAACAAAGACTTGTAATTTTACTATTAGAAACAAAGGCTATAAATAAAACCATTTATCATATTGAAAGATACATTTAACACGGAAAAGAAGTTTTTGTTGCTTTAATAGTTATGTATGTTGGCTAGAGCTATATTTTTACGCTTGTGCGTCCGTGCATCCAATCATCGGTGCATCCGTAACACTTTGGTGATCTTGAATACTACATAGTGGATGCCAATGATCATTGCTAGATTTGATTTGAATAGAAACTCACCACCCACTTTATAATAGGTCACTGCGTCCTATATTTTACACATGAACGACTATGGTTTATTTCTTTGTTTACTTAATGTTCGATGCATGTTTGGAGACAATAATATTTAAACACTATAGGTATATACTGCTACCGCCCACCTAAATTTAGGTCACTAAAGAACTTCATGTTTGAGGGGGGTGGCGTTATTTCAAGTACGGACGGTTCACCCATCGCTCATAAACACATTTTCCTTCTAGTTTCTTTTATTATTTGTAGTGGGTTTTTTCTTCTCCAATTATTATTTAATATTATTGACATGAAAATTATTAAAATAATTATTTTCTTATGCATGACGATGTTTAAACAAAATATTAATTAATCTTAATTTTGAACAACAAAGTTCAGCGATTTTAAGAGCTTGTGTCAGAAAACTTTCTTTCATTTTTTAAATAGAAGATTTTTCCAGGTGGCTTTACGAATACATGTGACAGTTATAAATTTGTGGTTCTGATTCTGATAGAAAAAAATGTGAAAATGAAAATTAAAAAAAACCATAGAACTCGCGCATTCGGTGTGGCGGGCTAGGTTGTAAAAGATTCTATGTACAAAGCATTAAAGCATAATAATTAAATTAAAAGAAAAATAATCTCGTCTTCGCCAAAAACTAACAAAATGAAGGACAGTAAATAAGAGACCGTTATAAATTGTTATCATCTATTATTTCCTGCTTAAGTTTATGACAGTTCGAGACAGAAAACACAAATCTGTCTTGACCTAATATTTCCTGCAGCAATTCACAACAGTGCATAACAGTTAGTGGATATCTTGTCAAGAACTGCCCTTTATTATGGCAATGGTGGACAGTGCATAATAGGTCAAGAAAAATTGTCAACTGCTGTGCAAAATTGTTACGGGCCAGGACAGTGAGAAACAATACAGGTGAAATTGTTAACTACTGCCCAAAATTGTAACAATTTAGGACAGTGATTAACAATCCAGGTAAAGTCTGTCAAGATCTATGAAAAACTGTACCAATGTCGGACAGTGCAGGCCAATGTAAGACAGTGCATTATAGGCGGAAGGTAATCACTGTCACAAACTGCCCTTGATTGTATAGGGTGATAATGGTAATTCACTGTTGTATGGCAGTAGTTTCACAGTAAATAGCAGTGTAAGGCAGTACAAAAATGCAGTGTCTGGTATAGACAGTACATTTTTTGGTTCATAGTGTATTAGACCACCCCGTTTTGCAACAAAAGTTTTTTTTATTTAAAATATTATAATTTTTTCTCATTTCATTGTGCTCTAGAACATTCTCATTTGAATATGAAAACCTATAGGTGTTGGAA
This sequence comes from Arcuatula senhousia, assembly GCA_963971305.1. Lineage (NCBI taxonomy): Eukaryota > Metazoa > Mollusca > Bivalvia > Mytilida > Mytilidae > Arcuatula > Arcuatula senhousia. The sequence goes on along the minus strand of OZ020312.1, from coordinate 6,996,449 downwards.
ATGTATTTTACCAATATTGATATCAAAGTATAGTACTTTATAGCAAAACAAGTTAGTCATTACACAAGTTTTCTTTTATGTAATTCAGATAAATCCTATTAAAATTGTCCAGGAAAGCGACATCACACCAGTATATGTACCAAAGGAGACTACAGTGAACCGTTCCCAAACCGATTAAATCGACCGCAACATGCACGACAGCATTACCCAACGCGCTTTCATCCGCTCACCCCAAGAGGTTACATGTATTTTTAAAATCATCGATTACGCCAGTCTCAGCAGATGTGAATCAGTTTGAAGATTTCGAGGTATCCATATAGTCGGGGTTGATTTTGGTTCAGATAATAAATGTCTTACTTACTTTCGATTTCACAGCTGTTGGACCTTGACCTCTGACTATTTGATCTTCGACTTCATGTAAGCCCCAGAAAAAATCAGCACCGACTTATATGGATACCTCTCAATATTCATCATGTACAGTAGAGTTAGCCAACTTCAATCCACTGAAGTACAGAAAAGTTGACATCGGTTTAGAGTACATGTTTGTTTGTATCGGTTGAGGTTCGATAATTACATCTATGTGTATCAGTTTGGCTGTCTGCGTTTTTGTGTATATGGTTGCCGTTTGTAGATATCTGTGGATTCTTCAGAGAACAGTATTATTGACGATCAAATCACAACTGCCACAGGCATTTCGAGCTGCTCCAACAAACCATAAATTACCGACAATGTACTGGATGCCAAATTTACACAAAAATCCATACAAATCTCGTTTTATATCAGCATCTAGAAAATGTTCTATGACCAACAAAGTTTTGTCCCTTGCTTTGATCACCATGAAGAATTTTTTTTTCTTTGTTACTGTGAAAAGATTTTCAAAAATAGCGGCATTACTAGTAACCATTTATGGAGTGTTAAGAATTCGCTTGACGTTCTCGACCAACTTCGTGCTTTTGAAACTACCTTTACATCTATCGATAGTTAGTATTTTTCTACTTTACATACTAACCTTCCGCATAATCTAATAAAGAATAAATCTTAATATGTGATCAAGTGGTGTTTTGATAAATCTAAAAGTGACTTTATTTGTTCGAAAGTTTCTGCTGTATTTGTAAATCGTTTTTTTTTAGTAACAAGACACATGAAGGATATGTAAATTGGACCGACGCAGAAATGATAACTGCATTGAATTTTCTACTAAAGAGCATATATATTCGTTTCGGAAAACAAATTTATCGCCAAGTTATTGGTATTCATATGGGAACTGATTGTGCACCACTTATAGCAGATCTTTTTCGATATTGTTATGAATAACTCCAGAAAGACCCCAAAAATCAACACCTCGTCGATACTTTTAATAAAACTTTCAGATACTTAGACGACATTCCTGTAGTTAATGACCCCACATTTTCTAATTTTATCTCCAATATTTGCCCTACAGAATGAACATGGGAATAAATCGAATACAACCGGCGATAGATGTCCTTTTCTTGATTGCATTTATGTAAAATGAAAGGTAAAATTGGCATAAAAACATGCGATAAACATGAAGACTTTTTATTCAATATTGTAAATTTTCCAAAAAAGATGTACCACTGGCTCCATTTTATGGAGTATACATTTCACAGTTTGTGAAAAATGCTTGTATCTGCAGTAGTGTCTCTGATTTTATTGAGAGAGACCGGTATATAACAGAAAAATTGTTGAAGCAAGAATATCGATATCACAAATTAGTAAAATCGTTTTCAAAATTATGTCTAGAGATAGGACTTTCCTTATTAATTTTAGGATTGGTATTGAATCTTTGTAGTCCTGGGACAATGCAAGACTGCGAGCAGTCATCTTTGGTCATGTTGAAAACTGCTGGCGGTCTTCCATTGTGGATTTTGAAATTTACCGATAAGTTATGTAGGTTGTGTCGCGTACACTTATTCCACATCTCTTTATCGTCTATCTGACCTTTTTGTTGGTTTCCCCGAATAGTGATCGATTCTGTTTTGGTTGGTTTAACGTTTATGCTTTCTGCTAGTTTTTGTGTGATGAAACTTCTTTGAGCTCCCTCGTCAAAAAATACGTTGGCTGATTCAAACATCTGATTATACCCATCTGCTGAGACTGGCGTAATTGATGTTTTTTAAAAGGTACATGTGACCTCATGGGGTGTGCCGATAAATGCATATTGGGTAATACTGTCGTGCATGTTGCGGTCAATTTACTCGGTTTGGGAACTGTTGACTGTAGCGGTTGCTCGGAATCTCCTTTGGTACATATACTGGTGTGATGTCGTTTTCCTGTACCATTCTTTCAGGACTTATATCTGAAGTACATTTGGCGAGTCGGTGCTTTGCTAGACAGTTGTAACAAGGCTGTCTCTCTTTTATGATGGCTTTTCGATCGTCTACTTTTGTACAGGCTGTTGGGGCATGGACATTGTTACAGTACACGCATGGTTACTTGGTGATCGTGTGTTTCATTTTCTGACATAAGCAACAAATGCAGAGGTGGGTGTAAAATTCATTAGTATGGACGATACTCATCTTATTCGTTTATCGACTGGCTTCTTCGATGGTGATATCTTTCTCAATGGCATCCCTAAGTACTTGTATAGTCCACTGGTTGCTTTTGGGACATCTGACTAGGTTTTCCTTGGTCATTTCGGGTATGGTGTTGAGTATTATTGGTACTAACATGCTTTCGCACGTTTCTTCTGACTGACCCATGCTCTCTAAATCTCAGATGTAATTTTCAATACCGACGAAAAAAAAATCTGCGATGTCTGACGTAGGACTGGGTAGACTTGTAAAATTCTGCATGGACGCTTCGACTATCTTACTTGGCTGAACAAATTTGCGCTTCAATACATGTAAGGCTTGGATGTAGTTCTTGTTCGTAATTGTGCAACAAATCTCAGATGTAATTTTCAATACCGATGAAAAAAAATTCGCGATGTCTGACGTAGGACTGGGTAGACTTGTAAAATTCTGCATGGACCTAAGCATTCCGAAATGACCAAGGAAAACCTAGTCAGATGTCCCGAAAACAACCAGTGGACTATACAAGTACTTAGGGATGCCATTGAAAAAGAGATCACCATCGAAAAAGCCAATCCATAAACGAATAAGATGAGTATCGTCCAGACTAAATTAATGAATTTTACACCCACCTCTGCATTTGTTGCTAATTGAATCTCTGGACGTTTTTTTTCGTGTATGGCTGCGGAGAATGAATCCCAAAATGTTTACCAATCTAAAATGTTTCCGCTGAACATGGGTAGGTTGAGTTTAGGTAGCTTGTAATACATGCTGGCAATGGATCCTGAGCTCTCGGAGCTAGACGTAGCTTGAGGTAACTGACTTCTCGGGCGATCAAAATGAGACTGGGGGTAGCTTAGGTCTTGTGAGTGCGATCGTTTATAAATTCCGAGGCATGTGGGTTTAGGCTACTAGACTGAGACAAAGGCTGAGGGATGTGTTGATTTGGGTGTATGAGTTGGGGAACAGTAGTGTTACTTGCTTTTTCGATAATGATAGACAGTTTAAACAGGGTCATTTGTATATCAAATGTATACCTACCTCGTCTTCGTGTTCATTTTCCGATATTTCGTCAAAGATCTTTGCATTGTATTCTAGGATGGTCTTCTGTTTGTTCCGGATCAGGTCAGGTGTGAATCCTTTCACTTCATGTTCCATTAAAGGAATCGACTACACGTTTCAAAAGCTTGGTGATGCCTCCTCTGTGTGTTGTACGTTGTAATTTTAGCTTCGTCATCATTGCCGATTCGTCGTCGGCACTAGATTTAACGCAGGTTTGGCCGGGAATAAACTAAGACGTTCTCCTTTGTTTCGTTCTGTTTGGTCTCTAAACGTTTCATACAAATCTTGTGGCTTCCAGTGGCGACGTTAGCATCAATAAGCAATATTGCGGGGAATAATGTTACTGTCTTTGACGGAAATAAAAGTTAATTGAATAGAACTAAATTGAAAACTATTCACAACCTGTATGTTGTACTTTTAGTGTAAAACAAAAGAAACATGTGTAATGACTAAACCCGTTTAGCAATACAGTCTTTATCATAAATATTTTACTATTATTAAGAGGTAATTATATTATGGCAATATTCATATCACATCTCACATCAACCCGAGACCTCCATATCTACCTGAGGGCCTTTAGGCCCGAGGGTTGATGTGGATGTGATATGAATATTGCCATATCATTACCTATTTATCTTATACTTTAAAAACGCATATTTCCATGTTCCATTTTCGTTATTGAAGTAGTAAACAAAATTTAATGAAACTCGGTATGGTTGATTCTTAGGGTGTCCTGCACCAAACTTTGTGTTTCTGATCCGTAAAATAACATACTGATCCGTAAAATAACATAATAGCTGTTACTAAAAATAGACCTAGGAGTCAGACCAGTGTTTTTGGCTTGTACATCAAAAAGCATAAGAGATAGACGAAATCCTATGCCATGCTACTGCTTCATCATCAAAACCTCTACAAAAATCTCCATTGGGTCTAAATTTTTAGACGACCCCTTAAAGGATTTACGGACCTTTGAAGGTCAAAAATAACATTTTTGCATGTTTTTGGCTTATAGAATGAAAACTATTGCATATAGAGAATAGCTGTTGCTTGCTTTATTGTTCAGCTCATTTAGCTTAACAAATGTATTCATAGGGTCATGATTGTCTTAGAGCCCGTTAAAGGTAATAAATTGTGTGTCTGGCCTATTAGAATGACAAATATTGAGCTAAAGTTTCGATTGGGTTGTTTTTTGTCAGATTATGTTTCATTCTAATTTAGACCAGGTGAGCGATTCAGGCTCCTGGGAGCTTCTTCTTTTTGTTTAAAAACAATATTTGTTATTTCAAGCTTAAGTGGTAACAATTTGAAACCATTATGTGCATAAATAATAATAAAATAAAGAAAAAAATATTTGCAAAACGGGGAGGTCTGTGAAAAAAACCGAAACATATTGTTATCAACCCGTTTTGCAATAAAGTAGTTCAATCATATTAATTTATATCTAAAAAAATATTTTTTTTTATCTTAAACTTCTTTGGTGACCGTTAAGAACCATTGTATACCAAAAACATGATAAAACAAAGAAAATAAGAGCGATTCAGGCTCCTAGGAACCTCTTGTTTATGTTTAAAAACAATATTTGTTACTTAAAGCCTAAGTGGTGACCATTTGAAACCATTATGTGCATAAATGATAATAAAAAAAAGAAAACATATTTAAATGCAAAATGGGGAGGTATGAACAAAAAAGGAACATTTTGTTATCAACGCGTTTTGCAACAAAGTAGTTTAATACTAAAAAAATGTGTTTTAATCTCAGACTTCATTGGTGACCATTTGGAACCATTGTGTTCCTAAGTCATGATAAAAACAAAGACAAAATTAGCGATTCAGGCTCATAGGAGCCTTTTGTTTATGTTTAAAAACAATATTTGTTATTTAAGGTTAGTGAGGACACCTGTCATGTGACCAAAAACAGCTAAAAATGCAAAAAAACAAGTGCAAATGTCACAACTACATTGAAACTTGTGCTAAATAATTTCATTTAATAAAACTTCATTGAAATAGATTAATTTTGATACAAATATAACAACTATTCCTTCATTAATAAAATTTTCAAATAAAACAAGGGAGATAATCCACTTGAAAAATGACAAAAAAATTACAAAGATTTGTATTGTAGACAGAAAAGTAAGCTGGTGACCCCCAGTTTTTATTGTTTTATTTCAAAATATATTGTATTTCATTGATTTTTATCAAATAAAAATAAAATTTAAATTCGTGGATTTTTTCTGCGACAAGATTTTATGCTAATTATTTGGCCTTTCCTATATAATCTATAGTAATTTTGGAAAACTTTGAGCCTTAATTTTGGGAAAACAAGCCTGGAAAGGGGGTCCAATATTTTTACACAAGATAAAGTATATATCTTATACTAATATATCCAAAAATTGGACATTTTAAATTCGGCATTATTTTTGGGGTCAGGTGTCCTCACTAACCTTAAGCTAAAGTGGTAACTATTTGAAACCATTATGTGCATAAATGATAAGAAATCAAAGAAAAAATTTCTTATTGCAAAACGGGGATGTCTTTGCAAAAAACGGAACATATTGTTATCAACCCGTTTTGCAATAAAGTAGTTAAATCATATTAATTTATATCTAAATACAATACATTTTTATCTTAAACTTCATTAATGATCATTTGGAACCACTGTGTACCTAAAACATGATAAAACAAAGAAAAGATAGTAAAGTAGTGAAATCATATTAATTTATATCTAAAAATATTTTTTTTTTATCTGAACTTTCATTGGTGACCATTTAGAACCGTTGTGTACTAAAAACATGATAAACAAATAAAATATGAGCGATTCATGCTCCTAGGAACCTCTTGTTTTTGTTTAAAACAATATTTGTTATTTTAAGCTTAATTGGTGACCATTTGCAACCATTATGTCCATAAATGATAAAAAATCAAAGAAAAAATATGTTATTGCAAAACGGGGAGGTCTGTGCAAAAAGCGGAGCATATTGTTATCAACCCGTTTTGCAATAAAGTAGTGAAATTATATTAATTTATATCTAAAAACAATATTTTTTATCTTAACTTTCATTGGTGACCATTTAGAACCATTGTTTACTAAAAACATGATAAACAAATAAAATATGAGCGATTCATGCTCCTAGGAACCTCTTGTTTATGTTTAAAAACAATATTTGGTATTTTAAGCTTAATTGGTGACCATTTGCAACCATTATGTCCATAAATGATAAAAAATCAAAGAAAAAAATATTTTATTGCAAAACGGGGAGGTCTGTGCAAAAAACTGAACATATTTTATCAACCCGTTTTGCAATAAAATAGTTAAATCATATTAATTTATATCTAAAAACAATATTTTCTTATTTTAACTTTCATTGGTGACCATTTAGAACCATTGTGTACTAAAAACATGATAAACATAAAATATGAGCGATTCAGGCTCCTAGGAACCTCTTGCTTATGTTTAAAACAATATTTGTTATTTTAAGCTTAAGTGGTGACCATTTGCAACCATTATGTCCATAAATGATAAAAAATCAAAGAAAAACATATTTTATTGCAAAACGGGGAGGTCTGTGCAAAAAACGGAACATATTTTATCAACCCGTTTTGCAATAAGATAGTTAGATCATATTAATTTATATCTAAAAACAATATTTTTTTTATCTTAACTTTCATTGGTGACCATTTAGAACCATTGTGTACTAAAAACATGATAAACAAATAAAATATGAGCGATTCATGCTCCTAGGAACCTCTTGTTTATGTTTAAAAACAATATTTGTTATTTTAAGCTTAATTGGTGACCATTTGCAACCATTATGTCCATAAATGATAAAAAAATCAAAGAAAAAATATGTTATTGCAAAACGGGGAGGTCTGTGCAAAAAGCGGAACATATTGTTATCAACCCGTTTTGCAATAAAGTAGTGAAATCATATTAATTTATATCTAAAAACAATATTTTTTATCTTAACTTTCATTGGTGACCATTTAGAACCATTGTTTACTAAAAACATGATAAACAAATAAAATATGAGCGATTCATGCTCCTAGGAACCTCTTGTTTATGTTTAAAAACAATATTTGGTATTTTAAGCTTAATTGGTGACCATTTGCAACCATTATGTCCATAAATGATAAAAAATCAAAGAAAAAAATATTTTATTGCAAAACGGGGAGGTCTGTGCAAAAAACGGAACATATTTTATCAACCCGTTTTGCAATAAAATAGTTAAATCATATTAATTTATATCTAAAAACAATATTTTCTTATCTTAACTTTCATTGGTGACCATTTAGAACCATTGTTTACTAAAAACATGATAAACAAATAAAATATGAGCGATTCATGCTCCTAGGAACCTCTTGTTTATGTTTAAAAACAATATTTGGTATTTTAAGCTTAATTGGTGACTATTTGCAACCAGTATGTCCATAAATGATAAAAAATCAAAGAAAAAAATATTTTATTGCAAAACGGGGAGGTCTGTGCAAAAAACGGAACATATTTTATCAACCCGTTTTGCAATAAAATAGTTAAATCATATTAATTTATATCTAAAAACAATATTTTCTTATTTTAACTTTCATTGGTGATCATTTAGAACCATTGTGTACTAAAAACATGATAAACATAAAATATGAGCGATTCAGGCTCCTAGGAACCTCTTGCTTATGTTTAAAAACAATATTTGTTATTTTAAGCTTAAGTGGTGACCATTTGCAACCATAATGTTCATAAATGATAAAAAATTAAAGAAAAAATATTTTATTGCAAAACGGGGAGGTCTGTGCAAAAAAAGGAACATATTGTTATCAACCCGGTTTGCAATAAAGTAGTTAAATCATATTAATTTATATCTAAAAAGAATATTTTTTTATCTTAAATTTCATTGGTGACAATTCAGAACCGTTGTGTACTAAAAACATGATAAACAAATAAAATATGAGCGATTCAGGCTCCTAGGAACCTCTTGCTTATATTTTAAAACAATATTTGTTATTTTAAGCTTAAGTGGTAACCATTTGCTACCATTATGTCCATAAATGATAAAAAATCAAAGAAAAACATATTTTATTGCAAAACGGGGAGGTCTGTGCAAAAAACGGAACATATTTTATCAATCCGTTTTGCAATAAGATAGTTAGATCATATTAATTTATATCTAAAAACAATATTTTTTATCTTAACTTTCATTGGTGACCATTTAGAACCATTGTTTACTAAAAACATGATAAACAAATAAAATATGAGCGATTCATGCTCCTAGGAACCTCTTGTTTATGTTTAAAAACAATATTTGGTATTTTAAGCTTAATTGGTGACCATTTGCAACCATTATGTCCATAAATGATAAAAAATCAAAGAAAAAAAATATTTCATTGCAAAACGGGGAGGTCTGTGCAAAAAACGGATCATATTTTATCAACCCGTTTTGCAATAAAATAGTTAAATCATATTAATTTATATATAAAAACAATATTTTCTTATTTTAACTTTCATTGGTGACCATTTAGAACCATTGTGTACTAAAAACATGATAAACATAGAATATGAGCGATTCAGGCTCCTAGGAACCTCTTGCTTATGTTTAAAAACAATATTTGTTATTTTAAGCTTAAGTGGTGACCATTTGCAACCATAATGTTCATAAATGATAAAAAATTAAAGAAAAAATATTTTATTGCAAAACGGGGAGGTCTGTGCAAAAAAAGGAACATATTGTTATCAACCCGGTTTGCAATAAAGTAGTTAAATCATATTAATTTATATCTAAAAAGAATATTTTTTTATATTAAATTTCATTGGTGACAATTCAGAACCGTTGTGTACTAAAAACATGATAAACAAATAAAATATGAGCGATTCAGGCTCCTAGGAACCTCTTGCTTATATTTTAAAACAATATTTGTTATTTTAAGCTTAAGTGGTAACCATTTGCTACCATTATGTCCATAAATGATAAAAAATCAAAGAAAAACATATTTTATTGCAAAACGGGGAGGTCTGTGCAAAAAACGGAACATATTTTATCAACCCGTTTTGCAATAAGATAGTTAAATCATATTAATTTATATTTAAAAACAATATTTTCTTATTTTAACTTTCATTGGTGACCATTTAGAACCATTGTGTACTAAAAACATGATAAACATAAAATATGAGCGATTCAGGCTCCTAGGAACCTCTTGCTTATGTTTAAAAACAATATTTGTTATTTTAAGCTTAAGTGGTGACCATTTGCAACCATAATGTTCATAAATGATAAAAAAATTAAAGAAAAAATATTTTATTGCAAAACGGGGAGGTCTGTGCAAAAAAAGGAACATATTGTTATCAACCAGGTTTGCAATAAAGTAGTGAAATCATATTAATTTATATCTAAAAAGAATATTTTTTTATCTTAAATTTCATTGGTGACAATTCAGAACCGTTGTGTACTAAAAACATGATAAACAAATAAAATATGAGCGATTCAGGCTCCTAGGAACCTCTTGCTTATATTTTAAAACAATATTTGTTATTTTAAGCTTAAGTGGTAACCATTTGCTACCATTATGTCCATAAATGATAAAAAATCAAAGAAACAAATAATCTTATTGCAAAACGGGGAGGTCTGTGCAAAAAACGGAACATATTTTATCAACCCGTTTTGCAATAAGATAGTTAAATCATATTAATTCATATCTAAAAACAATATTTTTTTATCTTAACTTTCATTGGTGACCATTTAGAACCATTGTGTACTAAAACATGATAAACATAAAATATGAGCGATTCAGGCTCCTAGGAACCTCTTGCTTATGTTTAAAAACAATATTTGTTATTTTAAGCTTAAGTGGTGACCATTTGCAACCATTATGTTCATAAATTATAAAAAATTAAAGAAAAATATTTTATTGCAAAACGGGGAGGTCTATGCAAAAAATGGAACATATTTTATCAACCCGTTTTGCAATAAAGTAGTTAAATCATATTAATTTATATCTAAAAACAATATTTTTTTATCTTAAACTTCATCAAAGATCATTTGGAACCATTGTGTACCTAAAACATGATAAAACAAAGAAAAAAATATTTTATTGCAAAACGGGGAGGTCTGTGCAAAAAACGGAACATATTTTATCAACCCGTTTTGCAATAAGATAGTTAGATCATATTAATTTATATCTAAAAACAATATTTTTTTTATCTTAACTTTCATTGGTGACCATTTAGAACCATTGTGTACTAAAAACATGATAAACAAATAAAATATGAGCGATTCATGCTCCTAGGAACCTCTTGTTTATGTTTAAAAACAATATTTGTTATTTTAAGCTTAATTGGTGACCATTTGCAACCATTATGTCCATAAATGATAAAAAAATCAAAGAAAAAATATGTTATTGCAAAACGGGGAGGTCTGTGCAAAAAGCGGAACATATTGTTATCAACCCGTTTTGCAATAAAGTAGTGAAATCATATTAATTTATATCTAAAAACAATATTTTTTATCTTAACTTTCATTGGTGACCATTTAGAACCATTGTTTACTAAAAACATGATAAACAAATAAAATATGAGCGATTCATGCTCCTAGGAACCTCTTGTTTATGTTTAAAAACAATATTTGGTATTTTAAGCTTAATTGGTGACCATTTGCAACCATTATGTTCATAAATGATAAAAAATCAAAGAAAAAATATTTTATTGCAAAACGGGGAGGTCTGTGCAAAAAACGGAACATATTTTATTAACCCGTTTTGCAATAAAATAGTTAAATCATATTAATTTATATCTAAAAACAATATTTTCTTATTTTAACTTTCATTGGTGACCATTTAGAACCATTGTGTACTAAAAACATGATAAACATAAAATATGAGCGATTCAGGCTCCTAGGAACCTCTTGCTTATGTTTAAAAACAATATTTGTTATTTTAAGCTTAAGTGGTGACCATTTGCAACCATAATGTTCATAAATGATAAAAAATTAAAGAAAAAATATTTTATTGCAAAACGGGGAGGTCTGTGCAAAAAAAGGAACATATTGTTATCAACCCGGTTTGCAATAAAGTAGTTAAATCATATTAATTTATATCTAAAAAGAATATTTTTTTATCTTAAATTTCATTGGTGACAATTCAGAACCGTTGTGTACTAAAAACATGATAAACAAATAAAATATGAGCGATTCATGCTCCTAGGAACCTCTGGTTTATGTTTAAAAACAATATTTGTTATTTTAAGCTTAATTGGTGACCATTTGCAACCATTATGTCCATAAATGATAAAAAATCAAAGAAAAAATATGTTATTGCAAAACGGGGAGGTCTGTGCAAAAAGCGGAACATATTGTTATCAACCCGTTTTGCAATAAAGTAGTGAAATCATATGAATTTATATCTAAAAACAATATTTTTTATCTTAACTTTCATTGGTGACCATTTAGAACCATTGTTTACTAAAAACATGATAAACAAATAAAATATGAGCGATTCATGCTCCTAGGAACCTCTTGTTTATGTTTAAAAACAATATTTGGTATTTTAAGCTTAATTGGTGACCATTTGCAACCATTATGTCCATAAATGATAAAAAATCAAAGAAAAAAATATTTTATTGCAAAACGGGGAGGTCTGTGCAAAAAACGGAACATATTTTATCAACCCGTTTTGCAATAAAATAGTTAAATCATATTAATTTATATCTAAAAACAATATTTTCTTATTTTAACTTTCATTGGTGACCATTTAGAACCATTGTGTACTAAAAACATGATAAACATAAAATATGAGCGATTCAGGCTCCTAGGAACCTCTTGCTTATGTTTAAAAACAATATTTGTTATTTTAAGCTTAAGTGGTGACCATTTGCAACCATAATGTTCATAAATGATAAAAAATTAAAGAAAAAATATTTTATTGCAAAACGGGGAGGTCTGTGCAAAAAAAGGAACATATTGTTATCAACCCGGTTTGCAATAAAGTAGTTAAATCATATTAATTTATATCTAAAAAGAATATTTTTTTATCTTAAATTTCATTGGTGACAATTCAGAACCGTTGTGTACTAAAAACATGATAAACAAATAAAATATGAGCGATTCAGGCTCCTAGGAACCTCTTGTTTATGTTTAAAAACAATATTTGTTATTTTAAGCTTAATTGGTGACCATTTGCAACCATTATGTCCATAAATGATAAAAAAATCAAAGAAAAAATATGTTATTGCAAAACGGGGAGGTCTGTGCAAAAAGCGGAACATATTGTTATCAACCCGTTTTGCAATAAAGTAGTGAAATCATATTAATTTATATCTAAAAACAATATTTTTTATCTTAACTTTCATTGGTGACCATTTAGAACCATTGTTTACTAAAAACATGATAAACAAATAAAATATGAGCGATTCATGCTCCTAGGAACCTCTTGTTTATGTTTAAAAACAATATTTGGTATTTTAAGCTTAATTGGTGACCATTTGCAACCAGTATGTCCATAAATGATAAAAAATCAAAGAAAAAAATATTTTATTGCAAAACGGGGAGGTCTGTGCAAAAAACGGAACATATTTTATCAACCCGTTTTGCAATAAAATAGTTAAATCATATTAATTTATATCTAAAAACAATATTTTCTTATTTTAACTTTCATTGGTGATCATTTAGAACCATTGTGTACTAAAAACATGATAAACATAAAATATGAGCGATTCAGGCTCCTAGGAACCTCTTGCTTATGTTTAAAAACAATATTTGTTATTTTAAGCTTAAGTGGTGACCATTTGCAACCATAATGTTCATAAATGATAAAAAATTAAAGAAAAAATATTTTATTGCAAAACGGGGAGGTCTGTGCAAAAAAAGGAACATATTGTTATCAACCCGGTTTGCAATAAAGTAGTTAAATCATATTAATTTATATCTAAAAAGAATATTTTTTTATCTTAAATTTCATTGGTGACAATTCAGAACCGTTGTGTACTAAAAACATGATAAACAAATAAAATATGAGCGAGGAGCCTGAATCGCTCATATTTTATGTTTATCATGTTTTTAGTACACAATGGTTCTAAATGGTCACCAATGAAAGTTAAAATAAGAAAATATTGTTTTTAGATATAAATTAATATGATTTAACTATCTTATTGCAAAACGGGTTGATAAAATATGTTCCGTTTTTGCACAGACCTCCCCGTTTTGCAATAAAATATGTTTTTCTTTGATTTTTTATCATTTATGGACATAATGGTAGCAAATGGTTAAAATATGAGCGATTCAGGCTCCTAGGAACCTCTTGCTTATATTTTAAAACAATATTTGTTATTTTAAGCTTAAGTGGTAACCATTTGCTACCATTATGTCCATAAATGATAAAAAATCAAAGAAACAAATAATCTTATTGCAAAACGGGGAGGTCTGTGCAAAAAACGGAACATATTTTATCAACCCGTTTTGCAATAAGATAGTTAAATCATATTAATTCATATCTAAAAACAATATTTTTTTATCTTAACTTTCATTGGTGACCATTTAGAACCATTGTGTACTAAAACATGATAAACATAAAATATGAGCGATTCAGGCTCCTAGGAACCTCTTGCTTATGTTTAAAAACAATATTTGTTATTTTAAGCTTAAGTGGTGACCATTTGCAACCATTATGTTCATAAATTATAAAAAATTAAAGAAAAATATTTTATTGCAAAACGGGGAGGTCTATGCAAAAAATGGAACATATTTTATCAACCCGTTTTGCAATAAAGTAGTTAAATCATATTAATTTATATCTAAAAACAATATTTTTTTTATCTTAAACTTCATCAAAGATCATTTGGAACCATTGTGTACCTAAAACATGATAAAACAAAGAAAAAAATATTTTATTGCAAAACGGGGAGGTCTGTGCAAAAAACGGAACATATTTTATCAACCCGTTTTGCAATAAGATAGTTAGATCATATTAATTTATATCTAAAAACAATATTTTTTTTATCTTAACTTTCATTGGTGACCATTTAGAACCATTGTGTACTAAAAACATGATAAACAAATAAAATATGAGCGATTCATGCTCCTAGGAACCTCTTGTTTATGTTTAAAAACAATATTTGTTATTTTAAGCTTAATTGGTGACCATTTGCAACCATTATGTCCATAAATGATAAAAAAATCAAAGAAAAAATATGTTATTGCAAAACGGGGAGGTCTGTGCAAAAAGCGGAACATATTGTTATCAACCCGTTTTGCAATAAAGTAGTGAAATCATATTAATTTATATCTAAAAACAATATTTTTTATCTTAACTTTCATTGGTGACCATTTAGAACCATTGTTTACTAAAAACATGATAAACAAATAAAATATGAGCGATTCATGCTCCTAGGAACCTCTTGTTTATGTTTAAAAACAATATTTGGTATTTTAAGCTTAATTGGTGACCATTTGCAACCATTATGTTCATAAATGATAAAAAATCAAAGAAAAAATATTTTATTGCAAAACGGGGAGGTCTGTGCAAAAAACGGAACATATTTTATTAACCCGTTTTGCAATAAAATAGTTAAATCATATTAATTTATATCTAAAAACAATATTTTCTTATTTTAACTTTCATTGGTGACCATTTAGAACCATTGTGTACTAAAAACATGATAAACATAAAATATGAGCGATTCAGGCTCCTAGGAACCTCTTGCTTATGTTTAAAAACAATATTTGTTATTTTAAGCTTAAGTGGTGACCATT
Source organism: Arcuatula senhousia (assembly GCA_963971305.1). Taxonomy (NCBI): domain Eukaryota; kingdom Metazoa; phylum Mollusca; class Bivalvia; order Mytilida; family Mytilidae; genus Arcuatula; species Arcuatula senhousia. The sequence goes on along the minus strand of OZ020312.1, from coordinate 6,981,134 downwards.
TGCAACCATAATGTTCATAAATGATAAAAAATTAAAGAAAAAATATTTTATTGCAAAACGGGGAGGTCTGTGCAAAAAAAGGAACATATTGTTATCAACCCGGTTTGCAATAAAGTAGTTAAATCATATTAATTTATATCTAAAAAGAATATTTTTTTATCTTAAATTTCATTGGTGACAATTCAGAACCGTTGTGTACTAAAAACATGATAAACAAATAAAATATGAGCGAGGAGCCTGAATCGCTCATATTTTATGTTTATCATGTTTTTAGTACACAATGGTTCTAAATGGTCACCAATGAAAGTTAAAATAAGAAAATATTGTTTTTAGATATAAATTAATATGATTTAACTATCTTATTGCAAAACGGGTTGATAAAATATGTTCCGTTTTTGCACAGACCTCCCCGTTTTGCAATAAAATATGTTTTTCTTTGATTTTTTATCATTTATGGACATAATGGTAGCAAATGGTTAAAATATGAGCGATTCAGGCTCCTAGGAACCTCTTGCTTATATTTTAAAACAATATTTGTTATTTTAAGCTTAAGTGGTAACCATTTGCTACCATTATGTCCATAAATGATAAAAAATCAAAGAAACAAATAATCTTATTGCAAAACGGGGAGGTCTGTGCAAAAAACGGAACATATTTTATCAACCCGTTTTGCAATAAGATAGTTAAATCATATTAATTCATATCTAAAAACAATATTTTTTTATCTTAACTTTCATTGGTGACCATTTAGAACCATTGTGTACTAAAACATGATAAACATAAAATATGAGCGATTCAGGCTCCTAGGAACCTCTTGCTTATGTTTAAAAACAATATTTGTTATTTTAAGCTTAAGTGGTGACCATTTGCAACCATTATGTTCATAAATTATAAAAAATTAAAGAAAAATATTTTATTGCAAAACGGGGAGGTCTATGCAAAAAATGGAACATATTTTATCAACCCGTTTTGCAATAAAGTAGTTAAATCATATTAATTTATATCTAAAAACAATATTTTTTTTATCTTAAACTTCATCAAAGATCATTTGGAACCATTGTGTACCTAAAACATGATAAAACAAAGAAAAAAATATTTTATTGCAAAACGGGGAGGTCTGTGCAAAAAACGGAACATATTTTATCAACCCGTTTTGCAATAAGATAGTTAGATCATATTAATTTATATCTAAAAACAATATTTTTTTTATCTTAACTTTCATTGGTGACCATTTAGAACCATTGTGTACTAAAAACATGATAAACAAATAAAATATGAGCGATTCATGCTCCTAGGAACCTCTTGTTTATGTTTAAAAACAATATTTGTTATTTTAAGCTTAATTGGTGACCATTTGCAACCATTATGTCCATAAATGATAAAAAAATCAAAGAAAAAATATGTTATTGCAAAACGGGGAGGTCTGTGCAAAAAGCGGAACATATTGTTATCAACCCGTTTTGCAATAAAGTAGTGAAATCATATTAATTTATATCTAAAAACAATATTTTTTATCTTAACTTTCATTGGTGACCATTTAGAACCATTGTTTACTAAAAACATGATAAACAAATAAAATATGAGCGATTCATGCTCCTAGGAACCTCTTGTTTATGTTTAAAAACAATATTTGGTATTTTAAGCTTAATTGGTGACCATTTGCAACCATTATGTTCATAAATGATAAAAAATCAAAGAAAAAATATTTTATTGCAAAACGGGGAGGTCTGTGCAAAAAACGGAACATATTTTATTAACCCGTTTTGCAATAAAATAGTTAAATCATATTAATTTATATCTAAAAACAATATTTTCTTATTTTAACTTTCATTGGTGACCATTTAGAACCATTGTGTACTAAAAACATGATAAACATAAAATATGAGCGATTCAGGCTCCTAGGAACCTCTTGCTTATGTTTAAAAACAATATTTGTTATTTTAAGCTTAAGTGGTGACCATTTGCAACCATAATGTTCATAAATGATAAAAAATTAAAGAAAAAATATTTTATTGCAAAACGGGGAGGTCTGTGCAAAAAAAGGAACATATTGTTATCAACCCGGTTTGCAATAAAGTAGTTAAATCATATTAATTTATATCTAAAAAGAATATTTTTTTATCTTAAATTTCATTGGTGACAATTCAGAACCGTTGTGTACTAAAAACATGATAAACAAATAAAATATGAGCGATTCATGCTCCTAGGAACCTCTGGTTTATGTTTAAAAACAATATTTGTTATTTTAAGCTTAATTGGTGACCATTTGCAACCATTATGTCCATAAATGATAAAAAATCAAAGAAAAAATATGTTATTGCAAAACGGGGAGGTCTGTGCAAAAAGCGGAACATATTGTTATCAACCCGTTTTGCAATAAAGTAGTGAAATCATATGAATTTATATCTAAAAACAATATTTTTTATCTTAACTTTCATTGGTGACCATTTAGAACCATTGTTTACTAAAAACATGATAAACAAATAAAATATGAGCGATTCATGCTCCTAGGAACCTCTTGTTTATGTTTAAAAACAATATTTGGTATTTTAAGCTTAATTGGTGACCATTTGCAACCATTATGTCCATAAATGATAAAAAATCAAAGAAAAAAATATTTTATTGCAAAACGGGGAGGTCTGTGCAAAAAACGGAACATATTTTATCAACCCGTTTTGCAATAAAATAGTTAAATCATATTAATTTATATCTAAAAACAATATTTTCTTATTTTAACTTTCATTGGTGACCATTTAGAACCATTGTGTACTAAAAACATGATAAACATAAAATATGAGCGATTCAGGCTCCTAGGAACCTCTTGCTTATGTTTAAAAACAATATTTGTTATTTTAAGCTTAAGTGGTGACCATTTGCAACCATAATGTTCATAAATGATAAAAAATTAAAGAAAAAATATTTTATTGCAAAACGGGGAGGTCTGTGCAAAAAAAGGAACATATTGTTATCAACCCGGTTTGCAATAAAGTAGTTAAATCATATTAATTTATATCTAAAAAGAATATTTTTTTATCTTAAATTTCATTGGTGACAATTCAGAACCGTTGTGTACTAAAAACATGATAAACAAATAAAATATGAGCGATTCAGGCTCCTAGGAACCTCTTGTTTATGTTTAAAAACAATATTTGTTATTTTAAGCTTAATTGGTGACCATTTGCAACCATTATGTCCATAAATGATAAAAAAATCAAAGAAAAAATATGTTATTGCAAAACGGGGAGGTCTGTGCAAAAAGCGGAACATATTGTTATCAACCCGTTTTGCAATAAAGTAGTGAAATCATATTAATTTATATCTAAAAACAATATTTTTTATCTTAACTTTCATTGGTGACCATTTAGAACCATTGTTTACTAAAAACATGATAAACAAATAAAATATGAGCGATTCATGCTCCTAGGAACCTCTTGTTTATGTTTAAAAACAATATTTGGTATTTTAAGCTTAATTGGTGACCATTTGCAACCAGTATGTCCATAAATGATAAAAAATCAAAGAAAAAAATATTTTATTGCAAAACGGGGAGGTCTGTGCAAAAAACGGAACATATTTTATCAACCCGTTTTGCAATAAAATAGTTAAATCATATTAATTTATATCTAAAAACAATATTTTCTTATTTTAACTTTCATTGGTGATCATTTAGAACCATTGTGTACTAAAAACATGATAAACATAAAATATGAGCGATTCAGGCTCCTAGGAACCTCTTGCTTATGTTTAAAAACAATATTTGTTATTTTAAGCTTAAGTGGTGACCATTTGCAACCATAATGTTCATAAATGATAAAAAATTAAAGAAAAAATATTTTATTGCAAAACGGGGAGGTCTGTGCAAAAAAAGGAACATATTGTTATCAACCCGGTTTGCAATAAAGTAGTTAAATCATATTAATTTATATCTAAAAAGAATATTTTTTTATCTTAAATTTCATTGGTGACAATTCAGAACCGTTGTGTACTAAAAACATGATAAACAAATAAAATATGAGCGATTCAGGCTCCTAGGAACCTCTTGCTTATATTTTAAAACAATATTTGTTATTTTAAGCTTAAGTGGTAACCATTTGCTACCATTATGTCCATAAATGATAAAAAATCAAAGAAAAACATATTTTATTGCAAAACGGGGAGGTCTGTGCAAAAAACGGAACATATTTTATCAATCCGTTTTGCAATAAGATAGTTAGATCATATTAATTTATATCTAAAAACAATATTTTTTATCTTAACTTTCATTGGTGACCATTTAGAACCATTGTTTACTAAAAACATGATAAACAAATAAAATATGAGCGATTCATGCTCCTAGGAACCTCTTGTTTATGTTTAAAAACAATATTTGTTATTTTAAGCTTAAGTGGTAACCATTTGCTACCATTATGTCCATAAATGATAAAAAATCAAAGAAAAACATATTTTATTGCAAAACGGGGAGGTCTGTGCAAAAAACGGAACATATTTTATCAACCCGTTTTGCAATAAGATAGTTAAATCATATTAATTTATATCTAAAAACAATATTTTCTTATTTTAACTTTCATTGGTGACCATTTAGAACCATTGTGTACTAAAAACATGATAAACATAAAATATGAGCGATTCAGGCTCCTAGGAACCTCTTGCTTATGTTTAAAAACAATATTTGTTATTTTAAGCTTAAGTGGTGACCATTTGCAACCATAATGTTCATAAATGATAAAAAAATTAAAGAAAAAATATTTTATTGCAAAACGGGGAGGTCTGTGCAAAAAAAGGAACATATTGTTATCAACCCGGTTTGCAATAAAGTAGTGAAATCATATTAATTTATATCTAAAAAGAATATTTTTTTATCTTAAATTTCATTGGTGACAATTCAGAACCGTTGTGTACTAAAAACATGATAAACAAATAAAATATGAGCGATTCAGGCTCCTAGGAACCTCTTGCTTATATTTTAAAACAATATTTGTTATTTTAAGCTTAAGTGGTAACCATTTGCTACCATTATGTCCATAAATGATAAAAAATCAAAGAAAAAAATAATCTTATTGCAAAACGGGGAGGTCTGTGCAAAAAACGGAACATATTTTATCAACCCGTTTTGCAATAAGATAGTTAAATCATATTAATTCATATCTAAAAACAATATTTTTTATCTTAACTTTCATTGGTGACCATTTAGAACCATTGTGTACTAAAACATGATAAACATAAAATATGAGCGATTCAGGCTCCTAGGAACCTCTTGCTTATGTTTAAAAACAATATTTGTTATTTTAAGCTTAAGTGGTGACCATTTGCAACCATTATGTTCATAAATTATAAAAAATTAAAGAAAAATATTTTATTGCAAAACGGGGAGGTCTATGCAAAAAATGGAACATATTTTATCAACCCGTTTTGCAATAAAGTAGTTAAATCATATTAATTTATATCTAAAAACAATATTTTTTTTATCTTAAACTTCATCAAAGATCATTTGGAACCATTGTGTACCTAAAACATGATAAAACAAAGAAAAAAATATTTTATTGCAAAACGGGGAGTTTATTGCAAAACGGGTTGTTGCTCTAAGCGTTAGGATAAAATAATAAGTATGATAAACGGGATTATCTTTATAAGTTGTGTCGTGATTTTATCGTTTTGGTACATGCAATTATTGTTTGCTTCAAGTGATTTATGCTATTGACATTTTTGTTATTGGTATTTTGGGAAATCATTTGTTGGTTTCACCCCAGGTCAACGAACACTGACCGTTTATAAAGGCCAAATATAGCTGGTGGATTTTGTTTATAATGGTCATTTGACTTCATATAAGCCGTGTCAGAAGCATTCTTTCCAGTTTTGATATATACAATTTTTTTATTCTATCATTTCTATATTTAAAAAAAGTAATTAAAGTATTATTTGAGCTTTTTTTCAAATGTACATTTTTTCATACACATTTATGATTGTGCCAATTGCCGCGATCACATATCTTCGTAAAAGTTTAGTCTTTAAGATTTTTCCATTCCTTCTGTAACAAGAACCTGTAAATCCTTACCAGCTCGTACGGAAATAATTTTCATTATATATCGAGCAAACATACATGTATCTTAATAACTTCACCCTGACTGCATATAAACAAACACTTATACTAGTATGCAAGATAACGCCGTTGCATTTTTCAGACGTTTTCAATGTTTTGAAAATAATACTAGCATACTGAAATGGGTATATAGATTATCTTTTATAAATGTACTTTACATTTTGCTTATAATTTATAGTTGCATTCACATCCAGGTATTTAAGAAATAAATTATTAAACTATGTAGACAAATAGGGCAAATATGAATACACACATTTTAAGCCTCACATGAGGAGTGCACGAGAGATGAACAAAACGTACAAAGATTCATGTAAAGTTGGTTTTGGTAAGACACTTAAATAGGATATGTTTTGTTCGGTCATGAAAAAAGTTTGGATTCTGTTTTGTATTGGTTTTCTATTTTTGTGATTTAAATTATCGTATCGAAGCACAAATATTTACCAAAACCGTGCATTCACCTTATTAGGGGGTTGCATATGATAGTTACATGTAAGCTCTCTTGCCTTCTCAGTACATTTTACATTTATCCTTAAAATAGATATCAAATGCTAAATATAAGAAAATCAAAATGACAAATTTAAACTATTTTACACAATGTAACACCATTAAGAACACAACCATTCGATTAAACCCAAAAAGGACGTTGCTGTGTTTTGATGCAGTAAAACCAAATTTCAAAGGTTGACGCCGTTTTTTGATTAACAATTATTAAGAAAATTGCATGACTAGTGTGAATTAAGGATAAAGTGATGACGACGAGAAATGTACAATTTGGGTACATAGAATGTCCGTTTTAGTTTATGGACAACTCACATGCATCTAATCAAATAAAGAATAAAAATTAAATAAAAACTCCAGATTTAACAAAATCGTGTCTTTAAGACTACAGAAGACATTTAGGGGTGAACTGGTATTATTGGTTAAAGCTGATTTCATTTTGATTTATTACGATATGTATTTATTGAACTCTTTATAGATGCGTCTTTAAACGCTGTCTTTTCTATCTAAGACAAATGGAACTTGTACTACATGTAGTACATAGGCCATCTTATAAAATCATAAATATCAATTGTTCCCTACTATCACTGCATAGTAGATATGGAAATATCACATTCTTCTTTGTGCTCTGTTCTCTCGACCACCTGGATTATATAGCTTAAAAGATCTTGAAAGCATCATCTCTAATGATCAACAAAGAACAGAAAGTAGACTAGGATGTCTCGAGATCTTTCATGCAGTAACAATATAAACTAATTAATAGACCTGATTTGTTTATGAGACAAGTGGAAAATGGTTGTAGCCATTAACATATAAATAAAGGTAATAACAAAATTCCCGAACTTGGAGAATCAATCTCAAATGTCCATAAGACGAGACAAAACACGGAATACATACCGGAAAAATTGAAGATCGCAATGGTCCTAACTTATATTATTTTTTCGATCAGGTAAACCTGACACAAACAAATTGTGTTTTCAGTCACCAATATAGCTTCAATTCTCATATATAAACTTTCATATTCAGTTAGTTACTCCAATACTCATTGATATGTGAACTTCATTCATTAGCAGTCTGTCTAGCCAATTCTGGTTTATATAAAGAGTTGGGATGATCAAGAGATCAGGATACTGGGTTGGAAGTCAAATCAAGATTGTACAAATGTGAACTATTCTTCAATTTCGACATTTAATCTATGGGAATCTTTTTCTCGTAGCAATCAAAGGAAGTGTAAGGCAGAATAAATGAATTAGCTTCCTTGTGATGTAAATGTAAGACCTTATTGCTTCATCTGATCTTGTGTTGGATGAATTGATTGTGTTTTTTTTGTGAATTACAGCTGTTAGTATTCAGTTTAAAGAGTTAAAACTCGAAAATTAAATCATGTTCAAACTGTTCTTAATTTCAATTTTACTACATTAAATTTATTATCATTATTTATTTATTTATTTATTTATTTATTTATTATTTATTTATTTATTTATTTATTTATTTATTTATTTATTTATTTATTTATTTATTTATTTATTTTATTTATTTATTTATTTATTTATTTATTTATTTATTTATTTATTTATTTATTACTTTCCGTGTTTCCTTTTCATTTCACCTTTAATTCATCAAGTTCAAGATTCATAACGTACTTTCGCATCTATGAAAAACAACGTGACTTATATAGCTCACCCCATTGAATAGTCCTCAGTCCATGATCAGACGTTGTGGTGTTTACTCGTTTTAGTTTTATTTCTATTCACGTTTTTTGCCCCTTTCGAAGGACGTAATTCCGAAAATTTTTGCCACATTTTTACTTTTATTCGTTCTTATTGATGGTTTTATGTGATTTTACCTTTTATATGTGGTTAACCATTATCCAACTTTTAAACTTTTTAAATTTCAATCCAGATGTTTTATCATATATTTGGATGTGGTTTCTAAGGTTTATCTCCACTTTGTTCATTCAAACTAGAATATATGTTTTGAAATCTTTGTCATGTTTGTGTAACCATAGTTTTTAAAGATATATGTTTGATTCGGTTATCAAAATATAAGATGGTGAAAAAAATGATTTTTGTATTGATACAGCCATGCTTGTTTTACGACCTGCTATTATCGATCGAAATGGATCAAGTTTTGAGCTTATATGTTTAACAAGATCCCATTACCAGTAATTGTAATATGTTTGTTTTATTGCTTTTTTACAGTGGCATAGCTACCCTTTCCTTGTCATTTTCACTCTATAATGATTTTAGATACGACCCAACAAATGCAACTGTAACATCAGAGAAAAAAGACCAAACACAATCATAAAGCAGTACAATACCACTTACCATTCTAAAACATTGGTTCAGATGACATTAATACCGCGTTAGTGACCACGTATAAGGCAATTATAGGATGCTGCAGTATCAATTCTCTACTATAATAGGATATTCTCTGACGATGAGATTTTTATGACAGTTACCCATAGAGTGGTTGGAGATCTAGCATTACCAAATTATTTCTAATAAAATGGCGACCATGTTTATATATTTATTGCTATTGGCCGGATTTAGGTGCTTTTATTTTGTTTCTGATGATTGGTCAGTAACATTCTTATTTGATGTCAAATTGAGAATTACCACTGAGTTCGGAAATATTTAATTTGAATAACAAACTTTGGTGTAGCGCATTTATAATCTATGTACAAAGTACCAAAACTAGTACATGTATTGGTATAACCAGATGGTATTAAAGATTTAAAACTTAGCAAAATCTCACATCAGCGGCAGTTAATACGTCCAAAACCAAAAGTATTGAAAGAAAAGCAATCGTTTTAAAAATGTGGAGCAATATGAACTTTTTATTCGTTTTGCTGATATTTGGGATCGTTTATTGCATTTCAAAACATGAAATAAAGTGATAGCATATATCACAATGTAGTTCGTGTCAAAACATTAGGAAAATCGTCCATTTATACATTAATCAAGATACATTACTTAAAATAAGTTGATAAAATGAACGTGTAACATCAATTATGCAATAATTTTGTCAATATCATTGACATTTTCATTCACTTCTGAGCAATTTCCCTTATCACTGCATGGCGAAATAAAATAAAAAATTATTGGTTTTCATATAAAATTGCCCTTTGGGTAACATGTCCAGCTTTTAACTCCAGACCCAAAAGAGTGAGTGAGTTGGTGTTTTACGCCCGTGCAACGCTATATAGGTTATTTACAGGCGATGAACATGAAAATGATGATACAATGAACATGAAATGATGATGATAAATGAAATATGGGGTGGGGTAGGAAACACAGGAACGGTAAATTTTGAAGAACCACAGGAAAAGGGGAGAGGTGGGTAGGGGCGGAAAATTTAGCCTATGTGGTGCACTACTTGGCGGTCCACAAAGGGGTCTTTTACGTGCATGAAGCGTGGCATTCTCCACACACGTTGGCCCACTATGGTCGGCGGTCAGGGTTTCCGTATTATAGACCTGACAACCCCCGCGGACGAGGGCCACCCTATTCAGCCACCTAGGGTACACACTTGGTCGCTCTGTGGGCTGAGCACTGACCCGACGTCAGAATCCCAAGACCCTTAGTCGCCTCTTACGACAAGCTAGGCTCTGCTGCGGGCCTATTCGCTACCCGGGCCCCGCACGGGAGCAGACCCAAAAGAAAATTACACAGTTTGTCTATAAAAATATGTTTTGTTTCAGATGTTTGAATTATATGATATGATAATGAGAAGTAGAAAAAAGATTAATGCAACTTTTTGGAACTTATGTATACACTTTCAAAGCTTTAAAATGTCCCTCCCTCATGTTCCAAGCTGCTTTTACATTTATGTCTCGTTGGGAATGTCTATTTTATCAAGTACATTTTTTGTACCACACTGAGACAAAAAGCAACCGGTGGTTAAAAATATATCAATTGCTGAAATAGACATGATAGATTGTTTTGTTCACGAAGTTTTACCTACCCATTGTTTTGGTACATGTGATTACTTTTTGTTTCATGTTATTGATGGTATTGACACCACTGTAATTGGTATTTTGGGAAATCATATGAAAGTTTCACCTCGAGGTCACCTGCAAAATAATGAGCATTGGCCATTGGTCAAGACAAAATGTAGCTGCTTATTTTCCTCTTGTCAAAAACATTTAACATCGAAAAACGGTATGTGTATATTAGACTAATTATTTTACCAGTTTACCATTTCAAGTCGAAATTATATTCTACAACATATTAGTACAATGTATATAAATATGGTTCGTCTTTTAAACCAGTACCTTCATTCCTCAACAATATCTTAACAATACAAAGTATATAGATTAACTATCGTTGCCATGAAAAACTTCGAATAAAAAGACTTGGAATGGCGGAGTTACTGAAAATAAAAAGTTACGAATGGAAAACAATGGACGTTTTAAATTTAGAAGCAATAATTACAATGAAAATATGCATTTCGTATTCATAAAATACACTTTATTTAGTGTCAAATACAAATTACATGTAAGACTATAAAATTATAGATCAATTATCGTAATTTTATCTAAGTAACTATATGTTTACTGGAATGAGTACTTGATTGGTCCATGCCTCTCTTAAAAAGCCTTTGATTTTTTTTATTGAAGTATATATTGTTATGTTTTTATTAAAGTACGAAATCAAAGTTCTATTTTTTTTTAAATGTTTGTTCATAAAGACTATGTGTAAGAAATATAATGTCTTAACTTAAGTTACTTGTATACAATTTAGCATTATTTATATCTGGACTGTGAGATTGATCATTCAAGTTCGGTAGTTTTGTTATTACCTTTATTGACGAGCTTGATCGGAATTTAAGCTATTAATCAGAGCATGCTTGATCTTACATGGAATGAAGTCATTTATCAACAGAGTTCAGTCATAGAAAAAGTACATTAAGTTGTGAAGTAGCTTATGTAATGTAAAATGCAGACAGCTACTTAATTAAAGTAAATTGATCTGGCCTTTTAAGTAAATGTTATATCATTTTCCACTTTTGTCAGCGATGTTATGCAATAAACAGCATGTTAAAAATACTTTTCCTGTAAATTTTTGTCAATTTTTATTTTGCTTAATTTTATGATATACGATTTGAAAATGTATAATGACTTTGGAAGATTAGTATTGATAGGAAAAAGGTCTATTGAAAACCAGAAAACTCTTACTAGTCCAGTTTCCGATTGCACGTTTGTTTGTGATTATGTGAAACCTCACCGAGAATTCCCTTCGGCTGCTGTTGAGCCAAAATATTATTTAAACAGAAACGAACGAATTGCGCAAAATTGCTGCTGCCACAGGCTGTAACACATTTGACCAAGGCAATGTCCTTTCATCTCACTTTCAATTATATGCCACCATTTGTTGACACTGTCTTTACTCGTTAAAGTTCTTCATGGACTCTCGTTTATTGTCTGGATCTTCGCGGTATTTTTTATCTATATAAAGGGTTATTCCAGACCACCTTTCTGACTGGAATCAGTGGTGTCTCTTAACTCTTACTCTAGAAGATAAAATAAAGGAATTCATCTACAAAACGAAGTTTTTTTGACAAAGGGAACATATAATTGAAAGTGAAATGCATTGGTGGTTCGATGTGTTACAAATCTTATATTCAAAAGATGTCTTTGATACAACTGTTGAATCATAGCATAAAACAACTAAGTTCCTTGAATTAAAAAAAAACTTTTTCAATAAGTTTTCCAGTCGACTCCTTATTTTTTTTCTGTCGAAAGGTGGTCATCAAATTAAAGTTGAAAAAAAATAACAACTCTTTTGTAGTTTTGTGTAATTTTACAATTTTTTTGAACAATCTAATGTGAACATGAGTATATATTATTTGCAAAACACGAAATACTTGACTATTTATAGTTTTATTATTTATACTCGAATGCCCCATTGGTGCCTCTTTACAAATGTACTTCTTTGTACTTTTATTAAAAGGTACACACATCGTCTCTAAATATGTATCAAAAGTGCCAGCCGACTATCTAAAGCGTATCAGATGTGAACAAAAACATAACCAATACCTACACACCCGCAAGGGGATATCAAAATGCTACTTTATTGATGTAATGTTATCATTTTATTAACTTAACATGGATTCTGTTTTTCATTTTATAAAGATTGATATGATGAGGGACATTTTTTCGACTACATTGTGGTATGAGATACTATTTAAGTATTGCAGTTTATAATATTCTCATTGGCAAACGAAATGTTACATAAAAATGTCAAAAACATCGAAACATTGCTGCTATTTGAAATTGTTATGATATTTTTATGTGTATTTATTCTATATTGGTAAAATAGATCGTATACAGATGCTGGGAATACAGCTGGGCTACATTGATGAGGAAAAGGTTTTTTGATTCAGAAAAAAAAAGTCCGTATTAAGATTTTGTAGACACCAAATGAATTTTATCGATATGTCATAAATAAACTTTGTCTCTTTAGGCTTTGATTTGTCAGGATAACAAATATTTCTAAATATTCATTGGTTGAATGTCAGGGCCTGATGTTGTTTTAAAAAAATAAAGATAAATTATTTCGGAAAACAAAATTCCAACCAGTGTTCAGTTAAGATTTCTTTCCTAAACAGCAAAGGATACATCCCAAAAAGAATAAGGGAACTGAAAAAAACTAGTACAACACCATGAAACACAATACATAAAAAACACAAAATCCACCGAACAGAAATCAACAACGCAAACTCACGTCGTAACGAGAGATAACTCCGGAAGGGTAAGAACTGTGCTAACTATAGCACAACCGTCGTTCTGCTATGCTTAGACTAGCAAATTAAAAAAAATACTTGAGAATCTCCAAATGGACTCCAGCAGCATCCTAAATCTGGTTGTTGACCCATCCGACGAACGACAAGAAAAAAAAACAGTGATATCATTAGCAGCAGAATAATCAAAGAAGCAGAGATACCAATGGGGTATCCGAATGTCAAAAGTCCGAACGGGCAGAGACAAAGCCAGTTAACACCAACAAGAACGAGACAAAAACAGACAACATGTAAAACATGGAAACACAAAATTACTAAAAATCAATCAACAACGCGAACTCAAGTCGAAACAAGAGTAAACTCAGGTGCTCCAGAAGAGTAAGCAGTTCCTGCTTGCTATAGCACACCCGTTGCGTTGCCAACAGTCAATTCAGCGTGTCAAATCCGGTAAAGAAAGACAAAACAAAACTCTATGACAATCCAAGATCTGCACTCATCTCAGAGATCGAATTTTATATTTGTCTATAAGTGCATGATGTCTTCCGTAAAATTTCTTGAGTACACGCTCTGGTGAGGAAATCGATGTAAGTCCCGCACGCTCTGGAGTAACGAATCAATTGAGATACGTAAACTCCATAATCTGGATCGGACGGAATGTTGCTACAAAAGAAGGGAAAATTGACGATTGGAAAGTTGAAGTCATCACGTTTGTAACAGAGCCTTGTTGATAGTCTTCCTTGAGAGTCAATTTCGAGATGTAGATCTAAACATGATCCAAATCACCATTACAATAAAATGAGATGTCGAATAAGTGTACACGACACAACCTACAATATAAACGACAATTTAAAAAAAAATCCACAATGAAAAACGGCCAGCAGCCTTCAATGTGACCAGTAGTCGCTGCTCGCTGTTTTTCAATTGGCCCTGGATTGAAAATAAATAACATATGATTAAAGCCCAATCTTTGTCCGTTTTATTTTGGATGTTTTGTAATTTTAGACCTCTAGTCATTCAATGATTAAAGTCCATAAAAATCTCACCAATCGAAAATATTCTATTATACATGTAGTAGATCTAGAATATTGAAAGACATTAACTTATTAATTTTTATACAGTCTCTTTAAACCACTTTACGTAAATTCCAGGCAGATTTGTTGACAGCATATATAATCTTCTTCATGCTGTTGACTTTACAAGTTGAGTGCGTTCCTGTTATTGTCTTCATTTATCTGCATCTGTAGGTTAAAATCAAATCTGACACATATTTTTAATTTTTGAAGTCACGTCTATTTTGTCCAACCATATCTCTAAGATATTGCTTACAATGTAGACTTCGCAAAGTGTAAAATGGTAAACAAGCATTTGCATTTGTACTAATTACATCTTTTCTTTTTTGAAAATTAAAACAAAATTATATAAAAAAAACAAAAACATAATTTCATATTCAAAAAATCATTATTTTGGATATGTGAAATAAACCATATTTCAATATTACAATAGAAATTATTGAAGGAAAGGCATCACACGTCTTATCACCCTACCTAATGTACACTTGACATTTGATCGTGAGTTGGTCGCAAATGGCATAAATTAGGACGCCTCAAACTTTGCAAGGTAAGAAAAACATCATTATGAAATGATTATTTATTATTTAGTTGCACAGATCGGGGGCCTGTTGATAAAGCTATATTGCAGTGCCATTCTTTTTAAATTTGGTCCTGGCATTTTATCAATCGACGTGTTTTAACAAGATAAAAGGGGGATGTCTTGAGGGTAAATATTGCATTTTCTATGTTGTTTTTCAAATAAGGTCGTGTTTTCTTCATTTATCCACGTTTTTTTTTCAAATGTTGCTTTAATAATTGTTCTTATTAAAGATTTAACTTGCTTAAAAATATGATTTTGGATGAATAAATAAGGAACACGCAATTTGCATATGTGTAGATGAAGAACAAGCATTTTCGTTAAGAGGTTGTCCGTTTCCCTTGTTACAATTAGTATAAGGCTATTGCGACTTTCGTTCGCGTTCCCGTGAAGGATTGAGGAAGTGCATCTTCGAGGTTAGTCTATACAATGAACTGCGTTTTTGAAAAAATGAATTGTCTTGAAGGTTTGAGTATTTTTGTGTCTATTGTTCAATAGCTCTTGTTGATTTAATTTGAATGTTTATTGAATTGGTTATTATTGTATGCTAAGTGTTGTGCTATGTTAAGGATTATCAATTCTTCTGTTAATGCCTCTTTTCAGTGTGAGATGACCAGGTTGAGATGCAAGCACTTGCAGCATTCTCACACTGGTCAATCAACCAATCATAAGCACCGTTACTGATATCCATTGATGATGTCGACTAATGAAATGCAATGTTATTTAAATCTTTCTGTTTTCAGAATGGAGCCAACTAAGGTTTCAGTATATAACAATTTGGTTGTTATTGAAAAAATGGGTTCTTACGTGCGTTCTTGGAAAACCGGCAATGTTCTTTCACTCGTGATATAATTTCTTAGGTCTTTATGCTCGTTCTGCTGCGCTCCACTTGCAGAAACCTTGAAATTTTCTATCACTTGTGAAAGATCAGCCGGTCTTTTCTAAGAACTTATTCCATACTGCATTATCTTCTATTATGGAGAGGGGTCAAATAGAACCCCATAGAAAATCCATTACGGGATCCCAGCTGTTATCACATTAGGGATCACACCAAAAGGTGGGATATTTACTTGGGATCCCATCTATTTCCCACTGGGATCCCATCTATTTCCCACTGGGATCCCATCTATTTCCCACTGCAATCCCACATTATTTCTCTTGGGAAAATTTGAGATCACATGGTTCTATTATTTTCAGAAAAAAATTAATGTATCAGTTTACAATCCCAATTAGCAAATTCTGCATGCACATTGTACGTAAATCTATTCCAAAACATCACTAAACTGAAAAATAATTTAATGTCTACAACTCTTAGTGACTAGCTGATTAATGTTACCATGATATCTCAACAGGCTTTTCCATTAAAGATTGAAAGAATTTACACTCATCCTACATTTTGTCCTAGTTTGACTGTATATTTTGTTCTTTATCTCTCCAACACCTTTCTTCTAATTAATATCCTATACATGTCAACACCATAGGGTCAAATTTCTATACTCATAGTAATTCCCAATCCCTATATATGTGGAACCATTTCTGTAAAACGCTTCAAAAGGTCTTCAACTGACAGGTTTAATGCACAAATATAAAAAATAAGATTACCATATGCCCAAATAAGGTTTAAAATAAAAAAAAGACAGAAATCTCATTAAGTTATACTACTTGTTAACCCATTTCAAATTCTCAAGATTTAAAAAAATATATATTATTGGTAAAAAGCAAAGGGAGATAATTATCCCATATCTCTTTTTTTCACACTTGATCCCACTATTTCACACTCCATCCCACCTTTTCTCACTTCTCAGGTGGGATCCCACAAGTAAATCTCAGATGGGATTTTTTATCTCTTTAATTCCCACCTAATCCCACCCTATCTCATCCTAAGAGATGGGATCTCGGCGAGATCCCATTGAGATTTGGTGTGATCTCAGTTGTATTTTCTATGGGGAAACCAGGAAAGACCCAAGGCAGTTATTGATAAACCGTAACGATTGAAGAAAAGCATTTTTATGTCAGGGAGATGACCATTACAGGAGGATCTCAGGAGCCAGCATTAACCTCTTGCTTGCCGCTTAAGCCATAACGGTCTCTTTTAGAAAGGGTTATCTGACAACTTTGACCCAATAAGGACTTTATTGGAGTTAATGCGCTGAAATTTTATGCCTCCAACAGCTTTTCTTATTCAGTAATAGTTTTCATTCAAAAGTGCAAGAACATGAAAAACGCTATTTTTACCATAAATGGGCCTTTACTCCTATAAGGTATCATTTGCCGACTAAGACCCGACGTCAACGTCTAATTCTACACCCTGTCACATGAAGTGGCGAGGTATTATGTTATACCCTCACTTTCTTTCGGTGTCTGTCCGTCCCCCGAAGGTTTCTGAGTGATAACTTCAAAACGCGTCAAAGGATTTAAATGACATTTTGCTCAGCTGTTGAGAACTATAAAATACAGGTCAATTTTAATTTTCAGGATGATTCGAAAAATATTATTGAAGATTTGCCACTTTATAAATTTTCCAAATTGGAAAATGATGAAATTTTCTGGTCTAAGAAAGATAATTCATTTCTGTTCTGTCTCTATATAGATGCATAGTATATACAGTATAGTATACAAATATATTCAACTTTTGATGAATATCTTGGCGGAGTATTATTATGCCCTATTATTCCTTCTGTCATAGTCTCTGAGTGATAATCCAGTTTAAGTGATTTTACCCTCCCTATAATCTGTTTTAGTACATGTAATTTATCGATTCCCTTAAAAAAGGGACCGTTTGTTGCCAACGTCATACATCATTCGTACCCTTATTGGTTCAATTGGTTACTGATGGCATAACTTATATGTCCAGGTGAGCTAAAACAAGGGCGTTGATTAAAATTACAGTAAAACCTGTACTAGTGACTACCTCCATATAAAGACTTCCTGTCCATAAAGACTATTTTGAGTCCCCCCAACAATTTTTCCTATATATTTGACCTCTATATAGTGACAACCTGTCCAACGTGACTAGTGACCATAAGAAACTGTCCCTTGAAGTGCCAAAACCTGTATGTAAGGACCTTAAATTAGTGCAAATGACTCTTAATTGGTCTGGGTCAGCTGTCAGATCAAAGCTAATTAGGAAGTGTCACCTTTCTTTGATATTTAGTAATTAGTTCTCAGGTAAATTTTAGGAAGATTTTTGAAGTAGTAATTATCACTTATTGCATGTATTGCTTGTGTCAGGGTTAGTTTAACTTATGTCTTAAAGAGTTGGGAATTAATGATTTTGTCAATTCTAGATTTATGAAATTTATTACTATAGTAATCAAATGGAGATATTTTTTATGATTTTGAGAAATTCTTTGGCAACATTCCCTTTACTTATGAATAAGGTAAAAAAAAAAAAATACTTCAAAACTGCATATTAAAATACTGTAAACCTTTATTCAAACATGTATTAAACAAAGTTTTAGATAAATTTTCTCAAGACAAGTATGTTAAAAATATTAATGAAATATTGCCAGTAAAAGTCTATTGTTTATATTTAAAATAGGACAATATTTAATCAGTATACTATACTTTCTATAGATCTATGGAAACTGTGTCTCAGTTAATACACATACACATGCACATGCCTAACATTATATATATACTTTATCTCGACAACCTCTATATAAAGACCCCCTGTCTCTAGTGACCTTTTTGTCAAGGTCCCTTCAAGGGTCACTATAGACAGGTTTGACTGTAACATGAAATGCAATCAAGTAGGATTTAAACACTGGAAAGCGAGGAAAAGTTAAAAGTCGGACAACCTAGCCTATTTTCAGAGGGTCCTATGGTTACATCTGCATTAGTGTTTAACGTACAAGGAACATGTCATTTTTTTTTACTACAGCTCTGTGTAGTTAAAGCTTACCATATATAGGCTGGAAAAAGACTTAATATCTATAATTCGAAGTTTAACCATAGCGAGTATACCCAGCTTCTTGTAACCTTGAAACATTCTTGTAATATATCATTCTTCTTCTTTGAAAAAAACGCACTACTATGTCGTTCTATATGTTTGTCAACCTTTACCAACCTCTCCATCTATATAACGTGTTACAGACAACACCTGATCAATTTAGAGTGTACTGTTAGAACACTTACTTTTTACTATGTTACCCCGTAAAAATTATGTATTGTCATTCTGATTACATTATTATGATATTTATATATATAGCAGGGCAATATTTAGCAAGTATGATCGAAGTGTATGGATAATTTAAGATCTCGACAACATCCAGTTTACATGTGCATGTAATGGTTAAACAAGTATAACTTGTTTATATCCAATTTAAACTTCAGGCATGTGTGGCAATTATTTTGTGCATAGTTTGTGTTACCGAATGAGCTATCTAAGTTTTATATTTATTATTCCGATAATAAGAAAAAATAAACTTTAATTGAAGAAAAAGTTTAACTCTTAATTGAAAAGTGGTGTTTTCGACAACACATCGTTCATTTTTAACCTAATCATTGGACAGGGTGCTTATAGATTCATATCTGTTCATTTTTACTTCAATATGTGTTTACTTTATGTAAACATCATCGCTTTAAATGTCAAAATATGATTTCCTGAAACCAAAGCTTGATAAATTTAATCATCAAAGTACAAGTACATGTGATTTGAATTTAAGTGCTGTTTGAATATCATTCAACTTTTTTTTATTTTTGTGAAATAATGAAGCAACATCTTTGTTTTTTTACTTTTACATGTAATGACCATATACAGAATACCAAATTGTTTTATAATATCTATAATGTATGTTTCAGAGTATTTTGTAATCCAGGTTGATTACGAATCGTCCAATAATATCTTTGAATTCCACATCGTCCTAGGGGAATGTGGTATTCCATCTGCATATTAACTCTATGAAGTTGTGCATATAGCAATGAAATTTTGATCCTCAAAATTGAGTAGAAACTACGGCCCTTTGAACTTAAAAAAATGCTGAAAATAAATCCTCACTTATCATTGATTTCCTCTCAACTTCTATAGAACTACTCTACAAAACTTCAGAGAAGCAAAGAGTCACCAATGTGGCATTCTAGTGTCAACTAAATCAGTCTTCAATTGAGGCATAATCTATGTTAAAGAAGCAGAGGTACCAATGGGTGTCCGAATGTCAAAAGGCTAAAAGGGCAGAGACAAAACCAGTAAACACCAACAAGAACGGGACAAAAGCAGACAACATGTAAAATATGGAAACACAAAATAACTGAATATCAATCAACAACGCGAACTCCAGTCGAAACAAAAGTGAACTCAGGTGCTCTGAAAGAGTAAGCAGTTCCTGCTTGCTATAGCACACCCGTCGCGTTGCCAATAGTCCATTCAGCGTGTCAAATCCGGTCAAGGAAGACAAACTAAAACCCTATGACAAACCAACATCTGCACTCATCTGAGAGATCGAGCTTAAATTCAGATTTAAAATTTAGCTAAAATTACTGAAAAAAATTGGTGAAATTAATTTTAGTTTTCTTTGAAACTTATTTATTTGATAAAATTTTTAATTTGTCAGTTTATAACCTAAATTAGATACAAATGATTCCTTTCACCAACAAGTTCTGTTAACACTATATCGGATATGCATTCAAAATAAGTTTTTGACAACTTCAAGATTCTTTATACATACTGATTTTCTTTGGAATTTGAAGAATGAAATTAAGAAAGAGGAAAACAATTTGAGAAAAGTAACAATTTTGATTGATTTTCACTGATTGGAATTCAATTTTGAAATGATTCGTCTTCATCCGTTAAATTCAGACATTGAAAAAAAATATTAAGCAATTGTCTAGACTATAAAAAGGAAGCATCATTTGACATTCGAATCAAACAAGGCGGAAAGGTAACCATTGAGTGGAAACATTTTATTATTTAAAAGATATTGGTGGGACTTTTCTGTTACATTTTTTCTAAGTTCTAAGTTGCTTGCTTCACGGGATTAGAGTTTCAATTATGATACCTACAAAATTTGAAAAGCTGGACCTGGATTTCTGAAGCTATTAATCAAATCATGCCCTACCTTTTGTAAATTAAATTCTAACAGTTTCTTGGAATAATATTAGTTTCTATTGATACCAGAATTAAAACCATTTATCAAGAGATTTCAGTCATAGGACTTGTATATTGAGTTGTTAAATAGCTTATGTAATGTAAAATGTAGACAGTTATTTAATTTCAGTCAATCGATAAGTCTTTCGAGTAAATGCTTGGTCAAATCACTTTCGTCAGTGATGATATGCAATAAACACGATTTAAAAAATAGTTCATATTGTTAGCAACACACGAATTGAGTTTTATAATTGTTACTTACTCAAACAGTAGTATATATATTATTTATTATTCAACTGCATCGTCTCTACCAAACAGACGCATATCAAGCATCAAGTGATGTTTTCCTTTTTCTGAACAATAGGGCTGAAGCCCATTTGAAAACTGAATAATAAAAATCCTTAACGTGTGCTTGCATATTGTGTTAATGAAAATTATTGAACTCGATGCTCGTGCTCATATGAGTGTTTTTTTCTATTCATTTCTAAAATTTTCTAAATGCGTGTATTTTGCTGAAAGATTATTTTTTCGTCCGCCCGTGTTGCGTTTTGTGTTATTACTGGACCCTAACGTCGCAATGGAAAAGGGAGAGTTGGCGCGTAACATACAACCTGGTTTTAACCACCATTTCATTTGAAATGTCCCTATGCCAAGTCAGGACCATTGCAATCTATATTTTTTCCAGTTATGTTTTCCTTGTTATGTCTTTTCTTTTGGACATTGAGATTGATCCTGCAAGTTCGGTAATTTTGATACCTTTATTTGCAAGTTGATTGTATTGCAACTCACAAAGACATGAGCAGATGATTTCTATTTTGTCATGTTCATGTCCGTTATTTAGCACAAATTATTTTGCAATGGAGTTAAGCTATAACTAACAAAACTATATACAAATAGCTGATAAGATATCGTCAAAAGCATTTAGCTATGCTATAGCACAAATTGCTGGGACTGAAACATATGAAAGATTTCTTTGACTACATTGACTCAAGAAAATGAAAAGTGCAATAGTTGTGTCTCTAGTGTACATGTACATATATTTTTATATAAATTCTAATCTTATTCACAACTGTCTAGAGAACGAGGAAGAAGCTTGCCATATTATTTCATTGATAACATGTCATATTCTGATGAAGATGATATTTTCTTAATAATTGTTATGGATAAAGCATCACCATTGGGAATTCGGTTTTCCTTTGTGACAGTACAGCAATTAATTCTTCAATCGAAGAAAGTAATTGCCTCTTGAATGGTTGCCTTGCATAGGGTGTTGACATTGTATAAACACATCCAAATTTACTTAACATGTTTCAGTAAATCATTTTGTCATAGATTTTGTATTTTTCTTAAAAGTACAATGAACATAAAAAAATACATTTGTATCTTAAATTCTAGAAGCTAATACAATGTTTTCCAATACGTTTTGCTATTCCCGAGCGTAAATAAAATGGGACCCGTAGTTTTTTTTATTTCTCATTGAATGAAACATCTTCAAGATGAATTACTTCTCTCTCCTATTTGAAAAGGGTATTTCATAAAGATTTTTTTACCAATTCTCAAAATTTCCAAAAGACAAATGTTTCATTAGTTTGACAATAATCTATGTATATTTGTGTGAAACGTTCCCTGATTCCAATATTTGTTCTTAAAAAAACAGTTTCAGCGTTTGGAAATTAAACTTTGTTTTCTTTCATAGCTTGGTAATTATTTATTGAATTGAACAAAAACATGTTTGAATCTAACATAGTTATGCTTAAAGCTAAAGATGTTAACGGATTTTAAAAATGTTTTTTTAACATTCCCATGTTTTTGCCCCTTTTACGTAAATAAAATATCATTTAAGAAAGTGATAAGCAGGCAGATAATATTTAGGTATTATTGACCATTTAGCAAAGATCTGTCTAATTTACATGTACGTTTGATAGTTTATCAAGAAAGACGACAAAGTATTAGTGTTTTCATGTAAATATGGCCACGAAAACAATCTGCATTGTCCGAGTTCGAACGACGGTAACTGCCCTTTAGTTGGCAAATGACGAAGGATGAAATATACAAATATAAAAATACCAAAACGGGTATAAAACGGATAATTTGGTTATGCTGTACATGTATATTTTAGGAGTAACCTCTCATCAGCAGCATTGGAGTCAAAACATTGGAAGGTCAAAACCCAAAAGTATTGATCAACGAAAAGTACTTGAAATAAAAAAAAAATTAACAGGGAAGCCAAATCCAGTACGGAGGATATCGATCATGTGCAGTATTATTATATGAGTTCCCCAAATACCAATTGAGGATGTGTCAATCACATGCAATAAAAAGTCATTACATGCATTTAACCAATATATTCACATAGAACATTCTTTAACATTGTTAAGACAATTTATATTAACCAGATGATTTGACTGCTTATTTCCTTGAATCAGCTGTTAAGTTGAGAGTCAGCACAACTATTTGTTTACATGATGTTGTGTGGCATTAACTTCTACAACTATTTGTTTAAATAATCTTGTGCGGCATTAACTTCAACATTTAATTACATAAGTAAGGTTTTTTAATGTCAAAAGTAAGTATATCATGTGAAACACCTTTAATTCAAAAACTTTATCTCACATATAGAAGCAAATACATGTATGCTACAATTAAAAAAAACCGAAAATATCAAACACAAGAAATGTGGAAAAGACATTGCCAATAACAAATAGCACAAAATGGATAAATAGAAATGTAAACACGGATTTTGTATTCCTGAACAAAAATTATCCATCATGATTAAGTGCTTCTAGAATAACTGTTGAACTGTTATATAATATAGTTGAATATCCTTAAATCACAAAGAACGTGGTAAAACACACCTTATAATTAACTAAAACACCTGTATGGAGACAGGACCATGACACACTACCGCCAGTGTTAGCTGCTCCAGAATATCCTTTTGTTGTCGGTGGAGCAGGGCCCGTCTTCCACC
Source organism: Arcuatula senhousia (assembly GCA_963971305.1). Classification (NCBI taxonomy): domain Eukaryota; kingdom Metazoa; phylum Mollusca; class Bivalvia; order Mytilida; family Mytilidae; genus Arcuatula; species Arcuatula senhousia. The sequence goes on along the minus strand of OZ020312.1, from coordinate 6,957,095 downwards.
ACTGGAGGTACTGGTCGGAATTCTGGAAGACTACAGGCCTGAGCGCCACAAAACCTAAACAAAAACTTAAGTCTGATAATATTCTTATTTTCCATGACAACTCCAATCAAAAGTTTATAATTTGATGATGTCACAACGAGTTGACAATATTCTCAGATTTGAGTATTTTTTAAAGTTTTGTGGTGCCGGAGCCTGGGGGTCTAGCCTTTAGATACCATAAAATTTCTGATATATTGTCGCTGAAATTTCCGATTGTTAAATTCAACCAGGTTTCTTTCCTTGTAATGCACATGGTCGATATCCTCGGTGCTGGATTTGGCTTCCTTGTTCGAACATTTTGGTTTTGAGTACTTTTCGTTTTCAACTGTTTTGGAATTTGACCTTCCAATGTTTTGGTTTAAACGCTACTGATGAGAGGTTACTCCTTGAAATATCGATATATAGCATATCCAAATTAACCGTTTATACAGGCGTTTTTGGTATTTGTAATTTTAGAACCACTGGGCGATAACCGCTGCTGGTGGACCAGAGGTCCCCGAGGGTAATCACAAGCCTGGTAGTCAGACTTGTCTGACACGAATTACCATAAAATTTCTGATATATTGTCGCTGAAATTTCCGATTGTTAAATTCAAAATTAATGAAAACACCAGGTTTCTTTCCTTGTAATGCACATGGTCGACAGCCTCGGTGCTGGATTTGGCTTCCTTGTTCGAACATTTTGGTTTTGAGTACTTTTCGTTTTCAACTGTTTTGGAATTTGACCTTTCAATGTTTTGGTTTAAATGCTACTGATGAGAGGTTACTCATTGAAATATCGATATATAGCATATCCAAATTAACCGTTTATACAGGCGTTTTGGTATTTGTAATTCTTAACGTATTCTGATAGAAGGTAATGTCAACATTTCTTTCCATGCTCTAATGGTTGAAAAACATGATGCAAATTTTATGATTTCTTTTCTTTCATTTCTTAAACCGACTTGTTTTGACAAAAAAAAAGAAAAAAAAATCATAGAAAAAATAAAATACCATTTGAAATCTTTCGTCTTTCGTACATTCTAAATTAACCTCATGTAAAAAATAGTCTGGGTAAATCAAAGAGACGTATTTCTATGAAGTATTAAGTCAGACAATAATGGTACATGTACATATTTTTGTAATTGAAAATATATTGCTTTTCTATTCCAAGTTAATTGCTGCTTATTAAAGTGTGAAGATAGACATTTTTTCATGAATTTCAAGACAACAGCACCAATCTTGGTCACTGATCTAATATTTCATCTCATATGGAGAATCAAGACTTATATCATTTATAAAATTGGAAACATACACAGACATCTTAACAAACTCTCGACAAGACAGATAAAAATAGCACATTCTTGAGGCTGAAAGAAGTAAAGGTGTACCAAAGGGGTAATCAACATCAAATTGGTAGACCAAATTATCATCTAACGAAACAAACCATACAACAACGACAAAAAACACACACACACACGCAACAGCAACAACAAAACCGCATTTAGCAACGTGAACTCAAGTCGAAAGGAGAGTTAACTAAGGTGCTCCAGAAGAGTAATCAGTTACTGCTTGCTATAGCACACCCGTCACGTTGCCAGATATCGATTTAGTGTTGGTCAAATCCGGGAAGGATGACATTACCAGATCTATACAAACCAACATCTGTGCTCATCTGAATCAAGAAATGATCAAAGATTTTGTAAAATTTATTTCATGCTTATGAATTTTAAGTTTTTAAATCAGACTATATTCGGGTTTTTTTAATTTGACTATTGAATATTTGTGTACCAAATGTAAAAACATGAGTCTGGGTTTTGGTCTCCTAATGATAAGAGGTTTCTACATGTAAAATGCATATACAAAGCATAAACAAATAATTCGTTTTATTGCTTCCCTCTTTGGTACTGTTTTTAAAAGCTACTGTGTTGAAAACTGGTGTTGGTTTACTAGAGATATCCGATGTTAATAACAAGCCTAGTCATCGGCTTTAACAATTGCGATTGTCTTAATTCAAACTCGTCAATAAAATTATGTTTCTTTCTTGCTCTGCACGTGGTCAGTATCTTCAGTGCTGGATGTAGTTTTGTTTTCGAACCATTTGGTACAAGTACTTTTTATCCAATTTTTTTTTGTGTTTCTGCCCTTCCATTACTAACCTCTCATCGGCATCAAAATATATGAAGGTCGAATTCAAAACTTATAGGCAGAAAAGCAGTCCAGTCCTGCAGAAAAAAAAACACTAGCAGGGAAGTCAAATCCAGCAAAGACGATATCGACCGAGTGCAGAACAAGGAAAACGACATGTTGCTTTTTATCATTATCGTGACGTGGTTTGGACTTGGACACAATGTATACTTTGAACCTAAATGAACTTTGAACTTAAACGCCACATTTTAATGTGCCTGTCCTAAGCCAGGAATCTTAAGCAAAGCTTGTGTTTGTATTCAGTCGAATTTATGTTAATTGTTTTTTGTCTAGAAGAGGGTTTTTCATTGCACTTTAGGCTTGGGCTTGAATCATATGTATTTTATTTTCAATCCAGGGGCCAATTGAAAAACAGCAAGCAGCGACCGCTGTTCACATTGAAGGCTGCTGGCCGTTTACCATTGTGGATATTTAAAATATACGTTTATAATGTATGTTGTGTCGCGTACACTTATTCCACATCTCATTTTCTTCTATTTGAACCTAAATAAATATATTGTGGTAAAAAAGATTTTTCATGTTTCAAAAGAAACAAACTAGGTCATGCTTTACAAAAATTAATAAACAAATGAACCTTTATGCATAATAATTAGTTCTAGATACTAATCTATTTTTGAAAATTTAACAAGTTTTCTGCCATTTAGAACAGTGGTATCTAGGATGTTAAAATTGCACGCGAAAATCTTTTTTCAGATGGTTGTAAATTTTCGAAGTGAGTCTTGCCGACGTTCTAGGTTTTAGATTTATTATCTTCAATTTCATAGAAAAAAAACGCCCTCCTTTTTGAGAGGAAGAAGCAAAGAGGTACCGATCGGGCATCCAAGTGTCAGAAGTCTGAAAAGTCAAAAACAACACACGATCGAGAACAGCACGAAGAAACACAAAACACAAAAATCATCACATCAACCGAACAGAAATCAACAACTAAAACTCAAGTCGTAACGAGGGCAAATTCGGGTGCTCTGGTCGAGCAAGCAAGAACAGCACACCCGTCGCGCTGATAATTGTCAATTTTGAAAGTTGAGACTAAAATAATGTCATCACTCTTGATATTTTTGTTTATTTAAACAAGTGTGGACTCTAATGCATATTGCCTAGCAAGCCGCTATGGACACAAAAAGCAAAGGTCTGCTTCAGTAACATAAAAAAGACCTTATCATTTCTAGGACCTGCTAAGGTTAATTGTTGAATTCTATAAGTAGCCTTTGTTGTACACATACTATAAAATCAATCTAATTTAAAGATAAACATGGTCATGTAAGCGTTTATCCTAAACATTATTTGTTTTTAGATCCAGTACATTGTAAATGTAGGTTTATTATCTCCTATTTAGTTTAAAATAACTGCATCAAAGTTTGGTTATGTTAGTGGAGGAAATAGGAAACTATTGCAGATAGAGAAAAGCTGTTGCTTGCTTAAACCTTCAGCTCATCGAGCTCTACAAAAGTCTACATTGGATCAATGATGTCACAGTCTGTTGTTTATAGGTCTTTATATATAGTTATAAATCAGCTTAATGTTTAAGTTTAAAAAAGTTTCAATCTTCAAATTATTCTGAGAACAAAAGCTACCAACGAGATTCTGGGAACACCGAAGACGAAAATCAAACATGTATTTTTTGCCTAGAAATTTTTACAATTTTCGTTTTATAATATTACTATTTTCAACATTTAGTTTCATTCCAAGCATGCGAAGATGTAAAAAAAATCGTACATTGTTATTTTGACTTTTTTCTAAGTGTGACCAAAAGGCAAACTGGACTCATCCTTTTTTTGTATTTTTAGTCTTGGGCCAATGCAAGACGGCGAGCAGCGACTTATGGTCATGCTGAAGACTGCTCGCTGTTTTCCATTGTGATTTTTTAAATTCCTGTGTGTCACGTACAATTATTCCACATCTATTTATCGTCTACTTTAATGGTTATCATTTGTCAGATCAGACTATGATTTTGAAGTATATAATATTATATGAAATAAGTTTAAACCCAATGTAGATCTCTTTATGAAAATTTGCAATGTACATGTATGCCTTTAAATTGTTTACGTCTAATAGCAATAAATTATATTATAACTCAAACAGGGCCAGATCCAGAATCCCCCCCCGGAGCCGCCACAGCTCAAATATTTTTGATTGTCACCTATTCAAAGATTGTTCCTCCCTTTATGATAGAGACTAAAGCAAACTTTTACAGGAACGTTGCAATCCATGTTCCGCACACAGGAGCTTGGATTCTCGTCATTTATATTGACTTAAAAAAAATCGGTCCCCTGCCCCTGTGGTTCCGCACAGTTAAAATTATTTTCTGACATGTTTGTAAGTGTGGCGACTTTGGTCTCTGTGTGGTGAATCGACAAAATTATCAAGCAATGATAACATTTTCGAACAACCAATAACTTGTGATAAATTATCTTCAATGAATTAACATTTTGCAGTCAAAAATTTATAAGAAAGTACGCTTATACATGTGCACAACCTGATAAAGTGACTACGCCATGTTCGCTACATGATCTAGTTGAATCGCATTGTTGCTTTAAAACACCGCCACATAAAAGCATGAAATACGAAGATGCTGTGTACAACTTTTTTGCATGATTAAACTTATTTTTGGTGTCCGATTAGTATTTTTGTCCTTTAAAACTTTATTCAATTAAGTAAATTTTCGCAATCCAAAATCAAATATCCATTTATACGCTAAAGTTACGCAAGATATGCTACACTGACTAAAATATAATCCGAAGCGGAACACATAATCTACTGGTCGCGGCCATATTGTCTTGATGGGAATCCGAAGATTAAGAATCCGAATATAGCCTCCGAGTGAAAAGTGAAAGTATGTACATTGCAAAGAGCTGTTGTAAATATAGAAACGACGGAAACAAACGACCTAATTTCAGTATCGCTGATCATCTTTTTATAATAGGTAGTAACAAACTCGCCGAGTCTCCCTAATGAAAATAAAAAATAAAAGTATTATCTTGCGGTGAAGAAATCAGTTAATTCACTTTTACATGAAGGAAAACCTTTATTAATCGATCTTTATCCATTAAAATGCAACATGCTGACTAATTTGTTGAAATGATTCGTCTTCATCCGTTATATTAGACATTGAAATATTATTTTGCAATTGTCTACACTTGAAAAAAAAAAAACATGAGCCATTATTCTTTAAATCTTCGACACTGATACCAAAAAGAAGGAACGAAATCGCTCGTTTGGAACATCTGTTTATCCAAAAGCAAAAGGGTGGGACTTTTCAGTCAGATAAATTTCAATGTCAGCATAATCATTTGAAACCTAATCTTTTACAGAAACAAATTAAGTATTTCTGGAATAAAAAAATCTTGTTCTATGCGTTTCGGTTAACAGTATGTTAACTACCTTTGTATAGCCTAGCAGGATTTCATAAGCATGATTGGTATTTCTGATTAAACCATGACTTTGTAAATTAAATTCTAACGGTTCCTTGGAATAATTTGAGTTTTTATTGTTGCCAGAAATAAAACCATTTATATCAAGAGAGTTCAGTCACAGAACTTGAATATTGAGTTGTTAAAGATTATGTAATGCGTAATATAGACACTACATGCGTAAATGTTTTATCAAATCACTTTTGTTAGTGATATTATGCAATAAACACGATTTTAAAAAACTATCTTTTCCTGTTAAATTCTTGTTTGGTTTTAACCGGTTTTGGTGCTTGCATTTTGATGGACACCTTTGTTGAGAGATGTTTATAAAACTCCTTTCAATAAATTGGAAAGACAAGTTCTAAAATCACAATATTTTTTTTACGGGTTGCTTCCTTAAAGCATAAGTCTAAGAATATTTTTCTAAATAGTATGCAAAAATCAAAATCTACGATAGGTCGGAAGCAACACTAATAATGTCATAAATCTCTTCAACAGAAAAGATTTCCTTAACAAGTCTTGTTTACGCTGTCAACAGTGTAAAGATAAGTAGTTTATCTTCAGGACTGATTTAGTAGTGTCTTCTTTATTCTTGGTTTTACTGGACACAATCATAGTTTTACTGGATTTGCTTAAAAAATAAACTTAATTTTTATTATGAAATTCTTAATTACTGGACACTTTGAGAGTGTTATACAACTTACTAGTAAATGCAATGTTGTGAAATATGACTTGATTTGACGGGGGTTTAAACATCAAACCTTCAAATTTTTACTTATATTGGTCCTTCCTTGAAATAAACCCATCTCAGTCAGTCTGACTCAGAATAAGACTAATATGACCAAATCAATCAATACGGTTTAACATTGGAAGCTAATTCATTTGTTCTGCTTTACACGTTTTCTATTACAAAGAAAAAAGTATCACATAGATTAAACGTCAAAATTGATGATCCCATATATTCGTCCAATTTTTGTCCGACTTCCAACACGATAGCTTGATCTCTTGGTCTTCAAAACGCTTTTTATTAACAAGATTTGTTTAGACAGACTTCGAATAAAAAAAAATGGCATGACTGAGTGTTTGAGTTACTTGAAATACAAGTTTTTATTTGAAAACATGTGTGAGGTATAAAAAGCAATACATATTTTTTAAATGTCTTTAGTATCTTGGAAAGCTAAATTGTGATTTTTATTGACTAAAAGAATGAATAGCATTGCTATAAAAGTAAGGGTTGTAAAATATAAGGATTTTTCGCGCTGACCGTTCACATTAGATATTACCCATAGCTAAAAACTTCTTACTCTCACAAATGAACATTAACTTTCACACGATCATAGATATGATCCCGGAATAGTAATCATATAATATTCTCAAAAATAACAAGACGGATGCATGTGTCCCCATCGATAACGGATAATAAAATATACTATTTTATATCCTTTTATATATATATTTTTAATATCGATCTGACGAGAACCATCATTTGCTGTTGTTCAGAAGAAAATTAAAGAAATCACAACGCATCGCATTTAAAGTCTTGCAACTCTGCTCAACAATGGGGAAACGAAATCGCTCAATTGGAACATCGTATGATCTAGAACATAATTTGGGACATTACAGTCAATGTTTTCAGTGTCTGATTAATCATATGGAATGTTCTACTTCTGGCACATAGTTATATATTTTAATATAAAAAGAAATGTTTCTTATTATATGTCGTTTGCTGAACAGGGTATTAACTGTATTCTAAACAGCAGGATTTTAAAAGCTTGATCACAATATCTGAAGTGTTTATTGAATTCCATACATTGTCGTCGAAAATTTGATTCAGACGTTTTATATTGAAGAATTTTGAATTCTTATAGAAAACCTCTATGACAAACGTGATGACTTCTATTTTCCAATCGTCAACTTTCCTTTTTTGTGTAGCAACATTCCGTCCGCTCCTTCTTATGGAGTCTGCATATCACAGGTGATTTGTTACTCCAGAACTTATGCAGAGCCTCACATTTGCTGACACAGGGTTATGTTGCTCCACGGTTGTTGTCTTCACTCAAGAAATTTTACGGTAGACACCATTCACTCGTAGACAAATATCATGAATATGGGATTTCTATCTCTCAAATAAGTGTAGATGTTGGTTTGTCGTAGAAACTTGTTTTATCTTCCTTTACTGGATTTGACACACTGAATTGGAAATTAGCAAGACGAAGAGGTTGCTATTACAGGCAGGTACCGCTTACTCTTCGGGGTTCACCTGAGTTCACTCTTATTGCGACTTGAGTTCACGTTGTTGATTTCCGTTCGGTTGTTTTTTTTTTGTTTTTTTTTGTGTTTTTTCGTGCTGTTCTTGTTCGTGTTTACCAGTTTGGTCTTTGCCCTTTCGGACTTTTTACGCTCGAATGCACCATTGGTGCCTCTTTGCTTTTGTCATAGAAAATGTTCTCCGACTTGTGAAATTCCTTATGTTATTTGTAAAAAAAGAAAGTATTTTAAAAATCGACCCGGCCTAGTGGATAGAATGTATGAAAATTTTTTTAATTCACCAATGACTGTTATGTTACAAACACGCTTTATCATTACTTTTATGGTATTGTCTATCATGTTTAGGTTGGTCTTGGTGCTTGCACTTAAGTGAATGGCTATAGTGCATGTTGTTCAGTACAGATGAATAGCGAAGATAATTATTTTGGAGTCTAGTAGTACAACTCTTAATTGTTTGAAGATTTTTAATACTTTTTGCTGTTCAAATGTGTTCGGTTGGTTGATTAGAATTTTACATGAGAACGAAAATGAAACAATATGGCCCTATGGTACTAAATGAATTTCCATAGGCGACAATACTAACATTTGTCTTGTAACTTTATTTCTATTAATAATTATCATATGTACTGTATTTCATTTTAAAGCAGATAAACTCTTCTTATTTCCGTTTCAATATCGGGGGATCCACTCAAATTCATTTTTTTTTAAATTTACTTAACCCAGATATAGCGATGACGTCAGCAGCAAATTGTCCAAAAACTAGCATTTCTAATGGAAGTTATTTATGAATTGAAATCTTTATTTGTGGAGATGGCTATAATGATTCTACCTTCCATATAAAATTAAGGTTTTTTCTTAGAAAAGTCCTCTTTTTGTAATTCAGTGAAGTAATCAATGTGCGCTATTATTCTAAACGTGATAATACAGGCTATTTTTGTCTGCCTCAAAGTCACTGATTAATTGGTAACACTGGTCCAAATGTAAATAATATAGAAACTTAGAGCTCAGGAATCATATTATCGATAAGTATGTTAATCTTATAGAAATCCCTTCTGCTTCTTGCTTCTGCATGTTTGTTGTATTGTTCAATTCCATCGTTTAGAAAACTGAGTTTGTTTATACGCTTCGTACACCATAGTGAGAATATAAAATTATGCTATCTTTGCCTTTAACAAAATGAATATTTTCTAAGATAGAAAAACAATTTATTTTATGTTTTATTCCATAAAGCATCCAGTTTGAAACTGCAATCATGTTTATCATGTAAAGGTATACAAGTATACTACCAGAGAGGAACCGCTTACTCTTCCAGAACACCTGAGTTCACTCTTATAAAAACTTGAGTTCGCATTGTTGATTTCCGTTCGGATGGTTTTGTGTTTCGTGTTTCTTCGTGTTGTTCTTGTTCGTGTTTGCCGGTTTGTTGTTGCCCTTTCAAACTTGTGTCACTCGAATGCCCAATTGGTGCCTATTTGCTGCCTTCTAGTCCTCATCATCTTGCATAACCGATCTGAGGAAGAAAAGGGTGAAAATATATTTGTAAACTCTTTTATACAAAGTCAATGAGGAAAAAACAATGTGAAAATGTCTGTAACAACGTTTGTTGAGAAAATTCAACAGTATAATGGAAATGGCATTGACAGTTTGCCTTGACCAGTGGTCACTGTCCGCTATATTATAAATGGTCAGGAATGAAACGATCATATGATTTCCCAAAATACCGATTTACGATGTTTTAAGTAACATTTAACACGAGAAATAACATTAACCTATACGCTAAGACACATTGAAACTAGAAGTATTCGTTTCATTTGGCAAAAATAGAATTTGTTGCAATTTACTTCCTTTTGTGTTTACTATTGAATTTGAAAATAGATAAATAAATGGATGGTGAAGCCACATTTAAAAGGTAAAAACTAAATAAGAAATATAAAGAAATAAAACAAGAATGCCCAAATTTTCGGACATAAAGTCCTTCAGGGGCTAAAAAGTAAAAAGATGTTCACACATCGACTGACGAGGACAGAATGACATAAAATAGACTCGAAGAACATCACGTGGTATTTTAATCCTGAACTTGATGACTAATCTATAAATATTAAGAAAAGGTCTGTCTTTTTACATTCATACCAAAGGGTTGAAAAGTGCCTAAAAAGTTGATTATTCTTTGCTCAAGAAATTGTCTTTGTTTTTCGCCGGTGCATGTTTTAAGGAGAACGGTCACCTGCATATCCTGGACGCTATGGTTTGGCAATGAAAAGTGCTGGCCGACTGTGCAATCGTCGCATTTTATTTATTTATTTACTTGAATTTGAAAATATACATTTTAAGATAATATAAAAATCAGAAACGTTTGTTTGTCTACAGTATCTCCATTTTGCACCCATTACCAACAACTGAACACTCTAATTATTGATGTATGATGTAATAAAGTACCTTTCGAGTACCACCTGATGGTTTGAGATTTAAAATTTTGAAAATACTACAACGGGTTTCAACTCAAAATTGCATGTCTATTTCTCCTATTTAGTCCAGTAAAATTAATGTTACATTATTTTCAAGTTTCCAAGTATTAAATCACTAAAAAGAACATTGGATGTCGTGTTTTATTTTCAATTCTATCGTTAAGAACACCCCTTTACACATTTTGTTATGAGATTATTCGTGTTGACAAGTCAAAAATATCTACATATAATCTTATTTAAGAAGCTGACTAGTTTGATTTAATGGTATTATAGTCAAAGAAAAAATATATAATCATCTTGCAACATCTATTGCGTTCTTGGTATAAATGTAAGCATATTGATCAGAACATATTAAAGAAAGACAATATGTAGAAAAATTGAAGAAAAAAAATGAAGTACTACTATTACTATATACGATTTGTGACATTAGCTATAGTTTTTAATTAAGGTGATTTTTACATCTTTTTTGTGAAAGAGACTAGAATCATGTCGAATTCTAAAATGCATACTTGATCGTTAAATCGCAAGAAATACTTTTTTGACCAGATCAATCGATACTATCAAACACTCCAATCAAAGGCAACCTTTTTTACTTACCACTCTTAATTAAAAGAGAAAAATCTCATACGTGAAGTACAAATGTCAAAATTTTATGCTACAATGTACATGTTCCATAGATTTGTATAATTTTCGTCAGGCTTCCCAACCCGGTGTCTCGACCTTTGGATCATCCTAATGTTGATTTATTAGAATTGTATAGATATGGTATATAAAGTTACATGTACATGTACATCATGTAATTTAAAAATCACTAAATTAGGAGCATCAATCTCAAATGTCTGAGAGAAAAGACAAAACAAGGCAAACAAACCAGGGCAATTGAAGATTGAAATGGTCCTGACTTGGTAAATGGACTTTGTTAAATATGGTGGATTTTATGTCGCCGTCCCTCCTTCTTCAGTAGAGATCTTTGGACCTGGTACCACAAACAAAACAGAGTTTTTAGACATTTTTTTATAGAAATAACCTACTATTAAACATGAACAGTTTGTTACATATGTGTAATAACACAGGTAACGTATTGTAATAACCCAAAAAACACAGCAAAGTAACATATAAATTCTTTAAATTCTCATTGTTCTTTTTTATTTATGTTACCTTCAGTCAGTCGGTGGTTAACATATATACAAATCCCACTAACCTATATTCCGTTAGTGCAGCACTTAATAATGGCTTTATAGGGTGTCATCAATGTATAAGTGTCATTACAACTTATGTTGTTGAATAGACCATAGTTGTATGAATATTTGTTGGTAATGGTGCTTGTACGGTTTTCATTGGCGTAACAATTACATTTGAAGCAATCTAAATGATGACATTATCAATTCAAAAAGGTTACAATGTAAAATCAGGTCAATAAAACGAAGCCTTTGACTAAAAGTCTTGCCAATTTTTGTGGATTCATTTACAGATTGGTTCAGTCCAAACCTGTACAAAGGTGAAGTAAAGTAGATTTGGGGTCCTCTTTTCTTGTCACCTATAGCTGTACATAGAGTGAATACCGGTCAGGTCAAAGCAGACCGTGCTACGCTTTCCTGGTTAGGTTTGCTTTTAAAAGTGGACCAGAAGTGACCTGATCAATATTCAGGCCAGCCTTGACTTAGCTATCCTCAGGTCTGGTCAGCTAGAAACAGACCCAGAGCTGTCCAGAGCTGATCTGACCAAAGGATAGGTCCGCTTTGGACAGATTTTTGTACAGTGCACAGGACTATAAATTTACTAATCGGTTATCAATTCAAATGTTATTAAGTGATTTTCCTATTTGTTTCATTATTTCTAATCAGTTAATCAATGTTACTAGAAATAAAACAATAAATAAAATATTATTAAATATGATATAATTAAAAATCTTATTGATAACATAGAAATGTAAATTTTATTGTTTTCATTGCATTAGGGACGGACCATTTAACTTGAAAGGGTGGCCTTGTTTTTTTGTTTTAGTTAAAACCCACGCACTGAGATGGGTCCAGTCTGCAGGGCGCGGAAAACAATATTAATTTTAGAAGGCGTGGCGACAGAATATTTTTTTCATTATCAGCATTATTTTATATGACAGGAATCCTTCTTCAGAATATTTCATTTTCTTACCCTCTGCTGCCAAATTTTTTTTCATCAAAAATAATTTTCAGGGAAAAAAATAGGCCTCCCTTTAAGTTAAAAGGTCGGTCCCTTAAAAAGCATAACGTGTTTTTTTTGGGGGGGGGGATTGATAATGATAAGTGATAGTTTTCTTTTGAAATAGCAAAAAATATATTAAATACAAAATCATATGAAGCTGAAATACCTAACCCATGTACTTAATTGAATGTTCGTCATCAATATCAATCATGAACTTTGCTGTAGATCTTTATCAATGTACAATGAGATTTTGATTAGGTAGCTGTAACTTAATTTTACATGTTTAACATATCTTAGATTTTCATTTATTGTTAACGCTTGTCAATATAAAAGTATCATTTTCAATAAACTTGACCTGACCTATGGTCTGCTATGCTTTCAATTGAAGCTGCCAAAACTGATCAGGAGCTGACCAGACCAGTGGCCAGAATGCCCTGAGTGAACTTGATCAGAGTGTTGGTTTATTTAAAGTGGACCAGGCCTGTCCTGTCAAACCGGACCTAAGACCCGGTCCACTTTAAAAATGAACTTTTAAATAGACCACGGTACTCTAAAAGCAGACCCAAAAAAAACTGTCCAAAGTAAACTTCTGCACTATGAATACAAGTTAGGACTCGACCCATCCATCTGTATTTTCTGGGTAATCCAATATTTATGGTTTGATGAAAAAGGATCAGTTCGTGGATTTAAAAATGTGTGGTTTTGATGTCTGCAGTTTACAGATCATTATTGAATATCTCTTTTTTTGTGGGTTACTAAATTCCCGTGGGTCAATGTCACCCACGAATACCACTACAATTAATAACAAAAAAATATTAATGAAAACACATTAAGTTGATAAAAGCAGAATACTAGGATCTCTTTTTTGTGACATATATAACGCGAAAAAAAGTTCCATGTTAGATTTTTGTGTAAAGCGCACGGTTATTTTTGTTTAAACCTTATTGTTTTATTTGGTGTTATTAGCACAGTATATAAATACTTAGAAAATGATTATTAAACTTTTAATTATTCCTTTCTCGTATTCTTTTACAAAAATAGTTTAACATCTATGTTATTTTTGTTGAAGATAAGTAAGTTTAACGTAAGCTTACGTATTATACAACATCCGTATCCCTTAAACATTTCTCCTATAATTATCCAATTTGCGAACCAGACTTCTTTAGATTAAAAAGTTATATATTCAGAAAGAATCCAATTTACTTAAAACAAAGATCCTTATTTTTCATAACGTAAAATTAATCAAATTTTGTTTGATAATAGAAATAGTTTTGCTTAGTAATGCAATACACGAAATAATATACAGTTACTGTCTTTTGTTGAGGTAAATGTGCAGTGTTATTGACTTTTGAAAAACAGATATTCACTGAGCCCAAAGGGCGAGTTGAATGTCTTTAGTTTTCCTAAAGTCAAAAACACTCACATTTATCGAAACAAAAGACAGTAATTGTTTTATTCTATTATCCAATATCTGACAAAAATATGCATTTGAAGTGTTAAAAAAATTAAACCAAACAGAAAATCATTCCCTTTCCCGCCATTTTTTAGATGAATATCACTTTGCCAGGTGAATATCCTTTTTTATTCACTTAGTTGATTATAATGAAATATATTAAAGAATTATTTATATTATAGAATAACACAAATGATGCTTTATTTCATATTTAGAAACACGGGTTTCTTAAACAAAATAAATTTTTGCTGACGCCAGGTTGGTTTGTCAAGTCTATGTACGGAATAATAGAGTGAGCATCTTTCAAAATTGTTAACTGGTTAAGGTGGATATGCATATTTTATGAAATGACTTCCATAATGTGGCGCTTGAACGAAGATCAATTGAAGTTAGAAACCGAAAGGAAGTATCAAGAGATATTTAAATTAAACACAAAAACATTAACAGTACAAGGAAAGACAGTTTAGTCAACAAAGGAGAACAATTGTTAACGTTTTACCATCTCAATAAATCTGATGCTTATATATTGTATCTAAAACTGGACTGGTGACCCTTTTAGTAATATGCATAAATATTTTATGTGTACAAAATGTAAGTGATAATAAAAACAAAGATATTTTATTGCAAAACGGACCATTTCAGTACAAAAATGCTTTATTAATAAAACCACTTCACATGCTGACAAAACACTTCGTAATTTGAAAACAAAACTAACTTCTTGATCTGATCAAGCAAAACGATCTAGTATTAGCTATGAAATAACGGTTTGTTCCCCGAACGCCTACTGGACTAAATAAACATCTAATTAATATATGGAATTAAGAGGCCTTCGAAGGGGTGTTTTAATTAATGTCACCTGTTCATTTGGTATAGGTAAAATATCCAATAGGAATAATTATTGTATTAGAACTTTCATATTATTATCTAGCTTTTGACCTTCACAAAACTTAGTTAGATAATAATTTCTTTTGTGTATGTCTTTGCTTGTGTGTGTTCAATATTTTTTTCTGAAGCTGCAATTGGTATATTTTAGCAGAAAAATATAAAGTTAAAACATTTTATATTTTTTTTGCAACATAAAGTTTATATGGTCAATCTGAGCAATATTTTTGTTTGAAATGCTTAAAAGCTTACCAAAATGTTTCTTGCATTAGCATGTTGTTGATAACATATGTCTTCAAAGATTTCTTACAAAATCTCACGGATATCTAGCAAAACCTCTTTTTATAAAGGATTTCTTACCTAAGCTTCGGTTGTCATCTCATTATTTATTTGTTGAAACTGGGCATTACCGTTGAGTAGAAAAGCTAATTGAAATTCTAATACGAGTGTTTTAAATGTTATTATAGAAGATGAATATCATTTTGTTTTTCAATGTCCTTTTTATAAACATTTGAAAACAAAGTATCTAAAGTCTTATTATTATAGGAAAACGTGTAAGTTTAAACTTGTCCAGTTAAAGGACATGATATAATTCATAGATTCTCATCCAAATTTCTTGAAAATATGGGGCTGACGACAGGCAACTTTTTTTTAATCTATTTTGATAAAGTTTTTTTTTTTGCAATTTTAAAGAAAACTGACCAGAAATGAATAGGATACTTCACAAAAGGCTGAACAAAATGAAAAAAGGTCATTAGAAGTATAAAGAATGGAATTGCACGGTACAACTAAAAATTCTTACAAACTAAGTATTTGTTATAGATGTGTTTTATTGTCCTAATTCATAAAACAAACATTTCAGTTATAGACACAGACACTTGCTCCCCTCTATCAATATTGTGTTAGAGTCAATGTGCATACTTTGACTCTTAACCAAATATTGATAGAGAGGAGCAAGTTCCTGTGGTTATCGAGAGAGTTTTCATTTTATTCTCAAAACATCTATTTTGAAAATATCTACATTTTTTTATCATGAAGAAAATTATATATTATTAATAAATTATGTAAAATTTCTAACTTTTCAGTCATTTTCAATTCAACTTTTTTAAAGCATTCATTCTTATAGATGTTGAATTGGGTTTTTCTGGTCCATTCAGTTTCTCAACATATACTATATTATACTTTAATATTTTCAAAGTAAATACAGGTAACCTTAATTAATGCATTCCCCTTGATAGGCCCCTTAATCCCCCTTCCTAATGGGGTGTTGTTTTTATCCAGTAGGCGTTCGGGGAACACACCGAAATAACTAATTCATTTTTTCTGCTCTACACTTAAATATTTCTGGGTATAAGGAAACATGGGTTACGATAGATTTAACGTCGACCTTGAATGATACCATTAGGGCTCGACTTTTTCCGAAAATAAAAAGGCAGGACGAAGAAAATATCCATAGCCACCCCCTAAAAAAATCAAATGGTTGCTCCCTTATTGTGTTCATGTAATCATGAGTTGATTTTTAATTCGAAATCACGAATTCTAAATCATCTTTGCATTGGTATGAGAATATTGAAAAATTATACATGAAAAATACTGAATATAGATTTCGGAAGCAGTATGTAATAGAATACTTTTCTTTATATAATAACTTTAAAAGAAATTTTGGTTATAGAAAATGTTATTAAATGGATCGTTAATAATGTTTTGAAGAACGGCAATTAAAGTCCTGGTCCTTCGCCCCGTTTCACTTCAATATTTAATATGAAATTTCGTGTCATGTAAATTAACTTTTCAAACCAAGCCAAAACTTGAAAGACCGAACTCCAGTTCGGTTTGACTTTATTGCGGTTTGCTATTTTGTTTGGTCAGGCCAACTTGTCCAAACTAGAAAATAAAATAAATATTTGCCTCTGGTTCACTTTTGTACAGGTTTGGTGTGGACATATCGGTACATGTATGTATTCAAATATAAATGACATTTTAAAATATGTTAAAGGTTGATGAGAACATGTGAAATATCTGTAACCAAAATAAAGAAGAAAGACGTTTTTTGAAAGATCATCAGCAGTATTAAGGAAATGACATTGACGTTTTGCCTTGACCAGCGTTAACTGTCCGTTTTATCATAAATGATAAGGGATGAAATAATTATATTATTTCCCAAAATACCTATTTCAGATGTGTCAGTAATATTTAATAGGAAATAAACAAAACTTTATTCATCAAGGACACACAGTCAGAAAGACCTTTAATTTGGTAAAAACTTCAATATTCATTTGTTGTAATAAGCTTCCACTTTTATTTTTCTAATAAATTAAAAAGTTTAAATGTTCAAAACGGTAATTGATTAAAAAAAAACTCAACATTTTTTTTCCTTTAGCATCTCTTATGGGTGAAAATGAACAACAAACGTACAAATATTTCTTAACTAGGCAATACACTGTATTAGATGTTTTGAAAAACTTCAACGAACATTAACACAGTTGTACGCTTCGTCAAGTAAAACTAAGGTTTCTTTAATAAAGGCTCTTTTAAAGCAGTAAGGTTACATACTTCGTCTTATTAGGGCCATATTTAGAAAGCTTTATCTTTGGTAAAAACATTCCTTTAAACATGTTGTTCTGAGTTAATTTGTGCTGACAATTCAATCATATTGCATACAATCGTATTTAAGAAGCAGACTCGTTTGGTTAAAGTTTGTTATATTTAAAGAAAAATATGTAGCCAAATCCATTGCTCCAAATATAAAAGTAACAAGATCCATTTTTTTTTCAGAATTTATAAAAGAAGTAACACATGTGATTGAATTAAGAAGAAAACGCATACTACTGTTTATATATACGTAGCACTTGTATCAGTGATGTTTTGACATTTGTCGTTTAAATCAATGCACGTTTTACAACTTTTTATGAAAGAATAGGAGCATCTCAGATTCTTAAATACACATAAAATGACAAAATTGAATGATACCATCAATTTGTATGATCTTGCTTTGACTTCCCAATCCGGTCTCTCGTTCTCTTGATCATATGAACTTTTTAAAATTCAAACATATTGCTTTATAATCTGATTTAAGAAGCAGACTCGTTTCGTTAAAGAGTGTTTTATTCAGAAAAAAAGTATGTTGGCAAAATTATTTGCTTTCTTAAGTATTCAAATAACAAAAATCTAATATTTCAGAAAATACCAAAGAAGTAACATATGCGATAAAATCAATAAAAGAAAAGAAAATGTAACCTATTGATATGAATTTGCAGTTAATATAATTAATGATAAAGGTTTTCTGTATTGAAGCTAAGATAAAATATAAAGAAAAATAATTAATATTTATTTCATTCGGAAAAACAAACTACATTTTATGACTTAACAAGAACAGCAAAATATTATTTGTATTAACATATCATATAGCTGTTCCATTAAAAAAAATCAATTTCTAACTTTACACTAAGAACCAAATTTTAGATAAACCGAATGTCATATTGAAGTTCATAAATATTACTTTTTTTCTTTTTAAATGTTTGCTGTACGATTTAATATGGGTTGTATACTAACTCCCAGAGTTTGTAAAGCTTGATAGGAATTTCATAAATAAGCAATCAAGGTATGCCTTGTCTTCGAAAATTAAGTTTTCGTGATTTCATAGTGTAATTAAAGTTGATTAAGGAGCCAAATGTTAAATTGCTTAACAGGTTAATTTGGTCATAGGAAATAAACTTTTCGTCAAAAACATAATAGTTGGAATGGGTAATGTTTGATTAAGGTAAATCGAGCCTTTGAGTAATTGTTACTGGGAAGAATTAATATTCGTGGGTCTTAAATCTAAAATTAAAGTATCTCAATTGTTGTAACTTTTGCCACTTTAGATAGGAAAGCCATAAAACATGGTTCAACAGTTCCTTTTGAACTGTTTGTAAATCATCTTCAGAACAAATGTGATGTTTGTTGATGTTTTTTTTTTTGCCATATACATTTAAAATCATATGAAAGTCCCATTCCAAGGTTTTATAACAATCGTGTAAATTTAGACCCTTTCAGTCAACAGCTAACATTTAAACAAATCTTATTAACCGAGAATATTTCCTGATTGTCAGTGCAGCATCTTAAGATGACCTTATAGGGCCTCATTAATTTTCAAGCCTTGTTCAAGCTTATGTTGCTGAATTGTTAATAGTTGTATTATTGGTGGTTATGGTGCTTGTGGATTTTAACTATGGTGTGACAATTGCATTTGTTGCAAAGTAACTGAGAGCGCTTTCAATACAAAAAGGTTACAATGCTAAATCAGGTCAATCAAAGGATGCAATTGACTTAAAGTTTTGTCAAATAAGTTGATAAAACCAGAAAACTTGGATCCCTTATTTGTATTTATCAGATAAAACTCTACAAATGGATCTACTCAGATCCTTGATTTGCATGTCGATAAAATTTGATTTACTTTCATGTCAGGGTTTCGTGTGCAGCTCACGATCATTAATGTTTAATCCTAATTTGTTGTAACTAAGCTAATTTAAACTTTGAAAAATAGAAGTTAAAACTTATTTCGTCTCAAGGATCCATTAATTAGTAGATGAAGGCTACATATTTATAGTCAGGATATACATGTCATACATAGGCTTACTTATAACAGGGATTAAATAAAACTCCTTTATCAATGTTATTTATTATTTCATATGAGAACCAGACTTCTTATGATTAAAAAAGTAATATATTCATAAAGAAACTAATTCACTTGACAAAGACCTTTATTTTCATAAAAGAAAGAATAATCACATATTGTTTGATAATAGAAAATAGTTCTGCTTAGTAAAGCAATACACGGAATAACGTTTATTTTGTTTCATCGCATATTCAGAAACACGAATATCATAATCAGATATTTATTGTTGGTGCCAGGTTAGTAAAGTAAGTAAGTAAGTAAGTAAGTAATTCATTTATTAAAGTGACTTGTGTTATCATGGTTACAATTAATCGTACAAACACAATCATATTTACAGAAAAACACCCGGCCCAATTGGACCTATAAGTCATTAGTATTTCAGGTCATATGAAATAGCAAGGTTGGCGTCTTTTAAAATGTAGTAATTAATTACGCTGGATATGCTTATTTAAGAATGGATTTCCCTTAAGCAGCTTTTTATAAGAATTATTTGAAAGAAGAAGGAAGGATTATCTCTTAACTACAGAATCATTTGTTCCATCTACTATCAGAGAATGGAACAAATTAGAACCCTCTATCAGAAATCTACCTACTATTTCAAAATTCAAAAAGGCTTTAAAAAACCAAAATTCTAGTCACTGTTCGTCTTTTCAATTTCGTTCTTACGGGCCGAGAAAGTTAAATATTATATTAACACAAATGAGATGTGGCGCCACCTTCCTCAATTATGACCTTAGCAGAGTAGGCATCGTACGAGACCCTCTTTGCAAATGTGGATACCAGCAAGAAACACCCACCCACTTCTTTTTTGAATGTCCTCAATATACGATAATTAGACGTATACTATTTGAAAATCTATCTTTTCTATCTCCTCAAATTTCACGGAACCTATCTCTGTTTCTCACTGGCAACAACAATCTTTCCGAAAAAGATAATATGAAAATGCTTGATCATGTATTTGAATTTATCTTACACTCGAAACGATTCCTCATCTAGTATAAATCAGACAAACTCAAACACACACACACAACGCATGTTTCATGTTTCATGAATTTCTTATTTCTTTCTTTTCTTCCATTTTATTCCTATACATTTGTATATTTACGTGCATGTCCATTGATGTTATTATTTTGTTTGTATTGTAATACGGAGAGGACTTCATAAATACTATGTACTTGTGTCCAATTCCCATTTGAAATAGATTTCAAATAAAATATGTTTAAACTAACAAAAGAAATGTTACTCCTTAGCAAAAACATTTAAAAATATTATTGGTCATGTTTAATACAGGGAAAGACAATTTTGGTGTGACCAAATATAGAAAACTTAAATAAAAAGGAAATTGTCTAATCGGAGTACCAATATAACAAATTTTCAATAAATATTTTTATCATTATTTGTTTTTCAAATAATAATTTTTTATTTAGATAAAATACGTTTTGGGATCCCTTTTCTGCAAAAAGAACAATGAAAACAATGTTTCATTACCTATAATAAAAAAATTGTTTATTGGAATAAAGAAGAGTAACAATTTCACATTCTGATAAAGACTTTAATTTGTCACCTGAAAACGTATTTTTACTTACATGACCTGATCAATCAATAAGATATAACATTCGCAACAAGTCAAGTCAAGTTATTAACTTTTTTTCTGCTTTACACTTTTTTCGAGTATAGAGAAAAGTTGATTCTGATAGATTAAACATTGAAACTGAATGATATCACCGTTGATCACTGTTGTAATAAATAAAACAAAGTTCCAGACAATAAATTTTGCTACGCCTGACGCGTGTTTCGTCTATTCAAGACTCATCAGAGGCGCTCTACCAAAAATATTGAAAATGCCAAACACTATATGATCATGAAGAGCATAGAACAATAAAACCAAAATGACCAAAATGGGGAACAAATATTACTAACTTAAAGATGATCAACCTATGTCAGGGAATATTCATTTGACTTCTTGCTTGGTATCTTGTTGAAAACGCTTCAAATTATAACTACACATGTCTAGACAGACACCAAATAAAATAACTGATATGAGTTTGAGTGTTAAAGATAATGAAATTGAACGTTATGGATGAAAAACGTTTGATGTAATAATTTTGGAAGTACATCGTGTATGGTGTATCGCTTAATCGTGTATCGTGTATGGTGTAATCGTGTATGGTGTGATTGGGAAAGTTACACGGTTCAATAGCTGTAGTAATAGAATCACAAAAATACATTTTTTTAATTTCGTACATCACTTTTATTGACAAATGTGGTGTTGCTTAAAAAAGATATATAGATACAAGGATTTAAGTCGTTGGTCGACCAAAGCCAGCTTCTATCTTTTTTCTACTAATCACCCTTACATGTAACCAATTGATACTCAATTTTTTTCACGATATGTTTGATATTGTTGATGAGCACTCTTATTCTAAATTCTATCCAACTAAGTTTCCATTATTCATATTGGATTTTCATTTTTAAAATTTTTATCAAAGCAAGTATGAAAACCTGATTTTAAACTATTGAAAAATTTCTGCTTGGAATTGATATTAAATATTTGGCGGAAGACTGTCCAATATACAACAAATATGTGAGTTATTCAAGTATCAAGCCTAGGAGTTTTAAATATTTAAATGATAGGGAAAACAGTATTCAAAACGTAAAACCATATTGGTTAAATTGTTAAAAGGTTCAAGTCAAACTGCCACACATACTTCAGTCCCTTTTCAGTTACTACAAAAGATCTTACTCACCGATATGAACTTGGGTTGCATCATAAAATTTGAAATCCGGTAATTTTAGGTAATTTTTAGGATTTGTTTTTTTTATATAAAATGCTGCACATCTAACTGATACATGTACACACTTATTGCTACACTAACAAAACCAAACCAAAACAGATATTTTACAAAGTAAATACTGTACACCAAACTCCTTTACCAGCATTATTATTCTTATAACAGTCAATATAAATTTCCATTGAAATACGTATTCGAAAACTTTAAATCTTTCTAAATTGTAATTCTCAGAGAGAAACATTTGAAAGAAAATCTACAACTTTCAATAGATTTTCATTCATTTAAATTCAACATGCTGTGTCATCTGTTGAAATGATTCGTCTTCATCCGTTAGATTTAGACATTGAAATATTATTTTGTAATTGTCTAGACTTTTCAAAAGAAAAAAAAAACATGAAGCATCGTTCTTGAAGCTTTTGACTTTTATACCGAACATGGGGAAACGCAATCGCTCAGTTGGAAAATGTAATTAACCCACATAAAAGTTTGTACTTATCAGTCAAATGAATTCAATGTCAGTCTAATCAATTACAAACAAATCTTCACTAAACACAATGTTATGTGTTAAGAGTTTAAAGTTTTTTTTTATTTTGATCATTTCATAGAGTGTGAATAAGCTAAATACCATCAGCAGGAATTGATAAGCTTGTTGATTTCTAAAACTATCAATCAAATAACGCCTTGTCTTTAAAATATAGATTCGTATGGTTCCTGGAAGTAATTTCATTTTTTATACATGCCAGAAATTAAACCATTTATCAAGAGACTTTGGTCATAGACAAAATTCATTGGAGTGTCTAATAAGTTAAATAAAGTGTAATACAGACAGTTATTTAATATGAGTCAATCGATCAAGTCTTTTAAGTTTATATTATATCATAATATTATTTTCAACTTACCCTGCTTTTTCTTCCGGAGTACCTGAGTTCACTTTAGTTACGACTTGGTTTAGTTTTTTTCATTTCTGTTCGGTTGATTTGTGTTTCTTCGTGCTGTTTTCGCTCGTGTTTACTAGTTTTGGCGTTACCCTTTTGGACCTTTGACACTCGAATGCCCCATTGGTACCTCTTTTATTCTTTCAACTGTAACAGCTATGCGATAAACACTACAGTTTTATAAGTGCGCTGTTGATATCAATATTTTTGTCGTGCTTTGATCTTAGTGCTTGAATAATAATATATGTTTACAGTCACGAAAGTATGTTACAAGTTGTTAACCATTACAATAATAAAATCATGTAACAGGTTAGTTGTCTATGCATGTATGGTTTTCAAAATTTAAACAATAAACACACTACGGCTTTTGTCTTTAAGCGGAAGCATACACTAACTCAGTGAAATAAAATTCAAAGTGACTAGAATATATGAAAATTTTCATAAGGATGTATGTAGCAGGTTCCAACAAGAAATAGATATTTAATCAGCACTTCATTTCAGCGACTTTGGAACGTTTTCCTCTCTTTGCAAATCAGTTTGACATAGATCTATGCATTTTTTTTTTCCTCTGAGTAGTTTGATTTAGTTTAGGAAAAGAATAATTTTGAGATTTTAAAGTTGAATTGAATTTCTCTATTATCTATTTACAGTGTGCTCCCTCCTACTAGAAACCATCTTCACAATCATTGGTGCAGCAGACGTGACGTCATACGAAGTACTTGAAGCGTATGGACAAGCAATGAAAGTGCCTATCATCATTTATAATGACGTCCGAAAGTTTCCGAATAAGAACTTTAGCTATCTTCTAAACATAGTACCTTCTTACCTTAAACCTATAGTAGACTACGTCAAATTCTACAAGTGGAAAACAGTATATTTTCTCCATGAGAATAGTGATAGTAGGTGAAACTATATTCAATATTCAATTGTCAATAAATAGATTTGATTAAAATACTGCTATTTGATTGGACAATTTTTTTTCATATCCCAATGAAAAAAAATCGTTGGGAAACGCCCACTTTTTACAGGAAGTGCCACCATTTTAGTTCTTTTTATAATAATATTTTCATGCTTTTTTAAACGTTTTGAAAATTCATTTATAAGAAATGACTGTAATTTTTTTTTCATTGTGGATATGAAAAAAAAAGTTTTGCACATTAAGTATAATCCGCGTCGCTGATTATACAATATGTAAAAGCTGCAAACTTTTAAACAAATGAAAAATAATTATAATTTACAACCATATTTGACCAGACAAAACTGAATACAGAAAATTAATATGTAAATTACGGTTAAGTGCCCAGGTAGTTATATAAACTTGGAGATGTAAGAAAAAACAAAGATATTATGATAGATTTTGCAAAACGTGCAATGTGATCGTTAAAACAGTCAATGACACTGAGGACAAGAGACACTTAAGTTTCATATGTACATGCTATTGTAATTTTGTATTTTTGTAAATTTATTGTTCGTAGCCTTTGGTTTAACCTGTGCTATTTTATCACTTTGTACTGTGCGATGGTTTAAATCTTAATTTTTTTCCGATATATCTTTCCCTTGTATCGTCTAACTTTTTGGCCATGTCATACTGATCATCCCAATTGGATAGTTTTTATGCTACATTTATTAATATAAAATTATGTTTCAACTTAACAAAATCCAGTGTAGAGCAAACCTTTTTTCTTAGCGCAAGTTTAATGTTTAAAATATCCATTTTTGTTTTTTCCTTATCAATTGTATTTTTTTCTTATTTTTAGATATGTGGCCTTTGAGGGCGTCGGAATTCTACAGTTTAATAGATGACGCCAAACTACTCGCTATACAACGAAGCCTTTCCTTTCCATATCATTCATACGAACAGTTACGACAACTGGATCATCTCCAACTACCACCCGGCCAATCAGAGAAAGTATTCATCATAGACATATCAGGGCCATATTTACAAATATTACTGAGGCAGGTATGTATCCTTTGTTGTTTGTTTATTTGTTTTTTTTTTTTTTTTTTGGTTTTATAGCATAAAAAGATAGATGCTTTTATATATGCTTTAGCTTTGTTAACAGTACACAGTCATGTACAAACTGTGTAGATAAAGGTAATAACAAAATTACCGAACTTGGTGAATCAATCTCAAATGTCAATAAGACGAGAAAAAACAAGGAGGACATACCGGAAAAATTGAAGACCGCAATGGCCTGACTTTGTACAGGCATTTCAAAAGAAATGGTGGGTATACCAGGATGTTAAATTGGATGATTGAATAGAAGTCCAAAGAAAACCAGAATTCTTATCTAATCAAAACGCAAAGTGTATCTTCACAACGATTAAAAAAATGCTTTTAAAAAATTGCAAACCGGTAGCTGTATATGTATGTTGTTCAAATTTGAACCAATTTTCGACACAAAGACTTTTTAACATACCATGACATACCTTTACCAATGACAATGCACTTATTTATTTTGGATTTTTTTCTCCTCAGAACAAAAACGGGAAAACGTGAAAATGTTCTTCGATTAATATATCTGCAGAGTTATCGAATTAAAAACTTCAAGCTAAATTTCACGTTCTCAGTTTACAAGTATTAAAACAACCTATAACTATAATCTTTTAAATAAATATTTAAACCACCTCGTTTTGTAGATAATGGAACTAGGAATGAATAGAGAGGGATACCATTACATTTTAGGAGGACTGGTAATTATATCATTGTGTCTGTGAGAAGCAAAGAGGCACCAATGGGGCATTTGAGTGTCAAAAATTCGAATCGGCAACGACGAAACCGGTATACTCAAACAAGAACAGCTTGAAGAAACACAAAACACAAAATCAACCGAACGGAAATCAACAACTCAAATCAAGTCGTAACAAGAGTGATCTCAGATGCTCCGGAAGAGTAAGCAAGTCCCACCTGTTATAGCACACCCGTCGTGTTGCTTATTTCCAATTCAATGTGTCAAAGTATAGATCAGACTTGAGAATCAGTTGTTCAACGTTTTGGTCAATTAAAATGTGATCTAATTCACTTATTTGTACTTATTTTTCACAAAAACCTGAAAGGACAGCAAAGCATTGAGGAATAGTTTTCATTTGTTCTTTTGTCTTTTAAGTTCATATTTACCAATGCTATTAGTGACCAATAAGTTTAACAATGTCTTAAAATTCCAGAAGTAAATCATTAAAACATAGTTTTCACTTTTTAGCACGAGAGCATCCTATATATTTTTATCTGTTTATAATGAGTTCAACGTATTTTGGTTAGGATGATTGCTAAAGGGAAGATTCATCAGAAAGGTCGCATAGACTTATTTTATTTTTATTCAACAATTTGAGGCAGATGTTCAATTGTGAAAAACGTTGAATTTAAGTGTCAAACATAAACCTCAAGATCATAGCCCCCTTCAAATAAACGATATTTCCTTACGAGTTTTTACGAGTTTTCAACTCGTATTCGATCGCGAAGAATCGTAAAACACTGTTACTGGTAAACAGGTCTTTCTAGCTCGTGTGAAATCGTTAGAACTCGTTAAAGTTTTACGAGGATTTTTTACATATAAAAATTCCTCGTTAGACTTTTACGAGTTGAAAAAGCAACAATGCAATAATTTAACTCGTAAACACATCGTTAAGAACTCGTAAAGAAGTCGTGGAAATAGAAAATGACTCGACTTTACTCGTAAGTAACTCGGGAGGACATCAAAGGAGTTCCTAAAATTTCCACACAACGGACAAAATCGTGACAACTCGGAAATATATCGTAAAAAGTTTGAAGAAAATCTCACAAAAACTCGTAAAATTGTACATTTTGAACATCGTAACAACTTGTATGGAAATTTCGTACAAGTTTTAACTAATACCCCCTTCACATATACGATATTCTCTTACGAGTTGTTACGATTTTCAAATTTTATACCTTTACGAGTTCTTGCGAGATTTTCTACCAACCTTTTACGATCTATTTCCGAGTTGTCACGATTTCGTCAGTTGTGCGGAAATTTTTCGCACTCCCGTCCAGAGACGATACGAATTTTATTTTCGAAGTGTTTACGAGCATGTTACGGTGCCTTTACGACGTCTTTACGAGTGAATCGCGGTATTGAAAACGATATCGTAACAAACTCGCAAACCACTCGTAAAAGAATTCCTTTGCGAGGTCTTCCCGAGTTAGTTACGAGTACAAGCGAGTCATTTACGATCTCTGCGAGTTCTTAACGAGTTATTTGTGATGTGTTTACGAGTTAAATTATGACATTGTTGTTTTTTTCAACTCGTAAAGGTCTTACGACGATTTTTGACATGTCAAAAATCCTCGTAAAACTTTCACGAGTTTTTACGATTGAACACGAGCTAGAAAGACCTATTTACGAGTAACAAAGAGTGATTTACGAGTCTTCGCGATCGATTACGAGTTGAAAACTCGTAAGAACTCGTAAGGAAATCTCGTATATGTGAAGGGGGTATTAAATGAACTTTAAAACGTTTCTGATTTAAGGATATAAAATCAATAGAATTGGGTGTTTTTGTCCACGGTGGAGCTAGAATTACAGGTTTCCAAGTTTTTACAAACCCAGCAGCAGTGGCGAAATTAATGACGTCATGGGTTAAACAAGAATCCCGAAGTGAACGGTCACCGCCACCACTTACTGTAAGTGTACCAAAAGAAAATATTTTCGAAAAAAGGTTTTGCACAACCTTAAAAAGGAGAGTTGTTGCTACAAATCCTCCAAGTAAGAAAATGTTTAACTATGATATGTATGTTAAGATAAAAAGTTAGACACATGTCGACCCATTGTCGAAAGAGGCAAAGAGGCAGCAATGGGGCATTCGAGTGTCAAAAGTCAAAAAGGGCAACGGCAAAACCGGTAAACACAAACAAGAACAGCACGAAGAAACACAAAACAAAAAAAAAACAAAACAAAAACAAAAAACAACGCGAAAAAGGGTATTTGAAAACATCAATATATTTCAGTTTCAGATCAGCTACATTGTACATGACCATGAACATTTTATATTTAAGCTTATTCATGTACCCTATACATGTAACCATTTGGAAAAAATGTCTTTTAATTTGATTGACTGCTTCTTTTACCTTCACGTAAAATTGTTCCAACTCCAAAAGAGATCGTTCGTTAATAATATAAAGATGTTAACCAATAATTAAAACAAAAGTTTAGAAGGTAAAACCACATTTAAAAGGTAAAATCCAAACAAGAAAATCACAATAAAAGGTAAAAATTAATAAAAAATAAAAGATGCCCTCGGGGCTTAAAGAACAAGAACGATGTGGACACGTCAGCTGACCAGAACCGAATGGCGAGTGTAGACCCTTGGTAATAGCACCTGCGGAGACGAGTTTGTTTGCAAAGACTTTCGATAACAAAGAGCAAACACAAAATACGTCATCAAATAACGGTAATAACAAAACTACCGAACTTGAATGTAAGATAAAATGAATCTGAGGATCAACAGGAAAAAAGGAGAGGTGGGTAGGGACAAAACCAGTCCAACTGGAGCAGTATAATACAATGTATGTGAGTGTGTGCCCACGTGGAGCACTTGGGTGAAATTTCGTTTTCGTCCCCGCAACGCCACACAGACCACTCAAATGTGACTAACATGAAAAGGAAGACGAAATGAACATGAAATGATGACGGCAAATGAAATATGGGGGTGGTATAGGAACAAAGAAACAGCAAACTGTCGTTTTATATTGATGCCAAAGGGTTGAAATGATCCTAAAAAATTGATTATTCTCTGTTCAAGAAATTGTCTTTGTTTCTCGCCAGAACAAGTTTCCAGGAGAACGGTTACCTGCATATCATGGACGCTGTGGTTTGGCAAACAAAAGTGCTGACCGACTGGACAATCTTCGCATTTAAGAAAGGTCCGTCTGTGTTCGGCGAACCTGTCTCCTAGCCGACGGTAGATTTCCCCTATGTAGATTTTACAACACTTGGCACAGCGGATGGCGTAGATAACGTTTTCAGATATGCAGGTGAAACCGTTCTTCAACTTGAAAGTGTTTGAGGGACCAACTATCTGCTCAGTCTCCCAGGTGAAGTTGCATGTAACACATAAAGGTCGACCTCAACCCCTGGTTGTTCTTTCAGCCCCTGAGGAAGGACTAGCAGTCCGAAAATTTGGGCATCTTTTATTTTTTTATTGATTTTTACCTTTTATTGTGATTTTCTTGTTTGGATTTTACCTTTTAAATGTGGTTTTACCTTCTAAACTATTGTTTTGTTTACATTTCATTGTTAACTATAAGAATCCAGCAAAGAATTTGATACATTGAAAGCAGCTAGCTGTTTTTCACGACAAATAATTTTTAGAATTACTATTTCTTGGAGGATGTGGCGATTATACCTTTCCTATAAATCACCATTAACTAAAATTATAAAATCAAAACTGTTTTTGTCTTTTTTTCAGTTACGCGAAATATTTTTCTTCGATAGTGTCTGTTTTCTTCAAGGCGTATTAGAAAAAGTTTACGCAAAGGAAGATCCGGGGTTCTTCCGAACAAGGGCTGGTACGCACTGGAACACGGATAAAGTTAGGGAAGTAAGCTGTCATAGAAGGACCAGTCTATCAAAGGGACCAATATTAATAGATTATCTTAAAACAGTGAGTTAAATTAGTATTTTGGACCATAGGCTAAATTTTCTGCCCTTACCCACCTCTCCTCTTTTCCTGTGGTTCTTCAAAATTTACCGTTCCTTTGTTTCCCGCCCTATCCCGTATTTCATTCATGTTGATTCAATCATCCTTTTCATGTTCATCGCCTGTAAATAACCGTTAAAGCGTTGCAAGGGCGTAAAACACCAACTCACTAGTATTTTGGACAAAAAGTCACTTGGCCCGATCGCACATGCACTACATATGTTCTAGAAGTGTAGATCAAAGTACATTATCAACATCACAAATTTATTTGTTATTTTTTGAATTGAAGAAGTACAATTTTATAGATCTATTGTAAGACACAGAACCTATCTGTTCACAAAGTTGAAAACTAAACAAAGATTGCGTATAGACTTTAATATAAAGCATTCATTAAATATGTTAACATATAAAGATACGCAACGAACGGTACTTCTTTCGAATGGAATTTATAATACAAGGCTAACATTGAATGATTTAAATTTCTTGTGCCTGCAATTTATATGCTTAGGCTTTATTATTTAAGGATGATCACTCTTCATGTTTCAGAATTTCAGTCTAATTTCAAAACTCCTCTATACTTTACCTTTAAACACTGATGATTTTTTTTGCACACTGACTCCTACTTTTATGACATGTTCTGAAAAATATAGAAATTTAGAATCCAATGTATAATATGTCTTTAAATTCTTGATACAACTTCATGGTTTTATAAGGAAAAAAACGTCACAATGTTAAAGTAAAGTAATGGAAAATCTAGATGAGTCTGATTTCCCGCCAAATTTTTTAGGTCATGTATCTCGGAAACAAGCACACGGACCTATAGGGTTTTTTTGTCATTTTATTAAGTGGACAATAATCTATCATTTCCATCACAAATCATAAAATCCTTGATATAAAAAGTTCAGGAGTGACCATCCTTAATGTCATTGTTCATTGTTTCATTGCTTTTTTATTTTCCGCGAAATAAATTTGAACACGTGTCTTGATAATTGTATATTGCACTCTTCCGCCTAACTCCACTAATGTGTTCTTTCATTGAAGACAACATATCAATGCATAACAGACTGGGTGTCGTTTGATGAAAACGGTCAGCGGAAGAACTATTCTTTAGATGTGTATTCCCTTTATAGAAAACCCTTAGAAAAGGTAATGCTTTCTTACTTGAAACACATCAAGTACCACTAGGGCAACATTTTGCTAAACTCTAAAAGTGTCAAGTATTGTAAGAATACCATTATAAATTTATTTTTGAATCCTTTCAAATGGCAAGTATTTTCTCTTGGCCTAGAAGACTCAAAACTGATATCGTACTGGGATTCCTTCATTTTTGTACCCGGAGCAAAGAGGTCATGGAGAGAGGTTCATGTACGTATATATATATATGTATGTTGATCCCGATCATGTGTCCTTGTGTTACAATTTACTTTAAGTTGACACATGCACATACATCAATTTATACTGAAATGTTAATTTCATATTCATTCATGAGCGTATATAAATCTTTTCATCGTTAAGAACGTTTATTTATTTGGCGCTATCTCGATTTTTTTATGTTTCACTTTACCAGACATACTGATAACAATTAAAATTTTCTGGCATACAATTTGGAACCAAAACAATTAGTTTTCCCCCATATCTTTTAGTAGCTCTTGACATTTCATTAACAAGACCTTTTAATTGATGGGTCCAGATCTTGATATGTTCCAAACAATATCTGTAAAATGTTAAAAGCCGTTAAATAGAGATACCAATATACTTTATCTTGTTTTTGCACATTTTTACAGCACGGATCCATCATGCAATGCGTAATAAGAATTTTAATCAGGACGTGGTACTATCAAAATCTATGTTTAGATCAAGAAGACAATATATTTGAAACATCGGGAAATGTTTTATATCCCGTCTGCTGGACTGCCAACATTACATTGCTGTTTGTTACCCGTTTAAATTTCAAAATTGTCTAACCCCTAAGGTTCTTCCTACCCCAGACATAGGTTAATCATCTTAGTAATAATTTGGCTTCCCGGTTTGATATTTTTGGTTTGATGTTCTATGCTCTTCACGAAACGCGCGTCAGGCGTAGCAAAATTTATTGTCTGGAACTTTGTTGTCATTTGTATTTATATACTTTTACACTGGAACTTGACTTGCTTTAAGTGGTTGAATATTTCAAAACTAGGTCTTATGTGTTTTGTGCTGATTTACGACTCACCAGAGGCAAAACTAACACTGATTAGGCCGAGCTGGACTTGGAAATGTTATTTATTGGATGGCAATCGCTAAAATATGTTAAAATCTCTAGCAAACCAAAGGCGGCCATACATCATTTTGAAATTTTTCTTTTTTAACCCATATCTAGAAAAAAGGTTATCTTTCTGTTAAAGTCATAAAAGTTATTTAGTGCCATACATATGTAACATATCTTTGTACCTTAAAGGGCAGCTGTCCATGTAAATATTGTTATCTTAAAAACAAAATATGCGTCTTTTTGAAGCTATCAACAACTTT
The DNA here is from genome assembly GCA_963971305.1 of Arcuatula senhousia. Taxonomy (NCBI): domain Eukaryota; kingdom Metazoa; phylum Mollusca; class Bivalvia; order Mytilida; family Mytilidae; genus Arcuatula; species Arcuatula senhousia. The sequence goes on along the minus strand of OZ020312.1, from coordinate 6,924,665 downwards.
TATGTTCTTCTTTATTTCTTTTACCAGACAGTTTGAAATTAATCTAAATTTTATGCATACAACTTGGAACAAAAAACAATTAGTTAATCCAATTTCTAATAGACTTTCATTAGTATGACCTTTATATTACTAGTTAGGAACATTATTATCAAATCAATAACATCCTCATATAATGATATTATGATAGTACTCTTATGCACATTCTACTGCATGACACCATCTACTCAGTGCGATATTAACCAAATCAGAACATTAATTTTCACATCAGGAAGTCAATATATTTTTTAATGTCTCAATGTAAAATGTTTTTAATTATGAATGTTATGCCAATGGTGGTTACGGGTCGACTATACAACATTTTATTGGTGTTGTTAAATTGATACTTCTAGATTTAGAAAATCTGACTAGCTTTTGCATGTTGATCTTTATTTGAAATACGAAATGTCAATTATATTAAAAAAAAAGCTGTAGCAAACCTAAATTACATTGTTTTAAGGCGAACAGTTAAAAACTGGTATGACAAGTTCGTCTAACAAAATAAATTCCAACTGAAAAAAAGGAATATTTGTAAAAATTAGGTGTGATGCACTTTTCTTCGATTTATGAACCACCAGAGACATTCAAGCAAATTGTTACACGTATTAAGGATTTCTGTCATTTGTTCGGAATCCTCGGATATTTACCATCAAAATAGGGTCAATTTGTTTGCCTACATACCCCCCTATTTTCTTTTTATCAATGTCTTTAATGTTATTAAGAAATGATTAACAATGTTTTATGAAATCCTATTTCTTATGTCATGAGTTCAAACAGCTAAATAGTGCTAATGCTAACCTATGAAAAAGTAAGAGAAAACCTTTTCCCCCAAAATTGTGCTTATTTTATACCTTTAACTATTATCTATTCATTTATCGCATACATTTTGAAATTTATTTATTTTCTAAAATAGTAGCGAACACCCTTACGCCTACGTGTACACTAAAAAGAAAAAAACGACTAAATGACAACCCATGTACAAAATATTGTCGTTTTGCACATTTTATAACATGGAGTCATCAGCACAATTTGATATTAAATTATTACTCAGGTTTCAGTTCTATAATCAGTTATTCATCAGGTAGTCAATTCACTCGAAAAATATCTAGTTTATCTATAAATAGAAAATAATGAGATGTGGAATAAGTAAACGGAACACAGCCCACAATCAAGCGGCAATTCAGAAAAAAAACACAATGGACAAAAGTTTTTTTTTTTTCAAAAAAAAAAGTTTCCGATAATGTAGTTCGTTGTTCAGGGGATGTGCTGGTTGCTTTACCAATTGCATAAAACTTTGTAGAATACTTTTGCATAAAGATTTGCTTTAAGGAATTGAATTGTCAGCTTTTAAAACTTAAACAGCAAAGAGATTTTTTATTAATTATTCAATCTTGGTCTGCTGCGCTTTTCGTTGATTACGACTTTCCATAGCGCTACAATCCTTTTAACACTTCTTTGGTAGCGACCCAACTATTACACATGAAACTTCAAAACCATAAATGATTTTTTCTTGTCTTTGATTTTTTAGTTTTCTATATATGTGATATGAAGCATTCTGAAGAGGGATGAATAGGAACAAAACAACCTTTTTTTAAACTATACTCATGTCAGATAAAAATATATGCAGACACATGTTTTTGTAAATGCTTCAATTGAATATAAAACCTTTTAAAAAGACAAACAGTACAATAATTTTATCATCAAAAACATACAAGGACTCTTTACAGTATTGATAAAAACATAGAGGCTTTCAGTTGAAGAGGTTTACGAACTTCAATATATTTTTGGCCTTAAATCCATTATCACATTTCTGTATTCTGTAGTTTTATAATGACATTTTCTATACAAAACTACTTGTTTAATATTCCTTTTTTTCCTATTCCGGGTCGTTGTAGTGCTTTATGTCTGTTTTGTAGATTGGTAATTGGCACTCAGACAGAGGCTATACAGAAACTGCAGCCATTAACAAGAGAAAACCTGACGATCCTTATATCGTTACTCTTGTCGTGGTACGGTTAGAATCAGAGTGTGAATCTTGCAAATACCAGATTTTGGTACAATTGCATCAAAGGGCAATTTAGAGGTTGCTTTGGTTGTTAAACTTTGTTACTTTACTGCAACATGTTTGCAGCCATACATGTATATAAGTGTTGTTTTGATTTACATGATAGTACTACTAAAATAAAATAATAAATAGCATTTTGAAAACTTAACAGCATTTCAAAACTGCTTTATACTGTATAGGCGATAACGAAATGTGAAATAAGTATACGCGACACAACCCACATAAATAAACGGCAATTAAAAAAAATCACAATTGAAAACAGCCAGCAGTCTTCAATGTGACTATAGATCACTGCTTACTCTCTTGCATTGACACAAGACTAGAAATACAAAACACAAGATCCGATGCTTTTCACCAAATTATCGACGACAGATGTCTATTTCATAGGAACCGCCATTTATAATAAACAAGACTGGCGAGAATGGAACAGAAATCTTTGAGGGTTATTGTATAGATTTATTCAAGAAGATAGCCAACAGTTCACATTTGAAGCTGAAATATGTCATAAGGAAAAGAAATGATCTACAGTATGGGAAGTTTAATAAAACCACAGAAGAATGGGATGGTATGATCTCTGAACTTATAAATGGAGTAGGTAAAAGTCGTAGAGAATTTAGACGAATAAGGTTCATTTAATTTTATGTCCCCAGCAACCAATCTATCACTAGAGGTTGTGTCTATCAGCACTAACCTCTATAGTATCGCGCTAAGAATTATCACAGGCACTTGTATACAGGATAACCCTTAAGGTGCCCCACCCCCCTTTTTTCAAAACCGATTATTTTTTTCATTTTTTCTGTTACATTTCTCATTTTCACTCATACACATGTCAAATATATGCAAATCTACCATCAAACAGTATCAACTATCCATATGGGGTTACTGATATATAATAAGCGAGAAGGTAAGTAACTTCGGTTTGTTTACATTTGGGTACCACGTAGGGATCGATCTAAAAATTTTCTGATAATATGTACTCACCCCTCAAATATCTGCGTGCCCCATGTAGCTGATATATTTTACTTTCTGAAAAAACAAATCACGGCCAGGACCCTAAGTCACACGCAAGGATACCGTTTCCAGTTTTTACTGAGATTTCGGTCCGCCTCAAGGTAAGTTGACACTTGGTTCTACATGATAACAAACATGTACAGGAAAACTTTCTAGTGCATTTGGTGGCACCAAACTCCAGCTACTTTATCGCTATAGTCGGCCTCTTAAATGTGCTTTGTTCTATGCAAACACCTCTGTACAGTTCATAAATCGAGCAAGGATACAGTTTGCATTTTATGCCGATTTTTACTAAGCTGTTGTTTTTTCCATAGTACAAAGATATTTGCAGTGTAAATTTTGTTGCAAACCAACCAGAATAAAAAAGTATGAACAAAGGTCCTCTTTTGCATCTAAACAAAGTCTTATCTAAACTTCACACAGCAATGTCTTAAAATGATACCGTTCACACTCATCAATTCACGGATACCGTTTGCATTGTAAATAAATATTTTTTAAAGTATATATAAAATTCTTTATCCTGCACTTTATCTAACTTCAAATCCCCTTAAATAAAAATGCTAAAATACCAATGTAGCTCAAACATATTTTATAATTTATTTTTCATCTTTCGAAATCAAAAACTTGATGATGTGCATGCGTACCAAGTTACTGTTTTACTTTATATCGGAGTTGCTAGAGTTGGCTTCTTCTGGTCGAACTGCTAAAATCATAAATTATATGAGATGCACTTAAAAGTGTACGTGGCATAACTGAACACCATGCCAACTGAAAATGTTCGTGGTTCGATATCCGTTTGATGTGAAAAATTAATGAACCGTTTTCCGACCGACATTATATGCAATAGTCTACATTGTTAACTGCGTATTTTTAACATTAATTTACCAACGATTCTTAGAAATATGGGGCATAGCTGGGACTGAAAGGATGTGAAGGAATAATTTCGACAGGTGGTCTTGGGATGATCAAGGCCCCCCGTAGGTCAAGGGAAGCGAAGCCCCCGGAAGCTCCATGGAGATATCGTTAAGAGCATCATACTAGATCTGACCTGAATTATATTTTCCTAAAAACTTACCATAACTTTGGACATAATGGGAAATTGAAAGATATTAATTCTAATGACATCAAAAATATTTCGAGAAAGTTTGGGCAAGCTCTACATGTATAGTTTTCTAACGGAATAATGCAGGTTTATCTCAGATTACATATTACTAAACGTTCTAAATATTCGAATAATCATTCAAATCCTTTAAAATATTTATGATATATTTTATAAAAACGATAAAACGCAAATAAATGGTCTGATCATTCGCTGACATATTGTAAAAATATAATTATATATGTTTGTCACTCAAGGAGAATAAAAGTTATTTATATATACATGTATTTTAACACTCATTTTTTTTCTAAAAACATTCTGCATTTCAGTCCCATAATCTTTAAAAAATTATTGAACGGGACCAATATCCAACAAGAACTTTGACACTAGATTAGATAAACTAGATAAAAAAATCTTGCCTTCCGTGCAGGGCCCGGAAGGGAATAGGCCTGCAGCAGCGTTCATCTTGTCGGTTAAAGTCCACTAAAAAGCGCACAGAAACCTGACATCGGGTTAGGCCCGACATAGCCCACAAAGCGACTTCGGATTTGTGCCCCAGGTTGTTGAATGGGGCAGCCCTGTCAAAATAAATGGCGGGGTCGTCAGGCTATAATGCGGAAAACCTGACCGTAAAACATAGGGGTCAACGTGTAGCAAGAGTGCCATGCTTCATGCACGTAAAAGACACATTTGGACCTCCCAGTAGTGCAACACATGACATAGGCTAAATTTTTCGCCCCTCCCCACCTCTCCACTTTTCCTATGGTCTTCAAAATTTACTGTTCCTTTGTTTCCCACTTACCCACATATTTCATTTCTTATCATTTCATGTTCATTTTATCATCCATTTCATGTTCATCGCCTCCAAATAACCTTTATATATATAGCGTTAAAATACCAACTCACTCACTCATTCATTCTAAAAATCTTACACCACTATTTGTTGACTGGAAAAATGTCACATAACCGAAAGTAATAAAAAAATGATAATACTCATTGTGTGTCGTTTGAAAATGGAGATATATAAAACATGCATTGAATTCTAGCATATTTGATCATATCTTGAAAAGTAATATAGAAGATAAAGAATTACAGTAGGCAGATTAACCCGTCTAGACTGAAAAAACAAAACAAAACGCGAAAGTCAGCATTAACCATATGACTACATAAGGCAGCTAACGCTTGCCTAACACTTCTAAGCTTAAAACGCTTCCTATGTCAATGTCAATATCCCTAAGTATATGCAGTAAAGCTAACGAAGACAAACGATCTTAACCATTGAAGAACTAAGCAATATATGTTTGCTCAACTTGCAACAAAGACTTCGCATCCAAGCCTGAACTAAACAGACACTAAAGAATAGAAAAGGTTTCCTTTGTCATATACGTAATGCTTGTAGTACCATATGAAATTTGACCAATAGAGTGAACTGATCATAACATTTAATTCAACAAACGATTCCAGCGACCTGGCCCTATTGAGTCTACTCTATCGAACCATACAAAGGTTTTGATAATCGTTGATAAATTAATGTTCCCCCAATACGCGGGGCAACAATGTTTTGTTTCCTTTGAAGACTATTGCAAATGATGTCGGTCGGAAAATCGGTTAATGAAAAGTTCATAACTAACGAAGATCAACCATTAATCTTGATAGTTGTTTGAGAGGGGCTCAGTTATGCCACGTATCCTATTAAATACATCTCATTTTATCTATGATATTGGCAGTATGACCAGAAGAAGCCAATTCAAGCAATTCTGATATAAAATAGCTAGTGAAATTGGTACATATGCACATTTTTAATTTTGAGATGAACGAGTAACATTGATATTTCAACATTTTATTTAAGGGGAAATTAAAAGTTCGATAAAGTGCAGGATAAAGAGTTTTATTTATACTTTAAAAAAAATATTCATTTACAATGCAAACGGTATCCGTGAATTGATCGGATGTGAACGGTATCATTTTGAGACTTTGCTATTTGTAATTTACATAAGACATTGTTTAGATGCAAAAGAGGACATTTGCTCATACTTTTTTATTCTGGTTGGTTTGCATCAAAATATACACTGCAAATATCTTTGTACTATGAAAAAAACAAGAGCTTAATAAAAATCGGCATAAAATGCAAACTGTATTCTTGCTCGATTTCTGAACTGTACAGAGGTGTTTGCATAGAACAAAGCACATTTAAGAGGCCGACTATAGCGATAAAGAAGCTGGAGTTTGGTGCTACCAAATGCACTAGAAAGTTTTCCTGTACATATTTGTTATCATGTAGAACCAAGTGTCAACTTACCTTGAGGCGGACCGAAATCTTAGTAAAAACTGGAAACGGTATCCTTGCGTGTGACGTAGGGTCCTGGCCGTGCAAATATCGTTTCTATATACTCCAGAGTAAATGTATAATTCATACACTTTCCGCGAAATTTGATACATTTTCATCGCCATTTGCAAGCACTCGAGTTAAAGCTACGGAAGTAAGAAATTAGCGCCATCTGTGTGGTCAATCGCTACGACCGGTAACTCTTTGGGATTTGGCTCGAAATTCCGGATATCATTAACGATTAAGGAAAAACGCAAATTTTCCGAGTAAAAAATACGAGAAAATTAGTAACTTGTACTCGGAACATTTGCGTTTTTCATAATCGTTAATGATATCCGGAATTTCGCGCCAAATCCGAAAGAGTTACCGGTCGTAGCGATTGACCACACAGATGGCGCTAATTTCTTACTTCCGTAGCTTTAACTCGAGTGCTTGCAAATGGCGATGAAAATGTATCAAATTTCGCGGAAAGTGTATGAATTATACATTTACTTTGGAGTATAAAGAAACGATATTTGTTTTTTCAGGAAGTAAAATATATCAGCTACATGGGGCACGCAGATATTTGAGGGGTGAGTACATATTATCAGAAAATTTTTAGATCGATCCCTACATGGTACCCAAATGTAAACAAACCGAAGTGACTTACCTTCTTGCTTATTATATATCAGTAACCCCATATGGATAGTTGATACTGTTTGATGGTAGATTTGCATATATTTGACATGTGTATGAGTGAAAATGAGAAATGTAACAGAAAAAATGAAAAAAATAATCGGTTTTGAAAAAGGGGGTGGGGCACCAAAAGGGTTATCCTGTATACAAGTGCCTGTGAGAATTATGGGTATTTACCCCTATTTTTGTGATGAATAACGTTGACATATTTTCCATTCTCCTTCTAGTGAAAGATTTCGCAAGCAACTTGTTGCAAAGCGACATATAGGAGTCACTTTGACTCTATCCGTCGTCTTTTATCGTCTTGCGTCTTGCGTCCAGTGTCGTCCGACGGCGTCATAATACCCGCAAAATGTACAATATATATATGAATTTTATAAAATATTTATTATAAAAAGCAAAATTAAGCACCCGTGAACTTGGGTAATATTGCAAATTTGTAATATAAGTACCCTAGTAAATAAGTACGTTTACAGTTCTAAATATATAAGTATATATCGAATCGAATCGAAATATTTTCAAACCCTCATTTTACTTTTTCAGGAAGCAGATATTGCTCTGGGAAGCATTACAATTACAGAAAGTCGCCAAAAATGGGTCGATTTTACCAAACCATTCATGAATACAGGAATTAGCATCATGATTAAAAGGCCCGATAAACAAAAGCCGAACGTATTTTCTTTTAAGGAACCTTTTTCAAATAAGATGTGGGTGTGCATCATGTTTGGATTTGCCGGAGTGAGTCTTGTGTTAGTTTTAATCGGACGATTTAGTCCGTATGAATGGCGAGATATGGCTACACCGGGACCTACGGGTGACTTCAGTATTCTTAATTCGTTGTGGTATTCATTTGGTGCACTGCTACAACAAGGCTCGGATTTTCTACCTAGGTACGCATTCTTAAATGTTAAAATCTTGGAATACTATATCAATCATATCATTGAAGTACACTGGATGTACACGTATATTTACAAAAAGAAACACTACCCTAGGCGTGGGGTAATTTTAAACTTCTTGTTAGGTGTTGGAATTATTTCACGCCTAAGGCTTTCCGGTGAATTAATGATGAAGAACAGGATTTACCATTGCTTTGTATAATTTTAATCATTATTATGTGGTTTTTTGTTTGATCATTCATATATCATCCAAATCATTTCTTGTGAAAGAAGCACCAATATTAATGGAGCATTCGAGTGTCAAAAGTCCGAAAACAAAACCGGTACACACGAACAAGAAAAGCACGAAGAATCACAAAATACAAAATCAGCCGAACGGAAATCAACAACGCGAACTCAAGTCGAAACAAGAGTGAACTCAGGTGCTCCGGAAGAGTAAGCCTGGAAGGTTCCTGCCTGGTATAGTATACTCGTCATGCTGTCAATTTCCAATTCAGTGTGTCAAATCCGGTAAAGGGAGGCAAAACAATTTCTACGACAAACCAGCATCTGCATTAATTTGAGAGGTATAAATCTCATATTTGTCAACGAGTGCACGGTGCCTACCGTAAAATTTCTTGAGTGCAGACAGCAACCTAGGAGCAACATAACCCTGTGTTACCAATTTCTGTGTCAAACATGACGCTCTGTCAAGGAAATCGATGTAATTCCCAAAAGCTCTGGAGTAACCAATCAACTGTTATAGGAAAACTCCATAAGTAGAAGCGAACGGAATGTTTCTACACAAGAAGGGAAAGTTGACGATTGGAAAGTTGAAGTCATCACGTTTGTCATAGACCTTTGTTGAAAGTCTTCCTTGAGAGTCAATTTTGAGACGTGAAGCAGACTTCCTAAAAGCAGTTGTTTTATCTCAAGCTGAGATGGAGAAAGTAACCAAAATGAGAATTGTTTAGTGAAAAGACATCATCAATATAACGGAACGTGAGGTTAAAAGAGAGAGCTAGTCTACGATCTTATCGGTGTAGAAGAAATCGGCTCCATATGAATGAAGAAACAAATCAGCAAGCAAAGGTGCACAATTAGTGAACGTCACAAATAGTGAATTAAAAAGAACCTCGCATGTAATTTTCACCTTGTTACATGGTGTAGAAATTGTTTAAATAATTATGGATTTTTCAAATACTTATAGAAATTAGATGGTCATTGTTTAATGTATTTTAAATTTGCTAAATGATATTATTTCTGTATCTGAGTATTCAACTTTATGTTTTTTCCATTTCTTCTAGCTCCGTGTCTGGACGAATAGCAGAATGTGCTTGGTGGTTTTTTACCTTAATCATTGTATCATCATATACTGCAAACTTAGCTGCATTTTTAACTATTGAAAAATTAAATATACCAATAGACTCTGCTGATGCATTAGCCGCTCAGTCAAAGATTAAATATGGGTTCAAAGAAGGTGGAGCAACAAACGATTTCTTTGAGGTAACTACATTGTTGAATGAAAAACATGCATATAGAAATTCAATATCGTAAAACTAGTTTATTAGAAATAACAATATATAATATAAGTTGCTTGAACATTTTGGTCGTGGTCATCAACATAATCAAGCAATTTGTTTCAACGTTATTGCAACATATTCCGTTTAGAAGCCGATGTTTCAAAAGCATTCATGAAAATAAATAATTTTAACAGACAGCTCTAGTCTTTTTCTGTCTAATACAAATTTGATCTTTACCCTTTTCTGTTGCATTTATTAAAGGTGATAACAAAACTACTGAACTTAGAGAATCAATCCAAAAGTCGGAGAGCAATGACAGATCAAGGAATCATTAAAGCATGAGATAAAAATGACAACAAAGTTCCACACAATAAATTTTGCTACGCCTGATGCGCGTTTCGTCTATTCAAGACTCATTAGGGGCGCTCTACCAAAAATGATGTAAATGCCAAACACTGTATGAAGAGCATAGAACAATAAAACCAGAAATCCAAACTGGGGAACCAAATAATGACTAAGATGATCAACCTATGTTTGGGGTAGGAAGAACCTTAGGGTTAAGAGAATTTTAAAATTTAAACGGATAGTTTAAAGCTTTGATGTGTTCTTCAAAACAAAAGTGTTGGTGCCGGAGCAGGCTAACCTCGGGGAATTAAAACTCCACCAGCAGTGCTAACCTTTACGGGTGAAAGAAGCAAAGGTGTACCAAAGGGGTAATCAGTATCATAAAACCGTGAAGACAAAGACAAAACCGGCAGACAAAAATCATCACAACAAAACAAACCACATAACAACATAAAACACACACACATAACAACAAAACCGCATTCAGCAACGCGAACTCAAGTCGAAACGAGAGTGAACTCAGGTGCTCCGGAAGAGTAAGCAGTTCCTGCTTGCTATAGCACACCCGTCACATTGCCAAAGATCGATTAAGTGTTGGTCAAATCTGGAAAGGATGACATTACAAAACTCTATGTCAAACCAACAGCTGTGCTCATCTGAGAGATAGAAATCCCGTATTTGCATACAAGCACATGATGTCGTCCGTAAAATTTCTTGAGTGATGACAACAACCTGGGAGCAACGTACCCCTGTGTTAACAATTTGCTTGTCAGCCGTGTAGCTCTATCAAGGAAGTCGTTGTACTCCCCACATGCTCTGGAATAACGAATCAATTGTGATACGTAAACTCCATATGCTGGAGCGGACGGAATGTTGCTACACAGAAAGGGAAAGTTAACTATTGGAAAGTTGAAGTCATCACGTTTGTCATAGAGTTTTGTACAAAGCCTTCCTTGTGTGTCAATTTCGGGAAATAGATCCAAATATGAAGCAGACCTCCTAGAATCTGTAGTGTCCTTTACCTCAAGTTCCTTCGGATATATGAGATGTAAATAGTCACCAAATCGAGGATTGTTTAGTGAAAGGACATCATCAATATAACGAAATGTGAGATTGAAGGATAAAGCAAGTTTGCGGTCCTTTTTGTCTAGAAGTGATTGTAAGAAGTCTGCTTCATATGAATGAAGAAACAAATCGGCAAGCAATGGTGCACAATTTGTGCCTATTGGGATACCTATTGTTTGCTGAAAAACACGTCCACCAAACTGTACAAATATGTTGTCGATTAGAAAGTTGAACATTTCTATTATTTGATCTTCTGTAAATTTGTTTTGTTCGAAATAAAAATGACAACAAAGTTCCAGACATTTAAAATCCCATTGGTTGTTTTTAACTACTTGCTATAGCAATACTCTTTATTTCTTATCATTTCAAGTTTTTTTAGTTAAAAAAGTGGTGCATTCAATTTTATTTCAGAAAAGCCAGGTTGAAGTTTTTCAGAAGATGTTTCAGTTTATAAAGACAACCGTTCCTTCACCCAACGTACTAGGTAATAAGGAAGGTTGGGAGAGGGTCATTAAAGGGAAAGGAGAATATGCTTACCTCCTAGAATCGACTAGTAACGAATATTATAACCAACAAAAACCATGTAAGACAATGAAAGTGGGAAGTAATCTAAACCAAAATGGATATGGTATCGCAACAAAGAAAGATAGCCCGTTAAGGTAATGGCGGTGAATTTATAACAAAGTCAAAACAATGATTTATATTTTAATAAAGACTGAGTCTTAAACATAAGATAAGAAAACACATTTGCATGTATATATTCATTTTGCCTTTTTGCCATTCTCTTTTGATGCTTTGTATTAAAAGCAAAACAAATTTATTCACATTTATCACTTTTGGAAGGCATTATATAAAATTCCTAGCAAGTCTTATTTTATTACACAGGGAGCGACTATTTGATTTGGGGGGGGGGGCATATGTATATCCGTTTTTTTTTCAGAAAAAAATGAATTAACTAGTTCCTAAAACTACATCCTGCATTTTATCAATATTTTCTGATATATTGGCATTCTGCCTTAATATTTCGAATTTCAACATAGCTCCCTCCCAAAATAAAAATCTAATCATGCTGATATTATTTCCCGGTAGATCCGAAAAAATCTAAACATACTAAATTTTCTTGATCAAAGAAAGATAACTCAACTCTACAAAAACTACGAACTGTTAACTTCAAAGAAAAATAGCTTAAGATGTATCTTATACATCAATTTTTATTCTTTGTCGTAACTTTTTGGTAAATTTTGTTATGCAGCCCAATGATCTTTTCGAAAACATATCTTAAGACTGGCATTTCGCAAGACCATTTCCGTCACTACATAGTAATTAGATGACTTCTGGTTTTTATCATAATTTGCTGCAATACTTTATAATAAAGTAGTCGAGCATTTAAGTCATATATTTGGTAAACGTGGAGGGCTAGATATCATAATGTCTCAATTTTTATGTTATGTCTATGAAAGAACAACCGCTTTGTATGTTGCATGTTGACTGAAGAACCAATCTTTCTAATCCTCAGTCGAAAACTTAATCTTGCCCTGCTCGAGTTGATTGAGAGAGGAGAGTTAATAAATCTAAAACAGAGATGGTGGTATGACAAGGGACAATGTGGCACAGTGGCGGCGGTATGATTTTATGGATTTAGTGAAAATATTTGTGATTTACTTATTTAGGTTTTATAAACGTTCTTACGTCATATAGGATTGTCAGTCCTAATTGTGGAAGAAACCAGACTATCTGATGGAAACAATGACTTTTATCACGTGACTTACGAACCTAATTACGAAAATATGGGAAACGTCCGTCAGTCCGTCCTAAATCAGCTATACTGACAGGGTAATTGAAGTGACGTTTTGCGAGGTTGGGTATCATGTCTGTTGGGGATATTCTTGTTTAAATATTATAGAATCAAAAAATAAAACAGTGGTATAAATAATCTCAAATATACCGAAAGTGTTCACAAAATATTATTATAAAATACCGAATGAAATTGAAGACTTCTCATGAGAAACAGAGAGTCAAACGGTGTTTTATTTCACCAACCCTTTCTCAACTATCACGATTTTTAGTACAGATGGTTACACAAAATGCAATATTGTTGTGATATTTAGAAATCGAAGTTTGCATTCAAGGAAAACAGACGAGCGAATACTTTTAAAATCTGAACAAATAATGCAAAAAAAAAAAAATCTGGAAGCTTTGAATTTTCTTTTTAGCTCACCTGACCCGAAGGGTCATGTGAGCTATTGTCATCACTTGGCGTCCGTCCGTCTACCGTCGTCTGTCGTCCGTCGTCCGTCGTCCGTCCGTAAACTTTTTAAAACGTTAACTCTTCTGACACCATAAGTCCAATTGAAACCAAACTTGGTATGGTTGTTCATTAGCATTCAGTGCTTAGAACTGATGTGGGGATTTTTGATTCGTTGTAAAACACGGCCGCCGTGGCTAAAAATAGAACATAGGGGTAAATGCAGTTTTTTGCAAATAACTCAAAAACGGCTACAGATATCAAAATTCTGGCAAAGTAAAAGTGATCAGCACCTCAAGATCTACCTACCCTGAAATTTTGAAGAAAATCCAACAACCCATGTAGGAGTTATTGCCCTTTTTGTGGATTTTTTGCAAATTTTGCACCTGTTTAGCTCAATATCTTGAAAACTATACAAGATATTTGAGAAATTTAAATTGCATATTGTTAAGCACATCAACATCTACAAAATATGTAATAGGGTCAACGTTGTAGAACCTTTCCTTTTAGGAGTTATTGCCATTCGAACGTCAAAATTTAGCATTTTAAAAGTATTTCCTCATTACATTGAAAGCATTAACTCCTCTGACACTTCAAGTCCAATTGGAACTAAACTTGGTATAGTTGTTTACTAGCATTAGGTGTAAAGAACTGATGTGGGGATTTTTGATTGGTCGTAAAACATGGCCGCTGTGGCTAAAATAGAACATAGGGGTAAATGGCAGTTTTTTGGAAATAATTCAAAAACGGTGACAGATTTCAAAATTTTGAATGGAAACAAAAGTGATCAGCACCTGAAGATCTACCAGTTCTGAAATTTTGAAGAAAATCCAACGACCGAAGTAGGAGCAATTGCCCTTTTTGTGGATTTTTGGCATATTTTGCACCTGTTTAGCTTAATATCTTGAAAACTATACAAGATATTTGAGAAATTTAAATTGCATATTGTTAAGCACATCAAGATCTACTAAATATGTTATAGGGTCAATGTTGTTGGACCTTTCCTTTGAGGAGTTATTGCCCTTAGAACATCAAAATTGAGCTTTTAAAAAGCATTTCCTCATTACATTGAAAATGTTAACTCCTCTGACACTTAAAGTCAAATTGGAACCAAACTTAGTATTGTTGTTTATTAGCATTAGGTGTATAGAACTGTTGTGGGGATTTTGGATTGGTTGTAAAACATAGCCGCGATGGCTAAAAATAGAACATTGGGTTAAAATGCATTTTTTTTTTGCTAATAACTCAAAAAGGGTGACAGATTTTTGAATTTTAATTGAGATAAAAGTGATAAGCACCTTAAGATCCACCATATTGTCAGATGGCCCCCTTATTAAACTTATAACCCTTTCAATGTCAAATAGATTTTGCCTAATGGCCTTTACTTCAGGCACATGTCAGGTGAGCGATTCAGGCTCCTGGGAGCCTCTTGTTTCATTTTCATTACGTTTTACATTCGAATGATCCTACAACCAAAGCGTCCTTCATAATAGCACATTTTACTTTTCAGGCCGTTGGAAAGCGATCCCTTTCTCTGAGCAATGTAGCTGGCAGTTTCCATATAGTTATTATGGGTCTGGTTCTGGCAATGATATTTTCAGCTTTAGAATTTGCATACCATTACAGAAGAAAGCAGTTTAAAAGGAAAAAGGTCAGTACCTACGTGCCATTAATAGAAACACTGCAAAACGTTTAACAACATATAATTAAACCATAAAAATAAAGTTCTTACACCATGGTTGTAAATTTGTTGGCTAAACGTTTTAATATCATTATGAAAATGTGATGAAATACAAAGTACAACAGTGTTGACATTAAGGATGCTGGAGGGTCAGCTTTTGAGATTTTTGACATTTTGTTCGGAATGATCTGGTTTTTTTCATCAAAATAAAGCAAAAAAAATTTGCATGGTAACCCATATTTTTATTATGTGTAAGGTCTTCAGTATATCATTAATTTCAGTTTAACAAATTCATTTCAAATTCTCATTACTTTTTCATAGGTTTAAACAGCTAAACTATGGTAATGATAAAGCGATGAAAAAAACAGAGAAACCTTTTCCCGCCAAATTTTGAACTTTTATTATCTTTAAAACGAGCACGGTAACCTATAATTATTTAGCTTATTTTGTATTTTTAAGTATTCCCTTATGATTAAAGTTCTTAATTTCAAAACCTCATCACTTTCAAAGTCACCCTCGAACATCCTTAAAACAAAAAGCGTTCATTTAATAATTTCCCTTTAAAATTAAAGAAATATTCAAATACTCAAAATATATGCGACACAACATTTACTTTAAAGCAGTGTAAAACGTGCATTTCAAATTTTCACATGTTTAACAACAAACGCAACTTCAAACTTTTGTCAACTTATTTTCACTTCCAATTGTTTTAATTTAAATGCAATTGATACAAGGTGACTGCTACACATTAACAACATAATCATATTTACGGTTTTATTAACTTCTCGGCTTGAGTTCGCGTTGTATACGTCAGTTCATTTGATTGTATGTGTCTTTAATGTTTTGTTTTTCATAGTAATGTTCTCGTTCGTGTGAACTGGTTTTGTCTTTGTCGGAATTAGGATACTCGAATATCCCAATGGCGCCCCTTTTAGTTCTTATTGTCAACACTGCAGTACTATGAATTATTATCATTTTATGGTAATTACATTAAAATATTTAACTGCGTTTCTTGGTATAAGCTTCCCTTTGAATGATTTCCCTTTGCACGTACAAAATTCGTGCTCCATGTACTACCACCCCTAAACAATATGAAATATTCCATATCATTACTTTGTTTCCGTCGTTTCCACCGTTTGACCATCAAATTCCCTCCCCTTGATTTGAACATATTTTATTCATGAAAATAAACATGAAAAGGATTGGAAAGCAGGACTAAGCCTATATATTTCCTCTCCTTAGGTGGTAACATTAAATGAACACAAAATAGTCATACAAATTATAAATATATCAGTATATATATTAGAGCAAGTCAAAGATTTAAAATATATTGTTGAAATGACTATGCAAGTTCCAAAATAATAGCACAAGAAGTAATTTTAAGCAAGAAAAAGAAGAAGCAAACTGTAAACACTACTTGCTACTATCAATTATCATTATTATGATTATAAAATTTTTTGACTTGCTTGAGATGGGTACAGCAAGCACATATGTATATTTAGGAACAATAACAAACAAAACATATATACAGATTAGATAACAAATAATTGAAGCAATTTCTTTTATGTATACACTCAATTCCCTCCCCTTGGTAGCTCCCTTCTTCTCTCTTATCCCCTCTGCAACACACATCATTTACCAATGCATTCCCATATACATGTACTATTAAGGACCAGTTTCTTATTTATCTCTTTTCCTTATTGATTTTTTTGTTTGTTTTTTTTTTCTTTTCGATCATAGAACATATGTAGAAATTACAGTATGTGCATCAGATTATTAAACAATCTGACAAAACAACGAGATGTAAATGAAAAGTAATTTGGGTAAAGTTTAAATTCAAGCTGAACATAAACTTATTGTGAATGTTGCAATGGAGAGCATAAATGTTTTCAGTTCTCATCTTGTCTTTGTCCTTTTTGGATATCGAATGTCCTATTGAATTGTTTCTGTTTCCTTTTTTAAGATTCAGATAAAAATACTTTTGTCTGAAAAAAAATCTTCCAAACACCGAATTACAACTGTGTGATCAATACAAAGATGATATCTAAAATATAAATTGTTCACTGATAAAAGAATAAGCAATTAATAGTTAATTATAAATGTACAGATTGATGATTTTGATAAGTGAAAACATCCGGTCTATCATGTCTATATAAGTGCATTTTTTTAATTTAAAGTCTTATTTTAAAATATACATAAAAAAGTTCCAGTCTTTTCTTCAGTTGGTTGGGTTATTATTTTTCTCTTGAATATTATTAACAACTTCTTGTTTGTCGCATATAAAGTTTCTTTCAATTTAACTGCAAATGGACAGCGTTCCTTTCATGATAGCTCACAGCAAGAATTGTGTCATAAGTTTTGTCCTAGTCGCGGACATGAATACTGTTAAGTCCAAATGTTTTTACCTTTTTGTTCTTTTGTCCATCAGCAGAAATGCTAATAATGATGTGTGAACAACGCCCGTTTTAGGTTATATTTTTCTTCTTGGATAAATATTTATATGTGAAGTTTTGTCGCATACAACTGTTGTTTCAATTTAATTTCAAAAGAACAGCTTTCCTTTCACGGTAGCTCACAGCTAGAAGAGTGTCATTAGTTTTGTCATAGTCGAGAACATAAATGCTGTTCAGTCCAAATTGTTTGACCTCTTTGTATCTTTGTCCATCTGCAGAAATAACAACGATGTTCCGAGAGCCACACCCCGCTACAAAAACATTGCCACGGTTGTCGACTGTCACACCACGTGGTTCATGAAGAACACGCTCATCCTTAAAAGTCCATTTGTTATTACCATCGATGTCATGGCATGCCACGGTATTTGTTTCATTATTGGTATATATAATAGTATCACCCACTAGTAACCCAGAAATTATCTGACACGGCCATTTCAGACCTAATTTTGTTGAAAAATACTGAACAGAAATCTGTTAAGACTTATTCAGACTATCAGTAGGATAATTAGATCTCCTACTTTCAACATCGTTTCAGACTCGTTAAGATCGATCAAGGAATTTAAGATTGTACTGCGCCACGGGTTGTTCAGATGCGTTAAGACCATGTTGGACATGTTCAGATGATTAGTTGATTTAACTGTTAAGACGTGTTCAGATGTTGTCAAGTATGTTAAGTAGAGCACAATTCTCCATAAGTGTAGTAAAAAAAAAGTAAGCAATTCAACAGGGGTTGTTTCCCTTAGTTAATTAATTAGTAGACAAAGCAAGCGGCAAAAATGTTATAATTTATAATAAATGTAAAACTTTCATAAGGTTCTGATTCAGAATTATTTTGAATACAAGAAATATAAATAGGTTAGAATTATATAAATATAAAAAAAATGAATTAACGAATAGATATTGATGAATGTATTTCATTAGAAATAATTATTTAAATAAATAAATAAATTATAAATAATTAAATAATTACTTGTTCTCTGTTTCATTCAAGGGTTAGAAAATAGGAATGGTATGCTAAGAAAAAGGGTATTTATAATTGTGCTAGGATATTGAATAAGAAATATGGAATAAGAATAATGAACTATTAAATTCAAAATAAGGAAGTAAGAAAGAAAAATTTTGACCCTTTTGGCTTCCATTCTTTAACACCAGTTATTCGGTTGCAAATATAAGGCAGACAAAAAAAAAAACATATTTTGCTATATCTTTTTCATTCTATTCTATTTCTGAATTATTTTATTTTCGATGAGTTAAGATGGTTAAGTGCTCCCTTGTTCAAGTAAATTTAAAGTGTACTTGTATACTGGATCGAAAATTTCGCCTTAATGCTGTGAATTTATTCGATTAAACTTTGTGTGAGACGCAAGAGCCAGGACGTTTTTTTGAATGACATGTATATTACTAGATACCCGATCCGGTAGCAGACGAAAGGATTAGCCGTTTCCTGTAAAATCTCTTATGGTATATTATCAATTCAAACGATATTTACATGAAAGATCGACAAATTACCGAAAAAAAATAAAATGTTTTGAAATTTTAAAAAAAGTTTTGATTTGGAAAAAAAATAAACACCTCCTTCTCTTTGTTGACATTTTTATCCGTTCGAATAATGTCCCATAAAAAAATAAAATTTATAAGGCAATAGAGAAAAGAATAACTTCTACTTCTTTTCTTTATCATTAAGATTAGATTTTCCCTGTTTTTCTCGGTGTTATCGGAAAATTAACGCCTGGTTGGATGTCCTAATATCAAGTGGATGAATATCATCTGTCTCCTACTTTGGTTCCCCAGTTTGGTATTTTTTGTTTTATTGTTCTATGCTCTTCATATTAATAAAGTATTTGGCATTTTCAATATTTTTGGTAGAGCGCCTCTGATCAGTCTTGAATAGACGAAACGCGCGTCAGGCGTAGCAAAATTTATTGTCTGGAACTTTGTTGTCATTTGTATTGTTTAGGTCCGGAGTTTTATTTATGTATATTATATCAATGTTACATCGAAACTAAAAAAGGTTTTTCTAAATATGTCATGTGTGTCCGTTCTAGTCCTTCTATTTAATTTCGAAGATCTACTATTCTGTACTATATCTAAGATTAGAAAACGCATTAAACAAAGAAATAAACCATATTTCAAGAGTGTGTTTATTTGTATCATGGAGTTATGATATAGTTCTGTTTTACCTGTTTATTAAGGAGGTTCCTGATATGTCCTGGCCATGAAAATTAATGCTGTGAAAGAAGAAACTTAGAGCTTGCTGGCCATATCTATGTGTAGTGTGCAGGATGGTGCGGGATACAAGAACTTTAAGGAACAAAATTGCCCCTTCTTATCGTAACCTTTCGGAAAATAAAGACAATATTATAATATCTATTTTACATCTTGAAAAGCATGCATTTGGCGCAATGTTAAAATTGAAAAGAATTATGAATACAAAAACACTAAAGATCGGGCGTTTTTTTTTGTGTGTGTGTGGTTTTTTTTTTTCAAAAAGGTTTTTTTAAAGACGGGTCATAGAACTAAGAAGAAACGCTATTTGTTTGTATTTTCTCATGGAAACTTAATTCTTAATTTCAGATTTAACTTTGATTTATTTATGTCCAGTTTAGAGGCAATAAAATAGCAATCAATATGATTAATAGGAAATAATATTCATGAAGGATCACAAAACGTTTCTGTTAATACGGTAAGTGTTTAAGAAATATTTTTATCTTCAAAAATTACAGTTTTTTCTGTATAACGCTGGATATCAAAGACAGGAATCCTGCCGAGGTGTTAAAATTATCGACTAATCAATATTAAAGCGGTATCGCAGTCTGAACGTTATAGATGTCCCTCTTGTAGGAACTCCTGCTATATCATAACTCCATGCATACATGCATACATGTACTTGTTCAAGCATCGAAAAGTTAAGGGGTGTCGTCTAGAAACATGGATGCATGTATAAAGTGTACCTTCCTAGATATTTTTCTAAGTAGTCCCATGGATCGAAGTATTAAATTGTCAATTAAATACTTCCATGGTAGTCCTAAGTTATATTTTACATGTACATGTAATTATGTATCTATTTCAAAACGGGGCAGATAAGCCAATTCCGTCTATTTAAAAGCGATAGTAATAGCCACATTTCGTTTGAGCGAAATTGAAAATGATCCATATTTTCATTTGAGCGGGTTTTTTCTGTATCATTTGAGAGAATAGAAAATACAGTTAAATTCAGGACTTAAGTGACATTTGGATTGTTACAATGAATTTTTACATATTTCTGTTGGTTTCAAACGATTTAATCCTAAGAAACTTGAAAGATACACTTTTTGTTGCGCCAACTGAGACCTGTACATGATCTTCTTTGAAAGATTTTTCCAGTATTAACATATAATTGACCGGCTGTTTTGTTAGTTTTACACTTTGTTGTATGCTATTTTACTGTGCATCCTTTTAGATTCAGTCTGCTTCTCGACGGCTTTGTAAGAGTTTTCTGGTTTTCCCTATCTGTTTATCATTATATTCAGGGTATGGTTACGCTAGATTTTACAAAAAAAATGCAGAGAAGAATACGAAGTATAATGCAAATTCTTTCATTTTGAATAATTATTTGTTTAAGATTCGGAAGTTGTTATTTTTATTGTCTAATGAAATAGTCGATAAGAAAGTTGGCCGTGTTTATCATGATTATTATACTCATTCATTGTCTAAATTGTTTTAAAAGGCAGCAACTAATAAACCTTGATACAGGCACAATTAGCTCTCAGGAGACGCCCAGAATGCAGGATTTCGCATCATTTACCCTAGACCCCTGCCCCAAAAATTTAACCCTAGTTACGGCCTTAGCTTCTTTTATGTCAACGTTGTTTCATTTACAGGAACCTAAAAGAACTAAGGTAATTTTAGTTTAAAGACATAAAACACATTTTGTGGGCAAAAAATCAGATTTTCTTATTGGGAATTTTTATGATTTTGTCCGTTTTTGCTGTGGCGATTTTTACGAAGTAAACTCGAGTAGACAGATCCGCTTATGCTGTGTCTAATTTGTAAAAGGTTACAGATTATTGCCTTATTAATTAAGGCAGCATTGATTGATAAGGTCAGTCATTCATAATCGAAGATTAATTAGCATGTACCCTCGATTATCCTCAATCTGTCGACCAACATTATCTGCATTAAAGACCTCGTGCATTTGATATATTAAAGAAAACTGTTTGGTGCGCTGTGTGGAGCAAACCTCAAGTTTATTGGCGACATGTGCGTGGTGTTCAGTTTTATATATTTTTTGACTATTTGACCTAATCTTTAATTTAAATAGGAAAGATCTAGTTATAATATACGAAGTCAAAGTTAATTGCAAATATTTCGCAAATCTAACATAAATTTAGATTTCAATATGATGATTTAACAAAATATCGTTTCGGCAATTAAAACGTTCTTGAATTTTATATACAGTTAGATTACCCCCCAACCGGGTATCACTTTATGTATTCTAATAAATCAATTTTCCGACAAAAATATCTTCAATTCAATGGACTCCAGAGACCTAGCTAAAAATCATCTCCAGAAATAGACCCAGAGCAGCGGTTAGCTTGATGGTAAAGAGCGCTCAGAAACCTGACATTGGGCCAGGCTGCTTAGCCCATAAAACGAACAGAAGTGTGCCCCAGGTGGTTGAATGGAGCAGCCTGTCATATTAATGAATGCCGGGGTTAACAGGTTATAATGCGGAAAGCCTGACCGCAAACGTGTGTGGAGAGGATCACGCTTCCTGCACGAAAAGGATCCCTTTGTGGACCGTCAAGCAATTGGCCACATAGGCTAACTATTCCGCCCTAACCATCTCTCCCCCTTTTCCCTGTGGTTCTTCAAAATTTATTGTTTGCATTGTTTCTCACCCCATTCCCATATTTCATTTATCATCATCATTTCATGTTCATTTTATCATCCTTTTCATGTTCATCGCCCTCAAATAACCTATATCACGGGGTAGAATGTCTACGATTAAATCGGCATGGTACGAAGGGGACAAGAAAAATTTGGGATGGTGTTTAGTAAAAATTCATGTAAACATCCGCTTCAGAATGAGAAAGGTAAGATGAAATTATAAAATTCTACAACTCCTGGTAGCTTTTCTTAACTGAAAGTATGCGCAAGATGTACCTATTGTTGTCTAGTTTTATACATTTTGTGTGAAACTGGTTCAATCACATGCAACGCGAGCATTTTTGTTTCACTTCAATCTTTAAAAGACTCAAAAACAGGTACAATGTAAACAGACATCCTAGATATATTTTACGAATTGTACATGCATTGGCAATGCAAATACTGTCTAAAAAGCAGCCAAACAACAAAATGATATACCCCTTGATTAAATAATTACAGTATAAGCCAATCCTTGCATGGTAAAAACAGGGACAAGAACATTTGAAATGGCAGAAACTACCAATACATGCAGTGTTTTTTTTTATTTCTTGTACATGTATATCATTAAAGATACTTTATTCAACAGTTTCAAAATGAGAAACAATCCATATAACATTTTTAGTTCAGGGTTTAATTTATGATACAAAATCGGAAGATGAGAAAGCTAAGTAATTATTTGTAAATCCAACAGCATATCATTTTATTTTATATGAACGCCTTCAAACATTATGTGACATATGCTATTCGAATGATAATTTAAGAAGTTAAAAATGGTTGATTTTTTACCGTACAATAGAAAATAATGAGAAGT
This sequence comes from Arcuatula senhousia, assembly GCA_963971305.1. Taxonomy (NCBI): domain Eukaryota; kingdom Metazoa; phylum Mollusca; class Bivalvia; order Mytilida; family Mytilidae; genus Arcuatula; species Arcuatula senhousia. The sequence goes on along the minus strand of OZ020312.1, from coordinate 6,901,547 downwards.
GGGATAAGTGTACCCGACTCAGCTCACATAACCAGTGGTAATTTAGAAAAAAAATCTATGGAAAAAAAAAACGCCAGCACTAGAATTGTACAAAACAATTTTTATTTATGGATTCCATACCCCAAACACTCACGACGTCTTGTCAGAGGAAATTGAATTAGATTTTTTTTGTCCGTACTTTCGAAAGTGGTTTAGCATAGCAATTCTTATGGCCGGACCACGTATATGAATCGGATATATATAGTTTTCCGTTTCCGTCCGTCCATGCTTTCGTAACACTGGTTAAATTCTTTGTTGTGTAACATAACTCGAATATTTTTAATTCTAAATATTTGGGGTCAATGAAATTTTAATTTCACCGCTATAGATATATCTTAGGTAGCACTACACCAACCGCTAGAAATTAGTTTACTGTGACATTTATTTTGAGAATGAATGACTTTGGTTAGGTTCGAAAACTATACAAGTTTGGGTCAATAATATTCTACAAAAATGTGGCTCTGGTAGCGCTACATCACCTCTTAGAAATTAGGTCACTGTGACCTATATTTTAAGCATGAGAACTTTGGTTGAGCTCTAGATTATGACAACGTTATTCCGGATACTACATGTGGGGGTGGCGGGGGCAATGAATTCTCGCCACTAGATATGATAACCTTACCTGTCTGTATGTCTGTAGCACTTTTAGTTAAGGTCCATATCTCAAATACTAAATGCTTGGGGTTAATGATATTTCACCATTAGATGTGACTTGATTATCAAATACCCACCGTTAAGAAATTTCGGTTTAAAAGTCTCGAGGGAGTTGTGTCTACAAAAGGTATTCTATAAACTAAAATGAATAGAGTTGATAAAATAAAAAAAAACTTCTTAAAATTCTGGTCGATAAAAATGACCTTCCAGTTTTACATATCATGAAAACAATGCTTCAAAATTTCATCAAAATCCTTTTTGCGATCTCAGCTGGGGATTGTGTCAATTAAAGTTTGACGGGCGCACAAACGGATGGACAAAATACCATTACTAGGTTCCTTTCTCGCATTGTGGCGAGGGACAATTTAAATGAATTATCTAGCAGGGGATTGTTTTGTATGGTATATATTTCCTAGTGATATGCTATAATCATTTTATTCATTGTAACATAAAATAATTGTTTGAGTATTGCATATTTGTTATTAAGTGAATCTTCTGTAAAATAAAGGTATTAGTTTGTACACTCGACTTTGAATGTATGCTGGATTGGTTTTAAATTTGATTATTTTATTATTACCTCTATTTACATTAATTAAAACTTGTTTCGGAATTTCAAATAAATTGAGAAGGTACCGTAATATGTATTAGCCATGCATAGTTTGTGCCGTTCCAAATCTTCTTAATTTGTATTTTCTATATAAAGCCTCTATTCTTGTGCCCAAAGAAACTATGCATATAATCATTTGAATGAATAAAACATTTTACTGGTACAAAATAACATAAAAATGCTCACCTTTTGAAGATATTGTCCAAAAAGGTTTCGATATACATCAATTTTTGACGCATGGACGGCCTTTGAATCAGCTTCACACTTTGACCATTAATTGAATTTAAAAACGGTTTGGCCTAATATCAATAACCATAGACATGCAATAACAAACCACTATGTTGAGCATGGGCATTTTGATTTTGATATATTATTTAAAATATACGCAGAATCTTTTGAAAACTTTGATAAAAATATTTTCTGCCATTCATTTCGTTCTTACACTGCAATGCCGGAACATTTTTTGCCGTAGACATTCTACCCCGTGTATATATAGTGGTGGGAGGGCAAAAAACACCAACTCGCTCACCCACTCACTCAATTATATCCCGGACCCAAGTACATTTTTTCTGCATTTTAAACATTATTTCTGTTCTAGTGTACAGATATATTAAACATTTAATCTTTTCTTTGTTTATGTGATTTTTTTATTTGTATGATTGTTTGTTTTGTGTGTGTGACTTGTTTTGATCGAACATAAAACACCGAAAGAATTATAGCCGAAGGTAAACTGGACCATCTGTTGTCGATCGCTTATCAGCGCTACATACAACAGGAAAGCGGTGGTAATAAATCGGGTATGATTTTAGGCCCAATTTTATCTCTCGGGAGAGTATTAATCTTCCGCCTAAGACTAGTACCATGCTGTTCTTATCACTCTTTTAACAATCATGTTTAAGATTTCTTAAGATAAAATTCATTATCACATAATTAAACACCTACTTTTCGTGTTTTTCATAATTGTGTTACAAACATCTTAAAGATACACTTAATTTATAAGTAAACAATACCAAAAACGGTAATAAAAACTGTTAATTTGGTTATGCTGTATATCAATATTTCAAGGAGCAGCATTTGAATGTCGATAACCAAAAGTATTGAATGAAAAATGCTCGATAATTAATTAGCATTAATCAAAAACTGCGGGGACAGGATAACATGCAATACATCAAATTTGGAGATCCATTACCACTTATCTGGTGTATTTTACAATTCTTCAGATAACGGCGGGGTACCAGCCTAGGTGACCCGATCTATCAATCCTTTTTTTTTATTACATGAAAATCGGAAAATCGAAGTATCATACTTCTAATTAACCCCAGGTTTCATGGTTTTTAGGTGTTAATTTACCAGCGACGACGGCGGCGGCGTTAACCGTTTTTGGAAAAGTTGTATGAGCACCTCCATATCCCAAGAACTATAGGTCCTAGGTTGATGAAACTTGGTATGCATATGCCCTTGCAATAGCTTAGCACAGTTGCATCCCCATCTTTAAACCTTGGCCTTGATTTTCAAGTTGAGTGATTTTGATTATTTTTATTGGATATATGAGCAATGTCTAAGTTCTATAAACATCTTTTGAACTCAGGAACTTATAATCCTTATGAATTTAAAATATAGAGGAAGTAAGCAAGAATTACATAATTGTTCTTGGAAAAAAGACCGGTAGATCTTTCACAAGTGATAGAAGTCTTTAGTCTTTTTGCGAGTGGAGCGCAGCGGAATGAGCCAAAAGACCCCCCGAAATTGCCGGTTAATGGTTAATTGACCAGTGTAAGATCGCTGCACGTTCTCGCATAACAACCTGGTCATATCACACTGAAAATAGTCATTTACGGAAGAATTATTGTTTCTGATGGTGCCGGCAGGCGAGACATACTTTAGTGTTTACTCTTGTTATAGTATAATACCAGAAACAAAGGTGCAGAGTTCATTATACTGTATACAGATTTTAAACTCAGATATTGGATAAAATGTGTTTGTAAGTGTGGTTTTAAGTGTTGATAGGTCACGCATCTTAAGCATTAGATTCCGCCCAAAAAAATCCAAAAAATTCATTTTCAGCTGATTTATTTTATGTTAAATCTTTAATATTTTGAAGATTTGAAACAGCTAAATGTCATTCGAGAAACCCCTTTATCATTATTCAAAATTAATGACCAACATTGCAAATTTAAACAGATAGTTTATCATCTGTTTTAAAAATTGTATATCAATAAATGAGAGACTACTGGCCAAACTCATGCACTCTGCTTAACATTTATTCAGCTGTTTTTGAGCACGCCATAAGAAACTTTCATTTCTAACTTCATAGGTCAAAACCGGCTACAATTAGAACTGGCAAACTTAAGACAGTCAAAAATTTACATGTGCATGACAAATACGTGTAACAAAGAATTTAGGATAACGGGTGGAAATGGTAAATAAGAGTCTAATCCTACATGTAGTCTGTTGTCTTTGTTTTTTTTTTCTATTTTTCTCCTTGTCAAAATCACAAAAACGTCATTTTTTTTACTGTTTTAAGCTTGCTAGCGGTACATTTTGTAAATTATATTTAGCCGGTTATACTCTCCTTGGATAAAAAGCCTGCTTTTACTAACTCAATCAATAATTGCAATGTGTACGTATTGCGTTTTCAGATCATTAATTTTGAGGGTCATGATCAATACAATTTAAATGCTAGAAATGCAGTGGCAGATACAAGTATAGGTGGGAAGGGGTCGGGTGCTGGATTCGCCATTCTTCAATGTTCATTTACATATAGATACTCTGCAAAACCTGTCTAGTCCCCCATTTTCAAAAGCCCTGCCCCCCCCCCCCGTGTGCTTCCTTCAAATCGAATAACAGGTACGAATGCTAGTCATTGTTTTATGTTGATTTATGAAATACTATCATAAAGCATTTACCATGTACCTGACACACTGGGTTTAGTCAATAAAAAATACAGGGCGGATCCAGAAAGTTTTGAAAGTGGGGTTTTGTCGGGGTTACGTACAAAATGTACTGGGTAAGAAAAGGGGAAGGAGTTTCCAGGCCAATTTTGCCGTAAATCTGCCTGAAAATAACAAAATTTTCCGGAATACACCGGGCCCCTCTGGTTTTGCACTGTAACCCACAACGGTGATTAAATTAAATGGGGTCTAGTCCTAAATTCATAGATTCCCGTTCGTCCCGGCTTTCCTTAATTGCGTAACCGCTCATTCGTCGAAAACCATATCTTTAAAAATATTAAACTTGCTTATTGAAACCGAATGCAATGCAGTTGCAAATAAATTGTGCAATTATCCAATTAATGTACGACGAGTCTAAATATTCGGAAATTTATTTCATCATTAAATTATTTTTGATATCTTAATGGTTTATGAGTTTTCTTGTTCTTTTGATAGTATACTTCTAGCCTGCGGTAACAATGGCTTCTGTGGCTTTTCTGAGGAAAAAAGTTCAAGATGAATTGTAAAGTGAATTGCGCAGGGTCCAGAGTAACCCGAATAATATAGCCGTTACATTTAGCTCCTTAAAGTCGCTTCATTATACCCCCGCCACACTTGGACAAAGACCAACAAGTTCTCAGTACGTTCTTAGAACGTAGTTAAAACGGGATAAAAATGATTGCTTCTACGTTTTTACTACGATTTCTCTGCGTCTTTACAAAGATCACACAACGTCTTTAAAGCGTTCAACAAAGTTTCTTCTAGGTTTATCAAGACTTAGTCCTTAATATGTGTCTTCTACGTTCCTCGCGTTCCCACTTCGTTCTAGCTACGACTGCACTGCGACCATCCAGTTTACAGCACGTCAATAGAAAGTTTGCAATACCGGTATATATTATACTATTATATAAAATTAAACCCGAAGTTAATTCTATATTTATGCATATGTTTGCCTTAGTTTTGAAGCGGAATGTACCCTGTTTAATACAATATGGTTGCGTTCAGTGATCCTTTTATGGGTGTTTGGTTTTGTTTTTGTTTAATTGTGGCTGTTGGGTGTTTAATAATATAAACAAAACGTGCGAAAGACAGTTTTCTCTAAAACTAAATTAAAACTTATATATATCATAACCATTTGAAATGGGACGTATTTATAGCTCTGTTACTTTTCAACTTCCTGTTTAATGAGTTATCTTGAACTCGGTGGGAACCCAGGAATTCTGGTCTTGTAAATAGTAGAATTTACGACAGATATTCAAGGTTTTTGTTGGTTTGAAGAAATCTACTTTTATTTAAACCAGAAGATTTTTTTAATTGAAAGGGGTTTTTTAACCGTGGGTGGGGGGTGTATGGGGTTGTTGTCGAACAACTTTAGCGTCTTTCATTGGTCTGTGATAGACAAATCGAGCATATACTACGCATTCAATTCAAAATCTTTGGCCCGGAAATTCATGCCTCCTGTAAAATATGTATGCATAATAAACACTCAATGTATATTTACGAAATTGTACTGGCAAGATATAATTTGCCGAATTTGATAGAGTGAAACATCCGGGTTATAAAAGGGTGAATGTCGGGCGGGCTGGCAGTCGGCGTGCGGGTAGAGAAAATATTTTCGTAACAGCTTTTCAGCAACTACTAATCACAGGCGTTTGGGTCCAGGATTATCTTTTGATCATAAATAATGTGTATATAAATATTTTCATCTCGTCTATATACTGGAAGTAGTAATATAGCAAGGGTCATATATATGTCTTTATAACACACAGCAACAAAAATAAAATCCTGGACCCAGGCGCCTATGCTACTATCACAGCCTCTCGATATTTAAACAGCATCTTAATGGGCTCCAATAACGAATTAAGGGATTTTGTTGCAGGTCTGTCGCTCATGAGTTAATTTTTGATTTTAATATCCAATAGTAGAAAATGTTCGTACAAGTTTTCTCAGGAACTACTAATCATAGCTGCTTGATATTTGGTATGCAGCATCGGCATGGGTTCTAGTAATTTTATTTCAGGTCTGTTGTTATCTATTTCCCATTTACCAAAATAAACAGAATACCCATTATATTTGTAACGGTTGGCTAGGGGTAAATTTAACATCTTGAATGGCGTAATCGTATCATTCGTAAGAAAATAAATAATTCGGGATACCCCCTGTGCTGTACTCAGGACAGAGCTTCATAAAAATATAAAGTAAGGACAAAAAGAAACAAAAAACAAAACAAAAACCCCGATACATATGGAAAATCAGTCCGGACAAATAAATATCTATACCCGGCCAACCCGACCCGGTGTGGATGGTCCCATATAGTATCCTTAGAACATTTATATAAGTGATCAAATAAATGTCCAATTGTCAGTTTTCATTATTAAACATTTGTGTGGGTATGCAGATTTAGTTCTCATCATGTAGAAATACAGAATCTATGATAGATATGGCGTGGGGCCTGACATGTTTTGCAGTGTTATTAAAATATAATCGGTATATAAATATAATAAGTCCACTATAAATTTAAAGAAGAGTCTTGTCCTTTGGGAACTTTTTAAATGCAGAATCAAAGAATCTTGTTCCAGCGGGCAAGATACAACTGATTTATCTAAATGCATGTCAAATCCCTATGTACAAATTCATTGAAAACTTACTACAATCGGCGCTTACACCACTAGAACGAACGTAGTAAAAACTGTATAGACGTCTCAAGAATGCTTTAGAAACTTCATTATGATCGTGCTACAAACTTGAACAAAATATACCGTTATATGAAATCGTAGTGAAAACGTACGAAGAACGTAGCGCAAACTTTATGGACGTAGCATAAACGGCACAAAATATCATACCGTCTAGGCCAAGTCCATGGAGTTTTTGATCATCAAGTTCTCAATACGTTCTTAGTAGGTCTGTACTACGTTTTGACCTCTCCACGTCCTCACCACATTTGCTTTGAACATGTTCAAAATTATTCCACGTCCTTCACTATCTTGAAGTTCGTACAACGTCCATAAAAGTTCACACTATGACCATACAAGTTTCTAGCAAGTCTTTACTACGTTTTACAAGTTATTACCACGTTTAAGGACTTTTAAGGACTTAGTAAGAAAGTAGTACGAACTTTATTCAGTAGGAAAGGGGCATAATATACTTTTCCGCCGAAGTATATGAAGAAGGATAAGGCTTGAATTTTTCGAATTAAGTCCAGAGCAGTGACTGATATATCTTTATTTTGAACCCGCAACAACGTTTATTTGACACTGAACTATATATAATATATCAGAATCGCTATTTTTTCAAATGTTTTTGTATCCAAAAGATTTTGGTTTGCCTGTTCACAGTTAGATATAAATTGATTAAAGAGTAACACGCGACCACCACCACCTATCGCGTTTATGTTGGATACTTCTGTTTGCACTGCAATGCACTGTTTACTGTCAGATTATGGTATAATAAACAATATCTATAGCATGTATTGTACATGTATATACAAATATTCACGCCGAGTTTAAACAGAATAAGGCCACGAAAAGAAAACGACCAACTTGAAAATAACATCAATTTAATATAGTATAATTCTAGATTTATCATGTTTATGGTATAAGACATCTGGTATAAGATAAAGAAGGGAATATAAAAAAAGTTGAATAATCTGTTAAAACACTTTATGGATTATGAAACATAAAGGCTCTCTTACTTATGTTACAGGAAACACAAACATATATACAGGCACGCAAATGAACCATGTCAGCTAATTTTTATGCCCCACCAACTTTGTTGGGGGGCTAATAGTTTTTTCTGTCCGTTCGTCTTTCAGTCCATCCGTCCGTCCGTCACACTTTAGTTTTCCGCTCTTTTTTCACATCCTTGCATATATTCAAAAGATTTTTTGGTATATGAGTCTACCATGTTGAGTTACAGGTCAAGTTTAAGTCCGTTCTGGTCCACTGATTTGACCTAAATTATATTCCCTGAACTTAGCAAATTTTGTAAAAATAACAGTTTTCCGCACTTTTTTCGACTTTTGGTATGTGAGTCTACCATGATGAGTTACAGGTCAAGTTTGAGTTTCGTTCTGGTCTACTAATATTTGCCAGTGGGACACGAGTGTCATCTTGACACATTTCCTTGATTTTCAAAGAAATAGAAAAAAATACGTGCTCTTCTTAAATGCTTTCTGTGTTTATGAAAACCATGCCAATAATCAGAAATATATACAGGGGAACGAATTAATGATTGGCTAAAGCACAGGGTCGTACAAATAAATATAACTTCGGTCAGAGAAATCGTAGAGTACGAATTTCTGAAATTTTTGAGTCAAATTGCTTCATAAGCTCACATGAAATGGCATGAAACAAAATGCAATATCCAAATTAAAAGAACTTCAGTTCAAATATTAGGGAATAAACTTATCGGAATTTTGTTAACATTTCAGTCGACTGAAGACGCACGCATGTACATGTAAGATATAATATACCGGTACACTTGCAATGAAAAAAGCTCTAAAAATATAATTCTACTAAGGTACAAATAAAAGACGTGATAATTAGCGTACAAATTTAGAAAAGCACTCTTGAGTGATATAAAATAATAAAATAAATAAAACTTAATTAAATCTTTGTTAAAAAGATCGGGAAGATTTCAATTATAAACCTAAGTTGACATCGGGCGCGTTTTCATCCAACTTCACGAAAGTATATTTTGGAATTGTACAAGTAATCTTGACCAAAATTTTGAATAAAAAAAAATAGCCCAGCGAATAAATGTGTATTCTAGTTTTTGACTACCAAAAGTATGACAGTCACATTTCCGATTTACATGTACATGATGAAATCAAACGAAAAGAACAGAAAATGATATATGAATGTGGATTTTTTTATTGAATCTTATCTTTATAAATGCTATCGGCGACGAATGATTTAGAATTTGTATCTAAAGGTTGTATCGATAGTACAAAGGGATGTTACTCTTAATATCTTAACACGTCTTAACACGGTCCAAACAAATCTAAATTTAATTAAATGGTATCGATCCGATAATTACTGAAGTAGTCTTGACGGGTCTGAACACCAATTAACACATGATAGTCTTGACAAACTGAATTTGTCTGAACAGATCTGAATCGACTGTGATGATGATTGATCTGAATATAAACTGAATATCTGAAATTATCTGAACGAGAATCGGAAAAGATTTGTTCAGTAGAAAAATGTCTTGATTGGCCGTTTCAGATAATTTTCGACTTACTAGTGACCAAAGGATGTAACGAAACAGTTCCATGAAAGTTTTTCCTTGACTATGTCTGTCACAGTTCCGTCACTTATTCGGATCTGTCGGACACCTTTACCGACTTCACAATAAACAAGGTGGTTATCGTCACGAACTTGTACACCATCTATTCCACGAGCTTCAAGTAAAACCTTTTTTGATTGCATTGTATTCAAATCTACAAGGTGGATACCCTAACCGAAACATGAGACAGCCAGTGTTGTGTCTTTGATTTGGGCAGTATCGAATGGATTTTCTGGGGTTTGGACACTAATTGTTTCTGGTCCATTGATATTGAAAATTCTAATGATGGCGTCATTATAGTCAGTAAAAGCCACTCTACCGTCAGACAGTATACAGCAACCGAAACAATTAGAACTTCGAATTTCAATAGTTTTGTCAACGGTGAGGTTGATCTCCTCTATCTGCTTGGTGAGTGGTCTTGGTGCGATGATCTGTGCCTCTGTTTCTTTTTTCTTATTGAGGACCACTGAAGATGGTGATGAGCTAATTTCAACAGATCCCAAACATGTAAATTGGTCAGTGAGTCTGTCAATGGGATTGTCCAGTTTAATCATTATCCTAGACGTTGAACACGATTCGTCTTTGCTGAGTTCCAGGATACGCTTCTCTGCTGCCTGGATTTGTTCTTCCCATTTGCATGAAAAGAGAAAAGCCTGAAAATCAGTCGCATACTGTCTAATTTTTGAAAATGTTTGAATATGTTCGTTTAGAAATGTTTCTAGTTTGTCTATGGCAGTTAAAGTATCATGGATCCTTTTCCTAGTCTGCTCTTCTATTTGTTTCAGCTCTACCTTGATCTTATCTTGTAAGTAGTCCAGGTGCTGGTTTATTTTGCGTCGAACCTTTTCTATTTCGTCAAGTGCTTTGCTACTCTCGGCTTCAACTGATTTCAGATTGTTATAACGGTCGTCCTTAATTTTCAATATGTTTTCCAAGCACTCTTTTAGGGTGGTCTCAGTGTCTTGTAGAGCAAAAGAAGATTTAAAATCGCGCGTCACGTCTTCCAGTTTAGCTACATCTTTGCATGACTTGTGGTTGTCTAGAACGCAAATTCTACAGCAGGGTTGTAAATGGTTCTGGCAATAAATTACGTACTTTTCATCGTGTTTTTGGCAGATGTCGGTGATCTGTTGAATGTCCATCGGAAGCTGTTGGTAATCATCAATGGGAATGGTTTTGTGGCTTCTTGTTAGTTTGAACAAATCATGGTGTTCTCTGCAATTTTTGCAGATCCCTTCGCTACAATCCTGGCACCATATAACAGCTGGCCGAGAGGTTTGACGTGAGGTACAAATTCCACAATGAAATGATGCATCTGCCATACTTTCAGAGGTCTGAAAATGTTTATTAAAGAGTCAACAAAAGTACCTTTTTTGTTAACCCCAGTACATTTTGTTGATAATAATACATAGATTTAGACATAAAAATGTTTTCATATCGATACTTTTTTATGTCATAAAACGTCATTAATAGAATGTGTTAATTTAAATATTAATTTTGTTAAAATATGATATACAAAAAACTAAAACATTAGCTTGAATAAAATAAATAAAATAACTTGAATAACCTTTACTGTCCAAAACTCACCAGTGATAAAACTTAAGATTTATGTCATTTACTAGAGAAACTCTATTCATCAACACAGAAAGTGTAAAACAAATAAAATTAATTATCAATGGAATGAATGAAAAATGTTTTGCAAATTAAAGCATTTTTCATTGAAAGGGGAACCGATCAATAATGAATTTATGCTTTTCTTCGGTCTACTGTTGCCAAAAACAGCTTGTTTTTACAGTTTTGGTATAACGAAAGTAGAAACCATTGTCATTTTGATATGGTTAGTAATCGTTTGATTAGTGTTTGGTTGATTGTAGTACCGAGATAATTATCTTATCCCTATTATGTCTTTATAACCGGGTTGCGTTTTGTGTTACAACCGGACCCTTAAACTCGCAATGGAAGAGGGGGATTTGGCGAGCCTTAAAAGCTGATTTAATCCATCATTTCATTTAAAATGCTTCTTCGAAGTCAGGACCATTGCGATCTATATTTTTTTGCCTGTATGCCATTTATGTTTTGTCTTTTCTCTTGGACATTGAGATTGATTCTCCTAGTTCTTTAATTATGTTATTACCTTTATTTGTCAATAAAAGGTCTATCTTTGGAAAAAAAGACAAAACCAGTAGGCATGGAAGACTTTACTAATACTAAAAAAACATTTGAAAATATAACAAAAATACAACTTATCTTTAATTGGAAAGTAATTATTGCTAAATTGGTATAACTTAAATCCTCTATAGGATAAGCGGGTCTCGAAAGTTTCAGCTTTAACAGTTTTATCAGGTTTATGGCTTAGATTCTGATTTCCAAACAATGTATAGCCGGTTTTTCCTTGTACCATAGGTACCCTTCTTTCATGTTGTCCTTTTTTTAAATTCTTTGCGATTAAAAAGGCAAACAATATTTACAGAACCCTAATTTGATATAAATTTCAACGTACATATAATAAACTTACTTTATAAATGTCAGAAGGGGTGTGCCCTGAAGTCTTAGCCAGTAAGGTAAGTGGTTTCTCACGTGGATATATTATTATCTCTTTATACTAAAGTGCAGATTAAAGTTTAATATTAATAATACAGATTAATTTCTTCACAAATAAGTGTATTTTATCTTTTGGGTTTTACACTCTTTCTGTACTCCGTATGTAATGTCTACTTACACAAGTACACAAACTACACTACAACTGTAGCGTTCAGTTTTCTGAATTTTTTATTTAACCAAGAACTCATTTGACTGAAGCTTTGCAGGATAAAAAAAATATCATCCTCATTTTGAATGAACCCGATAAAAATTACCACCATTACTTTAAAAAGAGAGGCTAAAATCAAGGGCATTTTAAGGTTAAAATTGTATGTTTAATCCTTTTTTCTTTTGAATGAAAACTTTTGGAGATCGAAAAGCTGTTTGTCCTTAACATTAAGCTTTAAAAACTTTACAACAGTTTCATCTGGAGGAAGTTGTCGAATGTTCCCTTATAGGAGTCATAGGTCATACAAGAGATCTTAGTGGGTAACAGCAATTCAGGTTTCTTACAGCCTCTAATGCTTTAAATATTAATTTTCATTTCCATTTAGACTTGGACGAAAACTAAAGTTAATCTTAATGCTAATTTACTTAAAATATGCATAGTTTTTTTTTCTAAATACGTTTGACCTTGAAATCATTTACTGAATAATCTATCACTGGGAGCACAAATATTGACCCAGATGCAGATTGTTTATCGAGTTAATCTTTATTAATGTGTCTATCAAGTATATATTTTGATAAAAGACTGTTTTACAATACATCTACTTGTTTATATCTAGATCTAACAAGTAAAAATGTGGCGATAAATTGAACAAGTTCATGAAGTTGAAGGACAAACAACTTAGTTATAAACCACTTAAAAGGACACATGTTCACATGTAAGACAACACGTATAGTATCATCGTTTGTTCTTAAGATCCATATGGAGTTTTGCATTATCACAATCATATTTGATAGAGCGCCTCTGGTGTGTTTTGAAAAGAAATGTTTAACATGGAACTCGTTAATAATTTTTGTTGGTAATGTTTAGTGCCAACTTTGGACATTATTCTAGAACAGATTGAAAGTTGTTATACTTTACAGAGAGGTGAAATTTACAAAGCATATTATGGAGTTTGTCAGGAACTTGCATATATGTGCATGGTCTGGAGAATAACAAATGATATTAGATAGAAAACATAATAACTTTTTGTTTTGTGTCTAAAATAAACTGCTAGGAATTATTAAATAATTTACTCTTGCTATTTTGGACAGTTGCATCATAAAGTACCATAAATGCAAAATGTTTTGTCATATTAAAGCTAAATGCACACCCTTGATGAAACCAACTGTAAACGTTATTTTTTTTAAATTGATTCCTCTTCCACAAATGCATAACAAAATGTGGCGGTTGTTCGTTATCTTGATAGCCAATCAATGTATTGGTACATGTTATTTAGCAAAAACAGTCTTAGCACATTGTCTTACTTTTTCCTTTAACGACTAAAATACAACTTTTAAAATATTTGCAAAGTGTAACAATTTAAATAACATTTTACACAGATGATCTGAACTTCTACCCAATAAAGACCTATGAAGAGCTCCTTGGTCTGAAGATTTCAACACACACAATAAGGTTCTTTTCTCTACACTAATGTCATAGTTGCCATTGTGTAAACTAAGCACCACGTGTTTTGTTCTTTTTAGAATATCACTTTTTATTTTGAAATGTCAACTGACTACGTCCGATTATAGACTTTGTAGCAATTATTTGGCTAAACATGTAATCATGCATTTGCAATAGAATTGATTTCTCACTTAACTTTTTTGAAATCATTACAGGTGATAAAAACCGTTTTGGTAACAGATAACGGCATTGAAGAAGAAAAGCCACTGAAAACACCAAACGTTAATGGTACAGAAAATAAAGGTGTAAGTACTACAATAATTATGGATATATCTTTTTTATTTCAAAAAAATCTTGCTGGTTTAAGATCTTGTTGTTTGCATATAATGCTTAAAGAAATCAATGTAAAAAAACGCATTGTTGATTTCGTGGTTGTCTTCTACCACACAACAAAATTTGGTTCCAAACACTTATTAATGAAACTAGGAATTTAGTGTAGGCCAAACTACAAGTTAATTTATTCTAATAAAGTATATAGTCAAAATATTAAGTGTAAGGGGAATCATCTAACTGCACCACAGAAAATTATCTGTAAATTTAAAATCATGATAATAATTCCAAATAAATCTGAACATGGAACAGAAAGATAATTTTTAATGATTATATCATTTGATTGGTAACAAACAATTTCAATCCCAAAAATATATCCTGCAGGTTTATTATGATCAGATAACAGTTCGAGGAAACTAAACTGTTCGTAATATTGATTAAATTCAAATTCAATTTAAGAAAATTAATTCATATCCTTTGTTGTCATTTTTATTATTCCAAAATGGAAATAATATCTCATAATGTTTATTTTTCAAAGAGTAGTTTGTTTAAAAGGGGGGACAATCAGAAACACGTAAAGATTACATAACAAAATAAGAAATATCAGTTTTGCATTATATTTATATAACCTTATATTTATTTAACTTAACGAAATATTTGTGAACACATAAAATACAAAATTGAATATTTTATGGTACCAACCATACTTTTGAATGTATGTTTTTAAATACATCTATTTACCTTATATACATATACTTGTAATTCCAAGCTTAATAATAAAGATAATAACACAAAGTTGCCGAATAAGGATTATATATCATACAAAAAAAGACAAAACAAGACAATTAAAAACATTTGTATACAAGGAAAATTGATGATGGTAATAGGCCTTGACTGGGTACAAGAATTGACAAACTAATAGGTTGAATCGGGATTAATACCAACAAATTTGTTCTTCCCTTAAAAATGACGTTTTATTCCACGAATGTAATACTTTATTTGTCAAAAATAAAAAATAAATCTTTTGAAATTATTTATAACAGCATACGGTGCAAACCTTAAATTTGTTTAATAACGTTGTGAAATGATATCCACAGCATGCGTGTTTATGCAGGGTAAGTATCTGAAATGCACGTAGATTATAGTTACATTGTACCCAACAAGGATGTAGTTTCTAGTAATAGATAAGAAATGTATTATCAAGCACATTATTATCTAAGAAAAAATAGCCAAAATAGCATTAGAGTCGTTTAAATAAATCCTTCCATATGTTAGCCGGTTCGCTCACTACGAGCAAATAAATGTCATAATAAATTTTACACGCGCTACCTTTAAATGAACAACATTGGCAACCAATAGTAGTGACTTTCTGAGTGAATCAAGTTTGTGACTTGACATTGATCAAAAGTCGTAGTAAAATTTCTCACGTGCCCAGGTATTTAAGAGTTTGTCATTGGTTAAACCTTCAGTTGTTACATAAAAAGAATATGGAAGGTATTATTGCAACGACCCTATGTTATGATGCTCATTGAGTCTCATTCTATATCAAGATAGTATCTGCAATGTTATATATGGGATACCTGTTACGCATAAAAAGATAGAAGGTTATTTTTAAATTTTAACTGATCAAACCATATCATAAAAAGGTCAATTTTTCATGTAAATGTTGTAAAGTTGTGTCCGGTTTTGTATTGTTGCCTCTTAAATGTTAAGACTGTAGTTTGTCTAACTTTCAATTATGATTAGTGTAGCCAAAATTTTCCATGCATTAGTTATGTACTATAGTTAAGTACTTGGTCTTATTTCAGAATTAACTTAAATTATGATACTAGAATTTGACACGTTTCTACGTAAGCCTTAAAGGACCATGCGATTTACTTTTTCTAATTTGTTCAAACAAATTATAAAAAGTGAATTGCATGGCCCTAAAAGTTTTCCGTTCATTTCTTTTTTCTTTTAAGAAGTCATTTAAATTCAAAACTGTTTGTATATAACATAGTACTATTGACAGGCACTTGGAGATATATTAGCCCTGACAGTGTGCTCCTTTAATCTGATAACTAATATTTTGGTAGAGGGTCTCTGATTAGTATTTTTTATACGAAAGGCAATTTTGTGGTAGCTTTGTTATTCAATGTAAATTTAATGATCGTCATTTTAAAGCTGCTTTGAGTTGTGTCTCTTTTCCTTAAGTATTGTTAATACGGTGTCATTGTGTTGTTATAGGGTTTTCATACAGTTTTCACAGAACAAAAAGATTTGGTTCGTTTTAGCACTAACTTAGAATCAGTGCTATAAATGCTTTACGCATGTAAGACTCGTAGATAGATGCTTTACTGCTTCAGTGTGCTTTAAAAAAACTAAAAAGAATTAACAATATTATTTGAAACAAAAATGTAATTTGAGTTTTAGATTATTTTAATGCATAAGCAAAGAACTGTAAAAAGAAAGGCCATGCTATATTCAAGCTTTTAACAGAGAAACTAATATTAGGCTTATGAAAGGGATAGCTAGCTCACTAACACATCCGTATCAAATGAGTTCACATTGATTTTCGTTTGACTAATTAAAAAAGTTAAAAACTATTTTGTTTTATTTACGGATTGACTTTCATATTTTTTCATTGGGGTATGTAGTGGATTAGTTTAAAAAAAAATCATATCTCAAATGAAAAAAATATCAGTCATTCCTCATAAATAAATTTGCAAAACGACTAACATAAAAATGTACTCATAAAAGAACAAAAATAGTGGCATTTCCTGTTAACAGGCAAAGAAGCACCAATGGGGCATTCGAGTGTCACAAGTCCGAAAGGGCAAACGACTATTAGGCGTTTCGCCATGATTTGTTTTCATTGGGATATGGAAAAAAAATCGTCCCATCAAATTACAGTATTTTAATCAAGTTGACTTATCTTGATTGGGGAACAAACTTGATGCTTTTGTAAATCTGTCTCAAGTTTGCAATTTGCGATTGTGGCTTAGAAAGCGATCCACATTGTTCCTACCTATTGAAATCTAAATAAGTTATGCAGCGTGCATAGGTTATTTCTCTCCCCATACACGGGATATCCATTTTTCATCCGTTTCAGAATGGATAGCAACTTTCTTTGTGACCATCCTCGCAAATGGTGTCAAAAGAATTCTTAAAATTTGTTAATGATGTTTTCATCCCAGACGACGATCGAACAACAAAACTTGGTGCTAGTAGCCCGACAAGATAATCACTCTAAAAGTAAATCTTGTTTACTGAATTAGGCATCATACAAATACCAGGTTTTTAGGAAATTATTGATTTACATTTGAACCTTTGTCAGCTTTGTAAGACGCTCATCTTTTTAGCTCACCTGGACCGAAACGACTGAAGGGATTGCTTTGAAACTTTTCACACTTCATCTATGGGATGTCCTCTACCAAGATTGCAGAAATGGTGATCGCCGTCTAAACAACATGGCCGCCGTTACTAAAAATAGACAAGGGGGGTCAGACTACTGTTTTTGGCTTGTAGATCGAAAAGTATAAGAAATAGATGAAATCTGATGCCACGTTTCTGCTTTAGCATCAAAAGCTCTACAAAAGTCTTCTTTGAGTCGAAGTTGTCAGATGACCCCTTATATGAGTTACGGCCCCTTAAAGGTGAAAAATTGCATTTTTTCATGTTTTTTTGGCTTATAGAATGAAAACTATAGCAGATAGAGAAAAGCCGTTGCTTAAATGGTCAGTTCATTTAGCCCTACAAAAGTCTCCATAGGGTCGAAGTTGTCAAATGGCCCCTTAAAGGGGTTAAAGGCCCTAACATAACTTTTTTTCAAATATTAGACCTATGGAATGAAAACTATAGTAGATAGAGAGAAGCTGTTGCTTGCTCAAATGAACAGCTTATTTAGCTCTACAAAAGTCTCCATAGGGTCGCAGTTGTCAGATGTCCCCTTATAGTAGTTTCGGCCCCCGAAATTACTTTCTTTCATGTTTTTGGCCTATGGAATGAAAACTATAGCATATAAAGAGAAGCTGTTGCTTGCTTAAATGTTCCGTTCATTTAGCTCTACAAAAGTCTCCATAAGATCAAAGTTGTCAGATTACCCCTTATAAGGGTAACGGCCCCTAATGACGTTTTTTCATGTTTTTGGCCTATAGAATGAAAACTATAGCAGATAGAGAAAAGCTGTTGCTTGCTTAAATGTTGAGATCATTTAGCTCTACAAAAGTCTTCTTAGGGTGATAGTTGTCAGATAACTCCTTATAGGGGTTACGGCTCTTAAAATAACGTTTTTTCATGTTTTTGTCCTTTAAAATGAAAACTATAGCAGATAGAGAAAAGCTGTTGCTTGCTTAAATGTTCAGTTCATTTAGCGCTACAAAAGTCTTCATAGGGTCGACGTTGTCAGATGACCCCTTACAGGGATTTTGGCCCCTAAATAACGATCTTTCATGATTTGGGCCTATGGCTACAGAATGACACTACAGTAGATGGAGAAATGCTGTTACTTGCTTAAATGTTCAGCTCATTTAGCTCTAAAAAAGTTTTTTAGGGTCGACATTAAGGTTCATATTTACACTAAGGAGAAAATGTCTGATTTTTTACGTCTTTTTTCAGTCTATGTGGAGCTTTAACTACACATTCAATTGCTTAATAAGGCGTAGCAGCGTCTAGATAATTATTTTTTGCATAAATTTGACTATTTTGTACGTGTACACTTTATCCGTTTTGCCGGGGCATTTTCTTTGCGTTTTTCAGTTCACCCAAATATAGCCAAATATCCACAATGCCCTGTCATTTGGCCTCCACGTGCAAGGTAATATCATTATTGGTGTTATTAAATCTACTCACAATCGGTTTTATGGAAGGTTATTTAGGGGTAATTCATGCTTTTTTTAGGTACAATTTGAACGGAAAGAAAATGAATAGAGAAAACAACTCAAGTAATCTTTTAAACTGAAAGGGAAAATGATCGGTGGAATTTATATCTAGACGCTGCTACACTTTATTTTGTGTTTTTATGTGTCGTTTAAGTCGTACATAGACTACAAAAATAGGCCAAAATTCTATCATTTTATTCGCAGTGTAACCATGAACCTTAAGACCAGGTGAGCGATTCATGCTCCTGGGAGCCTCTTGTTTATCATTTAGTTCCTCTTAGTTTAGTAACCAAATACATCTAAAATCTTAATGGTCAGTATTACAATCCTTAAAGATCTAAAACAGAGCGCTTAAAAAAGCGGGTTTCCCGGGCGTTTGATATAACTGGAGCTACATTTTGTTTTCAAAAATATGTCATACGTTTAAAATATGACTTCAAAGTGTCGTCACAGTATTCACAGCAACTCAGTTTGTTCTTGACACTTACGTTTGTAAAAGACAGCTTCCGCTTATGACACTGAAACTCTCGCTATGCTGTTATCTTCCTTGGACACTTGAATCCAAGAGACAATGGTCATATCTTTAGACATCAATTGTTTGATTTTCATACTTTGGACTCATATTGACATCGACAAACTGGTCTTTTATAATAATATGTGAACTCATTTTGTGCTGTTCCCTATTACACGTTGTTTGTTGATGCAGTAGACTAGATTTGCACACGGAGTATATATATATATATAAGTTGAGAAATAATTCGCTGTTCAATTTTTTCTGATTGACATGCTGATTTTGGTAATGTTTAAAAAAAATCTTTAAAAAAATAAACAAATGAAGAAAAAATAAATAACTACAAATGCACGAAGTTAGACTTATAATATATTTTAATTGAAATTGAACTTAACTTTTAATTTTGTGAAAATGTAGAATTACGAACTTAATTTATACGTGAAAATGTAGAATGTGAACCTACTTATACGTGAAAACGTATACGTAGAGTAACACAATTAAGGAAATCTTCTTGATTATCACATAACAAAACTTCCCTTTTTATACATAAGTCAATCTCTGGCTTTTGGCATTTATTAAACTGTTTTTTTTATAAATATCATTTCAGTACCAAACTACAGCCAACTCACCAGCAAACCTGATCATGTTTGAATCAGTGACCGAGGATGGATCTACTATGCTTTGATATAAGATCTATGTTGCTGACCATCTGATGCTTATAACGATTTTAGGTATATCATTGAAAGCACTTCGACGACGATGAAATAGAGTTATGTTTCCTTGCGCACGCGGTTTCTTTTACTTGGATAAAAATACTGCAAAGAAACAGGATGAAAGATTCAAAGGAAGGGAGACAAAAAGTGAAAGAGGAAGATCACAATCTATTTGTACATTTTACAATTTTCAGATTTTTGACACTTTTTTTATCGTTATCACAAATTCTCTCACATCATTTTTATATAAAATCAATAAACATATTTCATACTCCTGTTTTATTTTTTATCAATTATTTATATTTATAATCAACACTCAAATCAGGATCGGCACAGCTGGTTAAACACAGCTTTTTCAAAACAATGGATAACGCAGGTACACATATCTAGTAATCAATTATACTAAGACTAATTTTTGCATCATAAGTTTAAGAAAAAGAACAAATTTACAGAAGATCAAATAATTGATATGCTCAATTTTCTTAACGACAACATATTTGTTCATTTTGGTTGATGTGTTTCCAGCAAACAATAGGGATTCCAATGGACACTTATTGTGCACCTTTGCTTGCTGATGTTTATTCAGTCATATGAAGAAGACTTCTTACAATCTTTTCTTGACAAAAAGGATCGTATACTAGCTCTCTCTTTTAATCTCACTTTTTGTTATATTGATGATGTCATTTCACTACATAATTCTCGATTTGGTGACGACTTCTTCAATCTCATATATCCTCAGGAACTTGAGATAACAGACACAACGGATTCTAGGATGTCGGCTCCATATTGAAATCTCGAAAATAGACTGTCAAGGAAAACTTTCAACTAACTTATATATAAATAACGTGCTGACTTCAACTTTTGTCAACTTTCCTTTCTTGTGTATCAACATTCTGTCCGCTCCAGCTTATGAAGTAAACGTATCACAATTGATTTGTTTCTCCAGAGCTTGAGGGAATTACATCGATATCCTTGAAAAAGCGTTAGGATTGACACAAAAATTGCTAACACAAGGTTTTGTTACTCCCCGGTTGTTGTTTTCGGTAGGCATCATGTACTCAATGACAAATATGGGCTTTCTATCTCTCAGATGAGTGCAGATGTTGATTTGTCATAAAGTTTCGTTTTGTCTTCCTTTACCGGATGTGACACACTGAATTGTAAATTGGCAGCACGACAGATGTGCTGTAGAAGGCAAGAACATTTAACTCTTCCGGAGCACCTGAAACAACTCTTGTTACGACTTGATTTCGCGTTGTTGATTTATGTTTGGTGTATTATGTAGGGTTTGATTGTGTGTTTCCTCGAGCTGTTCTTGTTCGTTTTTACCTGAACATGCATACACACATCATCAATGGAAAATTAGACCTTAAATTATATGATAAGCGTGGTGACTTATCATTCCCAATTGTAAATTATCCTTTTCTTGAAGGCGATCTGGGTTTTACTGTTCTATGCTTTTCATACTCATATATTACTTGTCATTTCCATTATTTTTGTAGGGCGCTTCTGATGAGTATCGAAATCAATATGCACGTCAGGCTTGCCATAATGTATTTGTGGAGCTTTTTCAATTTTGAATAAATGATATCGTTAATTACAGCACAATTACTAAAACTAGGTTAATGATACTCAACATAAGTGAAATCTTTACATAAAATTTAATTACACACATCAATTATTGATTGTAAAAGAAATATCACATCCTGATTTTCATGGTAATGTTGTTTATAAAGCAAACAAATTTAAAGCACTCCTCTGGGAGTGGTTAACTGGCTTATGGAATGATTAATAAAAAGATACGAGTTGAAAATTTTGGTTAAATCTTTAGATTTGGTCCTTTTGGTCGTAATATTGAAATCTGATAGTTATTTAAATATGTGGATAAACCATTTGACCATGGTGCTTTTTGTAAGCATTACATATATAAACGTACAGAAACTGATTTTGTATGTTAATATAGCACTAAATCATTAATTGTTTACAGTAACCCCGAAACATTTTATTGTTTCGTGTTCCACACCAGAAATTATTGTCAAAGCTTATGGATAGCATTTTTCTCTTAGTGTTAAATGGTATATGTCAAGAAATTGGTCTTACTGT
Organism: Arcuatula senhousia; assembly: GCA_963971305.1. Classification (NCBI taxonomy): domain Eukaryota; kingdom Metazoa; phylum Mollusca; class Bivalvia; order Mytilida; family Mytilidae; genus Arcuatula; species Arcuatula senhousia. The sequence continues at coordinate 6,879,323 of OZ020312.1, read as the reverse complement.
AAGACTTTTAGGATTGGTATTGAATCGTATGTATTAGTAGTAAATTGGGCCAATGGGAGACGATGAGCAACAACACCTGGTTCCATTGCGGATTTTTTTAGATTGTCGCTTGTTTGTGTCGTGTACAATTATTCTACGTCTCATCATCGTCTATCAACAAACAATGCAAACCTACATGGATATATAATTCAAACTATGATCTGTAAAGAAGTACGATTTTTTAATTCAACATAAATAACACACGGAAACATAAAATGACCCGCAGGATCTTGACTGAAGACGCCCAAAATAATCGTGTTCTCCACTTTACTTATCAACACAAAATACAAAATGAAGGTATTACAAAATAACAGAACTTGGAGGATCAATCCCAAATGTCCAAGAAAAATGCCAAACAAGGAAGACACACCGGAAAAACTGAAGATCTAGATTCAGGCATAACAATAGAAATTATGGCGCCCAAAACCTTTCTCTTCCATTGCGATCTTAAGATCCGGTACTTATAAATATTAACAGAAAAAACGGCGGTGAGGACATAACATGGATATTGAGGAGTTTTATAGGTACAACAGCAAGCCAAATAGTAATTCGAAAACGAGATAACTATTCAGTACATAATTGAAAATCTTAAAAACCCGTCAGTATAAGTGGAATAAACAGCATTTCTAAAAAGAAAACCTTAAAACTGATTCGTTCGATAATTCACTTTGCAAGATCTAGTACAACATCATTAAACTAATATTTTCTCTCTTTTTGTGTAATTTTCCTCCTAATTTCTCCAAAATGCCAATCTAAGAACTACAGACTATAAATCATAGATTTCATTATCCTTTAGAAGCAAAAATAGTCATAAATACTGTCGGATTTGTCAGAAAAACAAATATATTTTGAAAAGCTGAGCTAATTCTTGATGTAATCTGGAGATCAATACTATTTCAAAAGGCAGGATTGGACAATTACAATCCCTTATAGAAATATAAATCACAAGTGATATTTTCTATCGGGCTATTAAAATCAGAATTTGTATAATGTTCTGGAATTTTATTTGGATGGAAGATGGCGTGAGCAAGGATAATCTATTGTTTTTAATAAACATTCACTAAAAGGATAAACAATTTTGTGTACGATTAAAGGTTAAAGAGGACACCTGACACTGAAAATATCTGCTTATTAAATATCAAATTTTATTGCCTTTAATATCAAATAATGTTGATATCTTTCATATAAAACTAAAATAAAGATAGGTCACCAGGCTTGTTTTCCCATATAAGGGTTCAAAGTTCAAAAGGACTAAATTACAACGGCTTTTAAAGGAAATGACATATAAAACGCATTAAATCACTGCTCAAGAAAAAATTTTACATTACAAATTTGATTTTATTAGATCAGAATTAATATTGTATTGCAACCTTAGATTTAAGAGTGAGAAAATAGGGGGTCACCAGCTTCGTTTTGAATCTGTCTGTAGAATCCTTTGTATTTTGATGGTCATATTTTACATTCATTATCTCCCTTGATATTTTCAAAACAATGATTTATTAAGTTAATAGTGACTGTCATATCTCTGTTTAAAAAATATCATTATATGTTTAACATTTTTTTATTAACACATTTAATATTTTTGTTATGTATTTAGTGATATGGTAGCATTTTCTTTGCATATTTAGATGTGCTTGGTCACATGACACCTGTCCTCATTAACCTTAAGTTTATTATTAGTTTGTATCATAAAACCTGCGGTCAATATCCGATTTGACAGTTGACATTTCGATGCACGTTATACCATTCTGACTACATCAGTCTTGTCCTGGAGACATGTAAAAACATGTTTCATTTTTAATATTCGTTGCTTACTCAAAAGAATATCTCTTTGTGTTTACTAAACCCTATTTTACAGTTGTTTACTGATTTTCATACCACTATGTCATAAAATGTAACGAGATACCCTGCACTAATCATGCTTTATCAGTAGATAAGGCTAAATTACTGAAAGACCCCCCCCTCATTAATTATCATAAACTTTCATTTAGCACCCTCTACAGTCCCGTGGTATAAATCAGTTATCCCCCATCGGACATCCGCCCTCAGGGGAATAACTAACACATACCGAGTCAGAATGTCGACTTGTCTTAATGGTGAAAAAAGTAAAACAAAAAAGTGTATGTAAAGTGATATCGAGCACAATGATAATAGTTTTAAAATTATTAGGAGAAGCTTATTGTAAATAATGATTGCTTTGTTTCCCGGGTTTACCCAAAACTTCTTTTGAAACGAATTGACTATTGCGGTTTTTGATTCCTCCGATGTAGGTCTGTCTAGTTTTGTCATATTTCTTTGATATATAAAATTGACCACCCAAAGTTCGGTAAACTTGTTTTATCTTTTTTTTATACATGTAACTGAAGTTTGTACAATTATTATCTTGGTGTGTGACCTAGATGCTTCTTTCCCCAGAAACCTGGTCACCTGTATTTTAAGAATACACAAATCAGCCAAAAACATGTACATTATGTAAAATATTTATATTTGCCGAAATTTTAATATTCTTCAACTGACTTGAAATTATCGATCAATTGACTATCACTAGTATCATCAAAGCTGAGTCCAGCAATCCAGAAAAATCAACACGGAAAAGTCTCTGTCATTAAAGTTTAAGACATTCAACATATCCATAATTGATCGATGCGTTCGAAAACTTTTGACAAAAAGGCTGAAAAATACCAGAAATAAATGCAACACGGAATAGAGCAATTAAGTAAAGACCTTGAAGGTGGTATTTTCGAATCGATGGCAGAGTGAAGCTGAAGGAAGATGCAAAGGTATACCAAAAAGGCAATCAAATATCGTAAATCCGAAAAGAAAAAAACAAAATCATTACAATAAAACAAACAAAAAGCATATAAAACGCACATGTATTCGTATCATGCTTGAATAAACGTATCAACATGATCAACCATTGAAAAAAGTTTACATAAATTCAGTTTAAAAACAAGAGTACAGACGTGGATGTCTATGGAAGTATAATTCAAAAGTAAAACAAATTATTAAAACGCATTGAAATAGCATAAACCAATTACTGATTTTGAATCAGTTAGAAATTACACAATAAAAAAACAAATGACCTTTTCTCCTTTTTCCTTCGTTAAATATAATATATGGAACTGCATTCAGTTTACAATCATTAAAACAGCAGATCTGTCATTGTTTTATAATCAATCTTTTGTAACAATGCACAATCAAGCATAACAGTTATAAAAGCTTTCAAAATAATTACATAATGCATAAATGTTAGATATTGGAATATTACATTAATGGTTTCTTTAGAAAAACACGACAAAATCTACATTCAGCGTAAATTATATTTCAACTGGGGTTTTCTTTCCATTGATTAAGATATAATTTTACATTAAGCAGATCCTTAATGATGAACACAATATTACACTAATTGAATCATGAAAATACATTTTAGAACTTAATACATTGAAAACACCATGAATAGTTTTGTCGATCGTGACCCATCTTCACTACAAGCTTTGTCATTCTCATTTATCTTTTAAATATGTTATAATTGAAAAGCCGTAGTTAATGGGGAAAATAGTCACTAAGATCGCCACGTGTTCCTATATAATATGCTGAAGACTCCGACTTAAATCACAGAAAAAAACTAATGCTTGTTGAAGGTTAGTTTGATGCTTGTCATGTGACCTTTAACTGATCAAGCTGCAAAAAGCACAAAGTACAATTCGGACAATAAATATACAAAAGAACATTATGAACATATGTAAACGAATTTTAGGACGTGATACTAAAATAAGTAATTTTTGTATATTTCTATTCTGTAGTTTATCGGAAATATTTACGTCACAATGTGAAGGACGTCATTACTTATTCATTTTCCATAAGAAAACACGGACATAAAATTTATCATCGCCCAACATAAAGATTTCATTTCTTTTCCCTTGGTTTAACTAATGTTTGTGTTATTAGCTGGAGAAGCAGGGGTACAAATAGGGTATCCGAACGCCAAAAGTCCGAAAGGGCAGAGACAAATCCAGCAAACACCAACAAGAACGGGACAAAAATACACAACATGTAAAACATGGAAACACAAAAATAACTGAATATCAATCAACAACGCGAACTCCAGTCGAAACTAGAGTGAACTCAAGTGCTCTGGAAGAGTAAGCAGTTCCTGTTTTAGAGGCAATAAGATTAAGATCAAGCTTTTCGAAGGTAAAGTTGGAACATCTTACACCTCCCAAAGAATTTGAGGAAAAGGACACAACGGATTCTAAAAAGTCTGCTTTATATTTAAAGCTACATCTAAAAAAAGCCATTTAAAGGATAGAAGCAGAGGTACCAATGGGGTATCCGAATGTCAAAAGTCCGAAAAGGCAGAGACAAAACCAGTAAACACCAACAAGAACGGGACAAAAACAGACAACATGTAAAACATGGAAACACAAAATAACTGAACTTCAATCAACAACGCGAACGAGACCTTTTACAAAGTTTGACTATTGCAGGACAGAAAATGCGCTCAACGAGTCAGATATGGGATTTCTTTCTCTCAGATGAGTGCATAACTTGAAATTAAAAGGCAGGGTAGCTAAAATACAGAAATAAAAAGGCAAGACAATGCTTTGAATTAGAAAAAGGCAGGATGACATGTTTTACTGAAAAATCTATAGTAACTTTTAAATTAAAAACAAATTGCGCGTTGGAATTCGCAAAAAGAACCAGGCTCGATTTTTATGAAAATAAAAAGGCAGGACAAAAACAATATCCATAGCCTTCCCATTAAACTCAAATGGTTGCTCCCTTATTTTTTATATAGTATTTATACAGGATCATATGTACACTTCTGGGGTCACCAAGTTAAGTCACCTGATACTTAGCGTATGTCACGTGGTTTCGAGTGCACTTAAATTTGATTTTTTTGTAAAGGTAAAAGTTCAAAAGTCAAATACATGTAACAGCGATATTTATGTTGGCACCTTATATAAACAATATTGGAATACACAGGTAAATATTTGCTTTTAAATCATTAAGGACCGACCACAAAACTTGTTGAGGGCCTTGGTTTTTCCCTAAACAAAATTGAAATGATTTTTGATGAAAAAACGTTTGCAACAGTGGGACAGAAAAATATTCTGAAGGATTTCTGCTATATAAAAAGATTTTGATAATGAAAAAAAATCTGTCACGATGCTTTCATTTTTTTCTGAACAAAACCAAAAGCGAATGTCTGTCCTTTGGTACTAGAATTGCCAGAACGGAAGGTCTCCTAACTCTATCTAAATTGGCGCAAAATCAGAGAGAAACTAAATGAATAAAATCAAACGAAGAAGATGGTGTCTGAAAAAGTTATAACGATTGTAATATAGGCAAAGGGTTAAGTTAGGTACCTCTAATTTTTTTTTCAATATTTTGTTTCAAGCTATAGTGTATCAATTCAAAACGATTGTCTTTGTTATGCTAATTATATGGCCTATTCTGTATAATATATTATAAGATAAGTATAATGATTTTAACCATGGATAATTTAATTGTTGGGCAGAAGGAGGAATATTTATAGAAATAAATGGCATAGAATTAAAATCAAATATATATGAAAATCATTTTTTTCATTTTTATTTTTTATGAAATAAAAATGACAAAAAGTTCCAGACAATAAATTTTGCTACGCCTGACGCACGTTTCGTCTATTCAAGACTCATCAGAGGCGCTCTACCAAAAATATTGAAAATGCTAAACACTATATGATTATGAAGAGCATAAAACAATAAAACCAAAATTACCAAAATGGGAAACCAAATTATTACTAAGATGATTATTAACCCACAAAATCAAGGAAATTGTGCACATGTGATACAAGCATGAAATTTTGCACAACGCTTCCTTTACTTGTGTAGACTGAAATTCAGGTCCTGGGCAAAAGAAAAAATAGATTTTTCAAGATGGCCACCCAATTTTTCAAAATGGAGTCATTTTATAGTACCATTTATATTAGTTCATAATATAACTATACAATATCTTTCAAAAGAACTAAGATTTCTTCATTAGAGTATTTGTACAACATTAAGACTCGATGACGCCCCATAATATTGCGCATAAACACAACTTCCGGTTTGAAAATGGCGCCAAAATGCTAATAAGAACGATTTTTTAAACTAGATTATCGTTTGAAAGATATAACAGAATAATCCTTTAATATATGACAGTTAAATGATCATAGACCGGAATGTCATAGGCAGTTGCATTGTTTAAAGGCACATTTGTATTGGTAAAGACAACGGTGTTTAGTTAGAAATTATTTCCCGCTATGTTTATCAACAATCAATCCGATGTCTTCTGGAAATTACTAAACTTTTCACAACCAGATGACCCCGAACATGGTCATCCTATTAATGTATGCTACCCTTATCATGTGGTAGAGTAACCTATTTCAAGATTATAGGTAGAATTATCAAGTATTAGTCGGCAAAAAGATCGATGCATGTCTAATTTATGCAAATATTAACTAGCCTTTGTCATTAATTCAAAACACTAATGCCTTCCAGTGTAACAGGCTCTGGTGTGAACCTAACGCCATCGATCACTAGTCCATTGCAAATAAAGGTGTTCGAGTCTAGCTTTGTAGTTTACAAAAATTGATTGGACCCCTGTATGTAATTGATTTTGGCAGTTGCCTGCCGAGTTCGGCCGTTTTCTCTAAGAAAAGCGGTTACTCAATATGTACGATGTAGCTCATGTGCGTTGAAAAAAAAAAACAGTTAAATTCAAACACCTATACTCCTATTTCTGAAATATGGTTCGGAATCGTCCAAAAGCCTGCCAAGGTTATTTTCCCCTTTTCCTTAGCACAAGGAATATATCTATTTTGCACTGATACAACGTTATCATTATCAAAGTTACACAACGTCCAAAAAAACTTTTTCATTTGTTGTCCGATTTTCAAAAACTTTTTTTTTTGCAATATCTCTTACAGTTTTTTGAGAAATAAGAGGTAAGAGGGGCAAATTAAAGAACGAAAGTTGTACAAGAAATTGTCTCACGTTGATATGTCAAATACGCATGCTTCATTTAAAGTCGATCACATAATGTATGAGACAAAAACATTTGTGAGTCCACATGGGGTTGGATGTGTCCATAAGAATTGACTGTCTACAATAGACCTCCAACTACATACAGGGTTTAGCAAGTTGCTGTCGTAACATGTTGCGCGCGGCGTAGCTTTTTATTTCCTTTAACATGTGGTTATAGCTACCAAATAATTCGTTTTATATGTCTCACCGTTGAACATCTCTAGTGTCGGCTTTATTAAGAAAACGACATTTTTACTATTTTATAAATTTCTATCTAGACGAGCGTAAGAAGTGTAGAACTGTATTTTGAACGTAATGTTATGTCAAGCTTCTTGAATAGATAGAGTTATCGGGTCGATACATCAGCCATTACCTAAAACACATCAAAACCATTTTCCACATGAGCTAACACAGAGCTGTTGGAGGTATTTGACTTTTAAAATGACAATATCCCCCACCGTTATCTCAATTCTGATGATGTACGTGTTAATAAAACAGAATTGGTCCACTTCAAACCAGTCAATGCATCCATACCAATTCTTCTGTACAAAAGCTCGTGCATAGTAAGAAATGAAAAAAAAGAGTGTGGTTTATATGTGTACCAACAGGAGAGTCAGGCATGGCTATGGAAACAAGGTTAACATGAAATGAGTATCAAATTGTTTTAGACAACAAAATCAAAAATATATATCAGTGAGAAATTGTGATCGTTGGAACAGTTATTTCTTAGCGTGTGCTGAAATATCTTAACAGACATTGTATCATCGTCTGCAATATGCACTTATGCAAAATAATAAGATTTTAGTTGATAAGGGATTATCAATTGTCTTGGAACGTTTTTCGGAATATTTACGAAAGAAATGATGACATGCCATGCATTGTTCTCAAAACACATTTTTTTTATGTCATTCCTTTTAAGAAAGATATTTTCTCTAACGTACTTGTCCTTGAAGTGGCTTCGTGTTGTAATAGGAACTTTAAATGTAAACAACTCAATGGGAGCACTAGTCAATCTTGTTCATCCTTGTTAATCTACGTACATTCAACAGTCAAACGAAGAGGAAAATTCTGCATAGGATCTGAATGTTCATGGCTGCGTGATAATTAGGTGACGTTAAAGAAGATATGATTCGAAATATATAAAATGAAAAATCGCATTTTTAGTATTTTGGTGTCATTTTAAAACCAGAAGTTGTCATGTTGTGCTGTATAATGCGATGTCAACGTGCTCAAATGAAAAAAAAATACCTTCGTGTAGTAATGTCTGCTGTCAATTTAAACTTTTTCAGTTATATAATGATTATCAGTAATAACTACTATGCAAAAACGACAGTTTGCGACTGCTAGTGATCAAGATTTATTATATTGCACAGGTCGATGCAGATGTAACTGTAATAGGTATAAAGCGATTCGCCATTATATTTTGTTTTGTAAAAATCACCATAAAATTGTATGACCAAGTCCTGACAAAACCTCGAAAGATAAGCAAAAAATACAAAAATCCTCAATAAAAAAACGAAAAAAAATGCCATTTTAAGCATTTTGGCGCCATTTTAAAACCAGAAGTTGGGTTTATGCGGCATATAATGGGCCATTTATATGTCTTTATGTTGTAGAATTATCCTAATGAAGAAATTGTAGTTATTTATTAAAGTTTTGTAGAGTTATATTATAATAACAAAATAATACGTACTATAAAAAGACGCCATTTTGAAAACTTGGGTGGCCATCTTGAAAAAAATGATTTTTTCTTTTGGCCAGGGCCTGAATTTTAATACACACATGTAAAAGAAGCATTGTGCAAAGTTTCATGCTTGTATTACATTTTGCACAATTCTTTCCATAATAACCCCCACTACAGGAAATGTTTTAAAATCAATATAACAGTCATGACAGTTGAGATCTGTTTCAAACTTATTTTTTCTCATAATTTATTATAGTAACAATCTTCGTACAGTTAAAGAGCAATATTTTTGAATTTGCTTAAATTTGGTAACATGCTCAGAATAAATGCTCAGCATTAGACCACTGTACTTCCTTCATTTCAAACTGGCTAGCAAAGAGAAATCTCGCTTTTCGATTATTAAATTTAGGTGAGTGGAATATTTGTTCTCCAAACACATAAGACAATGACTGGGTTTCATTGCCAATAGCATCTATGAATCATATATACCATTGACCTCCTTTTCTAAACTGATGACCACAAGTGTGGTTATTTGTGTGCATTGGTGCGTATAACAATGTGTACATGCATGTATTGGAGTTCCAATTACATCGCATACCAAACTAAAGATAATAATTAGACTACTGGAATTCTAATGTCAAAGAAGATGAAATAAATGATATATAGAAGATCCCAAAGAAACTCTCTTAGTTCAATCATTTAAAAAGAAATTGTGGGTTTAGCAAAAGTTTTTACGTCAACCCCCAGACCTTCTTCTGTGGAGAATATAAACATAAATGAGAATGACAGAGCTTATAAAGAAGATGGGACACAATCGACAAAATTATTCATTGCCTGTCAAAAACATGCTCTCAGTGCATTTTTTTTCTGATTCAATTAACGGAATATTTTGCTCATCATTTAAGGTCTGCAAAATCTAAAATAATATCTAATGACGGGAAAATCCCATTTGAAATATAAATGTTGCTGGATGTAGATTTGTCGGCTTATTATAACAAAAACTTTGATCACACATTCCCTTTACCGATATTAATGCATTGTGTATTTTTTTAAAGGTTTTGTGAGATTAATGCGTGATTCTGCATTGCAACAAAAGATTGACTACCAAATTTATATTATGTTGCGTAAAGGAATGTTTAGCAAATGGCGTTCCATAAAAAGAAAGAAACGAAAAATTCTGAAAATCTAAGACAGATTAAAAGTGATCCTGCCTGGCTGATAAAAAAATCACAATCAAATCAACGCCTGTTTTTTTTAAGTCACTAGTGAATTCAATTCAAAACATACATATATTTGAAGGTTCTTTTTTATTTCAATAGATGACATAAATCTCAACCTGCAAAGTTTCATCTAAGGAAATATACTGAATGTTTTATTTTAAGATTAAAGTTGTTTCGTAATATTTTTAATGGTTTTCATCAGAACAAAAGTGTTCCGGGTTCCGGGTTGCTATATTTTCGATAAAATTTGCATGAAAGAAGCAATGCGACACCATAATGCATTCGTGTGTCATAAGTCTGAAATGGCAATGACAGCAGGAGTTAAATAGAACGGGAACAGCACGAAGAAGCACAAATCATAAACACAAATCAACCAAAAGATGTATAAAAACAACGCAAACTCGGATGCTACGGAAGAGTAAGCAGTTTTTCAATTTCGACTGTCTTCTTGATTTTCAATTATTTCAAATTTTAACTTAAAATTCGTTTGAAGATCAATTTTATCCTTTCCCTTATGTTAATTCAAAAGTATTTAAAATATCGCCTGTTTTCAATACTATTTAGTCACTGGCATGACTGTGCAAATGCACGGAAAGCTGCTATTGATAACAGAAAACAGAATAAAGTAATTGTGATGAGAATTTGTTACAATACCAAATCTGTCAACCTCAGAAAATGTTTTGTCACATTCAAAGGAATTCATTTTTATATGAGTCCTGTGAATGGCATCATTGATGTTTATAAAGAATTCCAGCTGTAGCCCTTTTGTGTCATTTTGTTTTTCTATCAATATACGTGTATATTACTTTTTGTCTGTCTATTTCTGTCAGAGACATTATTACATCATTCAGATGAACAGGTTGAAATGTTTGGGTTAGAAAAGTTTCCCAATCTTATTGGTGGCGGAAACTATCTGTAGACCATTCGAAAAATCGTCGGCCTATAGCAGGTAACGGACAAATTACGTGAACATTTAGGAAATAAGATCTTTATTGTTGTTAAAAAGGGACCATCTAACGCAATATCTCGATAACAATCATAATGCTCGGCTTTGGGTCAGAAGACATTGGTTTTCACAGAGTATCAAATTTTACTATAAAATGCTCTCAGCTAACTATTGCTTAAAACAATTTCACGGAAAAATTGTGATAAATATACGTCTTGACACATTTGTAGATGCAGTTGTACATCTTACAAACATTTATCAGGTTCTTGATTTTAATGAATTCCTAAACACATTGAAAATGTTTCGAGTTCGTAAGAAAAATTATTCTGCATTTGACAGTTTTGTTATTGTATATTTTTGAATTCCAACCAAATTCAATTACTAGTAACTTCCATCCGAACTAATTCAAATTGTGACTAAAGCGTGAGTTTTCTTCTTATATGTCATATATTTCCGGTAATCGTTAGCATCTATTCATCCTCCTTTACCGGTTGCCTTTGAAAGTAACATCTTCAAAATCACAACACAGCTTTATTCATATAATTTCAATTTAAAGATGATTGAGAATCAAAGAAAAAAATCGATGCTTTAATCTTTGAGGCTCAAGTAAACAGAAAGATTAATCCAGAACGATCATCTTGTTGTCTGCCTGCTTGAAAAAAAATTGACATTTTGCTTTGAGAATGACCATTTGCATGCTATTGAAGAATTTTGATATCATTTACCATACAACGGACATTTCAAATTGCACTTTGCTTTGGGTTCATGTTAAAACAAAAAAGCAGTTAGAATAAAAAAAAATACCGAACTTTGAGGATTAATCTCAAACGTAGAAAAGAAAAGACAAAACAAGGAAAACATATCGGAAAAATTAAAGATCGCAATGATCCTGACTTGATACTGGGATTTCAAACAAATTGATGGATTAAATAAGGTTTCTTAAAAACTGTCAGAATCTAAAAACTCGAAGCCGTATCTTTCATAGCAGGACTCTGCTTTGAGCCTATTGGTCACCAGGGACTCGCGCCTTGACGCAATAAAAAAATAGGGGTTAAGAAAGGTTAATTGGTGGACAACGTTTAGCTAACGCAAAAATCAACTTATGGTACGAGTATACAATTATCGTCCCTGGCTTTTCGTGTCATACGAATATAGTCCCTAAAAAATAGTGCCTGTTTTAAAAAAAATCTTAAAATAGTTTCTCAATAGCTATAGTTATTTAGGAGGTGAATTATTTCAAGTAGTATAGCGGGTCACTATAGACCACTTTGACCCCGTTGACCCCGAGTTCATTCCCATAGGCTCCATGTTAAATCGAAGCTATTTTTGTACTGAAATACCCACCCTAGTTTTCATGCAGTAAAGTCGTGTGCAGTCATGCGGAAAGGCGACTCGTCCCTTTCTTTCGCCCCCGATTTTCATTCGCCCCCTAAATCTTATCCTTACCCTAATCTCTAATCCCTTACCCTAATTCTTACCCTAAACCTAAACCTTTACCCTAACACTAACCGTAACCCTAAATCTTACCCTAACCCTAATACTAACCCTAACCATAACCCTAAAGATCTTTTTGTTTTGTTAGTTTCGCCCTTATGGGCTCCTGTGATGTGATACTTTTGTGTGGTTTATTCCATTTTGGCCTCTTCTCTTTTTTTTTCGTCCTTGATGGATATTTGCCCTGTCATTTCTATGTGTTATATAGTTTTACTCCCCCTCCCCTCCCCCTCCTCCTCCTTTCCTCATTTGTCCTCCTCCTCCTCCTCTTTCCCTCATTTTCCCTCCTCCTCCTCCTCCTCCTCATTTCCTCATTTTTTCCTCATTTCCCCTCATTTTACTCCTCATTGTCCCTCATTTTCCTCATTTCCCTCTTCATTTTCTCTTGTATTATTTGTCTTTTGAGCTTGTTTTGTTCATGTATGGCTCAACTCTAATTGGTTCTTTTCGTGTTTTTTTTGTTTGGTTCGCCCTTTATGGGCTCCTTTTTTAAGTTTTCAATAAAAACTCAAAATCAGGTACAACTTTTATTAACATTCTACGTTTTATTTACATTCTATTTTACAAATTTAATACCCATAGGGTCTGGTGGTTAAATCGTTCATGATCATTCTTTTGTCAAATACAATTCTATAATCTTTCTTTTGTGAAACGGTTAACAGTGTTTGATTGCTTCTTTGGATCTTGTAATCGTCTCTCACTGTCCTGATATCGTTTCTGTTGATGGTGACCATCTCCTTGATGGTGTCAAAGTTGATGTCCAAAGCATTCTTATAGTTCAATGTTATTCCACGGACTTTGCACATAGTTCTGTTTCCTGTTTTCTCTGGGACGGCTAGTTTATACGCATAGTTTTTTGGTCCTCCAGTGACAAACTCCGTAATAGTATTTCCGGGTACTTCGTCCGTTAAATCCCCTAAGTAGTCTCCCAGCTTAGGCTTCCATTCTCCTGGTTTCGATGTAAATACGATGGAGTCCGTGTCGCAGTACAGTGTTCTTGGTCCCAAATTCTCCAGATATGAATACAGTTTGAGTCTGGCCTGTGCTGTAGTGTAGGCGGCTATGACGACGTTTGTTTTCTTTTGAGTTTCGATGAATTCTTCTTTATATTTCCATCGTAATTCCATCATTTCATCGTTAACAAACTGGATCCCGGTGACTTCAATTTTATCGCTGGTTAACATGTCAAAGTATTTCTTTTGTTCTGTAATGTAGGTGGTCTGTTGCATGTTGTTTCTTTGTCCAAACTTGCCCCAAAAGCTGTTCAACATCAGTTTGGCCAAAGACCTGATGCCAAGGTTCTTTTCTATCTTGTTATAGTCTAATTGTATCCCTTCCTTTTCCTAGTAGTCCTTGATATATTGCTGTTTAGCCTCTTCAGATTGGCACCACTCTGGCCATCCACTAGCTTCTTGTTTCATTTTCAAGAATGTATTGATGTAGTCCGTGAAGAGTCCTCCAGACTTCCTTCCGGAATCATACTGTTCTACCTCTTCGAAATGCCATACTTCGTAGATGTTTAAGATGGAATATCCCTTTTCCAAGGCCTTCTTCAGTTCATCAGTTACCCAAGTTCCCGTTATAGCTCTATCTTTTTCAGTATGGTTACAAGGTTCTTGCTGGTAGGTTTCCGTACAGGTACGACAGAGTGGGAACATCAGTTTGTTGTTGATCTTGGTTGGTAAAACGGGGATGTATAGGTTTCTGGGTGGTAGTACTTTACATTTCACCAATCCTTCGTACTCGTTGATGTCCCCAAAGTTTTCGGTGATGATCAATGGATGACCTTTGGGTACTTTTCCGGTTTTGTTGACAAACGGATAGAGCGATGTGACGTCATAGTAGTTTATATTGTCTTCTCCTGTCTTTTTGTACAAGGTGAAGGCTTCTGTTCGACCACCATAAAAGGCTTCTCGTGGTTCTAAGGCTGGGATCATCTCTAAGGTGTTGACAAAGTCGCGAAATGTCGTATCATTTTTCAGTTCTCTCTCAAAGTCACATTCCCATTTCTCTACGTAGGAGTATCCTTCTGCTTCCAAATAAATCTTTTTCTCTAGTGTCCGTTGATGAAGATCGTACATGGACATGTTATTGACGGTATTGGTGGTCTCTCTAGGGTAACATCTTGGACACCCGTGCCAGTAACAGCCGTGAAATTCATACACGGTTTCATCGTGGTATCCATCTACCCTGTAGGGACCAATCTGTTTCTCTCCTCCGTTTTGGGCGTGTTGGATTCTTAAATCTTTCTTTGCTGATATATATTTTAACCACTTCATAGCTTTAATAGAGTGCTTGTGTTCTGGTCGATAGCCTTGTGCCGGGATGAGGCCAATAGTATTCCACCGTAGAAACTTGGATCGAAAGACCAGGTTGCAGGCAGAGGAAATGGTACGAAGACCACAAAAACGAGCCTTTTGACGTCCAAAAGGAACTCTTGAAGTACTGCATCACTGACGTAGACATACTGAGAAAAGCCTGTTTAACCTTCCGACAACTGTTCATGGACACTTTAGAGGGTACTCCAATCGACCCCTTCCAAAACAGTATCACCATTGCCTCTGCCTGCAACCTGGTCTTTCGATCCAAGTTTCTACGGTGGAATACTATTGGCCTCATCCCGGCACAAGGCTATCGACCAGAACACAAGCACTCTATTAAAGCTATGAAGTGGTTAAAATATATATCAGCAAAGAAAGATTTAAGAATTCAACACGCCCAAAACGGAGGAGAGAAACAGATTGGTCCCTACAGGGTAGATGGATACCACGATGAAACCGTGTATGAATTTCACGGCTGTTACTGGCACGGGTGTCCAAGATGTTACCCTAGAGAGACCACCAATACCGTCAATAACATGTCCATGTACGATCTTCATCAACGGACACGAGAGAAAAAGATTTATTTGGAAGCAGAAGGATACTCCTACGTAGAGAAATGGGAATGTGACTTTGAGAGAGAACTGAAAAATGATACGACATTTCGCGACTTTGTCAACACCTTAGAGATGATCCCAGCCTTATAACCACGAGAAGCCTTTTATGGTGGTCGAACAGAAGCCTTCACCTTGTACAAAAAGACAGGAGAAGACAATATAAACTACTATGACGTCACATCGCTCTATCCGTTTGTCAACAAAACCGGAAAAGTACCCAAAGGTTATCCATTGATCATCACCGAAAACTTTGGGGACATCAACGAGTACGAAGGATTGGTGAAATGTAAAGTACTACCACCCAGAAACCTATACATCCCCGTTTTACCAACCAAGATCAACAACAAACTGATGTTCCCACTCTGTCGTACCTGTACGGAAACCTACCAGCAAGAACCTTGTAACCATACTGAAAAAGATAGAGCTATAACGGGAACTTGGGTAACTGATGAACTGAAGAAGGCCTTGGAAAAGGGATATTCCATCTTAAACATCTACGAAGTATGGCATTTCGAAGAGGTAGAACAGTATGATTCCGGAAGGAAGTCTGGAGGACTCTTCACGGACTACATCAATACATTCTTGAAAATGAAACAAGAAGCTAGTGGATGGCCAGAGTGGTGCCAATCTGAAGAGGCTAAACAGCAATATATCAAGGACTACGAGGAAAAGGAAGGGATACAATTAGACTATAACAAGATAGAAAAGAACCTTGGCATCAGGTCTTTAGCCAAACTGATGTTGAACAGCTTTTGGGGCAAGTTTGGAAAAAGAAACAACATGCAACAGACCACCTACATTACAGAACAAAAGAAATACTTTGACATGTTAACCAGCGATAAAATTGAAGTCACCGGGGTCCAGTTTGTTAACGATGAAATGATGGAATTACGATGGAAATATAAAGAAGAATTCATCGAAACTCAAAAGAAAACAAACGTCGTCATAGCCGCCTACACTACAGCACAGGCCAGACTCAAACTGTATTCATATCTGGAGAATTTGGGACCAAGAACACTGTACTGCGACACGGACTCCATCGTATTTACATCGAAACCAGGAGAATGGAAGCCTAAGCTGGGAGACTACTTAGGGGATTTAACGGACGAAGTACCCGGAAATACTATTACGGAGTTTGTCACTGGAGGACCAAAAAACTATGCGTATAAACTAGCCGTCCCAGAGAAAACAGGAAACAGAACTATGTGCAAAGTCCGTGGAATAACATTGAACTATAAGAATGCTTTGGACATCAACTTTGACACCATCAAGGAGATGGTCACCATCAACAGAAACGATATCAGGACAGTGAGAGACGATTACAAGATCCAAAGAAGCAATCAAACACTGTTAACCGTTTCACAAAAGAAAGATTATAGAATTGTATTTGACAAAAGAATGATCATGAACGATTTAACCACCAGACCCTATGGGTATTAAATTTGTAAAATAGAATGTAAATAAAACGTAGAATGTTAATAAAAGTTGTACCTGATTTTGAGTTTTTATTGAAAACTTAAAAAAGGAGCCCATAAAGGGCGAACCAAACAAAAAAAAACACGAAAAGAACCAATTAGAGTTGAGCCATACATGAACAAAACAAGCTCAAAAGACAAATAATACAAGAGAAAATGAAAAGGGAAATGAGGAAAATGAGGGACAATGAGGAGTAAAATGAGGGGAAATGAGGAAAAAATGAGGAAATGAGGAGGAGGAGGAGGGAAAATGAGGGAAAGAGGAGGAGGAGGAGGAGGAGGAGGAGGAGGACAAATGAGGAAAGGAGGAGGAGGGGGAGGGGAGGGGGAGTAAAACTATATAACACATAGAAATGACAGGGCAAATATCCATCAAGGACGAAAAAAAAAGAGAAGAGGCCAAAATGGAATAAACCACACAAAAGTATCACATCACAGGAGCCCATAAGGGCGAAACTAACAAAACAAAAAGATCTTTAGGGTTATGGTTAGGGTTAGTATTAGGGTTAGGGTAAGATTTAGGGTTACGGTTAGTGTTAGGGTAAAGGTTTAGGTTTAGGGTAAGAATTAGGGTAAGGGATTAGAGATTAGGGTAAGGATAAGATTTAGGGGGCGAATGAAAATCGGGGGCGAAAGAAAGGGACGAGTCGCCTTTCCGCATGACTGCACACGACTTTACTGCATGAAAACTAGGGTGGGTATTTCAGTACAAAAATAGCTTCGATTTAACATGGAGCCTATGGGAATGAACTCGGGGTCAACGGGGTCAAAGTGGTCTATAGTGACCCGCTATACTACTATTTCAGTTCATAGACCCAATGAAGTGTCATTAAAACTTTGGACCTCAATTCCTAGTGCAAATTTGGTTTTTATCCACTGGAAAAAGGTCAAAATTTAGGACTTTAAGAATGTGAAAATTTTTAACAACACAAATTTATAAACCTTCTGTCTGGATAATTGTTGAACAGATCAAATTTGAAGTCATTCTAATAATTTTTCAGGCTTATGACAAGGAGCAACTGGCAGAAAAAAAATTAAAGAAACGATTGATAATTTTTTTTTTAATTTCAAAAAATGCTATAAAAGAAATGCATTGTAAATTAATTGTATACTCGGGCCTAGAAGGGGGAGGGTCTGGGTAAAAATTAGAAAATTGATTAAAAGTGTAAAAAATGGTCCTAAGTTGTAAAATGTACTTTGTTTAGATGATTTCTGTCTTTATTTCATGGATTTATCTAACTGTTTAGTCAATTTAGGTAAATTTGAATACTATGGGAATTTCAATACAAATGGTCTTTTAATGGTTTTTCACATATTTTCACAAGTATGAAAGCCAAATTTCTTGGAGAAACCTTTCCTATAACATTGAACAGTAAGAAATCAGCAGGAAAAGGTATAACAAGCTCTCTCAAGATTGAATCCATTGTATATAACTGAAAAAAACATCCTTTTCTACTTCGGGCAAGTATGGCGGTGACGTCAAAATCATTTTTAGGTTAGGGCATATACTTCATTTCATAAAAAATATTGGGTAGTCTTCAGCATAGTAACAGCAGACCAAATACAATCAAATATAGATAAACTCAAGAAAAAACTCTTTTTAAACAATCAGTTTATAAGAAAGAAGTGCTACAATTGAAAATATTGGGAATTTTAAGCGACAAATTTGACCGTTTTTTCTTATTTTTCTGTAGAAATCATATTCCCATTTCCTTTAAACTGCTCAGAAAAGTTCTTTTGCTGTTTAAATCTGTTCTTTACCATTCCTTCATAGTAAAAACACAACTAGTTTGACTTTTGATATCTTTTTTACACAAAATTTTACCTCAAATATATGTTTTTAAATAAGTAAAGTGTAAACCGCCTTGTAAAATACACTTTTGTTGCACTCAAAAACCTTATTCTGGTGTCATTGTGAATTAAAAGTAGGTGTTTTTTGTATTATTTTGTAAGCTTAATATATATTCTGCATTATAAAACAGTTTAGAACTCAATAGCAGTTTTCAATGCTTCAAAATTTATGAAGCCATATGTGTACCCCATGAAAAGGCTGAAACGGCTAATTTTCAACACCAAGAATATGGGAAGGAATCAAAACCTGAAACCTTGCACTTCTACCAATAATAAAAGTGTTTTCTATGCTCAATAAACATAAAACTATAGATATCAGTTGTTTGTTTAGTTCAAATGCATGAAATTTTGAAAAAATGACAGAATAGGCTTCATCCCTCTTCCTGTAGCTGTTGCGGACAATACTTTTTTTGCAAACTAGCATTTTCAAGTTCTTATAATTTCTATGTTTTTTCACCAATATGTCTGAAACTTAGTATTTTAGCTCAAAAAAGACTAGAATTGGTAAAAATCACATTTATTTAAAAATCCGAGGCCTTTCTGAGGTTTATTAGGTACGAGTATACAATTATCGTCCCTGGCTTTTCGTGTCATACGAATATAGTCCCTAAAAAATAGTGCCTGTTTTAAAAAAAAATCTTAAAATAGTTTCTCAATAGCTATAGTTATTTAGGAGGTGAATTATTTCAGTTCATAGACCCAATGAAGTGTCATTAAAACTTTGGACCTCAATTCCTAGTGCAAATTTGATTTTTATCCACTGGAAAAAGGTCAAAATTTAGGACTTTAAGAATGTGAAAATTTTTAACAACACAAATTTATAAACCTTCTGTCTGGATAATTGTTGAACAGATCAAATTTGAAGTCATTCTAATAATTTTTCAGGCTTATGACAAGGAGCAACTGGCAGAAAAAAAATTAAAGAAACGATTGATAATTTTTTTTTTAATTTCAAAAATGCTATAAAAGAAATGCATTGTAAATTAATTGTATACTCGGGCCTAGAAGGGGGAGGGTCTGGGTAAAAATTAGAAAATTGATTAAAAGTGTAAAAAATGGTCCTAAGTTGTAAAATGTACTTTGTTTAGATGATTTCTGTCTTTATTTCATGGATTTATCTAACTGTTTAGTCAATTTAGGTAAATTTGAATACTATGGGAATTTCAATACAAATGGTCTTTTAATGGTTTTTCACATATTTTCACAAGTATGAAAGCCAAATTTCTTGGAGAAACCTTTCCTATAACATTGAACAGTAAGAAATCAGCAGGAAAAGGTATAACAAGCTCTCTCAAGATTGAATCCATTGTATATAACTGAAAAAAAACATCCTTTTCTACTTCGGGCAAGTATGGCGGTGACGTCAAAATCATTTTTAGGGTAGGGCATATACTTCATTTCATAAAAAATATTGGGTAGTCTTCAGCATAGTAACAGCAGACCAAATACAATCAAATATAGATAAACTCAAGAAAAAACTCTTTTTAAACAATCAGTTTATAAGAAAGAAGTGCTACAATTGAAAATATTGGGAATTTTAAGCGACAAATTTGACCGTTTTTTCTTATTTTTCTGTAGAAATCATATTCCCATTTCCTTTAAACTGCTCAGAAAAGTTCTTTTGCTGTTTAAATCTGTTCTTTACCATTCCTTCATAGTAAAAACACAACTAGTTTGACTTTTGATATCTTTTTTACACAAAATTTTACCTCAAATATATGTTTTTAAATAAGTAAAGTGTAAACCGCCTTGTAAAATACACTTTTGTTGCACTCAAAAACCTTATTCTGGTGTCATTGTGAATTAAAAGTAGGTGTTTTTTGTATTATTTTGTAAGCTTAATATATATTCTGCATTATAAAACAGTTTAGAACTCAATAGCAGTTTTCAATGCTTCAAAATTTATGAAGCCATATGTGTACCCCATGAAAAGGCTGAAACGGCTAATTTTCAACACCGAGAATATGGGAAGGAATCAAAACCTGAAACCTTGCACTTCTACCAATAATAAAAGTGTTTTCTATGCTCAATAAACATAAAACTATTGATATCAGTTGTTTGTTTAGTTCAAATGCATGAAATTTTGAAAAAATGACAGAATAGGCTTCATCCCTCTTCCTGTAGCTGTTGCGGACAATACTTTTTTTGCAAACTAGCATTTTCAAGTTCTTATAATTTCTATGTTTTTTCACCAATATGTCTGAAACTTAGCATTTTAGCTCAAAAAAGACTAGAATTGGTAAAAATCACATTTATTTAAAAATCCGAGGCAATTCTGAGGTTTATTAGGTACGAGTATACAATTATCGTCCCTGGCTTTTCGTGTCATACGAATATAGTCCCTAAAAAATAGTGCCTGTTTTAAAAAAAATCTTAAAATAGTTTCTCAATAGCTATAGTTATTTAGGAGGTGAATTATTTCAGTTCATAGACCCAATGAAGTGTCATTAAAACTTTGGACCTCAATTCCTAGTGCAAATTTGATTTTTATCCACTGGAAAAAGGTCAAAATTTAGGACTTTAAGAATGTGAAAATTTTTAACAACACAAATTTATAAACCTTCTGTCTGGATAATTGTTGAACAGATCAAATTTGAAGTCATTCTAATAATTTTTCAGGCTTATGACAAGGAGCAACTGGCAGAAAAAAAATTAAAGAAACGATTGATAATTTTTTTTTTAATTTCAAAAATGCTATAAAAGAAATGCATTGTAAATTAATTGTATACTCGGGCCTAGAAGGGGGAGGGCCTGGGTAAAAATTAGAAAATTGATTAAAAGTGTAAAAAATGGTCCTAAGTTGTAAAATGTACTTTGTTTAGATGATTTCTGTCTTTATTTCATGGATTTATCTAACTGTTTAGTCAATTTAGGTAAATTTGAATACTATGGGAATTTCAATACAAATGGTCTTTTAATGGTTTTTCACATATTTTCACAAGTATGAAAGCCAAATTTCTTGGAGAAACCTTTCCTATAACATTGAACAGTAAGAAATCAGCAGGAAAAGGTATAACAAGCTCTCTCAAGATTGAATCCATTGTATATAACTGAAAAAAACATCCTTTTCTACTTCGGGCAAGTATGGCGGTGACGTCAAAATCATTTTTAGGGTAGGGCATATACTTCATTTCATAAAAAATATTGGGTAGTCTTCAGCATAGTAACAGCAGACCAAATACAATCAAATATAGATAAACTCAAGAAAAAACACTTTTTAAACAATCAGTTTATAAGAAAGAAGTGCTACAATTGAAAATATTGGGAATTTTAAGCGACAAATTTGACCGTTTTTTCTTATTTTTCTGTAGAAATCATATTCCCATTTCCTTTAAACTGCTCAGAAAAGTTCTTTTGCTGTTTAAATCTGTTCTTTACCATTCCTTCATAGTAAAAACACAACTAGTTTGACTTTTGATATCTTTTTTACACAAAATTTTACCTCAAATATATGTTTTTAAATAAGTAAAGTGTAAACCGCCTTGTAAAATACACTTTTGTTGCACTCAAAAACCTTATTCTGGTGTCATTGTGAATTAAAAGTAGGTGTTTTTTGTATTATTTTGTAAGCTTAATATATATTCTGCATTATAAAACAGTTTAGAACTCAATAGCAGTTTTCAATGCTTCAAAATTTATGAAGCCATATGTGTACCCCATGAAAAGGCTGAAACGGCTAATTTTCAACACCGAGAATATGGGAAGGAATCAAAACCTGAAACCTTGCACTTCTACCAATAATAAAAGTGTTTTCTATGCTCAATAAACATAAAACTATTGATATCAGTTGTTTGTTTAGTTCAAATGCATGAAATTTTGAAAAAATGACAGAATAGGCTTCATCCCTCTTCCTGTAGCTGTTGCGGACAATACTTTTTTTGCAAACTAGCATTTTCAAGTTCTTATAATTTCTATGTTTTTTCACCAATATGTCTGAAACTTAGCATTTTAGCTCAAAAAAGACTAGAATTGGTAAAAATCACATTTATTTAAAAATCCGAGGCAATTCTGAGGTTTATTAGGTACGAGTATACAATTATCGTCCCTGGCTTTTCGTGTCATACGAATATAGTCCCTAAAAAATAGTGCCTGTTTTAAAAAAAAATCTTAAAATAGTTTCTCAATAGCTATAGTTATTTAGGAGGTGAATTATTTCAGTTCATAGACCCAATGAAGTGTCATTAAAACTTTGGACCTCAATTCCTAGTGCAAATTTGATTTTTATCCACTGGAAAAAGGTCAAAATTTAGGACTTTAAGAATGTGAAAATTTTTAACAACACAAATTTATAAACCTTCTGTCTGGATAATTGTTGAACAGATCAAATTTGAAGTCATTCTAATAATTTTTCAGGCTTATGACAAGGAGCAACTGGCAGAAAAAAAATTAAAGAAACGATTGATAATTTTTTTTTTAATTTCAAAAATGCTATAAAAGAAATGCATTGTAAATTAATTGTATACTCGGGCCTAGAAGGGGGAGGGCCTGGGTAAAAATTAGAAAATTGATTAAAAGTGTAAAAAATGGTCCTAAGTTGTAAAATGTACTTTGTTTAGATGATTTCTGTCTTTATTTCATGGATTTATCTAACTGTTTAGTCAATTTAGGTAAATTTGAATACTATGGGAATTTCAATACAAATGGTCTTTTAATGGTTTTTCACATATTTTCACAAGTATGAAAGCCAAATTTCTTGGAGAAACCTTTCCTATAACATTGAACAGTAAGAAATCAGCAGGAAAAGGTATAACAAGCTCTCTCAAGATTGAATCCATTGTATATAACTGAAAAAAACATCCTTTTCTACTTCGGGCAAGTATGGCGGTGACGTCAAAATCATTTTTAGGGTAGGGCATATACTTCATTTCATAAAAAATATTGGGTAGTCTTCAGCATAGTAACAGCAGACCAAATACAATCAAATATAGATAAACTCAAGAAAAAACACTTTTTAAACAATCAGTTTATAAGAAAGAAGTGCTACAATTGAAAATATTGGGAATTTTAAGCGACAAATTTGACCGTTTTTTCTTATTTTTCTGTAGAAATCATATTCCCATTTCCTTTAAACTGCTCAGAAAAGTTCTTTTGCTGTTTAAATCTGTTCTTTACCATTCCTTCATAGTAAAAACACAACTAGTTTGACTTTTGATATCTTTTTTACACAAAATTTTACCTCAAATATATGTTTTTAAATAAGTAAAGTGTAAACCGCCTTGTAAAATACACTTTTGTTGCACTCAAAAACCTTATTCTGGTGTCATTGTGAATTAAAAGTAGGTGTTTTTTGTATTATTTTGTAAGCTTAATATATATTCTGCATTATAAAACAGTTTAGAACTCAATAGCAGTTTTCAATGCTTCAAAATTTATGAAGCCATATGTGTACCCCATGAAAAGGCTGAAACGGCTAATTTTCAACACCGAGAATATGGGAAGGAATCAAAACCTGAAACCTTGCACTTCTACCAATAATAAAAGTGTTTTCTATGCTCAATAAACATAAAACTATTGATATCAGTTGTTTGTTTAGTTCAAATGCATGAAATTTTGAAAAAATGACAGAATAGGCTTCATCCCTCTTCCTGTAGCTGTTGCGGACAATACTTTTTTTGCAAACTAGCATTTTCAAGTTCTTATAATTTCTATGTTTTTTCACCAATATGTCTGAAACTTAGCATTTTAGCTCAAAAAAGACTAGAATTGGTAAAAATCACATTTATTTAAAAATCCGAGGCAATTCTGAGGTTTATTAGGTACGAGTATACAATTATCGTCCCTGGCTTTTCGTGTCATACGAATATAGTCCCTAAAAAATAGTGCCTGTTTTAAAAAAAAAATCTTAAAATAGTTTCTCAATAGCTATAGTTATTTAGGAGGTGAATTATTTCAGTTCATAGACCCAATGAAGTGTCATTAAAACTTTGGACCTCAATTCCTAGTGCAAATTTGATTTTTATCCACTGGAAAAAGGTCAAAATTTAGGACTTTAAGAATGTGAAAATTTTTAACAACACAAATTTATAAACCTTCTGTCTGGATAATTGTTGAACAGATCAAATTTGAAGTCATTCTAATAATTTTTCAGGCTTATGACAAGGAGCAACTGGCAGAAAAAAAATTAAAGAAACGATTGATAATTTTTTTTTTAATTTCAAAAATGCTATAAAAGAAATGCGTTGTAAATTAATTGTATACTCGGGCCTAGAAGGGGGAGGGCCTGGGTAAAAATTAGAAAATTGATTAAAAGTGTAAAAAATGGTCCTAAGTTGTAAAATGTACTTTGTTTAGATGATTTCTGTCTTTATTTCATGGATTTATCTAACTGTTTAGTCAATTTAGGTAAATTTGAATACTATGGGAATTTCAATACAAATGGTCTTTTAATGGTTTTTCACATATTTTCACAAGTATGAAAGCCAAATTTCTTGGAGAAACCTTTCCTATAACATTGAACAGTAAGAAATCAGCAGGAAAAGGTATAACAAGCTCTCTCAAGATTGAATCCATTGTATATAACTGAAAAAAACATCCTTTTCTACTTCGGGCAAGTATGGCGGTGACGTCAAAATCATTTTTAGGGTAGGGCATATACTTCATTTCATAAAAAATATTGGGTAGTCTTCAGCATAGTAACAGCAGACCAAATACAATCAAATATAGATAAACTCAAGAAAAAACTTTTTTTAAACAATCAGTTTATAAGAAAGAAGTGCTACAATTGAAAATATTGGGAATTTTAAGCGACAAATTTGACCGTTTTTTCTTATTTTTCTGTAGAAATCATATTCCCATTTCCTTTAAACTGCTCAGAAAAGTTCTTTTGCTGTTTAAATCTGTTCTTTACCATTCCTTCATAGTAAAAACACAACTAGTTTGACTTTTGATATCTTTTTTACACAAAATTTTACCTCAAATATATGTTTTTAAATAAGTAAAGTGTAAACCGCCTTGTAAAATACACTTTTGTTGCACTCAAAAACCTTATTCTGGTGTCATTGTGAATTAAAAGTAGGTGTTTTTTGTATTATTTTGTAAGCTTAATATATATTCTGCATTATAAAACAGTTTAGAACTCAATAGCAGTTTTCAATGCTTCAAAATTTATGAAGCCATATGTGTACCCCATGAAAAGGCTGAAACGGCTAATTTTCAACACCGAGAATATGGGAAGGAATCAAAACCTGAAACCTTGCACTTCTACCAATAATAAAAGTGTTTTCTATGCTCAATAAACATAAAACTATTGATATCAGTTGTTTGTTTAGTTCAAATGCA
This sequence comes from Arcuatula senhousia, assembly GCA_963971305.1. Classification (NCBI taxonomy): domain Eukaryota; kingdom Metazoa; phylum Mollusca; class Bivalvia; order Mytilida; family Mytilidae; genus Arcuatula; species Arcuatula senhousia. Next base: position 6,853,352 of record OZ020312.1, on the reverse strand, counting down.
TGAAATTTTGAAAAAATGACAGAATAGGCTTCATCCCTCTTCCTGTAGCTGTTGCGGACAATACTTTTTTTGCAAACTAGCATTTTCAAGTTCTTATAATTTCTATGTTTTTTCACCAATATGTCTGAAACTTAGCATTTTAGCTCAAAAAAGACTAGAATTGGTAAAAATCACATTTATTTAAAAATCCGAGGCAATTCTGAGGTTTATTAGGTACGAGTATACAATTATCGTCCCTGGCTTTTCGTGTCATACGAATATAGTCCCTAAAAATAGTGCCTGTTTTAAAAAAAAATCTTAAAATAGTTTCTCAATAGCTATAGTTATTTAGGAGGTGAATTATTTCAGTTCATAGACCCAATGAAGTGTCATTAAAACTTTGGACCTCAATTCCTAGTGCAAATTTGATTTTTATCCACTGGAAAAAGGTCAAAATTTAGGACTTTAAGAATGTGAAAATTTTTAACAACACAAATTTATAAACCTTCTGTCTGGATAATTGTTGAACAGATCAAATTTGAAGTCATTCTAATAATTTTTCAGGCTTATGACAAGGAGCAACTGGCAGAAAAAAAATTAAAGAAACGATTGATAATTTTTTTTTTAATTTCAAAAATGCTATAAAAGAAATGCATTGTAAATTAATTGTATACTCGGGCCTAGAAGGGGGAGGGCCTGGGTAAAAATTAGAAAATTGATTAAAAGTGTAAAAAATGGTCCTAAGTTGTAAAATGTACTTTGTTTAGATGATTTCTGTCTTTATTTCATGGATTTATCTAACTGTTTAGTCAATTTAGGTAAATTTGAATACTATGGGAATTTCAATACAAATGGTCTTTTAATGGTTTTTCACATATTTTCACAAGTATGAAAGCCAAATTTCTTGGAGAAACCTTTCCTATAACATTGAACAGTAAGAAATCAGCAGGAAAAGGTATAACAAGCTCTCTCAAGATTGAATCCATTGTATATAACTGAAAAAAACATCCTTTTCTACTTCGGGCAAGTATGGCGGTGACGTCAAAATCATTTTTAGGGTAGGGCATATACTTCATTTCATAAAAAATATTGGGTAGTCTTCAGCATAGTAACAGCAGACCAAATACAATCAAATATAGATAAACTCAAGAAAAAACACTTTTTAAACAATCAGTTTATAAGAAAGAAGTGCTACAATTGAAAATATTGGGAATTTTAAGCGACAAATTTGACCGTTTTTTCTTATTTTTCTGTAGAAATCATATTCCCATTTCCTTTAAACTGCTCAGAAAAGTTCTTTTGCTGTTTAAATCTGTTCTTTACCATTCCTTCATAGTAAAAACACAACTAGTTTGACTTTTGATATCTTTTTTACACAAAATTTTACCTCAAATATATGTTTTTAAATAAGTAAAGTGTAAACCGCCTTGTAAAATACACTTTTGTTGCACTCAAAAACCTTATTCTGGTGTCATTGTGAATTAAAAGTAGGTGTTTTTTGTATTATTTTGTAAGCTTAATATATATTCTGCATTATAAAACAGTTTAGAACTCAATAGCAGTTTTCAATGCTTCAAAATTTATGAAGCCATATGTGTACCCCATGAAAAGGCTGAAACGGCTAATTTTCAACACCGAGAATATGGGAAGGAATCAAAACCTGAAACCTTGCACTTCTACCAATAATAAAAGTGTTTTCTATGCTCAATAAACATAAAACTATTGATATCAGTTGTTTGTTTAGTTCAAATGCATGAAATTTTGAAAAAATGACAGAATAGGCTTCATCCCTCTTCCTGTAGCTGTTGCGGACAATACTTTTTTTGCAAACTAGCATTTTCAAGTTCTTATAATTTCTATGTTTTTTCACCAATATGTCTGAAACTTAGCATTTTAGCTCAAAAAAGACTAGAATTGGTAAAAATCACATTTATTTAAAAATCCGAGGCAATTCTGAGGTTTATTAGGTACGAGTATACAATTATCGTCCCTGGCTTTTCGTGTCATACGAATATAGTCCCTAAAAAATAGTGCCTGTTTTAAAAAAAAATCTTAAAATAGTTTCTCAATAGCTATAGTTATTTAGGAGGTGAATTATTTCAGTTCATAGACCCAATGAAGTGTCATTAAAACTTTGGACCTCAATTCCTAGTGCAAATTTGATTTTTATCCACTGGAAAAAGGTCAAAATTTAGGACTTTAAGAATGTGAAAATTTTTAACAACACAAATTTATAAACCTTCTGTCTGGATAATTGTTGAACAGATCAAATTTGAAGTCATTCTAATAATTTTTCAGGCTTATGACAAGGAGCAACTGGCAGAAAAAAAATTAAAGAAACGATTGATAATTTTTTTTTTAATTTCAAAAATGCTATAAAAGAAATGCGTTGTAAATTAATTGTATACTCGGGCCTAGAAGGGGGAGGGCCTGGGTAAAAATTAGAAAATTGATTAAAAGTGTAAAAAATGGTCCTAAGTTGTAAAATGTACTTTGTTTAGATGATTTCTGTCTTTATTTCATGGATTTATCTAACTGTTTAGTCAATTTAGGTAAATTTGAATACTATGGGAATTTCAATACAAATGGTCTTTTAATGGTTTTTCACATATTTTCACAAGTATGAAAGCCAAATTTCTTGGAGAAACCTTTCCTATAACATTGAACAGTAAGAAATCAGCAGGAAAAGGTATAACAAGCTCTCTCAAGATTGAATCCATTGTATATAACTGAAAAAAACATCCTTTTCTACTTCGGGCAAGTATGGCGGTGACGTCAAAATCATTTTTAGGGTAGGGCATATACTTCATTTCATAAAAAATATTGGGTAGTCTTCAGCATAGTAACAGCAGACCAAATACAATCAAATATAGATAAACTCAAGAAAAAACTTTTTTTAAACAATCAGTTTATAAGAAAGAAGTGCTACAATTGAAAATATTGGGAATTTTAAGCGACAAATTTGACCGTTTTTTCTTATTTTTCTGTAGAAATCATATTCCCATTTCCTTTAAACTGCTCAGAAAAGTTCTTTTGCTGTTTAAATCTGTTCTTTACCATTCCTTCATAGTAAAAACACAACTAGTTTGACTTTTGATATCTTTTTTACACAAAATTTTACCTCAAATATATGTTTTTAAATAAGTAAAGTGTAAACCGCCTTGTAAAATACACTTTTGTTGCACTCAAAAACCTTATTCTGGTGTCATTGTGAATTAAAAGTAGGTGTTTTTTGTATTATTTTGTAAGCTTAATATATATTCTGCATTATAAAACAGTTTAGAACTCAATAGCAGTTTTCAATGCTTCAAAATTTATGAAGCCATATGTGTACCCCATGAAAAGGCTGAAACGGCTAATTTTCAACACCGAGAATATGGGAAGGAATCAAAACCTGAAACCTTGCACTTCTACCAATAATAAAAGTGTTTTCTATGCTCAATAAACATAAAACTATTGATATCAGTTGTTTGTTTAGTTCAAATGCATGAAATTTTGAAAAAATGACAGAATAGGCTTCATCCCTCTTCCTGTAGCTGTTGCGGACAATACTTTTTTTGCAAACTAGCATTTTCAAGTTCTTATAATTTCTATGTTTTTTCACCAATATGTCTGAAACTTAGCATTTTAGCTCAAAAAAGACTAGAATTGGTAAAAATCACATTTATTTAAAAATCCGAGGCAATTCTGAGGTTTATTAGGTACGAGTATACAATTATCGTCCCTGGCTTTTCGTGTCATACGAATATAGTCCCTAAAAATAGTGCCTGTTTTAAAAAAAAATCTTAAAATAGTTTCTCAATAGCTATAGTTATTTAGGAGGTGAATTATTTCAGTTCATAGACCCAATGAAGTGTCATTAAAACTTTGGACCTCAATTCCTAGTGCAAATTTGATTTTTATCCACTGGAAAAAGGTCAAAATTTAGGACTTTAAGAATGTGAAAATTTTTAACAACACAAATTTATAAACCTTCTGTCTGGATAATTGTTGAACAGATCAAATTTGAAGTCATTCTAATAATTTTTCAGGCTTATGACAAGGAGCAACTGGCAGAAAAAAAATTAAAGAAACGATTGATAATTTTTTTTTTAATTTCAAAAATGCTATAAAAGAAATGCGTTGTAAATTAATTGTATACTCGGGCCTAGAAGGGGGAGGGCCTGGGTAAAAATTAGAAAATTGATTAAAAGTGTAAAAAATGGTCCTAAGTTGTAAAATGTACTTTGTTTAGATGATTTCTGTCTTTATTTCATGGATTTATCTAACTGTTTAGTCAATTTAGGTAAATTTGAATACTATGGGAATTTCAATACAAATGGTCTTTTAATGGTTTTTCACATATTTTCACAAGTATGAAAGCCAAATTTCTTGGAGAAACCTTTCCTATAACATTGAACAGTAAGAAATCAGCAGGAAAAGGTATAACAAGCTCTCTCAAGATTGAATCCATTGTATATAACTGAAAAAAACATCCTTTTCTACTTCGGGCAAGTATGGCGGTGACGTCAAAATCATTTTTAGGGTAGGGCATATACTTCATTTCATAAAAAATATTGGGTAGTCTTCAGCATAGTAACAGCAGACCAAATACAATCAAATATAGATAAACTCAAGAAAAAACTTTTTTTAAACAATCAGTTTATAAGAAAGAAGTGCTACAATTGAAAATATTGGGAATTTTAAGCGACAAATTTGACCGTTTTTTCTTATTTTTCTGTAGAAATCATATTCCCATTTCCTTTAAACTGCTCAGAAAAGTTCTTTTGCTGTTTAAATCTGTTCTTTACCATTCCTTCATAGTAAAAACACAACTAGTTTGACTTTTGATATCTTTTTTACACAAAATTTTACCTCAAATATATGTTTTTAAATAAGTAAAGTGTAAACCGCCTTGTAAAATACACTTTTGTTGCACTCAAAAACCTTATTCTGGCGTCATTGTGAATTAAAAGTAGGTGTTTTTTGTATTATTTTGTAAGCTTAATATATATTCTGCATTATAAAACAGTTTAGAACTCAATAGCAGTTTTCAATGCTTCAAAATTTATGAAGCCATATGTGTACCCCATGAAAAGGCTGAAACGGCTAATTTTCAACACCGAGAATATGGGAAGGAATCAAAACCTGAAACCTTGCACTTCTACCAATAATAAAAGTGTTTTCTATGCTCAATAAACATAAAACTATTGATATCAGTTGTTTGTTTAGTTCAAATGCATGAAATTTTGAAAAAATGACAGAATAGGCTTCATCCCTCTTCCTGTAGCTGTTGCGGACAATACTTTTTTTGCAAACTAGCATTTTCAAGTTCTTATAATTTCTATGTTTTTTCACCAATATGTCTGAAACTTAGCATTTTAGCTCAAAAAAGACTAGAATTGGTAAAAATCACATTTATTTAAAAATCCGAGGCAATTCTGAGGTTTATTAGGTACGAGTATACAATTATCGTCCCTGGCTTTTCGTGTCATACGAATATAGTCCCTAAAAATAGTGCCTGTTTTAAAAAAAAATCTTAAAATAGTTTCTCAATAGCTATAGTTATTTAGGAGGTGAATTATTTCAGTTCATAGACCCAATGAAGTGTCATTAAAACTTTGGACCTCAATTCCTAGTGCAAATTTGATTTTTATCCACTGGAAAAAGGTCAAAATTTAGGACTTTAAGAATGTGAAAATTTTTAACAACACAAATTTATAAACCTTCTGTCTGGATAATTGTTGAACAGATCAAATTTGAAGTCATTCTAATAATTTTTCAGGCTTATGACAAGGAGCAACTGGCAGAAAAAAAATTAAAGAAACGATTGATAATTTTTTTTTTAATTTCAAAAATGCTATAAAAGAAATGCATTGTAAATTAATTGTATACTCGGGCCTAGAAGGGGGAGGGCCTGGGTAAAAATTAGAAAATTGATTAAAAGTGTAAAAAATGGTCCTAAGTTGTAAAATGTACTTTGTTTAGATGATTTCTGTCTTTATTTCATGGATTTATCTAACTGTTTAGTCAATTTAGGTAAATTTGAATACTATGGGAATTTCAATACAAATGGTCTTTTAATGGTTTTTCACATATTTTCACAAGTATGAAAGCCAAATTTCTTGGAGAAACCTTTCCTATAACATTGAACAGTAAGAAATCAGCAGGAAAAGGTATAACAAGCTCTCTCAAGATTGAATCCATTGTATATAACTGAAAAAAACATCCTTTTCTACTTCGGGCAAGTATGGCGGTGACGTCAAAATCATTTTTAGGGTAGGGCATATACTTCATTTCATAAAAAATATTGGGTAGTCTTCAGCATAGTAACAGCAGACCAAATACAATCAAATATAGATAAACTCAAGAAAAAACACTTTTTAAACAATCAGTTTATAAGAAAGAAGTGCTACAATTGAAAATATTGGGAATTTTAAGCGACAAATTTGACCGTTTTTTCTTATTTTTCTGTAGAAATCATATTCCCATTTCCTTTAAACTGCTCAGAAAAGTTCTTTTGCTGTTTAAATCTGTTCTTTACCATTCCTTCATAGTAAAAACACAACTAGTTTGACTTTTGATATCTTTTTTACACAAAATTTTACCTCAAATATATGTTTTTAAATAAGTAAAGTGTAAACCGCCTTGTAAAATACACTTTTGTTGCACTCAAAAACCTTATTCTGGTGTCATTGTGAATTAAAAGTAGGTGTTTTTTGTATTATTTTGTAAGCTTAATATATATTCTGCATTATAAAACAGTTTAGAACTCAATAGCAGTTTTCAATGCTTCAAAATTTATGAAGCCATATGTGTACCCCATGAAAAGGCTGAAACGGCTAATTTTCAACACCGAGAATATGGGAAGGAATCAAAACCTGAAACCTTGCACTTCTACCAATAATAAAAGTGTTTTCTATGCTCAATAAACATAAAACTATTGATATCAGTTGTTTGTTTAGTTCAAATGCATGAAATTTTGAAAAAATGACAGAATAGGCTTCATCCCTCTTCCTGTAGCTGTTGCGGACAATACTTTTTTTGCAAACTAGCATTTTCAAGTTCTTATAATTTCTATGTTTTTTCACCAATATGTCTGAAACTTAGCATTTTAGCTCAAAAAAGACTAGAATTGGTAAAAATCACATTTATTTAAAAATCCGAGGCAATTCTGAGGTTTATTAGGTACGAGTATACAATTATCGTCCCTGGCTTTTCGTGTCATACGAATATAGTCCCTAAAAAATAGTGCCTGTTTTAAAAAAAAAATCTTAAAATAGTTTCTCAATAGCTATAGTTATTTAGGAGGTGAATTATTTCAGTTCATAGACCCAATGAAGTGTCATTAAAACATTGGACCTCAATTCCTAGTGCAAATTTGATTTTTATCCACTGGAAAAAGGTCAAAATTTAGGACTTTAAGAATGTGAAAATTTTTAACAACACAAATTTATAAACCTTCTGTCTGGATAATTGTTGAACAGATCAAATTTGAAGTCATTCTAATAATTTTTCAGGCTTATGACAAGGAGCAACTGGCAGAAAAAAAATTAAAGAAACGATTGATAATTTTTTTTTTAATTTCAAAAATGCTATAAAAGAAATGCGTTGTAAATTAATTGTATACTCGGGCCTAGAAGGGGGAGGGCCTGGGTAAAAATTAGAAAATTGATTAAAAGTGTAAAAAATGGTCCTAAGTTGTAAAATGTACTTTGTTTAGATGATTTCTGTCTTTATTTCATGGATTTATCTAACTGTTTAGTCAATTTAGGTAAATTTGAATACTATGGGAATTTCAATACAAATGGTCTTTTAATGGTTTTTCACATATTTTCACAAGTATGAAAGCCAAATTTCTTGGAGAAACCTTTCCTATAACATTGAACAGTAAGAAATCAGCAGGAAAAGGTATAACAAGCTCTCTCAAGATTGAATCCATTGTATATAACTGAAAAAAACATCCTTTTCTACTTCGGGCAAGTATGGCGGTGACGTCAAAATCATTTTTAGGGTAGGGCATATACTTCATTTCATAAAAAATATTGGGTAGTCTTCAGCATAGTAACAGCAGACCAAATACAATCAAATATAGATAAACTCAAGAAAAAACTTTTTTTAAACAATCAGTTTATAAGAAAGAAGTGCTACAATTGAAAATATTGGGAATTTTAAGCGACAAATTTGACCGTTTTTTCTTATTTTTCTGTAGAAATCATATTCCCATTTCCTTTAAACTGCTCAGAAAAGTTCTTTTGCTGTTTAAATCTGTTCTTTACCATTCCTTCATAGTAAAAACACAACTAGTTTGACTTTTGATATCTTTTTTACACAAAATTTTACCTCAAATATATGTTTTTAAATAAGTAAAGTGTAAACCGCCTTGTAAAATACACTTTTGTTGCACTCAAAAACCTTATTCTGGTGTCATTGTGAATTAAAAGTAGGTGTTTTTTGTATTATTTTGTAAGCTTAATATATATTCTGCATTATAAAACAGTTTAGAACTCAATAGCAGTTTTCAATGCTTCAAAATTTATGAAGCCATATGTGTACCCCATGAAAAGGCTGAAACGGCTAATTTTCAACACCGAGAATATGGGAAGGAATCAAAACCTGAAACCTTGCACTTCTACCAATAATAAAAGTGTTTTCTATGCTCAATAAACATAAAACTATTGATATCAGTTGTTTGTTTAGTTCAAATGCATGAAATTTTGAAAAAATGACAGAATAGGCTTCATCCCTCTTCCTGTAGCTGTTGCGGACAATACTTTTTTTGCAAACTAGCATTTTCAAGTTCTTATAATTTCTATGTTTTTTCACCAATATGTCTGAAACTTAGCATTTTAGCTCAAAAAAGACTAGAATTGGTAAAAATCACATTTATTTAAAAATCCGAGGCAATTCTGAGGTTTATTAGGTACGAGTATACAATTATCGTCCCTGGCTTTTCGTGTCATACGAATATAGTCCCTAAAAAATAGTGCCTGTTTTAAAAAAAAATCTTAAAATAGTTTCTCAATAGCTATAGTTATTTAGGAGGTGAATTATTTCAGTTCATAGACCCAATGAAGTGTCATTAAAACTTTGGACCTCAATTCCTAGTGCAAATTTGATTTTTATCCACTGGAAAAAGGTCAAAATTTAGGACTTTAAGAATGTGAAAATTTTTAACAACACAAATTTATAAACCTTCTGTCTGGATAATTGTTGAACAGATCAAATTTGAAGTCATTCTAATAATTTTTCAGGCTTATGACAAGGAGCAACTGGCAGAAAAAAAATTAAAGAAACGATTGATAATTTTTTTTTTAATTTCAAAAATGCTATAAAAGAAATGCTATCTGGTTTGGTGTTATTTCCCTTCCCCGATTCAAATAAATTGATTTTGAGAGCAGTAAGCTAAAGTAGTTTGGTAGACAGATTTAAAATGTTTTAGCAAGTTGATTTCAAGAGGTTTTCTATGGAAAGGCCAATCCGGAGGTTATTAACCTGTATGTGAAAATTGAAGGATTTCTCGAGTCCGCGCCTCTTATAAATAGTTTGTAAAGAGGACAATAATGTTCAACTTAAATCGTTTGCTATACTATGTAAAATTATATAATACAGAATGGATATGGTGAGCTGCAAAGTTAGAAAGGAGTGTCCGTGTGCCAACAGTGGTGAAAATCATCTTTTTAAAGCTGTTGACACCGGAAAATTCAGCATGGGGTTGAGCTGGAATCGAACCCATACTCTTGTCATCTATGGCATCGTGTACTGTGTTACAACCTTAGATTGTCTACGAAGAGGCTTAACTAGGCAACCGAAAGCTAGATTTTTATCTAGCCTAGGTGGTCTAGTGGTCTAGGGCGCTGGACACAGTGCAGGCGATGTTGCCATAGATGGCACGAGTATGGGCTCGATTCCAGCTCAACCCCATGCTGGATTTTCCTGTGTCAACAGCTTTAAAAAGATGATTTTCATCACTGTTGGCACACGGACACTCCTTTCTAACTTTGCAGCTCACCATATCCATTCTGTATTATATCAATTACTTTACAGAGCTGTGCGCAACACCACTTATATATATATGTAAAATAATATCTTAATCAATGGAGGGAAACTATCATTTGAAATATATTTGGTGTTGGGTGAAGATTTGTCGGCTCTTTCTTTACATCATTAAACGTTAAAATGACATAAATGCATTGGGAAATTATTTTGGAAGCTTTTGCGAGATTAATGTGTGGTTTTTCATTTTTGCAATAAAAGTATGTAGATTGGTTGCGTAAACAAATATTGATTAAATTATCAGAAAGAGAGAAAAACGGAAAAACAAAAAAAATCTGAGAAAAAAAATATACTGATATTGCATGACTGATAAAAAGATCGCATTCTAACTCAAATGTTTTAATGTCACATATGAGCTCTTTAACATATTATAGGTCCACATTTTCATTTTTATTTAATCTTATTTAAGTCAAAATGCATAGCGAAATCTAGAAAACAATGATGCGTACATGATAAGATTCAAGTCGTTTCTTAGCATTGTTGAAGCAAACAATTGTAACAAAAAGTAGTTAAATCTATGGTTAGCGGAAAACATCTGTAGACCCAGTAAAATCACTGGCCTGTTGCAGGTAATGGACGAATTAATGTACAATAAGATGATTGCTAGTTTTTAGATTAAATCATATCAGTATTCAAAAAAGAGACTAGTTAACGCTATCTCGAAAAAAAATATCTTCGGCTTCGTGTCAAATGGCAATGTTTTTTCTCAGAGTAACAACCTTTAAGCTAAAGTCAAAAACATTTTTATTGGAAAATTGAAAAATACGCAAGGATTCATATTTTTCAAAGACCTGTTTCCTTTAAAGTACATTTTAGCCTTAGCACAGACAAATTTGAAAATTACATCTTAGTTCAATTCATAAATGACCGAGTGCAATTGAAAGATAATTGAGGATCAAAGGAACAAATTTATCAATCTTTGAGGATGAATCTTTAGACACTTGCATGGAGTGATTAACCCGGAACAAAATTGAGAGTATTCCAATTCTTTAAATTATATTTGACATTTTGCTTTAAGGATGACCATTTGCATGCTATTTTTGAACAGGAATCTCATTAAACATGCAACGGAATTTCTTGAATGACACTTTGCATTGAGTTAATGCCTGCTGTTGAAACAAAAGAGCAATTACAGTTGCATAATCATGCTCAATTTTTCCAGAAAGTAATAACATCATTATAAAAAGTTTCCCCGTGATCTTTAGATACAAGATTAATCCATCAAGGATGACACAGTGTTGCCATAGACGTTTCTGGTATTACTAAGGCGATCAATGAATGTATTCCCTGTATAGAACATGATGGAAAAAGGTTTTTGATTACCGATAGTTTTTATTGCTTTGTTTGACTTTTGGGATATCTCTCATGATATTGGTAATGTCTTGCCGCCACTATTGATAATCATCTTGTTTCTTAATTTGTTTCTGTGTTTCTGATATATATATAAATCTACTCTAAAGATATTATTTTTGCGCATATACATTATATTTATATATGGTTTAACAATTTTTGGAGGTTATCCATTGTAGTTTTTTCTAAATTGCCGCTTGATTGTGGGCTGTGTCGCGTACACTTATTCAACATCGAATTATTTCTATTCTAATTTTACTCAAATTTTTATATTTAACTTTTTGGGATTTTTTTTTGGAAAAGCGTCCATCCATTCAATGGATATCAAAAGAAATAATACGTTTGCCTACTTAAGGATTCTCAGTTTTGGGGACATTTGATAAGCCTATTTGTCACATGTTCAATGAATTATTAATGAAAAGCAGATTACTTATCTCAGTACATCACTGGTATATACATTAGGCACGTAAATTCAAATATGAGAAGCCTAATAAAGCGACAGCCCTTACACAACAGGTCATTCTTATTTTTCCACTTTGCCGTTCGTCTTACACCGTCAAGGATGACACAGTGTTGCCATAGACGTTTTTTGCATTACTAAGGCGATCAATGAATCTATTCCCAGTATTGGACATGATGGAGAAAGTTTTCCTTATTACCAATAGGCTTTGTGTTCTTTAGTTAGTTTTATGTCTGTGTATGTTTATGTGTCACAAACTGTTTAAAAATTTAATGACAATAAAGATTCGTATTCGTATTCTTATTTATTACTTTGTTTGACTTTTGGGATATCTGTCATGATATCGGTAATGTCTTGTCGCCACTACTGCAAATTATCATGTTTCTTGAAAATGTTTCTTTGTTCATTTTTTTAACCATGTATTTATCCCTCGATCCAAAAAACTTTCTTCCAATATCTTTGTTCTCAGGCGAAAAAAAAAGAAATGATATTTGGAATTAACACCAATGTTTAGAATCGACTGTGACTGTTCAATTTAATAGAACCATATATTTATCAACATTTAATATTTATTTTTGGAACGTAAAGGCAAATATAGGAGCAGCACTTTTAAGAAGCAGAGGTACAAATGGGGTATCCGAATGTCAAAAGTCTGAAAGGGCAGAGACAAAAGCAGTAAACACCAACAAGAACGGGACAAAAACAGACAACATGGAAACATAAAATAGCTGAATATCAATCAACAACCCGAACTCCAGTCGAAACAAGAGTGAACTCAGGTGCTCCGGAAGAGTAAGCAGTTTCTGCTTGCTATAGCACACCCGTCGCGGTGTTGTCAATGGTCCATTCAGCGTGCCAAATCCGGTAAAGGAAGACATAACAAAACCCTATGACAAACCAACATCTGCACTCATCTGAGAGATCGAAATCCCATATTTGTCTATAAGTACATGATGTCTTCCGCAAATTTTTTTTAGTTAAGACAGCAACCGAGGACCAACATAACCTTGTGTGAGCAATTTTTGCGTCAGACGTGTCGCTCTGCTAAGGAAATCGATGTAAGTCCTGCACGCTCTGGAGTAACGAATCAATTGAGATACGTTAACTCCATAAGCTGGAGCGGATGAAATGTTGCTACACAAGAAAGGAAAATTGACGATTGGAAAGTTGAAGTCATCACGTTTGTCATAGAGCCTTGTTGAAGGTCTTCCTTGAAAGTCAATTTCGAGACGTAAGCAGACTTCCTAGATTCCGTTTTGTCCTTTATCTCAAGCTCCTGGGTATATATGAGATGGAGAAAGTCACCAAATCGAGAATTGTTTAGTGAAAGGATTTCATCAATATAACGGAACGTGAGGTGAAAGAGAGAGCTAGTCTACGGTCTTTGTTGTCTAGAAGAGATTGTAAGAAGTCTGCCTCATATGAATTTAGAAACAAATCAGCAAGCAAAGGTGCACAATTAGTGCCCATTGGAATGCATAGGAATAAGGTTATTGAATCTGAAACAACAGTTGTTATATTAATATTTCTTATTCAAATCTTAAGACAATAAAATATAATAAAATTGGAATAAAAAATTAAAAACAAGCAAGAACAATAGCTTTCTTTTTCGGGGAAAAATAAATCTTATTTATCAAATAAATCCAATCAAAATTAAAATACAAACAATAATATGAAACTGATACTATTTAAGAAATAACTTATCTATATGACCCAGACTTATAAATACTAACAAAAGGGAAATTTGCTAATAAAAGCTGTAATTTTCAAATAATTGTAACAGCTATAAGTGCGATACATTATCAGTTATTTTAACTAAATAAAAAAAATCCCAATTTTTGGGAGTTTTCTCTCATATTTCAGTATTAATAGATATCGTATCACAGCATTCCTAACTATCCTGAATTTGTAATTGCACTTTTAGACTCTAAGCATACTATTCTGTAACGTTGTATTTTGTACCCTATCATTAGTTTGAAGATGTAATAAAGCCATCGAATGAAGTCCTTTGTAAATGGAACCCTTATAGCTCCAATGTAACTTGATTATGGTGTAATTAAATCTTTGTTCTCAGGCTTATAATTGGAATTCATTTTGTATTCCTGTTTCTTCGTAGTAATTGCTAATACCATAAAAGACATTGAGTTATAAAGAATGATAAGCAACTAATTAGGGGGTAATTTGAACAAATTATTTTCCGTGCGATGGTTCAACCTAATTTGATAAACTCGGAGAAAATACAATCCCGCAGCAAATGACTTCGAGAAATAAAGTACCGCAGCAAATAAATGAGAAGGAGGCTAATAATTAGATATCGTACCAATTGGATGTTATATTGACCAATTCTAACAAGACAATAATGTGTCGTAAGAGATTTGAGATTTGTCATTTCTGAGCTTGATTCCTTTTGGTCCTCACACTAGATAGTAATAAATTGGTTTTACATTAATATTTGTGTTTCTGTATCGATTCCTATGAAAACATCTCGTCACAACGAATGTTATAAATGGTTTGCAGACTTCATACTGTATCGTTTGTAGAACGTAGCTCTTTCCCTCTGGAGGATAAAAAGAGCTCATCTATTTGTATATACTGTCTTCGATCGAGACTATAGTTAGAAATGGCTTCATTGATTGTACTTATCTATAAACCAATTTGCTAAAGCAAGGATAGCACGATGTTTGATAAGACGTTCTATGTTTTTATTTGGTTCCTTCTGCAACGTTTTGGAGATCCATTATCGGCATATAGGGATAAATGTTTATGGAATAATGCTACTTTATATTATTCTGGTGGTATGTATTGTTTAAAACTTTTCAGATTTTGGTAGAAGTTTTTTGTGTACACCGTATTTGAAAAGGGAACTTAAGCAAAAGATGTTAAAGCAGAAAAGTTTTGATTGTTTTGTTTTGTAATTGGTGGCATGCATTAAGACAACCTGTATCACTGCCGTTATGTGCATTTTCTTGCAGCACTCGTTGAAAAGAAAATACTTCTAATCCAATGAAAATTTCTTAGACCTTATAGTTTGAGATTGTTTTGATTAGTGTTTGGCTGGTTGTTGTACTTAGATGATGTCTTCAAAATTTAAAACCGTCATTGCAATAGAAAAGAGAGATTCGGTACACCATGAAACCTTGTTTATCCCACAAATTGTTTTAGGACGCCTGTACCAAGTCAGGACCATAACAAATAATTAAGAATATATCATGCTTCATCTTTAGTGATTGTATATTTAAT
Source organism: Arcuatula senhousia (assembly GCA_963971305.1). Lineage (NCBI taxonomy): Eukaryota > Metazoa > Mollusca > Bivalvia > Mytilida > Mytilidae > Arcuatula > Arcuatula senhousia. The sequence continues at coordinate 6,838,288 of OZ020312.1, read as the reverse complement.
AAGGCTAAAATCAAAATTTCATTATATTATAGACTTAAGGTAATATATTTGTTATTTTCCACAACGCCCGACCACAATACATTTAAACAAGGGAATCTAAGAATTTCCAATTTTAATATATTAAAGGTTGTTTTTTTTAATTAGTACAATTTAGGTACATTTAAGCAATGTTTCATTCATGTTTAAGCAATTTCATATTTAGTAATTGTCAAATAAGTAAAAATGCAATGGTTCTTATTTTATGTATATTTTTTATCTTTCCCGCTCTTTTGTTCACTTTTAGGTTCATACCAGAATATTTGTTCTAGGAATCCAAGAGAAATAACTATTCCAATTGGTAAGTTAAGTAAGATAAGAAAACTAGGAGAATGAGTTGGTTTTACCCCTTGTTTCATGGAGGGGACAATTTAGTTGTCATGATAAACGAAGGTCACGGAAAAATACGTCCTTGAAATAGTAACTTGGTCATATTTAACAAACAAACCAAATAAAACAATAAACTGGCACATGTTTTTGGATTATTTGGTGTATTGGAGTATTTGCAAGAGAAAACCTATAAATTAAACGAACATAACTCCTGACATAAATGTATGTCTCAATATATGAACATTAATTTTTTTACGATTTATTAACCGAATCAACTTCGTAAATGGCTTATCTACGCAACATTTGTGTCTTTCAAAAACAGCGAATGTTTAAGATGATAATAAAGGGATTTACTCTATACCCACGTGGTTAACTCTTTACCATTTAAGCATTTTTTTTACTAAAAGTTACACCTATTTTTGTAGTAGAGGTTATTCAGTCAGATATCAAAGATAAACATGTTATACATCATTGTACTTTGGACAAAGTGACCTTTGAAAATCAATGTCAAAAGGTCAAATACACATTGACTGGTAACCATGGCAACCACATAAATTTAGGTAATTCGCCAATTTTATGCACATAATTGGCTGTTTTTTTCATTATTAAGTGAAAAAATTCCACAGACTAATGTTGAAATAGTATTAGGTTTTTCTTATATAGTTAGCATATACCCCAAACAATAACAACAAAACATTTTTTTAACATCTGCTAATTTGAATAGCCCTGAATTGGTTGCTAAGCAACCACTGTATTAGTGTATAAAATGTAAAAAATAGCTGTACAATTGAGTTTCAATTACACTTTGTTATGCTTTATGTGATGTGTATGCTACAGAGTAATTTTCATTTCTGATTTGTTCTTGTCTAATAAGATTCAGAGTTATTCTTGTTTCAAATTGAACTTACAACATAAAAATATATATATTGCAGCAAAACTTAATGTATTAAATAAAAGTAGTTGGTACTAAAATGGCGTTGATGTGTACTTTTTACCAAGTATTCCCGTTTAATCATTATTTTATAAATTTGCTCCAAAACACTTTCAACATCTCACAATATAATTTGATTTCTGTTATATATTTATCATGAGTATGGTTCACTTTAAATGTAAAAAATATAAGCATACTATTTTATTTAATTGGAGCAGTTTATTTATTAAGTTACGTAGTCTGTCTCCTTCTATATTTGATCATAACCGCTTAGTGAAATGGGTTTATAGTGTTACACTATTGTAAAATAGGAACTGTCAGTCTTTATTCACATGTGGTAATGGCTTTTGGTAATTCTGCCGACATGTCAGGGGCTTTAAATGAATTCTGATATCAATATGGCCTATTCATTTTAGGTCCTTCTGCAACTTCTACCCAATCTATTTGACAAAACTGTTTAAGGGAATATAATTCTAGGGGCGTCAAAAATCATTTTCTTGCCTTGTTAATGTGGTAAAGGGGTAGTTTGAGTTATAATTTTATTGCCAATATCAAGCATTAAAACTATAAAGATCGCCACATATTTAGACCTTTCTTTTATGTACATAGAACTATATGAGATCAGACGCCACCGCCATAAAACTTGAGAATATTCTTAAGTCTGTGAAAATTCTCAAATCCCGTTTTTAACCAATCAGATTTCAGTATTTCAGTACTTAAGAATTTTCTCAGAATAATTTTTAGTTTTATGGTGTTTGGGCAAGGAATAATCCAGGTTCTCCGTTTGATTAGTTGGAAGACACGATCAAGGCAAATATTTAATGGGTCTTAAAATGACTATACGTGTAGTTGTGTAGTAATTGGTAATGCTAAATAATTGTGAATTGTGTATACCATCGGTGTAAGATTTGGCGCTGCATTTCCCAAACTTGTTTCCATCTTCCATACGCGTTGTTGGTTAATATTCAGTTATTTTGTGTTTCCATGTTTTACATGTTGTCTGTTTTTGTCCCGTTCCTGTTGGTGTTTACTGGTTTTGTCTCTGCCCTTTCGGACTTTTGATATTCGGATACCCCATTGGTACCTCTGCTTCTTGTAGTTTTTTTACTCTAAATTATTTTGATTAAAATGCTACTGATGAGAAGTTACTCATCGAAATACCAAACATAACCCGTCCAATTGTTTTAAAGACAACAATTTTGAAGGTTTAAATCTTGATAGATTTAGAGGCAACAAAACTTATAAAAAACGGAGCAACTCTTAGATTTTTTTTCTGTTAGGAGCTAAAATGAAGCAGAAGTGTCGTCTTCTGACGCGACTTCTATATTTGATCATAACCGATTGTAAGATGGGTTTTATAATGTTTAACAATGATTAGAACACTAACTGTCATACTACATTACACTTCTGGTAATGGGCTGAGGTAATTGTAGCCACAGTTCAGGGGTGTTGATTGAATTCCATACTTTAGCTGGTCAATAACATGCTAGGTCCTCCGGCCACTTACAATCTAAATGTATGCTAAAGGGCTTTAAATTAAAGAAATAAAGGGGGAAATGAAACCAAAAGGCCGTTTAAAAATCTTTTTCCCTGATGAACTATAAAGGTTCGGCTTTGGTTTTTTTTATGATTTGCACATGTTATATTGTACTTATTTTCACGGGTACTTTATTTTACAATTTCTCAACTTCACCCATGTTCATGGTTATTTTAATATCGTGTTTTCTATTCGGTATTCTTCTTATTTTATGCATAATAATTCGTGGGTATTGAATTTTGCGAAAAATTCCTGACCACGAAATTTATAATCATAAATACATTTTACAGTATAACAACATCAAAATATTAGGAAAACTTTCGATATAAAATGCCTGTACCAAGTCAACACCATTGCAATCTATAATGTTTGCGATATGTCTTTCATGTTTTGTATCTCATGTTTCTCTTGGAAATTGAGAATGATCCTCCAAGAGCACCCCTGTAATTTTTTTTCTGTTAAGAGTTAGAAATAAAAGCAGTGGTATGTTTTGTTAGATATTAAACGATACTGGTTAATCCATTTGAGACATTTCATTTATTGAGTTTCCGTAGTCTAGCTCTCTCTCTCTCTCTCTCTTTATTTGATCATAACCGATTAGTGAAACGAGTTTAACAGTGTTGAACAATTGTCAGTCAGCATTACACTTCTGCTAATGGTTTTTGGTAATTCTGGCATGATAAGTTACATCAATTTTCATATCAAAGTAGACTTTGATTTCTAAGTGTACTCTGAATCAGTTAAAATAGCAAACAATAACAAGGAGGCCTAACCGTTTATCGAGAAATATGGTCCGTTAAAAGGTGTTTCACGGTTTTTGTGGTCCGTTAAAGTCGCCGTGACAGTCCGTTAACCAGGTATAATCGAGAAAAACCACTGAAAGTCAGTAATTAATTTGTTATATCATAATAAATACGCATTTTATATTTATAAAAATTACATCTGTCAAAATGAAAATGAATGACTGTTCGATACGATTTGCATTTTTGTAAAAGTAGTTCTATAAAACTTCATAAAATGAAAAGGCGTGTGGCTCCTCAATATTTTAAAGGTCGCAAATGTAAACATGTTTACCTCATTTTTATCAATTTCTCTTTTTATATAACAAAAAATGTGTTTTGGTTGATATCCATAGAAAGTACAATAATGTATCAACATTCTGTTTTATTTTCAACGCTCTATGTTATATAATAATTTTGTAATAAGGGAAAAGTTATAAAATATTGTCCGTTAAGGGCTGATGACATATTATTTTGTCCGTTAAGTTGGTCCGTTAAGTGCCTGTGACAAAATATTATGACGTTAAATAACATAAATAGATAGAAGATTAAAATAGTTTTGTTTGATATGACATATCATAATTTTACTATATTAAAGGACTGAACGCTTGTATACAGAAGAAAAGACAAAATTCATGTGGATTTATCGAAACTAAAATACATACATTAGAATATCCACGTCTAAAAATGAACCATTGTCAAAAGGCTTTACTTGTAACACCATTCTAGATCATTCTACGAAACAACGGTATTGAAAACGTACAATACATGTGTTGCACAGAGCTAATAACCACAAAGCTATGTAGAATATGTAACAAAATTGAAAATGTTGAAAAATGTACAATTCACAAACATTTTAAATTTATGAAAAAGAGTAAAATGCTTATAACATTGTTTTTGTATTTACTTTATAACAAATTTGATACAGAAAATTATAATCTACAAAGATTTATCTTCTAAAATAAGTATCAGTAAAAACGTGTAAAATCTCTTCAAAAGTTTAGGAAATTCATGTATTTACTGACCATTTTTAGTAAATACATGTATTTACTGGGTGCCTTAGTAAATTCACATATTTCCTAGATTTCATGAGACAGGTTTCTTAATGATACGAGGTATAACTGTTTTATATCATATTTTTGAAAAAAAAAATATCCGAGTTTAGAGCAATATTAACCACTTGCTACGCATTAAAGAAAATGATACTTTTTTTCCAAGCGATTTAACAATGTTTTGGCTAATGTTAAATTGTCGCTGATTTTCAACACATTCTGATTACAAATTTACGTTTATTCGTTGATAATTTTGGGATGGGTTTTGAATAAGGTTAGTTTTGTTCGTATTGTATTCTAAGTCTTGGGCCAATGCAAGATGGTGAGAGTGACCTCTGGTCACGTTGAAGATTGCTGGCTGTTTTCCATTATCATTTTTTAAATTGCCGTCTATATGGTGGTTGTGTCGTGTACACTTATTCTTCATCTGTATATCGTCAAATATATATCTTTTTTTAAGTTTGCTCTATATATTTTAGTTGTTTTAGTTGTAGTTTTTAAGTTGTCAGTAAAAAAATTATAACAATTTTCCAGTCCATATATTTTGCTAAGCCTGACTCATCAGAGGAATTCATATCGAACATCTTTTAAAGAAGCAAAGGAGTACCAAAGTGGCAATCAAATATCGTTATTCTGAAAATTCATATACAATACTGTAAACCAACTTATTTTAGCAAGCGATTTATATTCGCGGATTTCGCGAGGAGCAGAAATTCGCGAAAATATATCGTCGCGAATTAACTTATTTCCATGGTAATTTGATTATTTTAAGACAAATCGCGAAAATAGATATCCGCAAAATAACCCGTTGGTCCTAAAACGCGAAATATTGTAGTCGCGAACATATGTTGGTTTACAGTATAGGTAAACACAAAACCACCACAACTAAACAAATCAATAAACAAACAAAAACCTCACATAAGAACCAAACTGCAATCAGCAATGTGACTTAAGTCAAAACGAGAGTGAACTCTAGTGCTCCGGAAGAGTAAGCAGATTTCTTCAGAATACCCGTCACGTTGTCAACAGTCGATTTAATGTGGGTCAAATCCGATAACTATGACAATAATATGTCAAACTAGCTTCTGCACTGACCTTAGGAACAGACGAAATAAACATATGAAACATTAGGTGAAAAACATATATTACTTTGGCATTTCATAAAGATATTTTACATGACAGTTTTTCTGTGTAAAGAGTATGTCATCGCTATCTTAAAATTGGCTGTATGTTTTGTGTATTATTTTTGTTTAAACTCTGTAACACCTTGTCGGTTTTTAAAGACGACAAATGAGGCATTTGAATGTCAAATATCCATAATGTCAAAAAGGGAACCAGTTGACACAAAAGAAATTACATGAAAACCATAATAATATCATTTCAAAAACAGCCACAAAATTACCAGTCGCTATCAGACTGAACTGCGATGCTTTTGAAGGACCAATTTCAAAACATTTGTTGCATTGAAAACAATCATTTTAAGATATCGCATCCATTGAAAAGAGAAGACAAACATTTATTACAAACCCACATTCCAACATCTGTACCCATCTGAGAAGCAGAAATCTTGAATGTGAGGGGCCAAAAAATTCACTTTAAGGGGGGTGTTAGGTTTAAATTCTTAAAAATGAAATTCTGAATTTCATTTGTGATGAATTCAAAACTATTGTGGTATCAGTGACGAAAACATCTATTCTTGAGAAGGATATCTGCTATGAAATCGTGTTTATAATGGAAAATAATATAATGACCAAATAAAAAAAACGAGGCCCCCTTTAATTTTACATGGTCAGTACCTTATCACAAACACATTATTTATTGTCTTAATTCCTTGAGTGATAACAGCCAAAGATTATAAATCGGACAATCCAAATTGTAATTGTTGTAATGTGTTCGTCTTATTTATGAATTATAATTCTTTACTACCTGATGTATTCATGTATTCTGCAGGTTTGATCTTTAATTCGGATGACATACAGATGCGCTCAGCATTTCGCTTCACCATCAAACAGTACCACATGAACCATGAAATGCCGAATAGGAGATTCAGCATCAACCCAGCCATGTCTATTACAGACGTTGCTAACAGTTTTAGACTTGCTTCAAGCTGTAAGTATAATAATATACTTGTAAATATATATATCATCTTAAATAGTTCCTTTTAGGTATAATATGTGGATAATAACATTGCAATTGTAATTTCAATCAATGCTGTAGTATTTTGCTCAGTTTGAAAAAAAACCTGATTCTATAGACATGTAGCATTGTTTGTGTGTGGTATTTTTTTACACAAATCAAGCTAATTTGGGCCTGGGTAGCAAATAGGCCCGCTGCAGAGCTTAGCTTGTCGTAAAAGGCGACTAAGGGTCCTGGAATTCCGATGTCGGATCAGTGCTAAGCCTACAGAGCGACCAAGTGTGTACCCTAGGTGGCTGAATAGGGTAGCACTCGTCCGCGGGGGTTGTCAGGTCTATAATACGGAAACCCTTACCGCTGATCATAGTAGGTCAACTTGTGCGGAGAGTGCCACGCTTCATGCACGTACAAATGTAAAAGACCCCTTTGTGGACCGCCAAGTAGTCCACCACATAGGCTAAATTTTCCTCCCCTACTCACCTCTCTCCTTTTCCTGTGGTTCTTCAAAATTTACCGTTCCTTTGTTTCCCAACCATCCCCATATTTCATTTATCATCATCATTTCATGTTCATTTTATTATCCTTTTCATGTTCGTCGCCTGTAAATTGCACGGGCGTAAAACACCAACTCACTAACACTCACTTACTGGTATATATTCAATAAATTATCCAAAAAAATCTTATTATCTAATAAAATCTTTACTCATAAGAAGGGCTTTCAGGAGATCTTGTAATCCAACAAAGATGTTTGGGTTTCAAAGCTAGCAACCCCTTCCGAAAATGAATTTTAGCCACAGATCTTTTTTTTCAAAGTTCTAGCTTAGCTACTGACTATTTGCAACCTTTATGGTAATGCAACCGTCCCATTGTACCTGAAACATTTTATATGTTTCAGAAAACAAAGGCATGTTTTCTTGTTTAACAAAAGTAGAAAATGTATATTGTTAACACCATCTGATGCCATTCTATAATAGTTCAACTCTGCTACAGTGAAATTGACTTATTAGATTTGAAACAATATTTTCAATCCCACGTATGTCTTTTTCTCGTTTGTAGAAGGAATAAATAGCTGATTCATAGACAGCTTGAAGATCAGATATTTGATAAATTGTGCTTGGGAGCAGATACAAAACATTCATTTTCGCTACAAGGGATGGTTGGTTTTAGAAAACAATCTGCTGTAACGATACGTTATGAAACAAAATGATATAGTTAACTTAATATCAGGCAGCCATTTAATTGTTCAAATCACGTGATTTTAAGTTACATTTCAGGATGCCCGTAAGGCAAAAGCAAAATATGAAATTAATAGTAACGGTTTAAAACAAAAATGTTCGAATAAGGGACAGATTGAGAATAATAAAACAAAAACATCATTTAGAAGATATACGCAATTAACAAAATATATGTTATATTGGTAAAAACTATATGTCTTCAGCGAAATGAAAAAAGATTAACAACTTCCAACCCATAATTGGATTTCTATGACCACTTCTCGAAAGTATAAAAAAAAACATACACGTGTCTTTTAATTTATGCTAATGGCTATGTTATCAAGGGACCTTGAAATAACATTTTTAGTCTTTACATTTTTTACTCTTTACTTATTTCACTTATTTTTTACTTTTCATTTTGCTCTTCTTAGTTATTTTTTTCTGTTTATTGCTTTGTTTTGATCGTGTGCTTCAATTTATTATATTTTTCATTTTCAAGAGGATCTTTCGTATCTAATCAATCATTGGTGGGACCATCTTCATAAGATAATCTATATTTAGTTGCCCTTTGCCCAGTTATTGACATCGTATACGTCATATACAGCATAGAAATAGATATATCACTTATAACAATAGAAATATAATTGGAAATAAGAAATAAAAACAACAATAGACCTTCGAAAACGAACAGGCTTCATCTTAACATTTAGATAATTCAATAAATGCACGAAAGATGAAGAATTGTATCGTCTTAGCACTATTTCCCAAGGGACATAATAGATGTACAACAAAATTGTAATTCCCATTTTATCTATTTACGCTGGAATGATGAATGTATTTACTACAATAATTTCCCTTGGGTATTCCAATATATGTATGTAAGGAAACAAAAGAATACATTAACGATAAAACAATAAAATGTTTCTTAGTTCATATAATGTTAAACAATGTATATGTCAAAGGTTCTATTGGTTATGATTCTAATCAAAGTTCAATGTTGTTTTTCTTTTAACAAAAACATAAACAAAACATCTCTTGGTCAGTTTTGTAGACCTTTATATTTTTTTTCTTTTTGGTTATTTTGTTTGTATTTCGTGAATATTTTTAGATGATGATAAGGTTGGAATTGTTCTTGTACATTTATATACTTGTTTGTTTTTTGTTTTGTTTTGTTTGTTTTTTCAACTGTTTTTCCTATTATAAAGTGTTCCGGTTTTTTGTCTTGATATATCTTGATATGTTGTTATTCAATTTCAGTTAGGTTTCATCTTTATTTTTATTCTATATGGGTTTTTGTAGTTCGATAATTTTATATATACATAATTTTTGTGACCTTTCTCATTTTTATATAACTTCTTAATTGACATTTTTCTCTGATTACAGTGCACGAAAGACGTCACCCTTTTTATTTGTTCCAAAATTTACACACTTATTCATTCTAGGAAAAATCATTGCATCATTCATTCTGATATTAACTAACAACTGTTCTGGAATTTTCCTTATATGGTGTCCCGCGGGGATGTAATCAGTTTCACTCCAGTCTCTGTTGCTACGTGCCAACATTAAACTGTCAAAAATGATGAGCTTTAATATCTCGGTAATGACATCTAAATGTTAGACTTCACCAACAAAGCAATATAAAGTATCAAAGTAGAAAGAACTGTTCCACAACATTGTTCGCTTAATTAGACCTAGAATGAAAAGATTAGATATGAAAAGCAATAATAATTGAGTTTTCAAAATAATGATGTTCATTCCATTACTCATCGCAGAGTTTAGTCATTTGTCGTTGTGCTTTTGTATCCTTTCATTTTACGTTTGTTTGTTTTTTTTTTGGCGCTCGGTGCCTTTACGTACATGAACCTGTACTTATGTGGTATTTGTCCAAAAATATTCCTTTCGAGGCTGAAAATTTTTCTCGCTTAACGAATCTTGAACATTTAAAACTGCTTTTCAGCTAGACGTTTAGACAAATACCACTAACCAATACGATAATAGTTCTTGAATATACATGAGTTGGTGACTTTAATTTCTGTTGTTTCTTAATATATTTGCAACAACATAGACCTCTATTACAAATCAGCAATGGTCTGCCATGCACTCGAAAACACTGCTTTAATAGTCATCGAACATTCCAAAAACGTTTGAATTGCATTGGTTACGTACTTGAAATTCAAAACTTTTCTAGCCAAGCACGAATGGTGTCTACAAAACTATCTATTCTTTCGATAAAGGTAAAAACAAAACTACATATTTTTTATCCCAGAGAATTGATTCCCAATATCTGGGGGAACAAACAAAACAATGCAGAAATACCGGAGAAACGGAAGATAGCAATGTTACTGACTTCTTCCGGAGCACCTGAGTTCACTCTAGTTTCGACTGGAGTTCGCGTTGTTGATTGATATTCAGTTATTTTTGTGTTTGTCGGTGTTTGCTGGATTTGTCTCTGCCCTTTCGAACTTTTGGCTTTCCGATACCTCATTGGTACCTCTGCTTCTTTCATACAGACATTTCTTAAGAAATATTGGTTTATACTCAAACCGTTATCTAGTATTGTTTTATAATTTCATTTCTTTTATTTGTCTTTTTGATCTTGGACTTGTTTAACTTGTACTTTTATGTAGTAGTCGTGTACCTTAATTTTTTTCAAAAATAGAATGGATTACTATTTAAAGATTGACATATCAGGAAATTCCAAAGAATAATGCAGATAATCAATTTGTAATAAAGGTGTTGCTTTGGAATTGAATTGTCAAACTATTTGCCTTTAGTGAACAAGTCTAATTTGATTTTGTTATGTAAAGGACCACTTGCACTTTATGATAGTTGTTTAACAATCATTTCAATAATGCGATGTTAAGGTTGTTGAAGGGGACGAAAAATTTGACATAATTTTTTTTCCAAATTTGCACACATGTAGTAAGTATACATTGATATGTTTATAAAAACAACATAAACATGAGGTCACGAAGTACTTGGGTTTCAATTCTGAAGACATTTGTATAAATTATTTAGACAAAATCCACAAATATATATCTTTCATACTATACTTTTCAGGCATACAATTTGTAAACTGTCTGAAAAATATGTTCCGTTTCAGAACCTCCCCCATCATATACCTTGAATAGGGTTTTTCTTCCTTTTTACACGCTTCCTGCGAATATTTGTATCTAAACACAGTGTTAATTCATGAATGTTGTTCATTTGGCTGCATGCGTCCAAGTGTTGGGTGAGACATTTATCAGTTTTGTGCTTATGAAAACCTGTCTTGTATATCGTTGTGTTTTTATACAATTTTACCTTCCTTTACCGGATTTGATACACTGAATTGGAACTTGGCAGTGAAACGGGTGGTGTGCTATAACCAGCAGGAACTGTTTACTCTTCCTCAGCACATGAATTCACTCTTGTAACGGCTTGAGTTTGCGTATTTTATTTCAGTTCGATTTTTTTTATAATGTGTGCTTCTTTAAGCTGCTCCTTTGTGTTTATTGGTTTTGTCATTGACGTTTCGGACTTTTGACACTACAATAATTGGTGCTATTTTGCTTCTTTTACATTCAGATATATTGATGATGTCCTTTCTGTCAATAATACTTCATTTGGTAGATGGATTCCTTCAATATATCCTCCGGAATGGGAGATTAAAGAGACCACCGAATCAAATTGCTTCACGTCTTTCTTGGATTTGCACCTCGAACTTGACCCAGGTGGTCATCTCAGTACAAAAATTTACGATAAACGAGACGATTTTAATTTTCAAATTATTAATTTTCCTAATCTACAGAGCAATATACCTACTTCTCCTGCATACGGTGTTTATATTTCACAACTTATTCGATATGCCAGAGCTTGCACACATTTCACAGATTTTTTTATCAGACACCGATTTCTTCGTGACCGACTTTTGGAGCAGGGCTATAAGAAAATACGTCTCATACGATCACTAAAAAATTTTTTTCTTCGTTATCAGCCACTAGTAGAAAAGTTCAAAATTGAGTTAAAAGATATGGTAGTTAATTGTTTTAATTAGTGTTTGACTGGTCTTTTGAACTGAGATGATCACCTCAATATCCCTATTGTGTCTCACAACTATGTTGTGTTCTATGGTCATTACCGGATCCTAAGATCGCAAGGGAAGAGGGAGGTTTGGCGCCATAAAACCTGGTTAAACCCACCATTTCGTTTGAAATGCCTGTACCAAGTCAGGACCATTGCGATCCACCAATTCTCCGGTGTGACTGATTCGTTTTTGTCATTTTCTCTGGACTATGAGATTGATCATTCAAGTTCGGTAGTTTTGTTATTACCTTTATTTGTAAAATAAAAACGTGCCAAATATGTAAAGAGTACTTAATTTTTATGTGACGAAAGCACAAACATTTTTTTTTGTTTTACGCAAAGGGTGTTATTAAATTCGCATTATTAGCATTTTTATTTAATCAGTTCGTTTCAGTTTTAATCAAGACAAGTCGTTTCTGTAAGAACTAATCAAAGACTGGCGGTGCTACAAATCGTAGATAATTAAGTTAATGTCACCTAAAATTCAATTAACTATTCTTATTTCAGCTTCAATTTGTTTGTCAATCGTAAAATTCTTAGAGAGACACAATTGAATTAAAATACTCGGGAATTTAATTTGCCAGGAAGGATAAAGATGGCTGTGTTGTCGATTTAAGCCATTGCTTAATGTTTTTTTTAAACATTTTTCAATTTAATTAACCTTTAATCGCATTGAACACCAGGCCATTGCTGGGTCATCCAAATGTACAACTAAGCCTCTTTCAGTTTTGTTAACATCAATATTGACGGCAATAAAATCAAGCCTTCAAAAGTATTTCGATTGTTGTTACTGTAGAAATGGCGTCAATCAAATGTGGATTCTCAAAAATTCTAAAGAACTGATGGAAAATCTCCATTCTAAGTCATTTTCATCATGTAATAGCATTAAAACGTTTGATTTCTCTACATTATATACTTCAATTCCACATTCACAATTAAAATCTCGTTTGGCACAGCTGATTAAACGTAGCTTTTTCAGAAAGAATGGAAAACGCAGGTACAAGTATTTGGTAGTCGGTTATAAAAAGACTTACTTTGTCATCCAAGAGTCTAGCAAGAAAAACAAATTTACAGAAGATCAAATAATAGAGATGCTCAATTTTCTAATCGACAACATATTTGTACAGTTTGGTGGACGTGTTTTTCAGCAAACAATAGGTATCCCAATGGGCACAAATTGTGCACCATTGCTTGCCAATTTGTTTCTTCATTCATATGAAGCAGACTTCTTACAATCACTTCTAGACAAAAATGACCGCAAACTTGCTTCATCCTTCAATCTCACATTTCGTTATATTGATGATGTCCTTTCACTAAACAATCCTCGATTTGGTGACTATTTACATCTCATATATCCGAAGGAACTTGAGATAAAGGACACTACAGATTCTAGGAGGTCCGCTTCATATTTGGATCTATTTCTCGAAATTGACACACAAGGAAGGCTTTGTACAAAGCTCTATGACAAACGTGATGACTTCAACTTTTCAATAGTTAACTTTCCCTTTCTGTGTAGCAACATTCCGTCCGCTCCAGCATATGGAGTTTACGTATCACAATTGTTATTCCAGGGCATGTGGGGAGTACAACGACTTCCTTGATATAGCTACACGGCTGACAAGCAAATTGTTAACACAGGGGTACGTCGATCTTTGGCAACGTGACGGGTGTGCTATAGCAAGCAGGAACTGCTTACTCTTCCGGAGCACCCGAGTTCACTATAGTTTCGACTTGTTTTCGCGTTGCTGAATGCGGTTTTGTTGTTATGTGTGTGTGTGTTTTATGTTGTTATGTGGTTTGTTTTGTTGGGATAATTTTTTGTCTGCCGGTTTTGTCTTTACGGTTTTATGATACTGATTACCCCTTTGGTAAACCTTTGCTTCTTCCATGGTGCCACAAAACTTTCAAAAATATTTAAATCTGAGAATATTTTCATTTCATGGTGTTTACTATAGGATTTGAGAATATTCTTATGCTTGATTATTTTTCAAGTTTGTGGAGCAGGGAGCCAGGTTGCTTTCCTTTGAACTGCACAGGCAGGATACAATTGGTTCTGAAATCGACTTATCTAGGGATTTGTTTGAATCTTATGTATTGGTTTTTTTAGTCTTGGGACAATGCAAGACATCCAGCAGTGACCTCTGGTCACGTTGAAGACTGCTGGCTGTTTTCCATTGTGATTTCTTAAATTATCGTTTCTTTAATGTTGGTTGTGTCGCGTACACTTATTCCGCATATCTTTATCGTCGATTCGATATTCGAATAATTTTGGTACTTTTTTATACTTTTGGTTTTCTGCTTTCCAGTGCTTTGATGCAAATGCTCCTAGTAATTTCTTGAATATCTCTTGAAAATAAAGATCAAATACTTACTGCAACAAGTCAGGACCATTGCGATCTATAACTATTCCGGTGTGTTTTCCATGTTTTTTCGTATCACTTGGACATTGAAATTGATCTTCCAAGTTCGGTAATTTTGTTATTACCTTTATATACTTAAGCATAGTAAATTACAGGCTAAGACACTATTGAACTAAATACTTTAGGAATTTAATCGAAATGCTAGAGTACAGCAAATGGTGTCCATTTTGCCTTATAAAACAGACATCTCGATTTGCAAACTCAAAATGGCTTTCTGTTGCCCATGATTTTTTTACTTTCTGTATTTTTTTTAAATATGCATTCGGCCTTTTTAAACTTGACACCACCTTGGAAATATTATAATTTGAAGCCAAAAGTGCCAATTTGAGGCGTCATGTGCGTTACAACTGTATGCAGTGATCACGGAGAAATTTACCTTGGGATGTAAATTTACTTAATATAACTTGTTTTGTTCTGGCGATACAACCGTTGCCTTACGTGCAAATTTTGAAATTTAATGATTAAAACAAGACAAATACTTATCTCTGATGTCATTAAGATCTTATCAACAAATTTTTTCATGCCCTAAAATACACCCACAATTAAACACAATGCATTTATCGCATCATTAAATTATTCAGTACGAGATTACTTTTCAGATAACCTGTTAGTCGCTGCATAACATACGGGTCTTCTAGGAATCAAAAGAATTATATAACATACGGGCCCTACAGGAATTAAGCTTTGTGCATCGCTAAACAAATGTTTGAAATAAATCAAATACTAGCAGCTTTTACTAAGAGCGTAGCTATATGTGGCCACATTTGGAAAGATTTAAAGCTGATAAATTAAGGAAAAACAGTTAGAGAAAAACAAATTCATTTTACTTTCATTAGGTTTGGTTGTGCATCAATACGTCTTTTAAATACATTTTTTTAACAAATATAGTTGTAAAATATATTTTTAATGTACAGTCTTTTAGTTGAAGATGTTTTTGTCGTAGATATATCACCAGTATCTTTCTTTTCTGAATTTGTTTGTCTGGTGATCGACTTAAGCAATGCAATCAGTAACTAGAACTGTGTTCACGTCTTCAAGTGAACTTTATGTGATAGTAGGGTAAACGTAATTTTTATGAGAAAAGATCGCCTTAATTTCAATGAAAATGACCAATTAAAGTGAATTTCACGTGAGAAAAAAAATAACATGTACTTCATCTCGATTTCATTTGAAACTTTTACAAAATATGATTTTTCTCTGAAAGAGTAAAAACTTGTGTGAGAGTTACCCGAAAAGTTAAAGAACCTTTACATTGTTGAGATCGTTTTGTTCATTCCTCGTTTTACGATAAATTCACAACAATGTCCCTGTGTTTGATGGGCAGCATAATGATGAACGAAAACAGGTGCAATCTTATATAATCATGCATTTGATATTACAAATATTCCTTAATTGATAGGCACATGTTTCCTGTAAGTATCAATTAATTTAGATGATTCATATTTCATTTTGGGCTTTTCTTTTCTGAGATTTTTAAAAGAACATTGCAGATTATTATTCAATCAAATAGGTTTCCTTGCCATTGCAAATCATGAAAGTCTTTAATGGATCATACCAAAAATGTGGTATACGACCTACCAGTAGTAAAAGTCAAAGCATCAATTGCTATTGCATTTTGTGTTTCAAACAGTTATAATAAAAGTTGTCTGCAATTCAATAAAAAGCTATCAAAGGAATAACCTTTGTTTTAGCCAATGCATAACATACAGTCTCTTAAATAAAGGTAATAACAAAACTACCGAACTTGAATGATCAATCTCATAGTCCAGAGAAAATGACAAAAACGAATTAGTCATACCGGAGAATTGGTTGATCGCAATGGTCCTGACTTGGTACAGGCATTTCAAACGAAATGGTGGGTTAAACCAGGTTTTATGGCGAACAACCTCCCTCTTCCATTGCGATCTAAGGATCCGGTAATGACCATGTAACAGTAATTATACTCAGAAATATTTTTAACATGCGGGGTTGTAAGTAGTAACAGCAATTACGTTTGATACGAGTCGATTTTGTTTTTACAAATTAAATGTTTTCTGCTTTTCCTTAGAGCGTAACTATATTTGTCTGAATTTTCAAAGATCTAAAACAGATAAATAGTGGAGAGACAAACAGATCGAGATAGACTTTTACTGGTCTGTAAATTTAAATCGCGATCTTTTCATTCCAGAAAAAATACATGTCTCCTAAATTCCTATTTTATTGCATTATATAAAGCTCTTTTCAATATTACATCGAGAACATCGCTGAAAACTGTTAAAAATAATTCAAATGATCTATGGCTCTTCATGTGGCCATATTCGAAAACTCTAAATAAACGATAAAGACATGTGGAATAAGTGTACGCGCCACAACCAACATTAAAGAAACGGCAATTTAAAAATTCACAATGGAAAACAGCCAGCAGTCATCAACATGACCAGAGGCCCAAGACTAAAAATATAATACATAAGATTCAAACAAATCCTTAAATTATCAACGAACGACCCATTTCTGGACATAAAAAAGACTCAGATAGTTGATTGGGACAAACGAAAGCTTTGACAAAAACGTAATATTGATTTAAGTTTCAAAATTTTGTTACTACTTTGGTTCACCGTTTTTTGTACGAATTTAATGAGAAGTATCTGTACATTTCTAATTATCAGTCACAAGTAAAAGTATTCATGTTTGTTCATTGTCATAGTTGACAAGGACAAACAAAAGCTTTGACAATGATCCTGGCTTAGGACAGGCACATATAAAATGTGGCGGGGTTAAACTAGTTGTTTTGGCCCAACCTTCCCCCTTTTGTTTAACTTGTACAAAGCACAAAAATAACACACTTTAAAAATCAAATCGATAAAATTTCAATTCAGCAAGAGAGAACCTGAGACAAGAGTACTATACGAGAACAATGAAACGTAAAAGAACTCTCTTGAGAACACTCGCAGTTACTAACAGCTAGCTAAGAAGCGTTTATCGACTATGTAAAAAAATCAAACATATCGATTCTAAATCCAAAATAACGCTTCAAACAATTAACGATTTAGTATTATATCATCACACAAAACCGACATATTTGATCGCTGTAATGCTTCGAAACAATACAATAGTCAAATAGTAAAAGATTAACGTTTTAGAGTTACTATTAAATTATCAATATATCTACCGAAAAAACACTAGATTTAAAGATTTTACTATAACTTCCAACTTGTATTCTTTCTTTAATAAGTTTTTAAGCCAAATTACCATGTCAAGAGGATTGTTTTTGAATGAACCTGCTTTATAAACTACATTTCCATAGAATTCGGGACGTGATATTACTATTACAATCAAAAAACGACGTGTAAATTTTCAATGAGATACCCATATTTATGAACGAATTTAGTAAAATATTTGACTAATTTGTGGTATCGATGACCTTGTTTTAGCATTTTTTCTGTAATGAAACGGTTTTTGTCATTAAATCAGAAACACCACTGCAGAGTCGAGCATATCTGACTAACTGTGAAATCTACACTCTATAGGATGGATCAAGAGGTACATCACCTTCAAGAAAGGGAAAGTTTAAATTGGGAAAGACAAGTCATCACGTTTATCATAGACTTTAGTGAGCAATTTTCCTTTGACAATGCTTAAATCTAAATCCAAAAATTGACATCCCCAAATAAGTTGAAAATAAATTAAAAATCTATGCTTTAAGATGCAAGTTAACTTAAAACTATCTAGGATTTCTCTGTTTGATACAACTGCATGTTAACTTCCGTTGAATATTAATACATGTATATTTCACATGCACATGCATTTGTTATATTTATTATTAAAGCAAGCAAAATGTACTGTTATATCCCATTTAGATCTTATCATCAAATTGTTCATGTCCCCAAAATAAACCCACAATTAAACATTATAATGCATTTATCGCATCATTAAATTATTCAGTACGAGATTACTTTTCAGATAACCTGTCAGTCGCTGTATAACATACGGGTCTTTTAGCAATCAAAAGAATTACATAACATGCGGGTCCTGTTGGAATTGAGCTATGTGCATCGCTAAACAAATGTTTGAATTAAATCAAATACTAGCAGTTATTGCACAGAGCGTAGCTATATGTGGCCACATTTGGAAAGATTTAAAGCTGATAAATTAAGAAAAAAATAATTAGAGAAAGACAAATTTTATTTACTTTTATTAGGTTTTGTAATGACAAAAACCGCCTTTTAAATACAACACATAACTCTATTTTGTTTACAAGGTTGGGCGGAGCTTAAATTTTGTCACTCCGTGTGTGCAATCTTAAAAGATCATGTGTTTAATATTGCACAGATTTATTAATCTATAGTCATGTGTTTCCTGTAAAGTATCAATTAATCTAGATGATTCATATTTCATTTAAGGCTTTCATATCTGACATTTCTAAAAGAACACTGCAGATTATTACTCAATTAAATGAGTTTCACTGCCATTATATATCATGCAAGTCGTTTAGGGATCATACCACTGATGTGGCATGCGATCTTTAACGGTCAGAGGATCCATAAACAAATGTCCGGACTGATCAAATTATTATCACGTTTTGTGTTTATACAGTAAAACCTGTACTAGTGACCACCTCCATATAAAGACTTTCTGTCCATAAAGACTATTTTGAGTCCCCCCAACAATTTTTCCTATATATTTGACCTCTATATAGTGACCACCTGTCCAACGTGACTAGTGACCATAAGAAACTGTCCCTTGAAGTGCCAAAACCTGTATGTAAGGACCTTAAATTAGTGCAAATGACTCTTAATTGGTCTGGGTCAGCTGTCAGATCAAAGCTAATTAGGAAGTGTCCCCTTTCTTTGATATTTAGTAATTAGTTCTCAGGTAAATTTTAGGAGTAGTAATTATCACTTATTGATTGGGTCAGGGTCAGTTTAACTTATGTCTTAAAGAGTTGGTAATTAATAATTTTGTCAATTCTAGATTTATGAAATTTATTACTATTGTAATCAAATGGAGATATTTTTTTATGATTTATGAGAAATTCTTTGGCAACATTCCCTTTACTTATGAATAAGGTAAAAAGGGGTATTTAAAAAAATATACTCCAAAACTGCATACTAAAATACTGTAAACCTATATTTAAACATGTATTAAACAAAGTTTTAGATAAATTTTCTCAAGACATGTATGTTAAAAATATTAATGAAAGATTGCCAGTAAAATAGTTTATTGTTTATAGTTTCAATAGGACAATATTAAATCAGTATACTATACTTTCTATAGATCTATGGAAACTGTGTCTCAGTTAATACACATACACATGCACATGCCTGACATTATATATATACTTTATCTTGACAACCTCTATATAAAGACCCCCTGTCTCTAGTGACCTTTTTGTCAAGGTCCCTTGAAGGGTCACTATAGACAGGTTTGACTGTATTTGTTATCATAAAAAGGAGACTGCAGGTTGATTAAATGCAAGCGAACAAGTCCTCGGTGTCTTAACCAATGTAACACATACGGGTCTTTATATTATTACACTCAGAGAGTAGTTTTTAACATACGGGGTTTAGATACGAGTCGATAATGTTTAACAAATTAACAAATTAAATGTTTCCTGCTTTCCCTAGAAGCTTTGCTATATGTGGCTGCATTACGAAATATTTAAAGGTGATATTTAGAGGAAAGATAGCTGGACAAATTAGATACACTGGTTCAGAACTCTACATTGCGATCTTTTCAATCCAGTAAAATACATGTGTCCTAAATTCATATTTTATCGCGTTATATGAAGGCTTCTAGTTATTACAAAAAGAATTAGTGAAAATGATTTATATACATGTAAGTCAAATACTCGAAACTTTTCTTATAGCAAAGCCGTATGTGGCCATACTAGGAAACCAGGAGAATCACTTAAACGTTTTAAATAAATTAAATGTATATGCTTTGGGATTGAAGTTTTAAAAATTCCATATATATTTTTTTTTATATACAAAGATTGACTGCCATTATTTCGAAATGTTTTAAACGTTTTTAACGTGCATATTTCTTAAAAATATTATTAAAACCAGCATAAAACTTATGTAATATCTCATTAAGACCTTATCAACAAATTGTTTTATATCTCAAAAATCACTCACAATTAAAAATAATGCATTTATCGCATTATTAAATTATTCAGTACAAGGTTTCTTTTCAGATACCCTGTCAGTACCTGTATAAGATACGAGTCTTTAATGAATCAAAAGATTACATAACATACGGGTCATGTAGAAGTTAAGCTTTGTGCATCGCTAAACAATTGTTTGAAATACATCAAATACTAGCAGATTTTCCTTAGAGCGTTGCTATATTTGGCCAGGTTCGGGAATATTTAAAGCTGATAAATTGAGGAGACATCATTAGATAAAGATAAGGCTATATTAATCTTATAAGGTGTGGAAATGTATCACTACATCTTTTCAAATGAAACATATCCTTTGCAAAAAGAATTGAAAAATATCTTTAAAACATGAAGAGTCTTTAAATTGGATATGCAGTGTCGTTGATGATTTACCAGTATTTTTCTTTTCCGCACAGAAGTGTCTGTCGATCAACAAAAGCAAAACGATAATTTACTTGAATAATTAGAAGATGAATTTTTTCCTGGGCCAAGCATTTTTTCTCAAACGTAGACTATTCATGAATCATAGAGGTTTGTGCATTGAATACTTCATTTTTTTTCCAGATATCATTATGGTGACTTGACAAATTAAGGGAGTACGAGCTTCAGAAATTGAACATTTTCGAGATCCTCGGCTTTTATCCATTCAAATGCATTAAAAATTTTCAACATGTTTTCTTAATATTTATTCAGAACTATTAAGAGAAGGTCCTAATAAACACCCTATAACAATTTCATTCAATTCTAATTACAATTTCTATGTTAAAACAGAAGATGAACTTTCAATGTATTTCCTATGAAAAATCTAGAGAAATTTTTTTCCCGCCATATTTTTAGGTGCTTATATCTTGAAAAGGGCTCCATGTTTTTAGAAACTTTTTTCATAAAGTCTAGCTATTTTGAGCTATTCTATCTAAATTTTCTATTTTAAATAACTTCTAATTACAAACAAATTCAGGCTCGTACTCCCTTAACGAATTTGAAGCACAAACATTCCCTGGTCGCCTTAGATTTCTCAAATTTTTCAAAACTTATGAGTTCTTACCCCTGACATAGGTCAATATTGGTCTTAAAATGGTCTATTTCGGAATTATACGGTTAAATTGTTCTACGCTATTTAGGTTCATATTGTGTTTGGCATTTTCATCTTTTTGTCCAGAGCAATGCTAATGAGTGCTTAATGGACGAAATGCGCGTCAAGAATAGCACAATGTATTGCCTAGAACCATTGATAATATTTTGTTGTAGAGGATATTCTAGTACCTTCTTTGCCATATTTGATTATTTCATGACCCTATCTAGCATAATTGACGAGCTGGAACTGCAATTATTAATAATCATGCATTCAATATTAAAAAGATTTATCAATTTGTTTCGTGGAAATCAAATTTATTTGATTCATATTTCATTTTGAGCTTTTAGAAACTTAAGATAACTTTAGATTAAACTACAGCTTTATTAAACTAATCAAATGGGTCTTCTTGCCATTGCATCATGTGCATAATAAATAAGTCTTTTAGAAATTACAGCAATTACGAAAAATACAGGTCCTTTAAAATTAATTGTAAGAGCATCGCTAATCAATTTAAAATAAATCAAACTTCTATCGCTTTTTCTGATTTAAAAAATGATCGACTGCCGATCATTTATACAACGTAAACAATCGGCTCTGTACTGTTAGTGTCCTTATTTATGCCATTGCTTAACATACAGGTGATTAAGGAATAGCACTTACAGCATTGTTAATGAATGTTTTACATAGACGGGATTTTTTTTTATCGCAGCAATAACGAACCATCTGGGTCGTACGGATATTTCGTTTACGGTGCTGCAAGATAAATGTATAAATGAATCAATTTCTAACGGCGTAGCTATAGTGGGCAACATTTGGAAAGATTCAAAGCTGAAAAATTGTGGAAAGAAAAATAGAAGAAAGATGAATTATTTACTTTTATTGGGTTGGATAGTACATTATTAAGCCTTTACTTTTAGGATTAATGGAGCCTCTTAAATGAAGCTGTTGATTTGTCATAAAGGTTGTTCCAGTACCTTCCTTTTCCAGAATGGATTGTATGGCTATGGCCCATAGCAACATGATAATCAACTTAAATGAAAGCAAAATCGCTATATAATTCGACAACAAAGACTTAGAGGTCATGTTTATGTCATTGAGATTTTTCCAATGTCTTTGTTTTTTCTGGATATTATAGTGGTAGAATGACACGAGACAAGACGATAAGTAGAAAATAAGACTGCAGACCTTTCCAATTAGTTCATTTCTTGTTTTCTAAAAAAAACCTACAGGTCATTTATGTTGGTTTGATTGGAGGTTATTCGAGTTTCCTCATTTTCTGCATTTAATTGTCTTGTATTTAAGACCCTAATATGCCCAAGGAACATAATAATTATCAAGGAGGAAGCGAAATCATAAATGATCATGCATTTGATATTGCAAAGATTTATCAATTTAAAGGCATGTTATTCCTATAAAGTATCACTTATAATACTTTATATAATTCATATTATCTTGGGAAGTAATTAGATATGATTACCAAATTTAGACCTTAGGCTCATAAATAAAGGTAATAACAAAACTACCGAACTTGAATGATCAATCTCATAGTCCAGAGAAAATGACAAGAACGAATCAGTCATACCGGAGAATTGGTGGATCGCAATGGTCCTGACTTGGTACAGGCATTTCAAATGAAATGGTTGGTTAAACCAGGTTTTATGGCGCCAAACCTCCCTCTTCCATTGCGATCTTAGGATCCGTTAATGACCATAGAACACAACATAGTTGTGAGACACCAATTCTCCGGTATGACTGATTCGTTCTTGTCATTTTCTCTGGACTATGAGATCATTCAAGTTCGGTAGTTTTGTTATTACCTTTATTGGTTATTTTTTGGGGAGGGAGGATAGGAAAAAATCATTACTAGATTGTTTTATCAAAATTTCAAATTTTATGTTTCGAATCTTGAACAATTCTTTCGGTTTACCATCTGAAATCTTTAGGTAATATGTTTGACATTTGATATATATGTTAATAGATGTTTAATCTTAACATGGTACATCAAATTGAAAGAAACCCTCAGGAATAAAGGTCATTTAGGATTTACGCTTCGAGCATCGCTTAACAAATGTTTAAAATAAATCAAGTGCTCACAGTTTTAACGTAAACGGTAGCTATATGTGGCCACATTTGGAAAGATTTAAAGCTAATAAATTGAGGACGGATAATTAGAAAAAAACAAATTTATTAACTTTAAGTAGGATGGGTAATAAATCAAATTAAATACCCCCGTTTAAGCCAACTTATCATTTACAAATAAAGTTGAAAAAATATCTGTAACAATGTTTAATGTAGAGTTTTTTAATTAGATATAGTTTGTTGTAAACTTTTAACCAGTATCTTCCTTTTCTGGATTTGTTTTTCTGGTGATCGACTAAAGCAACACAATAATAAGAGGGTCTTTCATTGCACTTTAGGATTGGGCTTGAATCATATGTAGGTCATTTTTAATCCAGGGCCAATCAAAAAACAGTGAGCAGCGACCACTAGTCATATTGAAGGCTGCTGGCTTTTTTCCATTGTGGATTATTCTAAATTGTCGTTTATAATGTAGGTTGTGTCATGTATACTTATTCCACATTTCATTATCTTCTACAATAAGTAACTATAATAACTAAAATGAAACGCAAACATTCCCATGTCAACTAATATTTTTCAAACGTTGACTTACTGCCCACCAATTGTCAATTCAGCGTATTAAATCTGATAAAGGAAGACAAAACAAAATCATATGACAAACAAAATTCTGGACTGAGAAATAGAAATCTCATATTTGCCTATGAGCCCTTGTCTTCCATAAAATTTCTTGAGAACTTACACGAAATTTACAAAATTTTCCTGTGTTCTTTCTTTAACAAGCAGTAAAATGATTTATGAGAAGTGCAATCTTAAATGATCATGCGTTTGATATTGCAAAGATTTATTTATTTTTAGGCATGTATTTCCTGTAAAGTATCAATTATTTTACATGATTCATGTCTCATTTAAAGTTTTTCTTCAAGAACACGACAGATTAGTACTAAATCAAATGGGTTGCCCCGGGAATACATATCATACAAGTCTTTTAAGGATCATATTATTCATGACGGCATTTACGAGTAACGGACAGAGCATTGATTAGCAAATGTTCGAAATAAATTGAATTCCTATTGCAATTTGTTTTTGATTGTTTTTATCAACAAAAGAAAATGTTAATGAAATGTTACGTTAGATACATTTTAACAGAGACCTTCAACTCCTGTTAGTTATTTATAAACATAATTCATTTTGCATTTTCTCCCTTTGTCATCACCATAGCAAAAACTAGATATTAAATACAAATTTTGAGGAATTATTCGACGTAACATGGAGGTCATTAAGGAATTTCGCTTTTCGCTTTTAGCACCGCTAAACAAATGCTTGAAATAAATCATATGCTTACAATTTCTACTCTACCCGTAGTTTTATGTGACCACATCTGTGAAGATTTAAAGCTAATAAATGGAGAAAAGATAATTAGAGAAGGACAAAATAAATTTTATTTTATTTATTTTTAAAGATCGGCTGGAGAATGGAATAATTAATCACTTAATTTTGCAAAGCAACCAAGATTTTGAACAACTGTTATTAAGGTTCCTATAAGAACTATAACAGTTATAAGTTGTAGTTTGCCTCGTCGACAAACTTGAACGAGAACGAGAAAAAAATGGTTATCAAGTAATTTTAAGAGGTGTCTTATCTGTTTTGTTTTCGTCCTGTCCTTATATGTGTTTGCTGGTTTTGTATCTGCCCTTTCAGAATTTGACATTCTGATGCCCCATTGGTACCTCTGCTTCTTTTATCATTTTCTTCATAAATTGGGTCGAATTTGACCTTAAATTTGTTTTAATGTGGCAAACAACTTAATACATGTTATCAGAATTTCTAGAATCTTGAACCCTTTTATCAGAATAATATTCTAAGTTCTTTAGCTAATGTATTTGACATTTGATACCAATACAAACGGAACTGTTTTATTTAAAATATAATATTCATGTGAATCCAATTCAAAGACTTTAAATTTGAATCAAATCAAAGATAAGAGACGTGAAAGTTAAAATCGATCCTGATGGAGTAT
Organism: Arcuatula senhousia; assembly: GCA_963971305.1. NCBI lineage: Eukaryota > Metazoa > Mollusca > Bivalvia > Mytilida > Mytilidae > Arcuatula > Arcuatula senhousia. Next base: position 6,812,481 of record OZ020312.1, on the reverse strand, counting down.
TATTTCCTGAAATATGGGCCACTCTGGTATCAAAACTTTTGAGGTTAAAAGTTTTAGTTTAAAGTTTTAAGCTATTTAAATCCTATAACTATTCAACTTTCAAACCTAGGTCAATCTTTCAAGTTCTCCACGTTCTACTTTATTTGGTCACTAGGCTTGAGCAGCAATGAAGAGTCCTTGATGAACAAAAGGCGAAGATTTTTTAATTATTTGTCTAAACCTTTGTTGTAATTTACAATAAGTTTGTGATCAAGTTAAGACAAAATAAAATCGCTTTTTTTCAGGAATAATACTCAATACTCTTGCCAAATCACAATTCCATATAAAATATCAATATTTATAATTCATATCGCAATCGGTGCCCATTTTTAAGTCATAGATCACTAACCCTAGATTGCAACGCTGCAATGGATCTCCCGGAAAAAATATACTCCATTACACAACATCACGATCCTTTAGGAATAACGATTTGAGCACCGCATAATAAATGTTTGAAATGAATCATATACTCACAGCTTCTTCTTAAACAATGGTTATATGTGACAACATTAGTTAAGATAAAAAAACTGATGAATTGAGAAAAAAGAAGACAAATTAAATTAACTTTTATTGGGTTGATATAAATGATCATTTTGTCTCATATCAAGTGTTTAAACAGGTCTTTAGATTCTTTACCATGTGTATATCGTAGAATGCCACAGAGATGAGTGAGTGAGTTGGTGTTTTACGCCCGTGCAACGCTATATATAGGTTATTTACAGGCGATTGACGTTAAGATTATCTTAGTATGTATTCAAAAGGGTTACGCAGTTAAATTATAATTTTAGGGGCGTCCAGTTCTGTTATGTTGGTGTGTTGTTAATATGTGGTTGCGTTTCATCTTTTAAATTTTTCATTGTTTATCTTTTTAATTTGTTAAAAAAATTTTACTTTATTTTGTTTGGGGTTTTTGTGTATTATTTATATCAATTCATTTATAGTATTCACATACGTAATCCCATAAAAGGCCATGTAGTTTATAAAAATCCAATAATAACTTTCAGAGACATGGGAATTTTTGTTCAAGTGAAATTCACGTTCAATCAGGCTAACCTGTATCTTTTTTTTATTAAGTTACAAGTGTGTACTCTAATGCATATTGCCTAGCAAGCCGCTATGGACACAAAAAGCAAAGGTCTGCTTTAGTAACATAAAAAAGACTTTATTATTTTTAATGCAGTTATTTTAAACTAAATAGGAGATAGTACAATGCTTATACTGGATCTAAAAACAAGTAATGTTTATGATAAACACTTACATGACTTAGATTCATCGACATGGCTTAATTTTAGATCGATTTTATAGTATGTGTACAGCAAAGGCTACATATAGAATTCCACAATAAACCTTAGCAGGACCTTAGTTTAAAATAACTGCATCAAAGTTTGGTTATGTTAGTGGAGGAAATAGGAAACTATTGCAGATAGAGAAAAGCTGTTGCTTGCTTAAACCTTCAGCTCATCGAGCTGTACAAAAGTCTCCATTGGATCAAAGATGTCAGAGTCTGTTGTTCATATATACTTATAAATCAGCTTAATGTTAAAGTTTAAAAGGTTTCAATCTTCAAATTATTCTGAGAACTAAAGCTACCAACGGGATTCTGGGAATATCGAAGAAGAAAATCAAACATATATTTTGCGCCTAGAAATTTTTATAATATTATTATTTTCAACATTTAGTTGCATTCCAAGCATGCGGAGATGTAATAAAAAATGTACATTGTTATTTTGACTTTTTTCTAAGTGTGACCAAAAAGGAAACTGGACTCATCCTCTTTTGTATTGGACATGCTGAAGACTGTTGGCTGTTTTCCATAATTGTGATTTTTAAAATTCACGTTTCTTTATGTTGGTTGTGTGGCGTACAATTATTCCACATCTAATTATCGTCTACTTTAATGGTTATCATTTGTCAGATCAGCCTATGATTTGGAAGTATATAATATTATATGAAATAAGTTTAAACCCAATTGTAGATTTCTTTATGAAAATTTGCAATGTACATGTATGCCTTTAATTTTTTACGTCTAAATTTAATAGCAATAAATTATATTATAACTCAAACAGGTCCAGAACCAGAAATTTTTGAAAGGGGTTGGTCCACATAAATTCCGCTGTGGACGAAGGACGAAAAGGGGGTGGTTCTAGACAAATTTTGCAGAAAACCTACCCGTTACTTGCGAAATTTTTGTCGGAAAGGAGAAAAATTCCAATCCGCACACACCGGATCCGCCACTGCTCAAATATTTTTGATTGTCACCTATTCAAAGATTGTCCCTCCCTTTATGATAGAGACTAAAGCAAACTTATACACGAACGTTGCAATCCATGTTCCGCACACAGGGGCTTGGATTCTGGTCATTTATATTGACTTTTAAGTCGCCCCCTACTCTATAATCCAAGCCCCTGTGGTTCCGCACAATTAAAATTATTTTCTGACATGTTTGTAGTTGTGGCGACATTGGTCTCTGTGTGGTTAATCGACAAAATTATCAAGCAATGATAACATTTTCGAACAACCAATAACTTGTGACAAATAAGTTTATTTTTCCGGATCCCGCAATAGCTTTGTGAGAAATAGATAAACATGATAAAATTATTTATCCTTATTAAAATGACCTAGATCAAGACAGACGAATGACCCAATGTGGCTATTTTGTCATTTTCTAAAAATTAATAAAATGCTTGAATTGTGTGTGTCTGATTGACCTATTTTGCATAAGCATTATTTCTGTCTGTGATAATAATAAACATGATAAAATTATTTATCCTTATTAAAATGACCTAGATCAAGACAGACGAATGACCCAATGTGGCTATTTTGTCATTTTCTAAAAATCAATAAAATGCTTGAATTGTGTGTGTCTGATTGACCTATTTTGAATAAGTATTATTTCTGTCTGTGATAATAAACTTTATTCAATGAAATAACATTTTGCATTCAAAAATTTATAAGAAAGTACGCTTAAACATGTGCACAACCTGATAAAGTGACTACGCCATGTACGCTACATGATCTAGTTGAATCGCATTGTTGCTTTAAAACACCGCCACATACAAGCATGAAAAACGAAGATGCTGTGTACAACTTTTTTGCAAGATTTAACTTATTTTTGGTGTCCGAATAGTATTTTTGTCCTTTAAACTTGTTTCAATTAAGTAAATTTTCGCAATCCAAAATCAAATATCCATTACGATAAAGCTACGCAAGATATGCTACACTGACTAAAATATAATCCGAAGCGGAACACATAATCTACTGGTCGCGGCCATATTGTCTTGATGGAAATCAGAAGATTGAGAATCCGAATATAGCCCCCGAGTGAAAAGTGAAAGTATGTACATTGCAAAGAGCTTTTGTAAATATAGAAACGACGGAAACAAACGACCTAATTTCAGTATCGCTGCATTTTTATTTATAATAGGTAGTAATTAATGTGAACTTCATGTGAAATGAGCAATTGATCTGAATTTCATGTGAAATTGGTATTTAACTTTTTTGTTTAAATCATCATACATGTAACTGGGACTATTTATTTCTACATAATAAGAAACTTGAATAAATGATAAAGGAAAATTCAAAATGTTGATGTTTTGGGGGGTGCTAAATTTACTTGATTTTTTTTCAAACGTTCTTAATTTGTATTGCTTTTTTATGTGAAGTCTATGTGATCTGTATGTTTATTTTGCATGCATTATCGTTAACTACATTTCTGTTTATATGGGGTTTAATTTGACCTTGATATTGTTTAAATGTGACTATCGCTTTCATACGAGTTTCTAGAATCTTGAACAATTCTATCAGCATTGACATTCGATAACAATGCAAGGTTTGGTGTTATTTTCACATAGGAAATGTCACTGGTTTCCTTTTAAAATGTTGGAATTTAAATCAATTTGACCTTAAACATTTGAGATGGATCAAGTTGTTGGCTGTATAGTTTTAAGAGAACATTTGTTTTGGTTCCAATAGTGGCAACAATAGATGTTTTGAAAGTTTCATAGATATGAACGTGATTGCAAGAGTCTGCAATAATCAAATGCTACAAGGGGATCAATAAATTGCATAAAATGATTGATTCTCCGTGGACATAAACATTTTAGTCCCTTCATTGTTTCATTTCTCTTACCTTAGTAAAGTTAACATAATATACTTCAACAGATTAATTCCTTACATGTTTTAAATAGCAATTCAATATATATACGTGTTTTATATTAAATATTGGAAAAGCAATCTTATAAACATTAGACGTAAAGTTCGCATCTTTTGCTATTTCTATTCTTTGGCTAACCAAAGAATAGAAATAGCAAAAGAACGTCTAATTTTGATAATATTGTGCAAAAAGCAATGAGGTTGATACAGATAGGTGCACACATAACCTGTATACAAGTTAACATAAAGTTAACTTTGTGACTGCTTTCCATGTCTGCTCGTGTCTGCTATAGCAGACATCAAAGTTAACTTGCGTTAACTCATGACTGGTCAAAGCAGACTTGCGACAGCTTTTCTATGACTGATCATAACCAGTCACAAAGTCGTGACTGCTTTAACCAGACCAGTCATCGCAACAGGTTTGCTATATCTGGACTCTGTTTAAATATTTCAAGGGTTTAATTTAGTATGAAAAACTGTTTATAATATTAAAAATGAATTTAAACCACAGTTTAGGTGATAGAACATAAACTTTGTCCTTTTACATTCAATCTTTCAAGCAGACCTGTCACAAAGTTAACTTGACCAGACCTGTCATAATTACGGGACTGTTTTTAAAAGCAGACATGGAATTATGACTGCTTTTCAAGTTTACTTGGAACCAGTCGTACGTCTGCTCAAAGCAGTTGCATGACCAGTCACACGTGAACTTAAAGTTAACTTGATGTTTGCTTTTCAAGTTAACTTATCGTACATGTTATGTGTGCACCCATCTGTAGGTAAAAACTTATCACATGGCTCAGCGGGTAATAATAGAATAGTTATGTATTAAATACTCATATCAAAATTTTTATTTTGATTCGCTTAGACGCGGTCACTTGACGTGAAATTTTGCTTAGTCAACCGGTCAGTGCTGGGTCACATGGTAGCTCAAACATCTATCCATTTGTATGTTATTTATATAATGGCTAGGACTGGTTTAAACAGTTTTTTTTTATCAAATTGTTAATCTATTTTAGTGTGTAGCCAGATGAGTACTGGGGTGTTCCTATTCTTTGGAACAAGAACAGTTCAATCACTAGACCTATTAGAAGACTATACTAAACGATTTCAGATGCCATACATATCACCAAGCCTCTCAAAAGTGGCGACATCGACTGTTGGTTCAGAGAGTTTCCAGATCAGTATGAGACCTCCAATCACAGATGCCATAATTGACATGATAACATTCTTCAAGTGGGATTTCGTCCATTATCTATACGATTCTAATGAAGGTAAAACTATTTTCAAGATGGCGTCCACCAACAAGGGAGAGATCTCTAAAAAGTCACTTAAACGTTTTAGTTTATAAAACGTTACAAATAAAAAAGCAAAGAAGAATCAATAGGGTAAATGAAAACCAGAAGTCAAAATCAAAGCAATGACAAAATTAATCAACCCGAAGAAACAAATAAAATAAAACACAAAAAAATCAAACTGCAATCAACTTCGTGACTTAAAGACGTATCGAGTGTGAACACATGTACTATTGGAGGACAGGACAATTGTTGTGACATGTCGAGAGGAAATTATATTATACTTTGTAGTATAACCTTTCGTGTTGTTTTTTTTTTTTTTTTTTTTTTTTTTTGATAACTTCAGTTTGCACTTTAGCATTGTTTAAAGGGTGGTCAGTACTGATTTATTTTATGTCAAGGATTTTTTGATTTAGGATGAAAATAATAGATACTGCCCACTTATTAAAATGACATAAAGAAAACTCGTTTCCGAAATATACGACGTCAAAAATTTAGCGGTAAATAAGACTCCTCTAGATTTTTCATCACTCTAACATTGTGGCGTTTTTGCGTTCAAAATCCTGAAGTTGTATCAAGAATTCCAAGAAATTCTGATCAGTCGATTCTTAAGGTTTATATAATCAAAATATCATAAAAAGGGTAGTCTAGAGGAATTCCGAAATAGACTGAAATTATAAAACACGAAGAGTGACCATCCATAAGAACAAAAATTATACTAACTGTTCGTTGTTCTTAGGCTCTCGTCTATTGAACGGTTATTTTTTTAACGCCCAGGACATTAACATGTACCGAAATCGTCCTACATTTTTTTCTATGTAAAAAAAGATATAATTACAATTAATAGACCGATATAATAGATTGGCATTATTTCAAACACTTAAACCGGTTAAGCATGGCTTTATCCTATAATGCTCACGTTTTGTCTGTGATCCAAATCCATATAACACTTAAGGAAAGTTAATGCATCATTTGTCTTGTCTAGTATTGTCTATTGAACGAATTGTATCAGGAATCTTCCACTCAACACGTCTAATATGATAACTGTTGAGAACGAATAAATATCTATTTGCAAAAATAGCACGAACATATAGTTATTTATTGTAACGTCTGAAGACCGATCTTATTCGTTTTCGGTCGTCTAAGGAGTAGATGTGCGACTTTATAATTCTATACTAGACAAAACTTAGAAACGTTCTTGATTATAAGGAATCTAATTTTGTCTGGTGTATAGAAATGATTACTTAACTATCCCTACTGGGTTATATAACAGTCATCAGTTTTGTGCTACATCCAAATCCTAAGATAGCAATGTAAAGGGGAGTTTAAGAGCCATAGAACCTGGTTTTAATCATCACTGCTTTTGGCTGTCCCCGTCAGCGACTAGGGCGACCAAGTTAATATACAGTTATTTAATGTGTAGCAAGGCAATGGATCAGAATATTTTCCCCGAGGTATCCAGATTAGCTTAATGTTCTATCGCCCGAAGCCGTAGACTGAGGGCAATAGAACATTGAGCTACATGTAGTATGGATACCAAGGGGAAAATAGTTCTGATCTATTGCCTTGCTTCACATTCAATAACTGTTTTATTACCTAATATTTTTTTAATAAAATTATTAGTAGCATTGTGTTGAAAGAAAATTTAGGCTATTTTTTCCATATACTTTTAAAAAAATTAAAAAAAGATCATGGGTTTAATGATAATTTGAACTACTCTCTATTATGGAAGTAATTACAGACCAGCCGGTTTAAACCATAACACACACAAACAGACTTTGCAGTTGCACGGACTTCACGTAAATGACCCGGAATAGATAATAAATATTCATGTTTATAAATCGTCCAATCAAATTTGAGGTCAAAATGTCAACAGGCAATAGAACGTCACCGGGCAATAGAACACCTTTCTATTGCCCGTTAGAATGTGATAATAGTCAAAATTAAAATATAGTTAATAGAAAAGGAAATTTCATTATATTAGGTAATAATAAAAAATATGTCTCGTACGATCTCTAAAAAGATTTCCTACGTTATCATTCACGGGTGGAAAAAAAATCTAAACCATGTTCGACGAAATGGTTAGTGATTGCTTTGGTTAATGTTTGTCTGGTTGTTGAAATTACTTTTTTATTGTGTTTTTATAACCATGCTGTGTTTTGTGTTACTACCGGACCATAAGATCGCAATAGAAGAGGGGAGTGTGCGCACCATACACCTGGCGAAATGCCGTTACCTATTTTATACGGTATGTCTTTCTTGGTTTGTCTCTTATCTTGGACATTTGAGAATGATCCCCCGGGCAATTTTGAAATAAACTTTATCTTAAACGTATGTAAAAGGTCAAGACTATTGCAATGTTCAATGTTTCGGTGCGATTTTGTCTTTTTTTTTCTTCCTGCTCATTTTGGATTGATCACAGAAGTTCGATTACTTAGTTGTAACTTTTATTTCACCATAAACACGAAGCACTTTGACTTACTAATCTGACCTTCAGTTGGATTTTTTAAATTATTTCTACGTCTCTAATGAAGGCCAGTTTCCTCAAAAATGGCAACCATCAACTAACGAATAACTCTAAAGATACTAAGACGCTTCAGTTGATAGCTTGTAACACTGTAACACATGGAAATCTATGGTTTGAGTGACTAGTATACTTTGCCTTGTATTTAAACAGCTAAATCGGGAGATTGACGTTTTGTGTTTGGTGCAATTTGTTCCATTGTTGTAAAGTTTTGTCGTTTCAACACGTAGTATTCTTTCTTCCTATTAGTTTTTTAACATAATATATATATATACAGGCAGATGCACCAAGATCGCAATGGAAGAGGGGGGTTTGGTGCCATAAAACCTGTTTTAACCCACCATTTCATTTGAAATGCCTGTACCAAGTCAGGATAGATATATAACCTTTCAGTTGTGTCTTCCATGTTTTGTCTTTTATCCTGGACATTAAGATTGATCCTCCAGTTTCGGTAATTTTGTTATTACATTTATTAAATCACAAGATATTTTTATATATTATTATTCCTATTATGTCTTCACAACCTTATTGTGTTTTGTGTTAGAGGGAGGTTTGATGCGTCATAAAACCTGATTTCATTTGAAAGCCTGTACAAAGACAAAGCCATTTTGGTCTTAAACTTTTTCGGTACTTCTTCCATGTTTTATCTTTTCTCCTGGACATTTATATTGATCCTCCAATTTCGGTAATTTTGTTCTTACCTTTATGAACCAAATTGAATATTTCTTTGAAAAAGTAACAACTAATAGACCTATTAATAATATATATAATATATTACACAATTGTGTATTTGTATATAAGATACTTAAGTCAGTTAAGAATTGCTCTATCCTCTTATTCTCACGTTTCGTCTGTGTTGAAATTCCATATAACACCTAAAGAAAGGAAATGCATCATTTGTCGTGTCTAGTATTGTCTATTGAACGAATTGTATCAGATTGAGAATAAAAAAATATTTAATTGCAAAAACGCATGAAGATAGTTATTTATTGTTATATCTGAAGACCAAACCTATTCGTTTTTCTGTCGTCTGATAACACTTGAAGCAGACGTGCGACTTTTCGATTCTATATGTAGAAACGACCTTGATTAAGGAATCTAATTTTGGCTGATGTACAGAAATAATTGCCTAACGATTCCTATCGAGTTTAATAACCGCTCTATGTTTTGTGTTACATCCGGACCCTTAGCTCGCAATGGAAGGGGGAATTCTAGCGCCATTGATCGTCGTTGAACCAATCTTTCTTTAAGAATATCTATACAAAGTCAAGACTATTGAAAACTTCAATATCGTCGCTGTGTTTTTGTCCTTTTTTTCTTTTTTTTACTCATTTGAGATTGATCATCTCAGTTGTAACCTTTACCTTATCCAAAACATGAGGATCATTTTAGTATAGTGAAAACCTCAACGGTTTCAGTGTTGCAAAACAAAAACAATCCTAATGCAGCATCCTCTTTGACTAAAATAAAAGGAGCACATTCACTTATAAATTCTAAAACTCTCTCTATAAACATTGTACTTCAGGACTTATGAGATTGCAAGATCTATTCAGCAACAGGTCAAATCATAAAGAACTTGAGGTCAAATTTACATACCGGAAATTAGAAGACGTACATCATGCGCATGAGGACTTGCGCACTGTCGACAGAATGAACATGGCTGATCAAAAGAATATCATTTTAGATTTATCCTCATTTGAAGCATTTCAGTCTGTTTTAAGACAGGTTGGTTTTAGTATATGCTTTAGATCCTTCTTCGGTTATTTTTTTTTTTTTTTTTTTGGCGATCCATTAACAGTTCATTTTTTTGAATAACTTAAAACCTGTCAATTCCAAACTGGTTTTAATGCCCCTTCTTTCAATTCCTACAATTGTAACTTTGTTACCTATGCGCAACAAATTCCTCAGTTCCAAACAATATATTTAAACATATTTCACTATATATTAAATGTGTTTTTGAGAACTTTCATCACAAATTATTATAAACAATAATATTATCAGTTCAGAGCACTTAAATGTAATATTTTTTTTAACAATTTTTAAATATTTACCAATAACGAAAAGACTACTTAAAACGTGCGTCAGGCATAACTTGAGGATTCTTTTTCTTTTTACAGATAGCAGAAGTGGGAATGAACAAACATGAATACTTTTACTTGTTGACAACACTGGTAACTAGAAATGTAGACACTAAACATTACATTAAATTCACACACAAAGAATGCGTTTGTTGCACCAAAGTTGCAATAAAACAAATAAAATGGCTAAACTTCGTTCATTCTTTGGTAAAATATCAACAAAAGTTTAAACTGAGCATGATTTATTTGAAAGCACAAAAATTGTAGCTTTTTCAAGAGCCAATGGCTGTTCAAACGAGTATGTTGGTAATTCAAAAATCAGGACTTAAGGTCACAAATTTAAATACACCGGAAGTAGGCAATTATTATATGTATATGCAATAAATCCTACACTTTACCAAACATTTTAGTGAATATCAAATCTGATAACATTACAAAAATCTTTTTTAATCAAATGAATAAATAACTAATTTTCGTTTCTTACATGACTCTTCTTGATTTGCCTGTCAAATATGAACCATGTGTACCGCCTGATAAAATGTAAATCCCAGTGACATGGAAATGTACGCTTGACGATTTAATTATATCAAAAGATTATTTCAGGATTTTTCACGGCTAGACTTTCGTCGATTTATACACGGCGGTGTTAATCTAACAGGTTTTGACATCATCGATCCTTTCAATGAACAATATGGGAAGTTTATGTTGAATTGGAAGACGGCAGAATCGAACCATTTCAGCAGTGCTGGAACAGACTTAATGGTAAGCCAATTTGTTGACCGACAACCATGACAGTTAATAATTGATCCATCGTCCATCTCCATTTCAAAAGGTCGTTTGTATCAATTTACTTTCTGACTTCTTGTGGCGCTGGTTCTATTTTGGTATAAATAGAGAGTATCGATTTTAGAATTAGAGAGAAGTGGTTCGTAAAACCTGTGACAATGTATAATTAGACAAAAACTGTTGCTTGGTTCTATGTGAAAGCTCAAATTGTTTTACTAAGATGTTCTATTGTCGTATGGTATTTCAAAGCACGATTTTATAATAAGCAATTTGAAAAAAGTGCGTTTACCAAAGAAAAAATTATGATCTTCTGTTGCAGGTTCGAACATGCTGCAACGTTCATATGAATACAATTGTTACGTTAAGTACATGAATTCCACATTCCATCACTTTATACAATTAAGACATAACCATATTCTAGAATGCAATTGCAATACTTTAATTGACTTGGCATGCCTAACTAGGTCTATTAAAGAAATCCCTAAATTTGTAAAATTCCAAGAAACGATTTTAGTAATGAAAGGGATCTATAATTATGTTACCGTGAACGTACTTAAATTCGTGGGTATCAAATTTCGCGGATTTCTTTGTTAAAAGCAATGTTGAGTTCTCTGTTTATAGTAGGGACTTTTATTTCGTGATTTGGCTGACCAACGAAAATTGGTACTCCACGAATATTACCGGGTATTACTGATACAGTAGTTTACATTTTTACTGTATTCCCTTTTTAGCTCACCTGGACCGAAGGTCCATGTGAGCTATTACCATCACTTGGCGTCCGTCGTCGTCGTCGTCGTCGTCGTCCGTTAACAATTTTTAAACAATCTTCTTCTCTGAAACTGCTGAACAGAATTTCTTCAAACTTGATATGATTGATCCTTAGGGTGTCCTGCACAAAAATTGTGTTCGGTATTTTGATCCGTCGAAAAACATGGCCACCGTTGCTAAAAATAGACCAGGGGGGTCAGACTACTGTTTTTGGCTTGTAAATCAAAAAGTATAAGAGATAGATGAAATCTGATGCCACGCTACTGCTTCAGCATCAAAAGCTCTACAAAAGTCTCCATTGAGTCGAAGTTGTCAGATGACCCCTTATGGGAGTTACGGCCCCTTAAAGGTGAAAAATAGCATTTTTTCATGTTTTTGGCCTATGGAATGAAAACTATTGCAGATAGAGAGAAGCTGTTGCTTGCTTAAATGTTCAGCTCATTTAGCTCTACAAAAGTCTCCATAAGGTCAAAGTTGTCAGATGACCCCTTATAGGGGTTATGGCCCTTTAAAGGCAAAAAACAGTTGTTGGCCTGTAGAATGAAAACTATTGCTGATAGAGAAAAGCTGTAGCTTGCTTAAATGTTCAGCTCCTTTAGCTCTACAATAGCCTCCATAGGGTCGAAGTTGTCAGATGACCCCTTATAGGGATTACGGCCCCTTAAAGGCAAAAAATAGTGTTTTTGGCCTATAGAATGAAAACTATTGCAGATAGAGAAAAGCTGTTGCTTGCTTAAATGTTCAGCTCATTTAGCTCTACACAAGCCTCCATAGGGTCGAAGTTGTCAGATGACCCCTTATAGGGGTTACGGCCCCTTAAAGGCAAAAAATAGTGTTTTTGGCCTATAGAATGAAAACTATTGCAGATAAAGAAAAGCTGTTGCTTGCTTAAATGTTCAGCTCATTTAGCTCTACACAAGTCTCCATATGGTCGAAGTTGTCAGATGACCCCTTATAGGGGTTACAGCCCCTTAAAGGCAAAAAATAGTGTTTTTGGCCTATGGAATGAAAACTATTGCAGATAGAGAAAAGTTGTTGCTTGCTTAAATGTTCAGCTCATTTAGCTCTACAAAAGTTTCCATAGGGTCAAAGTTGCCAGATGACCCCTTATAGTGGTTACGGCCCCTTAAAGGCAAAAAAAAGTGTTTTTGGCCTAAAGAAAGAAAACTTTTGCAGATAGAGAAAAGATGTTTGCTTGCTTAAATGTTCAGCTTAATTAGCTCTACAAAAGTCTTTTTAGGGTCGAAGTTGTCAGATGACCCCTTTAAGGGGTTATGGCCCTTTAAAGGTGAAAAATAGTGTTTTTTGCTTTGGAATGAAAACTATTGCAGATAGAGAAAAGCTTTTTATTGCTTAAACATTCAGCTCATTTAGCTATACAAAAGTCTTCAAAGGGTTGACATTAAGACCAGGTGAGCGATTCAGGCTCCTGGGAGCCTCTTGTTTGGCGTACATTTAAATTGAATTTTAACCATTTAAATGAAACATATGGTATTTTCTTATACCTATATGTTGTACATGTATCACATTAGGCTACAGAAAAATTTCCTCTTTTTCGTTTCAGTCAGACTCAGCCTTGGCAGTTGACGGTGCTAGAGTAATCATCGAAACTTTTAATGATATGCTGATTAAAAATTCGTCTGTTTTTAAAATGAATTTCCGAGGTGGCCTATTATATAATAATTACACCAAGCCGGGTATTCCATGTACACGGTCACATGACGCAGAGCCACACCCTCCTCCCTGGATGCAGGGTCCGGCAATATTTGATGCCATAAAGAATGTACGTACTTGTTTTGCTTACCATTCATTTATTTCATCTATTTCTTTCTACCGAATTTCCCTAAAATTAAGCTCAACAGAACGAAATTATCTCGGATATCCCTTTAACTATTCAGTGACGGTGGAATCAAAATTTGGTGTTATTGTGTGCATATTAAGTTTTAAGTTTGGTGTCTTTTGTTCTTTTGGCTATCCAAGAAGATAAAAAATCAATATTTTTGCATTCAAATCATTAGTAAAAATGTCAAAGAAATGAACTTATCTTGATGTTAAAGAAGCAGAGGTATCACTGGGGCATTCAAATGTCAAAGTCCGAAAGGGCAGGACGAAAAAACTGACAACATAAAAATCACGGATACACAAAAACTACTGAATATCAATTAACAACGCGAACCCAGAAAATGATGCCTATCACACTTAATAAAGTTAACACACTTATTTAAGAAAAAAAAACGAATTGAAGAAATTGAAGGCTTTAAATTCAAAAGACATGTACAATGTGATTTTTCACATTTTTCTTAACTCTTTATCCAACAGGTGGAATTTCAAGGAGTGACCGGAAAAGTAAAATTCAACAATATGACTGGTTTCCGAGAAAATTTTACACTCCAGGTTTCAGGTGTTGGGTTGCATCAAACTCCATTTAAGGTAATATAACAGATATGAGAAAATAATCAAACAAAATCTTCGAAATCAACAAAAACGAAGATTAAATTAATATGGTGTGTAAAATTAATAGAACGAACAAGTGGATTAGATTTGTTTGTTTTAACAGAAAAGTTAAAAATATTACTGGTACAAAGGGAAGACAATTGTTGGGAGTTTCACAGGATACCTTTCAGGCCACAAAGTCGTCTCTGTCGATATAAGGCGTATTTTAAATCTGCGGGATCCCAACAGCTAAGCTACGTGTTGTTATTTTTTAGTCTCATATGCATATGAAATTAACTGATATAAAGCAAAGGTCTTTGCTTAAGATAATTTTACTGACTATTTTGTCCTTTATTTGATAGAAATAGAAATATAACAATTGGACATTCATATGTCAAAAGTTCGAAAAAAAACAAAGACAATATCATAAACACAAACTAGAACAGCTCAAAGAAACAGAAAAAAAACACAAAAAACAAGTGAATGGTATACGTAATTAACAACGCAAGTGAGGGTGACCTAAGGTGCTCTCGGAAGGGTAAGCAATTCCTGTGTATCGCAACACACCCGTCGTGTTGCTATTTTAGCGAGTCGGGGCAAACCAAACAGAACATTATGACAACTAATCGGCTGATTTCTTTTGGTTTCCTTTTCTAGCTTGGAACTTGGAGTAAACATGACAAGTTTGTACCATTGGATGGTGAGGAGTATCGACCGCCATACTTTGAAAATGTAACCGACAGAGATATTAAAATCATCACAACAATTTTGGTGAATGATTTAAATTCAGCCTATAGATATTCTTTTCAAAAGTACTAAAGGGCAAAGACAAAACCAGTAAACACAACCGAGAACAGCACGAAGAAACAGACGAATTCAAAACACACAAAAACTGAAAAGAAGAACCCCAAAGCATATGCAATGAGTGTAGAAGATTTAAATATATAAAACAGAACACAAATTCATATAACTGCTAAACAAAGAGACAATTAGCAACATGACCTCAACTTAAAAGTAAAATCGTTTTTTTTAAAGGCAATCAGTTTGATAAGATGCCAATCGATCTAGATCTAAATGTATTTCAACATGTTTATTGTCCCCCGAGGCAACTCAGAGCGGGGACAAAGAAATGCCGGTGAAAGACCGTCCGTCCGTGCGTTCGTCCGTTCGTCACATTTTTTTAGTATTCTCAGCAAATATTATTCATTGGCTTTCGATATTTAATATGCAGCTTTAGGTAGGTGTCCCATATAGTGGGATGCGTTTTCAGATCTGTCGCTCATCTACTTTCGGTTTAACGAGCCAAGTTCGATTTTTCCCCACTCAACTGAAGTGGGACCTCGAATTCGTGCTTGTTACCACTATAATTTTAATTTATAGTTATATTTACCTTATGTTTTTTTGTAAATTTTGTACTAGAAATAATGCTATTCACAAATAAAAAAGCTTATCTGAGAACTTAGTTGGAAGTATCCTCATTATTTTGTATGAAACCCTTTTTTCTCAGTCAAAACCAATGCTGATGAAAAAATCACAAGAAGACATTTTAGAAAAGAATCTTACTGGAAATGCAATTTATGAAGGTAAGATGAAAAAAGTGAAACTTTGTTGCTTTCATATATTTATATACAGCTGTACAATGTATAAGCACCATATACAACATCAAACTCCTTTGCAGTAGGCTTATCCGTCCCAATAAAAGTAGGTCCGGAGGCAGTGATTAGTGTACTAACCGTTACATACAGGAGAGTTTAACTCAACCTTTCCGTAGGATTTTCACGATTTCGTGAACTTTACTAAGTTGAACCTGAACACACACAACGAGCTAGTTCTAAAAACGTTCTTGGGGAATTTTTGAATCATTGAGTGCATGCAAAACAATTGAATTTGGTTTGACAAAGAGGTTTGGTATTGTAATTTTTTACCGGATTAGACCCACACCAAAGCGGTCGTTGGCAACGTTATGGGTGTTCTATTAAGCAAGCAGAAACTGCCTACTCTACCAGGGCATCAGGGTTCTCTCTCGTTGTGAAATGATTGATGATTACTGTTTTGTTGTATTATATGTTTTTGTTTGTTGTGTGGTTTGTTTTTGTGATGATTTTTTCGTTCACATATTTTGTCTGCCTTTTCGGATTTGCACGACGTTCGGTTAACCTATTGGTACATCTTAGTTTCTATCATGAATTCATAGAAGATAAGAAATTTCACCCCGGAAAGAGTCAGATACCAATGAAACCATCTAAATTTTGACATAATACTTCAGAAGTTTGCTTAGGACTTTTGACTTCTGAACTTTGTTTCAATTTAACTTTAACACAAAAAAATGTCATCGAGAATAACAAAATAGTGTTGTAGGTACTGCAAGACTGCAAGATATCTTCTGTACTATCCTTGTGTTATGTATCAAAACTGCTTGCATGTTTTATGCATGTTATATTGAGGTTCGACAGTTTACTGCGAATACACCTAGCACATCCCCCTCCCCAAAAAGTGACAAAAAATATGTTTTTGCATAAATCCACAAAAGAAACATCAAAACTATTCACGACACGCTTTGCTCGGTGGAAACTTTTTTACGAACCCCTGTAAACTTAAATCCTGAACACCCGTCCTTGACACAACCATGTTTCATTATGTTTTTAGGATTCGTACCAGACCTAGCGAAATTACTTTCGGAAAGGATCGGGTTTAGATATAAACTGGTAGAGGTCCCAGATAATAATTATGGCCGAGAAATTGCGCCAGGGGTATGGAATGGTATGGTACAAGAACTTAAAGAAAAAGTAAGTCATACTGTGTCAGAATTACCAGGTTGAAATGAGAACACGTCGACAATACACATGTATGACACTTTAAAACTCCCGAAGGGAGCGATAATGGTAGATATGTCAACAATTTAGTTGTACTATGAGCTGAAATTTCATTCAACGTCCGGTATTTCACGCTTGTTTTCCCGAACTTTTGGCGTCTTTTTAACGCTTATTTATTTGAAAATTTCGAACGTCATTAAGAGCACGCGGGACCTGGAATTGGTGGAAGAAAAGCTAGTATTTTTTTTATTTTCGAATACAAATTGTTTCAGTTCATAAACATTTTAAAATTGATACGTCATGAAAAATATTCAAATAAACGTTGTAACTTCGGGAGCGTCACAGGTTAAACCTTGCTCATATTGAAAACCATTGGTCCTGAGTCTGATAGTAATGTATGACGTAGAGATGTCAATTTTGTAGTATGATGAGCTAAATTTTCCTTCAACATTCGGCATTCTTGTTTTTTCCCGAACTATCAGCGTCTTTTTCCTTTTTTTCTTTGGAAATTTCAGTTGTCATTAAACGTTCATGTGAAGCACAAGAAAAGCTAGTTTGTTTTTACTTTGGAATATAAATTGTTTAAATTTATCGCAGTATAGATATTTTTACAAACTTATTTTAGCTTGTAAAGTATTTATAAATTACTAAAAGATACGTTGTAGGTTCGGGAACGCCACAGGTTAAACCTGCCGCATATTAATTTATGACGTTGACCAATGAAAGGCAATTACTATTTTAACTTTCGGGATTAAGGAATGAAGCTAACCAGGATATTAGTGTGTTTAAAATATTTTTTTTGCAGAAGAAACAGGTACTTATAGTTGAGATATGTTCTAACATCTCTACTGTCAGACTCTCCTGACAGTCTAACCCAGGACACAAACTGTCATAAACTGCTCAGGGAAAGAACTGTCATAAACTGTCCCAGCCCCTGACACTTCTAGAATTGTTCATTCAATTGAAGTATTTACCATTTATAAAGATATTACTGTTTCCATAAACCCACAAACGCTTTTGCGTAAGTCTACGCGGCAGCAAACCAGTTTGACTCAAAAACTTGTAAAGTCACGTGATTATTTCTGTCTAATTGAGGGATTTTTTTCCGGAAAAGCAATGAACTCGAATATGACGTATTGTTCTAGGCCCTGACACCTTAGAAATCCTCAAGCCCCTTCAGGGCGTGAGACAGCTTAGAATTGTCAGGGCTTAGAACAGTTCTAAATATATCATGGGGTAGAATTGTCCAGAATTGTTCTATGGCCAAGGCCGTAAATTGCCTCCGATAAAAGAGGAGGCAATAGCAGAAGGCGGGGTCTGGGGGCCGCCCAGGGCCCCCAGAAGCTATCGGTTTTTCAAGAAAACAAACCAAGCTTTCTAGCAAATCCTGATACCATTTTTATTATTTATTGAAGGTTTGTTTTAATAAACGAGAAGGTGCTTAATGCTACATATTCATATACTTTTCCTAAGTTTAAATTGCAAAAATCTTTAACATCGAACTTTATGACTTTGAAACTTATGCTTAAACGTACAAGCAAAGTTAGAGATGTTCACTGCAAAGTTTTTTTTAACAAGACCCATCATCAGGTGGTACTTAGGCCATTGATATGCTTACGGCTAAGTCTTGAATCATGAAAACTAAGGGAGCAGAAACACGAAAAAAAAAGATAGTGATTCTTTTTGTATGTTGCACCCATAGAGTTTTGATATCCATAGAGTTATGATATATCATAACTCCGTAGTGCACCCCATGGTGAATGTGTTAAACTTCTTTCTCAGAAAATGACCATAAGGATAAATATTGGACATATTGACTGGTTTTCATTGCCTATTTTAACATCCTTAAGTTAAATATCAAGACCGGTAACACCATTGCAAAAATTCACAAAGACACGTCGTGGTATTAAATCGAATTGAACGAAATTCCAGCAGTCAGTAAAAAGATAGACTGACAAACCGACAGAAAAGTTAATTTCAGTATCTAAAACGACAACATCTTATTAGAAAAAAGATGTTTAACATAAGTATGATGTTATTTGCATATATATATAAAAATCTAGTGGTCACTTTCAAACTAAACAGTCGATCGACTGTTTGCAGAACTTTTATACGGAGTTATCAATTTCATTAGCTAAAATGCACCAGAGCCTTAAATCATATAACCTATGAACGGTTTCACGGTTAAAGCCTCAATAAAGCTTAAAAGAACATTCTCAGAAGCAACCATTGGCATGATGCTTTCAAATATTTGCTACTGCTACTTACTAAGACCTTTGTTATTTTAGTATGAAAACTTTTTAAGTTTGAATAGAACAATCAAAATGATGTTTGAAGACAGATTCAAACATAAAATGGAGATATGAAGCAATCTTCCCTAAACCTTTTTTCTAGTTTTTCTTTTTTTTTTTTTTTTTTGAAATCTGAGGAGGCAGCTGCCTCCTCTGCCTCTATGTAATTTACGGCCTTGATGGCAGGACATGGCTTGTCATTAACTGTCCTAGAGCTGCAAGCAGAGCTGACTTATTACAGATATCTGAAAGTTTCCGACTGTTCTAAAGAGATGTTAGAACAAGCCTCAACTAAACACGCGTTCTTGGAAAACCGACCATGATCCTTTTTCACTATTGATAGAAGTTTTGGGGCCTTTTGGCTTGTCCGCTGCACTCCACTCGCAACAAGCCTGAACAGTTTTATAACTTGCGAAAGATCAGTCGGTCTTTTCCAAGAACTTTAGTAAAAACATATGTCTTTTGTTGTTTTTCTGTAGCTCTTTACCAAGAAAGAAGCTGCAATTTTACTGTTTGATTATTTATATTCAACATTGTAAGATGCGACCAGTTGTTTTTATCAACTAATAAATTAATCAAATAATTTACTTTTTTTAATTCTCAAGACTCTGTTATTGTTTGGTTTTTACTGAAGTTAAACTAAAATAAGGTATATATGAAATGTTTCATATTAATTTTTCGGGTTTTGAATTATTTTTTAAAAGAAATATGAAGAAAAAAATAGATGCATTTAGTAAAATCACAAGAAAAATATAGAAACAGTGGATAAATGCTTACGACGTGGGGTTTTTTTAATGAACAATACGTGATTTAGAGTGAAAGGGAATGCAAAAAAAAAACAAGATGATTTTTTTTCTGTTTCAGAGAGCTGATATGGCAATTGCCGATTTCACAATAACGTTTGACAGAGAAACGATAATAGACTTCACGAAACCGTTCATGGAGATTGGAATTTCAATTATGATAAAAATGCCAGATGTTGAAAAACCCGGTGTTTTCTCGTTTTTAAAACCTTTTAATTTTAAAATTTGGATATTTATTTTATTAGCCTATGCTTCGGTTAGTATTGGTTTGTTCCTAGTTAGTAGATTTAGTCCTTACGAATGGACGGACCTTAAAGGACAAAAAGACCCACAGTTGAACGAGGAATTTTCATTGTTTAATTCGTTTTGGTTCTCTACTGGTGCTTTGATGTTACAGGGAAGCGATTCTTGTCCAAGGTCAGTACAATCAATGGGTCCATGGATTGGGGGGGCAAATTTCCACTTAAATCTTTAAAAAAAATTAAAAAGTATTTATCTTTTTTTTACACAAAGAGGCGCCAATGGGGCATTCGAGTGTCAAAAGTCCGAATTGGCAACGAATAAACTAGTAAACACGAACGAACAAACAGTATGAAGAAACGAAAACAACAAACAAAAAACACAAAATCAACCCAACAGAAATCGACAACGCGAACTGAATATGGCACAAGTCATCATATGCTACTGAATTCAAGTCTTGTGCCTCGGTATAGCTGACAATTTCAACCTTAAGGACCGACCATTCAACTGGGAAGGGGTGGCTTGTTTTTTTCGTAACAATATTTCGAATTTGATTTTTGAAGAAAAAAAACATATTCTGCAGAGGGATTTTTGCTACATAAAATAATGCTAATAATGAAAACAATATTCTGTTGAGTTGCCTTTCTTTCTTATTTTTTTTTTTCTTTTTTATTTTTACTAAGCAAAACAAATAAACCAAGCCCCTCCATGTATATTAAATGATCCGTCCCTTATTTCATGTCATCTTCACCTTTTAATGTAGATTTTTTTAATTGTAGATCTATTTCTGGTCGCGTCATTGGTACCGTGTGGTGGTTCTTCGTTTTAATCATCATATCTTCATATACAGCGAATCTAGCAGCTTTTCTGACAATCGAACGCATGGTTTCCCCTATCGAATCAGCAGACGATTTATCGAGACAAACCGAAATAAAATATGGGTGTATTAATTCAGGAACAACTAGAGAATTCTTTGCTGTAAGTTTTAGTCGTTTTAATTCCCAATATAGTTCCATTCCGCTTCTCCCTTACGGGCCTCCAATAAATAGGCAGTGCGTATGTCGAATCTTTAAAGAACATAATTTATCTTTTATTATTGGTTGCATCTTAAAAAAAGAATTCATATTTCATTCTTTACGGTTAAAACACAGAATAAGTGATTAAAGAAGATAATATTGAAAACTTTATGAAAATATGAACTAATCATGCATGAATCTCGAAGGCGGGAACCGACTGCCAAAACAGTTGATTAAGTTAAGCCCCTGTTCCGACATCTAGGTTTTACTACGCTTTAACACGTCACGTATCAAAGCAACTTTATGTCATTATTTCTTAGTGTCTACGTTGTACCAGTCATTAGCTAGGTTTAATTAAAACGCTTTCCCACGTTACGTATAGCCAGTTTTGCCTTCGAGCCGTTTTGGATTTTTCTAAGTTTTGCGACGAAATATAAAACCAATCCCCTTTCTTTTGATTGTACGAAACAGCTAGCAATGAACCGCTTAAAGATTTGAAGATTACGTAGTAAACGTAGTGATACTTATCGATTCGTCTAGATACCTACGTACTAAAACGTGAGAAAATCTAGCAAAACGTAATGGAAACGTACAAAAACCTTATGAAACCTCGTGATACCTAGGGAACCGTAATAACACGTGTTGGTTTGCATTCGTTAACATTTTAAAAGGTTTTTGTAACGCTTTTACTAGGTGTTATTACGTTTTAACAACGTTTCACACGTTTAAGTACGCATTCGCTACGTATACGTATGATTTTATATGCCACTTTTGCGTTGTGCAACAACACGACCTGTCACGTTTATGCTTAGGTATATCCACGTTTATAGCGGATTTTCATCCTTTCCGGATTTGACTTACACTTAATCGATCTTTGGCAACGTGCCGGGTGTGATATAGCAAGCAGGAACTGCTTACTCTTCCGGAGCACCTGAGTTCACTCTCGTTTCTACTTGAGTTCGCATTGCTGAATGCGGTTTTGTTGTTATTTGTGTGTGTGTGTTTTATGTTGTTATGAGGTTTGTTTTGTTGTGATGATTTTTTGTCTGCCGGTTTTGTCTTTGTCTTTACTGTTTTATGATACTGATTACCCCTTTGGTACACCTTTGCTTCTTTCAACTACGTGTCGGTACGGTTCGCTACGTTTATGGCTGTTTCGTCTTCGAAACATATTAAAAGGGGATGTCCGAAACTGTAGGCCTTTAGCCACTTGATACTTCCATATTATGTAAAATGATGTGTTTTTTTTTTACTTGCATCATCTCCATGCTTTATATATTTGTCCATCTTTTATCTTTATGATTTATTTATTTGTAGAATTCCAAAGTACCAGTATACCAAGATATGTGGCGTTTTATGATGTCAAACCCACACAACATGGTAAACACATCTTCGGAGGGGATAGATCGAGTGCGGAACTCGAAGGGCAAATACGCCTTCCTAGTAGAGAGTAACGTCATCGAATACGAAAATAGCGTCCAACCATGTGACACGTTTAAGGTGGGGCGTAACCTTAACAACAAAGGATTTGGTGTTGCAACTCCGAAGAAATCAGAACTCAGGTAACAATGTGGATATTGTCAAAATATATTTCGATGCCAACAAAATATGCATTGGGGGAAATTTTTGTATTTTTTCAATACATATTTGCAATTCCTCAGATCTATGAGTGCATTCTTTTGCAGCACATGAGTTTACTTTGAGGTCCTGAATTCAGTTAAGTTGTTAAGTGTGTCTTTCGTTGTGTTTTAGCCAGCTGTTTTCTTTGGTTTCTACCTTAAATATATACTGGATTCTACAATATACATGGTCAACATAGAACAACTATGATAATTACAATGACATCAAACTCATCAAAAAAAAAGCTTTAAGTTCAGACACATTTTAAAATGTATGTCTTGCACTGTTTATACTTTTGGTAACTTTTCAAAATGTTTTTGCTATTTATCAGTTTTTCCATGTTAAGAAGATAATGAGATGTTGAAAATTAACCTGCAATATCAACGATAATTTGTATCTATTTCAGGGATGTTTTAAACCTACATGTATTAGAACTCACAGAAGATAGTACACTTATAAAACTTAAAAATAAATGGTGGAGTGACAGAAGTCAATGTTCTAATGCTGGCGGAAAGGTATTAATGGCATCATTATATTATATAATAATTTATTTTATCTTGAATTTATTAGTTAATACGTCCTTAATTTATTCGTGTTAAAAGAAAGATAACTCTGATGAGTCTTAAAAGACAATATGTTGTCTAGTCTCGAGACTATATGTTGTCTGGAATTTTGTCGTAATTTTGATTATGTGAAGGCTGTCTACGTGAATACTTTCAATATATGATTGCTTGTTGCGGCGTCACAAATAAAAATATGAACTTTTAGTGTTTATTAAGAAAATAGTGCTAACAAGTGGTGGTAACAGATAGAAATAAAATGTTTCCACGCAATAAACTTAAGATACAACCCGTTATTATTCCGGGCGTCATGCACCAACCTTAAAACAAATCAATATGGACTGAAAGGAACTCATCATATTCTCTTGCAGGATTCTTCTCGTAAAAGTTCCTTGTCTCTCAGTAACGTAGCAGGAGTCTTTTACATTCTGATAAGTGGTTTGGTGATTGCTGTCATATATGGTACCTTGTCATTCATTGCTTTAAAAGTTCGATTGATGCCAGTCGTAAGTATATTTTGGCAAAACTTTCGTTTGTACTTGTCTTTTTGATTTTTCTGTTCCTTGTTAAAGAATGGGGTCTACCTGTGACTATTTCAGGACTGGATTTGAATTATATGCATTTAATTTAGACCATGGGCCAATTGCAGAACCACGAGCAGCGCCTATTGGCCTCGTCCAAGGCTGCTGTCGGTTGTCCATTGTGGTTTTCCTGAATTGTCGCTTGATTGTGGGCTGTGTAATGTGTACACTTATTGACCGTTGCATCACGTTTGCTAGTTTTCACATTATGTTAGGAAGAAATAATTGAACGTTTACTGTTGTCTGAAATTGATGTTAAATTGAACCAATGAATACTGATTAAATGTTAATTTGAAATTTTCTAGTAAGAAAACCCATGCATCAGACTTTTTTTTCTTTCTTTGCTTTTTTTAAAAGAAGCTTTTATCATAACATTATGTGCATTCTTCCTGGTGTTTTCTACATGTACGGTATGATTCATATGATAGTTATGTATTCCTTCAGAACGTTTAAAACATCCGAGTTATTAAGACAAAGAAAAATTAACGAAATGAGAACGGATGCAGGTGCAGTAGGAGCGTCAAACAATTCATTACAGTATAATTAATTTCATACTTGTTGTTTTACAACTTCTTATTCGCTATTTAAATATTTAAAAGTGTCCATTTTAATTGTTGCTTGCGACTCATTGTAGTGATCACTTTTCAGGCTTCCTATGCAAAAGGTCTTCCACTTTCTCCGACTAGTTTTGAAGTTGAAAAGGGAAATGGTAGTCTGAGCGAATATGCAATTAACAACGGCCATTCCCATCAAGACGGCGATGGTGTCAAAACTGTAACTATACATAATATTTTATTTCAAATTTTAAGTTTTAACAATATTACTATAAGAGTTGCACAAAAAGCTTTATCTAGTCAAACCATTAGGAACCCACCATTTAACTTAAAGAGGGGACTTTTTTTTTTCTTAGAAAATATTTTGAATCTGACTTTCGTTGCAAAAAATATTTTGGCAGCAGACAAATTTAATTGACCTAAAGATGGAAGAAGCAAAGAGGCACCAATGGAAAATTCGAGTGTTTAATGTCCAAAAGTGCAACGATAAAACCGGTAAATATGGACGAAAACAGCACAAAAAACGCAAAACACACAAATCAACCGAACAGAAATCAACATCGAGAATGAACTCATATGCAACGGAAGAGTAAACACTCATAAAACAGAAATCCATTCTTAATATTTGTTACATTTGTTTATAAATACCAAGTTTATTCAACCAATGAATTTTATACACCTTAAGGTCTGTTAATTGAGTTGAGTTTTTCACTCAGTGAGTCGTCGGTTTATAAATAAAACGACGGCTCAATGATGTTTCTAGGGTTACACGTCGATCATGAGCATGGAAACCGGGTGAATGTAAGAAGCAAAGGTGTACCAAAGGGGTAATCAAACATCATTATTCTGATAGACAAAGCCAAACTCGGTAGACAAAAATTCATCACAACGAAACAAACCACACAACATCCAACTTCTTTCATAGTTGAAAAACACATAGCACTAGAACATAAATTACTTGTCTGATTTTTTTTTTGGGGGGGGGGTAATATTTGACCAAGATATCAAAAAATCATTGCAGTTGACAATATCGAAGTTGAAATAATAAAAAGACTATTTTTCAGTACACCTACAACGCACCACCTATGATAGGATTCGAAGCTTTTCAACAACCACAAGAACATTCTGATGTTTGATGCTCGCTGGAAGACTTTTTTCAATTGGTCTGCAACTATAACAACATAATAATGTTTCATGCATCACCAGGATCCTTGAAGAATTTTACAGTCGATATAAGTAATATGAGAACATTCCGGATATTGATTAATCGCCATCGTACCAAAAACGTTTATTCTATTGTTTTGAAAACAAAGACACTTAATTTTCAATGCAATGCTAGGAATGGTTAGTAAAGTTGAAGATACACCTCAAGATCGTATTTCGATAAACTTTTAAAGTTATTTTGAAGTTTTATCACTAGTCATTTATCATTTTTTGGCAACTAAAAGTACACTCTAAGATGCATATATTAAATCGCAGTTGTTCGTAAAACTTTAAAAAAATGTTTTGAAACCTCAATAACAATACGACGTTTTATAAATTGTTCTATTCATGTATAACTGTAATACATGTATTTATATGTTTTTTTTTACAAAGAAAACACTATTTCTGTTTTGATGAATTATAAACGTTCTATAATTTACTTTGTTGCGGGAATAATGATTGTAAGAACAATTCCATTTTTGACGGATTTCATGGGGTAAAATTATAGAAATATAGAAGTAGTGAATGTCGTGCAGCGGTTCGGGAAAGAAATTTGCATAACAGTTTCCTCAGCAACAACTTATAAAAGCCACTTGAAATTAGTATACAACATCGGGATTGAGTTCCATAAGGTTGGATTCGATTCTAGGTCTGTCTACTTCCTGTTTAATGAAATTCGGTTAATTTTGACTTTGACAGATCTTTATTATATTGTAATTGCTTTGTAAATCTAGTACTGGTTTTTACAGCTATAAAAAAATCTATATTTTCCATTGAGCATTTAATTAAATCTGTCATCATAATTAAAAGAACATCAGCTGTATACAGTCGGTGATACTGAAGTGTGTCACTACCGGTGCATTGCTTTTGCG
This sequence comes from Arcuatula senhousia, assembly GCA_963971305.1. Lineage (NCBI taxonomy): Eukaryota > Metazoa > Mollusca > Bivalvia > Mytilida > Mytilidae > Arcuatula > Arcuatula senhousia. Next base: position 6,785,853 of record OZ020312.1, on the reverse strand, counting down.
CCAATTTATATTACTTTTGTACCAAAAATTATTTCATTTGCGCCAATACTCCTGGCATATTACGGAGCCCGGATAGGGACATACAAAGAAAAAAAATATATTGTGCGCACAACATATTATGTTGTGGGCACATTATATTATCTTGTGCGCACAACATATTATATTGTGCGCACAACATATTATATTGTGCGCACAACATATTATATTGTGCGCACAACATATTATATTGTGCGCATAACATTTTATATTGTGCGCATAATATTTTATGTTTTGCGCACAACATATTATATTGTGCACACAACATATTATTTTGTGCACACAACATATTATTTGATTGCACACACTAAAATAATATGTTATGCGCTCAAAATAATATGATGTGCGCACAATATAATATAATGTGCGCTCAAAATAATATATTGTGCGCTCAAAATAATATAGTGTGCGCAAAAAATAATACATTGTGCGCAAAAAATAATATATTGTGCGCACCAAATAATATATTGAGCGCACAAAATAATATATTGCTCGCACAAAATAATTATAATGAGCGCACAACATATTTTTTTTCTTTGAATGTCCCTATCCGGGCTCCGTAGCATATAAAGTGTTGAGGGATGTATTTTTATTTTTAAAAATACATGTATATAGTACTAAAATTTAAATTAAGATAGCAAGAGATAAAAGTAGCAGCACAAAAAATGTTTGGAAATAAGAGCAAGAATTCGAGCAAGATCAATGTTCTAAAATGAAGTACCATGTCTTTTCGTCAACAAAGTTTAAACAACACTCAACATGGATTTTTATACCAATGCTTTTTAGAGAATATCATAACACAGAATTGCGAGGCAACGCAATAAACATTACCCGAGAATAGCGGAAATGAAAGATTTCTTATTGGCACAATTGATTTATAACCTTGTGGTGCAAATGCATATTTAAGAAATAGGCGCAAATGCAATACGCCCATAACCACACGAACATTCATGTTTTGACACTTTTGTATGTTTGTTTTATTGTTACATATTGTTAAACAGAGATTTGCATTATTGTCTGTTAGGTGCCAAATTATGCTTGTTTTTAATAAATATTTAAAATGTAGAAATAGTATTCTAAATGTTTTAAAAAAACTTACTTGGATGCGAGTATAGAATGAAGTTCTATTACATGCAGGGTTTTTGTGACATTTTCTGACATTGAAACATTTAAAATAAAAAAACATTTAGTATACATGCATGACGCAAAATTACACAATAGATATTGTGAAAAAAAATCAAAGAAACAGCTGTTTTATTGCCGTTATTCATCCTGAAATCATAGGATTTGATATTGATAGATGTAACTTCTATTACTTTCAACCATTCTTCAAGTTGTTTTCCAATTTTGATGGATGATTATACACGTACCTGTCTGATAAGGTGAATATGTGTTTGTGTGTTAAATTACGCCCTTTTTATAGTGCCGTGCCTCTTACCATGTACTAAAGATGTTGGACTTCTGTCCAATATTTTTATTATATTGGCAAGTGAGTAGTTAATGATATTGTCTTGCATGCAGAACAAGAATTAAACAGTGCAAAGCTATAGTAAAATTTATCTTACCAATCTGTGTTTTACTTAGTGACATAGATGAGTTCAAAACATGTGACTGATTTAACATAATAGCTATTATATGGTATTTAAGAAAAAAAATTGTTCAAAATTCAATTAACTTTACAATATCTCAAAATGTAAAATAGTTTTGATTATTTGCATATTGATTTTACATTTCAAGTAAAGCAATAAAAAAGGTTGTATTCTCTTGTTTTAACATTACCAAATAAAAATAGAATGTAAAAGATTTATATGCAAAGGGGGAGACAACATCATTTTTTCTATTTTTTCAAATTCGGTTTTGCCAAAAATTGTTTCCGTTATATGTTTTGATTTTATCAAAATAAATGTATAATACTAATATTTTTAAATAAATAATGTAGAACAGCTTCACCTTCTGAACACCATGGATAAGAATTTAATTACCGAAGACCTGGTTTAATGAATGAAAAATAATTTCAATTCTAAACATAATTCTACACCTTAAGATTTGTGTTCAGGGAAAAAAACTTCATTCAAAAAATTTCTGACTATGATAAGACAATAATTTCCTGTTGGTTAGACAAATTTATAATTGCACAGCATGTTAAAGTATTCAACTTGCACAGTTCATATTTTCACTTTCCAATTAACCGAAATTATTGTTTGGAAGTACAATAATCTTGGTACACGATAAGAGGCAAGGCACAATAACGCACGTAAGCCATATAAGGCGGTAAGTTTTAATGGTGGAAGAAACCGGAGTGCTCAGAGGAAACCACAAACCTTGTCGGATAACTGACAAACTTAATCACACACATGTGTGGAAATACCGATTTTTTTTTTGGAAATTGCAAGCGGGATTCGAACGCCCACTAGGGGTGATAGGCTTGAGATCGATAGCGTAGTATTTAAACCAGTGCCTTAGGCCACTTAGCGACCAAGGCAACCTAATGAAGTCACATGAGATGGATAACAATTATAGTATTACGAATCTAGAGTTCTACATATAGTTGGACTGAACAGTTTGGAACCGTTGCTCTTTGGGTTCCTTTTCATGAAATGTTCTTATTAATGAGTCACTGTTTTTGTATGTCATTCAAATGAGTTTCGTGTTTATTAGTTAAAAGATTAACAAAATAGGATAATTTGTACGCAATGTTTTTTTTTACTTATCTGATAGTTACATTAACATTTTTATGGCCCGACCACATCCATGTAGTTCTAACCTTGTCTGTCCGTATCACTTTGTTTAATTTCTTGATTAAGGTCCATTACTCGGATACTAGACGTTTGGGGTCATTGATATTTCACCACTAAATGGTTATTTGGTAACATGTCACCACCCACGAGACACTGGGTCACTGTGACCTATATTTTGTGCTTGAATGACTTTGGTTTAGTTCTTGGTTAAGGTCCAGTTGTGTCTTTGGTAACATGACGCCACCCACACGAAATCCTGTATGCCATGATTGAACTACTTTAGTTCTTGGTTCGAATACTTTATGTTAGGGGTCAATGATATTTCACTAGTCTACTAGAAGCCTTTTGTAAAACCACCGACCAGAAATTAGGTCACTACGACTTTTATTTTACGCCATAACACTTTTGATAAATTTCTTGGTAATGGTCCATATCCTAGGTAAAACATATTGGTGGTCAATTGTATTTCAAGAACGGGAGGGCCATCCTGTGGTTTATTGACACATTTTCAAAATCGGCAAACAATAAATGACAACTACATAACAAACCACAAAACAAACAAAATACACACATAACAACCAAACTGCAATCAGCAACGCAATTCTTGCTTCCTATAGCACACTCGTCATGTGGCAAACGATTGATTAAGTGTGGGTAAAACCCAGAGAGGATGACAATGCTAAAACTCTAAGTCTAACCATCGTTTACGCTCATATAAGAAATAGAAAACCCTTAATAATATTCGGTATTTTCTATATGTACATACACTTAGGTTTTCTCACAAAAAAGTTCAATCTGTAAAAAAAAACTTCCGACATGTTGAAATAAACTCATGTGTGCTTCTATGCTTCATTTCAAAAACAGCAAACATACAAGTCAAACATTTAATAATTTTCTGAAATAATAACGTCTATAAAAAGTAAAGAATATTGAAAATAACACAGATATACAAAGTTTGACTTTGGCTTATAAAACTTAGTAAAAGAATCATATGAATTGCATGCATATTTTGCTGAAAAATGAATTTAATTGCCCCTACCCTGAAATTGGTCAAATACTGATTATCTTGTGAACGATCAATAATTTTTTTTTTTTATAATCAAAGATAATCAAATCCATCACTTAAATACACGTACATTACAAAATAGCCATATATTTAATTTTTCTTTTCGGCATTACACCCTCTTCACATATACGAGATTTCTTTACGAGTTGTTGCGATTTTCAAAATATATAGTTTTACAAGTTCTTGCGAGATTTTCTTCCAACCTTTTACGATCTATTTCCGAGTTGTCACGATTTCGTCAGTTGTGTGAAATTTTACAAACTCCCGTCCAGCTACGATACGAATTTTATTTTGACGTGTTTACGCGCATGTTACGGGCTTACGGTGACTCTACGACGTCTTTACGAGTGAATTGTGATAATGAAAAGGATATTGTAACTAACTCGCAAACCACTCGTAAAAGAAGTCCTTTGCGAGGTCTTCCCGAGTAAGTTACGATTAAAGGCGAGTAATTTACGATCTCTACGAGTTCTTAACGAATTATTCACGATGTGTTTACGAGTTAAATTATGATATCGTTGCTTTTTCAACTCGTAATACCCCTTCGCATATACGATATTGTCTTACGAGTTGGTACGATTTTCAAAATTTATACTTTTACGAGCTCTTACGAGAATTTATTCCAATCTTTTACGATCTATTTCCGAGTTGTCACGATTTCGTCAGTTGTTCGGAAATTTTTCGCACTCCCGTCCAGAGACGATACGAATTTTATTTTCGAAGTGTTAACGAGCATTTAACGATGACTTTACGACGTTTTTACTAGTGAATTGCTATATTGGAAATGATATCGTAACTAATTCGCAAACCACTCGTAATAGAATTCCATTGCGATGTCTTCCCGAGTGAATTACGAGAAAAGGCAAGTCATTTGCGATCTCTGTGAGTTTTTTACGAGTTATTTGCGATGTGTTTACGAGTTGAATTATGACATTGTTGTTTTTTCAACTCGTAAAAGTCTTAAGAAAATCCTCGTAAAACTTTAACGAGTTCTTACGATTTCACACGAGCTAGAAAGACCTATTTACGAGTAACAAAGAGTGATTTGCGAGTCTTCGCGATCGAATACGAGTTGAAAACTCGTAAGAACTCGTAAGAAAATCTCGTATATTTGAAGGGGGTATAAAATGAATTTAGACTAGTTAACCCTGAGGTTCTGCCTACCCCAGACGTATTTTGATCTTTGTAAAAATTTGGTTTCCCTGTAAGGTATTTTTTATTGTTCAATGCTCTTATTTTTTATTCAGTGTTTGGCTTTTTCAATATTTTGGGTAGAGAACCTCTGACGAGTCTTAAATGAACAATACGCGCGTCAGGCGAGTTAGATTTATTGTCTGGATCTTTGTTGTAATTTTCATTTCATTCTATTTAACTAACAAAATTTCATTATTGTTCTACCAACAAGAGTCATATTTCGATTGAGCAGAAATTTCTTAAGTGAATTTTCAAAGTTTAATCTACATTTCTCATATTTTCAATTTCGACTCTAATCTTAACTATAATGATAACACCTAAGATTTATGGCTTTTACAGTTCGTCGTGTGTAGTGTACTCTTTCATTTGTTTACGACTTGTTGGCATTTCATTTGCCCAGAATTTAACTTCTTCCATCTTGTATTTTTGTTCCATAGATGGCGTTGCTTTTATATCTTTCGATTGGATCGTACTGCTGCCATTGAACTGCTCCAGTGCCCCCGTCTGGTACTCTGAACAACAGACAAACTTTTATTAGAATCATTCATTTTCATATTTCATATTATTGTGGATTCATTTATTTTGAGGGTACCAATTTTCGTGGGTTGATGAAAAATGATCGGTTCGTGGATTCTTACATTCGTGGTTATGAAATCTGCAGCATACAGACCAATGTAAAATTTAGCGAGGTATCAAATTTCGTCGGTCAATTCCACCAACCAAAATCACGACAATTGATACCCCATGAATAATAATGAAACCACAGTATCAAAGTATTACTAAGTAGACGAAATAGACGAAATGATAGACCGAAGTTGAAATTGATACAATTACTGTAAACGTGATATATCACTGGGCAATTTTAGTAGATCTAACCTTTTAAGTGGGAAATAAGTTAAAAATATAGTTTTATATACTTTGCTTGAAAATAAAGTAAATTTTGGCATTAAGCCGAAAATTGATTTATTCAAGGGTTACTTCAAGCCTATGGTTATCAGGTACAGTTACGGGTATATTTACTTTGTTTTAATCGTTTCTTTTGTAAGTGCATACTTGTGACGTCATGTATTACGTACTTCCTTACGCAGTTTAGAAATCGATAAGCGAGGACGTGTTTATTTTCCATAACAAATCACAAAGGAATTTGCGAATTTTTCTTACGGTAAGGTACATTAGCTGATAAGAACCTTTAAATGATTATTTAGGAAAACATTTGTTTGTAATTGTGAAATTACAGAAAAAGTAACAAAGTATTCTGACATTCGCAAAGTTGTTTTCTTTTACTTCTGATCAGATTGTATCGATTCGTCAATTCCAGGTTTAATTTTTTTTTCAAAACTTAATCAACGGCCATGCATTTAACAAAGCGATTTATATGAAAGATCATTATATAATGTAGTGTTTAAACTTTATAACTATTTTTTTTTCATGTATTATTTGTTTATATTTTATTAAAAGTATGGAATTTTGTACATAATTTAAGTTTAACAAATTGGTCAGGTATCGTTTAATGCAAATTATTTTTACCGTTTTACTTTAACACAATAAAAAAGAACGAAAAGAATTATTGATTTATTTTAATTTTTATTCGACAAGTTTATGAATAACATTTATAAATTCATTATGCAAATTGATACACGGAAACGCACATCCTAACAATATTAATTTATGCAAACTATAAGTGAAATGTGAGCTATGAAGACAAGATTGTTTTACAAGAATTTCATGAAGAAGAAAATACTATTGATACATGTACTCTAATAATAATCAGAATAAAAAAAATAAATAAATAAATAAAAGGCAAGTTATTAATTAGTTTTTGGTCAGTTTCAGTGTAACCAAATGGCTCAATTTCCAGCCGGGAAAAGAATAAAGGCGACGAAAGCAGCAGCCGAGAAATTTACCAGTCCTTCCGTTCAAAATCCAAGACGAGCAACAACTTCATCAATTGATTCATCATCTAATGATATGTTTAAACATGCCCTCTGCACAGTAAAACTTTTTTCAATTAAAGGTCAACATGAATCAAAAGTTCACGCTTGCGGAATAAAAAACCAGCATTACTTCAAAAATATAGCAGCTTCCTCCTTAATATATTAACAGTTACATGCACCGATTAAATAATTTAAATCCCTTTTCAAATACACATTCGAAGGACATCAACATGATAAACGAGAAATGCAATTTGTTAAACATTGGAAGTACATTGTATGTAAACATGTATTTAAAATTATGTTTTAACATTTTTGCAGTAACGTAGATGGTTTCCATTGGTAACAGAAATGCAGGGAAACTATGTGTTTATATTGAACTTTAAGAAATACCTTCATGAATTTTTAAATTCATGGGTTTCATTTGATGGTTTGTATGGCAAATCAAATAATTGAATGTCCTTTAATGGAGAAAATACTTCTTTGATTGTCCGTTGCAATGTAATATAGCTAGATGTGTGTTCATCATATATTGAGGGATTACTCCATTCGTTTACACCCTTGCTATCTCTGAAAGACAAGAGCTTGGTTATTTTAAATGTACAAGTCTGTTAAATACTGGTTATTGAGTGCCTTTTTGGATTATTTAATATAGAAATAAGTCTTTAAGGCGTTCAACTAATTTACTAGTTATAAAGAAGAAATAATTGCAAACTTACAGCACTAACTCAATAACTGAATGCAAAATATTTTTTTCTGAGTTTCAGTCTCACTATACATTGTCATGCCGGAGATCTTAACAGGAAGTAGTTTGTGCATAAGGAGTCAAATATCAACGGGTAAAGTCACCGTAATGTTAAAAAGACAAAAGGTAAGGTTATTATGTAACATCACACACAAACATAATTAATAAAAAAAAATACATAATTATTTCGTATCAAGTTCAAAGACTATCAAGGATGATGACAAAATTGAAATATAATATTTATATTATACTAAATATCTTTATGTGAAATTTTGATCTTATATAGTTTAAAAACCCTCACATTTGAAAATGTTTACCATGATTGTTTAATCCTATTGTACTATATCGACCAGAAAACATCATGAGAATTAGATATCGTTTCTTTTTTATTTAATTATTTGTTATCGAAGATATTAGTTTTACATTGTAGCTTGTTCTGTTCTTTATTATAAGTTTTATAGTTTAGTTTGCTGTTTTTTAATTGTTGTTTTATCTTGTCCAGTCATACCAATAATTGTTTTATCTACGGTCTTTTGACTGTTTTATTCCGAACTTTTATTATAGAAATCAAACTTGTTTGTGTCCCGATTTATATGGCTGAAACACCGCCGACGGGACATAAAGCAAACAACAATCATTCAATCAATCAGTATTAGATAATTTGTAAAGATACTCAAGCACTTGTTAAAATTGTAAATGAAAGATTGCGTTACTATAGCACCATTTGTGAACAGTTATATACATTTGTATATAAACATTGATCAGGAACAGAATTTCAAAGCAGTCTCATGCACTGCCACTGAGCTAAAAATTACAAATACAGACATATTTTAGACCCTTCAGCGTCCATGTGTTAAACTGACAGTTTCTCCATTTGCACTATAAGTTCAAGTTGTTATTTTCAAAGTTAGCAGCAAGCAAATATCCTTTATCTTGATTATTTCATCGAATTGTGCCAGGTAAACCAAAATATCATTAAAATATGAAGTAAATTTACTGCACGCAATCACACACACACACACACACACACACACACACCAAACCAAAGGTAAATTTACCACACACACACGTTAGGTTAAAAAAAAATAATAATAATAAAATAATAACAATAAATAAATCCTCGCCATATCATTATTTGAAAATAGTTATCTATTAATTCAACCGAAAACGACGAGGATATAAACCTATATCCCTCCAGCCTACATTGTGTACATGAAGCAAATAGACAGTTTTATTTTCATAGTTGTCAACAAACATCCTTAAAGTTAAACAATTTATTTTAAGAAATTAAAAATAAATAATATGAATAGAATAAATAAAATTAGTTGCAGATGTCATACACAACTCACACCTGCAATAGTACATTTGGTAAACGTACAACAACTGTTAATGTAATTTAAGATAATTATTGGTTAAATGTATCTGTAAATCTCGTCCCAGAATAATAACTGATCAAAATTTTATAGGAGAATTTATTTATAAAATACAATTAAAACGTGTCCATATATGTATCATTTCAAACAATTATTCAAAACACACAAACGATTTATTTATTTATATCTTATTCTATTTTTTTATTTATTTTATTTTATATTTTTTTTTTCCGCAAAATTATGCTAGCATTAGCTGTTTTGGAAATATCATATTTCAAGCATACATAATGCACGAAGTATTAGTATTCATAAGAATACTTGGGGCTTTCAAGAACACGTACACATAAAAACACTAAATTCACACTTGTACATAGGTGTCCATGTACATTTTCTTGCATAGGCTCAAACTTGAATTGGTATATATAAAGCATAGTTGTATTGACTTACATTGAAATTTTAAAAAATTATAAAAATAGTGTTATCAACTACCAGTAATAAATTTATTTTACGCATGAAATTTCAAAACACATGGTATATAATATAAAAGGGCACACATGTCGTACACCTTATTGATAATTGGTATGGAATTTTGTGGCAGGTTTATGGTGGTCTTAGGGCACTAGACGTGATTCCTTAACCATTCCAAAAATAAAAAATAAATCTGTCCAAAGTTGAAGATTCCCGAGATTTTCTTTGTTTTCGTACAGGTGAGGTGGAACCGATTTTCATTATGTTAAAGTTTGGTTTTTGAGAAACCGTATTAAATCATTATACGACAAATACTTAATATTTATCCTTCATGTGTCCTAATGTAAGACATGTTTGAATTTCTCTCTCGACTTAAATGCAGTTATGCATGTTCTGCTGAAAATGCTGATGCAATAATGGTTAGGATACGTAATAATGGCTCTATTGCCGAATTGGTTCCTTTGAAATTAAGATGGGCGGACAAATAACAAATATAGTTACATTTAGTCAAATAAATTGTTTAAAGATGATATGGTTTATGGTTTATTCTAATTAAACGGGAACAATGAATATTTTCAGTCGAATTACTAAATACCATTCAATGATCATTAAAACTATTATACAGCATCCCCTTTTCCATCATGTAGACTTATTTAATTAGTTTGAACATTTGGTCTATGATTTTCGGCAGGAATTGGTCACGGCAGCTCAGACCGCAAATTTTGCCGGTAGACCTGTCTTCGCCAGGCCATTGGCCTACTTCGCGCCGTGTGAATCATTTTATCACAGGATTCAAAACTTTATTCCACTGATAAATAAATTAAGGACGAAACTTCAATTATGAGAATCACTGTATCCCAGGGTTCTCTTGTACTCTCAATTAAGCACGAACGTTCAATTATGAGAATCACTGTATCCCAGGGTTCTCTTGTTCAAAGTTAATCTATCTATATATATTGTATCTATATATCTGCTTAAATGTGGTCTGCCAAATATATCGGCGACACAAAACTATAATGATTAAACAAATCTATCTATATATATCTATCTATATTGTATTTATATATCTGCTTATGTAGTCTGCCAAATATATCGGCGACACAAAACTATAGTTAATTATATCTTTATTCATGAACATTTAAATATATCTTAATATTCATGAACAGTTAAATGTATCTTTATGAACAATTTGAATTGATCTATCTACTTGTCATTGTAAATACATTTGCTTATTAAATGCCATGGCCTTTCCTGCCAAACTTTCTGTTTCAGTTATTTATGCATCTTGAATAAGTAAATTTTGGCATTAAGCCGAAAATTGATTTATTCAAGGGTTACTTCAAGCCTATGGTTATCAGGTACAGTTACGGGTATATTTACTTTGTTTTAATCGTTTCTTTTGTAAGTGCATACTTGTGACGTCATGTATTACGTACTTCCTTACGCAGTTTAGAAATCGATAAGCGAGGACGTGTTTATTTTCCATAACAAATCACAAACCCTCCCACCCGCAACCTTTTAATAATTGTTTTATTGCATGAATCATGTGAATGCTTGAATCGTGTTGCTGGTTTTCGTTTTTCTTTATAATTTCAGCATCCTGTTTCTCAAGCTGAAGACGTTGTTGGGTATCGAAAGACTGAGGACTTTATAGACCTATATGTAGAGAAAACAAGAAACGAGCATGGTGTTTTTGATCAACTAGTTTATTACTCGAGAGATTCGATATGGATATTGTAGATGTTATTAATCTTGTTACTTGACGTCAAAAGATTACAAAACTGAAAAGCCTACTTCGCGCCGTGTGAATCATTTTATCACAGGATTCAAAACTTTATTCCACTGATAAATAAATTAAGGACGAAACTTCAATTATGAGAATCACTGTATCCCAGGGTTCTCTTGTACTCTCAATTAAGCACGAACGTACAATTATGAGAATCACTGTATCCCAGGGTTCTCTTGTTCAAAGTTAATCTATCTATATTGTATCTATATATCTGCTTAAATGTGGTCTGCCAAATATATCGGCGACACAAAACTATAATGATTAAACAAATCTATCGATATATATCTATCTATATTGTATTTATATATCTGCTTATGTAGTCTGCCAAATATATCGGCGACACAAAACTATAGTTAATTATATCTTTATTCATGAACATTTAAATATATCTTAATATTCATGAACAGTTAAATGTATCTTTATGAACAATTTGAATTGATCTATCTACTTGTCATTGTAAATACATTTGCTTATTAAATGCCATGGCCTTTCCTGCCAAACTTTCTGTTTCAGTTATTTATGCATTTTGAATAATCATTCATGTTGGATTTGTTGAGATTGCAAACGTAGCAAAAACATACCCCACGGGACAATATCCATGTTAATTTACAGCATTTTGTTATTTCAATCGTCATTTACAGATTTTCGCACGTCATAAATTTCCTCCTTTAATACTTTATTGATTGTTTTATTTTAGCTAATTTCAGCCAGTGCACCTGAGCTTTCTTTCTGATTTTAAAACTGTTCAAATGTTGGGGTTATCTTTGTATTATGGACTTCTGGAATCAAATGACCCTATTCATTAAGTTTTACGCAGGCACATTTGGTGATTAAAATGACAAGTAAAACCTACAAACGTTCAAATTATTACATATGTATGCTGTTCGTGTTTTTACTCATGCTTTATAATCATTTAAGGGGAGGGTTCTCCTATATTTAAAAAAAGGAATGGATAAAGGCTCATTTGTTTTATAAAATATAGAGAAATGACCAAACAGACAAGTAAGAATGGTAGGCCCATGTGCTAATTTTCAAGTTTTGAATGTTTTTTTTTGTGCGAGAACAATCTTAAGTTGTCATTATATATGACAGAGTAATGGGTATTTAATTTAAATTTAACGAAAGTATAAAATATGATCATGTTGAGCAAATTTTCTTTCAAACTACATAATACTTACCCAGTTCTAGCAAACGATGAAAGATAATTGATAAATGTTTTTGAAAACTCTTTATCCTCCTTAGATAACTAACTGTAGCTGGTATTCATTGAAGGCATGAAATCTTTCATGTCAAAGAGGTACTCAAGATCAGCCCCGTGTGGAGCTCCTTTGGCATATTTGGGTGATTGACTTATAAGAGAAGTTTGTTTCTTTGGAAAAAAAACATATTGATACGTGGCTCCGACCGAAGAAGTGTGATGATCTAGCATTCTAAGTGCGGGAATCGTCCACCAAGCGGCATTCATAAAATCAATGATATTTCACTAATAGAAGGCTTTTGGTAAATAATATTCGGTATTTTCTATATGTATACACTTAGGTTTTCTCACAAAAAGTTCAATCAGTAAAAAAAAACTTTTTTGCCCCTACCCTGAAATTGGTGAAATACTGATTTAACGAGCCTTTTACGGTGACTTTACGACGTCTTTACGAGTGAATTGCTATATCGGAAATGATATCGTAACTAACTCGCAAACCACTCGTAATAGAATTCATTTGCAATGTCTTCCCGAGTGAGTTACGAGTAAATGCAAGTCATCTACGAGTTTTTTACGAGTTATTTGCGATGTGTTTACGAGTTAAATTATGACATTGTTGTTTTTTTCAACTTGTAAAAGTCTTACGAGGTTTTTTGACATGTCAAAAATCCTCGTAAAACTTTCACGAGTTCTTACGATTTCACACGAGCTAGAAAGACCTATTGACGAGTAACAAAGAGTGATTTACGAGTCTTCGCGATCGAATACGAGTTGAAAACTCGTAAGAACTCGTAAGGAAATCTCGTATATATGTGAAGGGGGTATAAAATGAATTTAGACTAGTTAACCCTAAGGTTCTGCCTACCCCAGACATATTTTGATCTTTGTAAAAATTTGGTTTCCCTGTAAGGTATTTTTTATTGTTCAATGCTCTTATTTTTTATTCATTGTTTGGCTTTTTCAATATTTTGGGTAGAGAACCTCTGACGAGTCTTAAATGAACAATACGCGCGTCAGGCGAGGTATGTTTATTTTCTGGATCTTTGTTGTAATTTTTATTTCATTTTATTTAACTAACAAAAGTTCATTATTGTCTACCAACAAGAGTCATATTTCGATTGAGCAGTAATTTCTTAAGTGAATTTTCAAAGTTTAATCTACATTTCTCATATTTTCAATTTCGACTTGAATCTTAACTATAATGATAACACCTAAGATTTATGGCTTTTACAGTTCGTCGTGTGTAGTGTACTCTTTAATTTGTTTACGACTTGTTGGCATTTCATTTGCCCAGAATTTAACTTCTTCCATCTTGTATTTTTGTTCCATAGATGGCGTTGCTTTTATATCTAGGTAACGTCTTTCGATTGGATCGTACTGCTGCCATTGAACTGCTCCAGTGCCCCCGTCTGGTACTCTGAACAACAGACAAACTTTTATTAGAATCATTCATTTTTATATTTCATATTATTGTGGATTCATTTATTTTGTGGGTACCAATTTTCGTGGGTTGATGAAAAATGATCGGTTCGTGGATTCTTACATTCGTGGTTATGAAATCTGCAGCATACAGACCAATGTAAAATTTAGCGAGGTATCAAATTTCGTCGGTCAATTCCACCAACCAAAATCACGACAATTGATACCCCATGAATAATAATGAAACCACAGTATCAAAGTATTACTAAGTAGAGGAAATAGACGAAATGATAGACCGAAGTTGAAATTGATACAATTACTGTAAACGTGGAAATATCACTGGGCAATTTTAGTAGATCTAACCTTATAAGTGGGAAATAAGTTAAAAATATAGTTTTATATTCTTTGCTTAAAAATAAATCATTCATGTTGGATTTGTTGAGATTGCAAACGTAGCAAAAACATACCCCACGGGCCAATATCGATGTTAATTTACAGCATTTTGTTATTTCAATCGTCATTTACAGATATTTTGCACGTCATAAATTTCCTCCTTTAATACTTTATTGATTGTTTTATTTTAGCTAATTTCAGCCAGTGTACCTGAGCTTTCTTTCTGATTTTAAAACTGTTCAAATGTTTTTTTTTTTTTTTTTTGTATTATGGACTTCTGGAATCAAATGACCCTATTCATATAATTTTACGCAGGCACATTTGGTGATTAAATTGACAAGTAAAACCTACAAACGTTCAAATTATTACATATGTATGCTGTTCGTGTTTTTATTCATGCTTTATAATCATTCAAGGGGAGGGTTCTCCTATATTTAAAAAAAGGAATGGATAAAGGCTCATTTGTTTTATAAAATATAGAGAAATGATCAAACAGACAAGTAAGAATGGTAGGCCCATGTGCTAATTTTCAAGTTTTGAATGCTCATTTTTTTGTGCGAGAACAATCTTAAGTTGTAATTATATATGACAGAGTAATGAGTATTTGAACAAAAATAGAAGCAGAGGATTCATGGACGAACATCTCTAAGGATCTCGAAAATTTAACGAAAGTCCAAAATATGATCATGTTGAGCAAATTTTCTTTCAAACTACATAATACTTACCCAGTTCTAGCAAACGATGAAAGATAATTGATAAATGTTTTTGAAAACTCTTTATCCTCCTTAGATAACTGACTGTAGCTGGTATTCATTGAAGGCATGAAATCTGTCATGTCAAAGAGGTACTCAAGATCAGCCCCGTGTGGAGCTCCTTTGGCATATTTGGGTGATTGACTTATAAAATAGAAGTTTGTTTCTTTGGAAAAAACATATTGATACGTGGCTCCGACCGAAGAAGTGTGATGATCTAGCATTCTAAGTGCGGGAATCGTCCACCAAGCGGCATTCATGAAATCAAAAACCTTCATACTTTGCGCGTCCTGTGTACCTTGTACCGTATAGAAATCACAAAGTTTGTCTTTAATTTCCCGATCACTTTCGTAGAGCCTTTCGACATAAGGCTTAATCATTCCCTCACAAAGAAAGGTTGCGGGAATCCCTTCGCTGACGTTAAATCCGAAATTTTCCTGCAATTTAGGCCGCATGATAGCGGTGATTCCTTTTTGCTCATTTGATGTAAAGCCAGTCATAAAATCTAAAGATCGGAAAAACTTAGAAACATCAGTTTCTGGACTTTTCAAGTCTTCCAACGGATCGGTATCAAATAGATCTCCGTCAACAACAGGAGAATGAGCCAGCCACAGTGATTCATACATGTATTTGTCATCAGATAAAGCAGATGGGTGAAAAGAGTTGATAAATAAATCATTCACTTCCAAATGACGCAAACAATTAACGAATTTAAACATATCATTTACCGGGCATTGCGTTTTCGTTGCGATATCAATTAAACGCTTGTTTGTAAATTTTGATTTTTTTCCTGTTAAGCACATATCGGTAATTGTACCACTCTGTGCGATTGCACGCTGAAACAGACCTTTATTGGACGGTATAATTGACTGTAAATTAACACTCCATGCACCGGCAGATTCGCCAAAAATAGTTACAGCATCAGGATTCCCGCCAAAAGACGCAATATTATCATGGATCCACTGTAGTGCCATTTTCTGGTCCCACAGACCATAGTTTCCCGGTGCAGATGGATGACCCGTTGACAAAAAGCCAAAAATGTCCAAACGGTAATTGAAAGTTACAACAATAACTTTTCCTTCCGTTGCCACTACACTGCCATCATACTGATGAGAAAAGCCAATAAATAACCCTCCACCATGGATCCAAACCATTACTGGCAACGGTTTGCCGTCAGATGGAGGAACATAAACATTCAAATATAAACAATCCTCTGACATTTTATCCGGTCTGAAATCTGCATAAGCATCTGGAACATTTTGTTGACATCCTGCACCAAATGATGTTGCATCTAAAATGTCTGACCATTTATCCTCCGGCACCGGTTTTTCAAATCTTTTAGGGGGTTTAGCAAACGGAATTCCTCGAAATTCTTGTAATGGCTTACTGGTTCCTTTGCTAGTTGTATCAAGGCCTCTGATTGGTCCGGATGGGGTTTCCACGATTAGACCTTTGGACAACACAGTGACAATAAGTGACACACTTGTCAAATAACAGATAATTGCCAATGAAATCATGCTAGAATAAACAAAATAGACATAAAGCTTTCAGTCGTTTGTATCTTCATCTCACAAAAAGTAAAAGAATAAAGTTTTATGTCATAAAACTTTTGAACTGAGATAAACAATTTCAAATGGCTAAGGCGGAAAGACAAAACAAGGCAAAGACACAACGGAGAAATTGAAGATAATTATGGTCCTGACTTGGTACAACTTGAAGTTTTTTGTCACCAAATTTCCCTCTTCCATTGTGATCTTTGACTCTGATCATAAAACCAAATGCAAAACTATTTCGAGATGCAAAAAGATAGCATGTTTACGGTTGAAATATTGTATAGTATGATATTTTCAAATCAATGATTTATTTTTGTATCCATATTCAAGAGAAAAAAAAGCATGTCTTTTGTCGAGCAAAATATGCATTGGTCACACTTTCTTTTGTGGGTTTGAATTGACTGAATATATTCCAAATTTGTCAGTGAAAGCAATAGTTATGTATTATACATTGTTCCATAAATTCGTGTATTACGAGTTGAGAATGACGTATTAAAACTGCATTATTGACGAGATAACTCAAAGAAGGTTAAAATGGCTCGGGAGAGAGGAAATGCATAATTAAAAGAAGCATTAAGACGAACACCCCACGGGAAAGACCTCGGGGAAGGCCAAAACAACCTGGCGACAGACAGTAGAAGGTGAACTAAAAGATTTGCATCTGACTAGGGAGAGGCTTAGACGAAAGCTGAGAACAAATCTGAATGACTAAGTCTTGTATTGACCTTATGCTCCACTAGGAGCGAGGAGGATAGATAGATACTTAGTAGATAATTCATGAATGTTTTAACCCATCAATAAAAAAAATCGTTTCTTAAGTATTAAATTAATAGCAAACAGGAAAATAAAAAGGCCTAGGGTGGCCAAGCAGTCTTAAAAGCTGGATTCGATAACATACTATTGATCACTAGTAAATTAAGGTGAGTTATCCAGATCAGTATTGAAATTTGCAAAAGAGGTATTTGCACGATCGTGTGTATTATGGTTCGTCAGTAACCTGTCAAAGTCTGTGGTTATCATCCATGTACTCCGGTTTCTCCTTTCGCATCTGAAGGCTGACCAACAATAATTATATACAACACATTCGACCTAACATTTTAACTAAATATAAAATATGGTAAAGCACCGTGTAGATATAAAAATTATATTAATTGTAAAAAATAATTCTGCTATTTTCTTTATCCCTTTTCGTTCTATTCAAGAAATAATCAATGAATTACACCCAAGTAGCCAAGTTTTTCAAGCGTATATAAACAATTTAATGAATTTACCTGTGCATTGAAAACAAATAGAAGGATATTGTATATATCCGTCTATGATATTAGGGTGACTTGAAAATTCAAAGAAGATTTCCGTGTAAAAGAATTCAAATGTACACATAAAAACTACTTAAAAGTTATGTAAAAATTATATCTTCTGGGTTGTAATTCCTATTTTAACTAAAATCCTGGTGTATATAAAAACATAGGTATTCTATCGATTACAAAGCTAGCCTCGTAACGTAGAAATTTTTGATAACCGGTAAGTGACTATTTTTTTCAAATTTAAATGGTCACCCTTGCCGAAATAGATCACAACCAGCTAAAATCAAAATCAAACATTGTGCTAAGCAAGCATAGATGCATTATCCATACAAACAAGTAATATTTACTACAAACCCACATTTACTCAAACAAACATATTATGGTTACCTTGGATATAAAAAAGTAAAATTGTGATGTTGTAAATGTTAAACTTTTTATTAATGTCATTGATATGGTATCAAATATATTTTCTCTATAAATGTTTTGAATTATCATAATGTCTTACCTTTGAATAAAAGTTGTAAACAAGGACGTGTTTTTAACTTAGTTTGATATGAGGGTCATATTGTGTAGTTCATCGTCCGAGAGGTCATATATTTGTGTCACAAAACAGGGTCTGATTTTAACAGTCATAAACAGGGTAATAGTTTAAGCTCCTTTTAAGAACAGGTTTATAAATTGACTTTAATTTCCATAATCATTTATTGACAATCTTAATGGTAAAACAATTAGGTTCCTTAAAAAATGTTAATTTCTTCCAAGTTTACTTTTTGGTGGAAAATATCTGCTGGACATCGTTGACTGAGCATAATTTGTATATATTTGAAATTTTTAACCGGTCCCGCTTTGACAACAATGTATAGAAGAGCCAACCCCGAGGTTTATTGTTACTTGTTTATAAAAAAAATTGTAAAAATTAGCAATTACATGATCTGTTTATAATCAGTGTAAAGTAACCATGGTGATTCATGCTTAAATATATTCCAAGGGGAATGGCTGTGGTTTTTTTTAGATTTGGGTAGATCGATGCTGCTGATGAAAGGTTGCTCTATATATTGTGCGTGTACAATTTTGATCGGTTTTTCAATCGCTTGGTCGATAAACACTTCTGGTGTACCAGAGGTCCACAGGGTGATCATAAGAATGGACGTCGTTCTTGTGTTACACAAATTAAACCAATTACTACTGTGGATTCATTTTTTGTCGTGGGTACCAATTTTCGTGGTTTGATGAAAAAGAGTCAGTTCGTGGACTCTTAAGTTCGTGGTTTTTAAGACTGCAGCATACAATTCGATGTTAAATTTCCTATTCGTGGAGAATAAACTTTCGTTAGTCAGGGCCACCCCAGAAAACCACGAATATTGATACCCCACGAATAATAATGAAACTACAGTAATAAGTTTTTAAAGGCTTTTCTGATTGCATTTATACAATAGATGTATTTCCTTTACTGCACACAGTAGTTATCTGTCTGCTAGTTTAAGACTAAAAATAAACAAACAACTTGTTTATATAGAATATAGAACTTTAAAAACTTGATATCGAGTTTATCACTGCTTTGTGGTGAACCCGAAGATTATATAGTTTAAAAGATCTAGTTTCTATATGTTTCTTGTTCTTTACGGGTTATAAAGAAATTCAATATAGAAAGAATATATAAACAAGTCATAAGAAAGGGGGCACAGTTCGTTCCCATATGAATATTCACTGCAAAGGCATTTGAAAGTTTTAATTTTGTATATATTACAACAATAACATTTAAACGGAAAAAAATCGACAGGAAAAATGGCAAATGCTACAACTTTTAAAAGTTTATGTCAATGATACAAGATCTAGAGCTGTGACTATCTACTATGCTATTTCACTTATTTTTTCAAAATTGTCTATACCCTAAGGTTCTTCCTACCCCAGACATAGGTTGATTATCTTAGTAATAATTTGGTTCCCCAGTTTGGTATTTTTGGCTTTACTGTTCTATGCTCTTCATATTCATAAAGTTATTGGCATTTTCAATATTTTTGGTAGAGCGCCTCTGATGAGTCCTGAATAGACGAAACGCGCGTCAGGCGTAGCAAAATTTAATGTCTGGAACTTTGTTGTCATTGGTATTTCAGATAATATAGTATTTATGTATATAAAAAAAAAATATTCTGTCAAAATGAACCTTTCCTTACATGTTGAAAAAAAAAATTTGCTTCGTTTTAGATCCGTCCAACTTAAAAACGATCAAAACATTTATACTTTTATCACAATAACTTGTCTAAATTATGCAAAATCAAAGAAAAATTGCAAAATAACAAAGATACACAGTCTGCTATTTTCTTTATCTTCTGAACCAATAATAAACATTTTTATAATTAAACTTATAATAACATGCAAACCAAACGCTCAAATATAGTACAGAACATTCATGTGAAAAAACTAGTTTAAAGCAGACTGGATTGAAAACGATGCAAAGTTATTAAAAAGCTGGTACAATAAAATCGGAGAATAATATTAACACCTTCTCGCCCGACAATGTTGTTATTCTCCAATTTTAAAATAACAAAGATATATAATCTGTAATTTGCTGTGTCTTGAAACGGATTATTTGATATTTTAGTATTTTGAAATAACAAAATCCACCCCTAAAATACATCACAAAAAGCTATATTGTAAGGTAATTTCTTGCTTTCAATCTTAATGACTAGTATTAAGAATTATTTTCTTTTTAATGTACATGACATGCATGCTCTTAAGAGGTTGTACTCATATAACATGTTCCCTTTGTTGCATCTTCCCTGACAAAAGAATAAATTCCACTGTGTAAAGAGAAAAAGACATACCACCAACAGTCATTTTTCACATGCATGAAAGGATAACATTTAACCAAAGATCTTTTGCAAGAATTTTTATTTCCACATATTTATCGGTTTCTAAAACATTTTCAAAGTTGTCGTTGTCGCTTAGACATCTTTTTACGACAGAATAGGGCAAACAGCCAAAATAATGCATTGAATCTAACTGCATTTAATTAAACAAATGTGTGTTCTTCATTGTTCTGCATATAATAAGAACCATTCCGTTTTAAAGTTCAACAAATCTAGTTCACGCTGATTATAATTTCAATATTAATTCCAATTACATTGTACTAGTATAACATCTTAGCATATATTGTCGTTACAGTTCGTCGTGTGTAGGATACTCTTTCATTTGTTTCCGACTTCCTGGTATCTGATTGGTCCAGAATTTGACTGCTTCGAAATTGTATTTCTGTTTCATAGATGGCGTTGCTTCTATATCTAAATAACTTCCTTCGGTTGGGTCGTACTGTTGCCATGGCACAGCTCCTTTACCTCCATCTGGTATTCTACACAACAGTGAAAATCATTTTAAAGACTATTTATATTTGATATAAAAATAAATCACCACAAAAACAAACATAATGTTAGACCTCAGCAGAATTTTCTACGGGTATATAAAACAATCGTTTCTGCTACAATAACCGTGTGGTGTTTTGTGTAACTACCGTACCCAGAGATTGCAATGGAAGGAAGAGGTTTGGTGTGCAATAAAACCTGGTTTAACACACCATTTCTTTTTACATGCCTGTACCAAATCGGGACTATTGCGATGTTCTATTTTTTCGATATTTCTTCCTTGTTTTGTCTTTTCTAATAGGCATTTGAGATTAATCATCCATGATCAGTAATTTTGTAATTACCTCTATTCACCAATGTTATCTGTTGTATTTTAATTTTTACCATTTTACCCTCTTAATTGATTGTTTAACTTGTCCTTATACCTTCCAGTGAATTTGACTTGACCTTCTACAACCAAAACATTTTTTCATTAGTTGTTTTTGTCTTCGGGAACACGTTCCCTTTGAGATTCCTTCATTTTTTTCACAAGCATATCAGGTGATAAAGATAGTAAAAGAAAACCTTTAAACGCCAAAATAAGTTGTTTTATTTGTTTACAAATATCAAACTTTTGAATGGTGGACAGTGACGCTGCGAAAATTCCGGTAGATAAAACACACATCCGTAGTGTTTCTTACGGCAAGTTCAGCTTCCCGAATCTGGTAAAAGATAACAAAACAAAAACGTAATACATGACTTACCCAGTTTTAGCGAATGATGAAAGATAATTGATAAATGTTTTTGAAAACTCTTTATCCTCCTTGGATAACTGGCTGTAGCTGGTATTCATTGAAGGCATGAAATCTTTCATGTCAAAAAGGTACTCGAGATCAGCTCCATGTGGAGTGCCCTTCACATATTTGGGTGCTTTGCTTACTATGTAAAAATTTGTTTCTTTGGAAAATACATATTGATATGTTGCTCCAGTCGAGGACGTGTGATGATCTAGCATTCTAGCTGCGGGTATCATAACCCAAGCGTCATTCATAAAATTAAAAGCTTTCATACTTTGTTCATCTTTTGAACCTTGTACCGTATAGAAATCACAAAGTTTGTCTTTAATTTCTTCATCGTTTTCATGAAGTCTTTTAACATAAGGTTTAATCATTCCCTCACAAAGAAATGTGGCGGGAATACCTTCACTGACGTTAAATCCAAATTTTTCTTGCAATTTAGGCAGCATCGAAGCAGTCATTCCTTTTTGTTCATTAGACGTGAAGCCAGTCATAAAGTCTAAAGATCGGAAAAATTTCGAAACATCAGATTCAGGGTTTTTCAAATCTTCCAGTGGGTCAGATTTGAATAGATCTCCGTCAACTACCGGGGAATTAGCCAACCACAGCGATTCATATTTATCGTCAGGTAAATCAGATGGATGAAAAAAGTTGCTAAATAAATCATTCACTCCTAAATGACGCATACAATTAACGAATTTAAACATATCATTCACCGGGCATTGTGTTTTCATCGCAATATCAATTAAACGCTTGTTTGTAAATTTTGAATTTTGTCCCGTAAAGCACATATCGGTAATTGTACCACTCTGTGCGATTGCACGCTGAAACAGACCTTTATTGGACGGTATAAGTGACTGAAAATTAACACTCCATCCACCGGCGGATTCCCCAAATATAGTAACAGCATTAGGATTCCCACCAAATGACGCGATGTTTTCATGAACCCACTGTAGTGCCATTTTCTGATCCCATAAGCCATAGTTTCCCGGTGCAGATGGATGACCCGTTGAGAAAAAGCCGAAAATGTCCACTCGGTAATTGAAAGTTACAATAATTACCTTTCCTTCAGTTGCCAATACACTGCCATCATACTGATGAGAAAAGCCAATAATTAACCCTCCACCATGAATCCAAACCATCACTGGTAAAGGTTTTTCCTCAGATTGAGGCACATAAACATTCAAATACAGGCAATCTTCGGACATATTACCTGGTCTAAAATCTGAATAAACATCCGGGACATTTTGTTGACATCCTGCTCCAAATGATGTTGCATCTAAAGTTCTACTCCATTTTTTGACTGGCAACGGTTTTTTAAATCTTTTAGGTGGTTGAGCATATGGAATTCCTCGAAATTCTTGTAATGGCTTACCGGTTCCTTTGCTAGTTGTAGCAAGGCCTCTGATTGGTCCGGATGGGGTTTCCACGATTGGACTGCTGGATGATGCAGTGACAATAAGTGTCACACTTGTCAAATACAAAACAATTGCAGAAGGAATCATGCTGAAACGAACAAAATAAACGTAAAATAATCAATTATTTGTATATTCACCGCACAACAAAGCGTGAGAGTTAAGAGAGTAAATGTTCATGTCTTAACAAAACTTCTGAACTGGAACGAGCAATTTCAAACGGCTAAAAAGAAAAGACAAAACAAGGGTAAACCACGCCGGAGAAATTGAAAATCACAAATGTCCTGAT
Organism: Arcuatula senhousia; assembly: GCA_963971305.1. Taxonomy (NCBI): domain Eukaryota; kingdom Metazoa; phylum Mollusca; class Bivalvia; order Mytilida; family Mytilidae; genus Arcuatula; species Arcuatula senhousia. The sequence goes on along the minus strand of OZ020312.1, from coordinate 6,762,055 downwards.
TTGGTACAAACAGTTTTTGTTTCAAAACCTGGCTCTTCCATGTTTGGGTCCGATCGTAACACTTAACACAATACGGCTTTGAGACACAAAAGGAATAAGCGAGTTTACCATTTTTAAATTTGATAGTACTGAATTTTGAAATTAACGATATCTTTATTCATACTTGATCAAAAAGAATAGGATGCCTTTTTTCTCGAGCAAAACTAGGCTCGGATATACTCTCTTATTTTGGTATTGCTTAGTTTTATTACTGGACTAAATCGATTCCATATTTGGTTTTAACATATATATTTATTTATACTGGATTGGGGAAACAGGCTTAGTGCATGTATAAATCCCTCTCTAATTTGCAGTTTCAATTCCATATTTGTCGGTATCAGCAACAGTTATGCAAATATATTGTATATTAGTTTCTTCAAATTCATGTAAATAATTAATACATGTATATTCATGAATTGTCTTAATCGATCAATAAAAAATGCATTCCTGGGTAGAAAGGTAAATGCAAACAGGGACAGGAGGCGCCTCGATGGACCAGTGGTCCGGTCTTTAGCACTGAGTTTAATACCACATTTTGGATCACTAGTAAAACTATCTCTAAGGTGGGCTTATTACAAAAAAAAATGAATTGAAATTTTCAAAAGAGGGACTTCCAAGACCGTGTGTAATAAGGTTTGTCAGTAACCTTTCCTAAGACAGTGGTTATCGTCCGTGTCCTCCAGTTTCCGCATTGTGCATCAAAAGGAGCATTTAATCAACAGTATTTGTGAACATGACATTATAACATGAATTTTCAGAAAATATTCATCTTGCAAAAAAAATCAATATCAGAACTTTAAGGTCTAAGATAATAATTCATTAGTAGATTTACATATTGGTAACCTTCAACTACGCATAGACATAGAAAATAAGGTAAAGCACCATCTAGATGTCAATATCACGTTGATTGGTATAAGATTACTGTGTTGTTTATTTATGCCATTACTTTCCATTCAAGTTGTACCATAAATATCCCATGAATTACACCTAAATAGTTTTAAAACCGTTTGAGAACAATAATAGAATTACCTTGCACATGGAGGAAAAAAAGAAAGGTACTGTATATATTAAAGATAATAAGATGTTGAATAAAAATACACGACACAACCTACAATAAAAACGATAAGTTAACAGATCCGCAAAAAAACAGCCAGCAGTCTTCAATTTGATCAGTGGTCGCTGGTCGCTGTTTTGCAAATTGCCCTAGATTGAAATTGTAATACCTATGATTCAAGCCCAATCCTGTAGTGTCAAGGAAAGACCCCGTTCTTGACAAAGAAAATTTAACATTAATTCGTCGAATACAAACAGCTTTGATAAAGATCCCTGGCTAAGGCTAAGGACAGGTACATAAAAAATGTGGCGGGGTTAATCTATTTCTTTTGTCTAACTTTCCCTCTATTTATAATCAATGAAAAAGCACAAACTAACACACAATAACAATCAAATCGATAGAGGTTAGATTGGTATATATTTGGGAAAAAATGCCTCTTCAAAACTGTGTACTTTTTGTTAAAACTACTGAACAAATATGTACTAATGTCTCGAGGCGCTATCATGCCAAATTCAGAAATTGAATGTTGACATAAAGCTGCAGTTTTCATTAAACAAAGGTAGAATATCCATTTCAAAGCCAACCCTGTGACGCAGTATTATCGATGAGTGGGAAGTGAATTTAACTTTATAACTTTTTAAATGGTCACCAATGCACACAAAATGGTTACAGCCAGCATCCAAAGTATGCATTGTGCTTAGAATCTCTAATTGCACCTTTCATAAAAACGGGGTTAATCTTGCACATGTCAGTAAGGGCCACATGACTTTAGCTATTCTTCTATAAATGGTCTTCTATGCTAATACTATAGTCCACAGCGCGCTTCCGAAGCATGCATTGTACATAGCATCACTAGGTGCTCTTACCATACACATATCGTTGATGTGGCAACTATATCTTCCGTCAGTGGATGCTGACGCCGACGTCGAGTCTTTGGGTACATGTATCACATCAGCCCTTCTTGGAATGACCTTGGAAGTGAGTTTAAATAAAATTCAAGTAGAAACATGCCATTCTACTGAATGTACATACATTCTGTCTAGTAATAAAGACACCATTATAACCTTGGTTGTATTTTGTATATACATAAATATCGTCTGATGTTCACATGGTTCTAGATATTAACCTTTTTATTCATGTCATTGATATCGTATCAATAAATGTTTTAAATAATAATATCTCTTCTTTAAATAATATTGTAAATAAAGATATGTTATACTAATGTCTAAAATTTGTCTCTGACATGTCTGAGTTAAATCAATACATGCATGTGTCTAAAATGGTAATTCTTGCTGATATTTTTTGTCGTCGTTTTATGATATATATTTATATATTTCAGTAATGCTTTGACTAGCGTATGTTTTAGCAAATCAATGTGACGTTCTACATATCAATATTTCTTATTCTTGTCAATGATATCGTATCACTAAATGTTTTAAAGGATAATGTCTTACCTTTGAATAATATTGTAAATAAAGATGTGTTCTATGCTTAGCCTTCGAGCAGAATCAATAAATGTGTGCGTCTAAAATTATAATACTTGCTGATATAAAGGGTTATCTTTTATAGTTCATTGTTATTTGTTTATCGTAACGTATTGCATTTTTTGACAGTTAAGTAGCAGTCACATGCACTATCTGTCTACTACAATGATTATTTGTAGTGAAAGTAACCCACAGAACGAGCTAAATTTCGTGATTTAATTTATACCGTCTAGCGGGCTATTTTCGCCGTGATGAAATTTTCGTTTATTTACAAATATTACTCTATTTTATTCACAAGGTTGGGCGGAGCTTAAATTTCTCAGTCTTTTAGGTAAGATTTTAACGAAGAGTCCCGAAATAATTGACCCGTGACCAACCCGGTCAATAAAATAGAGTAATACATTCGCATAACGCTGAAAGAAAACCCGAAAAAAAAATTAACATCCTGTTATAACACAAAAATTGCGAAAATAATTCATTAAACAGTATCTATTAAAAGATTGTAAGATTTCAATATTTGGTTCCAATGCTGATAATGGGAAGTTCCTTACATTGTGCATGTATTCGGCGGAGCAAGGTTGGCCGTTTTATTGATAACTGGTTGGCATTATGAACCCACTTAGGCCATGACCGCTGCTGTAGACACGAGGTCTCCGAGTGCAGCCTTGAGTCTGGTCGTCTTTTCATTGACAAGAATATTGAGACATATATCGATTGTCAAAATAAAACGCCAGCTTTCGTTCGTTATACTGCACATTGTCGATATCCTCGGAGCTGGATTTTGCTGCCATTTCTTCTTTTTTGGAGAGGGTGATACAAATGCTTGTGTTTTGGTTAAAACCATTAACATTTAGTTACGGTGCTGCAAAAGGAAATTTGCTCCTTGGTGTATCAAAGAACAGCACAGCGAGGTTTACCGTTTAAGTGATACCCGCTTCATTATTTCAAATTCAGGCGATGATTGATTATTGATTTTACCAGGATCCCTGACTTCAAGGTCAAAATTCAAATGTTTTAGGCTAGTTTGCGTCCTGGAATTTTTCTTATTTTAGTGTAAGCTTTTATACTAGGTTTGTTGGTACATGTAGCCACCAGGACATACATGTACTGAACTCTTTAAATGACAGTCTACGTCTATGTATAGCAGCTACGGCATATTATCTGAAAAAGGTTTATAATGTTTTGATCATATCATAATCCATCATATTTTAAAAAAAATATTACGTTTTATTTTGCTGGGGCTTTTCTGCTTATATTGCTGATAAGCTTTTCATTTTGAATATGAAGGGATAAAACTCCTTTTTGTATCACTAAAATAACACAACGTGAACAATTTTGATTATATTATAATTGAAAGTTGCATGAACTTTGAGGTCACATACAAGAATCTGACTGATACTTGCATGTATCCTTGGAAAGTTTTCAAAGGGATATTAAAGACAAAAACGGTCCTTTTACAGGAAATGATTTAAATTCGAATGCCGCCAAATATGCATATAAAAAATCAGCAGTTTGATTTTGTTCACTATGGTTCTTGTACTTGTTTATTGAAACCACTGTGTCAAAAACCTCTGCCATTGTATCAGAGGTCACCTATGATAATTACATTCCCAGTCGTTGGACGATTTTCACAAGAATAACTATTAACTTTAATGTCAATGATTTCTAGTCTTTAAATTCAACAGGAATATATTCTTGGAATATACATGGTCGATATCTTTGGTACTGGACCTGGCTCCCATGTTCGAGCATTTGGGCCACGTACGTCTTTCCCTATTTGTTACTGATAAAATAATTTAAGAAAAGATATGTAGTAAATGAACATGAGACCACAACACATATAACTGCAATTAATTTTTATGAGCTGTATGAACATTTCGGAAAATTATTCCTTATCAGCAGCACTAGAACCCAAACAAAGGAAATCCACAATTCAAAAGATGTTCAAAGTGCATTAAGCCAAACGTAATCCAAATATATATAGCTAAGGGCAAAACTTTGATGGGAGTTTAACCTTAGGTTTTAGAATTCACATAAATTTATATAGTGGTTAAAAACAAAGTGTACACATGAGAAGTTATCTCATGTACAAGTACACCATATCTAAAAAATAAAGAACATAGATCTTAAATATTTTACAGAACAAGAGTTAACACTAAAGTATGTCTCGCCTGCCGGCACCATCAAAAACATTTACTCTTTCTTACTTCCACTTTATTTTGAATTTACATGGATTTTCAGTTTCTGAGATCAAAAGATGTTTATAGAACTTAAACATTGCAAATATATGCAATAAAAATAATCAAAGTCACTCAACCGGAAAATCAAGGTCAAGGTCAAAAGATGGGGATGCAACTGTGCTAAGCTACTACTAAGGCATATGTATACCAAGTTTCATCAACCTAGGACCTATAGTTCTTGAGATATGGAGGTGCTCGCAAAACTTTTCCATTGCTATTGTATGTATTGAAAATTGTCAAAGTCACTCAACCGAAAAACCAAGGTCAAGGTCAAAAGATGGGGATGCAACTGTGCTAAGCTACTACTGGGGCATATGCATACCAAGTTTCATCAACCTAGGACCTATAGTTCTTGAGATATGGAGGTGCTCGCAAAACTTTTTCATTGCTATTATATGTATTGAAAATTGTCAAAGGCATTCAACCGGAAAATCAAGGTCAAGGTCAAAAGATGGGGATGCAACTGTGCTAAGCTACTACTGGGGCATATGCATACCAAGTTTCATCAACCCATGATCTATAGTTCTTGAGATATGGAGGTGCTCATAAAACTTTTCCAAAAAGTTAACGCCGCCGTCGCCGCCGCCGCCGGTAAAGTAACACCTATGTCCCGCTCTGCTTCGCAGGCGAGACAAAAACGAAAAGAATGCTGTGAAATATGCAAGTACGATTTGACAGGCTTCATTGACAAACAACATGGTACTTTGTATTTTGAAACCGCCGTGTCGAAAACCCCTGCCTGTTGATAAGGGGTCCCGAAGGGTAATCATGAAGCTATATCGAAAGATTTGTCTGAGCAGTAATTTATCAACTAAATGTAACTGAATAATTCTGATTGTTAAATATCAAAATTGTAAAAAAAATACCAGGGTTCTTTCAATGAAATGCAAATGGTGCCTAATTGTTTTCGATCACTCGTTCCAACTTATGTTGTATTTAGTATAGGTAGGACATTTGTTTTCGGCATTCCCAGTTGCAGGATGTAAATGCTAATAATTAGAGGTAATTCCTTGAAATATACAGCATGACAAAATTAAATGTTTTAATGAAAACTACCTGGATGTTTTCGTTTTCTTATAACTTTAGTGGAAAATAAACACTTAGATAGAACCAATTTGCATACAATCCAGACAAACATAAAAGGAAAATCTTATTGAAACTTTAATTATAAAATTATACCAAACTACAAATAAACGCATTAAACTCAAAAATGACTAAAAATATAAATAATTGTATTAACTCACACACAATTAAACACAAGCTAAGTAAGTAAAAACATGTAAGTAAAGTCTTGATGAAGAATACAAAATTAGTGTTATTTGATTTATTTTCAAATATATTTTTAAAATGTACATTTGCTTGATTTTCATCAAACTTGAAGTTGAAGATTGGAAGTTTTATTTCGAAGTTCCATGTTTAAAGTATAATAAAAGAGTAATTTATTTGCTATTACATGTAAGGATTGAAAATGATAAACAATTTATAAATTTTCAAAGGGCATTTGACAAATTTGACAAACAAACATTTAATTTCTTTTGACAACTTATTGCATAACAAAACTCTACCCTCAAATGAATACAACGCGAATGATTTCTTTTTCTATTTACTTGAAGGTGTTTCGAGGCTATTAAACTGAGCATCTTTTTTCACATATTCATATTTTGTATAAAATTAAAACAATAACATGACTTGGCGAACAAAGACTATATTATTACATATCTTTTCAAATTAAGAGCGATAATAATATAAAACATGACATTTTAGTCTTTTTTTTTTAATTTCTGCTACTGGGAGAAAATTTATAAAAAATGAATAGGAAAATTTCAATTTTCATGAATGTCTTAAACAATGAACGGTGACCATATTGTTTTCAGATAATTCCGAAGACTTGAACAAAGGGGACTTTTCTTCAGATTTTGAGCTGATTCTTCTTTAGAATCTTCCATTGCTTTTTTCCTTATATATTCTATATAAAAATATTGAAACCTGGTTATTTTAAATATATGAAAGCACTTTTAAATGAATTTTGACCCTCTCCTTCTATATATTTCATATTTTGTATCTATTCGTTAAGTGCTATCTAGTGCAAAAATGAAAAAAAGTGTTATATAATTCTTAAAAAAATAAGATTCACATTTTTCTCAAGCAGGGTATATGGCACCAACGATTAATCTACCAAAAAGTTGAAGAATACTGGATTTTTTTTTCGAGAAAACAAAACAAAAGAAAATATATGATTCTGGCTTACATTTTAAGAGTGCTTGTAACAGAGGGTCCAATGTAATTGGAAAGTGCACAGAATAATTTGGTAATTGACCTCTAAGATGGCGGAAAACCTCGCATTTAACAAAACAAAAATTACATTAGAAATTAAAAACGGTCACATTATTCTAACACATACTTTTATTTTACCGTTTTATACCCGCTTTTGGTATTGTACTTTGAATGCTACAAAAATATTATTTCCAAACAGTTTTTCGATCAAAACTATTTCATTGATAAGAACTACATCAAAGAAATGAATATATATCTCATTGTGAACATATTCATTCACTCCTGATATAATTAATTGGTCTTGATTAAATTCTCATATCAATTTGTATTCGTTTGTAATTGGAAGCTAGAATTACATAACACTACAGTTCGTCATGTGTAAAATACTCTTTCATTGGTTCAGGCCCTGCTGGCATCTCCTTGGCCCAAAACTTAACAGCTTCAAAATTGATTTTCTGTTTCATAGATGGCGTTGTGTCTAGATCTAGGTATCTCCTCTCGATTGGATCGTACTGTTGCCATGGCTCCGCGCCTTCACCTCCATCCGGGACTCTAAAAAATCGATATTTCAATTTATCGATATCCAAAAAAGTTGCAATATAACTTCTTATTTTAGAAGTAAATATCTTTTGAGAAAAGTTTTGTTTATTTGGCACTGATATAAGAATATTCTGCATATTTTGAAAATCTAAATCGTTTAATTTTGTTATCTTTTTATAGTTCCAACAGATTGACATTTTTAATAGTTTATGACCACGTGGAGAAAATAATCAAAAAAAGAGGTGGATATTGCACAAATTAAACAATTCTTGGTATTGTTGATGTTGGTCTACCATTATTAGAGAATGGAACATTTAGAAACCAATTTTGATTTTTCACGAGGACAAATCTTCGTACAGGGTAAAGTGAACCCGATATATCAGGACACATTACCTTATCCTAGTCAACGATCGCCTTCGGAATCCTCATGGCACCCCACAACCACAATAATGAGAATAACCTAGATTAAGTTATTTATCCCTAGAATAAAAGCGGTTAGTGTAGGATTAGATGACGTAACTAAAATTAAGTTCAGTAAAACCTAATGTTTCATTTAAAAAGCTCTGTTTTGAAAAAAGATTATCTTGTACCGTACAGTAAGAGACTTTCCGTGACTGCACACTGACATTGACATAAAACCTAATCCTTTAGACTTCTTACCACGTACATGATACCACCAAGTCAAGTTTCAAGTTTTATTGATACACTCAGACACAGTATTGCATGTGTTACATGAGGTCATATCATTAAATGCAACTTGTATTATACAAATAACAGAATGAGTATGAACAAAGTGGTTTAGAAAAATATGACAAAATCAAAACAATAATGCAGAATTATTTTTTTTTTGATAAATAGTGACAGGTTTTTTAATACCTTGACATTACAAAGAAGTGTAAGGAGACCTTTCATTTTGTCGTTATTTGGATTAATCGTATAATATACACTCCGCCAAAAGTTAAGCATCACCCTATATATTTTTATAAGTACAATGCAAACGCCAGTTAATGATATGATATATTTTAAATGTGTATACCTAAAACGCACATTTCGAAGTTATGTTACAACAAAGGGTATTCGCCAGTGGTAGAAATCTTAAGTGAAAAGATACTTCAAACAGAACATGATTTAACGTCTTAAATGTTTCTTAGAAAAACTTTGACGAAAAATTCAAATTTTGTCCAGTTTAAGTTTTGTGTTCTTTAAGTTGGCTTGATGTCTTACAGTAAAACATATTGTTAAAACATATTCAATAAAATGACAAAACAAAACCCAGCACAAATTGTTGAAAAGGGGGATAAATCTTTTATGGTCAAATTTTAGGTCACAAACTGAAAAAAAGATGCTGCCCTTCGAAAATGGAATTAGTATGGACACTTTTTGCGTCAGAAACTTCAAATTTAATGTCGTATCAATTTTTGCAAGCGATGGTGTTTGTTCTCTGTCCAAAACATCACTTTTCTAAAATCTCATTTTCTGTAAAATCCATTTTTGAAAGAAAATGTCCTTTCATCACTATAAAAGTTCACCGACATGTTTATCCTTCTCTACACAAAACTGTTACTTAATGAGTGTTATGATCACAATTTTTTTTTATGACAGAAATGTCTTTCTGGAAACAGTTTAAGCTGTTTTTTGAGTTTTACGAAAAAAAAGACATTTTCCGAAAAAACCATGAAAAAAAGGTTTTTTGCCTTAAATCTTTGATAAACTTTTTTAAACAGCCTTATTTAAACATCATCGAAAAGTAAAAGTTTTATTTCCATGTGGGTTAAAAAGAAACATTAGCATTTGGAAATAAACATGGTCAGAAAGTCAGGAAAAAACAGACATGTTTAAACAGGCCCCAAAACCTGCAAAACCCATTAACAACTCATATTTATTGTTTGATGTGATTGACAACGCAACAAATTAAGGAAGTGTCATGTGAAAGGTTCTTTGAAAAAAAAAGTTTTGCTTTCATTCTCTGCTTCTTCTATCAATCTCCGAAACTTGAATTCAGGATCGAGTAAATTCAAACAATACTATGTACCAATATTCTGAAAATCTTTCTTTATTTTCAAGTTTTGTAGGATGCAAATTGCTCTAATACCCAAATGTTCTTGTGTGCAAAAGATCAGAATATTTCAATAGAATATAAAAAGAGGATGCCATTTTAAAATGGGTGGTGCTTAACTTTTGGCGGACTGTTTAATTACCAAGTCAGACATGGATAGAGCAATAGCTCTGCTGGTCAGGGTTTGCAACCTCTAATCCAATCAATTAATTTCTTCCTTTCATAGAAAGTACCTGTTGCAATTATTCAGCTCATATCCTATATAGTTAAATATTTCATACCTGGATATTTATGATCCACTTGCTGTGCCAACTACTGTAGAAAGTGTTTTTGTCAGTGTTTAGTCATGGAAAGTATCTTGGTGTACTATATTTTTCAGTTAATGTTGGTTTTTCATAGCTTAATTGAAGCTAAAAGATTAAGGTTTTATTTAAGAAAAATGTGTTTTTTCCGGAATTCACAATTAGATACGTTCACCTTTAAGTTAGGGAAGAAAAGGTGGATTGTATTGTCGACAATTAAAAGTTCGCTCAGAATTAGGTGTTTCTTATTAAAGTTGTTACGGCCTGCCACAGGACCGATAATAGGAAACTCAAGTTGGGAATATTAAGTTCCATAAGCTTTACTCGTACAGTTGAAATTAATTGATTCGGTGACGTCAGCTCTCATATGTATTCTTACCCGAAAAACATTTTCAAAAAAGAAGGTTTGGCACACATAATCTAGTTTAACCTCGCCACATTTATATTTGCATGTCCTAAATAAAGGTAATAACAAAACTACCGAACTTGAATGATCAATCTCATAGTCCAGAGAAAATGACAAAACGAATCAGTCATACCGGAGAATTGGTGGATCGCAATGGTCCTGACTTGGTACAGGCATTTCAAACGAAATGGTTGGTTTAACAAGGTCGAACTATTTGGAAAAATAATCCGTCAAATACGGCAAGTTATAACAATAAGTGTACATGTAGTATGTCCCTGTCCTATTTATGTTAATTGTTCTATGTCCAGATATTGTTCTTTCCATGAAAATGTTTGGATTGGTCTTCAATCTTATGTATTTCTATTCAAAAAATGCAAATGCAACACTGAGAGCAGCGAACACTGGTCACCTTGATGGCTACTGTCTGTCTTCAAATGGGGATGTTTTAATTTGCATCTTTATCCTGTAGGTTGTGATGCATACAGTTACTCTTTACAAATCGCATTATCTTTAATTTATCATTAGCATGTCCATAGGTTGTAACGTCATTTTTTTTCTTTTACAATAACAGAAAAACGACCAAAAGATGAGAAATGACTTCATGATTCGTCATATGCAAATAATAGATATCAAAATTACTCAGAGCAAATAAAATTAACAAAATACCTACTGTAAAGGTAAAATTAGTTATAATGATTGCTTTTTAAGGTATCAGATTTAAAGTACTGCTTTCGAATCCAATTATCTTTATTTTGCGTATTAGGATTTCATTTATTTGTTTGTTTTTGTGGTAAATATTTATTCTAGATCCAATTATTAATGAAATATGTTTACATATGGTAACAATTAACAAACACATATAAAAATTAAAATGTGAGTTACGCATTGGCAATATACATATTACAAGTTTATCCATTTCATTGCATGTGATTCTTAGCTTTGATTTGCTTTTGAATTGTGCATAAAACTGTTTGTTTACTTACCCGGTTCTAGCGAATGACGAAAAATAATTAATCAGGGTTTTAGAAAACGCTTTATCTGTATCCTTCATCATGCTATAACTGTCATTCAATGATGGCAACAGTACCTCCATGTCAAAGAGATACTCAATTTCGGCGCCATGAGGAGTGCCTTTAGCATATTTTGGCGGTGGACCCGTCAAGTGAAAATTTGTTTCTTTGGAAAATACATATTGATACGTTGCTCCCGTCGATAAACTGTGATGGTCTAGCATTTTAGCTGCAGGAATTCTAAACCAAACGTCATTCATAAAATCAAAAGCTTTCATACTTTGTTCGTCTTGGGATCCTTCAACAGTGTAGAAATCACAAAGTTTGTTTCTAATTTCTTGATTGTTATCGTAAAATGTTTCAATATAAGGTTTTATCATTCCTTCACAAAGAAACTTGGCAGGAATACCTTCGCTTACGTTAAATCCAAAATTTTCCTGCAATTTTGGCATCATATAGGCGGTCATTTCATGGTTTTCGTTGGATGTAAAACCAGTCATGAAATCTAATGAACGGAAAAAATTAGACACATCGGATTCGGGGTTTTTCAGGTCTTCGAACGGGTCAGATTTAAAAAGATCTCCATCTACCACCACTGCATGGGCGAGCCAGAGTAGTTCATATTTATCTTCTGGTAGTGACGCAAAGTCAAAACTATTGCTAAACAAATCATTCACTTCCAAATGACGGAGACAGTTTACAAATTTAAACATGTCATTGACAGGGCATTGGGTTTTCTTGGCGGTATCAATGAGCCTCTTGTTTGTTTGTTTCGAACTTTTCCCAGTAAAGCACATGTCAGTAACTGTACCGCTCTGAGCGATCGCGCGCTGAAAAAGACCTTTGTTGGACGGAATAAGGGACTGAAATGTTACACTCCATCCGCCAGCAGATTCCCCAAATATGGTAACAGCATCAGGATTCCCGCCAAATGATGCAATGTTATCATGCACCCATTGTAGTGCTAATTTCTGGTCCCACAAACCGTAATTTCCCGGCGAGGATGGATGACCCGTTGAAAAAAAGCCAAAAATGTCCACACGGTAATTGATAGTAACAACAATTACATTTCCTGAAGTTGCCACTACACTGCCATCAAACTGATGAGAGAAGCCAATGATTAACCCTCCACCATAGATCCAAACCATCACTGGTAAAGTTTTATCTTTAGTCTGAGGAACATAAACATTCAAATACAGACAATCCTCGGACATTTTATCTGGTCTGAAATCTGCAAAATTATCTGGAACATTTTGTTGACATCCCGCGCCAAATGAAGTTGCATCTAGAGTATCAGTCCATTTTTTCACTGGTGCCGGTTTTTTAAATCTTTTTGGTGGTTGAGCAAATGGAATTCCTCGAAATTCCTTTAACGGTTTATCGGTTCCATTGCTAATTGTATTAAGTCCTCTAATTGGTCCAGACGGGGTGTAAACAATTGGACCGTTGGACATCACAGAGACAATAAGTGTCGCCATTGTCAAATACCGGTACAGAAAAAGGGCTTAAGAAATCATTCTACAACGAATAAATATAAAATGCAAATACCCAAAACGGTTACTAGTATATCAATATTTCAAAGAGTAGCCTCTAATCAGCAGCATGTAGAGCAAAACATTGGAAATCAAAAACCAAGAGTATTGAACGAAAAGTACTCAAAGTCAAAAAGATCGAACAGAGAAGCTTAAACCAGCACCGAGGATATTGAACATATGCAGTACAAAAGATGAAACCTTTTTTTATTGAATAGAACTCGGAAAGCTCAATGACATATGTTTTAGAAATTAAATGATTAATTTTTGTCAGGCAAGTCTGATCACCAGGCCCTCGGGCACCTCTGGTTCCTTAGCAGCGGTTATCAACCCAGTGAATTCAAAATAACTATACAAAAGCGAGTATAAAACGGCTAATTTGGTTGTGGTGTATATCGATATTTCAAGGAGTAACCTCTCATCAGCAATATAAAGTGAACAATTGTCTGCTTTTTTGCTGTATAAAAAGTTCGTCAATGATGGCGATATTGGATTGCTGTTATAGTATATAAATTGATATGTTGATTTGAAAATTTAACATATACTAGTAGGTTTATCAGGCAAGAATGAAATGACTGCGATATTGGATTAAATTTCTAGTATATTAATTTTTAGTTCGATTTGAAAATTGAACATATAGTTTTATCAGGCAAGATTGAACTATTGTGAAAAAAAATCCAACAAAAATGGTAAATTATAAGAATATTATGTAGTCTAACTTTTTAACAAAGTCAATAAAAGAAGCAAAGAGGCACCAATGTTACATTTGAATGTCAAAAGTCCGAAAGGGCAGCAACAAAACCGGTAAACACGAACAAGAACTGCACGAATGAATACGAAACATAAAAATCAACCGAATGGAAATCAACAACGCGAACCAAAGTCGTAACAAGAGTGAACTCAGGTGCTCCGAAAGAGGAAGAGTTTCCTGTCTGCTATAGAACACCAGCCTTGCTGCTAATTTCCATTTCAGTGTGTCAGATCCAATAAAGAAAGACAAAACAAAACAAATTTCTACAACAAACCAAAATCTGCACCCATTTGAGAGAAAGTAGTAGAGATGAATTTCTTGAGTGAAGACAGCAACCGTGGAGCAACATAACCCTGGTTAGCAATTTCAAACGTGACGCTCTGCCAAGGAAATCGATATAATATTTATTAATGATTATAATGTTAACAATTTCCTATTTGTTAATTTCATAATATTCCGGCACATTTTTTCCTTTTAGATTGTATTTTTGAATTATAGTCCATCAGCCAGGTCCGGAAAAAAATAATTTGAGTGGATACCCCTGTAGACCGATTTTTTATTGCATAAATCAAAAGACAAACATGTGAACTTTATTTTGCAACTTGTTATACTTTGCAAAAAGATGCGGAAACTGGTATAACAGAGGCCCCTTTAGGGGTACTATAAACTGTCAAAAAATTTCAACCCCTATAAAACATTCTATTATACTAAGTCTACGACAATATTATTGAAAAGAAAAATTTTAACATATTAAATGTTGTCCAGACAACCAACGACAGACAAAAGTTTGTTAAAATTTTCACTCAAAGAAGTCTTAAAGGGAGATAATACAAGGAATGACTAAAATGAGTTTTTTTTTGTTTGTTTTTTTTCATTTCCTAAAAAAATAGGATAGCTAGGTGGAATATTTTGTGGAAAGAATCTACCTACAACATAACAAATTAAATAAAACAATTCAATTAAAATGTTTGTGGTACTGGTTGAAAAGTTTGGGTATTTATGAATGTAGCCCCAGTCGCCTGAAATCTATATTTTTTTTCATGTGTAAATACAAATGATCAACATAATGTGTTTCATTATATATTTTTTCAATTTTAGTTTATATATTTGACCTTTTTGAAACTATAGTATCAGAATATAAGAACTTTAGTCTTAATTGTCGTTTAAAAGTTGCCATAATTACACGCACATGTGCATTTTGGATCATTTTGCAAGGCATCATACAACATGTATACAATAATGGCGCTGCATGTTTGACCGTTTGTTGCACTTAGTAACAAAAGGGATACAAAGTAACTGTTATCGAGGAAATATGCCAGCCAATTAATAAAATTCTATATGGATTTTTTTTTCAATTTATTTGACGCTTTGTTATGATTGTTTTGCCTTTTGAAATTACTACTAGTATATTTGTAAATACTTTGAAGATCCATATTTAGCTTCTTCATTGTTGGCAGTTGTTTCCTGTACCGTCTTCTAAAGAATCTAGATTTTAACGAAATTCAAAGCAATAAGCGTACTTCTAAAACAACAAAAAAGAAACTCTCATTACAATCGTAACTAAATATATTTTGAAAAACAGGCCTTTTTATTGTGAACTTTTTTATGCTGCTGAGCAATGTCGTAGAGTTTGGTCAATTTTTCCCAGAAAGAAGTTAACTAAACGAAGTTGAAATCACCAAACCATTGAAGTTAGTGATTGTGCTAACCGACGAACGAATTGAAAGAAGCAAACAGGTACAAATAGAGCATTCGAGTGTCAAAAGTTCGAAAGGGCAACGACAAAACCGGTAAACATGAACAAGAACAGCACGAGGAAACACAAAACACAAAATCAACCGAACGGAAATCAACAACGCCAACTCAAGTCGTAACAAGAGTTAACTCGGGTGCTCCGGAAGAGTAAGCGCTTTTTGGCTGCTATAGCACATCCGTCGTGTTACTAATTTCAATTCAGTGTGTCAAATCTGGTAAAGGAAGGCAAAACAAATTTCTAAGACAAAACAACATCTGCACTCATTTGAGAGATTGTCTACGAGTGCACGGTGTCTACCGTACAATTTCTTGAGTGAAGACAGCAACCGTGGAGCAACATAACCCTGTGTTAGCCTTTTCTGTGTCAAACGTGACGCTCTGCCAAGGAATCGATGTAATTGCCGCAAGCTCTGGAGTAACGAATCAACTGTGATACGAACACTTCATAAGCCGGAGCGGACGGAATGTTGCTTCACAAAAAGGAAAAGTTGAATTCATCACATTTGTCATAGAGCTTTGTTGAAGTATTCATTGAGAGTCAATTACGAGATGTAAATCTTAATATGAAGCAGACTTCTTAGAAACCAGTGTGTCCCTTATCTCAGGTTCCTGAGGATATATGAGATGGAGAAAGTCACCCAATAGAGAATTGTTCAGTGAAAGGACATTATCAATACTTGTATAACGGAACGTGAGATAAAAAGAGATAGCTAGTCTAGTTCTCCACGAGTACAATATGTCCTGTCTTATACTTCATTCAAAATTTCTATAAAAAAAAATCAAAGAAAACTACTTGCCCTGATTTTGTGTTAAAATGCGAATACTGTAATCTTACTATTTGTGTGGTTTTTAACTTTGCTGATTTCAGTGTTTCACATTTTTCATGAAATTACATAAAAAAAGAAATAATGGTACACTAATGATGTAAGTTTCTGTAGACCTAAAATGCTAGTATTCTTTGTGTGTCGCCAGTAACATTAGACAGAAGCGACATACATAGGCTCACTTTTTGATTGTTCGTCTTCTTAAATCGAGTGTCGCTCTGCAAAGTTATTAAGTTCCGTCTCAATTTTTATGTAACTTAACTCTATATTTCTTAATAGAGTTAAGGAATTACTCAACTACTTCCTGTTGACAGAATACTTTATAGACAAAAATACAAAACTCTGACATCGTTTGGGACAAAGTAAATGAGCAAACGGATACAAACTTTCTATGGGAACAGTCACTTTAAGGTTAAGAGCATATGCTGGTACATGAAGATCAACGTGCCCTTTGCAATGGAAAAAGCTTCAGCACCATTTTCTATTCATTTACAGCTGACCAGTACCAGTATTGCATGAGGAACTTTGGTGTGCTTTTGATTCTTAACAACAGCAATCGTCCGATAAATCCTAATTGTTCGTCTCTGTATGTTGCGGAGTCTTTGGGAATGTTTAAGAATGAGATGGCATTGCTGTTAAATCTTTAAAATGGAATGCAGTATTGAAAAATCCATCATCAATGAGGACTTCTTGTCTTCTAGTACTCTTTTTTTATGAGACAGACCATTACCACGAAAAGAGGAGGGTGGGTTTGTTCCGATCAGACAATTTTTTTTTTCATAAAGGTGTCTCGAGACAAATTTTTGTTTTTATTATTAGCATTTTATCCTTCTTCAAAATATTTTATCCTCTTTTACTTAAATATTTTTCATCAAAATTCAGATTCATAATATTATTTTATGAAAACACCAACCCCCTCATCCATTCTTTGATTTCATAACAATAGAATTGGGAAAAAAACTAAATTTACAAAACGACATCGTTACATTATTTTAAGGCGACAGCTCGATATAAATTGTCGCCAGAAATAAAGAATAGATAAGTTAAAAGTAAAAAGTAATGTAAATATTTCATTGAAGTATAAATAAAGTCAAACGCACCTGACCTAAAGTAAAGTCTAACAGGCCAAAAACAAGAAAACGTGATTAATTGGTTATAACTTTGTTTTCAATAATGTAAAAAATCACCTTTACTGTAATATAACTTCTTTTACGTTGGTTTTAAAAAAATACCATAGAAATGACGTAAAATCATAAAAAATATTGATTCTAAAAATAGAAAAAGTGACCTTCACATTTAATAATTTAAAAAATAAAACCATATCGGTCAAACCATTAAAATCCGCACATGGACATTAAAAACGGATTTTTCTGTAAAACACTGTTTTTATCAAATCCTGTGGTGGTTTTAATATTTTTAATTGTGACCATTGTAATTAGGTGAATCTTGTTGAGTTAATTTTACCTGTGATACGTGCGAAGTCATAGGAAGACATTCGCAAATTGTAAAAATAGGGAAATTTTGAACGTAATAATTAGCAATTTTAAATCTAAAAAATATCTTTTTTAGACATTGTTATGATGCAAATTCTTTTCCTAAGTCAATAATCCTTATGCATACTATAGATTTATAAAACAGTAATTGAAGTTTTCAACCCCATGTTCAATTTATTGAAAAATAAATGAATGACTACTTTTCAATTGCTCATCAGAGGGTCCAGAAAAATGATTTTTACGCTATTTTCCGCATATTTTATACAAGTATAACATTTGGAATTATGAAGCTTAGATGTAGTACTAAATTTTTGTACCATAAAAATTCGGTCTACGGGGGTATCCACTCAACTTTTAAATATGACGTCTTTTCAGAGTTGGCTTACGGACTATTAACAAAACTTAAACAACTTTCATTTTAACAGAACATGTTAAGGGCAATTTATGTAATAAAAAACATGCAGGCTGATAATTAAAATTAAAGTAATAGCTTAAAGCACAAATTTACTACAACAAAAACATAACGATAAACTTGTTGCTACACATTTTCCTTAATATATGTACCATGTGTGTATTATGGACATTTAAATAAGTGTGACGTTCTAAATAGTTGCCGTTTTATTCATATCAATGATATCACATCTTTTCTAGTTTAACTTTTAATATGTTTTGCCATGCATAATTTCGATTTAATATCTCCATATTTTTTTTATATTTTAACCGTGAGCCCCTTCTTACATAAAATCGTGAATCCGTCTGTAATGTCTTACCTTTAAACAATGTGTGAAAATATAGTTTTACTCTAAGTCTCTCAGTACAAGCAATGAATAAGTGTGTCTAAAATGTAAATACATAATAAATTTCAAACTGTTATCTCCCGTTGTTTATTGCTTAATTTATTGCATTCATGATAATGTTAAGTAGCAGTCACATTGTTTACAAGCTATAGTAGTGAGGATTCACGGTAAAATAATAATCTACATGTGTGATTGCATTTTATGTTTTTTTCTGCATACACAGTCTACGATATTGTTTTACGATCCCTGAGGGTAAGATTTCAAGTCTGCAACGAGGCTCTGCTGAGTTGCAGATGTAAAGAAATCTTACCAAAGGGTGTCGGAGATTTCCTTATCTTGCCCTAATCATCGGTATTTGATTATTTTTCTCACTAAACCCGTAAATTGTACAACGTGGATTTGTTTACAAAACATAGTGTATGAATATATGACGTTGTTGAAAAAAGTAGTTCCGTTAATTTGAAGTACGTAATTTTTGTTAATTTGTGTATTTGTGTATAAAAGTTACATGTGAAGGGCAAAGGGTTCGTTTTTTTTTATTATTTTAAGTGTAGGTATATATACGGTGTTAAAATAATAATAACACGTTTGAACTTTACTTTTTATTCTGATCGGAAAACTTCATAGCGATAAACGGGAAACTGCACAAGGCTATCTCACATGGGGTGGTGTGGGACAGAAAAATCTCACACCGCTAAAAATAGGAACTGTCCTGTCCAAAAAGTGAGAAAGATATATCTTATATTTTACCTCTAAAATGACACCAAGTGAACAATTTTCGTTACATAATAATCGAAACAACGCATGACATCTGAGACCACGTCGAAGAGTGTAAAGGATTTTAATCTAAAGCCTATTCTCATAAGGGAGTAGCCATTTGATTTTTATGCGGGGCTATGGATATTTTCTTCGTCCTGCCTTTTTATTTTTATTTCAATTTTATTTCATTTTTAAAGCAACTATAAATTTGTTAGCCCAAAATACCATCCTGCCTTTTTTTTACTCAAAGCACTGTCCTGCCTTTTTATTTCTGGATTTTTGCCATCCTGTCTTTTTATTTCAAATTTCACCATAGCCCCCCCCCCTAAAAATCAAATGGTCGCTCCCTTATATAGGAAATTGTATATCTTTTATGATTTACATGAATGGATTTGAATTCAGATGCCATCAAATACATTACTCTGAAAGTATTACATGGGGTACCAATTTTCGTGGTTTTCACGGGTCAGGCAAAGAACGAAATTAGATTCCTAACGAACAAAGAATTAAACATTGCTTTTAATAGAGAATTATGTAAACTCCATGAATATGGAATTTACTCCCAATCCACAAAATTGATATCCACGAATTTAAGTACTTTCAGTTTTCACAGTATACAGTTTTACGAAATTTAAAGTTGAATGAACCCATCTATCTTTTGATTTAAATTTACTTGGTCGATAAGATGTCCTTGTAGATCTGAGCTCCCCTAGAGTAATCAGAAGTTCGGTTGTCAGACTTGTTCATTTTAATCAAATTTATGTTAATGATTTTTTTGCGATTGTTAATACTACCAGGAATCTTTCATTGAATTGTACATTGTCGATATCTTTGGTGTATACCTGGGCTTCCTTGATCGAGCTTTTGGGATAGAGGGCGCCCCTTTCGAAACTTTAGCTTCGGCTTTAAATGATTTAAATTGAAATAATGCTGATGAGAGGTTTCTTCATTAATATCACAATGAATATACACCTGGAAAAAATGTTAAGCACCCCTATACTTTTTGTGCTTTTCGATGATTTGAAATAATTTCTAATTTTCATGAGTTTGGTCAGTTTTAATTCTTCTATATGTGACTGGAAGGATAATAGCTTTCAGTTTAAAGCACATTTTCGCCTTGAAATGCAGGAGATGACTCTTTAAGAAATAAGATATCAAACTAGTAGTAAAAAAAAAACAATGATTCCAGTAGTCATTCGTGCTAAAGGTGAACATACTCGAAATTTACTCTTAGACGATACAGTACCAATCTTTT
The DNA here is from genome assembly GCA_963971305.1 of Arcuatula senhousia. Lineage (NCBI taxonomy): Eukaryota > Metazoa > Mollusca > Bivalvia > Mytilida > Mytilidae > Arcuatula > Arcuatula senhousia. The sequence goes on along the minus strand of OZ020312.1, from coordinate 6,741,484 downwards.
GATTATGATTTACCTTTTCAAGTGGGATTTGAACTTTTCTAAGACCATATTTATGTACAGAGGCCATCATTTTTTACATGTCCTGTTATGTCCATCAAAAATGTGTTGTTTGTTATAAACGTGTTAAATTGTTCTTAGCAGTGCATATTTTAGTTTGCAATACAAATTTACAGAGACTCTCCGTTAATTATGGTTAAAAAGTGTTTTGAAAATGTATGATTTAAAAAAAAATCATGGGGTGCTTAACTTATTTCCAGGTGTATATTTTAGACTCATATTGTAACATTCACTATGCCTTGCCGTTTAAGCATTTTCATCAACAAATTAGCATTTCAATGGGCACAAAATGTGCTCCTACAATTGCCGACTTATTTTTATACTCTAAGGACATTGAAAATATGTAGGAACTCGTTAAGAACAAGAAGATGGAAAAAGGCATGGTCCTTTAATCTCAACTCAAAATATATTGATGGTTTCCTCTCTGCCAGCAACGCTTCGTTTTTTAGATGAATTAATTCACTATATCCTCCAAAGTAAGAGATTAGAGACGCAAGAAAATCCACTTGCTTCGTGTCATTCTTGGATTTTCATCTTGAATTTGACTAGGTTGTCATCTCAGTACGATAATTACTATAAAAGAGAGGACTTACGTTTTCGAATTATTAATATTCGTGACCTGGTAAGTAACATACCTACCAAGACTATATGAAAATATACGATATCTCAAATATTCTTCCGTCGATATCAGCCACTGGTGGAAAATTCAAAATAATGTAAGAGGAAATGGTAAGTTCTTGTTTTGATAAGTGTTTGGCTGGTTGTTGTACTGAAATGATCGCCTCAATACACTGTATTCCCATTTTGTCTCACAACCGTGTGGGGTTTTTTTTGTTACTACCACACCCTGAGATCGCAATGGAATAAGGAGGTTTGGCGCCAAAAAAACCGTTTAACTCACCATGTTTTGAAAGCCTGTACTAAGTCAGGACCATTACAATCTTCAATTTCCCGTTATGTTATTTTGTTGAATTGTCCTATCTCTTCAATCAACTTTTACTCTTGAAATGCCTGTACCAAGTCAGGACCATTGCTATATTTAATTTCTCTGGTATGTCTTTCCCTTGTTTTGTGTATTGTTCTTGGATATATGAGATCGATCATCCCAGTTCGGTTATTTTGTTGTTACCTTTATTGGACATTTGAGATTGATCCCCCTGCTTCGGTAAGTTTGATATTACATGTACCATTATAACAACAAAGTGAAATTTAGATATAGGTAGAACAAGATGGCACACAATCAAGACAAATATACCATTATAATTTATAATGAAAACTATTCTAGAATACCAAAAAAAACATCAACTAACAAATGCTAAAGCTCTCAATTATAAAAATTATATAAGGCTTACATTCATTTCACAAACGAATAAAACACAATCAAATGCAGTTTTGACATACAATACAAAACCGGGTTTATAGTTTCAAACACACGACAACAAATTTACAAATATCTTTTAAAGGTTCATTAGCTAACGTTCATCATTTTTTTTGTTATAATTAAAGATGGAAAGCTTTTCATCGAAATTTCCCGTTTTAAGCATAAATGAGAATAAGTTCAAATACTATTGATATATTTGACTGCAAATGCATCTTAAACAAACATTTACTTTCTTTTAACATTTAATTGTATATACGAAATTTGCATTATAAACATCTGGAATAAACTCATAAATAATGTTTTTTTTTATTTCAAAAGTTAGCTTTTTAAACAATTCGCTTGACATTTTTTCCTTAGCAGGCTGTAAGGCACCAACTAATTTTGGACATTGGATTTTTTTTAGAACAAAACAAAATAATAAAATTTGACTAACAAATTTGAAAAGTACTTGTAAGAAAAAATTATTGCTTTACTTTATTGCATTGCATAAACTTTATATTGAACCAAAAAAATGAAATAATTAGATAGTCATAAACGTTTTTAGTGTAAACATATTTATTAATTAATTTGCGAATTTTACAAATATTGAATATGAGACAATGTGACAATAATACAGCAAATTAATCACGGGATTCAGAAACAAGACTTGAAGCCTTATATAAACCCGTCTCCCGGAAAACTTTTCATTTACATTATTTTAACATTAGCCGACTTGACTCAAGAATCGACTTAGAATACAAATAAAACATGAGCGTGATTTACTATTTGAGTGCAAATGTGCAACGTGCAGTGAAATACGGAGGTACATGTGCAAGTGAAAGTGCATGTGAGGAGGTTTTTCTCCAAAACTTGTTTAACCTTTATGTTTTTCCGCAAGACCCGATTATTAGCCCACTCTCTCGGTGATATAAAATGGCCCTTGGCTAATTTAAACTAATATCAAGTTCACTTAGAAACCGATTTCTTTTTTAAATCGGGCAAAACAGTTCAATGGATTACAATCACATTTATACATAGATATGTATCTCGGTGTGAAAAATTTATCATCATTTCATTAAATCTTATTTTATCATTTCAATCAATCAGTCTTGATATTACATAACAATACAGTCTACAGTTCGTCGTGTGTAAAATACTCTTTCATTGGTTCATGCCCTGCTGGCATCTCAATGGCCCAGAACTTAACTGCTTCTAAATTGATTTTCTGTTTCATAGATGGCGTTGTGTCTAGATCTAGGTATCTTCTTTCGATTGGGTCGTACTGTTGCCATGGCTCCATGCCTTCACCTCCATCCGGGACTCTAAAAGATCGATGATATTTCAATATTATTATTACAACTGTAGGTTGTGTGGCACACACTTAATACTTGTTACAAATCTCATTATCTTTTATTTATCATTAGCATGTCAATGGGTTGTAACGTCATTTTGTCTTTTTACGATAACGAAAAAAGATAAGATGTGATTTTATGATGTGTTATGTGGAAATAATAGATATTAAAATAACAGCGCAAATTCAATGCTAAAATATCTGCTGTAAAGGTGAAAACAGTCATTGCACTTTTAGGACACATATTCAAAGTACTGCTTTCAAATCCAATCATTATTAACTTGCGTATTAGGATTTCATTAATTTGTTTACTTTGCTGGTTAATAGTTAATCTAGTACTAATTATTAATGAAATATGTTTACAATACATAGAAAAAAGGGGTTTTGTTGGTCTATTTTTGAACGAAGAGTCTATATTTATTTGTTTTATTGCATGTCATTTTTAGCTTTGATTTGCTTTTAAATAGCCATATCAATATCTGTATACTCACCCTGTTCTGGCAAATGACGAAAAATAATTAATCAAGATTTTGGAAAATGATTTATCTGTATCCTTCATCTTGCTATAACTGTCATTCAGTGATGGCAACAGTACCTTCATGTCAAAGAGATACTCAATTTCAGCGCCATGGGGAGTGCCTTTAGCATATTTTGGCGGTGGACCCGTCAAGTGGAAATTTGTTTCTTTGGAAAATACATATTGATAAGTTGCTCCAGTCGATAAACTGTGATGGTCCAGCATTCTAGCCGCAGGAATTCTAAACCAAACGTCATTCATAAAATCAAAAGCTTTCTTACTTTGTTCGTCTTGGGATCCTTCAACAGTGTAGAAATCAAAAAGTTTGTTTCTAATTCTTTGGTTGTTATCGTGAAATGTTTCAACATAAGGCTTTATCATTCCTTCACAAAGAAATTTGCCAGGAATACCGTCGCTTACGTTAAATCCAAAATTTTCCTGCAATTTTGGCATCATGTAGGCGGTCATTTCCTGGTTTTCGTTGGATGTAAAACCAGTCATGAAATCTAATGAACGGAAAAATTTAGACACATCGGATTCGTGGTTTTTCAGGTCTTCGAACGGGTCAGATTTAAAAAGATCTCCATCTACCACCACTGCATGGGCGAGCCAGAGTAGTTCATATTTATCTTCTGGTAGTGCAGCAAAGTCAAAACTATTGCTGAACAAATCATTCACTTCCAAATGACGGAGACAGTTTACAAATTTAAACATGTCATTGACAGGGCATTGGGTATTCTTGGCGGTATCAATGAGTCTTTTGTTTGTTTGTTTTGAACTTTTCCCCGTAAAACACATGTCAGTAACTGTACCACTCTGAGCGATCGCACGCTGAAAAAGACCTTTGTTGGATGGAATAAGGGACTGAAATGTTACACTCCATCCGCCAGCAGATTCCCCAAATATGGTAACAGCATCAGGATTCCCGCCAAATGATGCAATGTTATCATGCACCCATTGTAGTGCTAATTTCTGGTCCCACAAACCGTAATTTCCTGGAGAGGATGGATGACCCGTTGACAAAAAGCCAAAAATGTCCACACGGTAATTGATAGTAACAACAATTACATTTCCTGAAGTTGCCACTACACTGCCATCAAACTGATGAGAAAAGCCAATAATTAACCCTCCACCATAGATCCAAACCATGACTGGCAAAGTTTTATCTTTAGTCTGAGGAACATAAACATTCAAATACAGACAATCCTCGGACATTTTATCTGGTCTGAAATCTGCAAAATCATCCGGAACATTTTGTTGACAGCCCGCGCCAAATGAAGTTGCATCTAGAGTATCAGTCCACTTTTTCACTGGTGCCGGTTTTTTAAATCTTTTTGGGGGTTGAGCAAATGGAATTCCTCGAAATTCCTTTAACGGTTTACCGGTTCCATTGCTTATTGTATTAAGTCCTCTAATTGGTCCAGACGGGGTGTAAACAATCGGACCGTTGGACATCACAGAGACAATAAGTGTCGCCATTGTCAAATACCGGTACAGAAAAAGGGCTTGAGAAAACATTCTACAATGAATAAATATAAAATGCAAATACCCAAAACGGTTACTAGTATATCAATATTTCAAAGAGTAGCCTCTCATCAGCAGCATGTAAAGCAAAACATTGGAAGGTCAAAAACCAAGAGTATTGAACGAAAAGTACTCAAAGCCAAAAAGTTCGAACAGAGAAGCCAGCACCGAAGATATTGAACATATGCAGTGCAAGAGATGAAACCTTTTTTTTTATTGAATTGAACTCTGAAACCTCAATGGCATTTGTTTTAGAAATTAAATGATTAATTTGTGTCAGGCAGGTCTGATGACCAGGCCCTCGGGCACCTCTGGTTCCTCAGCATCGGTTATCGACCCAGTGAATTCAAAATACTTATACAAAAGCCAGTATTAAACGGCTAATTTGGTTGTGCTGTATATCGATATTACCTCTCATCAGCAATATAAAGTGAACAATTGTCTGCTTTTTTGCTGTATAAAAAGTGCGTAAATGATGGCGAAATTGGATTGCTGTTATAGTATATAAATTTTTAGTTCGATTTGAAAATTTAAAGGCATATTGTCGACGGCAAACTCTTTTTTTAACCCCCATTTTTTTAGGTGTCAATTAGACCGAAATGCAATAAAATGAATATTGAAAAACAAATTTGCCACCAATTTTGCCTCAAAAGTACTTTCTTTCGATCAAAATAGCTCGACAATATTGATTGAAATTTCATTTACCTGCATTACGTCACATTGACACAGATTTAAACTGAGTAGTTGTAACACGGACACTAATCGGAATCTCGGGGTTTGTCCCCGAATACATTGATATGTTGAAAAAATACCAATATTTTTCGTGTTTACCTTTTAAATCACATTCAAAACTTAATACATGCAATAATTGTCAGTTTTATTCACTAAGTAGCTCTAATATTCGGTTGCCGTTTTAATTTTCTTCCGAGCTAAAACTTCGAGAAACAGTTTATGCACCACGTACAAGAACTATGGAAGTTTTTAATCAAAGAAAGTTTAGTGCGCATGCTTACAGCTCATCTACATCTCATGAATATGAATTTTTGTAAAGCTTTACAAATATTATATATTTTTCAATTTTTAATGTAATAAGATACCCTAGTCGTATTTTGAACGTTGGTATTTTTCTATATAAACAAAACAAATAGTTTGACGACAATTTTTTTTGTTTTACAAAAAAATAATTTTTCGCAGACAATATGCCTTTAACATATAGTTTTATCAGGCAAGATTGAACTATTGTGAAAACATCCAACAAAAATGGTAAATTATAAGAATATGTGTAGTCTAACTTTTTAATAAAGTCAGTAAGAAAAGCAAAGAGGCGGCACCAATGGACATTTGAGTGTCAAAGTCCGAAAGGGCAACGACAAAAGCGGTAAACACGTACAAGAACTGCACGAATGAATACGAAACATAAAAATAAAACGAATGGAAATCAACAACGCGAACCAAAGTCGTAACAAGAGTGAATTCAGGTTCTCTGAGAGGGGAAGCGTTTCCTGTCTGCTATAGAACACCCGCCCTTGCTGCTAATTTCCAATCCAGATTATTCTGTATTTCTAATAACAAAACTTATACAACTTTAATTTTAAAAGAACATGTTAAGGGCAATTTATGTTATAAAAACATGCAGGATGATAATTAAAATTTAGGTAATAACCCGTAATTTACTTGAAGCACACATTTAATACAACAAAAACAGAACGATTAACTTGTTGTAATACATTTTCTAACACGCATGTATTAAGTGTGACGTTCTAAATAGTTGCCATTTTATTCATATCTATGATAGTTTAAGTTTAAATATTTTTCGCCATGAGATACCCTGCACTAATCATGCTTTACCAGTAGATAAGGCTAAATTCCTGAAAGACCCCCCTCATTAATTATCATAAACTTTCATTTAGCACCCTCTACAGTACCGTGGTATAAATCAGTTATCCCCCATCGGGCATCCGCCCTCAGGGGAATAACTAACACTTAATACTTCCATATTTTTTAATCTTTTAACCGTGAGCCCCTTCTTACATACAATCGTGAATCCGCCTGTAATGTCTTACCTTAAACAATGTTTGTAAATTTAGTTTTACTCTTTGTGTCTCAGTACAAGCAATAAATACGTGTGTCTAAAATGTAGATACATAATAATTGATAAATCGATATTTTAAACGGTTATCTCCTGTTGTTTATTGCTTAATTTATTGCATTCAGTAATAGTTATACCATGAGGTAAAGGTGTTTCTGGATAAGAAACCCCGAGGACCGGAGGTCCGAGTGGGTTTCTTATCCAGAAACACCGTTTACCGAATAGTATAACTAACTTACACCCCAGTAAACTTAGAACAAAACTAGATTAAAAATTTTTGATAAAAAGCAATAAAAAGTGGCTTTAATTATAAAACTGAGTTAGTAAACATATTTCTGATTTTTTTCTTTCCCAAACAGGGGCCTCTTTAATTCAAGATATTAAGCAACTGAGATGATTTTAGGATTAAAACAGATTAATCAACTTGTTAAACAGATTAATTACTTTACAAATAACTGATGATTTTGTATCATGCTAATTAAATTAGTGAACACTTCTAAACTGAACATCTTTTAGATTCATTCAGTTTTTATATGACCACCAGGGAAGACGGATGTGCTTCGGCTGCTGTCCCTTTGAATATCATTAATTTCAGAGAGCAGGTAATTTAAGTTAAGGAAATTGCGTATTTGAAGAAAATTTATTTCATTTTAATTTTTTATTTTGTATTTTGATACAAGTGCAGTACGATGTCCCTTAGCATGGGGATCGATTAAGAGTCCTTCTCTTATCTACTTCCTGTTGGCCGACTTATGTAATTTTTTGCAGAAATGGTCAATTATGGAGAATTTTCTAAACAGTTTTCTCAGCAACCTCTTATTACATCTATATTATTAAATCTATAGACTTTTTTCTATGTTCGGATTCTATTCCTTTCACAATCTACTTCATACTAAGTTTTTGTTATAAACATAAACAATAAACAATGTACTTTATCACTATTGAATATTTCATTATTCTGTGATGCTATGGGGGAATGGGGGGACAAAACGTAAAAAAAAATTACGGAATATTGCCGAGTTTGATTTTAAAATTACAAATTAACCATACTTTCGTTTCTATCCCCAATATTTAAGCACCCTTCAGGTTTTGATAAAGATAATAAAACCACAGGGACTTGACTACAAACGATTATTAATAAATTTACTAACATATATATGTATACTATCCATGGCCATATACGGAAAAAAAAATTCTGATCAAAACAAAAAACCAAGCCCCCCCTTCAAGTTAAATGGTCCGTCTCTTATTTTCAAATATTTTAAATAGGTTATGTTACATTAATTGCCAAAATTCACAGGACCGAAACGATTTTAACAGGCCAAAACCTGTCGGACTGGTGCTACATGTAATTTGTAGATCGCAACTGACAACCAGTTCACCTAAAACTACCCTAAAAACTTTGGTAAAGATACAGGCTCTAAATACAACAAGAATGCTACACGTAGACAAGTTGTAGGGGTTATATTAAGGAGATGATAAAATGAACATGAATTGAAATGATAATGCGAAATATATTGGGGGTGGGGGTAGGGTATTTAAATTCACTTTTTATGGTTTATTTTTATGTTAAGCGAAATGAAAAAAAAATAACCGTACCAGTACGGGTAAATGGGCAAAACAGTGGTTCAATAATGTTTTAGTGAGTGACTGAGTTAGTTGGTGTTTACCTCCTCTTTTTATATGTTTAAAGAGAGTGGTAAAGGGGACACAAGAAATATGTTTCCCAACACGAAACACGGGGCAAAATTACAGACAAAACAGAGCACGTACATCTATGTCTATAACGAAAACGTGAGAAATCAAAATCACGAAAGCATCCAAAAATAGACCGTCCAAAACAATGCACGAAAATAAACATAAATTTATCCCCCTTTCATTTTTGATAGGCAAGAAAAACAAACCAAAAAATGCAGTACGGGTACGGGTGAATGAGCAAAGAGTGAGTACATCATGATGTTTAGAGTGAGTCAGTTAGTTGCACAATATGGGTTATATATGAAGGGGGTATGACCTTTTTCGGGACACCGGGATTGGCCATATTTAAGCTCGGGATTCCAGCATTGGACACTTTAAGTTCGGGATTCCGGGATAAAATTATATCAACTTTACCGGGATTCGGGATTTTCTCATATTTAAGTCGGGATGACGGGATTTTGTAAAAATTAGTTCGGGATTCCGAGATCAGACCCCCTCCAACCCCCCTCATATATGGGCGATAGACATTAAGGAGATAATATAAGAACATAAATTGATGAGAAATATATCAGGAGGTGTTGTGGTTAACAAAGGAACAATGAATGTTGAAGACCACAGTTGAAATATGGAAATGGACGGAAACACTACTTGGTGACCAACAAAAAGAAAAATAATTTATGTGCATCTGTATTTAGGTTTTCAGTTCCAAGGTCTTATATCGATGGAAATGTTCAGGCAACTTTCCCCGCGAATTCGCGGGTGCCTTCTAGTCCTTTTGAAATTTGGTAATCAGCATGGGTCACATACCGTTGAATTAATTTCAGGCCTATTGTCTACCTACTTCCTGTTTTACGAAATCCGGCCATTTCTATCTTTGACTCATTTTGATGCCCCATCTACGAAAGTTATTGGGACATACAGTCGTTTGATACGTTTGTTCGTCTGTCCGTCTGTCCGTCTGTGTTTTCGTCCCTCTCTAATGTTGCGAAATATCGGCATTATGTCTATTAGACATATTCTTACTTTGTTTTGCTTGTTAATTTTCATTTTTTAATGTTTTGTTTTATTTTTCTTAATTTTTATTTATTATTTTGCTACTTTTAAATTAGGATTGATTTTAAACCTTATAAGGTGAACTGTTTTTATTTCCTTTTCAGATGCCCTGGGCTGGTTATTACAGAAGTTTCTTTGTGTGAGAAGCTCTTTTGTTCTATGAACATGAGGTGTGTTCACAAGCGCAAAAGCAGGGGTATCTGGAAACCCCTGTTTTTGCCATTGTGAATTAAGCCTATTGTTTTTAGAACAAAAGAGTTACTCACACAAAGAAAGTTTCTGTAAATGAAAGTTAGACTTTAAACAATAGAACTGTGGTGTAATGATAGTGTTAAGTAGCAGTCACATTGTTTACAAGCTATAGTAGTGAGGATTCACGGTAAAATAATAATCTACATGTGTGATTGTATTTATGCTTTTTTCTGCATACACATGCAAAGGCATAATGTCTACGATAATCACGTTTTACAATCCTCAATCTTTTGTATCATTCAGCCCGAACTGAATTAGAAGTGCACACCTTCATTACAGAAAAAAAATACCTTAAATTTAATTTTAATCGACTTCGTTGATTATTTATGAATCTTCAGGACGTCAGAAAAGGTTTAGTAACTTAAACAAGAAAGTAATAAATTTCCAAAATATTTCGTTTTGTTTTATTTTGTACAGGGTTTCCTGTCTATTTTTATCTGTTTTGATTGTATTTTGAATGAGGGATAGACATATCATATATTTTACCTCTAAAATGACACCAAGTGAACAATTTTCGTTACATAATAATCGAAACAACACATGAGATCTGAGACCACGTCAAAAGGTGTAAAGGATTTTAATCTAAAGCCTATTATCATAAAGGAGTAACCATTTGATTTTTATGGGGGGGGCTATGGATATTTTCTTCGTCCTGCCTTTTTATTTTCGTAAAAAGTCGAGCCTGGATTTTATTTTGCGCGCTTGTGCGCTCAATTTTTTTTTATTTTTAAAGCAACTATAAATTTGTTAGCCAAAAATACCATCCGGCCTTTTTTTACTCAAAGCACTGTCCTGCCTTTTTATTTCTGGATTTTTGCCATCATGTCTTTTTATTTCAAATTTCACCATAGCCCTCCCCCCTTAAAATCAAATGGTCGCTCCCTAATATAGGAAATTGTAGATCTTTTATGATTTACATGAACGGGTTTGAATTCAAATACCCTCAAATACATGAAAGTATTACATGGGGTACCAATTTTCGTGGTTTTCATGGGCCAAGCAAACCCCGAAATTAGATTCCTAACGAACGAAGAATAAAACATTGCTTTTAATAGAGAATTATGTAAACTCCATGAATATGCAATTTACTCCCAATCCACAAAATTGATATCCACGAATTTAAGTACTTTCAGTTTTCACAGTCTACAGTTTAACGAAATTTATAGTTGAATGAACCCATCTATCTTTTGATTTAAATTTACTTGGTCGATAACCTGTCCTTGCAGATCAGAACTCCCCTAGAGTAATCAGAAGTTCGGTTGTCAGACTTGTTCCTTTAATCAAATTTATGTTAATGATTTTTTGCGATTGTTAATACTACCAGGAATCTTTCATTGAATTGTACATTGTCGATATCTTTGGTGTATATCTTAGCTTCCTTGATCGAGCTTTTGGGATAGAGGGCGCCCCTTTCGAAACTTAAGCTTCGGCTTTAAATGATTTAAATTGAAATAATGCTGATGAGAGGTTTCTCCTTTGATATCACAATAAATATACATCTGGAAAAAAAGTTAAGCACCCCTAGACTTTTTGTGCTTTTCGTTGATTTGAAATAATTTCTAATTTTCATGAGTTTGGCCAGTTTTAATTCTTTTATATGTGACTGGAAGGATATTAGCTTTTAGTTAAAAGCACATTTTCGCTTTGAAATGCAGGAGATAACTCTTTAAGAAATAAGACACCAAACTACTAGTAAAAAAACAATGATTCCAGTGGTCATTCGTGCTAAAGGTGAACATACTCGAAATTTACTCTTAAACGATACAGTACCAATCTTTTGATTATGATTTACCTTTTCAAGTGCGATTTGACAATGAATTAAAAGTTTTGAGCTTCAGGAGACCAAACTTTTCTGAGACCATGTTTATGTACAAAAGCCATCATTTAAAAAAAAATTGTTTTGTTTGTTATAAACATGTTAAATTTGGCTTAGCAGTGCATATTTTAGTTTGCAATACAAATTTACAGAGACTCTCCGTTAATTATGGTTAAAAAGTGTTTTGAAAATGTATGATTTAAAAAAAAATCATGGGGTGCTTAACTTTTTTCCAGGTGTATATTTTAGACTCATATTGTAACATTCACTATGCCTTGCTGTTTAAGCACTTTCATCAACAAATTAGCATTTCAATGGGCACAAACTGTGCTCCTACAATCGCAGACTTGTTTTTAAACTCTAACGATATTGAAAATATGTAGGAACTCGTTAAGAACAAGAAGATGGAAAAAGGCATGGTCTTTTAATCTCAACTCAAAATATATTGATGGTTTCCTCTCTGCCAGCAACGCTTCGTTTTTTAGATGAATAAATTCAATATATCCTCCAGAGTAAGAGATTAGAGACGCAAGCAAATCCATTTGCTTCGTGTCATTCTTAGATTTTCATCTTGAATTTGACTAGGTTGTCATCTCAGTGCAATAATTACTATAAAAGAGAGGACTTACGTTTTCGAATTATTAATATTCGTGACCTGGTTAGTAACCATATGAAAATACGTCTTATACGATATCTCAAATATTCTTCCGTCGATATCAGCCACTGGTGGAAAATTCAAAATAATGTAAGAGGAAATGATAAGTTCTTGTTTTGATAAGTGTTTGGCTGGTTGTTGTACTGAGATGATCGCCTCAATACACTGTATTCCCATTTTGTCTCACAACCGTGTTGGATTTTTTTTTGTTACTACCACACCCTGAGATCGCAATGGAATAGGGAGGTTTGGCGCCATAAAACCCCGTTTAACTCACCATGTTTTGAAAGCCTGTACCAAGTCAGGACCATTACAATCTTCAATTTCCCGTTATGTTATTTTGTTGAATTGTCCTATCTCTTCAATCCACCTTTACTCGTGAAATGCCTGTACCAAGTCAGGACCATTGCTTTATTTAATTTCTCTGGTATGCCTTTTCCTTGTTTTGTGTATTGTTCTTGGATATATGTGATCGATCATCCCAGTTCGGTTTTTTTGTTGTTACCTTTATTGGACATTTGAGATTGATCCCCCAGCTTCGGTAAGTTTGATATTACATGTACTATTATAACAACAAAGTGAAATTGAGATATAGGTAGAACCAGATGGCACACAATCAAGACAAATATACCATTATAATTTTATGATAAAAAATATTCTAGAATACAAAAAATACATTAACTAACAAAGGCTAAAGCTCTCAATAATAACAAGAGGCTCCCAGGAGCCTGAATCGCTCACCTGATCTCTTATGCTAAAGCCTCTTACCTAGTGGGCAACATGGTCTACATGTACTTGGTAAGTAACATCAAAGAAACCAGTTAGTATAGAAAACACTCTTAAGATCAAGAATACAAAATTTTTCATTTGAAAAAAACAAACAAGTTAAAATTGGTTGAAAACCGAAAAAGGGGGATAACTCTAAAAAAGGTTGATTTTGACGCTGAAATCATTTTTGTAGATCTCAATGAGCTGAACAATTTTGCAATGCTAACTATTCCTCTAGCACTTACAGTTTTCAAGACAAAGTCTAAAAACTGTGAAAATGGTCAATTTTCACGATTAAGGGGAAAAAACTCCTATAAGGAGTCGTCCCACAACTTTGACTCAATGAAGAGTTTCGTAGAGCTTTTGATGCTGAACATGGAAGGTTGCTTCAGATTTTCTCTATTTCTCATATATTTTTTAGCTATAAGCTAAAAACTATGGTCTGCCCCCCCCCCTGTTCTATTTTTAGTAACGGCGGCAATGTGGGTTGGTCAGAGTGCACAGATTTCACAAACTTAGTAGAGGACATATGGATGGACGACAGACGGACGACGGTCGCCTGATGATGACAATAGCTCACATTACCCTTCGGGTCAGGTGAGCTAAAAATTATATAAGGCGAACATTCATTTCACAAACGAATAAAACACAACCAGAACAAGAAGTGAAATGCAGTTTTGACATACAATACAAAACCGGGTTTAAAGTTTCAAACAAACGACAACAATTTTCAATTATCTTATAAAGGTGCATTAGCTAATGTTCATCATTTTTTTTTATTTAAGATGGAAAGCTTTTCTATCGAAATTTCCCGTTTTAAGCATAAATGAGAATAAGTTAAAATACTTTTGATATATTTGACTGCAAATGCATCTTAAGGTTAGTGAGGACACCTGTCATGTGACCAAAAACAGCTAAAAATGCAAAAAAAGTGCAAACGTCACAAATACCTAGAAACTTGTGTTAAATAGTTTAATTTAATAAAACTGAATCAAAATAAATCAATTTTAATACAAATAAAACAATCATTCCTTCATAAATAAAATTTTCAAATAAAACAAGGGAGATAATCCACTTGAAAAATGACCAAAAAATTACAAAGATTTGTATAGTAGAGAGAAAAGTAAGCTGGTGACCCCCAGTTTTTATTGTTTTATTTCAAAATATATTGTATTTCATTGGTTTTTATCAAATAAAAATAAAATTTAAATTCGTGGATTTTTTCTGCGACAAGATTTTATGCTAATTATTTGGCCTTTCCTATATAATCTATAGTAATTTTGGACAACTTTGAGCCTAAATATTGGAAAAACAAGCCTGGAAAGGAGGTCCAATATTTTTACACAAGATAAAGTATATACCTAATACTAATATATCAAAAAATTGGACATTTTAAATTCGGAATTATTTTTGGGGTCAGGTGTCCTCACTAACCTTAAACAAACATTTACTTTCTTTTAACAATAAATTGTATATACGAAATTTGAATTGCAAACATCTGGAATAAACTCATGAAATAATGTTTTTTTATTTCAAAAGTTAGCTTTTAAAATAATTTGCTTGACATTTTTTTTCCTTAGCAGGATGTAAGGCACCAACTAATTTTGGACAGTGGATTTTTTTAGAACAAAACAAAATAATAAAATTTGACTAACAAATTTGAAAGGTCCTTTTTTGAAAAATTTTGCTTTACTTTATTGCCTTGCATAAACTTTATATTGAACCCAAAAAATGAAATAATTAGATAGTCATAAGCGTTTTTCTCAAAATCTTATTTAACCTTTATGTTTTTCCGCAAGACCCGATTATTAGCCCACTCTCTGGGTGATATAAAATGGCCCTTGGCTAATTTAAACTTATATCAAGTTCACTTAGAAACAGATTTCTTTTTTTTTAAAAATCGGGCAAAACAGTTCAATGTACTACATCCACATTTATACATGGATATGTATCTCGGTGCGAGAAATTTATCATCATTTCATTAAATCATATTTTATCATTTCCATCAATCAGTCTTGATATTACATAACAATACAGTCTACAGTTCGTCGTGTGTAAAATACTCTTTCATTGGTTCAGGACCTGCTGGCATCTCATTGGTCCAGAACTTCACTGCTTCCAAATTGATTTTCTGTTTCATAGATGGTGTTGTGTTTAGATCTAGGTATCTTCTTTCGATTGGATCGTACTGTTGCCATGGCTCCATGCCTTGACCTCCATCCGGGACTCTAAAATATCAAGGATATTTCAATACTGTTATCCAAAACGTTTCAATATAACTTCTGATTTCAGCGAAGAAAAATTTCTTGTTAGAAAACCTTTGTGAATTTAACTCCGATATAAGTTTTCTTTTGCTTTTTGCAAAAAATAACCTTTTTGTTATCTTTTGATAAATCTGATATTTAAGCTAGTTTATGGCCACGTGGAGATTATATATGGAAAGGGAGATTGCATACCTGTTAACCCTCCGCTTTTTGCGGGAGACTCCAGCTTTTGGGACCATTCTTCCGCGCGGGAGACCCCTTTCTCTCGTTTTCCTAACCCCCTCCCGCTAATCCCCCACTTCTTGAATTGTCTTATCCCGATTTTTAGTTTCGTTTTTATTTTGCTTATTTTCCGCCATTTTGTTTGTTTATACTTGGTCTGTCATTCGGTTCTCTCTAGAATTTTCATCACTTCCTTTAACTTATTCTAGGGATTTAATCAAAGGCCATAAACTTGTCATAACAAGCCCAGCTCTCAGAACTTCAAAGGATTTGCCGTCGGCAATCATCAGTCAATCAATTATCCAAATTACATATTGCAAATCTTTGTCTAATCATTTTTAAAATGTTGCCCTAAAATATCATTTTAGGTAAGAGCTATTTGAATTCAGATTGGTATAAATCAAAATAGACATTTTTTGGTATTGTTGAGGTTGGTCTACAAAAACCAATATCTTTTGGCAAATTGGAGGGTGGAACACCCGGAAACCCATTCTGACCTTCTCTTACGATGGCAGATCTCCATAAGGGATAAAGATGAAAATCAAAGAGAAGGTTTTGCAAACAAAATCTATTTGAACATCTTGACATTTATATGTACCTATCCTAAGCCAGGATAATTTTCAAAAGCTTATGTTGTCCGTGTTATGTAAATCGTTTTATGTCCAGAAATGGGTCTTTCGCTAAAAACTTTTGAATTGGTATTCAACTTTATGGTTTACAAGCATATTTTTAATCCCAAAATACAAATGCAGGGCGGCAAGTAGCTGGTCACGTTGATGGCTTCTGGTTGTCCTCCATTGGGAATTCTTTTTGAATTGCTCTTATTTTATGTATTTTGTCACATACACTTGTTTCACATCTCATTTTCATTTATTGTATCGCTAGCATGTCAATGGGTTGTAAGGTCATTTTGTCATATAACACTGACACAAGAATCGTCAATTGTTTTGAAAATGGGTGATTCTTATTTATGTCACAACAACTGATAACTGCATCGGTGGTGATTATTTTTGCCTTTATTAATGTGAGGTGATTTTGTGATATTAAGTCCATTTGCAAATAATAGATATCAGAATTATTCATTAAGAATCCAATGCTAAAAAGCCTGCTGTAAAGGTAAAAACAGATACTAGTTTTGTATTTTTTACTGACACAGATTTAAAGCATAGTTCCAAATTCAATTAATAGTAATTTGTGTATCAAGATTTTATCCGTTATAATGCTAAATGCAAAAAATAAGTAGTTTTATCACCTTTTTTGAACGAAGAAACTAGTACTTGTCTTTCATTGCATGTGATTTTTAGCTTTGATTTGCTTTTGAATGGTGCATAAAACTTTTTTTTACTTACCCGGTTCTTGCAAATGACGAAAAATAATTAATCAAGGTTTTAGAAAACGTTTTATCTGTATCCTCCATCTTGCTATAAGTGTTATTTAATGATGGCAACATTGCCTCCATGTCAAAGAGGAACTCAAGTTCGGCGCCATGTGGAGTTCCCTTAGCATATTTTTGTGGTGGACCCGTCAAGTGGAAACTTGTTTCTTTGGAAAATACATATTGATACGTTGCTCCAGTGGTGGAACTGCGATGGTCTAGCATTTTAGCTGCAGGAATTGTAAACCAAACGTCATTCATGAAATCAAAAGCTTTCATACTTTGTTCGTCTTGAGATCCTTCTACAGTGTAGAAATCACAAAGCTTGTCTCTTATTTTCTGGTTTCCATCGTAGTATGTTTCAACATAAGGTTTTATCATTCCTTCACATAAAAATTTGGCGGGAATACCTTCGCTTACGTTAAATCCAAAATTTTCCTGCAATTTTGGCATCATGGAGGCAGTCATACCCTGGTTTTCGTTGGATGTATATCCAGTCATGAAATCTAGTGAACGGAAAAATTTGGAAACATCGGATTCGGGTTTTTTTAGGTCTTCAAATGGGTCAGATTTAAAGAGATCTCCGTCAACCACTACGGCATGGGTAACCCAAAGTAGTTCGTACTTGTCTTCTGGTAACGCAGCAAAGTCAAAACTGCTGCTGAACAAATAATTTGGCTCCAAATGACGCAGACAATTAACGAATTTAAACATGTCATTTACGGGACATTGTGTTATCTTGGCGGTATCAATAAGCCTCTTGTTGGTTTGTTTCGAATTTTGTCCAGTAAAACACATGTCATTAAATGTACCACTCTGTGCTATCACACGCTGAAACAGACCTTTATTGGACGGTATAAGTGATTGAAAAGTAACGCTCCATCCACCAGCGGATTCCCCAAATATAGTTACAGCATTGGGATTCCCGCCAAATGACGCTATGTTATCATGGACCCATTGAAGTGCCATTTTCTGGTCCCACAGACCGTAATTGCCCAGGGAAGATGGATGACCCGTTGACAAAAAGCCGAAAATGTCCACCCGGTAATTGATTGTTACAACAATTACGTTGCCTTCAGTTGCCATGACACTGCCATCATACTGATGAGAAAAGCCAATAAGAAACCCACCACCATGGATCCAAACCATTACTGGTAACGGTTTGTCGTCAGATGGAGGGACATAAACGTTCAAATAAAGACAATCCTCTGACATTTTATCAGGTCTGAAATCGGCAAAAGCATCCGGAATATTTTGGCGACATCCTGGACCAAACGATGTTGCATCTAAAGTTTCAGTCCATTTTTCGACAGGCAACGGTTTTCTGAATCTTTTAGGTGGTTGAGCAAATGGAATTCCTCTATATTCTTGTAATGGCTTACCAGTACCCTTGCATATTATGTCAAGGCCCCTGACTGGTCCAGACGGAGTATTCACGATCGGACCGCTAGATTGCACAGAGACGACAAATGTCGCCATAATGAAATTCACAAAACATACCGAAAAGTACATGGTGTTACCAATTCTGTAAATAAATAAAAAAAGTTTTTGTTTATTCTGTAGCGCACCATAAAGTATGTAAATGATTGCAGTATACAAATATCAATGCGAGTGTTTTTGTGGATTTTTTAGATTATCGTTTATGTTGCAGGTTGTGTCGCATTTACTTATTCTACATCTCGTTATCTTCTATAAAACAAATAATTTATTATGCTGAATATGCATTTTTCAAGATGTAACCTGCCAGCAGCAGCATTTGGATCATTATCAGAAAGTCAAAGACCAAAAGTATTTAACGCTATCAATAAAGCAATCAAAACCAAATAGTTCGAATCGGGAAGCCATATCCAGCGCCTAGGATATTCATCATGTGCAGCACAAAGAAAGAAACCTGCTGTTTTAAACTATTTTGAATAAAAACTATAGCAACAAAACTAAAATATCTTGGTAAATATCTGTCAGACAAGTCCTGGCGTGTTGATACCCTCAAGGACTCCTTTTCTACAAATTTACCAGTGGTTGAAAAAAAACAAAGTTGGTTTAATTACATGTAGAAATGTAGATTGCTTATGTAATGGCCCTGTCACACTATAACGTTTTAGCCAACGTGTGCCGACGTTTTAGAATATATTTTCAACACGCTGGTGTACGTTGCGTAAGTTTTGTACACGCTATGAACACGCTACACACACGTTAGCGAACGTCAGCGTGCGTTGGTGATCGCCGAGTGCGTCGCAAATTTTTCAACATGCTTAAAATTTCCGACGTTCGCCAACGTGTTAGAAATAAATTATTCGAACGCTAGGCATAAGTTAGAAGGACGTTATACACACGCTGATGTACGCTATGTGGTCGTTGTGCGCACGTTGAAATGCGTTTGACGAACGCTAAGCAAAATTGAAACAAACGTGTCTAGCGATAATGCAGCGCACGTCTAGCGTCAGTCTAACGACAAAGAAACCTATTTAACGTCTTTAAAACGTGTACAGAGCGCACAGAGCGTCATTGTAACGAACGAGTAGCGTATCAACCCCAGAATTTTATAAGTTAGATTGAATTACAAGGGGGAAAGTTTCAATTTCAAAAGCTTCAAAATAATACTAATTCAAACCTAAAAAAAAATCTTTTTACAAAAAAACAATGAACAAAGCCAAAAAAAAATTTTGAATAGAACAAAGATAACTTAGATGGTCTAGAATTGAAAGTAATTCTTGCAAATTGTAATACACCTGTCGTGTTTTCGGTGAACGTTAATACTTAAATACAACGAGTAACGACAGTCTAACTTCAATACTCATTTGAAATAATGTGCATTTAAATATTAAATAAGCACACGCGTTTTTCTCTATTAAGGACATCCATCATGCTGTCTGCGATCATTTAGGATTAGTCAAGTGCTATAAAAAGACCGGTATTTCTTACATGTGTATACTCATTCGAGATTTTGAAAGTTTGTTAACAAGCGCATGCATTCCTCTCTGTATATGTTTGACATATCAAAATATAAAATCTACACTTGTCTATACATGTATTTTATTCTTTTAGACTGAGTGCAAAAATCATCACTATTGGTTAAAAAACGGCTTTAGAATAATTATACATTCATATTACCAGAACGCTGAAAACCAATATTTTTATAACGAAGCTAAATTTCTATAATTATTAATTAATCCAGCAATACATTTAAGCCAGATAATAGATCTATTTGGGCTATTATGAAATAATACTAAATGAATGGTCTCCCCACCGAGAGAAAAAAATATAAGTTAGACTAACGCTATGAATGCGTTCTGCAGTCGTCACACATGCGCTAGGCAAACGTCAAGTACGCCGGACAAACGCTATAGATAAGTTTTGAATAAGTTTCTCGTGCGTTGCAGGTAGTTAGTCTGACGCTTTGTGGTCGTTCACCGAGATATTTTTGGAAACTTTTTACAGCGACTGCCAACGTGTTCCAACGTTTTAGAAAATAATTTGAACATTCGGCACACGTTGGCCAAAACGTTATAGTGTGACAGGGCCATTATATGCATTTTTCAAATAGTAACGTCATATCAACAGCATTTTTTTCAAAACATTGGAAGTTAAAAAAAAAAACAAAATATTCAACGAAAGTACTCAAAATCAACATTTTCAATTATGGATGCCAAATCCAGCACCTAGGATATCGATTATGCGCATTAAAGGGTAAGCATTCGGAATCCAGTGGAATCCTTATTTAAATTAAGATTAGCTGTCCCACAGCATGTCCTTTTTTCGAAAATCAATGAACCATGAAGTTGATGCCAGGGGCATAGTTTTATAATGATTTGTGCATATGCTTGGATTCACATTGTCAATATCCTCGGTGCTAGATTTTGCTTTCATGATCAAACTTTTTCTTGGATTTGGGTACTTTTGGTTCATTACTATTGAAATTTTACCTTCCAAGGTTTTGATTCAAATGCTGCTGATGAGAGGTTAGCTGGTGGTGGACCAGAGGTCCCCGAGGGTATATCAAGTCTGGTCGTCAGATTTGACTGACACGAACTTAGCATTAATCTTAATACTTTTTTGTCGTTGAAATTTCCTAATGTTTAAAACACCAGGTTTTTTTTCCTTGTACTGCACATGGTCGATATTCTCGGTGCTGGAATTGGCTTTCCTGTTTGAACTCTTTTGGTTTTGAGTACTTTTAGTTCAATACTTTCGGGTTTTTTTTACCTTCCAATGCTTTGATTCAAATGCTTCTTGGAATATGCATGTATAGTATAATAAAATTACCCATTTTTATACCAGGTATGGTATTTGTATTTAATTTGCTTAAATCTTTGCTATATATGTCTTTTTCTATTTGTTTCGTTCAAATTGTATTAGATATTTTTTTGTAAAGTACTTTTGGGATGTTTATGCCGTATAGACTTTTTTTTCAAAAGTTCAATGTGTCCTGTGAAACACACCTGTATGGACCGAAAGGTTTATCATCAATGTCTTTTTTTTCTAAAATGACTTAATCTCCAATCGTTTTCAGTACACGCAAAGTAGTAACTCCACGTAAAAATCAAACTTTTCACCTAACGTTTTTAAGGGGGTACTTGCACCAAACACCAAAAATTTCCTGTCAATAGATTTTCTTTAAAATTTGCAAATAGACACACCAAGAGATACACTTTGAAAATCCACTTCGAAAAGGGCATGCTTCTGATCTAGTTTTCGAGATAACTGGTTCTGAAGGTTGGCTTTTTTACATTGAAATGTTAAAGAAAGAACATAATTTTAAACGAAAATTCTGATTTTTTACAAATCTGATCAATAGAATTTTGTAATTTTTTTATATTATATTGTGCTGTTATATTGCTTTAAAATGATATGAAGAAAAGTGGGTGCTTCTGAGTTAGTTTTTCAGATAAATACATAAATATGTCAAAAAATGGTCAAAATTGGCAAATATATAGACATAAATTATCTCCCTTTGTCAAAATGCAGAAATATGAGAATCCGTTAGGTTTGAAGAATATTTCATAAAATGAAACTAACAAAATAAAGAAAAAAATAGTTTTAATGCTTTTAATATCAAAACAAAGTTAAGAATATATCATTATGATATTATTTAAATGGAATTTCAAAATCTTGAACACCTTTTAGTATTTACTTAAATGGCAAGTTTAAATTAATTTTTGGCTGGTCATGTGATAACCTGCAAGTTCCCCCTTAAGACCTCAAAACTAATGCAACAATCAGTAATGGAGTTAAATGTTCAAAGTGGTAAATAACAAATATTTTGTTGTTTTTTAAGATTCAATCTGAACTAAAAAATGTTGTTTTTTAAACTAAGGAAGTTAACATGCTTAATCGATAAAATTAAACAGGATCATGCTGATTAAGCAGTTTCTGCTGTTCACACATAGATGAAAAATAAAGTCATTTCGGTACTGATGAGCCTTTACCTTAAAACGCAAAATAAAATGTTAGATTAACGTTAAGAATTAGGTCATGATTTATAACACACTTTATTTGTTTGGATGTATGTAGTGTTATCGTACATAGAATAAAATTGTTATCCAAAAGTTCATTCAAATGGTTGTAAAGCATATTCTAGATAATGACCTCTTTCATCTCTCTTTTACAATTTTACAAGCATGATAAATTATTTATTTGTAACGTTAATTAGACTTGTTTCGAATATAATAAAAACTTCCTGGCTTAACCATTCTCATTTTTCTTACCTTAAAATGAAATTTGTAGATTGGTGGCTCAACTCATCCAATGTATAACGTGAATTGTCGACCTATTTATCGTGACTGTGTAAAATATATTGATCATTTGGGGTAGTGTTTGCATTGGAATGTTATCTCTTTAGTCAGGTTTATTTAAGTTCAGATTATAGAATTAAATATACCTATTCCAATTTTTAATTTACACTCTTACCCAGCTCCTTTGTGCTAACGGACATATATGTGTATGAGTGTGTGTTGGTGATCAATGCCCTTTATCGACGCACATGGGCCATGTTGGGCGGTCAGTTTTAGTGGTGGAAGAAATCGGGGTACACGGAGGAAACCACCGACATTGGGCAGGTAACTGACAAACCTAATCACATACAGTCGGGCAAAATTAAAAATGGGACTCGAACACCAACTGGGAGTTGATCGGCTAGCGCAAAAGCATCGCCATAGACCACTCGGTCATCCAGGAACGACGAGATTGATAAAAGAAATAAATAATAATTTCCAATCTCAAAGTCCAAGAGAAAAACAAAACATTGAAGACATATTAACGAAAAAATTGTAGATCTCAAAGGTCGTGGCTTGGAACAGGAATTTCAAATGAAATGGAGTTAAACCAGGTTTTATGGCGCACCTTACCTTCCTTTTCCATTTCAAACTTTCGGAAATGATGCGCCAGACCATTACTCGGAATAACCTGTTTTTCTTTTCAAGCTCTTAAATTGTGATTTTGAAAGTAATTGTTCACTCATTATAAGTGGATACAGTCCTGAACATTTTAAGGTCTTTAAGGTTCGTCATTACAAAATGTATTTTCCAGAGTAACAAGTAAAGTTAAGGAGAAAATGATTATTATTATTAATCTGCTGACGGTGGTGCATCAAAGGGTTGTTCCGGGGATTGATCCCCCTTTTTTCCTATGAGATATTGTTACGAACATTTTTCAGAAAAATTGGTCTAGACTAAAAATACAAACACTTAACTTCCGAAGGAGACGTTTTTGACACAATTCGCCTTATTTCGTTTTTCCTTCGATGGTGGGCTGAAAAGAGACCTTACCGCAACCCATGCTTTATCAATTCAACAAAGTTAGTTTTTTTTTTTATTTATTTGTACTGCTATGCATTAGTTTTGAATTCTTAAAGCACTTTTTTCTGTACGTATATGTACATTTACAAGAAATATATCGATAATGAGCATTTAATAGGAAATTTATCAGTGTTAAGATTCACCTTGAATAAATCTGGAATGATAATACTTCAAGCTATGTGCATATAAATCGAAATTTCGTCCTTGATTCCTTAAACATATTTCTCTTTACAAGGACATACTGTACAAAATTGATAATTAATATACTAAATTTAGCTAATTTTAAGATTCTTTTTAAGTCAAACCTCCTTATTAGAGCTTCCAATGTAAAAATGAAATGCACATATAAACTTTAAACTTAAGATATCAATATTTGAAATCATGTGTAAAAATATATCACTTCTTAAATTAGTTATTTCCCTATAAGGACATACGGTTTGGTTGAAAATTAATGAAATACTATACGATATGCAAACAGAATACTGAAGTTTAGATTTAAATTTAAAGTACTGGTACCACTTTGCGCCTATACGTGATACATGTCGTAGGGACAAGCTTATAGAGTATGTTGATTATGATCGACGAGATTCACTCGTCAAAGCGTCTAATTGGTAGGGATTATGCAATTGGTTAATAAGGGAGCGACCATTTCCTTTTATGACCCCCCGGCCCCATTGACTATGGATATTTTTACGTCCTGCCTTTTCATTTAAAAATCGGAGCCTGGATTATTTCTTTTTTTTATTTTCTGAATTTTTGGCATCCTGCCTTATTATTTTAAATTCCATCAAAGCGCACCACCATAAAAATCCAATCTTTGCACCATAAGAACTTAAAATTGGGTCTTTTAGCCACGGATGGTTCTCCTGTTCTTGAAATATCATTGACCACCAACATATAAAACCCGCGATATGGATTAACCAAAGTTGTTCATTCGTTTGTAAGTTTTAGGTCACAGTAAATTAATTTTTATTGGGTGGTGTAGCCATTTCCAAGACATATCTTATAGTGAAATTTCGTTGACCATCAACATTAAGTATCTGAAAAATGAAACTTAACTAAGAACTTAACAAAAGTGTAACAGATGTACGGACGGACAAGGGTATAACGATATGTCCGACTCTTATACGTTGGTTGCCGTTCTGTAAAAATGATAAGTGTGTTCATCAGCGTCCATAGGAGTGTTTAAAATAAAGTTTTACGAACCAGCGTCAAGTTTATTCAAGATTCAAAAGTCAACATTCAACATTTATATCTATGGAATGGGGGAGTTAATTCAATATTGGACCAGATTTCTTTTTCAACGTTCAAAATTCGAAAAATTCTTAGTTCAAGATTGAACAAGATTCTGCCTCAACGTTCAACATTCGTTTTTTAAAGTCATTGTTGAACCAGATTAAAGTTCAACGTTCAACTTCAAAATTTTTAAATCTCTGTTTGTTCAATATTGGACCAGACTCTTGTTCAAAGTTCAATATTTAATATTTGGGGTTTAAAATTGAAGTAATTGAAAAATTGGCATGAGCGTTTTGAGAATTGCTATCACAAAGAATTATGGAGTTTTTCTGTTTATCAGTCGTTTGGTCTCTTTGTTGGGTAGGGGGCAAGGGTTGTTGTTACCATGTTTTCACTGTTTTCTTGTTTTGTATTTGTTTAAATGACCTCAATTTTACGAAGCTTGCTATTTACTAAAAAAAACTTTAAGAAGCCTTCATTTATTGGTTAGAAACTGTTTTCGCGTGCGCACAGAGGGCGAAAATAATGTACGCGTCATGGCACATTTCTTATTATTAGCATTATTATGTACAGCAGAACAATATTCTCCGGAATTTTATTTTTCTTATAATTAACTGCTGTAAGATTTAAAATATTGTTTGAAAAAACCAATTCCCCTACCTTTCAAGTTCAGCGGTCGGATCCTTATTTCTTTGCATATTTAATTCATAAATAAAACTTTATCGCTCCGAAGGAGTTCCGTATCTCATTATTTTGACTAGCGGTATGAAGCATGTTCATTTCGACTTCATTGATCTTGCTCCAATAACTATGAAGCACTTTAGCGAAAGGTAAAACAAACTTTATCTTCAAATACAACCTTAATGTTGTTCATCTATTTTTAGGTCGAAAACCTATATCTTTATGGTGTTCATCTATTTCAAGGTCGAAAACCTTTATCTTTTAATTCAATCTTAATGGTGTACATTTATTGAATGTGGTTTGATAAACAGTTTCCTCTTATAAAGTCAATATGTAGACGATAACGAAATTTGAAATTAATGTATATATGTGACACAATTTTAAACAAACGGCAATTAAGAAAATCCACGGCCGTCTTCAACGTGACTAGCAAGCGCTCGCTCTCTTGCATTGGTCCATGATTTAAAAATAGGATAATATAAAATATAATACCAATCTAAAAATTATCAACAAAAGTTCTATTCGAAGATAGTTTGGGACATTCCGCCAATAGGTATTTGAGCAAGATCAACACAGTCGAAAAGAACTTTTGTTGATAATTTTTGGTTTGGTATTATATCTTATATTCTTTTTATTCGATCTCAAGGGCATTTATTTACCTAACTTCTTTGGCGAACATTTACCGTTATTACGTCGATTAGTAACAATATACGATATTGAGATGTGGAATAAGTGTACGCGACACAACAAACATAAACAAACAGCAATTCAAAAAATCACAACGGAAAACAGCAAGCAGTCTTCAACATGACCATAGGTCACTGCTTACCGTCTTGCATTGGCCCAAGACTTATTATACAATACAAAAGTATCAAAACCAATCCCTAAATCATCAACGAAAGACTCAATTCTTGACATAAAACAGTTAACATAGAATGACAAGGACAAACAAAGGCTTTGGCAAAGTTTCCTGGCTTAGGACAGGCAACAGTTAGAATGTCTTGATCCTATTAAAATATGTGCGTATACCCACTCCAAGATACACTGTCTGTTTAAAAAAAGACATTGTTTAACTTACTGTAAACTGTTCAACCATAACATAAGGGGACTGTTAGCTTTCTAAAAGCTTAGATTAACAATCAGTAGTACTTTATTTACCAGGGAAGTAATCATAAAAAGAAAAAATGTTAGAAAGTAAAATAGAGAGTATTTATTTAGTTAAGATAAATATATAATTTAGTATTATATCTTGCAAAATAGAACGTAAATGTCAGTCCACATAGCATACGGCTGTCCCAGACATCTTAGCATTGGATTCAGATCTACACGTCAGGCTTATAGTTTTCATCTGTATCTGTGAGGTCGTGTGTTTTACTTCACAAACGTATGTCCCAGAGCTATCCTCGTTCAAAGGGAATACAAAATATGCCGTGGCGATGTATCTGCTTCTGATGACCTCCATTGCATTAAGTCTAACCCTCTTTTCTCAAGACCTATAATTGGCTTGCAGTGAGATGTCTAATCCATCACCTTTTGCTGGTTTTCCCATACCTCTGCATGTAATGAGACCGATGTTACCCTTTGATTCAAAGGGCATGTGTGTGATCATCACATGTGAATCGGAGAAATCCGCTCCTTCTCCGTAGACCGATTCTGTATTATCGAAGGTTTCCGTGATCTTTGTGTTCAAAATATTTGTGCATTTAACATCTACTCTAAAGATTCCTTGACAATGGTTCACGAAATCGTCGGACAGAGAGAAAAAGACGTTTTTCGTCTTGTTGCTTTCATCATTACTTACCAAATTTGCAGCATCCGAGTCTGAACACACACCATCAAGTTCACATCTCGCTGTCTCTAAACGATAATCTGCGAGATTGGAATCGGGTCTTATGCCTTCGAACGAGACTTCAACCGAAATAATCCTTGAAACTGAATTTTCAGGAAGACTAAATTTAGCTGCAGAAAACAAGTTCGATGATAATATACTTTCATATTTTCTAATTTTATGTTTTAACTGGTCAAATTTAAGCACTTTATTTTTCGACCTCAATTAAATTAGTTCCAGAAATGTCAAGTTTTAACCATACTATATCGAGATGTTGTGGAAACGGTTTGTCACGTGCTCCAAAAAATCTACCAATGACGAGTGTTAAGTTTTTGTTGATCAGCGACTTCCGTTGTAATGATTCGGACGTGAGATAAAATGTTCGAACGAAAGGTGTCATGTACGAGTCAATTGTACGTTGAATGTATGGACTTGCCTTAGGCAGAGCTGGTGACCCTAAAAAGTAAATATTCAAACAAAATTAAACAATACATATAAATTTGCATGTGGTTTAAGGGTGGTCAATCCTGAACTTTTTTATATCAAAGATTTTATGAGTTGTGATTGAAATGATAGATATTTGTCCATTTATTCAAAAGATTAAAAGAAAGCAAAAGGTCCGTGTGCTCGTTTCTGAGATATATAACATCAAAAAATTTGCGGGAAATCAGGCTCCTCTAGATTTTACATAACTTAATCATTGTGACGTTTTTCACCTTAAAAACCATAAAGTTGTATTAAGAATTTCAAGAAATTCTATACAGTTGGGTTTTAAGGTCGATCTATATAATCATACAATGTCATAAAAAAGAGGGGTCAGTGTGCAAAAAAATCTTTAGTAATTAAAGGTTAAGTCTAGAGGATTTTCAAAGTAAGACTGAAATTCTGAATTATTTTCATAAAACACAATTGAATAAAGAATGGGTTGCGATAAGGCCCTACTTTTTGTTCATTTATAGTAAAAAATAAAATAAAAAGAATTCCAAAGCCTGTTACTTTATACCTTATTTTGGAGCCAAATGATTGTTCTTTTATAAAAGAATACTATTTTTATTTTTTGCATCTGCCCAAGATGGAAAATCGTGTTCAAAATATAAATTACAATAAAGATCCAGACAATAAATTTTGCTACGCCTGACGTACCATCTTGAATGAAAATTGCATCTTTATTTAAATAAAATTTCAAGGTAGACCATTCTAAAGTTGATATTTTGTGCTAATAAACTTCATGACAGAGTTTACGAATTTTATTATACGTTTATACTACAGACGTTAATTTTCAAAAAAAAAATACAAACATAACATTTCAAAAAAGACATTTTGTGATAAAATTTACCTTATTTTATTTTTGACTTCAATGGTGGGCGGAAAGTACGGGGCGCCAAATGGGACTCTTGTGGTTTTTCTGTCACAACAAAATATATTTCAATGTTGTCTTACAAAACTATGTGACACAGACTTGTTTTATGAGAACTTTAATTTTGTTATAACAAAAGTCAAATGTGTCTTTGCATACAAAATTGACTTTTTTTACCTGATATGGAAATTAGAAAACAAAAGTCAATTGTGTGAGACAAAATTGACATTTGTCAATTTGATATAGGAAAAATTGAATATTGTCTTACATAAGTCAGTTTTGTCTCACAAAATTCAATTTTGTCTCATAAAAGTCAATTTTGTCTCACAAAAAGTGAATTTAGTCACAAAAAAATTGACTTTTGTCGACAAAAATGAATTTTTCATTACAAAATTCACTTCTGTGTCACTAAAGTCAATTTTGTCCACACAAAATGTAATTTTGTAACGACAAATAGGAATGTTGACACGACAAAATTGTTTTTTGTCGACATAAAATGAATTTTGTCATTTCAAAATGCACTTCTGTGTCACAAAAGTCAATTTTGTCCACACAAAATTGAATTTTGTCACGACAATATTACAAAATTCGCTTATCTGTCACAAAAGTCAATTTTGTCACGACAAAAATGAATTTTGTCACAACAAATTTAAATGATTTTTGTCCACACAAAATTGAATTTTGTCACGACAATTATGAATTTTGTCATTACAAAATTCGCTTTTCTGTCACAAATTTAAAAGTCAATTTTGTTACGACAAATTTAAATGATTTTTGTCACGACAAAATTGCATTTTGTATCACAAAAGTAAATTTTGTTCTTTTTGGAATTTTGACTTTTGTGATATGAAATCGACTTTTATGGCAAAAAATTGACTCTCGTGGAACAAAATTGACATTTGTGTTAAATTTTCTCTTTTGTTTAACAAAACTCAATGTTGTCTACGCTAAATTAAATTTTGCGACTAAATCTCAGTTTTATATGCAAATTAGTTGTATGACAAAATTAAGATTGCAGTTTGCTACAAATTTTGTTCAACTGAACACATTTTTGTTGATCAAAAATCACTTTTGTCCCTACAAAATTGAATTTTGTCGACAAAAATACAATAGTCTCATTCTTTACAGCCATAAGGTGATATGTATCTAAATGAATTAATGTAAACTTAAGATGAAAAAAAAAAGAAAAATGATTCAGCTTCCTTCTGATTTCCTGGGTGCAGCATGATATCGATAACGCTTAGGGGGCAACCGTTTGATTTTATTATTTCTGGTTTAAGCCGAGCCTGGATTTTTTTGGAGGGGGGCTAGCGCGCGCATTATTTTTACTTTTAAAGCTTTTATAATTTCTTTTCAGCCAAAGATACCATCCTGACTTTGTTAGCTGCCTTATGTAGTCATAAGATTACTGCTGGCTTTCGCGTTTTTTTCTGTCTAGACGGAGTAATCTTCCTACTGTAATTCTTTATCTTCTATATTACTTTTCAAAATATGATCAAATATGTTAGAATTAAAAGCAGTTTTTATATAACGACACACAACGAGTTATATTAATTCTTTTGCAATTTACAAAACGAATTATTTTATGATGGGCTCCAGAACATCCATGAATATTTATCTGTAACTAATGCTAATATTTCGTTAAATTAGTGCTACATTAATGTTTAATTAGTGTTATATTAGCGTTAAGTTATTGTTAATCGAGATTAACGTTAACTTGACATTAAGACAAAGTGCATGTTTGCTACATACAAAATTTATCATGGGCAATTATTATAAGCAAGATTTGCTTAGTCTTCAAAAGCAGCTGAATTCGCGCTCACTTGAAAAACGTTAGCGGTACTGATTGCAATTATGCAGTATCTCTGGGAGCGTATGTGTGCGTTATTCTGTCTGTGCGTGCGTCTCTGCGTGTGTTTCTTTCCCTTTTTGGGGGTTGGTGATATTTTTTCAGGCTGTCTTTAATGATTACTGATTTTTTTTTCTTGGATTAAGGGTATTCGTATGCATTTGCTTCTTACAAGAAACAGAGGTACCTATGGAACATCCGAATGTCGGTCCTAAGACCGGTGACTCCCTAAAAAAGGAGTTTCTATAACGTCCTTATAAACGTCATGCATTACACACCCCGGAATCTACTATTTTGAGTATTGTATAATCGCTAATGCTATAGATTCGTACCGAATGAGCTATTTTACATCTTTTTCAACCAGCGGACGCCCGTACAGCAATTTTTTTTTGTAAATTGAGGTCTCTAGGACTCCTTACGGCAACCCCACCAAGCATTTAATGCATGCCGCTTATAGCGTGACGCTATGGTGACTTTCTAAAAAAAGGAGTTACTATAACGTCCTTATAAATGCATGCATTACACACCCCCGAATCTACTTTTTTTAGTATAGTATAATCGCTAATGCTATAGGTTCGTTCCGAAGGTGCGATTTTACATCTTTTTCAACCAGCGGACGCCCGTACAGCAAATTTTTTGTAAATTGAGGTCTCTAGGACTCCTTACGGCAACCCCGCCAAGCATGTTAACGCATGCCGCTTATAGCGCGACGCTATGGTGACTTCCTAAAAAAAGGAGTTACTATAACGTCCTTATAAATGCATGCATTACACACCCTTGAATCTACTTTTTTAGTATAGTATAATCGCTAATGCTATAGGTTCGTTCCGAAGGAGCGATTTTACATCTTTTTCAACCAGCGGACGCCCGTACAACAAAGTTTTTATAAATTGAAGTATCTAGGACTTAGTACGGCAAACCCGCCCAGCATGTAATACATGCCGCTTATAGCGTGACGCTACGGTATTCGATTTTTTTTTAGGTGACTCCCTAAAAAAAGGAGTTCCTATAACGTCCTTATAAACGTCATGCATTATACACGCCGGAATCTACTATTAATTATAATCTCTAGATTCATATATTATACAATTATAGCTTTAGTATGAGGTCGATACAAGAATATATCGACCAAACAGATCCATATTGACCGAGAACGCAGTTCGAGGTCGATATGCATAGATCTGTTGGTTGATATATTCTTGTATTGACCGAACCAAAAGCTATAATTGTTTTATTATTAATCATAAATTGATGTTAATTTAAAATTTCAAATGTTTTATGCATATCATATTACAATTAAATATAGATATTCCATTCACTGGTATGACAAATTTCCACATAAATAAATTACTTTCAAAATATAAAAAAAACTATTTTCTTTAAAATATTTTGACTTCAAAAATTTCTCAATCACTCCAATTATTATTTGTTTTTTGTGGAAAGAAAATTATTGAAAGGATACATTTGGTCATGTGATTGAATTTCTGGAATTTTTAAAATCTATTTCTAGTAACGTGCTGTATAGATATGCAGTATTAAAAAATATCACTTGAAAATTCTATTTTTAGGAATATTATATGTACCCAAAGAAATACAAATAAAGGTAATAACAAAACTACCGAACTTGAATGATCAATCTCATAGTCCAGAGAAAATGACAAAAACGAATCAGTCATACCGGAGAACTGGTGGATCGCAATGGTCCTGACTTGGTACAGGCATTTCAAACGAAATGGTGGGTTAAACCAGGTTTTATGGCGCCAAACCTCCCTCTTCCATTGCGATCTAAGGATCCGGTAATGACCATAGAACACAACATAGTTGTGAGACACAATAGGGATATTGAGGTGATCATCTCAGTACAGCACACCAGTCAAACACTAATTAAAACAATTAACTATCATATCTTTTAACTCAATTTTGAACTTTTCTACTAGTGGCTGATAACGAAGAAAGAATTTTTTTAGTGATCGTATGAGACGTATTTTCTTATAGCCCTGCTTCAAAAGTCGGTCACGAAGAAACCGGTGTCTGATCAAAAAATCTGTGAAATGTGTGCAAGCTCTGGCATATCGAATATGTTGAGAAATATAAACACCGTATGCAGGAGAAGTAGGTATATTGCTCTGTAGATTAGGAAAATTAATAATTTGAAAATTAAAATCGTCTCGTTTATCGTAAATTTTTGTACTGAGATGACCACCTGGGTCAAATTCGAGGTGCAAATCCAAGAAAGACGTGAAGCAATTAGATTCGGTGGTCTCTTTAATCTCCAATTCCGGAGGATATATTGAAGGAATCCAACTACCAAATAAAGTGTTATTGACAGAAAGGACATCGTCAATATATCTGAATGTAAGATTAAATGACCTTGCCTCTTTCATCTTCTTGTTCTTTACGAGTCCCTGAAGAAATTCAGTCTCGTAAGAGTATAAAAACAAATCGGCGAGGAGAGGAGCACAGTTTGTGCCCATTGGAATGCCGATTTGTTGTTGAAAAATCTCTCCTCCGAAGGTGACAAATATGTTGTCAATGAGGAAATCAAGCATACTGCAAACTTGTTCCAGTATGTAACAAATTATATCTTTGAAAGATGTTTTGGAAAAGAATGTAGAATTATAACCCAAAACAACAAAATCCCTTGAGTTTAAAAAGGCTTTTTCGAGAAGTTTTTTCAGGCGACATTTTAGTTTTTCGTGTGGCAAGGTAGTGTATAAAGTTGAAAAATCGAACGTTTTCAAAGAGTGAACCTCAGAAAATGATCTAGATTTAAAATGATCTAACAAATCTTTTGAGTTTTTCAAAATCCACATATGGTTAATTCCACTACGGTGCGTCTTTTTACCACAGAACACCACAGAATACCACAGAACTTAGCAGAATACCACAGAACGCTATTTAAACACTACCAAACAGTTTTAAATAGATAGAAATAAAAAAAAACTAACGAAATTCAAAACGGGTTGACGCTTTGCTTAAATCATTAATGTTTTAATTAGTTATGGGCAATACACAAGTACCACAGAACACCTTATCTCTGTCCACTACCATAAGAGCGTGCATTACTACCATTGACTACAATGAATTTCATTTTCTACTTTTATTTTAACTTTTATAAAATTTTAGTAAGTAATCTTTCATAGTACATAATTAAATACGTTTGTCTGTGTTTTTTTGGGTTACTTCTTTAATCAATATAGTACGTAATTGACTTGGTAGATGCTACATATTTGATAAAGTAGTCGATTGTTTTTAAAACTAATCAAACATTTTTGTTCAAAATGAGAAAATTTAAAGATAATTTACGTAAAATTTTATCTTGTACACATGTCCTTCACTTATTCTATGATTTATTGTAGTTCTGTGGTGTTCTGTGGTGTTCTGTGGTATTCTGTGGTGTTCTGTGGTAAAAAGACGCACCCATTCCACTACGATTATAAATAGTTTCGCAGTATGCTTGTTGACCTTCTTTGACAGCAGACAAGATTTTAGTTAAATGAACGGACAGCTCTGTAGTTGAACATGATGAAGATCCAGCTATATACCTTTCTTTGTACGGATTTTTGTGAAGTTTAGGTATCCAGTACAAATATGGTAACTCTTTATGTTCCTCTTTCATTGGAATATTGAAAGAGGACATAAAAGAGCTATGGTTGGCTATGATTTCATCTTTGTTAAATGTAGTCCGTGTGTATGTAGCACTAGCGGAAGTATTACTATCAATCCCTAGTTCTTTTATTTGACAATTGTAATAATATGCTTTACATACAAAAACTATATTATTGGAAGCCTTGTCTGCTGGCGTGACAACATACCTGTCATGTAAGGAAGAGAGACAATTGAGAGCTTCACGATCTCTAAATACAGAAGAAGGCCGGGGGTTCACACATTTGCGAAGTTTGTCTATTCGGCTTCGTACAAGAGATCGGATAGTCCTTACCCAGTTCGACAGTGATTCAAGCTCTGGTTCTTGGTCCTTTTCCCTCTTTATCCAGGCTCTAGCATAGTCCTCCACAGCGTCCATGATGATCTTAAAGTTATGATTCCAATTTATACGTTGTGGTTCCCTGAATTTAGGTCCATGGGAAACCACATTACGTAATAAATCATTTTCAATTATCTTAAGATCACCCGTGATGACATGACCAGATGGACCATAGACAAGGGGAGAAGCATAGCAATCACATGTCAGAGGGGACTTTAGATATTCTTCAATGTTTAGGTCCTGCAATGCCTTTTTGTGGTTGAAAATTTTACTACTTATGGTTTTAGTGTAGCGGTAGGAAACAATTGGTGTTGACTGATTTTTGAAATATTGAGGAATTTGAGATGTAACTTCCTTACGATATAAAATATTGCTAATGTTTATAGCATCTATCCCTTTGTTCTTAATGGAATATGGAGAAATTTCCTATCCTCAGTAGTTAGAGGCTCACTTCTTACAGGCTTAAAAAGACGGAAAAGAGCAACGTCGCAAATAATGCTAGTAAGCCTGTAAAATGACCACGTGGTATTGTTCAACCAATCAAAAGAAAGAAATTCTATGTGATTAATAATATATACACTCACTGCACCGATGTGTATTCATCATTTAAACCCATCAATGATGCAAAAGTAAAATGTTATAAGTAATTTTAGGTAGGAGTACTATTTAAACAGGTTAACTTTACATGATGGAACAGGCACGCCGTCCACAAACCATCTGCCTTCAGTCCAAGTGGGCGGGGTCAACCGATGTAGAAAGTTGGTGTCCTTGATCATAACAGATACGGACAACAAAGCTCTGTCTGTGAGAAAAGGTACGTCTTAGTTATCAAAAGATAGTTCATAGAGCCTCACGTTTGGTCTTTGAGTGTATTCACTGTCGAAGATATGCTGTGGAATCGTTTTCTGGAATGAAAGTATTATTGTCTAATTGCAACTTTTGGTTTACTTAACTTGTTATAGAACATCTTTAAAACATGAAAACTATTCCATGTATTCAATTAAAAAATGTACTTTCAAATGGCTTGTTCCAGAGAAGGACAATTGTGTATATAACTTCTTACCTAATTATAGTTTATCTTTTTCCGCTGTGTAATTAACGAAAAAAAACAGTTTATACATTTTATATTAATATTATTCAGTAGGCCCACAGGCGTTTGGGTCCAGGATTTTATTTTATTATAAATAAATTTTCATCTCGTCTATATACTAGTATATAGACGAGATGAAAATTTTTATATACTAACACGTTATTTATAATAAAAGAACCATCCGATCCATCACAACTAATGGATTAAATAAATTACTAAAACAACTTTACCAATATAAAGCCCAGGGATCAGGTTACATATTGAAAATTCTCAAAGAATTGGCAAAAGAAATTTCATCAATTCCTCTTTATATGTATTTATATCTGTTAATTACGTGTAACAAGCCTTCATGAAAGGATCTACATGTAAAACCAAAGCAGAAAATTATAAAACCATATCCCTCACATCTATATATCGAAGATTCTAGAACACAGCATAGCCAGCAACATCACGAATAATTGAGAATCCAAAAACCTATAAAATCTCCATTATGGTTTTAGACTCATAAGCCCCTGATAGGGAAAAAACTGATATAATTGGTTGACGACATATAGTTAAATCTACAAGACGAGAAACAACCGAACATATTCATTATAGAAGTGGGGGTAGGACCTTTTTCCGGACACCGGGATTGGCCATATTTGAGCTCGGGATTCCGACATTTGGACAATTTAAGTTCGGGATTCTGGGATAGAATTATATCAACTTTACCGGGATTCGGGATTTTCTCATTTTTAAGTCGAGATGACGGGATTTTGTAAAAATTAGTTCGGGATTCTGGGATCAGAACCCCTCCTACCCCCCCCCCCCCCCGCCTCATTATAGACCACGCAAAAGCATTCGATAAAGCTGATATCTGCCTTCTCTTACATTAACTCAAGCAGTATGACACAGTAAACAAAGCCATAAAAGGACCATAGCTGACTCTCAGAAAGTAAACAGTTCGCAGTAATACTATTAGATGGAGTAACATCCGTTCCAGTCAGTGTAGACACTGGTATACCCCCAGGTTCAGCACTAGGACTTAGACTCTTCATCTACTATATCAGCGACCTTCAGTCTCGTCTTGGCTCCACAATACGCTTATTCGCTGATGATACGATTGCATTATACCTGCTAATATCAAATGCTCCAGATGCGGAAACATTACAAGAGGACCTTAATCAACTAGATCAGTGGGAAGAAGACTGGTGCATATAAAGTTCCACCCAGATAAATACACAGCCCTAATTATCATCAATAACGACAATGGAAAGAGCACATAAACAGCACCTGTAACAAATCTACCAAAACCACGAGCTTCCTATGCAGAAATCTGATATCATAAATTGATATGAAAGAAAAAGCATATATTTCACTTGACAGACCCCTAGTTGCATACGCCAGTACTGTTTTGACTCATTTCAACAGTGCAATAAAAACCAAATTTGAATCTGTACACCAACAAGTTCCGGAGCACCTGAGTTCAGTCTTGTTTCGACTTGATCATGAGTTCGCGTTGCTGATTGATATTCAGTTATTGTGTTTCCATGTTTTACATGTTGTCTGTTTTTGTCCCGTTCTTGTTGGTGTTTACTGGTTTTGTCTCTGCCCTTTCGGACTTTTGAAATTCGGATACCCATTGGTACCTCTGTTTCTTGCATATATAAGAACACACTTATTTGTTTCAGGTGTAAAAAATATTTTGTGTGAGAAGTACCAAACACCAATAAAAATTTGAATCTAATTTTTTAAGCTCTGATAGAACAAAACAGAATTTTGAAACTCAATGGCAAACCTTTAACCTGAAGAAGGGTAAAAATTGTTCCTCTCAAAAGCTTCTTACAGAGAAAGATCCAGTATATGCAATATCATATACAACTTAAAGTGGTAACCCCTAAAAGACCGTAGAAGGGACTCGAGACTGTTCATAAGGTATAAAATTGGTCGAGGGCTTATAGCCATACTAAAACTCAACAGGCTAATACCCCACCTGAGAAACATTAAGAAACAACAAGGAACAACAGAGCACTCCAAATAAAAAACAGCCGAATCGATACCAGGAAATTTAATATCTTCCCGAAAACAGTTCGTGCTAGGAATGCACTACCACCAGACTTTGTAGAACTGGACACTATTGAAGCCTTCGAAGCAAAGATAGTGTCCATGTGATCAACTTGTGTATGTCCCGATTATGGCTGCAATATCACCGATGGGGCATTAATCAAACAAAAATCAACCAACCAATCAATGAACCGTCAGACTCACCTGTAATAGTTTAAAACGAATTAGAATTTATAAAATCAACAGCATTGCTGTCTTCAATTTATTACTTTCTATAACAAGAATAAAAAATCCACATGTATTTAAAAAACCTATAACTTTCGATATCAAGGATGCGTAGGGCATGCGCATCAGTCAACATTGCATAATCTTGGAAACGACGAGGGGGCAATCGAAAGGCAGAAAAAAGAGAATTAAGTAGTAGTCCGCCTAAGATCATGCAAAATTGAAGAAAAGTGATTCATCGATCGGCTACAGTGGTTTATTTTTAACGAAAAATAGATCAAAGTATATAAAATAAGAAATAAATAACAATTTGCTCATAACTGCCTGGTCCTGGGGGAAATCTTGCCATTTTGTTACAATGGTTTCCATTGAAGTTATTGACAATTTTAAGAGTTATCTTCCTTTCTTACATTTTTCCAAAGTATTCTATATATTTTTTTTTCTCTCAGGACCAGGGCTAGTTTGGAAAAAGAGCACAAAAGATCGAAGCAGGGTGCTAGAAGGAGTAACACATCAAAAATAAATTGGTGTAGGCTTTCCACCCTTGAATCACTCTTTACATGATTCTTATAAAAAGTGGTACTTAACAACATGGACAATGCAACCACATATGAACTAGCAAAATCCGTTGAACGGTTATAAAAAATGACCTACTAAGTCCCTCCGTCGTTGCGCGGCGATAAATTTTCAAAAACTTCCGAGAAATCTGAATGTTTCCAGGCAGAATGATTTCCCTTTCATAGTATTTTGAGTCTCGTGCAATTTTGCAGACTTTCTACATTAGAGACCTCGCTTCGCTCGCATATTTCACATGTTTTACATGTAGTACATTTATACAACTTACATTATTTGTTGAGCAGCAAAAATGAAGTGTGAAAATAAAAACTAATAAGAAAACAAGTCTCATCATGTTGTCCAAATTGTTAAACTGCTTGGGTTTGTTTTCATATATTCATGTTTTTATTCTTTTTTGAAAGGTCATCATGAAAATTAGACTTAATTGGAAGTCATTTTAGATCTAAATAGTATATATTATAGTTTTTTTTTTTTTATCAAAGGTTATTTGACAATTGAATGTAATATCTTATAATTGCAGGCGTTAGCAACCTTTTTAAAAGTTAAATTACATGAATTGGTTAGCGCACCTGCCAATAGAACAGAAGTACAGAGAAAATTGTTATAGTTATTTTAATCTAAAAATTGAGACCGGAATGTGTCCATTAACAAGAGGTCCAAGGTATCACCTTCTGCTATCTAGTCTTTTCCTCTCCGCGGCAGCAGGTGCTTAAGACATCTACGCAGCCCCTCCATTTCGCCCGGTCGGGCCCCAAAGGCGGATCTAGGACCGGCGTACCGGGTGCCCCCTCCCCCGTTTGACAAAAAACATTTGGTTAGGAACTGTATGAAACAAGAGGTCCCAGAAGGTTTTTTTTATAATTGCGCCCCCCCCCCCCTCCCCCCGTTTGAAAATTTCTGGATCCGCCACAGGGTCCCTCACTTCTACCAGTCTCCATGTCAGACCATATTCTTTTAACTTCTTTTCTGCAGTTCTACGCCATGACATTTAAGGTCGTCAACGTTTTCTCTTCCCATCAGTTGTCTAGAAAAATGGCTTCTCTGGTTTTTCCTAAATACGGGGCCTATCCACATCCATTTTGCTATTTCACACTATATAATAGAAATGTGATTTCCCGTGTTGTGTACTGTGATTTTCCAAATTGTGCATGCGTCACGTGGTTTTCTTAGAATGAGTACCGACATTTAAATTTTAAGATTCTGATGCAACACGGGATTGCTAGGCTGTAAATAGGAAACTACATTCATGACATTACTTTTATAAAAACTAATTTTTGAAAATCATGATAAAGTAAATATGACAGTGTAAATTTGTTTTTAATATCACTTTCAGTGACTTGTTGTCATTCGTATGGAACGCCGCAACTGTCTTATATGGTCACTTTTTGTTATATGATGTCGTTTTGTCTTTATATGATGCCGTTTCGACATTATATGATGTCGTCTTGTCATTATATGATGTCGGTTTATCATTATATGATGTCGTTGTGTCATTATATGATGCCGTCATGTTATTATATGATGTGGATTTATCATTATATGATGCTGTTTTGTATGGAAACGTTTTTGGGTCTTGCATTTAAAATTCAGTTTTAAAAACCGACTTATTTAACTCAGCAAATTGATATAAATAATCTGATTTTTCATTAATGTATTTGTCATGTCGACATAAATTTGTATATTTGTTGTTTTCAATTCAATGACTGAGAGTGATAATTAACATGACATATTTTATTTCAAAATAATTAAGTTGAATTAAATTATCAACATGACTAAATGACATAAAAGTAATTGGAAAGAAAATAATACCTTTACATTAAGTCTTTCTTAACTAGAAATAATACAACAAGTCAACCATTGTTATATTGACTTGCCAAGATGTTTTTAGTATATTGGTATTCGGTATGACCTCTTATTTGCTTAATTTTCAAAGTTCTAAATAATTAAAATGATATGATTGAAAGGTGCAAAATCTTACACACATATCCAGTTATGGGCATTTTTTTAAACGTTCATCGATACTCTTAAGAATGGCTTAGTACATTGCTATTCATAGCTTAAATTGTATAATAAGGAATTTCAATCCGGTATACGTAGCCCAGACTTAATTTGTTTATCATTTCCTCTATATTTTTAGGTATTTTCAATATTTCAGTAGCCCAGCTCAAAATTTAAAAAGTAGCCATGGGAGACTGGGTTACTGCCAACGTACATGTAGCACTTGAGATTGCTTTTTTTTCATTTGGATTTTTTTAGTTGCAACCAAAGAGTTGGAAGTTTAAAAAACAAATGAAAAAAGCAAACCTCAAGAGCTACGTTTTTGCAGGTATCCCTGTATATGCTTGTAAATTAAATATGTCACATTTGTTTAATGTTTGATGTCAGTTTTCCTCCTCTAGACCTTTGACATAAGTACATTTTAACCCAAGCATTACACTGTAACGTTATATACACATGCAAGTACACTAAAAACAGGAAGAAGATAGTCATATACAGTATATTGACCATTGGTGAAAATCATGTGAAAACTGTTGCATGCGTGAAGACTCTCCTGACCGGTGCTCGATAACAGATTTAACTGAAACGTATTTTTTAATCAAATTAACTTGTTCTTTCAAACAAATGTTTAATTTTTTTGTATATCATGTATATGGGTGAGTTTTAGTGGCCTAATTCATCTTAGTTTAGCAAATAGCACAGGAGGCCACACAGCAGACGAAATTTATTTAAGATGAAATTGAAAAAAACATCTGGCCGGCTTTTAATTTCTTCCAACAGACAGCAGGTTTTTACCTTAAGCAGAAACATTATTTGCAAAGGACAAGGTATGATAAGGGCTATTTTTCGTCCCTTTTTCAAAAGTGAAATTTTATGCTAAAATATTGATTCATATGATATTAAGTAATGAAAGTTCATAAATTTAAATGTTTTGAACAAAAGATCAAACCTGATTGAAGCATTTGATCAAACTTGATGAAAAATTGGCTTTTTCTCAAAATTACTAAAAATTTGGTAAATTTTCGTATGTTTTTGGCTAGAATAACTATGAGCAGACAAGCGGCCCAAAAATATTTTAACTGTGGATTTGGCATACGAGAACTAATGTTTCCAGAAGTTATCTTTGTGGGCCGCAGGTCCGCTCATATTTAAATCTTACAAAAATCGTTTTCATTTTAACAATTTTAAGCCAATTTTGCTAAATTTCATAGTTCTGTCATTTTGTGCTCATGCGTAATTATGCAATATGTCAAATTTTCAATAAAATATTGCCTGATCCAAAAATATAACTACTGAATCACAAAATCACACCGTCATAATTCAATATTCCAATTTTGGAAAAAATGATCAATTTAGGGGGCCAATTCGTGCTCTTATCCTATCTTGTCCTTTAAAGAAAATGTATTATAAATTACGAAAATAATATTATCACCAATATCATGCAATATGAATCAATTTAAATCAATTTGAATACTGTATAATCATTTATTTTCGTTGGGATAAAATTTCGTGGTTTAGAGCACAAAACTGAATTGGTGGGGACAAATTTTCGTGGATTTCTAATTTTGATACACAGTCTTTAACTTAATATTTTAAATTCGTGGGGATTTAATTTCGTGGATTTTTCTTACCCACGAAATAAACGAAATTAAATCCCCCACGAATATTTCTGCTTCTACAGTAAGTATAAACATATATGCCCTTTAATCACGGGGGCTTGTGTATAGTATAAAATATATACATATATATAGTACATATATTTTACATGAAAAGGGATAGGGGGTACATGTATATATATATTTTTACTATACACAAGCCCCTGTGCTTTAATGGTGCATTCTTTTTTTTTAGTTGTTTTCTTTGGTAAACTCTTCTAAATGAAATCAGTTTTTATGTGACAAAACGAATGTAAATACAAATATGACATATTAAATTTACAATCATATACAGGGATAGCTGCAAATACGTAGCTCTTGAGGTTTGCTTTTTTCGTTTGGATTTTTGAACTTGCAACTCTTTGGTTGCAACTAAAAAATCCAAATGAAAAAAAGCAACCTCAAGAGCTACATGTACGTTGGCAGTATCCCAGTCTCCCATGGCTACTTTTTAAATTTTGAGCTGGGCTACTGAAATATTAAAAATATTTAGCTGAAAATATAGAGAAAATGGTAAAAAAATGAAGTTTGGGCTACCAGATTGAAACTCATAATTTTACAATATAAGTCCTAA
Source organism: Arcuatula senhousia (assembly GCA_963971305.1). Taxonomy (NCBI): domain Eukaryota; kingdom Metazoa; phylum Mollusca; class Bivalvia; order Mytilida; family Mytilidae; genus Arcuatula; species Arcuatula senhousia. The sequence continues at coordinate 6,698,592 of OZ020312.1, read as the reverse complement.
ATAGCAATATATATGAAGCCATTCTTAAGAGTTTCGATGAACGTTTAAAAAGTGGCCCAAAACTGGATATGTGTATAATATTTCGCGCCTTTCAATCATATCATTTTAATTATTTAGAACTTTGAAAATTAAGCAAATAAGAGGTCATAGCGAATACCAATATATTAAAACATCTTGACAAGTCAATATAACAATGGTTGACTTGTTGTATTATTTCTAGTTAAGAAAGACTTAATGTAAAAGTATTATTTTCTTTCCAATTACTTTTATGTCATTTAGTCATGCTGATAATTTAATTCAACTTAATTATTTTGTAATGAAATATGTCATGTTAATTATTACTCTCAGTCATTGAATTGAAAACAACAAATATACAAATTTATGTCGACATGACAAATACATTAATGAAATATCAGATTATTTATATCAATTTGCTGAGTTAAATAAGTCGATTTTTAAAACTAAATTTAAAATACAAGACCCAAATACGTTTCCATAGTTTTGTCCTTATATGATGCCGTCTTGTCTTTATATGATGTCGTCTTGTCATTATATGATGTCGTCTTGTCTTTATATGATGTCTTCTTGTCATTATATGATGTGGACTTCATTATATGATGCCGTTTTGTCATTATATGATGTCGTTTTGTCATTATATGATGTCGTCTTGTCATTATATGATGTCGTTTTGTCATTATATGATGCCGTATTGTTCTTATATGATGTCGTCTTGTCATTATATGATGTGGACTCATCATTATATGATGTGGTTTAGTCATTATATGATGCCGTTTTGTTATTATATGATGTCGTTTTGTCATTATATGATGTGGTTTAGTCATTATATGATTTAGTCATTATATGCTGTGGACTTGTAATTATATGATGTCGTCTTGTCATTATATGATGTCGTCTTGTCATTATATGATGCCGTCTTGTCTTTATATGATGTCGTCTTGTCATTATATGATGTGAACTTGTCATTATATGATGCCGTTTTGTCTTTATATGATGTCGTCTTGTCATTATATGATGTGGACTTGTCATTATATAATGCCGTCTTGTCATTATATGATGCCGTCTTGTCTTTATATGATGTCGTCTTGTCATTATATGATGCCGTTTTGTCTTTATATGATGTCGTCTTGTCATTATATGATGTCGTCTTGTCATTATATGATGTGGACTTGTCATTATATGATGCCGTCTTTTCATTTTATGATGTCTTGTCATTATATGATGCCGTCCTGTCATTATATGATGTCTTCCTGTCATTATATGATGTTGACTTGTCATACATATTTAACCTGAATAGTTTTGGCTGTTGTTCCTAGTACAAACAGTTTGTATACGATTTGCTGTGCGGCTATTCGTACAAACAGCTTTTTTCATCCAATCAAAATGCTCATTTTCTAATTATAGTTGAGAAAATTGAAGAATTGAAATTAAAATAATGTACACTCTAGCACAAGAATGTATATTTAAAACAAACAACAAACAAACAAACAATAATTCAGAGACTTTTTGCGTTTGCTATTTTATTGGAGGGAAAAAAGGCAAAGGTTCAGTAAACGTTTGTTTGTCCAAATGGATCATAAAAACGAAACAATTTTTTTAACAATTTTTGAGTATGACGGACTGGCAGAAAATTCTAGATGAATGAAATAAAAATGACAAAAAAGTTCCATTCAATAAATTTGGATACTCCTGACGCGCGTTTCGTCTATTTAAGACTCATCAGAGGCGCTCTACCAAAAAATATTGAATATGCCAAATACTAAATGATTATGAAGAGCATAAAGAATGACATAAACTTAAACATATATAGTTACGTAAGTCTTAAAATATGGAAATTCAATAATCTTCATACACATGATTCTGTTGCGTCATACCAGAAATACATTTACTTATTTAATGTAACAATTAAAAGGGATTCAAAAGCAAAAATATTAGAAATTTGTAGGTAAATCTGTGTCATACAAGTCTGGTCAATGACCTTGCTTTGTGTGTCTCTCATATTTTGATTTTTTTTTATTCATTTACTTAAGCTAACGGCAAATTAATTGCTTTCCTTTAAGATCGAAACGTACCAATAACCGAACAGATAATCGTTATATTACTCTCAAATTCCGACCAGAACCTTCACGTGGTGAGAGTAAGGCATCGTAACAGCGACACGAAAGGACCGGATCCCTTATAACTGTAACGGTCAACACTGGCGGTGCACGGTATGCCGGCGAGCTGGATGACTCAAAGCATACAGCAAGTTTATCAACCGAAAGGTTGAACGTCGCTGCAGAGGCTTCTGGCCTTTAAAACCCGTCAAGTCAAGATAATCGAACAAAGTTAAAACTGTTTATACTAAGAACCACTGACCACTGTCTTAAAAGTTTGACCCATTTTTTATTTATTTTTAACTGTGAAGTCGAACTTTTATTCCCTCGAATAAGAAAGCTTGATAGGATTGTCTGCGTAGATAAAGAAAAAAAAAGAAAAAATAACTATAACCAGGGATCGATGGTGTTTTGGACATTTCTGCTACAACCTACATGACCTAAAATGTTGCATTCTTTTAAAATCGTTTCTGTATTTTGTAATTCATTAACACGTTTTCTGTATGTTTATTGCCCTGCGACGACATGTCGGCGGTGGGAGATGGGTTTAGTTTTATTCATGTCTGTTCGTCCGTACGGATTTCCGTAAGCTTTCAAAAACCATACATGGTTTAATGGTTTGAAAATTGGTAGGATGGTTCAGCATTGCCATCTAAAAAACTTTCAAACCTGTCGGCCTTCTACCTTCAGTTCTGGGTCAGAGAGGCATCCGTGTCCCATGGACTTATTCCTTCTTTATTTTTCAAATGATTCTACATGTATATACTTAAAATTATAATGGCCAATATCCCCGTGTTCTCTGTTCAATATAATTTAACGCCATTATTCCGTAGACACGGTGAGGGTCACTTTCACCCATTTTAACGTCTTTTTAAAACTATATATTTGGTCAAATCTATAATTGGTGGCTAGCTATTGTTCATTAATTGTTATTCCGGGGTAATCCATGACATCCAATATTTCATTTTTATGAAGAAAAGAATAGTATTGGGGGCATGTATTTATTGTGACAATTTAAACTCCTGTGCTATAAAAGACCAACTGAGTGGCGAAAATGTGGACACCTTCATATCTATATCTATAAAGGTTTTGGTCAATGTTGCCTATTCTGTAGACCCCATCATCATGATAATAACTTTTTCCTCTAAATTATCTAAACTGAATTTTTACAATTTTTCTGATTCATATAATGATTAAATCGTATAATGACTAAACCACATCATATAACGACAAAACAACATCATATGATAACAAAACGCCATCATATAATGATAAGCCCACATCATATAATGACAAGACGACATCATATAAGAACAATACGGCATCATATAATGACAAAACGACATAATATAATGACAAGACGGCATCATATAATGACAAAACGACATCATATAATGACAAAACGGCATCATATAATGCTAAGTCCACATCATATAATGACAAGAAGACATCATTTAAAGACAAGACGACATCATATAATGACAAGACGACATCATATAAAGACAAGACGGCATCATATAAGGACAAAACGGCATCATATAATGATAAATCCACATCATATAATAACATGACGGCATCATATAATGACACAACGACATCATATAATGATAAACCGACATCATATAATGACAAGACGACATCATATAATGTCGAAACGGCATCATATAAAGACAAAATGACATCATATAACAAAAAGTGTCCATATAAGACAGTTGCGGCGTTCCATACATTCGCCTCGGCGAATGACATATAGAGATGTATAAAGTTTTGAAGTCGCTGCATGGTAAAGTTTTGTTAAACTTGATGTAAACATTGTACAACGTAAAAATCTGCTTATCTAAAAATGATTAAATAATTTAATACGTGATCATTAAGCTACACCATCTGCATGCTTTAATTACTTTAAGCAAACATGGCCCTCTTTTAAATGTGTGTAATATAATTCTATTTTAAATAAAGAGTAAGAATCTAAAAGAAAAGAAAACAGTATTAAAATATACACTTTACTTTATAAATATCTACGAATCGAGCTCTAGTAGGTCAATATGTTACACAATCCCGATCAACCTAAAATGTTTACAGTTGAACCGTATTTGTTTCCGTTTATTTTCAACAATTATAATTTACCGTTGCAAAAACAAGTGTTTTCTTCCCAGGACCCAGCATTTCTTATGAAAGCTAAATTTTGTAACAAAAAATAATAAGGCTTGTCTTAAGGTTAAAGATCTTGCTGTGTCTTAATGTGTCTATAATAATGTATTTTTTTACGACGTAAAGAAGATTTTAATTTATAGAAGTTTCCTTAATTCTTAAATTCGGAATGCTTATCACAGCAGCTAAGAAATCTAATCAAATTTCCAAAATACCTAGAAGGGCACATTTATTTTCTGTAACAAAAAGCTCTTCGACTAACTTTTATTTCATGTTCTTTGATTTGCGAATCGTCTACTTGAACAAGTTGGGTGTACATGTTTATTTAGTTAATTTGCTACTTTGAAGCTCAGTTCATGGTTTTTACTGTCAAATATGTAGCATATACTGTGAAATTAACGATTCTAGGTTATTTCACCCTTTGGTATTTGTACTATAAAAAATAAATATATTCTCCACCAAATGAACTATGTATAGATGATCAAATGAAACTTCAACTATTGCAACCTACCCACCAGCAACTCATTAGAAACACTGAAGTAAAACGGCCATAACTATATATGAAGAGCACAAGATAAACACTGAAACATGTGAAAAATGTATCAAATAGAATTAATTGAGACTGTCGTCAACGTCTTAGAGAAGGACCAAGGCCTTAGGGCTTGTATTATTACTTAATAATTTGAAAATTTCTACTGAAAATGTTTGATTTTGATGTTAAGTTGTGTCAAAAATTAAGTGATTTAATGTGTGTTTTTTATAGGAAAAGTGGGAAGGGCGTAATATTCAACCTATAGCATGCACCTCTTGGCTGTCAGCAAAGAGAATTGCAGGAAACACGACATTACCACAAAATCTAAAGACCCATTACTGCCTTTTACGACAATAAAGATGGTTTCTGTTGTAAGCCTATTCGCCACCCGGGACTTGACCATTGATAAAGTGAAAAGTTCAAGGGAAACAAGCAGAATTTCAATATTTTTTTCCGCCGGAACACTTAAACTTACCTATGTTTGGACTGAAGTTGTTTTTGTAATTGCATTTTGTTTTATGTGCATCTTTCTATTGTGCCCCTACGACCACAAGTTTTACTTTTGTCCGCCCGTACATGTACGTCATTATGAATTTCCATCAAGTTTTTTTTCCCAGAAACTGTACATGAGAATAGTTTAACATTAGGTAGGGTGGTCAAAAAGTTCGAGTCTTTTCTATTTATCCACAACAACAAAAAACGTTTCAGATTGACACATTTGTATGACGAATTGATAGAGTTTATGAAAAAAGTTTTAATTGCTCTTTTTCCTTAAGTTGTTGAGTTTCTTAATAATTCTATTCCAAATCAAGTTTCCTTACGATATTTCTTAATTATTTGATTTCTTTGAAACGTTATAAAATACCATTTATCATACACTATTTTGTCTTATTAAATAATTCTTATTCTTTAAGAACACCAAACGAACGACCTCAGCTTTTTTAAAAAGCTAATCTTGTTTGCTAATTAGCTCAAAATCTGAAACTTTTGATTAATTATGACCAAAACCCACACAAAATAATGTAAATATGCGGTTTTATATCGATAACAAGTATCATCTTCTATACTACTAAAATAACGAAGCGTTTTTTGTTAGCCGGGTTGCAGCCTAAACAACAAATGCCACAACTAAGCTTCATATATCAAAAATAGGGGATGGTTGTGCCCTTTGAAAATTTCATTAGCACATATGCAATTATGTCTGCAATTTGCCAATTTACCTAATTAATTGATCCGGAAATGCTATAGCCGTCATAGTTCCGGAATTACTGCATTCCGCAGAGGACAGATTGTGTCGCTGACTTATTTCCTAAGGGAATATCCAAACCGGATGTTCTAAAAATAATAAACATGGCAAATCTTCCTCATGATATAGTCCCTTGCGAAAAATTTTGAAATGGCTATTTATAGGATAGTGTGTAATGAATGATAAAACGTAATATCTAATTCTGGAATAAGAGGATGCATTCAAGTGGTGTTAATAATTTTTCAACCCGAACACCTGCGTTCAAAATTAAAAACACGACGTTAATTACAATTTATAGTTATAAGAGTTAGTATTATCTCATGTATTATACATGTATGTTTTAAGTAAATCGGATTTTAACTAACTAGATACTTTTTTGTTCTGCCTAAGCAATAAAAAAGCCATACTCACTGACAACACAAAAGTTTGAATTACCCCAGGGAATATAACTGTACTTTTACTTTAATTTACAACATAACCGTTAAATGTAAATAAAATTTACGTTTGCATTTCCCTCAGGGAATATAAATGTACTTCACTATATAACATGACGTAGATATAGCTAAAGTTTTCTCCCTCTACATGATTATTAAAGTTACTATTCCCTCAAGGAATATCAATTTACTTCACTCTAATTATGACATCACTACAGTTCCCTCAGGGCATATCAATCTTCACACTATATAACATGCTACAGTTTGTATTCCCCCAAGGTTTATAAATGTATTTCACTATATAGCCTGACATAGATATTACTACAGCTTGTATTCCCTCAGGAAATTTGATTGTACATTTCTATATGACATAATCTATACATATTATAAAGGTTATTATTACCTACATCGCTCATCACTACAGTACCTTTAGGAATATAAATCATGGTACAGTTTCCATTCCCCCAAGGAATATTAATGTATTTCACTATATAACATGCTACAGCTTGTATTCCCTCAGGAAATATAAAGCTACATCACTGTATAACATGACGTAGATATCACCATATTTTTTATTCCCCTCAGGGAATATACATGTACTTCACTATACAACATGACGTAAATATTACTACAGTTTGTATTCCCTCAGGGAATATGATTGTACATATCTATATAACATAAAATTTATATTATTTAAATTACTATTCCCTTAATAAGGAATATCAATTTACTTCACTCAAATTATGACATCACTACAGTTCTCTCAGGGCATATAAATCTTCATTACTATATAACATGCTACCGTAACAGTTTGTATTCCCTGAGGGAATTTGATTGTACATTTCTATATAACATAATATATATATTAAGGAATATCAACTTAATGACATCACTAGCGCACAACACTACAGTTACAGTTACCTTCAGGAATATAAATCATGCTACAGTTTGCATTCCCCCAAGGAATATTAATGTATTTCACTATATAACATGCTACAGTTTGTATTCCCTCAGGAAATATAAAGCTACATACAACATGCTACAATTTGTATTCTTCAAGGGAATATAAATGTACATTTTATATTTCCTCAGGGAATATGATTGTACAAACAAATATATTAACAAGTGTGGCCACTAAAAGTATGTCTCGCCTGCCGGCACCATCGCTAAAATCAACTACCTAAGCTTTCATTTCTTGATATAAACACAAAAAGTGTCAGTATACCTTATAACAGATGCCTAATTATTATACTATTCAAGCAATCCATTGTCCACACAAGTATTACAAAAAGTTTTCTGTCTGAAAAAAAGACCCAAGTTCACAGAGTCACTGGAGCGTAAAAGTGGGGTCATGGTCACACGGCATGGTGACAGTTGCGTTGTTCATAACCGCAACTGTCTGTTTACCCAATATCAGATGCCTAGCTATCATAACTTTCCAGCAATTCATCGTCCATAAAAGTCTTACAAAAAAGTTTTTCGGCCTGAAAAATACCTAAGTTCACAGATTCACTGGAGCGTGAAAATGAGGTCAGGGTCACACGGCATGGTGACAGTTGCATAGACCATAACCTGAACTGTCTGTATACCAAATATCAGATGCCTAGCTATTATACTTTTCAAGCAATTCATCGTCCACAAAAGTCTTACAAAAAAGTTTACAGCCTGAAAAAAGACCTAAGTTCACAGAGTCACTGGAGCGTGAAATGAGGTCAGGGTCACATGGCATGGTGACAGTTGCGTAGACCATAACCTGAACTGTCTGTATACCAAATATCAGATGCCTAGCTATTATACTTTTCAAGCAATTCATCGTCCACAAAAGTCTTACAAAAAAGTTTACGGCCTGAAAAAAGACCTAAGTTCACAGAGTCACTGGAGCGTGAAAATGGGGTCAGGGTCAAACGGCATGGTGACAGTTGCGTAGACCATAACCTGAACTATCTGTATACCAAATATCAGATGCCTAGCTATTATACTTTTCAAGCAATTCATTGTCCACAAAAGTCTTACAAAAAAGTTTACGCCGCCGCCGTCGCCGCCGCCGCCGTCGCCGGAAAGTAATACCTATGTCTCGCCTTCCGCGACTATTCGTCGCAGGCGAGACAAAAACGTTACTATTCCTTCAAGGAATATCAATTTACTTCAATTGATAATATGAAATCACTACTGATCCCTTAGGAAATATAAATTTACACCACTATATAAAATGCTTTATGTTGTATTACCTCAGGAAATATAAATCTATTTCACTATACAAGCTACACTTTGTATTCTTCAGGAAATATAAATGTACGTCACTATATAACATGTTCATGTTTGTATTCCCTCAGGTAAATATATATATAATATAAATGTACAAGTCTGTATATATTTATTCAGGGAATATGATTGTAAATCTCTATTCAACAAAACAATATATATAAATATTATGAAAGTTACTATCCCATCAAGGCATATCAATTTACTTCACTATATAATATCACTGCTGTTCCCCCAGGGAATACAAATCTTTATCACTATATATAACAAGTTACAGTTTGTATTTCCGCAGGAAAAATAAATCTACATCACAATATATAACAAGCTACAGTTTGCATTTTCTCAGGAAATAATATATCTACTTCACTATATATGCTACATGACGTAGATGTTACCATATTTTGTATTTCCCTCAGGGAATATAAATGTACTTCAATATATATAACATGACGTAGATCTATATTACTACAGTTTATATTCCCTCAGGGAATACGATTGTACATCTCTATATATTATTAAAGTAACTATTCCCTCAAGGAATATCAATTTACTTCGCTATATTTATGACTTCACTTCTGTTCCCTGAGGGCATATCTTTATCACTGTAAACATGCTACAATTAGTATTCCCTCAAGGAATATAAATCTTTATCACTATATGACACGCTACAGTTTGTATTCCTTTAGGAAATCTAAATCTACTTCACTTTATATGATACACTTTGTATTCCCTTCGGGAATATACATCTACAAGACTGTATAACATAATGTGGATACTACCATATTTTGTATTTCCCCCAGGGAATATAAATGTTCTTCACTATAAAATGACGTAGATATTACCAAAGTTTGTATTCCCTCAGGGAATATGCTTGTACATGTACATCTCTATTTGTATTATAAAAGTTATTATTATACCTCAGCAGTGTTTTTCATTAATAAATGCATACACAATATTTCACTATATTTTTTGTTTGTTAGCTTTGAACTATTAACCGGTCAATCACCACAACTATTTGCCCTCTGACGTCATTAAGCTCCGCCTTTAGCCAATCGTTTTCTTTGTTACATTTGGATTGGTATATTTTATTCATGTTACGTCACACTACAGATAATTAAATGCACGAGTTTTCCGTGTTAAACTTAAGTACTTTCCATGCAACTTTTTAGTACCCTTTAAATTGATTGATTTTTTAAAAAAAATATTAAATATGCATATTTAAATAGTTAAATATTCTAAACATTCTTGTCTTATAATAAAACACTTACTGACTGGGTATTCGGGAAATAGATAGATTATTGTCCCTTGGAGACAACTAATAGTTGCACCTCGGGGAAATCCCTCATACCCAGTCAATAAGTATAACTATTCCCTCAAGGAATATATAATTATGACATCACTACAGTTCCCTCAGGAAATATAATCTACTTTACTATATATATGCTACACTTTGTATTCCCTCGGGGAATATAAATCTTCATCACTATATAGCAAGTACAGTCTCTATTTCCTCAGGGAATATAAATCTTCATCACTATATAACATGCTACAGTCTGTATTTCCTCAGGAAATATAAATCTACATCACAATATAACAAGCTACAGTGTGTATTCCCTCAAATGGAGGACAGGTATATTCCCTAAGGGAACACTAGTTTTAGTGGTGTCTTGTCGTGATATATAATGGATGACGTGTATATTCCCTAAGGGAACACCAGTTTAATGCTGTCTTATGTCGTATAATTAAGGACATGTATATTCCCTAAGGGAAGACTAGTTATAATGATGTCTTGTGATATATAATGAAGGTTATGAATATGCCCTAAGCGAACACTAGTTATTCTGATGTCTTGTCGTGATATACCGGTATAATGAAGGTTATGAATATGCCCTAAGGGAACACTAGTTATGGTGATGTCTTGGCATGTAATGTAGTTAAGGACATGTATATTTCCTACGGGAACACTAGTTTAAGTGATGTCTTGTTGTGTTATATAATGAAGGACATTTATATTCCCCAAGGGAACACCAGTTTAATGCTTTCTTGTAGAGGCATGTATATTCCCCAAGGGAACACTAGTTTTAGTGATGTCTTGTCGTGTTATATAATGGTGGGCGTGTATATTCCCTAAGGGAACACCAGTTAAATGCTGTCTTATGCCGTATAATTAAGGACATGTATATTCTCTAAGGGAACACTAGTTTCAGTGGTGTCTTGTCGTTTTATAAAAAGAAGGACATGTATATTCCCCAAGGGAACACTAGTTTTAGTGATGTCTTGTCGTGTTATATAAAGGAGGACATGTATATTACCTAAGGGAACACTAGTTTTAGTGATGTCTTGTCGTGTTATATAAAGGAGGACATGTATATTCCCCGAGGGAACACTAGTTTTAGTGATGTCTTGTCGTGTTATATAAAGGAGGACATGTATATTACCTAAGGGAACACTAGTTTAATGATGTCTTGTCGTGTTATATAATTAAGGACATGTATACTCCCTAAGGGAACACTAGTTATAGTGATGTCTTGTCGTGTTATATAATGGACATGTATATTTCCTGAGGGAACACCAGTTTAAAGCTGTCTTATCACGTCATATAATTATAAGGACATGTATATTCCCGGAGGGAACACTAGTTATGTTGATGTCTTGTCGTGATATATAATGAATGTTATGAATATGCCCTAAGTGGACACTAGTTATAGTGATGTCTCGTCGTGTAATATAGTAAAAGACATGCATATTCCCTAAGGGAACACTAGTTTAATGTTGTCTTGTCGTGTTATATAATGAAGGACATGTATATTTCCTAAGGGATCACCAGTTTAATGCCGTCTTGTCGTGTTATATATTGAAGGCCATCTATATTCCCCAAGGGAACACTAGTTATTCTGATGTCTTGTTGTGATATATAATGAAGCCTGGTCGTCAGACTTGTCTGACACGATTTACCATAAAGTTTCTAATATTTTCGTCGCTGAAATTTCTGTTTTTTAAATTCAAAATTGTTTAAAACACCAGGTTTCTTTCCTTGTAATGCACATGGTCGATATCCTCGGTGCTGGATTTGGCTTCCTTGTTCGAACGTTTTGGTTTTGAGTACTTTTCGTTTTCAACATTTTTGGAATTTGACCTTCCAATGTTTTGATTTAATGCTACTGATGAGAGGTTACTCCTTGAAATATCGATATATAGCATATCCAAAATAACCGTTCATACCCGCGTTTTGGTATTTGTAATTATGAATAGGCCCAAAGGGAACCTCGACTAGCTATAGTGATGTCTTTTCATGTTATAAAATGAATGTGTATTCCCCAAGGGAACACTAGTTATACTGAGGGGTCAGAATAAATACACCTAGCTGTTTGGTTTATGGTGAACTTGGAAGATATCCATTATTTATTACAATTAAATGATATGTTTCTGGAGTAGACTATTGTCGACTGATAAACTTTCATCTAAAGTTTATAAACTCATGTTAAGTCTATCAAGGGATGGTCACTATGAGTTCCCATACATTAAGACTATTTCAAATACTTTTGATGAAATTGGAATGAGTTTTATTATTTCAAAGTCAAATTTCTGTTAATATAACATGGATAAAGACATGTATGAAACAAGTACTAATTGATCAGTTTTGCCAAAAGTGGCGGCATGATATAGCTAATTCTTCTCGGGATCAATTTTATACCCTGTTTAAGCAAGATTTTAGTCTCGAAGGTTACCAGTAAATTTTAGACAGTATATTATAAAATTGAGACTATCAAACTTAAAAATTCCAATAGAAACGGGCATATGGAATAACATTAGCCGTGAAAGTCGTAGGTGTACAAAATGTTTAGAAGAGTATGTAGGTGACGAATTTCATTATTTCTTTATTTGTTCTCATCCAGAAATCCAGGTTCTTAGATTAAAATATATACCTAAATATTACATTAACAATAGCAGTATTGAAAAAACGGCAGGAATGTTGTCTATTTGTAATGTACGTTTACTTCAAAATGTATCGCTCTTTATTAAAGGTTTATGTAAGTTGTTTGATTAAGCTGTCAATCTCCATCTACTATGGGTTTTTTTCTCTTACCTTGTATTAGTTGTTCCTTTGTTGTTAACTGATTGTATATATGTTGTATTTATTTTTGTATGCTCATGTTGCACACTGTGCCCGAGTTTATTAATAAAATCTTGAATCTTGAATCTTGATATATAAAGAAGGTTATGAATATGCCCTAAGGGATCATTAGTTATACTTATGTCTTGTGATATATATAATGAGGAAGGGAAGAACGAATCTATGGCGGAAAAATCCCTAAAAACAAACCCAAATTAATCTATTGATATGCCGATTAAATACCCAAATTTATGCAATTAACAAAAATTCTATCCGTATCGATGCGACAAAGTATTTAAGCCAATTAAGGTCTAAACTTTTAACAATACTGTCTTTAATAACAACATTAATAATTTTCTATAAAAAAATAAAATCTCTTAAGTTTTTTTAATTTTTATTACCGTTTTCAAAGGTAGACACAATTCAAGTTAATGAGCAAATTAATTCATAAAACAGTATGTACGCAAACATATGGGGAATGCAGAGATGTAAAGCATTCTAAATAAGCAAAGCCCTGAGGAAACAGCCAACAATTGTTGTCAAATTAGACGATTTATAAATGGTGTTTATTTATATGTTAATTGGATAAAACACATTGCCCAAGACAATTTATGACCAGCTTCTGCTCTTGAATAAAAACATGTTTCCACAAAATACTGGTATATATATTTGGATATGAAATATCAGGCCATTTATTTAATTGTTACTCAATAAACTCTTTGTTATGCCATAGTGGTAATACAAGATCCTCTACCATTAATTTTTCAATGTAAAAAACTGCATCTTCATTTGACAATGTTTTTTTGTATAATTAGACAGCAGTACAATTACATATTCCATCCACAAATAATACTTTATTTCATTGTTTACTACACTCAATATACAACAACACTGACTGATGCACGCTCTGGGGCACTCCAAAAGTTCATGGATAGGGAGATGCCGCTCGGAGTTTGAAACCCCACCCTTTTCATATATTTTGAAATTGAAACTTGGATACCTTATTATATATTTTACCCTAAAAAGGCACCATTATCCCATATATTAGCCACTAAGAACTGATGATAAAGGTTGATATCAGATGTTCATTTACACTTTAACACTTGTATGAATATAAGAAAAGAATAAGAAAAGAAAATGGATTTATTTTCTTATTCCGAGAAAATGCCCGGACTTGTTATACAATAAGCAAGTAAATATTATTGACCTTATCATATAATTATTTTCGTTTTCCCAACCTAATCACATATTCTCAACCTCAAAAATGGTACCTTTTCCACCGGCAGGTCCTATCACCTTCTATATAGGGAGTGCCCCTCCTAATTAACTTATTGATGTAACCTATTTGATGCAACCATGAAAACTAATTATAAAATGCACACCCCGTATATTGTTATATATGTAGTACCCCCCTCCGGTAGTGTTAAATCATTTGATTTGAAGGGCAGGGCATGACCCCCCCCTTTAGGACTCCCATATGGTATTAAATGATTCGTCTTGCTAATATGATAATACCTGCACTAAAATACTGATGACCCTTCATCATAAAATTATCTTTAACAATGTCATTTAACTTCTATTTACTCTGTGCTAAAGTTTATCAATCGGTTCCCTTGGGAAATATGGGAAAAATGAATAATTCCTAAATTTTTACTTCAGTCTTATAATAAAGTATTTTTTTTAATTGAGATGATACTGTAGATTTGTATTTTTAAAGTAAATTATTATTTACTTACTCAGATACTTTTCTTATTTAGCAAGCTGCTGTCAAAAAAAAACTCAGATACTTTTCTTATTCAGCTGTCAAAAAACGGCGTGAAATTAAAGATGAAAACACGTGGTTCGATTCCCTTAGGGAACCTAGAAAAAATAGTTCTCATGTGCGTAGAAATTTTGTGAAAAAACAGTAGTCAGCGTAACAAACTGTCTTCAGCAAAATTACACGTATGATCAAGTTTTACTAAAAAGCGATAGGAAGCGCCCGGGTGGGTATTTAGCGCCCGAGACTAAAAAGTTTATTCTTATCTGTAAATGAAAAAGTAATGGGTCATAAATTGTTACAAAATTATTTATTCAATCTATATATTAGCCTTAATACTAAAAAACTAGAAGTACGTGTAGAGGTAAAATATCTTCAGTGCAGGTTCGATATTAATTTTGTCCGCCCCCCCCCCCCTTTTTACAATATTTGAAATTATCTCCCCTGTTTTTAAACAAGTACAAAAATCTCACAATTATGCTAAGTATTTAAAAGATTTTATATAATAGATTATATTGGTAAGTTTGGTATAGAATTGTATGCAAAAAATGTTTTACCATAAAAAAGTTGTAACTTTTCAGCAATTTAAAATTTATCATATTGTACTTTTTTTTTGGTGTAAAATTAGGCTCAACGATATCAATAAATTGACAAAATTGCGTAGCAATTGATTGAAATTGATCATGCCACTGGCCATTTGTGCACTTTAAAGGGGGTAACAAATACCGTAGAACCTTTAATTTGCGATTATCACAACCATGTAAGGTAATGCAAATGCAATGTATAAATTTTTGTGTGGTCTTTTTTTTTAAAGCAACGCGACGATTGATTTTCCCGCGAAATCGCGGGTTTTTCCTAGTTTGTTTTAATTTTCAACGATTTTTGGTGGTGGGTAATTTTCAATTGGTACTGTTATTTCGTTACGACTTGAACTGTTCACGTTGTTATTTTTGTTAAGTTGATTTTGTGGGTTTTTTATGTTTTGGTGTTTCTTCGTGCTGTTCTTGTTTGTGTTTACTGGCTTTGTCGTTGCCCTTTCGGACTTTTGACACTCTAAAGTCCGTTTAATGCCCCATTGGTGCCTCTGTGCTTCCTTCGTGTGTTTTGGTATACTGAGATTTCATGTGGTTACTTTACGTTTGTACGATATGATCCTTTACTAAGTATCGTCCCGACGCTTGTGGTTAAGAGGTTGCCGAGGGTAGTTACAAGCCCAGTCGCAAATTTTGTCTGGCACGAATTTAACCATAAAATGTGTTTTTATCTACCAGGTATTTTTTTTGGTTCCTTGTGTTCTGCATAGGATATTGTCGATATCCCTTCGTTGGCCTTCTTTTGGAAAGTTTTGGATACGAGTAATTTTCACTCCATACTTTTGGTCTTCGACCTTTAAACTGTTTAATTCAAACACTGACCTACTGATAAGAGAGGTTCCTTTTGAAATATGAATATTTACAGTATACCCATTGATACCCGCTTTGGTATACTACCGGTATATCATTGACCAATTACTACCTACATAATTCTAAATTAATTGCGAATTCAGCCACGTTGAAATACTACGGTTTAAAGAATATTTTGCTTAAGGTACTAGTAATAAGTAAACCCCGCTTGAAAAGTGGAGGGTATTTAGTAATACACAGGCAAAATTTAGACATACGTCTGACGTACGGTTGTTAAAACGTGCATCTGACGTTGCGTATAAACGTACGTTAAACATATGTTTCTAACCGCCGTACGGTTATGCTGGCGTCACACTGTCCCGATTTTGACATACGATGGACACACGAATGTGAAAATTTCAACTTCGTGCGAAGTTAGTCCCGAACTTGCTAAAAATCATAATCAAAACCGAAGGGTATACGATAAGAACCGATGGCTAAGCGATCGGATAAGAAGCACATACGAATAGCTGCGAACCGATTACGAAGTTGTTACGACGTTATCAAGATTAGTCGAGAATTAGATCCGAAGGAGACACGAATTTATACGACGACTGTACGACGTCGTGTTTAGCATACGATGGGTCTACGAAGCATCACGATGGGTATACGAAGTATGAAATATAATAACGCGATTTTCAATAAGATTATATAATTTAGTCTTATAAATTGTCCTTTGTAGCCTCTAATTAGAAAGAGTAGATAAGACATTTGATCTAAAGCTAATACCGGTATGTAGAGCCTGTTAAGATAGAACAAAAAAGATGACGCTACTTTATCTTGTTTTGTTCGTATGAGTTGACCGAAGCACACATAATCTGAAAACAAGAAGAATATGTTGTTTCTTCCGTAAATGACTCTTTTCAGTGTGAGATGACCAGGTTGAGATGCGAGCACGTGCAGCGATCTCACACTGGTCAATTAATCAATAATAACCGCCGGTACTAATATTGATCGATGATGTCGACCAATGAAATGCACTGTTATTTTAAACTTTCGGTTTTTAGAATGAAGTCCCCTAAGGTTTCAGAATATAAAATTTGATTTCTTACGGAAGAAATAGGTACTTACATGCGTTCTTGGAAAACCGGCAATGATCTTTCACTCGTGATAGAATTTTTTGGGTCTTTTGACTTGTTCCGCTGCGCTCCACTCGCAAAAAGACTGAAAAATTCTATTACTCGTGAAAGATCAGCGGGTCTTTTCCAAGAACTTATGTAAGAACCTATAAAATTTTGTAGAAAGTTCAACAATTTTAGCTGTTGCGAACGATTCTTGAACAAAGCGTGTCCACCTTATAATACATAACTTCGTTACCGGTCCTATACCGGTATCTAAGTCCAAAGGTCCAGTAAATATTTGCGGACCGAAACGGAATGTAAACTTGATCTCAGTAACCCGTAATGGTGGACTGGCATATAGTACATACCAAAAAAGCAGTTTAATAACTATATTAAGGCTTTAGAAAAAAGTGTGGGAAACTGATATTTCAGTGAAATTCCAAAGTTAAAAGGGTCCTTACTCTGTAAAAAATTGCGGACCGGAACAACGCGTTAACTTGATCTTTAACTCATCATGGTAAGACTCGCATACCAAAAATCAGTTTAAAGTTTAATATACGATATTGAGATGTGGAATAAGTGTACGCGACACAACAAACATAAACAAACAGCAATTCAAAAAATCACAACGGAAAACAGCAAGCAGTCTTCAACATGACCATAGGTCACTGCTTACCGTCTTGCATTGGCCCAAGACTTATTATACAATACAAAAGTATCAAAACCAATCCCTAAATCATCAACGAAAGACTCAATTCTTGACATAAAACAGTTAACATAGAATGACAAGGACAAACAAAGGCTTTGGCAAAGTTTCCTGGCTTAGGACAGGCACATATAAAATGTGGCGGGGTTAAACTAGTTTTTTGGATCCAACCTTCCCCCTATTGATAAGCTTGCACAAAGCTACATATAAAACACACTGTAAAACTCAATCGACAAAAGTTCAATTCAACAAGAGAGAACCTAAGACAAAATACTGTACGAAAACAACAAGACAAGGAGGAACTCTCTTGAGAACACTCGAAGTTACTGACAACTAGCTAAGAAACATTTATCGATTGATGTAAAAGAATCAAATACATCAGTTCTAAATCCGACACCCCACGTCAAAACAATGAATGATTAATATCTATATATAAAGTTTGAAAAAAAGTGAGAAAAGTTATTGTGACAGCGAGACGGACGGGCCGGGACAGGCACACAAACGGGCATGCAGACGGAGTGCAAACCTAAAGTCCCCTTCGGCTTTTGTCGGTAGGGGACTGATAAAAACTAAAGTAAGTTTAAAATGTTTAAATCTTTATTTCTGATATTGAAATTTAAGTATTAAAAGGTGCCACAAAAGCCTGGACGAGGGCGCGAAAGAGGGAAGCGCCTGGCTGGAAAGAACAGGATGAAAAGAAAAGCGTCAGAAGATTCTAGATCCAGACTGTCTTCGCTTAGTATTGTCTTTACCTTGTACTTTTGAGACTGATCATTCTAGTTTCAATTTTTTTTAAATTTCTTTTATCAATTTTTCGAAACTAAAAAAAAAATGAATAAAGAATTATTGAGGATACTTGTATCATAAGCTGCTGTCTTGTAAGTCTTCCTGCTGCGTTTTAATTATCAGGGGGGGAACAGAGCTATATACATGTACTAACTTTTCTTTTTCTAAACGATTTATTGTAACACGCCCCTAACTGAAATGGAATAATAAATGTCCCTATAAGGCACTTTTGACACGTTTGATATTTTTTTTACTTCAGAAATCGTACTGCTTTGACCAATGTCGTGTTTCCATCTCCATGCCATTACTCTATGCCATTACATTAGTGACGACGGATATACGAATACAAAGCGAGGTCTTTGCGACGCCGTGTTTCCTTCGCACCACCTTCGGAGAGCTTCTTGTTTTATTCGTGCCACCATCGTAAGATAAATTAAGCCGACGACACTTAGAAGGCAACACGAAATCAGAAGATGCTTTCACGAAGGCAATACGATAGAAAGGATTGATTAACGAACACAACACGAACAAGGACCTTCGCACGAACCTTCGGGAGTTTATTAACATGTTAAAAAAAATAGGAAGGCATTACGAAGTTGCTCCCGAAGTTGGAATATTTCAGCCGATGGTGCTACGATGGTAAAAGATGGCAACACGATTAGTGCGATTTGAATACGATCACTCCCGATTTTGAAAATATCCATATTCGTGTTTCCATCGGGGTTAAAATCGGGATAGTGTGACGCCAGCATTAAAGAATTGTCAAAACATGCGTCAGACGTAAGTTTTTTAAACTCGCGTCAAACATACGTTTACAATTATACGTCAGAATTATAGTTTCCTAAAATGTATGGAATTAGTGAGTTATTTATTTGGTTTTTTTTTTATGAAATAAAAATATTGCCAAGATAATTTACGGTTAGAAACGCCAATATAATATACGCCAGATGACATGCGTTTAACGTACGTCAGACGCACGTTCAACGCAGTCCACATTTTGCCTGTGTAGGGGTGTCCGTCTGTCCTTCCGTTACACCTTAGGGTATCAATTTCTTATCCGTAACTGTTCCTTAATACCTCAATTGATTTTGGTGGAATGTCCATAAAGTCTTTGATACATAATGTAGATTTTCACCTTTTTTCAAAATTTGATCTGCTTGATTTTCGGGGCGGGGGTATTTATTTGTTAGCTGTTTGCTGTTTTTTTTTCTAGTCATACATGCATTATCATGACTCAAGCTTTTGTTTGCCGCGTTTAATGAAAATATATTGAGAGGTTAAGGAGGAATTGCAGATAATAAATGGGGCATCCTTGTTGCCCAACGCCTAAGTGAGCAATCGGACTTAGTTAGGTTAACTAAATTTAATAATATAAAGGAGTTTCACATCTTATTTACATTATGTCACAAAGATGTTGTGAAAGTTTTATGAAAATGCATATTTTATGAGGAATTATTTTTCTTTAGATTGATTCTTTATCTATTAGCACAGGTATACACCAAGGGGTTGAAGGCAATACAGAAAATAACATTGAAGAATAAACATCATAGAGTCAAACATAAAATATAAGACATTATAAATTTAAACCAAAATTCTAATCATGCAGTTGTAGAGTCCACCTTCCTCATTGTTGATAACAGAGAGTAACCCTAAGATGTAAGGGTTGGAAATTTCTATAGTTGGAATGTGGTTTAAATAGAATTATTATTTTTTAGCTTAAATTCAGTGTACTAGCAAGTCAAATACAAAATTGCATACTTTTTGCTCCCAATTGTCCAATAATTTTGATTTAAATGTTGCTAATAAGAGGTAACTCGACGAAATGCATCAAGTTTTCATACCTGAAATAACTAAATTAGATGTTTTTATTGACACTTGTTTTTGAACTGTTAATTTTTCATCACCAACCCATATTGTTCAACAAATTAACTACTTTTACGCCAGGGCATGAAAAAATCTAAATAGTCCAGGCTGTACTAAATGGCAATCCAACATCACAAATCTGCGAGAAGCAGAGGTACCAATGGGGCATCCGAATGTCAAAGTCCAAAGGGCAGAGACAAACCAGTAAACACAAACAAGGACAGGACGAAAGAATAGACTTCATAAAAAACACGGAAACAAAAAAAACTACTGAATATCAATTAACAACGCGAACTCTAGTCGTAATGTAAGTGAACTCAAATGCTCCGGAAGAGTAAGCGGTTCCTACCTGCTATAGCACACCCGAGTTATGCGAGTTATTTTGTCAAATATTTTATTGCAAAAATATGCAAAAATACAAAACACAAGCAAAAAGACAAAAAATAATAGTAAAAAGCTCCTATATCTGATTATAATAACAGTATAAAAATTTAACATTTAACTCAAGAACACTCTATTTGCAAATAACAGTTATAAAAATAAACACAAACACAAACTCTCACTTAATTAAGGAGTATTTTTAAAAGCGTAGAACTAGAATTATCATAACAACATATGCATCTACTATCAAAAATACCTGTTAAACAAAGCATTTAGTTTTGAAAAGTGCATTATTGATAAAAAAAAGGTTTATTCTTAATCTTTTCTAAATGAAAGTATTTTATAGTCAGGAAAAACACCCAATTAAAGCAGAACATGTATGAATGTCCTGCTTTGGAACTTTGTTTTTAATTGCTGGCTAATCACAGAAATATATTTTTGTATTGTAACGACCCGCCAAGGCGACAGAACTTGGTTGACTGGATGTATAGATGAAGTCTTAGACTCAATGACTTATATGAGACTCAAAACTCTGGAGTCGTGCTAGACTAGCTCCCCTTACGTGACTTCATTCAAACATGGCTTTGAAAGACAATAATTTGTTAAAGTTAATGATCTATCAGATGAAATAATTTAAACAATAAACAATTTAATTTACTAATATTTATTAAAACGTCAAATACGTAAAAGTAAGAAAGTATTTTCAGCTACTAAATAGAAAAGTAAAATTTTGATACAATTGCCAAACAATGAAATGATAGAAACGCCGGGCCGTTAAGGTATTCGAATGAGATTGACTGAGTCAGCAGATTAATATAGTTACGACTTCTGATAGACTTAGAGAATACTGTATTTGAGTTCACTTTGTATACTCAGAGTTCCCAGAGATTTTGATATCAAAGTGAGTCCTCTTAAGACTCATTGATTTGTCTTGTGAATCTCTTTTAATTATTGGAGTTCTTTTAAAGACTTCTTGAGTTGTCTTGTAAGTCTCTTTTATCGGAAGGAATCCTTTAAAAAGACTCGTCTCCAGATATAGATTATTAAAGACTTTGAAACTGGATTCCTTTTACACAGGGAAATTTTGTTCACGTGAAATTCACGTGAAATCGGGGTTAACGTGAATTTCACGTTAAACCAGCATTTTAACGTGAATTTCACGTGAAATGTATTTAACGTGAATTTCACGTGAATATCACGTGAAATGTATTTAACGTGAATTTCACGTGAAACTCACGTTGATTTCACCTTGTTAACTTTTTCACGTGAATTTCACATGAAAATTTTGAAAAATGAGAATTTTTTCCTAAAAATGTGTAGAATTGCATTAAAGTTATAGAACATTAAAAATGGTTTTTTTTTTCACGTGAAATTCATGTGATTTTTTTCATGAACTTCACGTTAAAGTGCTCGTTAAACGTGAAATTCATGTTAAGTTTTTCACGTGAATTTCACGTTAATTTCATGTGAATTTCACGTGAACAAAATTTCCCTGTGTAGGTTTCATCTGGAGAAGATTTATATTTAACGACCATTTCAGGTCGGAGTTGGCCTAGGGCCACAACTGAGGGAACCCGTCATCCCCTCGATATTTATGCTATGATATAATATTTGATTGGTCAATTGAAAATCCCGTTCACGACAATGTTTATAAATGGCGTTGGTTAAAGCAATTTGTGATTCTTTGATATAGGTGAAATATTGTTTAAATTATACATAATTTATTGTACGTGAAAAACACATAATATTGAAAGCGTTAGCAAAACGTAAGTGTATTGTACGTTGTCTTAGTAAACAGGTTTCACACATCAATAAATAACCAGTTGACAAATAAATAATAAATAAAACAACTATTCTGTAATATGTCCAAAAAGTAATTAAACTTTAAGTAAATATGCCATTTTTCTCAAAAGTAAAATCTAAAAAATAGAATGACGTAAAATGTTTAAAAAAAAGGTTTTGACGTTGAAATAGACAAGGGAAACATGGAACTTGTGAACACTTAAAGTAAAAATCGTTTCAATATAAGGGAGCAACCATTTGATTTTTATTGGGGGGGGGTGCTATGGAGATTGTCTTCGTCCTGCGTTTTTATTTTCGGACAAAGCGGAGTCTGGATTTTTTTTTTCGCGCTAGTGCGCGCTTTTTTTTATTTTAAAGCTACTATAAAGTTTCCAACCAAAGATACCATCCTGCCTTTTTTCACCCAAAGCACTGTCCTGCCTTTTTATTTCTGGATTTTTGCCATCCTGTCTTTTTATCTCAAATTTCACCATAGCCCCCTAAAAATCAAATGGCTGGTCCCTAAATAGGTTTTGACGTTGAAATAGACAAGGAAAACACAATGACACTTGTGAACACTGAAAGTCAAAATCATTACATCATTATAATCAAAATCGAATAAAGAAGCTAAACGTCAATAAATTCGTTGTATTTATCATACTATACTTATTAGCTGATGTTATAGTAAAAGATTTAAAGTTCATTGTGTCAACAAAATACAAACTCTACCATTGGGCCACGTGATCTTACAGTTCGTCATGTGTAAGATACTCTTTCATTGGTGTAGAAGGACCTGATGGCATCTCCTTGGTCCAAAATTTGATCGCAGGCAAGTTGATTTTCTGTTTCATAGATGGCGTTGTGTCTAGGTCTAGGTATCTTCTTTCAATAGAATCATATGGTGTCCATGGCTCTGCGTCTTCACCTCCATTCGGAACTCTAAAAAATAAATTACAATTATTACAACTGGTTTTTTTTACACATTAGCAGCGAGCTCAGTTAAAAATATGATCGATTTACTCTGTCGTTTTGTTTGTTTGTGTTTTTAAAAAAATAACCTTTTGCACAATTTTTAAACTCTTTCTTAGGATTAAGAAAAAAACTTGTAATGGAAGCAAACTATTATTTTTAGATGGATCTTTTAATATGTAGCTCATTTCTTTAATATTTTCACTTTCAATTTAACAAGAGCAAATTCGACTTCATGAAACATCGTTTACAGGAACTGCACTTTGAAATGCAAGTACGAAGTCAGATTTATCAGGTATATCATTTATATACAGACAAACCTGTATATAAAGGGCAGTCATGGGACGACAAAATCATGCCCTTTATAAGCAGGTACCCTTTATATAAAGGATCATTTTTGTTGTATTGTTCATGAAAGAAATATTTTAAGGTGCCCTTTATCGAAGTGATTTGCTATATATAGGTGTCCTTTACGGCAGGTTTGACTGTATAATCCCTATTTTCAATTTTAATATATTGATTTCATGGACCAATTTTTTTCGACTCTCTCTTTGCACAATTTGCGACGATGGTAAAAAAAAACAATGCTTGTCCATTGGTAGGGATGAGAAAAGATTGTCCCGTGTGGAAAGCAATACCCTATGCACATTAATATGTCCTCTTTGCATAGTTCGATACTTGTGTGCTCAATTGGGCCGCTACAAAAGCAATACTAACAAACTGCAATCTGGAGATATGGATTTATATAAGCATAATGCTTGTTTCCCAATCCATGATAAATAAAAAAAAGTTTAAACTAATCATATATTTAACTTACCCAGTTCTGGCAAATGATGAAAAATAACTAATAAACATTTTAGAGAACTTTTTGTCTTCCTCACTGAACCTACTATAGCTGGTGTTCATTGATGGAATTAGAACTCCAATATCGAAGAGGTTCATCATATCATTACCATGCGCAGACCCTTTAGCATACTTAGGCGGTGGTCCCATCATATAGAGGTCCGTTTCCTTGGAATAAACATATTGAAACGTTGCTCCGGTGGAGGAGGAATGATAATCGAGCATGCGAAATGCTGGGATAGTGAATGAAACGTCATTTACAAAATCAAAAGCCTTCATGCTTTGGTCATCTTGTGACCCTTCCGTTTTGTAAAAAGCACAGAGTTTGTCTTTAATGTCTTGGTTGCTATCGTAATATCTTTCAACATAAGGCTTTATCATGCCCTCGCATAGGAAATTGGCGGGAATTCCTTCGCTGACATTAAAACCAAAGTTCTCTTGTAGTTTTGGTAGAAATGCTACGGTCATACCCTGATTTTCATTCGATGTAAAACCAGTTATGAAATCGAGTGAACGGAAAAACTTCGATACATCAGAATCGGGGTTTTTCAAGTCTTCCAATGGGTCAGATTTGAAGAGATCACCATCCACTACCGGAGAATGAGCAAGCCACAACGTTTCAAATTTATCTTCTGGTAATTTTGAAAAATCAAAAAGGTTTGTGTGTAAATCAACAGCATCCATTTGACGCAAGCAATTGACAAATTGATACATGTCATTTATGGGACATTGAGTTTTACTGGCGGTTTCAATGAGCCTTTTGTTAGTTAGCTTTGAATTTTTTCCAGTAAAACACATGTCGGCAACTGTACCACTCTGAGCGATCGCACGGTGAAATAATCCTTTATTAGATGGAATAAGTGCTTGAAAACTTACAGCCCACGCACCTCCAGATTCTCCAAATATAGTAACAGCATCAGGATTCCCACCAAATGATGCGATGTTATCATGAACCCATTGGAATGCCATTTTCTGGTCCCATAGACCGTAGTTCCCCGGCGCAGACGGATGGTCAGTGGATAAAAACCCGAATATGTCTAAACGATAATTAATAGTAACAATAATGACTTCCCCTTCCGTTGCCATGATACTTCCGTCATATTGATGGGAAAATCCAACAGCTAATCCTCCCCCATGGATCCAAATCATCACTGGTAAAGGTTTACTGTCAGATGGAGGAACATAAACATTCAAAAATAAGCAATCCTCGGACATCTTATCAGGTCTGAAATCAGCAAAAGCTTCTGGAACATTTTGTGTACATCCTGCACCAAATGATGTTGCATCTAGAGTTTCAGTCCATTTTTCGACTAGTACCGGTTTTTTAAACCTTTTAGGTGGCTGGGCGAATGGAATCCCTCGGAATTCTTGTAACGGTTTACCATTTCCTTTGCAGATTGTATCGAGGCCTCTGATTGGTCCGGAGGGAGTGTTTACGATGGAGTCGCTGGACGACACAGCAGCAAAAGATATTGCATTTATCAAGTGCAAGAAATAGGTTGAGGGAACCATTCTTCGATAAACTCTGTAAAGAAACACAATATTCATAAATAGGTGACTTTATACCATACGGGTTTTTTTTTTCAGTGGGTAAAGCTAGTTATCGATATTAATGAGATATAGCAAAATGTCTACGTCTACCCTGGTATTTTTCTCTCGAAATGAAACTTTTAATAATATTAACACTTACTTAGACGAAATTCTTGCTCTTTCTAACTTTATTAATGATATGTATTCTAAAGAACTAACACTTGACACATCTTAACGTCACGGGCGTAGATGTCCATCTTCGATAACGATCTAAATTTAAGCATAATCAATGGAAGTGCAGTTAATACAAAAAATTACAGTGAATTTTAAAACCACTACACAGAAGTTTCTTTATAGCACTATATTTATATTTCCAAAACTAATTGGCCGGTTAAGTAGTAAGTAACCTCAATCATTACGTGTTTGATTGAAGTGTTGGGTCGGATTTAGAATCGATCTAAATATTTGATTTTTACATCAGTGGATAGCTGCTTTTAATTAGATGTCAGTAACATCGAGTGTTCTCTGCAGATTTCTTCTACGTCTCGTTATCTTGTTGCCTTCCTGTCTTAGGCTATTTCTGGTTGTGCCGTGTGTTATTTTGTGCTTTGTTCAAGCTTTACAATAGAGGGAAGGTTGGGCTAATACACTGTTTAGCCTTTTGTTGCATATTATACAATTCAGTATTAAGCGAGGAATCTCTGTCAAGGCTTATGTTTTTACTTGCAAGCCTTATTTGTGTTATTTGTTCTACGCCAAGAAAGTGGTCTTTTTTCATAATTCAAGGATTGATATTGAATCCTTTGAATACCAAATGCAAGACGACAAGCACTAGATCACTGGTCGCACTGAAGGTTATTTTCGCCCATTTAAATAGATTCAGTAATTTACTTATAAAGACAAGATTAGCAGTAGAGTGGAAAATGTAGAACATGGTGCATGGTCACCACCATCAGTTAGATCAAATTAGCTGGTGTGTTAGTTATATACACGGGTTGCGCAATTGCGGGATCGGTCACTAATTGAACTGGTTAAAAAAACTGGTTCCAACACGCTAATGGACGAAGAAAGTAATTTCTTTATTTCCATTCAAGATTGATTTTTATGGGTTGGAAATGTTGTCTGTGGGCTTATTGTCATTTGCCAATGATTTTTAACCCATATTTTGAATAATTACAGAAGAATCGTTGATAGAAAATGCCGTTCCCTTTGTCCCATGTTGAATGACGTCGTGTTTCCTCCCCGTGACCCCTGATGACCTCGTCTCATTGACGAGTTAAATCCGGAAGCATTGTGCAACCCATGTATAAAGTACATGTTGTATCATGTAATGAAAACAATCACGAGATAAAACATTTCACACGGTGACCAGCATCGAAATGAAAAAGGGGGGTCACTTATCCTATCGCTATGGTGTGGAAAGTAGCTTTAATATAATACTAAAAACTACTAATATTTATGTAAATAAAGAAGTTTCGTTGCATTAACTGTTATCTTTGCATACACCACACCTGTTAAGTCTCACCTTGAGGAGTTCACGAGAGATTAGCAAAACTTGCCAAGATTCACGTATATTTGGTTTTGGTAAGGCATTTATATGGGTTGTGTTTTGTCCGGTGAAGAAAAAAGTAAACAGTTTTGTATCGGTTTGGTTCCCCATATCGGTATTTTTGGTGGTTACATGGCTCTTCATAATAAAATCATATAGTTTTTGGCTTTTTCATAATATTTGATAGAGCGCCTCTGACATGTCTGATGTGTCTTGAATAGACGAAACGCGCGTCAGGCGTAGCATAATTTTTAAATGTCTAGAACTTTGTTTGTTGTCATTTTTATTTTCTATTTTTGTGATTTAAATTATCGCATCAAAACACAAATATTTACCAAAACCATTTCTACGTGAACTCACCTCACGTAATATCGGAACATAGACACAAGGGAAACTAATTTAATAGCTCTGTGCTATATTGCCTAAAATAACACCGTTAATTGGTTGACCTATATTAAAATCATATAATTCAAAATAAATTTGTTTATGAAAATCTTACCTGAAATATTATTCGATGTAGACACCAGGTATGTAATACACAAACTTATACATGCAATATCAACACTTAACTCAGACGTTTTATATCAATAGTTTGATCGATATTTGTGGTTTTTCCCCAAGTAAATTGCTTTTAAGCTTTATCATCCTAGATATTGAACTTGTAAAATATATTTTTCGGCGACATACTGTTGGATATTTGCTTTGTCAGCATCTTATAAACGACCACAGTTTTTATTTTCAGTGTCGATTCCATCCCAATTTTGATATGAAATTTGTTTACCAGGCATGCATTCTGTTCTTGGAACAAAAAGAGCGAAGTGACAGTATTTGTAATAGCGTGCACAGCCCATTGCGGCCATAAGGCAGGCGCGGATTCAGGATTTTCGATTAGAGCCTGAGGGGAGGCTTGTTTAGGGTATATTGGGATATGGGATATCCACACATTTTCTTACTGGGATACGGGATATTTGAGGCAAAACTTATTGGGATATGGGATATTTTGTCAATTTTATTTACAGGGATATGGGATACTGGAAAAACATTTTTGGGGATACAGGATATTTGATGAAAAATTTATGGGGATATGGGATATTGGTACCCCCCCTAAACAAGTCCCAGAGGGGAAGCGGGTAAAAAATGTTCGTGGTAAATCCGCGTCTGCAAGGTGTTCGTGAGCATGGGTAAGGGCGGAGACCTAGAGCTACGGCATCCCTTGGGGGGGGGGGGGGGGAGTTACTCCCTATTTAAAGGTGTACGTAGATGTGCCATTGCGTAGTGTTTTTGGGGTTTTTTTGGGTTTTTTTTGGAAAATCATGTAAAAATGGGTATAGTATTAAGACATTTTTCATATAGAAATGGTAATGCTTTTTAATTCTCACTGAAAACAATTCTGGTCTCATTTAAATATGAGTCATGTATTGACCTACAAGAAATTCTGCATCAGCTATAAGCGGTGAGAAATAATCTCTATCCCCAATTATATTTGTATAATATATATTATATATATGAATGTCTCGTATATAATCAAACAATGTCACTGTAATTTCAACCCTGAAAATCGTCTGACAAACAGATTTTGATTTTTTGAGTACTCTCAGTGAGGATCTAACTCACAACATTTGGGGAATCTAAGCAAAATTTATTTTTCGATGTCATCCTAGCGGATTAACGTCGAAAAGAAGCTCTAAAAATCTAGACAATGGTACAAACCATCGAGCTAAACTAAAAAAAAACAATCTACACCTTTGTAAACAATATAAAACTGCGTCTGGAGCGCGTTAAAATAATAATGGACTCTTTTACACAAAAAAACTCAAGTAGAAAATTGAAAGGTCATAATAAAGTCAAATGAAAGTGGACTATAACAAGAGTTAACACTAAAGTATGTCTTCCCTACCGGAACCATCAGAAACATTTATTCTCTGTTTCTCCCACTATATTTTGAATTTACATGGATTTTCAGTTTCTGAGATCAAAAGATGTTTATACAACTTAAACATTGCTAATAAATGCAAAAAAAAAAAAATAATCAAAGTCACTCAACCAGAAAATCAAGGTCAAGGTCAAAAGATGGAGATGCAACTGTACTAAGCTATTACTAGGGCATATGCATACCAAATTTCATCAACCTAGGACTTATATAGTTCTTGAGATATTGAGATGTTTGCAAAACCTTAACATTGCTATTACATGTATATGTATTGAAAATTCTCAAAGTCACTCAACCGGAATATCAAGTTCAAGGTCAAAAGATGGAGATGAAACTGTGCTAAGCTACTACTAGGGCATATGCATACCAAGTTTCATCAACCTGGGACCTATAGTTCTTGAGATATGAAGGTGCTCGCAAAACTTTTCCATTGCTATTATATGTATTGAAAATTGTGAAAGTCACTCAACCGGAAAATCAAGGTCAAGGTCAAAAGATGGGGATGCAACTGTGCTAAGCTTCTTCTGGGGCATAAGCATACCAAGTTTCATGAACCCAGGACCTATAGTTCTTGAGATTTGGAGGTGCTCATAAAACTTTTCCAAAAAGTTAACGCCGCCGCCGTCGCCGCCGGTAAAGTAACACCAATGTCCCGCTCTGTCTCGCAGGTGAGACAAAAACCAAACGAAATATCCAACAGTTAGGAAAAATCAGATTTAGCTGAAAAGAAAATCGTACGGAATCGGATATATGTAACTTTAATTTAACTTCATCACGGTAGGTCCCGTGTCCGGCGACAGGATTGTTTTTTCGAGAGGCATTGTCCAGTTTTTTCGAGAGAGGTCCAGGATTTTTCGCCTGTCCGTTAACAAAAAAATGCTTTAATTCTCAATTGTAAGTGAAACAAAACAAAAAAGAGGAATAAAAGTATTCAAAATGTTTAAATTATAACTTTTCTTCCAAAAAAGTCCGTAAAGAAGCACCAGTTAATGATTTATCAAAATTGATCAGGTTTTTTCGAGAGGCACAATAACTTGTCCGGTTTTTTCGAGAGGTGTCCTGGTTTTTTGAAAATTTTGACTAAAGAGAGGCACTGGGTTTGGTGGAAACTATACGACTTAAATGGAAACTTATATCCCTCCTACTCAATAAACATACATTTAAACACATTACATGCAAAATGCAAAATATCAAGTTTGTTACTAACTTTAAAGCCCAAAATGCATTATTTTTGAAGACTAAATTAGTATTTTGACAAAATTAGTTTTATGGTATATTTGTACAGTTGTGACTTTCTTGAATAAATTACCGGTTTCAAAAAGAGCGATTGTTACGGTGGGCAAAATTTTGAAAGGTAAGTTGCAATCTTGTTTTTGTGCCTTTTCAAGTCTTTGAAACTATAAAATCTACATGTATGTCAGAAACAAATAAATACAAAAAGAGCATATTCCACTGGTGCATTCTGTTATTTCAAGAGTTTAAGGGTGTTTTGGAATATGGGATATTGACATATTTATTCCTGGGATACGGAATATTTGAGGCAAAACAAACTGGGACATAGAATATTTAAATCTATTCTATTTACAGGGATATGGGATAAGAAAAGAACCTCTATTTTGGATACGGGATATTTGATAAAAACATTAGGGAACATGAGATATTGGAACCCCTTAACGTATACATATGTATGTAAAGATACAGAAACTTAAAAAGCATTTGAATCTCATACTCTTATGTTTATTTTATGTCCAGTCGACACTATTTCAGTCATAATCAGCAGGACAAAGGCTAATTGAAACACCAAAATGAATTCTGTAGACCTGCCCAGGACACAGACCCATGTATGTCATTCAAAGGACCCATGTACGACCACAAACCAGAAGTAAAACGAACCAACTCACAAGATAGGCCAATGTACACTTAACGCACCATAGTCCAATGTATCCAGAAAGTGACGAAATCCTTCCTCAAAAGTTTCGCACAATTTGGAACCCTTCCATAGGGTGACTGACAATGAAGAAACCTTACCCGAAATGAGGTCATACTAGATGGAACATCTACCTGTGGGGGATATTGTAACGCCGCCCCTCGGGTGCTAGAGTCAATCACCAGAGAACACTGCGATACATCAAGAAGGGGATTACTCTATGAATTCACTATAGGGTTTCGGGTGTGGCGAGTTATAAACTTCGCAAACCAGAAACGCTATAGGATGAGGAAAAGGGAATGAACAAATGGGAACTCAAATAAAACTTAATTATTTATTAAAACTCAATGTAATCCGATCCATTAAGGCTGTCGGGACTTGGAACTCTTCACCAATATTCCGGGACATCAGAAAAATACAACGTGGTGTTTTATGAGGAACACCGGAACCTGAACCAACCTAATAGACTTTTAATAGAACAAACAATATTCAAAATTTAACTTCCCTTCACAACACAAATAACTTGAAGCTTATAAGGCAGTTTCCAACAAATAACAAAGACCACACTGGCTAAGCAAAGTAAACATCGTTTGCCGTGAATACGGAAACCTATAGTATTTATTTCCTATTTATAACATCAGACAATTCATATTTGCACCAAAGAATTTCCACCAAGAAATTACACCTTGAATTTCCACCCAAATTTCCACCCGGAGATTTACACCAAAATCACCGACATTTTGCACCCAAGTTTTACACCCAGGATTTCCACCAACGAGACAACCATATAAAACAAGGTTTTTCTCAACTATAGGTTGTCAATAGTACTTTTCTACAACTTTACTAACTTTTGAAACCTCTGATATATTGTCTGACATGGTGTAATTCTAACTTTAGGAATTTTTGTATTTGAAATTTGCCGCTCTGGAACTCTTTGGAATGCTAATGACGCAATTGCTAGTTCCGGAACGCTTCACTGGTTTTGTTAAACGGATTAGCCAATGACGTACCGCGTTTCACACAATACCACTATTCAACCAATCACAGCGCTTGGTTTATAACAACGTCGGCTAGCATAAATGTACTTGCCGGTTGTAAACAACAACATTTAGCGATAATAAAAATGCTTTCCTGTTTGATTGCAACACAAACACAATATATTATTAGTGTGACACATCTACACTACAGTGGAGTAACTGAACAGAGATGGGCTTTCTACCCATTGTTTAATTTAAATAGGTATTTACGGCAATATAGCCTTGTGAACTCGTAATGTTTACATTTGTTCAGAACTTCCAAGTCCGATGCCTTAAAATCAATGCTTTATTTCAACAATCTAGAAACAATTGGATATGTTTAACTTCAGATATATGTGTATACACTTGTTTGACCACATTAATACACAAGATTATCATTAGCAACAACTTTATTACACAGGAGCAACAATTTCTATAAAAACAACAACAATATGATATTTTCTTATTATTTGAGCTCAATAATAAATATTTAAAACACACAAAAAGGGTTATGTGGCATTCAGGTTTCATTCATACATTCACAGGACAACAATAGCTCAAATATCAGTTAACTACCACAAAAGGGAGGCGAGCGTTACATTGCCCCCTTCCTTCAGGATTTGGTCCCCAAATTGGACAATTGAAAGTTAACAGCGTAAAAATCAATATAATATCAAAAATTTAAGACACAATTAACTTCATCAAATATATGAAATAAATGAAATTGGAAACCTCACTGCTAACAGTGCTGTTAGAACTTTGATTATATAAAATTCGCTTTTCCATTAACTGAAAAACGATTTAGCTTTTAAAACTGTATCTATTCATTGCCATCATAAATTGAACCTTTATAACAATAAATAAAATCTACTAAAATTTTAAACTACCCTTTCTGGCAATGACATCTTTTCAGATAGAAAACTATGACATAATCATCAATTATCCATTAACATCACAAATATCATACTTCCTTCATACAATAAAATTTTCCAACAATCACTCACATATTCAACCTGCAAGCACACAAGTCAGCCAACCTCTCTTCCACTATAGCTTTCAAGCAAAACAGTTTATAAAATTTAGCTTCAGTAGCTAACTCATTAAGATAATGATGTTCCCTGGGCAGGTATCTCTTCTCAAGAATACAGTTATTTCTCAAGTAGTTTAGAATTAATTTAAAGTGTGCAGGATCACGGTCAAAGGTGTAAACGTTATTGGATGGGCGGAATGCTGAATTATTATCCAACATTAAGGCGAAAACTGATGAGGGATCTGCCCGGAGGGAGTTCTTGCTCGTCTCGAACCGGACTCCACCAACGTTGAGTATGATCATATTTTCCTGGCAATCTTGAAGATATCGGAGATATCGGTCTACCTCCTCTGACATTGTGTTAGAGACGACTACTGTTCGCTCCACTGTCCCCTCTTCTTCTACCGACGAAGACTGCGATGATGTGCTACTTCTGGATGAGTGGGCTTCCTCTGTTCTTGTCTGTTTCTGTTCAGGGGAAATAGCCCTCACCTCCTCCTCAGTGGCATGTATTTGTAAATCAACTTGAGGCTCGTCATCAATCGTGACATTCAGGGTCTCCCCCATCTCCGAGGAGAGATCCTGAAGAACCGCCTTGATCTTCTGGAGTTTCTGCTCCTTGCTGATTCCTGCTTCTATTCTTGCCTTCTTTGCTACAGGGGCATCACCCGTCGGACCAGCCCTGTCCTTCTTTCTCTCCTCTATCAATTTTCGAGCGTCCACTCTCTCTTCCTCTGTCATAAGAGTAGTGCTTAAGGCACTACTCTTGACTGACCTACTTGATGCAGTGTACGACCTCCTGGGCTTTATCGGAACCTCTTCTCCGTCGAACTTGTGGAAAAGTTTCAGGTGGACCTCTGTCCTCTTAAATTCTTCCATACTCTTCTCTGCCTCTGTGCCTCTTCCTCCTGTATTACTATCGAAACAGATCATCTCTGTTTTTTCCACCTTACATCCATGTTGCGTGTTTTGTCTGGGGAAGATTTTCTTGCACGATGGGCATTTGTAGCCAAACTGGCTATGTCTTTCCACAATATGTCTCTCAGCACACCACCTCTCTCTGAACTCCACATCCTCACAAATTCTACAGATCCATTTGTGCTGTAAGTATAAAAATATTTACATTTATACTATTTTTCCATCAAATATTTTGCTTATTGGCATATTTGGCATCAAATTTTAAAATATGTTTTATTTCTTTTGTAGGTAGATACAGTAGTACACCTCATTAAAGAAAACTTGAGATTTCAAGAACCACTTTCATACATACACACTTCACTCACATTGCTATGTGTTATATCAATAAACTAGTTTAAGTGATAATTATAATCATAAAACATAGACTATCCTCAATATGTAATTTTTAACAACAATTAACTGTTTCTCTGACAACTAACATCAAATATTCACATTGTTATGTGATTGGGAACCACAAGGGTTTATTTTCACCTAGATACGGTTTCAACTTATCATGATACACTACCTTTGGTTTAGCTTTAGGGCTTAGTTTAATCCTATAAAGGACATCATTCAATTTATTTATTATAACATAGGGCCCATGCCATGGCCTCTGTAACTTTGGGTTCCAACCTAACTTTCGTTGGTATTGGTAGTACCACACAGCATCACCAACTTTGTACATATTTTGGTGTATCTTGTGATCATAAGTATTTTTCATAGACTCACAAGCGAAATTTGTTTTCAGACGGGCTATTTCATGAATTTCATTCAATGTCGTCTCTAAAGCATGGACATAATCAGGGGGATTGAGTTTTGACTCGCCTTCATTGGGAGGACTACCATAGACAAGGTCAATGGGTAAATTTACTTCACGTCCAAACATCATTTGGTTTGGAGAGGTTTTGGTTGTTTCATGAACAGCAGAACGGTATGCCATCATCAATAAGGAAATGAATTGATCCCAATCTCTCTGATGATCTGACACAAAAGAGGCAAGCATATTACAAATAGTTCTCATATAACGTTCCGCCATACCATCTGACTGTGGTCTCATCACAGTTGTTCGGGTTTTATCTATATCTAAGATCTTGCATACATTTTTGAATAAATTTGATTCAAAATTTGACCCCTGGTCAGTGTGGACCTGTCTTGGTACCCCAAATATGGATACAAAGTTATCTATAAAAATACGAGCAACAGTGTCTGCCTCTTGATTTTTCATTGGAACCGCCATAACAAATTTGGTAAAATAATCACCTATCACTAATAAATATCTATTCCCAGATTCAGAACTAGGAAGGGGTCCCATTATATCTAAAGCTACTCTTTCTAGGGGAGCACTGACAACGTATTTTTGCATAGGGGCCTTAGCCTGTCTTTTAGGAGGCTTCCGGCTTGCGCAAACATCACATTTCTTACACCAACGTTCAACAAATTTTCTTAAGCCAAACCAAAAGTATCTCTGTCTGACCTTTTCAAGAGTTTTCTTAAAACCTAAATGACCCCCGGTTACACTGTTGTGTAATTGTTCTAACACAGAACCCTTTTGACTTTCAGGTATGACAATTTGCCAATTTATTTTCTTTCCATCATCACTTTCCCATTTGCGACAAAGAACTCTATCTTTTATTTCAAAAGAATCTAACCGGTTCCAATAATATTTTATTTCAACACTTAAAGGTGCTACATCTGCCCATTTAGGCTTCTGTTTATTTTCAACCCACTCTCTTATTATCTTAAGAGTTTTATCATTTATTTGTGTTACATGTATCTCTATGTCTGTGTCCTCTTGTATTTTTGACTCAGACTCTCTATTACTCATTTGTCTTGTTTTTACAACATTTACTCTACTATATTCTGCTTTACACGCTTTAGTATCTCTATTTTTCATACAACTTTCTTTCTCCACCATACTTATACCATCATTTATGGTTGGTATCTCTTTTTGGTGACTTTCAAATTTACAAGTATCGTCTGAGTACCCACTCCCTACAATGGTAGGTGTCTCTTTTCGTACTTTTGATACTTTTTCTAACAACTCATGTTCTGCGTTTATACTAGAATTCTCAGCTTTTACACTCTCGCCCAAATTTTCCTTGACTGGCCAGGTCAAAGAGTTTATAGGTTTTGAGCAAACTGAGGGAACTTCATACGAAATTGGATTCTCTTGTATTAACCCAACACTTTCAACTGAAACACATTGGTTTTCATTATTTTCTTTGCGAGAACAGTGAGTACAACCCTCTGGGCATGGTCTGCGACTCATTGCGTCTGCGTTCGAGTGGACGCGACCTGGTCGATGTTGTATAGAAAAGTCATACGCGCCTAATACTTCTAGCCATCTAGCTAGTTGCCCCTCTGGGCTTTTAAAATTGATCAACCATCTCAGTGATCCGTGATCACTCCGAACAAGAAATTTCCGACCATATAAGTAATGGTGAAAATGTTTAATAGAATTAACAATTGCCAAAAGTTCTTTCCTTGTAACACAATAGTTCTTTTCACATTTGAAAAAGGTTTTACTGTAATAACTTATGACCCTTTCGACACCTTCTTGTGTTTGAGATAAAATACCACCCATGCCAAAATCGCTCGCATCTGTGTCAAGAATATAAAGCCCTTCGTCCATAGGAAAACCTAGGACAGGAGTTGTTATAAGACTCTGTTTCAATTTTTCGAACGCTTCGTTGCATTCGGGGGACCAGATAAATTTTCTCCCCTTTTCCGTCAATTGGTGTAAGGGTTTTGCAATGACAGAAAAATTCTGTACAAATCGTCTATGATAAGAACATAGACCGACAAAACTTCGAACTTCTTTTACATTCCTGGGAGTGGGCCAATTTTTAACGGCTTCAATTTTTGTTTCATCAGTTTTGATACCCTCTTTACTAACGTTGTGTCCCAAAAATGTGACCTCATTTTGTAATAATAAACATTTTGAAGGGTGTAATTTTAAATTAGCATCCCTTATTCTTTCACAAACGTCATTTAGATTTTTCAAATGTTCATCGAAAGTTTTCGAAAAAACAATAATGTCGTCTAGATAGACGAGACAAATTTTCCAGGTTAACCCCGCTAAAACTTTTTCCATAAGTCTCTCGAAAGTGGCAGGTGCCCCTTTTAGTCCAAAAGGTAACACTTTAAATTGCCAAAGTCCACTGGAATGCAAAAGGCCGTTTTCTCACGGTCTTTATCAGCTAAACCACATTGCCAATACCCAGATCGGAGATCTAAGGTGGATAACCAATGGTTTCCACTCAAGGCATCTAACGTGTCATCAATGCGTGGCAATGGCTGTGAATCCGCTTCGCTAATCTCGTTTAACTTCCGGTAGTCACAGCAAAATCTTATTTTATTGTCTGTCTTTTTCGTTACCATAACGATTGGTGCACACCAGGCTGAACTAGAGGGTTCAATTATTCCCCTCTCAGCCATGTCTTTAATTTCATTCTCTGCCGCTTCGTGCTTCGCTAAAGGAAGTCTATAAGGTTTCAATTTTATAGGTTTAGCGTTCCCCGTGTTTATTTCGTGAACAACTAAGTCAGTAAAACCAATATCAGAAGACGATTTTGAAAATACGTCTTGGTTTTTAATGAGAAAAGCTTTCAACTTTTCTTTTTCAATAGCAGACAATACATTAGTACTTTTATTGTACGTATCTACGAGATGTTCGGGGATTTCCGATGGGTTAACATTTTCAGTACAACTAATCTGAGTAACAGTTTTATCAATGGGTACTTCTTGTATCTCAACCGGCTCAAAATTCGCCGCAATAGTATTTTTATAAACCTTTATTGGTTCTGAACTAAAATTTGCTACCCTAATTGGTAGGAACTGTCCACAATGTTGGACTACTGATTTTGCTAAAATAAGACCCGTCCTTTCAACAAAATTATCATTTGATTCTACTATTCCCACAGAATCATATTTTATTAAACCACATGGTTTTGCTTTCAAAATTTTCTCACTTTCTGGGGGTATTTCAACGGTTTCCGCTATGGAAATTCTACAACACCTAGGATTACCCTTCTTTGTAAAAATGGGGATAAAATCTCCCTTTATTTTCAGACAATCTTTACTAAGCAGTAAATCAACCTTATGTTTTCTGAAAAAGTCCATTCCCAAAATAACCTCATCTTTGATATCAGCCAATAAAAATTCGTGACTGAATTTGTGATTATCTAACTCAATTTGAATCATAACTTTTCCCAAGAAAGCCGAAGCTTGGCCTGTAGCCGTTAACAAATTCATTCTGACCGGCTCAATGGGTGGTCTGGATGAGAGAGGTAAAGAATCAAATACATCTTTACGTAAAATACAAACATCTGAGCCAGAGTCGACTAACCCAGTTAATTCTAAATTATTAACTGTAGCTAAAACAAAACATCCCTCATCCTGGCCCCAAGAAGCATTACAAATTATAGTATTGGGCCTCTTTTCTACTGTCGAATGCCGACCCGCGAATTCGACTTCCAATCGTTTTCCGACTGGTTACCGTTTTGTCTGTAATTTCCGTATGGTTGTCTACCAAAATTATTGCCGTTGCCATTTCGCCTGTTGAAATTTCCGTGGAAATTTCTATTACCGTTTCCGCTATTGTAATGCGGTTTTGCTGTGTTTTGGCCATTAGTAGGAGGACTAGCCCGTTTCAACTCTGAAAGTTCTGTTTTTAAGGATTTTATTCCCTCTTTTAATTCGTTCACGTCGTTTTTCAAATGGTATTCATTAGTTTTTGTGCCTTCCGTAAAAGTTACGTCGGCAGATCTAACAGATCGGTCTTTTTGTCTATCTGCGACTCGTAAGGCCTCGAGTCGGACAGCGATATTCTCGGCCTCGTTAATAGTTTTAGGGCCAACTTCCCTCAAACGGAGCCTTATAACAGTCTCCGGAATTGCGTCAATAAAATAATCAAGGGCTAAAGTGTCCCTAACCAAAGCTGAAGTGCCAGGATAAGCCTTCCTAGTTAACTTTTTAATTGATT
This sequence comes from Arcuatula senhousia, assembly GCA_963971305.1. Taxonomy (NCBI): domain Eukaryota; kingdom Metazoa; phylum Mollusca; class Bivalvia; order Mytilida; family Mytilidae; genus Arcuatula; species Arcuatula senhousia. The sequence goes on along the minus strand of OZ020312.1, from coordinate 6,659,224 downwards.
GTGCCAGTTCAGGCAACGTTTCATTTCTGTGTCGAATACGTGACTGTAATTCAGCCCTAAATACTTCTGCCCGATTTACAGATCCGAAACGGTTCTTAAGAACGGACACTAAACTATCAAAATCGCGTCTCTCAATTTCAGACATTTCATTTAAAACAGCTCGAGCGCTACCCGCTAAACTACTAGCTAACAACAAAGCTTTAGCTCTAGAGTTCCAATTGTTCAACTCAGCCAATAAATTAAATTGAGTTAAATACTCTTCTAGGTCGTCAATACCATCATATATTTGAGGTTTAATTTTACAATTTATGTCTACCTTATCATTAGTTTTATCATATCCAACCGAGTGACTATTATTTGACTCATTCTCACTAACTCTAACATGTAACATCGGACTCTCACTTCGTTTTCTTATTGGACGGGCAGGTGTACTAACTGCCGTCGCAGAAAGCCTATTTTGAAACATTGACAACATATCATTCATTTTATTAGAGAACTCTGACATGCATTTTTCTAACATGCGATTCATTTCAGAAGTAGTTTCAGCGGCTATTCTTTCCGCTGTAGCCATTTGTTCATTTGTATCAACTAATAAACCACTTCGTGTAGGTAACGTGTCATTTTGGTCATCCTGACCGTTTTCCGCCGGTCCGAAACTAATTTCGGAACAATCCATTGTTTTATATAAGCAAAATCTTTAATTTCAAAGTACTTTTAAAAACTAAACAGACTCTAATCTACAGAGAAAATCCCACCGCTGCCACCATAAATGTAACGCCGCCCCTCGGGTGCTAGAGTCAATCACCAGAGAACACTGCGATACATCAAGAAGGGGATTACTCTATGAATTCACTATAGGGTTTCGGGTGTGGCGAGTTATAAACTTCGCAAACCAGAAACGCTATAGGATGAGGGAAAGGGAATGAACAAATGGGAACTCAAATAAAACTTAATTATTTATTAAAACTCAATGTAATCCGATCCATTAAGGCTGTCGGGACTTGGAACTCTTCACCAATATTCCGGGACATCAGAAAAATACAACGTGGTGTTTTATGAGGAACACCGGAACCTGAACCAACCTAATAGACTTTTAATAGAACAAACAATATTCAAAATTTAACTTCCCTTCACAACACAAATAACTTGAAGCTTATAAGGCAGTTTCCAACAAATAACAAAGACCACACTGGCTAAGCAAAGTAAACATCGTTTGCCGTGAATACGGAAACCTATAGTATTTATTTCCTATTTATAACATCAGACAATTCATATTTGCACCAAAGAATTTCCACCAAGAAATTACACCTTGAATTTCCACCCAAATTTCCACCCGGAGATTTACACCAAAATCACCGACATTTTGCACCCAAGTTTTACACCCAGGATTTCCACCAACGAGACAACCATATAAAACAAGGTTTTTCTCAACTATAGGTTGTCAATAGTACTTTTCTACAACTTTACTAACTTTTGAAACCTCTGATATATTGTCTGACATGGTGTAATTCTAACTTTAGGAATTTTTGTATTTGAAATTTGCCGCTCTGGAACTCTTTGGAATGCTAATGACGCAATTGCTAGTTCCGGAACGCTTCACTGGTTTTGTTAAACGGATTAGCCAATGACGTACCGCGTTTCACACAATACCACTATTCAACCAATCACAGCGCTTGGTTTATAACAACGTCGGCTAGCATAAATGTACTTGCCGGTTGTAAACAACAACATTTAGCGATAATAAAAATGCTTTCCTGTTTGATTGCAACACAAACACAATATATTATTAGTGTGACACATCTACACTACAGTGGAGTAACTGAACAGAGATGGGCTTTCTACCCATTGTTTAATTTAAATAGGTATTTACGGCAATATAGCCTTGTGAACTCGTAATGTTTACATTTGTTCAGAACTTCCAAGTCCGATGCCTTAAAATCAATGCTTTATTTCAACAATCTAGAAACAATTGGATATGTTTAACTTCAGATATATGTGTATACACTTGTTTGACCACATTAATACACAAGATTATCATTAGCAACAACTTTATTACACAGGAGCAACAATTTCTATAAAAACAACAACAATATGATATTTTCTTATTATTTGAGCTCAATAATAAATATTTAAAACACACAAAAAGGGTTATGTGGCATTCAGGTTTCATTCATACATTCACAGGACAACAATAGCTCAAATATCAGTTAACTACCACAAAAGGGAGGCGAGCGTTACAATATAGCCAATTTTACCCAGTATCACATAACCATCCTTATTTGGCGAAAATACAATGCTGAATACAGTTTGAACCTATACTCACTGAGAGAGAGAAGCGGGGTTGGAGTGGGAAACAAAGGATCTGTAAATTTTGAAGATAACTGGAAAAGGAAAGAGGTGGATAGGTGCGGAAAACTTGCACAATGGGATATTGTACGTGCATGAACCTTATAACTCTTCACGCACGTTGGTCCAATATGGTTTACGCATTAGTATAGCCTGATGAACCGGCATTTATTATGACACCTGTGGCACACATCCCAGTCGCTTTGTGGGCTAAGCGGCCAGGAAAGATGACAGGTTTCTGAGCGCTCTTTAGTGGACTGTTACCGACAAGCTTAGCGATGCTGCTAATCTATTCGCCTTCCGGGTCCCGCACGGGAGCATACCCTTATGAAGTTTTTTGTTGAAACTATAATATATACAATAAATACATATGTGTAACAAGTGTGGCCTCTAAAAGTATGTCTCGCCTGCCGGCACCACCACTTAAATCAACTACCTAAGCTTTCATTTCTTGATATAAACACAAAAAGTGTCTGTATAATAACAGCTGCCTAGTTATTATACTATTCAAGCAATCCATTGTCCACACAAGTATTACAAAAAGTTTTCTGTCTGAAAAAAAAAAGACTTAAGTTCACAGAGTCACTGGAGCGTAAAAATGGGGTCATGGTCACATGGCATGGCGACAGTTGTGTTGTCCATAACCGCAACAGTCTGTTTACCCAATATCAGATGCCTAGCTATCCCGGTAAAGTAACACCAATGTCCCGCTCTGTCTCGCAGGTGAGACAAAAACCAAACGAAATATCCAACAGTTAGGAAAAATCAGATTTAGCTGAAAAGAAAATCGTACGGAATCGGATATATGTAACTTTAATTTAACTTCATCACGGTAGGTCCCGTGTCCGGCGACAGGATTGTTTTTTCGAGAGGCATTGTCCAGTTTTTTCGAGAGAGGTCCAGGATTTTTCGCCTGTCCGTTAACAAAAAAATGCTTTAATTCTCAATTGTAAGTGAAACAAAACAAAAAAGAGGAATAAAAGTATTCAAAATGTTTAAATTATAACTTTTCTTCCAAAAAAGTCCGTAAAGAAGCACCAGTTAATGATTTATCAAAATTGATCAGGTTTTTTCGAGAGGCACAATAACTTGTCCGGTTTTTTCGAGAGGTGTCCTGGTTTTTTGAAAATTTTGACTAAAGAGAGGCACTGGGTTTGGTGGAAACTATACGACTTAAATGGAAACTTATATCCCTCCTACTCAATAAACATACATTTAAACACATTACATGCAAAATGCAAAATATCAAGTTTGTTACTAACTTTAAAGCCCAAAATGCATTATTTTTGAAGACTAAATTAGTATTTTGACAAAATTAGTTTTATGGTATATTTGTACAGTTGTGACTTTCTTGAATAAATTACCGGTTTCAAAAAGAGCGATTGTTACGGTGGGCAAAATTTTGAAAGGTAAGTTGCAATCTTGTTTTTGTGCCTTTTCAAGTCTTTGAAACTATAAAATCTACATGTATGTCAGAAACAAATAAATACAAAAAGAGCATATTCCACTGGTGCATTCTGTTATTTCAAGAGTTTAAGGGTGTTTTGGAATATGGGATATTGACATATTTATTCCTGGGATACGGAATATTTGAGGCAAAACAAACTGGGACATAGAATATTTAAATCTATTCTATTTACAGGGATATGGGATAAGAAAAGAACCTCTATTTTGGATACGGGATATTTGATAAAAACATTAGGGAACATGAGATATTGGAACCCCTTAACGTATACATATGTATGTAAAGATACAGAAACTTAAAAAGCATTTGAATCTCATACTCTTATGTTTATTTTATGTCCAGTCGACACTATTTCAGTCATAATCAGCAGGACAAAGGCTAATTGAAACACCAAAATGAATTCTGTAGACCTGCCCAGGACACAGACCCATGTATGTCATTCAAAGGACCCATGTACGACCACAAACCAGAAGTAAAACGAACCAACTCACAAGATAGGCCAATGTACACTTAACGCACCATAGTCCAATGTATCCAGAAAGTGACGAAATCCTTCCTCAAAAGTTTCGCACAGTTTGGAACCCTTCCATAGGGTGACTGACAATGAAGAAACCTTACCCGAAATGAGGTCATACTAGATGGAACATCTACCTGTGGGGGATATAGCCAATTTTACCCAGTATCACATAACCATCCTTATTTGGCGAAAATACAATGCTGAATCCTGTTTGAACCTATACTCACTGAGAGAGAGAAGCGGGGTTGGAGTGGGAAACAAAGGATCTGTAAATTTTGAAGATAACTGGAAAAGGAAAGAGGTGGATAGGTGCGGAAAACTTGCACAATGGGATATTTTACGTGCATGAACCTTATAATATTAAAAACGAAAGAATATGGAATATGTGCCAAAAAGACACGATCCACATATTGAAATGATTTTAATAAATGTGCAAAAGCAAAATTTCACTGCGTGTGAAGCGCTTTTCTGGATTAACCTTCATCAGACACGCTAGGAGTAGAAAACTTGGAAAACCGGTAGAATATTAGATTTGATTTTAAAAAAATGCCAAAAAATATTACAACAATGACCAAACAGATAAATTTATCAATTTCTAAAGAAACAGCCAAACGTTGTCAAATTTTGGAAATATGTAAACTGTGTCTTTCCAACACATATTCCAGTACTCGAAAATATATAAGAGCATACAACTGAAGCACGGGGAAGCTTTCTACGACCTCCACACGGCACTAAAGTCAAACTCTGAAATAATATTAAAAACGAAAGAATATGGAATATGTGCCAAAAAGACACGATCCACATATTGAAATGATTTTAATAAATGTGCAAAAGCAAAATTTCACTGCGTGTGAAGCGCTTTTCTGGATTAACCTTCATCAGACACGCTAGGAGTAGAAAACTTGGAAAACCGGTAGAATATTAGATTTGATTTTAAAAAAATGCCAAAAAATATTACAACAATGACCAAACAGATAAATTTATCAATTTCTAAAGAAACAGCCAAACGTTGTCAAATTTTGGAAATATGTAAACTGTGTCTTTCCAACACATATTCCAGTACTCGAAAATATATAAGAGCATCTCTTCACGCACGTTGGTCCAATATGGTTTACGCATTAGTGTAGCCTGATGAACCGGCATTTATTATGACACCTGTGGCACACATCCCAGTCGCTTTGTGGGCTAAGCGGCCAGGAAAGATGACAGGTTTCTGAGCGCTCTTTAGTGGACTGTTACCGACAAGCTTAGCGATGCTGCTAATCTATTCGCCTTCCGGGTCCCGCACGGGAGCATACCCTTATGAAGTTTTTTGTTGAAACTATAATATATACAATAAATACATATGTGTAACAAGTGTGGCCTCTAAAAGTATGTCTCGCCTGCCGGCACCACCACTTAAATCAACTACCTAAGCTTTCATTTCTTGATATAAACACAAAAAGTGTCTGTATAATAACAGCTGCCTAGTTATTATACTATTCAAGCAATCCATTGTCCACACAAGTATTACAAAAAGTTTTCTGTCTGAAAAAAAAAGACTTAAGTTCACAGAGTCACTGGAGCGTAAAAATGGGGTCATGGTCACATGGCATGGCGACAGTTGTGTTGTCCATAACCGCAACAGTCTGTTTACCCAATATCAGATGCCTAGCTATTATAACTTTCTAGCAATTCATTGTCCACAAAAGTCTTATTAAAAAAAATACGGCCTGAAAAAAGACCTAAGTTCACAGAGTCACTTGAGCGTGAGAATGGGGTCAGGGTCACACCACATGGTAACAGTTGCGTAGACCATTACCTGAACTGTCTGTATACCAAATATCAGATGCCTAGCTAATTTACTTTTCCAGCAATTCATCATCCACAAAAGTCTTACAAAAAGTGTACGGCCTGAAAAAAGACCTAAGTTCACAGAGTCACTGGAGCGTGAAAATGGGGTCAGGGTTACACGGCATGGTAACAGTTGCGTAGACCATTACCAGAACTGTCTGTATACCAAACATCAGATGCCTAGCTAATATACTTTTCCAACAAGTCATCGTCCACAAAAGTCTTACAAAAAAGTTTACGACCTGAAAATAGACCTAAGTTCACAGAGTCACTGGAGCGTGAAAATGGGGTCAGGGTCACACGGCATGGTGACAATTGCGTAGACCATAACCTGAACTGTCTGTATACCAAATATCAGATGCCTAGCTATTATACTTTTCAAGCAATTCATTGTCCACAAAAGTCTTACAAAAAAGTTTACGACGCCGCCGGAAAGTAATACCTATGTCTCGCCTTCCGCGACTATTCGTCGCAGGCGAGACAAAAATTAAGACGTACTGAAAGGGCATTCGAGTCTTATATAATCCTGGATAAAACAGGAGGCTTGAAAGAAGACGACTCTATGATGCAAACAAACACATCCAAGAAACAAGTACAAGTCAAGTTAAAAGAAGGTAGCCCAGGAACTGTAAGCATTTTCTGTTTGTCGTAACACAAAAAATTTGTTTCCAGCCAATTATTTTCAATTTATAACAGTTGGTAGTTATGCTTAGACAATATATTAATGGGTTCTGGTTGTAGGCGTCAATCATATGTGACTGCCTGTTTATATAGGCTTTCTTGACTTTAACTGACGTATTCTTGTCCAAAACCCTTGAAATGATAGTACCGTATTCTTATTTTTTTAACAACATACAATGTCTTTAAAAATGATTTAAGAGGAAAACAACACGCACAACTTGTCTATCTGAAGTATGAAAAAACCTGGACCTCTCTTGCAAAAACCTGGACGCCTCTTGAAAAAGCCTGGACATGTATTTTATTTCAATTTAAAAATATGTAAGACGCAATTTTTTGGCATCAATGTTCAGGATGCCATAACATAACATTGGTGTTCACTTATAATGGTTTGCAATCTCCTTCAATATATTTGTCTTTTAAGGGGCGAAAAATGCAAAAAGGTAAAAATTCAAAAAACAGCCCACAATTTTATTTAGGAATCATATTTTTTTTATAGGAATTGGTGTTGTTATACAATATGATAATACTAAAATATGCCTACCCTTTGGTAGCATTTTAACTTCGCTTTCAGTTAAAAATCACTAAATATCACCAAAGTTTACATTTTTATTGATTATTCTCTTGAAAAAACCAGGACAATTGTAAATCCCTCTCGAAAAAACAATCCTGTCGCCGGACACGGGACCTACCGTGTTTATTTCAAACTATTAACCCTAAAAACTAGGGCTGCAGTAACATATATACAAGCACAAATATAGCATGATCAAAATACAGAATACAATATATTGTACTGGACAATTTAACATTATAATTGTATAAAAATAAACATGCCATTGAGTGTAAGTAGACATTATGTTTATATGAAGTAGGCATGTTATCAAAAGTCTTCTGTCCTCAGTTCATATGACCGTTTTAAAAAGAAGCCAATATTTTTAACATGTCTAGAGGTTTTAGGATTCAAAAGATAATTAATCTTTTGATCATCTGGAAGGTCAGGGAATTGTTACAGTCTTTTTTAATATCTCCAAAGAGAGCTTGTCTGATATTCTCATTTTTCGAGCATTTTAAGATAAAGTGTTCTTCATCTTCTACTACTTTGCAAAATTTGCATAATCTTTCATCTCTATTTATTTTGAAATAGCGACCTCTCTCAATTTCCAAATTATGGTCACTTATACGAAGTTTTGTTAAAATATTCCTAATTGAAAAATCATTATATGAAAGATAAAATTTAGGTTCTGTTAAGGGTTTTAAATTCTTATACAAGAAGAGTTTGCTGTTTATATCTATTTTCTCTATCTTATTTATATAAAGGTTATGATAATAGTCAAAGGTCTTATCTTTAATAGTTAATTTTATTTTTTTAACATCTTTTAGACATTTGCAGTTGGATATAGTGTCCAGAAGTAATAGAAACATAATATTTTAAGTAGAAATTTCAAATCGACGGCCGATTGTCGGAAGTCGGAAAAGGCACAAACACAATAAGATTGCAAGTTGGCTTTGGTACTATATTTATTTGTCATCAATCTGTGTTGTTCAACTTACAAACGTGTTTCACGCTAGCTGAAGGGCATAAACGGCTTACTCTTCCGGATCACCCGTGTTCACTCCCGTTACGACTTGAGTTTGACTTATTAACTGCTTTTCAGTTGTTTTTGTGTTGTTTGGATTTTCGTGCTCGTTCGTATTTACTGGTCGTGCCTTTTTTCCTTGCAAACTTTTGATATTCGAATTTCCAAATAATACCTCTTTCCTTTTATATAAACCACACACTAGGTAAACGCTGTCCGCGAGAGCAAAGATATTTCGCGTTTTCACTGTACGGATATTTCGGGTTGTTGTTGACATTAGACACCAGGATTAAAATCGGTGTTTATTTTTACTATTTGAAGCATGGAATTGTATATGCTGACCCAATGTCTTTTTAAAATATACATTTCCAATCTCCTTTCAGTTTTAATGAAATTATTTAGTACTTTATCAACAATATTTGTATTTTTTTAGCAGATGTATGGTTTAAAAAAAATACGATAATTTACCTATTTTTCTAATATTGTAAATGAACGGTGATTCAAAACACTTCAAAACAAGATTACTATTTTCCCAAAATGCATTCACACCCCTTCTTCCTTATTATAAATCGCAGAAAATGCTCGTAACAGAGAACCTTCTGTACTGTTATTTCCTGTTCCGATTTGGGTGTCAAAATCTTACTGTACTGTTATTTCTGTTAAACTGTACTGATATTCTGTGTTCTTGAAAATTTCATTCGTATATAAAAAAACAGACTTCAAATTGCAAGATTGACTTACTGTCATATACACATGCAGGGCATTGGAACTTGTAATATATACTTCCTCCTCCGAATGGTCGAGTTGGAGTATCTATAGCACGACTTGGTGCAACACCTTGTTACACAAAACAATCATATAACAGCCAGATAAGCAAGTAACTATTCTAACAGTTAATTTTTTTTAAATAGATACTTTTTTTAATTAAAAAACATTGCAATCATATTTATAACCCCCCCCCCCCCCAAAAAAAAAAAAAATACGTGGAAAATCGACAAAATATTTTGTTACTCTATGTATTTACTTCTCAACCCCATTCCATGCATAATACAACGTTCACGTACATAAACAAACAAAATGAAATTCATGTCAAACCCCATTAATTCATAAGTTACAAATTGTTGTCCCCCTAAGAATGAATATTTCTTGATCTACCTACATGTACTTCACCATTGTTCTATGGGGAATTTAATGTTGCACGTATGAAATCTGCATATGCAAATGCGAGAGTTCAACTCAAGGTGTAGCACATAGGTCCCTAGCACATATGCCTTTAGTGAAAATGCATATTTAAAAGATAATACATAATACCGCCTGGTCTCGAAAACACATTACTGTTAAGCTTTTAACCAAAAGTGAATATTTACAGGATCCTTTTTCAATTTGTGCTCACAAATCTGAACTTTCCATTTTTATCAATTTTTAGATAAGTTGTATACTTCTTATACGACCTTAAAAATAGTGGACTGGTCGTATAATGTTGTGGCGATGTTTTGTCAGTAGACATTTCGTTTCCGTACAGGGTTAAACACGGTTGTATCATTCTGTGCGTCGTTACTTTTTATTTATCTAACTGTTGTGCAATATTATCTGGTTCTCGCGAGATGACACTATTTTGCGTATCACACTCTGCACGATGTGATATTCAATTTCAAGTCATAATTTGATTGGCTGTCCGCGCAAGACACCACAGTTAGATACGCATCTCGTGAAAAGCGTGCTTACTTTTATTTGAACACCTGTTGATCTCGCTTGATAGAAAAGGACAAACAAACTATATCCAAAATACACTAAAACATTTTTTTTATATAAATAGACGATAATGAAATGTCAACTTTTAATTAAAATTGATTATAAAAAGGTGGTAATTTTTTATTTGACTACTTTTTTCACATGTTTGCTAAACGATATACATATAGGTTTATTTTTCTATGAATTTTAATTAATTGAGTAATTTTGGGCCTATACTTTCACGTTAGACAGTTAGAGAAAAAAAGGTTTCACAACTACAAGTGATGAGATACGAATTTTTATCACACTCGTTAGATATTTGTCAAAGGAAACTCGCAAATGCTCGTTTCCTAACTTGACAAATATCTAACTCGATGTAATAGAAATCTGTTTCTCATCACTTGTAGTTGTGAAACCTGTATTTAAAGTATAACCGTGGAGATATGATATTCCTAAAATGAGGTAATATTGAACGAGTTACAAAACATTCCAAAAGCTCACGAGTGCGCTAAGCGCATGAAAGAATTGTAAAGGTTGTTCGGTCAAAAGTTGAATATATCTTAAGTTAGTTATACTATTTATTACATAGTTAAACAATAATTATGGCTTTATTTGTGACTGACTTCCTAACATTTTCAGGTGAACTATTTTAATGCAAAGGTAATAGTTTTCGATACTTTTAGATTAATTACCTATTACCTTGAATTTGGATTTAACATAACTCTTGATTTTCTAAGAGGGATCTGTATTCTACTTTTAAAAATATTTTAATACCCGAAATAACAGTACAGTGTTGATAGATCAATACACGAAGTAACAGTACAGAATGATTTCATGAACACAGAATAACAGTACAGTCAATATTTTTAAGATTGCTGAATTTCAGTTAATAATCTATTAAATAACTAATTTTATTAATTATACTGACTAAAGATTTTATCAAAAAACATTTGCACTAGCTTTTCTTTCAAACCGTATATTTTTCAGATGTTTTAGCTGTGTTTCCACTGTTTTTTTTTTTTTAGTAATTATGCTTTATTGGTTACTTTTCTTTTGTTTTATGCAGATGTTTTTAAAGATTAACCAAATTTGTCCAAGATACACATTCAATGATTTAAATTCTTACAACAAGCAGTATTAAAAAGGTAAAAACTCACGGAAATAACATGTTTAATGAGCAATCCATGCCAGTAGACAAGACAACATGAAATATCAGTACAGAAAAAACGCGAAATATCATTTCTCTCGCGGACAGCGTTTACCTAGTGTGAACCAAAGTACTGAAAGTTCTAGTAGCCGGGATGTATATTTTCAAAGATTGTTCATGCTAAGTATAATATATAGTAGACTAGAAATTCGATATTGGAAAAGGAACTATATTGCGATCGTGTATTGATATGTGAATTGATCTGTGATGAGTGCACGGCCATCAGCTTGACAATGATTGGTCCGTTGCTGAAAAGCTATAGCTTCAGCGATTACTCCGGCTAATAAATCAGATTGTACGAAATGCCACACAAACAAAACAAATCTGTGAGTTATTTTTCATATTCTATTACAAAAATAATATAAAAAATATGCTATAATAAAAAAAACAAGACCAAAGAAAGTAATTTAAAAGCTCTATTTCAAGTTAACAGTTATATACATGTATAAAAAAAAAACATTTAATTCACAAACACTCTATTTATGATAACAGTATTGTATATAAAATCATTTCACTCACAAACATAAACTTTCACAGGAGGAGTTTTCAAAAAGCAGCGTAGTATCTCTAGTTCTACGTTGCTATATTATCGGTAATGAGCGGCTTTTCCCTACCAGACTCGCCTGATACTCACGTAGATATAGATAGTATCAAAAACGAAAGTTCATAATATTCTATATATGATTCTGCTGTCAAAATTTTCTTTAAAAAAATAATTTTGAACAAGGTCAAAATTGTATCTTTAAAGTACTTATTTTTTTTTCAATTAAAAGCAAAAGAGTCAATCGATTTTGTTCTCAACCTTTCTTAAGGTTTGGAATTTAATAGCTAACAAAAATCTTCAAAAGCAGGGTATATTTCTGGCTAATAGATTTTTGGAATAATTGGTACAGTTAAGCATAGTCCTTTAAGCTACATGCACATTTTGTTTCTGATTTTACCAATGATTTAGTTGAAGATGAAATTTGTGCATTTACGCAAACAACAACAAAAAACAAACTCTTTCATTAGTGTAATCGTAAGTCATGTGACTTTATAGTTCGTCGTGTGTAAGATACTCTTTCATTGGCGTAGAAGGACCTGCTGGCATCTCCTTGGTCCAAAACTTGATCGCAGGCAAGTTGATTTTCTGTTTCATAGATGGCGTTGTGTCTAGGTCTAGGTATCTTCTTTCAATAGAATCGTATGGTGTCCATGGCTCTGTGCCTTCACCTCCATTCGGAACTCTGCAATAAACACAATAATTACTACTTGGTATTTAACGATTGGCAGGGAGTTCAGTTTAATGATAAATAGCTTCGCCGAGCGCAGCATGATACGACCGCAACATGTCGAACACAGTCACTGTACGTTTTAGGCCCTATATGGATAGTCAATTGCTCTGGACACATGCAGCCCATGGTGGACTGGCAAAGTTTTTTGGCGCATGCAGCCTTTGGTGGACTTTCCATTCACATTTCACAAGAAATTCTTTTTTTTTCAAAAGCAAACTAAAATAAATTACAGTTACAAATCCATTACCTCTTTTGGTCCCAAAAATGGTATCTTACCTTTCACTTTTGCTCCTTTTGGCCTCTAGCAGCGATTAGGTGGAGGGCAGTGTTGCAAAATTTAGTTTCAATTTTGCTAATTCACTACAAGAATTTATTTGCAAAAAAAATTGAAATCGGACGATATAAATAAGCTTCATTTTTGGCCCCTTTGGCCCCTATTTCAGAAATGGGTGGGAGTGGGGGATAAAGCAATGATTAATCCTCCATTTTCTATCCACCACTTGACAAGACTTTACTTTCAATAAAAAATTTCAAAATCGGACCAGAAATTTTGGGCCCCTTATTTCTGAAAAAAAGGGGGACCCCCAATATCAATCCCATTGATGGTATAATGGTAATGCATATCATTTTCAAATTTCATAACAATTGATCAACCAGAACCAAAGTTATTGTGAGAACTAATAAAATATTTGAATTTTTTGTCCCAATTTGGCCCCTAATTTATAAACGAATAAAGGGTGAACCCCCAAAATCAATCCCATTCGTTCTTTTATGCTATGAAACATAATTGTAAAATTTCACAGCATTTCACAGGTATTAATGTGGGAACAAACAAAAAAGTAGCATTTTTTTTTGCCATTTTTTGTCCCCTAATGTCTAAACAAAAAAGGGAAGACCCCTTAAATTAATCCCATCCATCCTTTTATAAATAAATTTAAGAGTATTTTTGGTGTCTTTTGCGTTGTTCAGAAATTTAGACCATTTTCCAATGAACCAAAAAACATGCAAAGAATTCGATTGGCTTATACGACTATTACAGTACTATACGCCCACTAAAAATATAATTAATGGCAAACTCCGCCCAAATGAATCTTCTGTTAAACCAGTTAAACCGGTTTTCAGAATCTCACAACATCGACTACACAACTTTATCATTCGGCAAAATTTCCTCTTAACCTAAGATAAACTATTAATGATAATTAAATAATAGAGAATTTTAGTTGCATTTACGTTAAAAGATTTTTTTTCGTTACATGTGTAACTTAAAAAAAAAGAAGAATTTTGGATTTTTTATCGTGCAATTAAAGCCCAAAATCTAAATGTAACATGTGTAAAATCAAGATGAAACCGGAATACAATCTGTAGAATTTTGACTTTGTAGTTGCACGGGCTCCACGTGCTTTTTGATTGATAGGTGTTAATATTAATGCGCTAGATTGATTAACTGATTAATTGATTAACTGATTTTAAAATATTTTTTGATTAAAAATGTAGTTTTAATATTTTTTTACGCGGAATGTACTATAAAATTTATTTATAAGAATTAACTGTAATAAATTTTTGGTTTATAGAAACATAAACTGAATTTTTCATGGTGCACATTTAACATAATCCGCTTCGCGGATTATTCAATGTGCACCATGAAAAATTAAGTTTATGGTTCAATAAACCAAAAATTAATTACAGTTAATTCTTAAATGGTAAGGAACATCATTGTCAAATTTCATAACGATTGGATAACTAGAACTCATGTTATTGCTGATCTTTCACAAGTGATTGGATATTTCTTTCTTTGTGCGAGTGGGGTGCAGCGGAACGAGACAAAAGATAAAAAAAATCTATCACGAGTGAAAAATTATAATCGGTTTTGCAAAGTACCTATTTCTTCTGCCAAAAAATTCCTTTCATAGACTGAAATCCTAGGTAGGTTCCATAGGTCAAAATAAAAATGACAACAAAGTTCCAGACAATAAATTTTAAAGTTATCAATTAATATCAGTACCCATGGTTTTCTTTGGGTAGTTGGACAAGTTGAGATCGCTGCACGTGCTATCTTAACCTGCTGGTCCCTTCACACTGAAAAGTGTCATTTACAGAAGGATAAAGTAACAAGACTTCAAAAAACATGGTTTCATGTATAAAGTCAGGTGTATCAGGTATAACATAGTCATTAGACAGCAAGCAAGGCGACCGGTGTGTTGCAACAAGCAGGAAAAGCTTACACTTTTGGACCACCTGTGTTCACTATCGTTACGACTTGAGATTGCGTTGTCGCTTGCTTTTTAGTTGTTTTCGTTTTTCGTGTTGTGTGCGCTTTTCACGTTTTTGTCTTTGACCTTTTGGGCATGCCCAATTCGTACCTCTCTCTTTGCAACAATTGAGTTTGCCTGCCTTTCTTTAAAGAGAATTTTTATCTATTTGCTTTATAATATTAATGTATCTGTGTTGCCTTAATCGACCCTAATGAATGTAGTTAAGCAAATCATATATTAAACATACCCAGTTCTGGCAAATGATGCTAGATAGTTAATAAACATTTTAGAAAACTTCTTGTCTTCATCACTTAACACACTGTAGCTGGTGTTCATGGATGGAATAAGAACTTCAATGTCGAAGAGGTTCATCAGATCGCTGCCGTGTCCAGAACCTTTTGCATACTTAGGCGGTGGCCCCATCATGTGGAAATCAGTTTCTTTAGAATAGACATATTGGTACGTGGCTCCGGTTGAAGATGGATGATAATCGAGTATGCGAAATGCTGGGATTACAAACGAAATGTCATTCATAAAATCATAAGCCTTCATGCTTTGTTCATCTCGTGAACTTTCTGTTTTATAAAAAGCACAGAGTTTGTCTTTAATGTCTTGGTCGCTATCGTAATATCTTTCAACATAAGGCTTTATTATTCCCTCGCATAGGAAATTGGCGGGAATTTCTTCGCTGACATTAAAACCAAAGTTTTCTTGCAGTTTTGGCAGAAACGTTACGGTCATGTCTTGGTTTTCATTCGACGTAAAACCAGTCATAAAATCTAGAGAACGGAAAAATTTCGATACTTCGGAATCTGGGTTTTTCAAGTCTTCCAATGGGTCAGATTCGAAGAGATCACCATCCACTACAGGAGAATGCGGAAGCCAAAGCGTTTCATATTTATCTTCTGGTAGTTTTGAAAATTCAAAAAGGTTTGTATGTAAATCATCAGCATCCATTTGACGCAAGCAATTTACGAATTGATACATATCGTTAATAGGGCATTGAGTTTTACTTGCTGTTTCAATAAGCCTTTTGTTAGTTAGCTTTGAATTTTTTCCAGTAAAACACTGGTCCGAAACTGTACCACTCTGGGCAATTGCACGCTGAAATAATCCTTTATTTGATGGGATAAGTGTCTGAAAACTAACACTCCACCCACCACCAGATTCCCCAAATATAGTAACAGCATCAGGATTTCCGCCAAATGACGCGATATTATCGTGTACCCATTGGAATGCCATTTTCTGGTCCCATAGACCGTAGTTCCCCAGTGCAGACGGGTGGTCAGTGGACAAAAAGCCAAATATGTCTAAGCGGTAATTTATGGTAACAACGATGACCTCCCCTTCCGTCGCTATTAAACTTCCGTCATATTGGTGGGAAAACCCAACAAATAATCCCCCGCCGTGGATCCAAACCATCACTGGTAAAGGTTTGCCGTCAGATGGAGGAATATACACATTCAAATATAGGCAATCCTCCGACATTTTATCTGGTTTGAAATCAGCGAATTCTTCTGGAACATTTTGTGGACATCCTGCACCAAATGATGTTGCATCTAGAGTTTCAGTCCATTTTTCGACAGGTACTGGTTTTCTAAACCTTTTAGGTGGCTGAGCGAATGGAATCCCTCGAAATTCTTGTAACGGTTTACCATTTCCTTTGCAGATTGTTTCGAGGCCTCTGATTGATCCGGAGGGCGTGTTTACGATCGGGCCACTGGATGACACAGCAACAATTATAGATATTGCAACTATCAAGTGCAAGAAATAGGTTGATGGAACCATTCTTCAATCACCTCTGTAAAGAAAACAATATTCATAAATGGGGAATTTATACTATACGTTTTTACTGCAGTTCACAAGCCTGGTCGTCAGACTTGTCTGACACAAATTAATTTTTTTATCATTGAAATTTCCGATCGTTAAATTGTCGATGGTCGATATCCTAGGTGCTGGATTTGGCTTCCCTGTTCGAACTTTGATTGCTTTGAGTACTTTTTGTTCAATACTTTTGGTTTTTGATCTTCCAATGTTTTGATTCAAATGCTGCTGATGAGAGGTTACTCCTTGAAATATCGATATACAGCATAACAAAATTAATCGTTTTATACCCGTTTTTTTTGGTATTGTATTTTCTGTGGCGGATCCAGAAAGTTTCAAACGGGGGGGGGCGCAATTATAAAAAAAACCTTCTGGGACCTCTTGTTTCATACAGTTCCTAACTATTTTTTTTTTGTCAAACGGGGGGTGCGCCCGGTACGCCGGTCCTAGGTCCGCCTTTGTTTTTGTTAAAGCTAGACGTTATCAATGTTATTATGGTATAGAGAAATTACTACGTTCTACCCTAAGGATTTTTCTCGAAATGAAACTTTTAACAATATTAACACATGACGAAATTCTAGCTTGCACTTTTCACATCTTAACATTACCGTCTTAGATATCAATCTTAAATTTTGATCCGGCTTAAATTAAGTATTATCAATTGACAATTACACACTAAAATGTAGATAATACAAAAAAATACAGTTTTGAAAAGATATTAAACTTTGAAATCACTACACAGAGGTTTCTTATCAATATTTTTACATTTTCCAAATGTGATTGGCCGGTTAAATAGCTTTTTTTAATTAGCTGTCAGTAACAGCGAGTGTTCTCTGCATCTGGAGAGCTTCGGTACGTTTCGATTGTCTTGTTGCCTGCCTGTCTTGTGTACATTCTGGTTGTGTCGTATGTTATTTTGTGCTTTGTTCAGGCTTAACAATTTGGGAAGGTTGGGGTTACAAATCTGTTTAGCCACTCGCCGCATTTTATGTCATTCTGTCTTAAGCAAGGAATCTTTGTCAAAGCTGATGTTTGTACCCGCACGCCTTTTTTAGATACTAAGCAATTTATTCTACGTCCAGAAAGGGGTCTTTCTTTGATAATTCAAGGTCTGGTATCGAATCTTATGAATACAATTTTAATTACAGGGCCAATGAAAGACGGCAAGCGGCGATCAAAGGTAACATTGAAGTTATGATGGGTATTTATAGTCGTGACTATAGGGGAATGCCCCTCCGCAGCGACTATTACAATTTAAGGTAAAGACTCGCTATGTGCCATGGGTCGTCCAGCCCATGACACACCACTGCCAGTGTTAGCTGCTCCAGAGTATCCTTTTGTCGATGGATGCAGGTACTGTCTTCCGCCACGAGGAGGTACTGGTTGGAATTATAGAAGGCGGTCACATTGAAGGCTATTTTCCTTTATTTATAGGTCGCATTGAATAGATTCATCAATGTATTTATAAATATGGATGTTTACTTTTCATTATTTACTGTTGGTGGTTGTGAGGGTTCAAGATTTTTTTACAATAAAGACAAGATTAGCAGTAGGGTTTAAAAAGTAGAACAGGGTGGTCGGGGTGCAAAATCAAAGGACTTGATGTCCTAGTTATATCAATAAAACAATATTAAGGTTCATCAGGACAGTTTGAAATTCTTAGTATATGTACAACGCAAACGGCATATTATCAGGTATATAAAGAGAGAGTAAAGCGGTGATTTTTGTGACTATATTTAATCTTATCAACCTAGAAATGAAAAGGGGGCACTAATGTTGTTTGGAAAGTGGCTTTAAAATGCTTGTATCAGTGGTGGGTCCAGAATTTGTTAAAAAGGAGGGTTAATTTCATATATGATGTACTGAGAATGAAGGGGTACTCCAGGCCAATTTGGCTGAAAATGGGGTTCCATCCCCGGAACCTTTAGATCCACCAGTGTGTGTACATGTATATGTATAAATATTTTTGTGAGTACAGAAGTGTCGTAGTGCGGTAACACGGTTAACTATTGTATTTAACTTTGCATATTCTCTATTTTACTTTACTCACAACATACACAACATAGACACATGGAAAACTAATTAGCTTTGTCAACCTGTGCTGCACTGTTATTATATGTAGATCTACATTAATAACATAGAATTCAAAATAAATTTGTTTATAAGAATCTTACCTTCAAAATTATTTTAATGTTGACCGGGCCAGGTATTTCATACATGTGTACAAATATACATGTAATAATGACACTCAACTCTCTATAAATTAAATTGCTATCAAGTTTGATCAATATTTGTAGTTTACCTCAAGTACATTTGCTTTTCCTAGTTATTGAACTTGTAGTTTGATTTTTCGGCGTTTTGCTTTGTCAGCTAATTTTTACGACTGAATTTCTTATTTGCGATGTCGTTTGTCAAAGAATTTTTTATATGAAATTTCTTTTTCCCTTCTGTTTTAGAAAAAAAAGCAAACAGTATAGTTTTATATTCTTTATTTTGAATCCTTGAAAACATTCGTTTTCCTTAAAATGTTAAAGTTATGTAAATCTTAACAGGATCTTATATTCAAGAACTAATAGCCTTGTTATTTCCTTGTTGTGCATGTCTCTTTTTCTAAAGTTAAGTTCAGTCTAGGAAACTTTATAGATATATCAAATATTAAAATCAAATGACAAACAATGTGAAATAAATACATTGCAAAAAAATCATGAAGAAAGCAGAGGTACGAATGTCAAAAGACCAAAAGGCAAAGACAAAACCAGAAAACACGAACGAGAACAGCACGATAAAAACAGACATGACAAAAACACAAACAAGAGTTAACACTCAAGTATGCCTCGCTTGCCGGCACCATCGGAACAATCATTCTTTTTTACTTACACAATATTTTGAATTTATAAGGATTTTCAGTGTCTGAGATCAAAAGGTGTTTATAAGTATAAGTATAAAGTATAAAGTATTTTATTAAACCAATCATGGGCCCGCTAGGGCATATATAATCAAATTTGACACATACAATGTATAATATCAAACTCTTTCACTAACACTTTCTCTCATTCACTTTCGTACCTCTCATACTGATTGAAATAATTTTTTCTACAATAAAATAAAAGTAACAAAACAAAATTTGGACCTTAGTCAATGCTGTTTATAGAACTTAAGCATTGCTAATATGTGTAATAAAAAAAAATTCACTCAACCTGAAAACCAAGGTCAAAGTCAAAAGATAGAGATGCAGCTGTGTTAAGGTATTACTAGGGCATAACAAGTTTCATCAATATAGGACCAATAGTTCTTGAGATATTGAGGTGCTTATAAAACTGTAACACTGCTATTATATGTATTTACTCAACCAGAAAATCAATGTCAAGGTCAAGAGATTTGGATGCAACTGTGCTAATCTACTACTGGGGCTTTTGAATACCAAGTTCTAACAACCTAGAATTTATAGTTCTTGAGATATGGAGGTGCTAACAAAACCTTAACATTGCTATTTTATGTATTGAAAATTGTCAAAGTAACTCAACCGAAAAATCAAGGTCAAGCTCAAAAGATGGGGATGCAACTGTGTTAATCTACTACTGGGGCATATGCACACCAAGTTTCATCAACCTAGGACTAATAGTCCTTGAGATATGGAGGTGCTCGCATTGTTATTATATGTATTGAAAATTGTCAAATCACTCAACCGGAAAATCAAGGTCAAGGTCAAATGATGGGGATGCCACTTTGCTAAGCTACTACTAAGGCATATGCATAATAAGTTTCATCAACCTAGCACTTATAGTTCTTGAGATATGGAGGTGCACATAAAACCTTACCCAAAAAGTGAACGACGCCGCTGTCGTCGCCGCCAACGTCGCATGCCGGTGTTATATTGCCATTTTTCCCCCATGCCAGTTTTTTCCCCCGGAAAATCTGGATCAATCTAGTTTTTCCCCCGGGGGGGGGGGGGAACTGGATCATTGCCATTTTTCCCTCTAGGAAAAATGACAATACGTAAACATATTGTAGATTTTCCCCCATGCCAGTTTTTCCCCCTTTGATGTTTGGCATACCTTAGCTTTTTAGTTGATATATGCTTACCAGTCTGTGATTCTTTTATGGAACATGCAGCTGCAATATGATTTTTACGCTTTTCTTATGAATATTTAAAGTTAGTATATCAAAAATAATTCTTATTTATATTCAGCTCTTACACTTTTGAGGTAATTAATATGGTAAGAAATGTTTGAGGTACGGTTTCAGTATTGAAAGCACTACCATCTTTTAAAATGCCATAGTTTCATCTTTAAAATACCAAGTTGTTCATGCTTTATTCAATGAAAGATGAGAAACAGTAGATCTCTTTGCATTTATAATTTTAAAATTGACAATAACTTGGCTTTGTGTCAATATGATGTGGACAAGTTTTACATTAATATTGCATGTCTACTGCATGGTTCAATTTAACTCGTATTTATAATCACTCAATATTTGGGGGTGCTTTGGGTTGTCTTTTATTAAAGCTGTTATGTGCCAACGACGACGTGTCGGAATAGGACATTAAATTTCAAGTTCGACCATCAAACTCCTTCGCAGTAGGCTTATCCTTCCCGACAAAAATAGGTCAGGATTATCCGGCCACAGCTACGGGCTTGTATGAATTCCATCAAGATTCTTGATATTTTTTTTATTTGAATACATTTTCAAAATTTTGCTATAGTTAGCCAGGAAAACATCATATTTCCTGTCAAACCGGTTTAAATGAGTACGCACTATTTTTAAGTGAAGTTAAGTACAAGTGTTTAGGCTTCCTATACTAAAAACAATGAAGTTGCGTAATGCATTTAGGTATATGTGAGTACTTTTCATTTAAAGAGTAGGGGTCAAAAAGAGGTCATTGAAAAGAAGCCCGGAAAGCTTGGTGCAGTGATTAGTGTACGGACGGGAACTGGAACTGTGTGGAGTTTGTCCGACTATGCGAAAATTACTACGAGAATCGCATTGAGGGAATGATTTGACAATTGGCAGTATGACAAAATATATGCCCTTGGGGGATGTTCAACCCTATAGACATTTTAAAGATTTCTGTTTGGTGTCCTGTGTTGGGCATACATGTCCCATAGATTAATTCTTCCAGAAGTCTTTATCAAAGATTATTTGTAGTCTATTAATTCTTAATGAAGAAGGGGGTCTTCTTTGATATTTTATTGTAAGTTTAGAACCTTATGCATTATCTACCTTCTGATAGAAAAAGTAGATATTTAAAAATCCCAAGAAAAACCGTATATGTCCGACATGTAATATGGTCGGGGATGAAATAATGTTTTACTTTACTGTAATTGAAATTTAGAATTACGAAAAAAAATATATAGAAAAAGCAAAATCAGAAAATAAATCTTTTAAATTTTGATATGTTAAATGAAATAAGTAAAATTAAGTACACTCTGTCCCAAAGTGACAATCTTTCGGCAAGTAGAAAACACTAGTTCCTTCTTAAAACAGTCATTAGCACCGAGGACAGGGGACCTATAAACATATGTTTAATTTTTTGGTTCATATGGTTATTGTTTATACTTGCTGTTAAAATTTTGTGTATGTTTTTCACAACCCTAATTTTGTGATTAATATTGCAAAAAATGTTGATTGCAAAACTGCGAGCATCAAACACTGGTCACATTGAGGACTGCTGGCTGCTTTTCATTGCATATTTTTGTACCCATGTATACAAATCTGTGTGTCTGTCTACTTATCTCGTATTAAAGCATAACTCCCCTAAATCACTTGAACTATGGAAATATCGATTTTTTTATTTCATCGTGACGTCGGTGACGTTATATCGTAAGGGGGGAAAATGAGCTTTTTGCTTATAAAGGGGGAAAACTGGACTGATCCTATTTTCCCCCCGGGGGAAAAACTGGATTGATCCTATTCTTCCGGGGGGAAAAACTGGATCGATCCACTCATCTGAGAGATAAAAACCCCTTATGAATGTTTATAAGTAGACTAGATAAATATAAAAAGCAAAGCCATGGAAAAAATACGGTGCAATGCACAAAAACTCCATTCGAAAATTGAAAGGTCATAATAAAGTCAAATGAAAATGGAATACATGATATAAAAACCAAAAGTATCCAACAGGTTGACAAAATCAGATTTAGCTCAAATTGAAAAGCGTACGGAACCGATTGTTGGGAGTCGGAAAAGGCATAGACATAATGATATGACATTTATAACAACAGCAAACTTCCACAAATAATCGAAACACGCATAAGGAAGCGACCATTTGATTTTTATTTGGGCTATGGTAAAATTTCAAATTAAGGGACAGCTGGATTCCAAGAAAATAAGGAATTAAAAGGACAGGACAGTTCTCTGAATTAAAAAAAGGCTGGGTGTGTTTATAGTGAAAAAATTAATAATGATAAATGCAACATTCATTAAGTACTACTTTTTTTCAGAATCAGGCATATACCATTAATAGGGTGGCGCATCAATAATGAATACACAAAAAAAATCAATAGAATTAGGTATAGCTACTCCAGTAAACTTCGATTTGACCACTAAATTTTTCAGTCGATCTTGGGTCTAGGAGATATTACCAGTCAGTTACATTGTACAGTAAAAAGTACGGGAAAATTTCCCGCCATAATTTTTCCCTATATAACCAGTTAAAAAGATATCAAGGCACCAACTACATTTTAAAATGGGTTTGTTTTTACGGTAAATGAATGTATACCCCAAAATCTATAATTGGAAATTATCAATGTGCCCTGCCTGATCCTTATATGGAATAATACTTAAAAACAAATCTCAAATAATTATACATTACACAACAAATATAATAATTTTATCATTTTGGAATAAAAAAGGCATTTTAGTGCCCAAATTTTATATACAACTGTTAAAAATAATAGAGCGCACCCTTCTAAATATAGATACATTGTACATCGAAATGTAAACACATCGAAGAAGCAATATGGATTACGGAATGTTTAGGTGAGATGATAGTGTTCTGTGGCCCTTACATTATTCATTTATCTTATATAGATTAATATCCAATTTGACGATGTATGTCAGTACTATGATGGAGTTATCATTATTTACAATCAAATAGAGTATATATGTCATAACCTAAATAAAATTATTTCAGATATGAATTTTCGGGTTTTATTATTGCAACAGGTTGGACAAAATCCACAAGATAGGGAGTTGGTACCCAAATTATTATCAACCCTAATATTGACCAAGAAGCTACTGTTTTCCGTTAAAATCTTCTAGTACACAGAAGAATTAATCAAGATGAGTACCGTACTGCATGTACACGGGGTCACTCCCATTTTAAAGGTATGTACTTATGTGCGGCCTAAAAAGGGTCTACTTTTTGGGGTGTTCAATGTGTGAAAAGGGTGGAAATTTCAGATGTTGCATATATGATAGGGTGTGCTTTTCACAAATGTCATATATCAATAGAAAAAGAGTGACTCCGTCTCAACATTTTGCCTCCTTGTGAACCCAATTGTACATGCATTTTGGTAACAACTACCATTCAAACTTTGAACATCTATAAAATATGTTAAGTTTAGTAAATTCCATGTACTTTTAAATGCATTAAAATATATGAATGGATGTCTTTTTAGCTCACCTGGACCGAAGTCCAGGTGAGCTATTGCCATCACTTGGCGTCCGTCGTCGTCGTCGTCGTCATCATCGTCGTCGTCCGTTAACAATTTTTCAAAAATCTTCTCCTCTGAAACTAGTGCACAGAATTTAATGAAACTTGGTATGATTGATCCTTAGGGTGTCCTGCATCAAACTTGTGTTTCGATTTTTGATCCGTCAAAAAACATGGCCACCGTTACTAAAAATAGGCCAGGGGGGTCAGACTACTGTTTTTGGCTTGTAAATCAAAAAGTATAAGAGATAGATGAAATCTGATGCACGCTGCTGCTTCAGCATCAAAAGCTCTACAAAAGTCTTCATTGAGTCGACGTTCTCAGATGACCCCTTACAGGAATTACGGCCCCTTAAAGGTGAAAAATAGCATTTTTTTCATGTTTTTCATGGCTTCTTTAATGAAAACTATTACAGATTCAGAAAAGCTGTTGCTTGCTTAAATGTTCAGCTCAATTAGCTCTACAAAAGTGTCCATAGAGTCGAAGTCGAACTCCTTATAGGGGTTACAGCCCCTTAAAGGCAAAAAAATAGTCTTTTTGGCCTGTAGAATGAAAACTTTTGCAGATAGAGAAAAGTTGTTGCTTGCTTAAATGTTCAGCTCAATTAGCTATACAAAAGTGTCCAAGAGTGGAAGTTGTCAGATGAGCCCTTATAGGGGTTACAGCCCCTTAAAGGCCAAAAATAGTGTTTTTGGCCTGTAGAATCAAAACTATTGCAGATAGAGAAAAGCTGTTGCTT
Organism: Arcuatula senhousia; assembly: GCA_963971305.1. NCBI lineage: Eukaryota > Metazoa > Mollusca > Bivalvia > Mytilida > Mytilidae > Arcuatula > Arcuatula senhousia. Next base: position 6,634,126 of record OZ020312.1, on the reverse strand, counting down.
GCTTAAATGTTAAACTCATTCAACCATAGAGTCGAAGTTGTCAGATGACTCCTTATAGGAATTACGGCCCCTTAAATGCGAAAATAGTGTTTTTGGCCTATAGAATGAAAACTATAGCAGATAGAGAAAAGCTGTTGCTTGTTTTAATGTTCAGCTCAATTGGCTCAACAAAAGCATTTATAGGGTTGAAGTTTTCAGATGACCCCTTATAGGGGTTACAGCTCCTTAAATGTGAAATTTAGTGTTTTTGGTCTGTAGAATGAAAACTATTGCAGACAGAGAAAAGCTGTTGCTTGCTTAAATGTTCAACTCATTTAGCTCTACAAAAGTCTTTATTGGGTCAAAGTTGTCAGATGACCCCTAATAGGGGTTACGGCCCCTTAAAGGCGAAAAATAGTGTTTTTGGCCTATTAAATGAAAACTATTGCGGATAGAGAAAGCTGTTGCTTGCTTCAATGTTCAGCTCATTTAGCTCAACAAAAGCATTTATAGGGTTGAAGTTTTCAGATGACCCCTTATAGGGATTGCAGCCCCTAAATTAACATGTTTTCATGTTTTTGGCTTATATAATGATAACTTTAGCAGAAAAAGAAAATTGGTTGCTTGCTTTAATGTTCAATTCATTAAGCTCTCAACAAAGGTCTATAGAGTCAGAGTTGTCAGACGGCGCTTAAAATAACATGTTTCACATTTTTGGCCTACAGAATGAACACAATTGTTGAAAGAGAAAAAGCTGTTGCTTGCTTAAATGTTCAGTTTATTCAGCTTTACAAAGTTCTTCATAGGGTTGACATCAAGACCAGGTGAGCGATTCATGCTCCTGGGAGCCTCTTGTTTAAGTAGGCGTATATATGAATGGGATGGACACAAAATTTATGGGCTGCACATCTGTACCCTAAAATACTTGGAGTTACCCCCTACCCCCATCCCGTGGTACTGTACATAAAAACACCGCAAATAGAAATGCATTAGTGGAAAAGGGACGCCTTAAGGTTGTAGTTAATATTTAAAATTAATATTATGATTGAATTTGGTTAAAATAAGATTGCAATGTCTCCCGCCGCCGCAACTTTGACAATATAGTTTCATTATTCATGTAGAGGAGTTGCGCCCAAAATTCGCTCCTATGACCTAACATGAACAAAGTGGATAAAGTCCCATAACACCTATCAGATTTGTTAAATTTAACCGACGTTGCAATATGATCAACTACATATCATGACAAACAATTCTACAAAATTTCATTAAAATCCATTGAAGGTACTCATAGAAGATCCACCTACAATTTTTCCATTGAATTCAAATGAACAAAGTCTATAAAGTCCCATAATTCATAAAAAATTGTCAAATCGAAATGGAGTTGCGATATGATCAACTACATATCACCGACTTCCGGCGTAAAGCGGTCTCGGAGGAGTTGTGTCTACAAAAGAATTACGGACGAAAGGACGAAGATCGTTATTAAATCCTTCCCTCGCGTTTGGCGGGAGACACATTAGAATTTGTGCGTGAAGGCTAGTGATTACTGAGGACATCTGTACCACTCGTCTCAACTTCGGCTGATTCCGTACCTTCATCATACGATTGAGGAAGAGCAGCGGACTTGCCCGAGGATTGCCGATTGACGCTGTACATGATCCGGTCGAAACCTGATCATAATGACACGTAGATATCATGTTGACAATTTTAACCAAATAAAATAATTAAGGTTGATAACAGTATTTAATCATGACAATTGTCCGAACTATAAAATAGCCACAAGTTTAAATAAAGGTCAATTATAAATTCGTTTTCGTTGATATATAAGTAAGAGTGGTTTTATTAAGTGAAAATGGAAACTACTACCAATAAAAGGTAAAAAAAAAAGAAAAATTAAGTCAATTTCGAAGAATTTTTTTGATAGTATAAATGTACACCTTATTTTATTATTATTTTTTGTTGTTGTTGTTTTTTTTTTTTAATAATACAAAAAAGTAAGATTTAACATCATCTATGTTTTAAGATGTTATATATAGTTTTATAAATTTGCAAGATGCTCGAAAAAGATGCTAATTGCTTATACCGTCTGCCATCTACCCGCTTAAACTGTGTGAAGACTGTTCTTAAATAATTCTTAAGAGTCTACAAAAAGGTAACAAAATGCCAAACTTGAAAAAATCAATCTCAAATGTCCGAGAAAAAAGACTAGACAAGACAGACATACTGGAGAAATTGAAGATTGCAATGGTCCTGACTTAGCACGTGATGGCGGGTTAAACCAGGTTTTATGACTCTAAACTTTCCTCTTCCATATTGTGATCTTGAAAGAAATGAAATGAAACACAAGATTTAGGAATTTTGATTGGTCGATATATAGAGGTCTACATTATTACAAATAAATTTAAGAATATTTTTAGTTGTATTTGATTTATTAATGTGCATTTAAATTGCGCATCCTCCTTTTTGATTGCTGAGGTGTACATATGCGGCTAAGGGTGTGTGGAATGGTCCAGGAACCTCTTATAAAATTTGTTGCTGAATATACTGGGTATTATTGGAGCGTGGCTGGGCTGGATAACCACTTTTTAGTCAATGAACTACCTCTTAATAAAATTTCGGGATTTGCCATGCATGAACTAAGGTACATGTAACTCACAAAGCCCAGGAATGGAAAAGTTAGGGAGCGACCATTTGATTTTATGGGGGGGGGGCTATGGTGTTTGAAATTTCAAGGCAGAATGGCAAAATCCAGAAATAAATAGGCAGGACAGTTCTTTGAATTAAAAAAAAGCAAGATTGTATTTTTTGGCTGAAAAATTTAAGTAGCTTGGCTTTTGCCGAAAATAAAAAGGCAGGACATGGAAAATACCCATAGCCCCCCCCCCCTAAAATTCAAATACATGTAGTTGATACCTTAGATGAATGTTTCTATACTACTGTTTTATAGCCTGTTTCAGTTAATTTTCGATTAGGTGTACTTTTGTTTTCATCACTAGCCCAAATCATTAATGCGTATGCATACTTGTACCTGTACCTTAGGAAAGATTAAAGTTTACAAAGATAACATTTATTGTGTAATGAATAAATGATTGGATCAATCACAAAAAAAATCTGACAAATTTAGGATTGAACGGAAAGGAATATAGGAGCAATTAAGTTGAAAATATCATTGGTAAGAAATACATCATTACAGAAGCTCAGAAGTACCAAATGGACATACGAATGTCAAAAAGTACAAAATGACCCCAAAATCACTTGATAAAAACGAAAACAAAAAAATCTGACAAATTTAGGATTGAACGGAAAGGAATATAGGAGCAAATAAGTTGAAAATATCATTGGTAAGAAATACATCATTACAGAAGCTCAGAAGTACCAAATGGACATGCATACGAATGTCAAAGAGTACAACCCCCAAAAATCGCTCGATAAAAACAAAAACATCACATAAAAAAAATAACATAAAACGCCAAACAAGCAACCAAGCGTCAGTCGGCAACGCAAATTCGTCATGTCGAGCTCCGGGCGGGTAAGCAGCTCCTGCTTGTCGAAATACACACGTTTTAGTTACCTTCAAAATTATGTAAATTAGTATACAAGAAAGTTCAGACAACATTAAAAATCCACGTAAATCAGAACTCCTTTCGGATATTTAGGCAAACGTGGATCAGAATTCCTTCCGCACATTTGGGCTAACTTGGATCAAAACTCCTTCTGGACTTTGGGGCTAACGTGAAACAGAACTCTTTCCGGACATTTGGGCTAGCTTGAATCAGAACTCATTCCGGACTTTTGGGCTTACCCGGATCAGAACGCCTTTCGGATTTTTGGGCTTGCGTGGGTCCAAAACCCCTTCCGGACTTTTGGGCTAACGTGGATCAGAATTCCTTCGGACATTTGGGCTAACGTGAATCAGAACTCCTTTCGGGCTTTTGGGCTAACGTGAATCAGAACTCCTTCCGGACTTTTGGGCTAGATTGAATCAGAACTCCTTCCGGACTTTTCGGCTAACGTGGATCAGAACTCCTTCTGGACTTTTGGGCTAACGTGGATCAGAACTGCTTTCGGACTTTTGGGATAACTTGGATCAGAACTCCTTCCAGATATTTGGGATAACTTGGATCAGAACTCCTTCCGGATATTTGGGCTATCTTGGATCAAAACTCATTTCGGACTTTGGGGCTAACTTGAAACAGAATTCCTTCCGGACATTTGGGCTAGCTTGAATGAGAACTACTTCCGGACTTTTGGGCTTACGCGGATCAGAGCTCCTTTCGGAATTTTGGGCTAACGTGGACCAAAACTCCTTCCAAACTTTTGGGCTAACGTGGATCAGAACTCCTTTCGGACTTTTGGGCTAAACTGAATCAGAAATCCTTCCAGACTTTTGGGCTAGCTTGAATCAGACCTCCTTCTGACGTGAATCAGAACTTCTTCTGGATTCTAGGAATCATGTTTTCTATCGGACTAACATGAAACATAATGCCTTCATAGTGTGCAATGATATTCCATAGTTTATTTGCCTACAATAAGTTGAAAATATCATTTTTTCTGTATAAATGCGTAAAAAAATTGAAATAGTTATATAGTTACATTGTTTGGCGTCAACCTGGAAGCACTTAATACTACAGTTGAAAAAATGACTAACTTCACCAGTTCTGTCTGTTCTTGACTGGTGAAAATGACAATGAAAGAAGGATTGTCAATCCAATGGCTGACAGCTTTTACGATTATTTTAATGCCCCAATGTAGATGGTTAGCTGAAAATGTTCAGGACTGTGTAGTGACAGATTGTTTGGTCCGTGTGTCACCGCCGTCTTATCTCCGCAAACTAAGCAGAACAAGAGGCTCCCAGGAGCCTGAATCGCTCACCTGGTCTTGATGTTGACCCTATACTTTTGTAGAGCTAAATGAGCTAAACATTTAAGCAAGCAACAGCTTTTCTCTACCTGCAATAGTTTTCATTCTATAGGCCAAAAACACCATTTTTCACCTATAAGGGGCAATAACCCCTATAAGGGGTTATCAGACAACTTCGACCCTATGGAGACTTTTGTAGAGCTAAATGAGCTGAACATTAAAGCAAGCAACAGCTAATCTCTATCTGCAATAGTTTTCATTCTGTAGGCCAAAAACATGAAAAATCGCTTTTTCAGAGGCCGTAACCCCTATAAGGGGTCACCTGACAACTTCGACCCTATGGAGAATTTTGTAGAGCTAAATGAGCTGAACATTTAAGCAAGCAACAGCTAATCTCTATCTGCAATAGTTTTCATTCTGTAGGCCAAAAACATGAAAAATCGCTATTTTTCAGAGGCCGTAACCCCTATAAGGGGTCATCTGACAACTTCGACCCTATGGAGAATTTTGTAGAGCTAAATGAGCTGAACATTTAAGCAAGCAACAGCTAATCTCTATCTGCAATAGTTTTCATTCTGTAGGACAAAAACATGAAAAATCGCTATTTTTCAGGGCCGTAACCCCTATAAGGGGTCATCTGACAACTTCGACCCTATGGAGAATTACATGTATATAGAGCTAAATGAGCTGAACATTTAAGTAAGCAACAGCTAATCTCTATGTGCAATAGTTTTCATTCTGTAGGACAAAAACATGAAAAAACGCTATTTTTCAGGGGCCGTAACCCCTATAAGGGGTTATCTGACAACTTCGACCCTATGGAGACTTTTGTAGAGCTAAATGAGCTGAACATTTAAGCAAGCAACAGCTAATCTCTATCTGCAATAGTTTTCATTCTGTAGGCCAAAAACATGAAAAATCGCTATTTTTCAGAGGCCGTAACCCTTATAAGGGGTCATCTGACAACTTCGACCCTATGGAGAATTTTGTAGAGCTAAATGAGCTGAACATTTAAGCAAGCAACAGCTAATCTCTCTCTGCAATAGTTTTCATTCTGTAGGCCAAAAACATGAAAAATTGCTATTTTTCAGGGGCCGTAACCCCTATAAGGGGTCATCTGACAACTTCGACCCTATGGAAAATTATGTAGAGCTAAATGAGCTGAACATTTAAGTAAGCAACAGCTAATCTCTATGAGCAATAGTTTTCTTTCTGTAGGACGAAAAAACGCTATTTTTCAGGGGCCGTAACCCCTATAAGGGGTTGTCTGACAACTTCGACCCTATGGAGACTTTTGTAGAGCTAAATGAGCTGAACATTTAAGCAAGCAACAGCTAATCTCTATCTGCAATAGTTTTCATTCTGTAGGCCAAAAACATGAAAAATGGCTATTTTTCACCTTTAAGGGGCCGTAACCCCTATAAGGGGTCATCTGACAACTTCGACCCTATACAGACTTTTGTAGAGTTATATGAGCTGAACATTTAAGCAAGCAACAGCTAATCTCTATCTGCAATAGTTTTCATTCTATAGGCCAAAAACATGAAAAAATGCTATTTTTCACCTTCAAGGGGCCGTAACCCCTATAAGGGGTTATCTGACAACTTTGACCAAATGGAGACTTTTGTAGAGCTTTTGATGCTGAATCAGTAGCGTGGCCTCAGATTTCCTCTATCTCTTATACTTTTTTATTTATAAGCCAAAAACAGCAGTCTGACCCCCCCCTAGTCTATTTTTAGTAACGGCGGCCATGTTTTTTAACGGATCAAAAATCAAAACACAAGTTTGGTGCAGGACACCTTAAGGATCATTCATACCAAGTTTCATTAAATTCTGTTTGGTAGTTTCAGAGGAGAAGATTTTTGAAAAATTGTTAACAGACGACGACGACGACGACAGACGACGACGACGGACGCCAAGTGATGGTAATAGCTCACATGGACCTTCGGTCCAGGTGAGCTAAAAAGGGTGGTTTTAAGACGAAAATTTCAGGCCACTTCAAACCCTGGTATCGGCTGTGCAAAACAAATATTGGCGAACATTGTAGCAAATTGTTAATAAAAAGAGTGTATAATTGCTATCTTTGCATTTCATTTTAACCTTTTATCAATGATTCCTATTATATTTTTGAGGAAAAGTAACCATAATTCCCTTCTACCTTTCTGAGTAAAAGTAACCATCTATATAACAATTACTATTTTCAGATTTAATCGACTGCGTAGTTCAAACAGACACGCTACAAAAATGACAACGGAAAAGAGTTACCTCGAGCAGGGTTTGCTCCATGACATGTTTTCCCGCCAAGCATATCAGACGCCTGACAGAACGGCAGTCGTCGACGAGGACGGGCGGGAAATAAGCTACAAAGATCTCCATCGGACGTCCGATGTCCTAGCCAAACACCTTGTTTATCTCGGACTGGAACCAAACGGCTGTGTTGGAATGTACCTCCACAAGAGTATAGAATATGCTACATCATACATAGCCATTCTCAAAGCAGGTAGACAAGCATTTATCCAAAGAAAAGCATAAAGTAGGGATGAAGAAATTACCCGTATACGAGTTTTATACAAAGGGACCTGTTACCCTCTAACCATTAGATTTTTTGTAAGAGTTAGTTTTGAAAGGGTTATTGGATCTAGTAAAATATTGAAAGGGTGTGTTTCATGTAAATCATGGTGGTTTTATGAGTCTATTGCTTTTAGGTTATTCTACTTTTTAATGTTACAGTTAGCTTCCGTAACTGTGTAGGGCTATAGCTAAAAACTTATTAAACCAAAAACTCACATCCCCTGACAGAATTATGTTTGTTTTACCTATTGCAGTGTGTTTATCTAGCAATTCAATATCATGATTTTATTGGTTTTTTATTTGTCTATTTTTGTAGGCGGTGCGTACCTCCCGCTAGATGTGGCCTATCCCCAATCAATGCTGAAATCAGTACTGGAGGATGCAACACCTAAAGCAGTTATCACTGTTAAGGAACTCAAAGATAATTTAGTAGGTAAAGAACATTTATAGTAGATAATACATGTAAAACTACGCAACAAGCTGCTTGAACGGTTCAGTGGCAAATTAACAAGAATATGTCAAAAACATACGGACGGACTTTTGTAGATGGGCCATAAAAAATCCGATGTAAAACAGTCAGCAGCCTTCAATGTGACAAGTGGTTGCAGCCTGTCATCTTGCAGTTGTACCTAGATCAAAAATACAATATATATGATCCAATACACGCGAAACGCAAGACATCTATTGGAGAAGTCAGCATTAAGAAAGGTACCTGGCATTGACAACTATGTTTCGTTTAAGATTGATATTTTCTTTTAAAGATGTTTATTTGTAACATGAATGTCTTTTACGCTTCTGTTGACTAAGATGTAGGTTGGGGAGAATACTGTAAGTATAGACTATTGGTTGTTGTTGCTGTTGTATTTTTATTATTGTTGTTCATTTTATGGCTATGTGTTTGTTTGTCTTTGTGCTATTCACCGTTTTAATTTTAAATTCACATAAAATAAGCTTATTTTAAGCCAGGAATCCTTGTCAAAGCTTTTGTTTGTCCCTGTTAACTATCTGTTTTTGTTTTATGTCCAGAAATGGGTCTTTCGTTGATTACATGTATCTAGGGATTTGTTTGAATCTTATGTATTGTTTTTTATAGTCTTGGGCCAAATACAAGACAGCGAGCAGTGACCTCTGGTCATATTGAAGACTGCTGGCTGTTTTCCATTGTGATTTTTTAAATTGCCGTTTCTTTTGGTTGTGTTGCGTACACTTATTCCACATCTCTTTATCGTCTATTGATGGTATTTTGTACATCGGACAATCCACTACATAGGTCCGTACACATGATTCTGTTAAATAGTGCAAATTTAATCGGCGAGGTGAAGTAGATAGTCTTAGTTCATACCTAGTCTCGACCTCTTAAGTATGACTAGAATTAAAACGTCGAGTATAATAGTGTTTGTTCGTTTCCAAAGGGAGTGCAACTGCACTCCTTGCACAGCCCCCCACTGTGTATGGACCTGCTGCAAGACATTTGTCAATCAACTGCATTACAAATATATATTGCATAATCTTCTAAATACATACTTCCTAAGACTATTTTTCAATGTGCAAATATAATACCACAGCAGATAATAAAGGTTTATCAAGGACATTTTATTTGTATAAAATACAAAAGCAAATAATGACACCATATCCAAATATAATTTTAGGACATTGATTTAAAATAAATTGATCCAGTTTTTCACCCTGCACTTTTAAAAAATATGGCGTAACATAGAGCGATAAAATATTTATAATATCATTGTGACTTCAGTACATCGTATAGAACAATTCATTCAGAGAATTTACAACGTTTGACCTCTTTCTACATACCTGTAGGCAGAATTTTTTTTAGGGGGGGGTCGATTGAGGGGTCGATTTTCGAAATATTCCTTTTTTAATAGCGCTTAACCAAATTTCAGCTTGTTTTTACCCATATTTTTCATTGTTTTCGTCCAAGGGGGGGGGGTCGTCCGAACCCCTCGACCCTCCCCCTGGCTACGGGTATGTTCTATTTCAGGATCGGGTACCATCTCTGTAAAGAATGTGTGTACCAAGGCCAACGACAGGGCTCAATATAAACTTTATCTTAGTTTCACTTGCATTTCTGTTTTTAGTTTTTTAAACTTTGAATCAAACTATCTCCAGCCGCAGAATTTGGACCATAGGGGCTTGTGGAATTTTAGCACTAAAATGCTCATTATTCCGCCAAATCAAAACAGTCAAAGTTGCAGCTAGGTCTTGTGTAGATATATTATTTCTACCAAACACAACCTCCCAATAGACAAAGGCTTTATAGATTTCCGATATACTCAACTTAAGTCACTTTTAATGTGACTGTTCCCCTTTGAATCCTTTGATCTCAGTTTATTGGTCTGAATTGAATCTAAGGCATATGCATAGGCGCCTGTCTAAAAGTTTTATGTTTATTTACTAATATTCTACTTGTCCTGTGCGTCTTAAGAGAAAGTGGTTTACTAGCTAATTCTGATTTGCTGTCGTCGTATCTTTTGGCCAACATTGGTCTTCACAACATACTATTGCTGTTATATTTGTAAATGCTACCAGTTGTCTTTCAGGATTTCAAAATGTAATTGTATTGGATGAAGGATGGGATAAGAAGTTAACAACAGGGGCGGCAACTCTTCCAACAGATTTAACCTTGGATAACCTTGCCTATGTTGTGTATTCATCAGGAACAACCGGCAAACCAAAAGGTTTGTATCAAATTAGACGAAATGAAAATCCATTCTATAGGGAGCCATACTAAATGGTTGCTTGATCCATAAGAATAAACCGTATTTTGCATTGGAATAATATCGATCAAGACAATCGACATTTGCACTCAAGGTAACAAATATAATTTCAATCGAATTTTACTACTTAAATCTGTCAACCTGAATACGTTGATCCATTAGTGTATCAGGATACTAGTATGGTTTTATTATAATTCTTAGGGTATCAATTTTCGTTGTTTTAGAGCGTGGCTGTCAGCCTCAATAAAAAAGGCCACTAACGAAATAATTATGTTATACTGATTCTTTCTAGCAAACTTGGCCAACAGCGAAATTGAAAATTCAACGAAATTTCGTAATGGGTTGAACTATAAAAACTTATTTCCACTAAGGGACCGACCATTTAACTTGAAGGCCTTGTTTTTTTTCCTAAAAAATATTTTGAAAATGATTTTTTATGAAAATAAAAAAGGCAGCAAAGGGTTAGAAAAAAACATTATGAAGAAGAATTTCTGCCATATAAAATAATGATAATAATGAAAAAAATATTCTGTCGCGATGTCATCATAAAATAAAAAATCTGTCGCGACGCGTTCACAAAATATATAATTTGTTCTGCGTTCTGCGCGGAAAAAAAATTCTGGCCTAAACAAAAATCCAAGACCCCCTTCAAGTTAAATAATCTGTCCCTAAAATCATTCAAATGAATGAATGCATAGTACATGCATGACATGTAGTATTATAGCCCTTTCTAGTTTTGCTGAAATTTGAAATACAGATGTAACTTTGTAGGTATCAAATGTCCCCACCGAGGGTCGGTATTTTCTTACCATTGGAGACATGTAGCATATCCATTCGTCGAGGGCGAGAGAGTTGGCTGCAATATCTTCTTCTCATGGGAGATGCTTCGACCATTACTAAAGGGTACGTATATTCAAGTGGTACAGTTTTAAATAGGAAAGGGTTCTGTCTGGTTATAGTCTTCTGACATTAAAAGAAGGTTCATGGTCATTTTTTCTCAAATGGGTATGTTTACCTACATTTCGATCCGTCACATTATTACTAAATTGAAGTAAGTTGATGAAACTGAAATCAAAGGCATATTTTACTGTTCGTGATTTCTAGAATGTGTAATGCTATTGAATATCAAAACTACTAGTAAAATCGCACAAGCAATCGATGTTAAATTCCAAGTTGCAATAAAGTTCATCAGCGTTCTAAAAAATATTATTAGTATTTTGTTTTTGTTTTAGGTGCTACAATGTATGTCATATCGAACACTACAATTTACGACCCTCCCCTTCTAAGCCAGTACATCCAAAAGCACCAGATTACCAATATACTGTTCACTCCATCGTTGTTAGAAGCCATACTCAATGCTCCAGGTCTTGATCTGCAGCAGCTTGGGAGTCTCAGGTACGAACACAAGTCACAAAGTTACCTGCAGGATGATTTTGGTCTTTTAAACTATTGGGCATATAATTAATAAACGGCATTGTTAGAAGACTCCATGACACCTTTTCTAACAGCTCTGAGTTTCTGGTATATATAAGGGTAAAAAGTTGAGGCACTCATTCTTGAATGACTAAGAAGAGAAAGTCTCAAAATAAAAAGAAAATTGAAGATCACAATGGTCCTGGCTTGGTACAGGCATATCAAAATACAAGTGATTTAACAAGGTGTATTTGATTAAGTTATACACCCTCAATACAACAAATCTAAATTAAATACTAGCATAGATAAGTTTTAAGTGTCTTATTAGATATCATTTTTGGCTGGATTTCACGCAATGAAAAATCCGGGTTATACAATGGTGAAAGTCGGGCGGCGAACGGGCGGGCAGACGGTGAAGAAATTTTCGTAACAGTTTTCTCAGCAACTACTATTCACAGCCGATTGATATTTGGTATACAGCATCAGGGTGGTGTCCTATAATGAGGGATTCAATTTCAGGTCTGTCGCTCACCGACTTCTTGTTAAAGGAAACCCGGCCATTTTGTACTTTGAAAGATTATTATTATATATAAAGCTAACTCCAATCCAGGATTTTATGAATGAAATCAGAGTTCCTAGATATGGATACAAAGCCCAGCAATTGTTAGGATGTCTGAAGATTGTATTTCAAAATAGTGTTTCTGTTCTATTTATAGACAAATATGGTTTTGTGGAGAGGTCGTAACTACTGCTTTGTTTGAACGATGTTTGAAGCTGTTACCATGGATACAATTCTTAAACCTGTACAGTATTTCTGAATGTCATGATGTAGCATGTGAAGATTTGAATCAGTACTTCCAGGAAAATTCGGTACTATCAAGAGCTATAATACATTATTTTCTTTCTTGTTTTTCCTATGTCCATTTGTTTGTATAATAAATAGTTAGGGACCGACCATTTAACTTGAAAGGGGCGGGGGCTTGGTTTTTTCTTAAAAAAATATTCTGAAAATTATTTTTGATGAAAAAAATATTTTGGCAGCTGAGGGTAAGAAAAAAAATATTCTGAAGAGGGATTTCTGCTATAAAATATAATGCTGATAATGAAAAAAATATTCTGTCGCGACGCCTTTGAAAAATAAATATTTTGTCCGCGCTCTGCGCGGAAAAAAATTTTCTGATCAAAACAAAAAACCCCCCCTTCAAGTTAAATGGTCCGTCCCTTAGACACAGATGATATTAACCCAATTCAAAATGAGTGTTAAATACTAACGAAGAGACTGGATCAAATCTTTTGCTAAACATTGCTTTTGCTTGACAATTTTATAATATTTTTAATCGGAGTTCTAGTATTCATCATCACACAATTTAAAATTGAATTTTTAAGCAATTAATTTTCTATCTTAAGTGAACAATCTTTTTATACCCTCGCAAAACAAAGTATTCTTATTTTAGTTTTCACTGACTTACAGGATGCATTGAAATCACGAAAATTTTGTCCAGTGGGTCACATCTTACCTGGGGTTAATCTCGTTATCATGGACAAAGACCAGAGAGTACAACCCGTTGGTGCCTCCGGAGAGGTAAGGCCTCAGTGATGTTAAATCAACACTTTCAAATTGTCAAGAAATTTTCACAGGGCTTGATGTATGGTCATTTATAACGCCTATTAAATCTACCCCTACTATGGGTGATATTAGAAGAATAAGGAGTCGATTTTCAAAAAAGATATTAATGCCAAAAAAATCAAAACTATGTGGTGATAACACATTCTTCAAATGAAGTCATACAACAAACTAAACTTCAAAGTTTTATCATTTAGGCAACAGCCGATTTTGTAACTCAGAATTCTCATTGTCGTATTTTGTGACAGAGATACCATACATAGAGTTGCCCAATAGTTTTCTCGTTTCATATAATTAGAATCCAAGGTGCTTTTGCTTTTTATGCGTTCTTATAACTCATTAGGCATAAATTATGTTTCTTTCTTACAATGATTCAAGCGCCATGATAATTATAACGTGAAGCGACAAGTACATGTATTGCATCTATTTTTGGATGAATTCTTCATTAAAATAAAGCTAGATTGGAATAAACCAAGCACAATTATGAATATTTTTTACCAGATATTTGTTGGTGGTCCAACTTTAGCTCATGGGTACTTAAACAGACCAGAAATCAATAAAAAGAGATTTATATCGGTACCTAAAGGGGTCCAGACCAGTTTTGGCGATAAATTGTACGTGACAGGGGATTGGGGTTACATGTTGTCTGACGGTAGACTGGAGATTTGTGGTAGATGTGACTCCATGGTGAAAATCAGAGGATACTCGGTAGAAGTCCAGGTCAGTATTGTGTATTGTGTATTTATATTTATTTAATATCTATGATACATGGTACGTGGTTGTTTGGGTCTTGTAGGATTAAAGGGGCACTGATTGGGCATCCAAGTGTCAAAGGTCCATAAGGGCAACCACAAAACCGGCAAACACGAAAACAATAACAGCACGAAAACACGCAAAACACAAAATCAACCGAACGGAAATCAACAACGCGAACTCAAGTTGTGACAAGAGTGAACTCATGTGCTCCGGAAGAGTAAGCGGTTCATGCCTGCTATAGCACACCTGTCGTGTTGCTAATTTCCAATTCAATGTGCCAAATCCGGTAAAGGAAGACAAAACAAATTTTTACGACAAACCAACATCTGCACTCATTTGAGAGATAGAAATCCCATATATGTCTACGAGTGCACGGTACCTACCGTAAAACTTCTAGAGTGAAGACAGCAACCGTTGGGCAACATAACCCTGTGTCAGCAATTTCTGTGTCAAACGAGACTTATCGGCAAATAATGGTCACATAAGAGGAAACAATTTTAATAGTGGGAAAGTTCGGTGTACCGGAGGAAATCAGAGATTGGGCATAAATGTATGCTTCTATCATTGCACTCAAGTAAGACTGCATACGTACGAATCTTTACTGCTACAATTCCATTCAAAGAATGTTAACACTTTTGTATCAATATTTTTCGCCCTTTCGGTGGTTCGACCGAAAAAGTTTGATAGTCATTTTTATTCATTTGGTGCTCATGCATATATGAAAATTTCACCCAAAAGGTTTAGTACTGGATCTTCTAATACAATTAAAAAGTTTAAATCATTTCAGGCAATAGAGAGTGCCCTTATGGAACTACCAATGGTAAATGCCTGTGTAGTTTTACCTGAGGGAGAAGAAGGGGAAGACAAATTCCTCGTTACATACATCGTACCTGAAGGACAGACCACCAAGAAGGATATCAGAGCCATACTGAAACTCAGACTTCCATTCTATATGATACCATCATATTTCGTTTTTCTGAAAAGGTAAGTAGGTTAGTAGGTGTTAAGGGTTCTACTAACTTTTCAATGTAAAGAGTAACCCAGAGTGGTCATTTTAAATATTGATGAATCCGGGGTTCCCGGAGATAACATCTGACCATGGGCAAGTAACTGACAAACTTGTGTAAAATTGATTTTTAAATAAAAAATAACGGGCCTCGAAATATCATCCAATATGTAATTAACTAGTTGCCATTATTGAGGTAACTAAACAAATTCCTTACACCACTTAAGGATCCAAGCTCCACTGACAAGGTACACTTGTAGGTGATATTTGGAAAAAACTGTCCTATGAATAAATTCTTATTTCCCTCTATATTTTTGGTTATACAAAAACCTTTATAATCTTTGTACTAGTGTCAGATATATTCTAGTTATATTTTTCTGAGAAAAAATATTGATTATGTGTTGTCATCTTTTGAAAGTCATTTGTCATACAAGCAATTTAATAATTAATCTGAAGGGTAAAGTAAATGACTAAAAATTTACATCCTATTATGATTTAAGCAAAAATGTGTACCATCATACTTTCGATGCATTGGCATTTTAACCATTCACGACATTTCCTTTTAATATGCACTTCTATCACTGAATTGCATATTTTTTGCTGTGTAATGTGGTGTATTGCACATGTTTTTATCAGTGTACAGGATCTAAGAAAAATTGGACCAAATGCAATAGTGTTAAAATGACAATTCCTTAAATAAAAAATCCCCTGTCAATGATAGCATTAAATTACAAGAGCATTTTCAAAAAAACCCATATCAATGACTTGATCGGCTTATTAACCATGTGAAAATTTCAAAAATACAATACCAAAATGGGTATAAAAACGGTTAATTTGGTAATGCTGTTTATCGATATTTCAAAGAGTACCCTCTCATCAGCAGCATTTAATAAAAAAAAATGAAGCAATGATGAATAAACATAGAAACCGATCCCTTTTTGGATTGATGAATTTATTCATTATAGTGAAGAGATATTTGGTTTATGTGGGTTCAAATGTATAGAAATCTTTTAAATATGATTTTAAAACCAGTTACGTTTTGAAAAGTTTCCGGTTTATGCAATGTTCGGTTTAGACAAATTTCGCTGTCATACCATAATTAACAATTTTTCATGCTTGCCTGATGTAGTATACCAATGATGGAAACCACTGGAAAGTTGGATAAAAAGGCATTGCCCATGTTTGTCAAGGAGAGTGAATCAGACTCTGACAATATAGCTGCGCCTAAAACTGACTTGGAGAAACAGATTGCAGAAGTGTGGAGAAAAGTATTAAAGATACAAGATGTTGACATTCAAGACAGCTTTTTTGACCTTGGAGGGTATGCTTTTAACTAAAATGAGTTTAGTCTTGCATGAATGAAGTTTATTTCTTGCACAAAATGTTTGAGTTACTTTTATCTAGTCGTTTAACATGTTGTTACTGCTGTGATTTTAACTAATTATTATAGTATAACTCATATCTAGTTTATTTGACCTTTCATCCTTGTTCATCCTTGAGGGTGAGTGTCTCTGGTGAGCCTAAATTATACCAAACGGGCGTCAGACTAACTTATTAGTCTGCAAATTTGTTGTAATTTTTTTTTTTAAATCACTGATTCAGGAAATAACGTTGATTTCATTTCAGACATTCTCTACTTGCAACAGAGCTGATGATGACCTTGAGGCAGATGTTTGAAATCGACCTTCACGTTAGAGATCTGTTTACATATCCGACGATAGCAACGCTCAGCCAGTTTGTAGAAGCTAAAAAAAACAATGCTTTGGACAAGCTTGAGATGATCCCAAAAGTGACATTAAATCTAATGACTGAAGTAGACAGATATGAACCGATGAGTCTCGTCAAGTAAGGATCCTATTTCTCGCAACACAAATTACTGTGGATTTATTTAATTTTGTTGGTACCAATTTCGTGGTTTGATGAAAAAGGATCAGTTCGTGGATTCTTCAATTCGTGGTTTTCAAGTCAGCGGCATACAGATCAATATTAAATTTTCGTTTCGAGGGATATAAAATTTCGCGGGTCAAAGCCATGCACGAAAACCACGATAATTGATACCCCTTGAATTACGATGAAACCACAGTATTCAATAGCTTTGAACTTTGTTGATATTTGGTTTTAAGACCGCCTGTATGGTTGGCACTGGATGGTGAAGTGTCATTTTTCAGCGAGTTTGACTCTTCTCCGGCACAAACACTGTAATATTGGATTGAAGTTTTAAAAATAGTGTTTTCATGACATCAAAGAACATTATTACTACATAATATTATAATTGTATTTTTACCTGATGAATGTACAAGTCGAACAATACAGAAATTTTATGAAGCTCATTTTTCGCCCCCAGGCCCTTATAGCATTTTGACAATGTGTTGATATCTGGTTCAAATGTGATGCTATTTTGGCTCTGTAAGGAATTGTGTGCTATTATTTCAATCATTAAGATGCTATTGGGGAAAAGTATAAAATACCAGGGTGCATTAGATCATTTCTCGGGATGGGGAGAAGACTGAAACTTAATTATGACTTACTTATAATCAACATATGCTTCATCGATTAAGTCGTCTTGTTTTGCAGTATAGATATGCAGCTAAGAGCATTCTGGAGAACTTTCAATCTCAGCAATGAGCTTCGATTCAAGATCGGTCGAGTTCTTCTCACAGGGGCGACAGGCTTCTTAGGTGCTTTCCTTCTTAAGGAACTGTTACTTCAAACAAAGGTTAGGATATGGTGTATTTTATTATTTATTATTCTGTAAAATGATTCATCATTAAAATAATTTTATTCCTAAAACGACAATAAAAACTTTTTGTTAAAGTCGTCTATATTTTAACTTAATGTTAAAGTACCCTAAACAGTCCTTAAGGTAAATCAATGATCCCTTACTTCTTCATAGACAGCCTATACTGTCCCTCACGAATTTGATATAATTCTTCCATTCCCAATTTTCCTTACATATTGAAAAATGTTATGCAATTACTTCAGTGTTTAAGTGAATAAGTATAAATGTGCTCAGAATTAGTCTGGAATAGAAGAAAATGAGACGAAGAAAAAGTGTATGTGACATAACCTACATCGACCAATGACAATGTAAACACACTGAAAAATAGCCAGCAGAATTCAGTGGAACCAGTGATCGCTCTTTCCCATTTGCTATTGGCCCTAGTTCAAACTTTAATGCACATGATTAACAGTCAATCCTACAACTATGTCAGAAAAACCTTCTTGAGGACATATCATTACTAACATGACTAACTTCTGGAGCTCCTGAGTTCACTCTCATTATGACTAGTTTGATATTCAGTAGTTTTTGTGTTCCCGTGTTTTTTATGTTGTCTGTTTTTTCGTCCTGTTCTTGTTTGTGTTAACTGGTTTTGTCTCTGCACTTTCGGACTTTGACATTCGGATTACCCCATTGGCACCTCTGCTTCTTTCTTCTAAGACAATGAGTATAAACATAAGCATACTGAAAACTCAAACATATTCCCCATGGTACATGAGATTATTTTCTTATGTGTTCACTTGTTTAATACTATTATGATCTTGATTAATGTAAATTCTAAATCCTAAGGTTAAACCCCCACCATCGTAGTAAGTCCTTGGATATATCTGATATTACTTATTCGTAATTTTTTTCAGTGTATGATCAAATGCCTTGTAAGAGATTTACCTGATGTTACTCCAAGTCAAAGAGTAGAGAAGACACTTCAACAGTTCGGTATACTGGCATCTGAAGAGGAAGCAACGGAGCAACAAGTCTTACTACAAACCCTGTTCAGCAAAAGAGTTGAAGTTTTAAAAGGCTAGTTGTATGATCTTTTGTTTTGTTTAAACGTCCTATAAAATTTCGGATAACAAATTATTAGATGGCATATTCTTTAAAAGTCATACATTTTACTTGCCTTAACGCCTGTAGATTAAAGGAACGATGTAAAGGACTATCAATATAAGTTTCCACTGTCCTTTTGTAGACCTAAATAATCATAGAGGGGGCAGCTTGGCACGACATGGGTCTGGTCAAAAGCTTCCCCAGGACACAAGAAAATGGAAATCCTTCCTAAAAAAACTATGTCCTACAAAGAATGGCAGGGTCTAATGTCAAGTTAAATTCATAGTAGTTAACAACTTGAGTTCGCGTTGTTGATTTCTGTTCGGTTGATTTTGTGTTTTGTGTTTCCTCGTGTTGTTTTTGTTCGTGTTTACCGGTTTTGTCGTTGCATTTTCGACTTTTGACACTCGAATGCCCCATTGGTGCCTTTTTTCTTCTTCCAGGTGATGTTGCATTGCGAAACATAGGACTGAATGAAGATGATTATACCTATCTCTGTACAGATATTGATTATATTATTCATGCTGCTGCATATGTGAACCTTGTGTATCCATACGAGGTTTGTCTTCAAATAAGTTAAAAATCACCTACTATATGGACCATGTTGAAATTATGAAATATTAGTATATAATTACTTGCTTTCCTTATATGTGAAAGTAGACATTCTAAAAAATTATAGGTCTGGAGCAATTACATCATTACTTAGTGCTCACATTTCATCTTTATTAAAGAGGTTTATGGAAACATTTTTAAAAATTATTGCAAAATGTGCTGATTTTGACAATTCTGCTTAATTTCTGCAAGATATGCATTTGTGAAAGAGTTATATAAAAGAGAACACAATACTAGTAACTTAATTGGCAAATACTTTCAAGGTTGTACTCAAGGCAACAGACCGTTTACAAGTAGTTCATTTTATATATGACAGGCTTTTCTTGGACCAAATGTCACTGGAACTAGAAATGTTATAAAGTTTGCTTCCACTGGAAAAATCAAACCTATTCATTACATCAGGTAGGGATTGTTAAATAAATATAGAATAAAGGACTTTTGAATCTTTAGATCGAGTTTATCACTGGTCAATGGTGAACACCAAAAGGGTGAACCAATAAACCAGTGATAAACTCGACCTTATGATTTAAAAAGTCCTATATTCTCTTCAACGGTAATCCCCGAGGAACAAAATGTTATTTTTTCGTTAAAAATGTTTTTTGAATGTTTTCTTATTTAGGAACTTTTTTGTGTGCGCACTGATAAAACACGTGCTAAGTCACCTACTGACCTGACAATTTCATCAGCGGCAAACATCAAAGGGAAAATGTAATGATTACCGAAAAGTTCTAGTTCATCTCTTTGAGAAAGGGTTCTTAAGGTCAACATAGATAGATCTTCATTGGTTTTAATCCTATACTTCTATATTTATGTGTTATATTAACCATAATTATATTAAGTGCTGTGACAGTCTTGTTATAAAACTTCTTTAACTTGTGTCATGTGTGCAGTAGGGAAATGGAAAAATGATGAAAATCTGAATGCTTTTTTCTTTAAAAAACTATATAATTTTAAAAATGTGTTCACTTCTACTTGTCTTCGTTAGCTGACAATTTTTAGACCTTATACTTTAGTACGGACGCAGTTTTTCCTAATGGAATGAAGAATTGCAATGAAGATGATACTGTAGAAGAATACCATTCACAATTAACAGACGGATATTCCCAGTCTAAATGGGTTGCAGAGCAGTTGATTAGCAGAGCTGGCCAAAAAGGAATTCCTGTTGTAATTTATAGATTAGGTATGACCATGCAAGGGGTCCTTGCATTCCTATTGACAGAATACTTATTGGCTGATTGCAGCAATTTTAATGATGTTGATAATGATATATTTGCAATTAACTAATATCTGAGTTCACTCTCGTTTCGACTGGAGTTCGCGTTGCAATGACAACATAATTATATGTGAAACTGGATATATATTATGGTTAAGATGCTGTATAATCGAGATATGAAGGTTGAATTACTTTGACGATTACTTACACCTATGATATCTCCTTTATATAGTCTAATAGAAGAAAATGAGATGTGGAATAAGTGTACGCGACACAACCTACAATATAAGTGTAAACTTAAAACATCCACAATGGAAAACAGCCAGCAGCCTTCAATGTGACCAGCGGTCACTGCCTGCTGTTTTTCAATTGGCCTCTTGATTGAAAATAAACTACATACGATTCAAGCCCAATCCTAAAGAACAATGAAAGACCCTCTTATTGACAAAAAAACTATTAATATAAATTCGACTAAATACAAACTTAAGCTTTGTTAAAGAGTCCTGGCTTAGGACAGGAACATTAAAAATGTGGCAGGGTTAAACTAGTTTTTTTTGTGCCAACCTTAATCCAGATGATTATTGTTAAGAAAAAAGATGAAAACTTCTAGTTTTGGGTAGACTTTAGCTATTTCAACAATGTGAGTGTATGATAAAAAAAAAGTACGGGTCTTTTAAATGACATTTTAGCTATAAATGGACATGGTAGATTAGTTTAAATACCGCTAGATTTTGTTAATAAAGCCATTTTATAATAAAATAACAAGATAGTTTAAATTTACTGTAAGAGTTAGCGGTAAAACAGGTAGAAATGAATATTGTAAGTCATAGATGTAGTGGTACATTGTAGGAAATATGTCTGGTGATAGAAATAAAGCATTTTGGAATCCTCAAGACTTTACCTTATTAGTACTACAAGCATGTTCTGCTTTTGGAGTCGCACCAGATGTGCATTGGGACATGGAAATGACACCAGTGGACTTTGCTGCTGAATTTATTGTAAAATGCACATATAATCTGTCGACTATTCTCGGAAGAACTTATCATATCATTAATGATCAACCTTTACATTCAAGGTTTGTGTGATTTAGAACACAATACATAAACCACAGTAATTTTATTGTGGTAGTAAATGTCCAAAAATTGTACACCACATAAGCGAAAGAATTGGATCATATAAACACCAGAGAGGCTAAACATTGGTCATCATTTTATTATTTTTTGCAAATAAATTCCTAATAATTTTCGAAAATGTAATTCTTTTTATTTTCATTTTTCCTGCTCTTGTAAAAATATGTTCATGCAGTGATAGGCAATATGAATGACAATATTGTAACAAAAATATAAATATTTATATTTTAAATCTAAACTAAAATAGTAAAATTGATAATCCTATTTATTTAATTATTTTGAAAAGAGAAATAAGTTAAATCGATGTAAGTTAAGTTTAAAGGGTAAGTTCACGATTTTTGACATATGGTCTTAAATTGTTCAGAACAATGTTTTATAACAGTGTGCAAATTTTTTCTCTCATATCTTAACTTATAACAAAGATATTGGAGATTATTTATTTGAAATAGTCCCCTACTCTACATTAGGGGACTACTTCAGTTAATCAGAATTTCTACTGAGTAGCAAAAAATCATATTAGTTCAAACGTTTAAGTGATCATGTGGTACGTCCAATAACCAACAAAATAATTAAAATAATCAAAAGTCAACAAGATCATTTAATATTTTCAAATTACTTTCTATATAAAAATCTTTTTAAAAACGTTTTATAAATCTATTATCTTTTTCTTTTAAAATGAACTTTATAATCAATTAATTAAAATTAAAATTCTATAATTCAAAGAAATGTTATTTTTATTTACTATTTAGAAAGAAGATGTGTATCTAAATGTAAGCCATTATATTTCATTGAAAATAATTGTGATATAATTATGTAAATTACAGGTCATTCTTTTTCTAATCCCCCACTGGGTTTGCTAAAAGTGTTAATTAATGTGATTTCATTGTCATTGTCTCTCAGCAGGTACCTGTGTAATGTTTAGGTAAACATAAATGTAATTAGTCACAGCTGACTTGGGGTGAAATAAACAGGAAATTCTAATTCTAAAACCAACAGGTGTCAAAACCTAATATACAAACATTTAGAAACAAAGTTTTATGTACTAGATCATTTTATTTTCATTCTAGCAATTAAAACAATAATGTGATTTATATGCAAGATTATCACAACACAACATGCCTTAGATAATTAAAAATGACTTATTTAAATTGATTTTTATACCAAAAAATCATTATTACTAATTAAAGAATAACTCAGTTTTGTTAATTTTAATAAGGATTTTCTATCACTTATTTAAAATGCCATAACATAGATGCACACAAAAATATTATATATTGACAATTCAATAATTAGGTAAATGGTGGGTCACTGTCAAAAGGAGACTTTGTGGTATTCAGATGTTTTGTGTAATTTAAAATGACAGAAACCAAAAGATAAAAATTAAAATTACATTTTTGTCAGCTTATTAAATTGAATATAAAAGTTTAAATGATATAGCATAATTAGATAATACATTAGAAATCATATGACAAATTTTCATTTTTTTGTGAACTTTCCCTTTAACAATAGATTTATTATGTAAAGATTATTTTGTGATGCCTATTAAAGTTACTAAGCACAGCAACTAATTCTATATTTTAAGGTGGGTTTTTGAGTGGATGAACGCCCATGGATTTCCTTTACAGATAATACCATTTGACGAATGGAAGGGAAGGTAATATTATCAAATACATTCTCCATCCATTCTTTCTATTTATTTCTAATAACCTGTTTTCAACAAAAACACGGGGTGTTATATATTAATAAAATATTAATAAACAGCCAAACGTAAAAACCAAAAAGGTCAAGATGTTTTTTTTTTTTTTTTTTTTTTTTTTTTTTGGAATTTCAACAGTTTGTAAATTAATAAATTTGATTCAATGAAGTTTATTGTTTAAATGATAAGATAATGAGTAGTGTATCTTAAAAAGCAATTTTATCATGATTGTAGCTTAAAGCTTCTTTATATATCGTGTATAGCAATATTGAATTTAAAATACAGACATAATGATCGAATAAACAACAAAATTATTTTTTAGTCATTTTTGTCGTTGTATGTTTTAAAAGGGTTTTAGAGGCAGCTAAGAAAACTAACAAAAATGGAAACGGCTTTGCTGTTAACATTCAGAGACTTTTAGAATCCTATCTCATGTAAGTGCAATGTAGACTTGTCTGACACAAATTAAGCAATGAATTTTATTACTTTTCAGTCGTTGAAATTGACGCTTGTAAATTCTTTATTGTTTTAAACATCAGATTTCTCTCCTTTTATCGCACATGGTTGATATCCTCGATGCTGGATTTGGCTTTCCTGTTCGAACTATTTTGGTTTTGAGTACTTTCCGTTCAATACTTTTGATGTTTGACGTTCCAATGTTTTTCATTCAAATGCTGCTGATGAGAGGTTACTCCTTGAAATATGTATATATAACATAACCAAATTACCCGTTTGTATACCCGTTTTAGTATTGATCTGTATTTGTCAGGAATATACATTTTTTCATCTACCCCAACCCCATTGATAACTATTGGAGCTGAGCTAATCAGCATAAAGAAGCAATTGAAAATACATGGAAATACAGTTAAGTCATGTCAATTGAAGAAGCAATTTTTTCAACATTTGCCTTTAATTGAAAGACTTAATAAATACTCAAAATCATTTAATTACTTTTGGCAAGTACAAAAGTGTTAAGTTTGATAGAACTTTGGAGAAATTATTTTTTCAATCTCTTATGAAACTTTGCTGTATAAAAACTATCACAACCAAAAGCTTTATACACCCTTTAATTAAGCTAAGAATAAAATAGGTCTTATAATATTTAATTTTTATAACTTCAAAAACTATATATTTAGTCCTTGATTGGAGGTCAGTGACACATTCAAATTATGTAAAAATACAATATAAAATAATACAGTACTGTTTAGTACAATACACGAACATTACTTATATTCATTTATGTATGTTAACATTTTATAAAACACGTACATCATCTACCATATAAGCTCTATTAACTAATTCTATCTTTAGGTCTGCTGGTTTCTTTGAAAATCTTAGTACCTATAAAACAGACAATTTAAAGCAGACTTTAGACCAGTTTAGCTTAACCTATCCATATACGGACAGTCAACAGCTGGAGGTTTATTTCAAAGAATTAGCAAATCGCAGAGTGGTGATTCGCCATAAACGTCAGTCATCTTTAATTGGTATGTTTTGTAACTTTAAAACATATTTATTTTGCAGTGGTCAATTTTTCGTATTTGATGTTAATGGTGGGTATGTTTTTGTGTTTTGTTTTTTTGTTTTTTGTTTTTTACATTAAAGTTTTGCATTATTTCATTTTGTTCACACGATTTACATTAACAACAAAGATAAAGAGAATTAATACACGGCAAAAATTACGTTTACAGTACATAATTTATGTGCTAGAAAATAAAATATTGGTTGAACATTTTATCATTTCTATAATATTTATGATAAACTTCCTAATAAAAAAATAAATGCCATTAAAGCATGAAATATATCACAGTGAAATATGTGCAATATTTAGTATTAAAACTTAAAATAACTTTGTGAGTAAACGAAACTGTTTTAGCTGATACACTACTTTACATGTTCAATAAAATGCTGATAAGGTAAAAATTTCAATAGGACCATAAACTTAACATCTAAAAATAGACATAGATTATTCCCCCTTTTTATTTCAAGATATAAACAAATTGCAATGGCATCAGGTTTGTAGAAAAGATTAATTTTGTCTTGGAAAATAGTTTTTATATAAGAGATAAATCATAAGCACAGATCTCCTTTTAGGCATTAGTTTATTTGATTTCTCTGTTTGGTGGCTTAAAAAGACTTACTCAAATCTTTTTGTTACATAAAAGTATGTTATACTGATAACAGTGTATGTGTTTCGATCTATTTGTTTTGTCTTTTCTCTTGGACATTGAGATTGATCCTCTAATTTTGTTTTTACCTTTATTGATTCTTTGACTTTTTGTGTTATTGCATTCCATGAAAATGAAATGAAAGAAAAAATTAATATATAAAACTTTCAAAAAATCTAAAACATGTAAAACACGATTGGAGTAAGGTGAATTGTATTTTGTGCAGGTAAAGATTTTAATACATCAAATGCATTTGTTTTGAATATTTTAAAGACATAGAACCTATCATTTTAGCAATTTTGAAAAAATAGTAAAATTCACACTATTTGAAGAATACATTGTAAAACTTTTGAAGAAACTGTTAATTTTTTAAAAAAAAAACTGCCAGAAAGTATTCTTTTCGACGGAAAACTGATGAAAAAAACGCAGTGTCAAAAAAGAGGACAACCTAATTATAGAATGTAAACACTTGCGGGTACTGGTAAACTGAGAAACAAAAAGTCACCAAACGAAACGGAGCTGCACAAAAACAATATCGGTAAAGAAGGAAACGTAAACAGTAAAATTAACAACCGAAATCTGTATTAAGAAAGGAAACGAAATCAAGCGAAACTGGTAAAAAGGAAAATTGAATCGATTTTAGCCGACACCAGTCGTTTTTCTTAATTTACCGATTTCGTTTTCTCTTCGCCTCGTTTGGTTACATTTCGTTTCTCAGTTTAACAGTACCCAGTTTACGAAATGTAAATATTCATGATGGACAATACTTAATCAAAGCGAATAATTAAATTAAGATTATTTTATAGAAAACTGCAAAACATTGAGTTTTTATGTTGGTAAAGAAAAGTTTTAGATAGAATATTTTTAATATATGTACTTATTATTCAATGTAAAAAATTGCAAAATTGATAGTTTCTATGTCTTTAAAGTTTGAATAGAACAAAACAAAATCTATCTTTAAAAATAGTTGTTTTACCGGTATATAGTCAGATATGTTTTAAACTTCTTTTTTATATACTTTTTCTAGCTTCTTCTCTTCTTTATTTGGTTATATGATATTAAAAACGAAAGAATATGGAATATGGGGAAGAAAGACACCATCCACATGTTGATATAATATATAAATAAGTTTATTTCACACTTTAGAGAAGAGAAAGCTAGACGGAAAGGTTGCCATAGTTACGGGTGCATCAAGTGGCATTGGACATGCTATTGCAGTGGCACTATCGAAGGCGGGAGCAAAAGTGGCATTGGCAGCTCGTAGAGTTGACAAGATGGAGGAAATAAGCAAACAAATCTCAGAACAAGATGGAATTTGTATTTCTGTGAAAACAGATGTCACTAAAAGAAATGAGGTAGGTAATACAATTATCACGTGTAAGGCAATGATTACCAGCTGAAGGTTATTCAATCATTGCTTAGTCAAATTTTAAGAAATAACGACTTAGTCAAATCAAAGGAGAAGAGTACAAAAATGTATTTAGTCAATCAGTATTCAATCATGGTAAGATCCAGACCCATGACAATTTAGTCAAGTTTAAGACATTGAGTACTTCGTAAAGTTTAAAACAATATGCTCAAATTGAAACAATGAAGTTTAAGTCAATTGAGTATAATTTGATGTTTACGACAATGAGTTCTGGGTCAGTTTGGAAATATGGGTCTTAGTCAACTTTGGACAAAAACTACTTAGTCAAATTAAACTACACTGAGTTCTTAGTCAAAATTAAGACAATAAGTACTAAGTCAAATTTCAAGCTATGAGTTTTAATCATATTTTAGACAATAAGTACTTAGTCAGGTTTAAGAGAAAAATTATTTAGTCAAATTCAATACATTGAGAACTTAGTCATGTTAAGGACAATAACTACTTAGGCTAAAGACAATAAGTTCTTAGTCAAATTTAAAACAAAGTGTACTTAGTCAAATTGAAGACAATAAGTACTTATAGGTATAGGTTCAATAATAGCTTAGTCGAGTTTTAAGAGTTCTTAGTCAAATTTAAAAGGATTCGTCTAATTAGAACGAGTAAAGCTTAAGACATAATTTGAGTTATTAGTCGAGGTTAAGAAAATATAAGGTACTTTGTCAATTCTAAGACACTGAGAACTTGGTCAAGTTTACTACAATGAGTGATTAAATATTTGAATACTTAGTCATGTTTAAGGCAACCATGAATACTGAGTCAAGTTGAGCCAATGAGTACTTAGTCTAGTTTAAAACAATGAGGTTTTCGTCAAGTTTAAGAGTGATAAATCAAGTTTAAGACAATGAGTACTTAGAACCAAAAAGGCACCAATGGGGCATTCGAGTGTCAAAAATCCGAAAGGGCAACGACAAAACCGGTTAACACGAACAAGAACAGCACGAATAAACACAAAACACAAAATCAACCGATCGGAAACCAACAATGAGAACTCAAGTCGTAACAAGAGTGAACTCAGGTGCTCCGGAAGAGTAAGCGGTTCCTGCCTGGTTTAGCACACTCGTTGTGCTGCTCATTTCCAATTCAGTGTGTCAATCTGCACTCATTTGAGAGATAGAAATCCCATATTTGTCTACGAGTGCACGGTGTCTACCGTAAAATTTCTTGACTGAAGACAGCAACCATGGAGCAACATACCCTGTGTTAGCAATTTCTGTGTCGAACGTGACACTCTGGAAATCGATGTCATTCCCGCAGTCTCTGGAGTAAAGATTCAACTGTGATACGAAACTCCATAAGCCGGAGCGGACAGAATTAAGACACGTTTATGACAATGAGTACTAAAGCAATTCAAAGACCACAGCAAATGTTTTAAATTTTCAAAAACAAAAATACAATTGAAAAGAGTTGTATAAACGTCAGAACTAGTCTCTTCATTGAATTGTTCAATTTGTATTTAATTTAATTTTATTTTATTAAAAAATATGTTTAGAATTTATTTCTATTGTAATCTGCATATAGATTAATATATAAAACAGGTTAAGGAGCTAGTGGTACACACAGAATCTGTCTTTGGTCCAGTTGACATTCTAGTCAACAACGCTGGTGTAATGTTTTACACCATGATGAAAAATTTACACGAAGATGAATGGGAGAAACAAATTGATATAAATTGCAAGGTATTATTTAAGCAAATTAATCTTCAGACCAACATGCGCAGTTCAATTCCATGCAATTTGCATTGCCTAACTGTTGTCTAGCTGCATGCTTACAACAAAATTCAACTACATGTATAGAACTAAGTTTTAAAACTTTTACATATATTTTTATTTAATTTCCAGGTTTTAGATGACGTTGTAATGTTTTATTACACGAGCTATTTGTCTCTAAAAGAGTGACTTTGGTTTTAAATTTAATCTTACATAGGTTTTGCCGTAAACTCATGCCGTTCAATTGTTTCCAAACATCTGTTTCTAGGGTTTTACAAATTGTATCGGAGCAGTTTTACCAGGAATGCTCCAAAATGGTTCTGGACACATTGTTAACATGTCATCTGATGCCGGAAGGAGGGTATGTATTGACTAAAATGATTTGTTTATAATTATTCATTTATACTGGATTTTAATACAAGCTTAAATCTGATGTGAATCCCTTTCCAGTTTGCAGTATGAGAAAGAAGCCTTTGTGGTGCCCCCAATTAAACCTATCTTTAACCACTACAAAAGGTCTTAAACCTGCATGGGGTAATGCTCTTTCTATACATAGGACATCTTTTTTCGTCCCCCAAAGTGCTTATATTCTTTTTGAAATCATCTTTGCTTTCATATGAAATTCACATGAATCTCACGTGAGTTTCACGTGAAATTCACGTGAATCTCACATGGGGCTTCCTTGTTCGAACGTTTTGGTTTTGAGTACTTTTCGTTTTCAACAGTTTGGGAATTTGACCTTCCAATGTTTTGATTTAAATGCTACTGATGAGAGGTTACTCCTTGAAATATCGATATATAGCATATCCAAATTAATCGTTTATACCCGCGTTTTGGTATTTGTAATTTTGAAACCACTGGGCGATAACCGCTGCTGGTGGACCCGAGGTCCCCGAGGGTAATCACAAGCCTGGTCGTCAGACTTGTCTGACACGATTTACCATAAAACTTCTAATATTTTTATGCCCCGCCAACAAAGTTGGGGGGCATATAGTTTTTCGGTCCGTTCGTCCGTCCGTCCTTCCGTCCGTCCTTCCGTCCGTCCTTCCGTCCGTCCTTCCGTCCGTCACACTTTAGTTTTCCGCACTTTTTTTCGACATCCTTGCATATATTCAAAAGATTTTTGGTATGTGAGTCTACCATGATGAGTTACAGGTCAAGTTCGAGTTTCGTTCCGGTCCACTGATTTTGACCTAAATTACGGCCCTTGAACTTAGCAAATTTTGTAAAAATAAGTTTTCCGCACTTTTTTTCCACATCCTTGCATATATTCAAAAGATTTTTGGTATGTGAGTCTACCATGATGAGTTACAGGTCAAGTTCGAGTTTCGTTCCGGTCCACTGATTTTGACCTAAATTACGGCCCTTGAACTTAGCAAATTTTGTAAAAAAAAAAGTTTTCCGCACTTTTTTTCCACATCCTTGCATATATTCAAAAGATTTTTGGTATGTGAGTCTACCATGATGAGTTACAGGTCAAGTTCGAGTTTCGTTCCGGTCCACTGATTTTGACCTAAATTACGGCCCTTGAACTTAGCAAATTTTGTAAAAAAAAAAGTTTTCCGCACTTTTTTTCCACATCCTTGCATATATTCAAAAGATTTTTGGTATGTGAGTCTACCATGATGAGTTACAGGTCAAGTTCGAGTTTCGTTCCGGTCCACTGATTTTGACCCAAATTAGGGCCCTTGGACTTAGCAAATTTGGTAAAAATAACAGTTTTATTTTATTTGCCAGCGGGGCATCAGTGTCATCTTGACACATTTCCTTGTTTTCGCTGAAATTTCCCGATTTTTAAATTCAAAATTGTTTAAAACACCAGGTTTCTTTCCTTGTATTGCACATGGTCGATATCCTCGGTGCTGGATTTGGCTTCCTTGTTCGAACGTTTTGGTTTTGAGTACTTTTCGTTTTCAACAGTTTGGGAATTTGACCTTCCAATGTTTTGATTTAAATGCTACTGATGAGAGGTTACTCCTTGAAATATCGATATATAGCATATCCAAATTAATCGTTTATACCCGCGTTTTGGTATTTGTAATTTTGAAACCACTGGGCGATAACCGCTGCTGGTGGACCCGAGGTCCCCGAGGGTAATCACAAGCCTGGTCGTCAGACTTGTCTGACACGATTTACCATAAAACTTCTAATATTTTTTTCGCTGAAATTTCCCGATTTTTAAATTCAAAATTGTTTAAAACACCAGGTTTCTTTCCTTGTATTGCACATGGTCGATATCCTCGGTGCTGGATTTGGCTTCCTTGTTCGAACGTTTTGGTTTTGAGTACTTTTCGTTTTCAACAGTTTGGGAATTTGACCTTCCAATGTTTTGATTTAAATGCTACTGATGAGAGGTTACTCCTTGAAATATCGATATATAGCATATCCAAATTAATCGTTTATACCCGCGTTTTGGTATTTGTAATTTTGAAACCACTGGGCGATAACCGCTGCTGGTGGACCCGAGGTCCCCGAGGGTAATCACAAGCCTGGTCGTCAGACTTGTCTGACACGATTTACCATAAAACTTCTAATATTTTTTTCGCTGAAATTTCCCGATCTTTATATTCAAAATTGTTTAAAACACCAGGTTTCTTTCCTTGTATTGCACATGGTCGATATCCTCGGTGCTGGATTTGGCTTCCTTGTTCGAACGTTTTGGTTTTGAGTACTTTTCGTTTTCAACAGTTTGGGAATTTGACCTTCCAATGTTTTGATTCCATTGCTACTGATGAGAGGTTACTCCTTGAAATATCGATATATAGCATATCCAAATTAATCGTTTATACCCGCGTTTTGGTATTTGTAATTTTGCAAACGATGTCAAGAGAGAAAGTCGGTATATTGGTCCTTGATTTTTTTTATAAAGATAAAACTTTGGTTTAAGCTTAAAGAAAAATACAAAAGGAGCACAAGTTCATTATAGCACTAGGATTTTCCTGTAAGTTATAAACACGAAATGCCTTAAATTGGTGAGATAGATTACACATCAAATCATGAATAGTCAGATCAAAATTTCAATACCCCAAAATTTTAATTGTTCCTTTTTAAATGTTAACCCAATTCTACCACTAGGGTTTCCCCGGTCTGGCTGTCTATTCAGGAACAAAATTCTATGTTGAGGGGCTCTCTCAGGCATTGAGACACGAAGTCAGTGGTAGTGGAATCAGAGTGACGTGTATACAGCCTGGGGATGTCAGGACGGATTTACTCACTTATTCTACTGACAAGGAGGTAATGAAAAACTCTTTTGCATTATTACAATCTCTTTTCTAATAAGGAGGTTACACACTGACCCCTTAAATTGGTAAAGAGAGAACCAACCATCAGGGATTATTAATTGAAAACAGGAAAATGAAATGTAGACAACTGTATATTAAGAGTACATTTATAACTTTATATGATAAAACATATTATTTTGGTAGAAATGAAAAAAAAAACTTTTTTTAGAATTTTCCGATTTCTTTGAGTTTTTTTTATTCTCTAATTCGTGTTTGTTTGTTTTTGCATCTTGTACAAAACCTAACTACTGCAAACGTAACAAAAAAAACAAGTAGGGTGAATCAAAATGATTTCCTTGAATTCACTTTCTTTTTTATCATTAGGCACAAGAAAAATACGATGGCAGCAATTCGTGTAAAATTTTGGAACCTACAGACATTGCTAATGCTGTTGTTTATGCTGTATCTCAGCCAGACTATGTGGGTGTCAATGAGGTATTAATAGAACCCAGAGAAGCACCGATCTGATGAAATGAACAGAGTTTCTAAATATTTAATGGGGTCTTTCAACATTGTTATGCTTCTGGTTATCAGAAGTACATGTAGACAAATTCAAAACGAAGCAATCAAATTACCGTATATATGACTTCTTATTTGTTAATTCTACTGCATACCTCAGAAATCTGAGTTGTTGAATGATTTGTTATAAATTCATATATGATATTTTATAATAAAGACAAAATAGATCGATGTGTTTTATCATATAAAACCGACATATTACATCATTTTTTTACTATGCTAGTATATTATTTCTTACTATTATCGTGAGGTAATTAATCGTGCATCTCCAATGGTACTGCTGGTGTTATAGACAGTCATTCTGGTGTATCATTTGACTTGCCTATACCTAGTATATCCGCAACGGTTAGCAGCTTATACTAACTTAACACACTGATAACCTGTTTATCTTTTCTTTCATTAATGGAAGGTGAAAGTTGAATAGGAAGGGCTTTGTAAACATACTACAGTGGCAGAATGAGTACTCTAGTACATGGTCCCACAAGATAGTATGTTGTTTACACAACTTATTACGTTGTTCAAACAAGATAGTATTTTGTTCTCACAAGATAGTGCGTTATTCCCACAAGATACGGTAGTATGTTGTTCCAAAAGATAGTTCGTTGTTCCCACAAGATAGTTCGTTGTTCCCATTAGAAAATATGCTGTTCCCATGAGATTTCTGTAAACAAATTACATTAATCAGAATTGGTACTCTAGTACATGGTCCCCACAAGATAGTATGTTGTTCACACAAGATAGTATGTTGTTCCCACAAGATAGTATGTTGTTCACACAAGATAGTATGTTGTTCCCACAAGATAGTATGTTGTTCACACAAGATAGTATGTTGTTCCCACAAGATAGTATGTTGTTCCCACAAGATAGTATGTTGTTCACACAAGACAGTATGTTGTTCACACAAGATAGTATGTTGTTCACACAAGACAGTATGTTGTTCCCACAAGATAGTATGTTGTTCACACAAGACAGTATGTTGTTCACACAAGATAGTATGTTGTTCACACAAGACAGTATGTTGTTCACACAAGATAGTATGTTGTTCACACAAGATAGTATGTTGTTCACACAAGACAGTATGTTGTTCACACAAGATAGTATGTTGTTCACACAAGACAGTATGTTGTTCACACAAGATAGTATGTTGTTCACACAAGACAGTATGTTGTTCACACAAGACAGTATGTTGTTCCCACAAGATAGTATGTTGTTCCCACAAGACAGTATGTTGTTCACACAAGACAGTATGTTGTTCACACAAGATAGTATGTTGTTCACACAAGACAGTATGTTGTTCCCATCAGATAGTATGTTGTTCACACAAGACAGTATGTTGTTCACACAAGATAGTATGTTGTTCACACAAGACAGTATGTTGTTCACACAAGATAGTATGTTGTTCACACAAGATAGTATGTTGTTCACACAAGACAGTATGTTGTTCACACAAGATAGTATGTTGTTCACACAAGACAGTATGTTGTTCACACAAGATAGTATGTTGTTCACACAAGACAGTATGTTGTTCACACAAGATAGTATGTTGTTCACACAAGATAGTATGTTGTTCACACAAGATAGTATGTTGTTCACACAAGATAGTATGTTGTTCACACAAGATAGTATGTTGTTCACACAAGATAGTATGTTGTTCCCATTAGAAAGGATGCTGTAACCTACAAACTACAGTCATCAGAAATAGTACTCTAGAACATGGTCCCCACAAGATAGTATGCTGTTCCCACAAGATACATGTATTACTTTATTCCCATAAGATATCATGTTCTCACAAGATACTAGTAGTATGTTGTTCCCACGAGATAGTAATATGTTGTTACTTTGTACCTTGTTCTCACAAGATAGTATGTTCTCACAATTTGTTACGTTGTTCCCACAAGAAATTGCGTCGTTCCCACAAGGTATATACTATTATGTTCTCACAAGATGATGTTTTGTTCTCATAAGATTGTATGATGTTCACACAAGATAGTATGTTGTTCCCATTACATAGTATATGTTGTTCACATAATGTACCTTGTTCCCACTAGATAATTCGTCTCTCAACTAATATACCGGTATTGTTCCCAATAGTTAATACCTTTTTATATGAAATATAAGATTTGGTGACGTGCTCCATCTCAGAAACTTGAGAAAATGAACACAGCGGATTCTAGGAAGTCCGCTGAATATTTAGATCTGCATTTTGAAATAGACTCTCAATGAAAATGTTCAATACAGTTCTATGACAAACGTGATGACTTCAACTTTCCCTTCTTGTGTAGCAACATTCTGACCGCTCCATCTTATGGAGTTTACGTATCACAATTGGTTCGTTATCGTGGAGCTTGTTGGACTTACATCAATTTCCTTAGCAGAGCGTCACGTCTGACAAAAATTGCTTACACAGGGTTATGTTGCTTCTCGGTTGCTGCCTTCACTAGAAAAATTTAAGAAAGACATCATCCGCTCATAGGACAAATATGGGATTTCCATCTCTCAAATGACTGCATATGTTTATTTGTCATATGATTTTGTTTTTACCGGATTCATGGGATTTTGGCACACTGAATTGATGGTTGATAGCGCGACGGGTGTGCTAAAGCAGCTAGTAGGAACTACTTACTCTTAAGGAGCTCTCGAGTTCACTCTCGTTACGACTTGAGTTCGCGTTGTTGATGGCTATTCAGTTGCTTTTGTATTTCTGTATTTTATGTTGTCTGTTTTTCGTCCTGTTCTCGTTGGTGTTGACTTGTTTTGTCTCTGCCTTTTCGGACTTCTGACATTCGGATGCCCCATTGTTACCTCTACATTGTTCCCATACAATAAGCTATAATGTAGAAAAAGTCATCGTTTAAGTACTTTGTTAGTTTCATTTAACACACGAGTAGACAAATATCATTGAGTTATTAATAAAGTATCAACAAGATTGCTCCGCGTGGCCAATGTCCCCCGCCGCCGCATTAAAGTTGAAAATTGACTTAAATTTGAAGACTTAAAATGGCAATACGATATGATAACCTCCAAATCATGACAAATAATCGTACAAAATTTCATCAAAATCTGTGCTTATAAAATGTTCCTATGATCTAAAGTGATAAAGTCTCATAACTATAAAATTTGTCGAATCAATATGGCGATGCGATATGATCAACTACATATGACTAACAAGCCAACAAAGTTTCATCAAAATCCGTTGAGCGGTCTCAGATCTCAGAAGAGTTGCGTTCACAAAGTGTTCCTATGACCTAAAATAAACAAAGTCGATAAAGTCCCATAACTCCTATAAAATTTGTTGAATCAAATGGCGGTGCGATATGATCAACTACTACATATCATGACAAACAATCCTACAAAATTTCATCAAAATCCGTTGAGCGGTCTCAGAGGAGTTGCGCTCACAAAAGTGTGACGGACGCACGGACGGACGGACGCACGGACGAAGACCATTACTAGGTCCCTCCGTCGCGTTGCGGTGGGGGACAATAAATATGCGTTTTAATAATGGCCCAGTTATATGTTCAATGTCTGTAATAAAGGCCTCGAGGTGTTTGTCGAGTGCTATTACAGACTCCGAGGGCCATTATTGCCGGCCGAGAACATATAACGGGACCATTCTATAATCACCCATTTCAAAATGGAAATGCACTATGTTGTGACAAAAATTATTTCGAGAGGAAACAGCACATTATCTTGTGGGAACAAAATACATTTTTGTGGGAACTACATCATATCTTATGTCAACATACTATCTTGTTAGAACTACATAATATCTTGTGTGAACGGCGTACTTTTTTGAAACTACATATTTTCTCGTGTGAACAACATACTATCTTTTTGAAACTACATACTAAAGACTTTATCTCGTGTGAACAACATACTATCTTGTTAAAATTACATACTATCTCGTGTGAACAACATAATATCTTGTTGGAACTACATACTATCTCGCGTGAACAACATACTAGTACTATCT
The DNA here is from genome assembly GCA_963971305.1 of Arcuatula senhousia. Classification (NCBI taxonomy): domain Eukaryota; kingdom Metazoa; phylum Mollusca; class Bivalvia; order Mytilida; family Mytilidae; genus Arcuatula; species Arcuatula senhousia. Next base: position 6,597,629 of record OZ020312.1, on the reverse strand, counting down.
ATTTGGAACTTCATTCTATCTCGTGTGAACAGCGTACTATCTTGTTGGAACTACATACTATCTCATGTGAACAACATACTATCTTTTGTGAACAATTAAGACACTATCTTGTGTGAACAATTAAGACACTATCTTATGGGAACAAGGATTATTATCTAGTAGAAGTAAGATATTTTCCTTTGAAAACAATTCTGTCGCTGAACAAACTGCAGTATGCTGTGATATTTTTTTTGTGAGGAAACAGTATATTGTCTTCAGAGAACCATACTTTTTGAGGGAACAACATATAACACCTTAGGATAGCCTGTTTTGGCTTTATTTTGTTACCGTGCATTTTTGTCCAACTCTTTTATAAGAATAAACGATAAAGAGATGTGGAATAAGTGTACGCGACACAACCAACATTAAAGAAACGGCAATTTAAAAAATCACAATGGAAAACAGGCAGCAGTCTTCAACATGACCAGAGGTTACTGCTCGCAGTCTTGCATTGGCCCAAGACTAAAAATACAATACATAAGATTCAAACAAATCCCTAAATTATCAACGAAAGACCCATTTCTGGACGTAGAACAAAGAACAGATAGTTTACAGGGACAAACAAAAGCTTTGACAAGTCTGCTTTCAAAGGAAGAGGGGATAAATCAGAAACCAATGCTGCACAATTGACGATTGTCTGCTTAAAACACGTCCAACAAACTAAAAGAACAAAAATTTTGTCTATACGAAAGTCATTTCGATTATTCTCTCAACGTAGCTGCAGACCTATATCTAAGTATAGTCACGACGTTAAACTCCCCGGTCAGTCAATTATTTTCTGCCTATACATCGCTAAGACGCGAGCTTTAAATTCTTCTTAACAAGCTGTATCTATCAAGATACAAAGTGTACAACAAATTGTTCTATTTATAGATGAAAATGATTTAGATTGGAGAAAATAAATAAGGTTCTTTTGAAGTGACACAATTTCTAATGTACACATGTTGGCTGTATTATTTCGCCGTCAATATCTGTCAGCAATCTGAAAGGGGTTAATGTGTACACTTGGACAACCCAGCTTTTAGGCGTTGTTAATACATTTATCAGGGAAGGAAATGATGTATCTCGCAATTAGAGGCAGATAACCTTTGAACCTTATCCTTATAATCTGGGTTGGAAAGAAAACGTCTACGAAAATCGAAAACGTGTGTACACCTCCTTCACTCGGCTAACTGAGAACTCGGTCTGTTGGTTTTAATTACTATGGAGGCTATATGGGAAATGGGTCTGTTGGAGAGTCGGCTATAGGTCTGTTGTGAGTAAAATCCAATGGATGAACATAAATTTTTTTGAACAAAGATATTTTTGGCAAAATATCAATTAATTGTCAAAACACAAAACCTTTCAACCAAAATGATATTCATTTGACCACATTTTCAACTTTCCACAGAGTCAATTTGTTATAACAGTGTTCGATAAAACGAAAAGGCGAGGTGGTGGTATGCTCAAATATGGTAACTATGAATGTTTTTTTTAACAAATAAACAGATTTTTACACTTTTTAAATATAAAAAGCGATTCGAAAGGTTTTCTTCAGTGTAAAAATAAAACATTCAAACAACAAAAAGTGATTTTATGTTATAATGTTATAAAAAATGAGTTTTTTCATTGAAAGGTGCCTGCTATAGTCTGTTGGTGAGTCGGCTAATTAATTTTAAGTCTGTTGAGACAGGGGCGGATCCAGGATTTCGTCAGGGGAGTGTCACCAAATGATAAAAAGCCAAAAAGTTCAAGATTAAGAAACAAAATCATTCTAATACTTATACAATATAATTATAGCATATTATATCATGTTCTTGTAGTCATCTTATATTTGCTTTCTTATTTGTATATGTATGTCTTTGTCACAAACTGTACATATGTTTAATGAAAAATAAAAGTTATTAAGATGGTGATCCCCCCTGTTAACTAACATGCTTAGCATTAAACAAAATATAATTTTACCTTTGTAAAGTCGGTAATATAGTTCTTTTGTTAGAGTATTATAATTTAAGTTCGTGCAGTCGCACGTGCAACCTCCGAAGCGGCCCCTTTTCAGCTCAAACGGGAAAATGTCAAACTGTGTGTTGGATTGTCATGAGCCAAGCTTAAAAAGTGACAATATGGAAAAAAGAGCAAGGAAAAAGCAAAGACGTATTCAAGAGGCCATCAAATGTCATATGTAGATCTTTCTATGGTGATAAATTACTGAAGCAGGTTGCGGAATTCTTTCAAAACTCCCAAGAAGTACGATTTCGGCGGCTATATCAGTGAGATAAACATGAAATGGATGACACAACGAACATGAAATGGTGATGGAGGAAATACGAAGTCAAGGGCAATCAGGGAAGAAAGTTTCTTTTTCCTCTGGAAAACTTAGGATTGATGGATACGAACGTGCAAATCAGCTTCCTGTATGAGTATCCTACATATCCTACTATTAGCGAAACCTGCAACAGGGTTCTTTAATGTGCAAGAATGTTTCCCAACACGGTGCAACACTATGGTTTTCCGTCAGGTTTTCCGTATTATAGCCTTACTAGTCGACGGTGATTGATATGACATGCAGGGTTGCATGTCTCATTCAACAACCTGGTGCACACATCCCAGTAAGGTTTCTGAACGCTTTTTAGTGGACCTATACCGACAAGATTTAGCGCTGCTGTGGGCCTATTTTCCAGCGGAAACTGGACGGGTTTTTGACAACCAGAAAGTCGGTCCCTCGTTAGAGAAGCAAAGGTGTACCAAAGGGGTAATCAGTATCATAAAACCGTTAAGACAAAGACAAAACCGGCAGACAAAAAATCATCACAACAAAACAAACCACATAACAACATAAAACACACACACATAACAACAAAACCGCATAACTCAGCAACGCGAAATCAAGCCAGTCGAAACGAAAGTGAACTCAGGTGCTCCGGAAGAGTAAGCAGTTCCTGCTTGCTATACAGCACACCCGTCACGTTGCCAAATATTCGAGAAAGGGTCATTAATAGACAGATAGACAGATGATGGTTGAACAAAAATATCGACACTCATTGCGTTTTATGCCCGTGAACACGTACAAATAAGAATATAATGTTTTAGGGGCAAGGTTTCGTCAAACTTTTTTATGCATAAATGCAACTATAAATGAATTTATAATTCCTAAAATTTCTGAACAGTATAAACATGGCTCAAATATAATTTCGGAAAAAATTAGAATTTATGCAGAACTTTTCATATGCGAGTACTTTACGCCGTTTACAAATTATACAATTTGAAGAGATTCTTTATGCCATTATTGAAAACGTAGATTTTTAATGTTATCTATCAAATCACTGATCAAAAGAACTTAATTAATAAAAGGTAAAATGAGTGTTGTCACAAGCGTACATTGTAATTAACCTTTGGCATGTTTATTTAGCAATTAACATGTAGCTAGCCAGTGTGTGACCGATTTATATAGAAAGTGCGCCAGTGAAACCATACTTGTTAACCTCAGGGGGGTGTCACGTGCACCGGGTGACACCCCCTGGGTCCGCTACTGTGAGAGTTAATTAGCTGAGATAGAATGATTGCAAGTGACGTGAATTAGGATTACAATTTTATATTGTATTAATTCAAGTGTGAAATAATTTGTAATTTCGGGGTTTGATTTTTTGCAATTATGAACAAGATATGTGTATTTAGGAACCGACCATTTGATTTTTATGGGGGGGCTATGGTGAAATTTGGAATAAAAAGCCAAGGTTGCAAATCCAGAAATAAAAAGACAGGACAGTGCTTTGAATAAAAAAGGGCAGGATGCCAGTTTTGGCTGAAAATTTCATAAAAGCTTTAATAAAAAAATCGGGGCGCACAAGCGCGCAAAAAAAAATAAAGTCTCAGCTTTTTCCGAAAATAAAAAGGCAGGACGAAGCTTGGTTTATTTTTGGCAGTTGCCTTTTGTTTTGGTCAGAAAAATAGTGAAAATGCCATTTGTCCGGCTCTTAAGAGAATGCAAAGAAAGATTTATTTTTTTGTTAGGAATTGGTTTGCACAACTGATAAAAAATATAAAAAGAATATTTAATTTTGTTGGTTAGTAGAATACCATAGAAACTTATTTACATACATCTTGATAATAATGTATTTTAGAAATGTAAAATCTACATTTTTTTCATATCAATCTGTGAGCATATGCTGATTACCGAGCTCCCAAAATTATGCTTTGCGTTAAACCTGAGTTTTGTTAAAAAGGGAGTAGATGATCTACATTTGTAGGAGGATAGGATCGGTAAACACCTTGTGATGCTATAGGATGAAACTGTATACAAAATATTAGAACTCTATGTCATGAAGTTGATGAGAAAACAGTGACCGAAATTTTGCGTGTATGTCGATTATGTTTAAAACCCAAGTATTCGTTAAACAGAAAATAGAAACCTAGAAGCATGAAATCGGTATACACCATAGGGTAATATAGGATAAAGCTGTATACAAGATATAATACCCAAACCTCTATGTCATGAAGTGCTGAGAAAACTGTGAGGAAAATTTTTCATGAATGTACAATAAGTGTAAAAACCGAAGTTTTCGGTTAACAAGAAGTAGACTTAGGAACATAAAATCGAAATAGACTATATGGCACTTTAAGACAAAGAAGTTTACAAAATATCAGACCTCTACCTTATGTAGTTGCTTGAAAAACTGCGACGGAAATTATGTTACGTACGAACGAACGAACGGACGGACAATTTGATAAAGGTTAAACAGTATACCGCTCTTCTTTAAAGCGAGGTTATAATTATAAGTATTAAGTATTTAATAGCATGGTTAAAATTAATGATTTTAAATTAGTATTTTTTACTTGTACATATTTATACAGTATTATAAGGGCTAAAACATGCCTAAATTAGAACAAATCTGGTCAATCATAGATTATCATATGGGAAAAAACAGACCGAACGAACATCCCCACCCACCCGCTTGGGTAGTAACAGACTGTTAAAATTCTGGGTTTTTTTTCTATGCACGTATCATGTATGCTTTAAAACAATTGCCACATATTATACTTTGGAGGTTGGAATGGTTTTTGACCATGTTTGCAATACAAAGGCAGTTGGCATAGTTATAATTAGTTATATTGTTCTTAACTTTCCTTCTAAGACCGGTGTTTGAATTTTTTTTCAGTATTTTAGGGATAAGCGTCTCTTGTTTAACGTCTTCATCTTTGATTTTCCTTTCTTTATTTTTTCCATATATACTTTCTGTTGGAATAGTTCATTCTTTTTCTTTTCATACTGAACTAGTCAAAGCAGCCACGCTGCATATCCCCGCGCTACTCTGGTGTTTGATAGTATAAGAGCAAATAATTGAAAGAAATAAACTAGGACTATAATGAGCATTATTAGTACTATCAAATGTATATGCATTAACATGAGAATTTTCCTTGGTAGTGGGAGTGATAGTAATGTAAATAATTATGCATGACGAAGGAATAATGTGCCCTTTGGCTACCTATGCAGCCAAGCCCCTAGGGGCCATATCAAAATTCCGAAACCTTCGGCAGAATCTACATCCATAGTGCAACTACTGAGCCAAGTTTCAGTTCGTTATTCCAAATAACCTGGGAGGAGTTGCGTGACGAAGGAATTATGTACCCTTAGGCTACCTATGCAGCCCAGCCCCTAGGGGTCATATCAAAATTTCGAAACCTTCGGCACAGTCCCCACCCACAATGCAATCTATGACTTTCAACTCCTAGTGGTTACAGAGATTATTCTGGACATTAACGCCATACGTACAGACGTACATACGTACATCAAACAGCAAAACATTATCACCGCGCTTTCGCTAGCGCGGGGATAAAAATTAATGGTAAGCTTGATCAATCAAACCGATATGCTTGTTATAACGCGATTAATATTAATTTTACGTCTTTTCTGTGACTAAACAACCATCACTACGAATATATACGCTTTATATCACTGTGTAAGATTATTTCTATTTGTTAAAATGTGTGTTATACGACAAATTTAGTATGATTTACTCTCAACAGACTGACCAACAGACCGAGTTCATTATAGCCGACTCTCCAACAGACCCAATTTTAGGAAAAAACATAATAAATGCCACAAAAACGTATGTCTGTCGTTTTTTTTCCCCTTATACGTACAGATATATGTCAAACATACATGATATACAATTTAAGTTTCTTTTTTTGTAAGGCTTTCAACTTAATTCTAGCAAAACGCTATAATGTTAACATTTTTGTATGACAAAATTGGTAGAAATATCTCGATGAGTAACACACCTTTCCATCATTTGTAGCTTACCAATGTAAGCTACCGAGGAAAATAATATATGAATACGTTCAGTATTCAATATTGTTTTGCTCAACATAAATTGTTTTTTTATTAAAGAAAGTAAAAAAGAAATATTTAGTAAAATATACTGACCTTGTTATGTTTTTCTCGATAGTACTTGACCAACAGACTTTAGCCGACTCTCCAACAGACCCATTTCCCATATAGCCTCCATGTTAAATAAAACCAACTGACCGAGTTCTCAGTTAGCCGAGTGAAGGAGGTGGTGTAGGCAAGAACTAATTGAAACAACATATCAAATTCTGTACACTTACCCAGGACACAGCACTCATAACAGTACATATGTATGTCATACAAACAAGTAAATCTGTGACCCAATGCTCACTAGTGATACCCCCGCTCCCCAAACTATGTCATGCATACAAGTTTAGATACTCGGTAAACATGCAGGAAATAGTTGACCTAGGAATATAAAATAGCTATACACCATATGGGACTATAGGATAAAGCTATATGCAAAATAAAAGACCTCTATTTCTTGTAGTTGCTGAGAAAACTTTGACGAAAATTTTGCATTCATGTTCACTATGTGCAAATATCAAAGTATTCGGTAAACAGGAAGTAGTTGACCAAGGAACATAAAATCGCTATACACCATATGGGACCGTAGGATAAAGCTAAATTCAAAATATCAGACCTCTATCTTAAGCAGTCGCTGAGAAAACTGTGACGAAAATTTTGAATGTATGTACACTATGTGTAAAACTTAAGTATTCGGTAAACAGGAAGTAGTTGACCTAGGAGCATAAAAACGGTATACACCATATGGTTCTACAGGAGAAATCTGTATGCAAAATATCAAACTTCTTTCTCTTGTATTTGCTGAGAAAACTGTGACGAAAAGTTTAAATGTATATACACCGTGGTAAAAACCTAATTGTTCGGTAAACAGAAAGTAGTTAACCTAGGAGAATGAAATCGGTATACACTATATGGTTATATAGGAGAAAGTTAAAGCAAAATATCAGACCTCTGAGTAAAGTAGTTGCTGAGAAAACTGTGACGGAAATTATGTTACGGACGGACGAACAAGGGTTAAACAGTATGCCCCACTCTTCTTTGAAGCGGGTGTATAAAAAGGCCAATACACTACCATACACCAGAAGGAAAACAGACAAACTCACAAGGCAAGTGTACCCTCAACGCATCATAGGCCAATGCACACATAAATTCACGAAATACTCCCCCGAAAAATTTCACACTATCTCGGTATCTGGAACCCTTAATTATGGTACGAGGCCATACTAGTTGGTACACTTACCTGTTTGGGATATAGCCAACCCTTACCAAGTTCCACACAAGCAACCCTTATCTGTCCAAAATACAATGCCAAATCCTGTTTACAGAGAGCAAAACGTGGGTGTGGCACGTTGGAAACCAACAAACTGTAAATTTTGCAGATCACTGGAAAGGGGGAGAGTTGGGTATAAGTAGGGGCGGAAAAGTAAGCCTATATGGTGCACTCTTTGGCGGTCCATAAATGGATCTTTAACGTGCATGTATTGTGGCCCTTTCCACACCCATTGGCATACTGTTTTCAAGTTTGCGGTCAGGTTTTCCGCTTTATAGCCGGATGGCCCCGTCATTCATAATGACAGGGCTGCCCAATTCTACAATCTGGGGCACTCATCCCAGTTGCTTTATGGAATAAGCGGCCTGATCCGAAATCTGAACGCTCTTTAGTAGGCTTGCAATGTAATAGTAGTTCCTAGTCCTTTTCAAATATACAATTCCAACTCTTCTTTTATACTTAACATAAACACATTTAAAATTTGTAGATTATCCCATCTATCAGTACTTTCAGTACTTTGATAAATCAAGAGTTACTTCTGAATAGATGAGCAGCAACTGCTATCAATTTTAAAAGAAGCAAATAAGTACCAATGAAGCATTCAAATGGGTAGACATAATTAATTGATAAAAAGAAAACAGAAAGAATCACACAAAACAAACTTCAATCAGCAACATAAACCCAAGTCGTAATGAGAGTGAACTTCGGAGTTCTGAAAGATTAAGCAGTTCCTACTTGTAGCAACACACCAGTCAACAATAATTCAGTGCATGCAACTTCGGCGGAAACTTTGTTGTACGGTGGGATCTAATACACAAGTGGACATCTCTGGTTGTGCAGATGCAGACAAATTTGACTTGGGTGAGTTTTATGTTTATTTCACTAAAGACTCAAATGACCATCAAGTGAAGCTTGTTATGGCCAAATTTACTTGTGGGGATTTTGTCAAGAAAACAAAGCAAGAGCAAATAAAAGCAATAATGATGTTCTTCACATTTTTAATGGCAACAAAGTAAATGAAATGACATGACAGAATAAAATGCTATTGAACATAATGCTCTGAGAAAGTCACTAAATCCGCTTCCCTTTTTGTATAAAAGCACTTTGAACAATCTTTATACATTTCTAGTAAATAGCGAAGTAGCACTTTGAACAAAAATAAGATTTTGTATGTTGTTGAAATTTTCTTTAACTGATATTCTTAAGAGGCTTCTTTGAAACGAGTAAAATTTTGTTACAAATTCACCAACGTTTATGAAATGTTCTAAAACTTTCTACTAATTAAAACATAAATTTTAATCTGAACTGGATTTGTGACTGACAAAAACAAAAACAGCAACATACAAAAATAAAGAGGAACATTGATATCATACAATAGAAAATAACAATAAAATTTTGCACTTGCCACATGCACTCATTTTGTATATAAAAAATGACATGTATTGTACAAGTATATTACACATTACTATACACATATATATACCAATTGTTCTGGTTAAGAAAACATGCTTTAAGTTGAGATTTTGTGTAGATTTTTTATTCAAGAACTATACTTGGTGTTTGAGCTAGCATCTGATCAGCATTAAAATTGACATTTTTATTCAGTCATATTCATGTTTCACAATTCCCAAGGTTTTAAAGTTCTACAGGACCAAATAAAATTTATCATTTTTTACATTAAAAAAAATGGAAAAAAAGTATGAATTTATAATCAAAATAATTTTTGCAATACAGACTTTTTATCAGATTGGACATCACTGATTTTTTTCAAGTATATTAATAATCAAGTTGATCAATAAATCACTTCATGCTTTTTAACCCAAGTTATTTATTTAAACCAAATATATCCTAAGGGTTAAATCAGAGCTTAGCTGATTGTTTTAACTGGTACACAGACTAGAGAAAACTTCATTAAATACTTAAACAACCATATACCCTTGTGCTCAGCCAAATCACTCATGCATAACAATTATGGAATTAACTATCAAAAGCTTCCCAGCTAGACATTGAGTAGCAGAGCAGAGCATGTTTAATATCGAAATAGTCAAACTATCTTGATGGACAATACACCCTATAAATTTGAGCCATATTTAGTACAAACAACTTTAATAAAAGTTAGCTTTGATACACATCAATGTTATGTCTATTCAAGAATATGAGGTCTTTACAAAAGTATAAAGATTGACACAATTAAAAGAATTTGTTCTTATTACTTGAAATATAGTCGATCAACTAACATTCATTTTTTTTAATTATCAGTTGTGACAGTTCATTTTAATCTTTTTTCAAATTTCTATAGACAAAAGTTTATGTCTTTTGAACACATTATATTTAGAATTCAATGTGTACATGTATTTGACTTAAAATTTAATATATAATGCTTCTAGAAAAGAGCCCTATTATTACACCATAAGCTGGGACAATAAATAATTTTAACAACTTATTTTGATACATTTACTAAACAGTCACAAGTTGCATTCAATTAAAAACGTTAACAAATCTCAAAAGTGCTTCTGACCCCTCAGGTCAAAGTGCAGAGTTCTCTCCCCTTTTTAAAAATCCTGACTGATAATTAGTCTATCACATGAATCAGCAATAAATAGCTTTGTTTAATGTCCTAGATTTTGACATTAGTGTCCTAAATATTGACATCATCAATCTATATCCATGTCAGGTTTTGGCTCTGTTTTTGGTGAACCTGCCGTCGTCTCTTCTGTCTTCTGGTCCGTTTCCATTTTCTCGCCCTCGGTTTTGTTATCTTTTTCGTCCTTTTTCTCGTCTTTTGGAGGTTCTACTTTAGGTTTGGGTTTGTTAATGATAGGATTGCATGTAGAGTCAAGAGACTGAAAAGTATAATGCAAAATATTAATTTCAAATAAATACAACAAGTCAAAGTGATATTTATCTCAATTCATACACAACACAATAATTTTTGTTCGGATGAATCATACTAAATCATAAAAGTAATTTTCTTAAGACGATCTTTAGTGTGCAGAGAAGCAATTTTGCAGTCTCTAGCATAGAGAAACAAACAGAATCTGATGGTTGTACTATAGCACTTTCAGAGTTCACTCAAGATCAAGTTATTGTTTATATACTCATGGAAAAAAGAAACTGTGCATGTCTATTGAAAATCAATTGTACCCATATTTCTCTTAATCAGAAAATCGTAAAAAATGCAGTTATCGAGTTGAAATTTTCACTGAATGTCGAGTGGACCATGCAGATCATTTTTGGATAAAAATCCGAAATTTGTGCAATTTCAGTTTCTGAGATTCAAAAAACCACTTTTTTAACCCAAAAATGAAAAATCAAGATTTTCAATGAAAATTAAAGCTGTTAACTTTCAACCACTGAAAGAACAATCGTTTTGGGTGAAAATCAGCAGAGAAAACTTTATTTCAAAACTGTGCATTTTTTCCAAAGTGTGATTTTGTGAATTTCAAATTGACACTCCCTGATTTCAAACTGCAAACAAAACATCTTTTAGGGGTCTAAAAATGAATTTTTTTGTCCACATCTTTACAAAAATGATTTTGCAATACTTTTGTGATAAAATGTATCAAATACTAAATAAAAGTTTGAATTAATGAATTTTCAAAGTGATGCACAGTTTCTTTTTTCCGTTAGTATATGTTACCATCTTGTATATTACTTAGTGTTAAAACCTAAACTCTGTAAATTTGAATTTCATATCTGCTATAACATAGAAAAGAATTTAGAATAAACTTTCATTTCTGTCTTCTTTACAAAACTTTAAGCAGCAAACACTGGTGACATTGAGGACTACATGCTGTTTTCTAATGTGGATTTCAATTTAACACAGATTTTTGTAGGTTGTGTTGTGTTCATTTATTCCATAAATCATAACATTCTAGCATAAAACTGGACTTTATACCATGGGCCAATTACAGAACCACGAGCAGGGCCTACTGGCATCGTTGAAGGCTGCTGGCGATTATCCATTGTGGTTTTTCTAAATTGCCACTTGTTATGTGAGCTGAGTGAGGTAAACTTATTCTACATCTCATTATTTTTAATAACTTTAATCTTTTCTTGACAAATGTACCTTTAAGCACATATATGTTTAGTATTTTCTTATCCACACTATACCAGGTTTAATACACAACCCAAACCTACCTGTTTTGTGGAATAGATCTGTGAGGTTAATACACATGGTGCGTCATACAGACTCTGTTTTTTACTGTCCATCATTGACTTGTTATGCCATGCCTCTTTCTCTGCCAGACACTTAGACACTTTATCAACATCTTCTTGCGATATGTGGTTATATTTCTCATCCTAAAAATAAACATTCATAGTAATAAAAAAATAGTCGTTCAAATTTTCCAAAGAGTTTGCATCTTAAAAATCCGTTGCTTGAACAAGTAGGCAAAATATCTGGAATCACAACTGAAAAACATGTCTAAGAAGAAAAAAATTCGTAGTCTATTTCTTTGGGGGTGTTAATTTAGATTTCAAATCTGCTTCTCTGGGCATGTACATATCTAATTTTGTGTGCCTTTAACATTTTTTACAGAGCATCTTAGTCATTTCAAGACAAGAAATGTATCTGGTTTAACTTCAAATTATTCGTAAGGTTATCACCAGTTCATTTGTTTTTAAAACAGATCCTTCTCTACAATATTTGGTAGAACTCTTTTTTTTTTTACTTTTTTTTACTTTTTATTTAGTAATTTAATTATAGAGAATATCTTTACCTGTTTGGAATGAAGATCTAAGAATTTTCTAACATGCATAATAGAATGTCCCAGCTCATCAAAGGCAGCTGGTCGTGTCTGGAATTCTTGGTATCTGTCTTTGATAGGAGTTCCTTGTTTCTGAAATAATAACAGTTACTTAAATTTGACAACTAAAGTTGGGAATGAACTGCATTTTACAAATTCTTATTAGAAATCCATGCAAAATGTTTAATTATTATATTACTTAATTTCTGACTATAAGAAAATAATGGCTGTATTTCGTGAGACAGAAAATATGTGAGCAACAGACTTGATATCAAGTGATGTTGCATACCAAATATCAAATGATCGCAATAATGAGCCACTGGGGAAACTGTTCCAAATTATTTTTCCTGCCAACTGAAAATCCAGTCAAAAGATAGAGATGCATAATAAATATACTGAGCAAAACAAATAACACATCACTTCTTCTCTATTAGAGTTCTTTAAAACTTTTGAAAAATTTATAAATTCTTTTATGCAATATGATAAATCAAAACCAATTTCAATAAAAACCCAACCCTTTATTTTTGTAACCATGTCGAAAAAACAAAGTTTAAGATTGATTAATTTGAAAATGCATGTCTCCAAAAAAGTTTGACCAATCAGGGGTCGACATTAACTTTTAAATCTGCTTGTCCCTTCGGACAAGTGACAGCTAAGTTTTACTTGTACAAAAGTACCAAGTACTTGTCCAAATTTTTACTTGATGATGTGACATACTAGTGGCACACGGGAATTATTTTTATTTTATTTTATGGGCTTTTTATTGATACTGGAACCTTGAAGGGTTAGGGTCATGGCATTGTTCATGGATTACAAGATTCACGATTGCGGACATTTAGGGAAATACATGTACAACATATACATACAACCATCGTGACAACCTGGAATAAAATTGTCAGAAACTATTCAACAATGTATAAATATCAAAAGATTGGACACCTTAACAAACTTTACTTTAATTTTTATTTCAATTTTCTATGAAGAAATTGTCCTCTTTTGATGACGACTCCAATACACATTACTTTCAGTTTACAGCATTATTGATCTATTTATATAACTATATATCTATCAACAATCTGATTGGCCGATAATAATATGGTCATAAAAGGAATGCGTGATCATCACTTCGTAGTTCTCAAGTATCTAAGTATGTATTATCAGTTATACAAAAGAAGTTTCGAAAAGCTGATCTCTGATTGGATATAATATATTCAATTGACTTTTAAATAGAATGATCTATAATTATACTTGGGTTTTCCTTTTTGAGAAAATAAAAACAAACTGGCGATTGATTTATAAAAAATGGCAAAGAAAGAAGTTTCAAATAACAGTTTTTAAAGAAATCAACTTCGGAAATGATGAAACTAGCAAATCAAAAATATTTTTCACTTGCCCAATCGGACAAGCTGGATTTAAGTTTTAGTTGTCTGACTTCGCATTTGACTTGTCCCGGGCAATCGGACAACCGTTAATGTCGAGCCCTGCCAATTTATGTGAAAATAAAGCTTTCTCTCTTGTTTTCTTGCTACACACTTGCACAGGCATCACATTTTCTTAAAATTGATGATTTCTTCATTTATGGGGTTAAAAAAAAACGTTTTATAGAAATTTAAAAACGAAAAATCTGAATTTCTCAAAATTTGCAGCAATTGCAGTTATGGACTCCAGACATGCTGTGCTAAAATCTCAGACCATTCAGACAAGTACTTTAAGAGAAATTTGCTATTAAGCTTTAATTTCAAAGAAAATGAATCAAAGTGGTGCGTTTCTTGTGTTGTTTAGTTTATATGGATATTAACCAACCTTTAATTCTGCCAGTTTATCAATATACACTTGTTTTTGTTGGTCGTCCCCTTCTTCGTATAACCAATCCTCTGTCTTTGATAATAATGCACTAAAGTTTTCTCGGTCCTGTAATAGAATATAATACATGTGTATTACAAATGTTGCCTTTGATAAGATGCAATTGTAGGAAAATTTGTGGTAATACCAGAATTGTAGTCTTACAAGAATATCCCTATACATTCTCTTGCCTTTTAAAAGAATAAAAAACAGGAAGTAGATAAGTGTTTGAACTTGAAATGTTGGTAAAAGGGTGAAAGGTAAGAGCATAGATAAGGACTAATTGACCTCTATGTGTCCTTTTTGCAACAAAGTGCAAAAATATCAGTTATTTCAGGGATTAGAATTACCAGCATGGGACATCATTTTCAAAACATTTATAATAATCTGGAGTTAATGGAAATATGCAAAGAAAAAAATTGAAGTAGGTGAGCAAAAGAACTGAATTTCAATCCCACAAAATGATGTTTGCTAACCAAATGTATCAAGGCTGTGAAAAGGAGTTGCTGAGAAACTGTTGCGAAAATATTTTCCCCAAATTACTGCCATTTACCATTTTAATAACCAGCCAACTGGGAAATCTGGCCGAAATTCCGTCAGCAGTACAATTAAAAGTTTAACTTACAGCTTCCCTGACAAATGGTTCATAGGCTTCACAGAGCTTATCTCTCATGTCGTAGACGTACTCCTCCACAGCATTCTTAGCATCTGCTCGTTCCTTCTCTAGTTTGTCCTGCATTATCATCTGGTTCTAAACAACAGAAATACATACATGATTTTCATGTACAAAGATGTAATTTGATTTTTTTTCTAACAAGAGAATGCCAAAATTTTCATTTTAAACATGATGCCAGTCATACATATTTTTTTTTTGGGGGGGGGATAGGGGCAATCCTTGAACAAGCTTCTGTGCCTCATTATTTGTCAAAAGTAAAATGGTAAAAAACAAGAATATGTCCAAAAGACATAATGCCCCATCCTTTCCGACAGACGGATGTAAGGACAGATGAATGGATGGACGAATGGACCTGAACACTATATGCCCCCATCCTGCCTTTCGAAGATTCAATAAAGTCTAACAAGATGCATTTGTAATCATTACATGGTTGTAATGAATTCTAGATATGTGTTGTCAACATCAGTTAACAGATTTGAACATTTTGTGAATGAATGTTTTTATATTGTTTATGTTAAACATAATTTTACACGGTGTCAAAAATCCTACCTCTTTCTCTATTAAGTCATTCATTTCTTTCTTCGACAGTTCTGGAACACAGATTTCTACGGGAAGGTCTATTTTTTTTACTTTCTTCTTCTTTTTCTCCTCAGACTAAAGAGAAGAAAAACATGACCAATTAAAAATCACAACGAATTTCATGGCAATCTATAAATCAGTAAACAAGTAATTAAAATCTTTTGTGTTTGTGCAAAATGTCACTTTAATAATTGAAAAGAAAGTTTAAGGAGGGAAAATATGTATTCATGGTAAATTTCTCAACATTGAAAAGCTGCTTTAGTATATTTTTTTCTAGATAAATTTTTTCAGTTTTGTTGTTGTTTTTTTTATTTCGGTGACATTTATTTATTATTATATTCATTAAAGGACACAGAAAACCCCAGCATTATTAAGTCACAATGGTTCTTTTGTGTTATAGGGTAAATTGTTGAGAAAATGAAGGATACTTCTTCCTTCTTTAAATTGATGTCAACCAAATTTTAAAATATTCCAACGTATTGTTTCTTTTCATAAGCTGCCAAAAAGTGAATTTTCACTTAATTTCACTACATTTTGTCATCTCCTTGCCCTTTGCTACTGTTTTGATCAATGTTAAAAATGAAACAATCGTCTCTCTACTTGATTTGCATGCTCACATGGGCATGACTTGATTGATTGCTGTTTGTTTCATGTCAAGTAGGTGGTTTTACACCCATAAAATCACTGAGATGACATTTAATTCCAACAAGCGACGTTTAGGTTATTCACAATCTATGAATTACAACCAAAATGGACCCCGTCATAAACTTTGCAAAATTCAAGACTCCAACACAAGCTTAAAGGTACATCAACATGGAGTTAATTTCACACAAAACTTGTGCAAATTCTTTTTGAAACTAGTTTGAATGGGTGTCATGTGACGCTCAATTCACACAATCAGGACAGACATTAGTAAAACTTTTGGCCCCACGTCTATATGAATGGGGCATAAGAAGAAATCAAAGCCACTGACTTCTTGTAGTAGACTCCATTTCCTTTTATGACCTGTCTGCTGAAACAAAGACCTGTCTACCTTTTTCTCGGTCTTCTTATCTCCGGCGGCCTTTTCTTCTTTCTTTTCCTCCCCGGTTGCGTTCTCTTGTGAACCTTCAGGTACCGGGTCAGTCTGCATTGGGGTCTGTAATGTCAAATCAGAAGTATTGATAGGTCTTAATAAATCTATTCTTTTGGTTATTTTACAATAAAGGCTGCTGGCTGTTTTCCCTTGTGAACTTTTTAATTGTTGCTGCTATCAGTGGGTAGGACCCATAATAGACTTATTCCAAACCCATTAGGCAAAATAAAATAAAAAATATTTATATATTATATCTCAGGCCCCTGCCTCATCTATTCTGAGGAAGCTTTGTTGTCTTTTTTTATTGCTTTTTCATAAAAATTATAAGAAAATTTAACCTGCCTCATCACTTTTTTTTGTGTGTTAACAATTTAAAAAACTGCCTCCTCCACCTTATGGACCAATAAAAAAATAAATGAGAAGCTTCCCTGCCTCATTTATTTTTGACAAAAATGGCCCAAGAAGCTAAAATTTATTTTTGTATGGCCTTATATTCTTGTTTTAATTAGCCATGCTTATATAATTCTTAATTATAGATGAGGATTTTTTTCAACTATCTGCTTTGCATTGTTACATTTTTTCTTTCACCCTAAAGAAAGAATTTCTTATAATCAGTTTATAGGTAGAAAAGTAACAGAGTTAAAAAGAAACAAAATCTCAGAAAATATTTTCCAAATCTTAAGACAGATTTTCAGTTGGTTTGCCAAATTCTAAGGCCCTTTTCATACCTCTGTTTCCCCGTTAACCTGGGGCTGTTCTCCTTCTGGTGTTTTTTGTTCGCCCTCAGTTTTCTTTTCCCCGTCGACGTCCATGGACTGTTCCTTTTCATTTTCTGTGGCCTCTACTTCGACTGTTTCAGACAGCGTGGCTGAGTTTACAGTGAATATACCATTTTGGTTTACCCGTACTTTAACCTTGACTTTGGCACTGTCTTCATTTTTAGGTTTTTCGACTTTTGTGACTTGGAAGGTACCTATAAGGGACAAGAGTTTTAATTTTCATATGGATCCAATCTTTTAAGAATTTTGCTTCAACTTTCAATTTTTTTACACGAGTAATAAATTCTTGAAAATAGTATTTCAACTGATGCAACTTGACTCTGATTTATCATGTACTATAAGTTTTTTGCATTAATTTGTACAACAAATTTTATCTATGCTTTACTATAGGTCTTATTTACACAGAATGATAATTCAGGTTTTTGAATTGTCCTGTAAAAAAGCGAACAGTGAATTCTCCTTTAAGAAGTGGGAAAGAAAAATTCTGACTAGCAAGTATAATTCTCAGTTGCTTGACACTTCAAGCTTTTCCTACCTTGACTATGCTATTCGTGTATTCAATTAATTTCAAAACATTGTTTACACTATTTTTGTCACGAATAGGAATATCATTTGATGTGTGTACATGGCCTTTAACCTTACCTATATGTGTGTCTGGAATTGGAACATCATTTTTATGTGTGTACTTGGCCTCCAGTGTAAAGGGTTCATTTCTGTAGAATGTCAACACTTTAGACATAGGAATAACATGGAACTTAGGGAATAACTCCATAGAACTGAAAAAGAAATAAATTTATTAGAAAACAGAAAATTCAAAAGACAAGAAGGCTATCATCAAAATATGTATTTTGCTTGCTCCAATCACTTAAGTGATTGTTTACTGGCCTAAAAATTCTCAGTGACATGGCTGTTTCCTATTCTGTAATTTGAATGAGGAAGAAATATTTGATTTTATGTTCATTAAATTATTTTTTATTTCATGTTTATATCTATAGTTTTAATAGTGCTATTTAAACATTACAACAAATATTAATAAAATGTGTATACAAAAATAAAATGATTTCATTAGTCAGGTAATAGATATGAGAAAGAACTGAAATCAAATATAACATAAGAGGACTTAAGGCTGCATACCAAAATGAAGCTGTAATAAGAAAACTTTGAATAAAATCTGCAGCCTGCATTCATCATTTAATAACCCAGGAAAACTTTTACATTTGACTTTTAACTGACAAACCCTTTGCTCTTCCTTACCTATCCTCCTCCATAGTAGCCTGCCAACACAGAGTAATAGAATATGGCTGTGCATCGTTGATCGAGAAGTCTCTGACTCTGAACGTTGGACTGAGTATGGCATTCTGTAATGAGCACCCTCGGGCTACTGCCTCGTCTGCGTTTAGTGTTGTGCTGGGTTCTATACCAAAGACTGTCTGTACCAGACTTTTGATGGCTGGAATTCTGGAACAGCCTCCTACTACTTCTACTGAAGCAATGTCTGACTTAGATACTTCTACAAAAGAAACAAATTTTATATAGGGTCGTTGCAATAATACCTTCCATATTCTATTTATGTATCAATCGAAGGTTTAACCAATCATGAATGACAATCTTTTTAATACCTGGGCGCGTGAGAATTTTTACTACAACTTTTATTACATGTCACGTCATAACAAACATATTTCTAGTTAGGACCTTAAATTGTCCAGTCACAAACTTGATTCAATTAGAAAGTCACTACTTTTGGTTGACAATGTTGTTCATTTAAAAGTAGCGTGTGTAAAATTTATTATGACATTGATTGGTTTGTGGTGAGCGAACCAGCTTACATATGGAAGGATTTATTAAAACGACTCTAAAGTGAACAAATAAGTATGGTTCTAAAATTGTCTTTGTGGCTATACATTTCAACAATTTACTGCAAATCAAATCCTGTTTAATCATTCATCAATTGGGTTATAAGTTTTTAGAAACATTTGAAGGAACTAGTAAAGAGCTGCAAGTATTTCATTGCTTTTAGAAATACATAGATTTTGTTAATTTTATTTTTTGGTGGGGGGGGGGGTTTCCAGACTTAAAATGAATGCAAAACAATTAAAACAAACTGACCAATACCAGTCTTCTATTTGGCTGTTCATTGTTATATTTACAGACAGCATATAAATAAAAGTTTTAAATTGCCACAAAATTTCTTAAAACTAAGATGTCAACCTGGAGTAAAGCCATACAGGTTGCAGAGAAGATATGGTTTGAATGATAAGAGGCACAAGATTTCAAGGGTACTAGTTCATATACAGTAACAATACTTACTGCTATCTTGTAACAGAGACTGGAAAACATTTTCTACTCTTTGTAACAGACTAGATGACAATTCTAAAAACTGGGCCCTGGAATAAAAAAAAGTCATTTTGATCTTGATTCATATTCATTACTTGATTACTTCTCATGTGTACACTTCAACATCTTTTAAAATGTGGATTTCCTTTGTTTGGGTTCTAGTGCTGCTGATGAATAGTTTTCCAAAATGGCAATACAACTCATGCAGTTAGAGTTAACATATATGTTGTGGTCTCATGTTCATTTACTCCATATCCTTTCATAAATCATTAGATATTAATATTTTTGCTGTTAATATTGTGCACTCTCTCTAGTCTAGTATATGTTTGCCAGTATATTTTTGTATAGAGCATCTTTAAAGCATTATTGACAGAAGAAACTCATTACAAAATTTGTTGCTAGCACTTTGTTGCAATTTTATTTTCAGTTATGTCAAGAGTGACAATTGTTTAAATTTAAAATATTGAAGAAATGCATCCATGGGACACAGATGCCCAAAACAGGAAGTAGAAGACCAACAGGTCTGAAAGTCACTAAGGATGTACAGTTTCCTGTCAAATTTCAAATCATTCTTATGTCTGGTTCTGATAACAGCTTGACAGAAATTTGTACAGACGGACAAACATGAGTTAGACTTATGCCCAAAACATTTCATCATGGGTGCATAAAAAATATATCTTCTTCAAAACTTGCACCATCTCCCCTCGCTTACCTATCCATCCTCCCAGTGACATCTTTATCATTCATAAAACATTCAATATTAATTGGGATAGCCTGTGTGTTGGCACTCATTAATTTTTTCAGTTTTTCGCACTCGGTCTCTAATCTCGTATAGGCCTTCTTATTGGTATACGCATCCACCTTGTATCTGTCCTTGAAGTCTTTGGCGAAAAAGTCCACTAAAACTTTATCGAAATCTCTACCGCCTAAACAGGGATCAAAACTTGTGGCTAGAACCTGAAAATATAATATGGTGGTCAAACAAAAGCTATATTTATATCTTTTCCATTTATTTCGATTTATCTCTATCTTCAAACACTTAGTCTCTCTTCTGCATTTTCCAAAAGGTTGAATTTAATTCTTAGAAATATTGTCAAATATATAATATATATATATATTTACTGTACATTGCCTGCATTACATCTATTGTTGAGTAGATGGCATCACAAAAGGTGTGTTAAAACAAGTAGGGCCAAATAAAAAAAAATATGCATGTTTCTGGTTTCCCTATCACCGCTAAACTTGAAATATGCTCTACATTGACTCAATGTAAAAAATTTGAAAAAGGGCTGTTCCAGAATTAAATGTGTGTGTGTGTGGGGAGGGTCGGGTCAGGAGAAACTGCTATTACATATATGGTGGGTGGTGGGTGTTTAAGAAATATTTTGTTCATCAAAGAAATAATGATAAAAATTGATTTTTTTTATATGGGTGGTGGGGTAAAGAAATAAGTGCCTCCAACCCCCCCCCCCCCCCCATTTTATTTTTTCAAGCATGAAACCAGAAACACATATATTTATTTGTGGGTCTAGGATCACAACTTGAGTTCTTGTAGTTGCTTTATGATATGATGCTTTTATTTGTACAGCCGATTTTTCCTCCAACGATCTCCTTATTTTTTTCATGGGTATCAATTTCGTGGTTATTGCAACCAACCACAAAATATGAACCTGACGGAGTGTAAATTTTATACAAGTTAATCTAGGAACATAAGCAAATGAACTGTACTTCTTTGTTTCTTTCTTGTTTTTGTGTGTTAGGGTTTAACGCCCATTTCCATGAAACTGGGCCATATAGGGCGATCAGTTTTAATGGTGGAGGAAACCAGAGTACCTGGAAGAAACCACCAACATTTTGCAGGTTACTGACAAAAAGTTTAATAAATCAAAAATCAACTTTACCTTTAGTTTTGTTTTATGGAAAGCAACTAGTGCCACCTGTATAGAACTATAACCCATGTCTACAAAGACAACATTTTTGGCTTTCTCATTCTCTGGGGGTAGGTCTTGTTTGTAGATTCCATATCCCAATGCAGCTGGAAAAAAATCAAGCAATAATGAAACAGATTTGTCATATCAAATAAATTCCTGTTTTATTTTAATCTTGTGAGATTTGCCTTTCTGTTTTTTAATGTCTACTGATTTCCTTTCGGTCATAAAAGTGAAAGCCCGCCACATTTTATATGTGCCTGTCCTAAGCCAGGAATCCTTGTCAAAGCTTTTGTTTGTCCCTGTCAACTATCTGTTTTTTTGTTGTGTGTCTAGAAATGGGTCTAGGGATTTGTTTGAATCTTATGTATTGGGTTTTTTATAGTCTTGGGCCAATGCAAGACAGCGAGCAGCAACCTCTGGTCATGTTGAAGACTGCTGGCTGTTTTCCATTGTGATTCTTTAAATTGCCGTTTCTTTAATGTTGGTTGTATTGCGGCATTGTTATCATTAATATTCAATTTTGTATTTCTACCCGCTGTTGAGTCGTTCATGATTTTCATGCAGTTTAAGCCGGCTATTTCACAAGATGTTAACATGGCTCGCCTTTCTATGTCTGTGAAGTAGGTTGGTACCTATGAAGGAG
This sequence comes from Arcuatula senhousia, assembly GCA_963971305.1. NCBI lineage: Eukaryota > Metazoa > Mollusca > Bivalvia > Mytilida > Mytilidae > Arcuatula > Arcuatula senhousia. The sequence goes on along the minus strand of OZ020312.1, from coordinate 6,575,361 downwards.
ACAAAATCCATTAATGTACACAGGATGTATAACACAAAAGATAAGACCATAATACATATACACGATATATAAATGTTTTTCTACATGATATAACAGTGGCGGATCCAGAGGAAAAGTTGTGATTTTCGTGCAAAATTTTGGCAAAAATTGTCAATTATAGCTTTGGACCCCCCCCCTTTACAAAAATCCTGGAACCGCCACTGTATTAAAAACATTTAACAATCACTACAATCTGCCAAAAATAAATATGACAATCATGCCAGTGATTCAAAAATACCTAATGGAAAGTCTGGTAAATACTGGTTCAGTCTGACACAAAATAGAATACTTACAATGAAATTTATGTGAAAAGATTGAACCTAGTTATTCTACCAATACACATGACATGATAAATATATATTTTATGTATTCATTAAATTCATGCCAATTGTGTGTGTGTGTGTGTTTGTTATGATTTGTGGACAACTTCCTTTTATACTGCAAGAGACTTACAGAAACTACAACATCCACAACTTTGGTTTTCAGACCAGCTTCTGATATCTGTTTCAGTTTAGTGAGGAGTGATGCCATCATCTGTTCTGGTGTAAACTGGTATTCAGTTCCCATGTACTGAACCTGAAAATGAATAATAGAAAAGCTTAGAAATTAATTCAAATGATTATGATAATACCATTGTTCATTAACATGATTATGGAATGCATACCAATCATGTATACCTTTGAACATTTCATTGTAGGTTTTATATACATGTAAGTACAAGAGACAAAACTTTATAATCATTTTGATATATGAGATTGATCATCTCAGTTCGATAATTTTGTTGATACCTTTATTTACATAAAATGATCAATGGTTTTTACATGCATTTGAACCAATCTTTTCTTTCTTTATATACTTTCTTGTAGCTGATTTTATTAATGATCTTTTTAAGTTTTTCATTTCAAAAATTTTTGGGTTGACCAAGCAAAGGAAACAGGATCATCTGGAGAAATCTGTCAACCAAAGCCATGTGTATAATTGTACAAAATTATACCTTTATCAGAATTTCATCATTCTTTCCAGCTTCTACCCTGTATGCCTTAGGATAATCTGCAAGCTCTTTCTGTACAACAGGATCTGAGAACTTCCTACCAATGAACCTTTTAAACACAGACACCGTATTCTGGAGATTGGTAATGCACTGGTTCTTTGCCGATACTCCAATGCTTCTGCTCTTTTCATTGAATGAGAGGAAGGCTCTGAAAAAAATGACATATCATCTATAAACATAATGAAAATGAAGTCAGTCATACTGAAGGTCCATTGGACACCGGACAAATCGGGTAAAAATTTGCTTGATCCAGTAAAACATTTTTGACTTTTTCCATTGCAATGTACAGAATTACAGGACATGTCCAGTAAAAGAGGAAAAATACTTTGGAATCACTGGAAGAAGCAAAGGTACCAATGGGGCATCCGAGTGTCAAAGAGTAAAAACAAATATTTTTGATTTTTACAAAATCATAAATGTTGAATAATGCTACATTTTGCTTAAACAAATAAGTGATTTAAGCAAATTACTTGGCGAAATCACAACTTATTTACTTTGTAAACAGGACATTTATGTCCTTCCCCAGTAAACCGATAGGAACATAAATGTCCTTCCCGCACTTGCACAGATGAGGACATATTTGTCCCTCCCGCACCAAGAGGGTTAAAAGTCAGAGGGTCCTGAATTTTTTAGCGATTTGACATGGATATTGTGCAAAAACTTATTTTTTGTCAGTTTTTGGGGCATATGCCCAGTACACCTTTCCTTGGATCTGCGCCTGTTAATATGCACACCATTTTATCACAATATTTATCAGTTTTCTTTGTTTTGTCTTTCATCTTTTCAATAAATTTTGTGACTCAAAAGCACTTATAAAATTAGTTTACAAAAAATCTGGTTAATTTACTTACGGTGTCATTCTTGCACTGTATTCATTATCGATAGTTTCGATTCCACCTTGCCTGGCCACAGCAACAAAGCATGTGCTACTGCCTATGTCAAACCCAACCGGCATTTTTCAACTTTTTTTTTCAATGAAATAAAAATTTCAAGTTTAAAAAGGTTACTCGAAAAATTGACTTAACAACTATATGAATCTTATGCTTTTGTCCTATATTACACTGTGTCTTTCTGCTTAAGGAAGTCGGATAAATCAATAAGGTATATATTCAGAGAAATTTCGAGAAAATCACATGGATACTCGCCGCCTTCTCGAATTTACCGGAAGCTCATTACGATCGGAGCAAAGGCTTAATTTATGAAAATTCATTAGAAAAAAAATAAATCAATATCCGTTTACAGTGTATTGAAAATATAATTTATCCTTTTGTTTCCATGAGATTTTTTATTTGTTTTGAATTATTTTGTTTTATTTTTGTTTTCAAATATTATTCGGTGCGGTCCTCATCAATTCAAGTTGAGGCGCGTCGAAAAATAATTTGAAAAATGGAATACACGATGTGTCAAAGCTTGAATCCAATACACTATCTCCAGATTATCTGTAAACAATGAAGATTTGGGTTCATCAACAAAAAATCTTAGTGAAGAACTTTAATACAGATTAAAATATACAATGGCCGGTCAATACGGCGTTGGAGAAACAATAGATGTAAGTAGCCGGTGGAAATTTATGAGACATTACTGATTTGTCATTAGTGAAAATCCTTTAGAAATCAAATTTTTAATGAATATTTCAAGCCTAGTCAAGAAAATGTCTTCAATAATTCCTTTAAGTCAGTATACCCTGTCATATTCATCAATTTTACAAAAAATACTCGGAAGGCAAAGTGAAAAGTTGCAAAATGAAGCTGGAGGTGTTGTTTGTTGCATCAAAAACATCATGTGGTGAGAATACTTCTCTGAAACAAATGGAATATCGCAATTTCATTGTTGCCCTCACAATAAAAGTAAGTTTAATGTGTTATGTGCAGGGGTGGGGTGTGATGATCCAACACTGTTAACAGTATCAGTCTTCACGGAAGTTGAAAATTCTTGCCCGACCAACAACAAAGGTCTGCAGGACCAACTAAACATGTTAATTGTAAATTTGACCAAATTAACCTGACCAAAGGCTAATTTGTAAATTTTTCACAGGACTGGTCTAGCGGTCCGGCACAGTTCGTGATGACTGCAGTATGTGTACATGCATTACAATCAACAATTCATTATGAAATCGAAGTGATGCTCTTAACACATTCACATAATTTGAGTTATAACTCAAAATAGGATCAGATAAATTCCTTTCTGCCCGAAGTCTTCCACTCATTTGGATTTCGATAAGTTTCGAAAAGTCTTCACATGCGCAGAAAAACTGCAGGAAAATAATGGCAAATCATCTCTTGATAACTCGTCTCATTTGTAGTGTTGAGGAATCAAAAATATTTCATAATCGATCATCAGAAATAATTGAAAGATCACAATCGATCATAAAATCGGACTTAATTTTTCATGAAAATGATAGAATTTACTCTCCAAATTTATGCATTAATTCCCGGCAATATTTGCATAAATTCACTAAAATATATTATGTTTCGATTAATTGATTATTGATTTTATAATCGATTAGTAGCACCGGCAGCCCATTTCGATGAGATTTTCCGATTAATCAGAACATCATCTCATTTGTCCGTAATTTGTTTCATCCATGCAAGCTTTCAACACCATGCATTTTCATATTAACTTTAATCATCATAATAAATTCAAATTCAAATTCTTTATTCAGCCCAATTAGAGGGGCCCATTGAGGGCATATAAATCAATACATGTATACAAACAAGACATATTTTACAATGATTATGTTGATTGGACATAAAAACAAATAAATATTGAAGAACAATAATGTGAGTAAATCTGTCCCAAATTAAGTACATGTATGGCTGGAATATCACCAACTGGACATTAGGCAAACATCAATCAATCAACTCTATGATTTGATACCACATCTGGTCCCAAGATCGCTATCTAACTTTTGAATGTACCTGTATTTTACCAGACAATTTAGGGATTTTACGACCCAAAACACAAGACAGCTGATATTTGCTAATTTTCATTAAGAAATGCCCAGTTCTACAAATTAAAGCAGGTACATGTAAAAAGCAATTGAAAATATGCAGGATTATTATCATTTTAATGTTTAATTCAGTCCTTTTCGTGAATTATGGACTAGGGGGGAGCATAGCAGTGCTAAGCTTGTCTGTAAAAGTCTACTAAAGAGCGCTCAGAAACCTGACATTGGGTCAGGCCGCTTCGCCCATAAAACGACTGGGATGTGTGCCCCACTGGGACCAGGTGGTTCAATGCGACAGGTCTGTCATTGAATGTCAGGGTCATCAGGATATAATGCAGAAAACTTGTCCGCAATCCATATTGGAGAGGGCAATGCTTCATCCACCAAATAGTGCACCATTGGCACATATGCTAAATCCCCCCCCCCCCCCTGCCCACCTTTCTACTTTTCCTGTGGTCTTCAAAATATGTCTGTAGTACAAACCAATAAGTGGCGCTTAGGTACCCACTGAAAGAGACGATTTAGGACCCAGACCCTCTTTTTTTATTTATATTTACTTAAGATGTTTAATTACTAAGTAATTAAATAATTAAATTTCTGATCCTGAACTTCATAATATTCAAGATCAGTGTAAAAGTGAAATTATCATTCTTAAATCTAAAAATTACAATACAGTTGAAAATTTATCAACACATTTGATACATGTATATCCTTATGTTAATAAAAAGAAATTCATTAATACAAAATTGAGGCAGACATAGTGAAATGTGTCTTTCAGACCAGCAGATAAAAATTATAAAATTTTAATTGAATATTATGTATACATGTACCCGTATAAAGAAATTTTTTGTTTCAAAGATTTTTGTCTCTTTTTCTTATATGCAACAGCATGGAGCTGTCATGTTATTACAGTTTTCTGCAAAATTAGTCTAATATAGAATGTAATAAGAGATGTGGAATAAGTGTATGTGACACAAGCTACAATATACAACATGTAAACAGCAATTAAAAAAATATCTGCAATAGAATATGTTCACATGAAGACAGCTGTGCCACTAATTAATTCATTGTACATTAAAAAATACATTCATGAAAATAAAAACTATGACTTTTAACATATTTAACTTGTTTACCTTTTATTATTTTTAATAATTAATGAGACCCAGGTAACAATTTAAGGTATTTTTCAGTAGTTTTTATGAAAGATACAAATGTTAGTTACTAAGAACATTTAGAGGCTGAACTACAGTAAGGTACATGTATAATGTACTATTTCCTATAATCTTGTGGTCTAAAAAAATGACAGTAATCAGTGACCTGACAGCTTATAATCTTTTCGGAGTTTGTGAAAATTGGAATATGTGAACAATGTTTTCATGATGACAGAAGTTACAATAATTTGGGCAGCTGATATAAATTGTGTCTTCAAAATAAGTACTTGAGAGCTTTCAGGAAAGTGAATATTGAATAAATTAATTTGTGCTCGTGCATTGCATAAATATGACAAAATCTAAAAATCCAGGATTCCAACAACTAAATTGCTTGATATGTTTAAGGGAGTCTGTTTAAGTGCTTTCAGGAAAGTTAAGAGTGGATGCATTACATATATATGTGCATTTCCATTGGTTGTTCAAAATATGCAATATCTTTATTGGGCATATCATGATCAGGAGCCCACAAGGAGCAAAAAGAGCATGAAGATAAACAAGTAATGAACATTATTATTTACCTGTATATTTACTTTATAGACTAAATATGACAAAACCTAAATATCCATGTTTCTGGCAACTTTATCACAAACTGATTATCAGAGACTGGTCAGTCTCACTGTCTGTGGCCATGTCCTTGCTTAACTTCATGTGATGTTTAAGTGTTATTCATACAAAATGTACATGTACATTTGTAATCCCAGAGTGCAGGTGAGTCTGCTGACATTGTGTCTGCTGTAGTATAGCATTTTGTTACAAATCCTTTGTTATTCAACAACTCATTATTTTCTTTGTACAGTGGCAAGGGGGGGGGTAATCAAACTGCTTTACAAAGGTCCTTTTAGGATCATTTTTATGGCCCGACAACGTATGTGGATCAGCCATGAATATTTTTACTTTTTTCCATCCTTTTGTAACATTTTGGTTTAGGTCCATTTCTTGAATACTAGATGTTGTAGGTCAATGATATTTCACCACTAGATGGGTCTTGGGTAGGGCTTCACCACACACTAGAAATTAGGTCACTGACACTAGTACTGTGACCTATATTTTATGCATGAACGACTGGTTAAGGTCCATAACATTAACTTGGATACTAAATGTTAGGGGTCAATGATATTTCACTACTAGATATTTTGGGTAGGGCTATACCACCCACTAGAAATAAAGTCACTGTGACTTATATTTTATACATGATTGACTTTGGTTAAATTCAACTCGGATACTAGATGTTGGTGGTCAATGATATTTCACCACTAGATGGGTCTTGGGTGGGGCTACACCACCCACTAGAAATTAGGTCACTGTGACCTATATTTGGTTCATGAATGATTGATTAATGTCTGTAACCCAGGTTACACACATTGGGGGTCAATGATATTTCAAAAACGGAAGTGCCATCCTGTGGCTCGTAGGCACATTTCCTAGTTGTTGGAGATGGTTTTTTTGGGGGGTGGGGGGGTTACATGTATATTATTCATAGATAAAGTTGAAGTTTTGGGGGAATTCTGCATGATCTCTATTAATTTTCATTGGGAAAAGGGACCTTTGAATGCTTGAAAAATCTATGGATGCAGTGCACTTTTTTAATTTTATGCATACAATGTATATATGAACATCTATTGTTTCAGCAAAATGAGAATTTTATGCATGTTCAGTGTACAGCAGCAGTTCATGTACATTGTACAGGCGAGGGCATCACCAAAACAGTTATTTTTTAAATAACCATTTTAAATTATTTTTTAATTGAAGGCTATTTTTGAACCAGCTTTGTTGACTTCACAAATTTTTCTTTTATTCATCAACATTTCCCCTTGAATACATGTAACTTTTGATTCTACCTATTGGAACTTTAAAGAAAATTCAATATGTACAAGAAAAAATAACCAATTTCCATTATTTTATAACTGATTTTGGTGATGCCCCTGGCTGTTGTACCTGCATTGATCAACACTTTTCAAGATGATTTTTTTTTTTGGTGCACTACCTAAAAAAAATACATGCTAATATTATATAACACATATGCTGTAACAGGTTGATTAAGCAGATATAGAGTATATAATTGAAATAAGATTGATGTTTTTATAACTTTTTAGAACATATAAAATTTTGTTTATACAATGTCTTGACAAGATGTTGTTTTAACAAATTGAGAGTCGTTTGGCGTGGCTTTGTTGACCCACTATATTAAGCTTCTCGTTTGATCCTTAGGTTTACTCAAGTAATTTTAAGAGAATTTTAAATAAAAATCTTAAAGCTAACTTTTCAGAGGTTAGCGTCACCCCTTTAGAAAGGGTTTAGACTTGTGCTCATTATTTCGGGATTTTCTGCGGATTATGGATGACTATGACAATGCCTTGACCATGTGTTTGATCATCTTCAATAGCATTTATTTTGAACATTTATACAAAAATTTTAGATTGTTATAGATGAAGTTGGAATTTATGGAAAATATTGGGGTTAGTTTTGTATCTTATCATATATATCTTTTTAAGTTTAAATTTTCATTGCTTAGATTTTATTTGCATTTTAATGCAACATATATACATTTGTGCGAGTTTTAAAAGTAGTATACCATATACATACATGTATATTAAATAAAAAATTAAATTTTATATTCTTAAAACGAGCATGTGTTATCAGTTAAGGTTGGGCACATTAAACATGTTAATTTTTCTTTTTAATCGTTTTATTATATATACATGTAGAATATTATTTGTTGAGCATAAGTTTTTTATGGGAAAACTATGAAATTTTAAAATCAATACAATAGCTATAGGGTGTGGACCTCTTTTAACTTTGATTGAATAAGAACAGCAGATCCTTTCATAATTTTCAATTTTGCAATTTATATTCAATCAATTTAACCATATAAAGATAGGTGTTTCCTATATATTTTATTTTACACCTACATGTATAAAATTAACTCACAAAGTTCATATTTAAATGGACTAACACTCAGTTTATTTACAAGTTTTCTTATCATATTTAATAATTATAATTCCATGTGTTGAGCATTTTATTGATCTGTTGACAAAAGATCAACAAGCTATAATTGATTGCATGAATGAAAAAAATCTGATATCTTGAAAAAATTTAAATTCAAAAGGAACAATATGGACTTATATGTAAAAGGGGTTTTAAATCTATGTATAAAACTTTAAAGGGACCCCCTATGTAAATAAATGGCTTTGAAGAATGTAAGGCAAATTTAGAATAATTTTGATCCCACAGGTAAATAATTCTACAGGTGAAAAGAAGAATTATTTTCCAAGTCTGAACATGACTGTTAATCTTTGATTTTGAAACTAGGTGTCATGCCAGGCGTTCTACGTCCGGACATGGCCTAGCTACATGCTCCAATCAAGCATGGGATAAAGAATATAATTATGAGATTAATTATCTAGATTGGATTACAATTTGGGACTCCTGTGTGTTTTTAATTAATTAAGGGGAATTAATCCCAATCATCAAGTGCTTTACATGTTTGGGCAACAAGAAAAAACATGATTTGGGACAATTTGTGTGTGGTATATATTCTCATCTGGGATGGAGGGTGTTATGTATTTTCAAAATGTTCACAGAGAAGGAACAAACATTCTATATAACTGATTGTGATGTTTCTAGGGCTAAGTTCTTGTTTGATAAAATGGGGGAGTTGTTTGATGACTTTGATGTGATTAAGTCTGTAGAATTATGCAAGCCTAGTGACTTCTCTATAACTGAAGCTGACATTATGGAGGAATTATCTGACAAACCTGAAAGAGATGTTGTCAATGAAGATGACTTGAAAAAACCATGTGACTTTAGTAAACATGAAGATTCTCACACTACTATTGAGGTAATTTGCATCCTCATTTGCATATTGCATTAGATTTTACATAAATTTGCATATAGCATTTTAAGATTTGACAGTTTTAATTGCATCTTTTATTTTTATCTTTTTTTAATATTTTATTAATTATCTATTTTCAGGACTATCAAGTTTTGAACTTGTTAGGGAAAGGTGGCTTCGCCTGTGTGTACAGGGCCCGCTCCATCAAAACTGGAGAAGAGGTGGCCATCAAGATGATTGACAAGAAACTGATGAAGGCAGCTGGCATGGCTGCTAGGGTCAAGAAAGAAGTTGAGATACACTCAAGATTAAAGCATCCTTCCATCTTAGAGGTAATAAAAAAATACAATGTATTCGAAAATTTCCATAACATTATACCAATATTAAAAGGATACATTGTTAATGGCATGTGTCCATCTAGGGTGCATAGAATCTTCATGTGGGGGTTTAAAATACATCTATTTGTTCAGTCTAGTGATGCATTATGTGTATGCTGCACCTATCGCTTTTTCATGCTTTGATGATTTAAAATGAGAAATTCAGAATGATTTATTATATTTCTATGTGACATTCGTGCATTATTTATCACTTAAGCTGCATATGATGCAGATAAATAAGAATTTATTGTGACTTTCATTGATTAATCAAAGGGAATACACATCACCTGTAATTAACAGGTACAAAAACCTTGTTAATCAAGGTGTTGCTTAGGTACTCAACTTGATAGCAGTGCTAGGATTAAAGAAACATTTTGATTTTAAGTAAATTAGGATGAATGTACTCATCCATAATCCAATTACTTGTAATGAAATTTGATTAATTGGCTTGGATAGTATGTTAAGGGGTGGGGAAGGGTGTGGTTGATTGGACAACATTGACTTGTGAATATGGTTGAGTAGGTGTTAATTGTTTTATGCAATTAACTGTTAGGTGTTTGTGTATATGGGTTTTGTTGGTTTTATCACTTAGCTTGTGTTTTGTCAACAAAAAACTGTTACACACGTGTTGTCAGTACATTGAAGTGTAAATAAATGTCTTGTAAAATGAGAAATTGTAGTGTCAACTCCTGTTGATGATTCAAACATGTCAAAAAAGAGAAAAAGAAAATTTAAGTATTTTTTCCTAATTTTTTTACAGTTACAATTTTTGTATCTATTCAAATTCTGTACATTTACTCTTAAGCCTATGTCTATGAAATACTTAAGTTCATAAAAATGTTTATCCTTCCAAGAATTTTCTTATTGAACAAAATCAAGACCTACTAATCGTTCATCAACCCTTTTGACCCCTTTTTCTTTTCGATTATTTCAACAAGTTAAAATATATAAAGATATGCAGTACATGCATATATTTTACAGGTCTTAAGTCTGTTTTACATTGTGTTAAAGGTTAAATATATGTTAGACACTGCCAAAAAATTCTAAAGCTTTCATTGTGGGGTTTAAAAAGTCTAATCTTGTTAAATAATTAATAAAGAGTTTATCCTTCGTTCATTTTCAATCGCTCAGTTCAGATTTAAGTTCAAGTCGAATTTGTACTCAATTGACCGAATGGAATTAAAACTTGTAAAATTTTCACTTGTAATTTTTTTTGTGAATTAATATCTGTGCACAAAATACACTTTAAAATCAAGATGACTCAGTATTTTAAATGATAACATCAAAACAATTTTCAAAAAAAGATTTAGTTTCACACATCTTATTTTTTTTTGTATTTTTTCAGTTGTACAATTATTTTGAAGACAGTAACTATGTCTACTTGGTGCTGGAGATCTGTCACAATGGTGAACTCAACAGATACCTCAAAACTAACTGTAAAGTCTTGTCAGAAACAGAAGGTAAATTTTACTGAAGTTAAGATATGAAATTATTGCTGATAAAAGTCGAGTGGACTATTTCCCCAAAGAACAAGTTTTCATAATGTGTCGAAAAATGAAGTTTATAGTTCACAGTCTTTATTAACACATATCATTTAAAACTTAAACCTTAATATGTTGATTTTCTGATTCTTGTAGTATCTGAAATATTAAAATTGTTCTTTCTTCTTTTCCAGCACGCCACTTTATGGTACAGATCGTCTCTGGCATGCTGTATTTACATTCACATGGAATTCTACACAGAGATCTGACTCTTGCCAACCTACTACTCACAAAAACCATGGATGTTGTAAGTTTATTTTGCTATCATTTAGTTTCTTAAATTCTGATTTATCAGTAGAAAATTTGAACAAATTTACAAATTAAATTATTTTGACAAAAATGAAGTTTGTCTGATTCTGATATCTTTGCATTTTCATGGTTTTAACAAATTTGAAATTATGGTTTCTTGTATTTTTCAGAAAATTGCTGACTTTGGTCTGGCCACACAACTCAGCTATAATGAAGAGAAACATTTCACCATGTGTGGAACACCTAATTACATATCACCGTAAGTATTTGTGTCTTTAAATAAGAATATCTTCTGTTTTCAATTGTTGAGATGTAGAATAAGTATGCGTAAGACAACAGGTCTCCTGAAAGACATTACCATGTAATTAAGTTTATTATACAACTACACTTGCATCTAAAATTGAAAAAAAAGTAAAATTTCAATTATCATTTTGATGTCAGAAGTAATTGAAGTTTTTATTAAAGTCTTTTTCATGAATTTTTTTATTTTATATCTTTACAGTGAAATTGCAATGAGATCAGCTCATGGTTTAGAAGCTGATGTCTGGTCCTTGGGATGCATGCTCTACACCTTCTTGGTAGGCAAGCCTCCATTTGACACAGATGCTGTAAGGAGCACCTTAAACAGAGTGATCACTGCTGCGTTTGATATGCCAGAATATCTGTCACCAGAGGCCAAAGATTTGTTACAGTGCTTACTGAAGAAAAATCCCAAAGAAAGATTACCCCTGACAGGTAAAAACGGAGGGACTTTATGAAGGAAAAAGGGGGGGATTTGACTTAGATGTTAAGACATTTTAATATTAAAATTATTATAAAAACAGTTATTCTTTGAAAGAAGAAATTTATTAAACTTAATACAAACAAATACAAATATTTAATTATAATTAATTGATATTTTTTCTGATTTAATTAATCTTAATTATGAAATTCAATTAAAGGCTCTTGGTTATAGCAAATAAAATCCAATTAATATTAATGATCATAGATTTACTAATTAATCGGTTTAAAAAATAACATGAAAAAACCTGTACAAGAACAGACTGATGTATATATATTTCAGGTCTTTTAATTTTGATTTAAATTATTAAAATAGAAGAATGTTGTGCTTAGGTAAAATATTTGGTTTATGGGGGATTCACTTTACATATAAAATCACAAGTAATGATTAGGTATTCAGTTTCAATTTTGAATTTATAAATCAGAATATTAAATTATGAATTTGATATGCAAGGGGTGCACTATGAATAGGGAAAGTTTGAATATTTATGTATTGTTTGTTTTTCTTTTTCAGAGGTGTTCAACCATCCATTTATGACCAAAGATGCATCTAGAGAATTTAAAGGCTCACAGGTAAAAAAATCTAATGTTATATGAATATTAATTATGAATCTTTGAATTTTCACATTTAAAAATTTAAAAAATGCATCATATGTAGATTAAAAATGTTTGCATCTTTTTTCTTTGTTCTTTGTTTTAAAAAATGTTGAAATTATAATTAATTATATTTCTATCTTTTTATGATTTTTAAATTTGAAATATTTTTATTTTCAGAATTTTGGTGAGACCTCAATAGACAGTGGTAGAGGCACCATGGCAACCATCACAACATCCTCGTCATCCCGAGTGTCCAATCGACCGAGACCATTCCCTGCTTTCCCTATGGAATCACAGATTTCCGAGGGAGATGAAGATTTGGTCAAGAAGGACAAGTTTTCTTCAAAGAATTCCGAAGACTTGAACATGTTTTCTGGACCCTCAAACCCCCACATGAGACACCCACCCTCACCACCGGTTCGATTACGCGATAGTGAAAGAGAGGCTGCACGGCAGCAGGGAGACTCGGGACACTTTCTCAGAAGCACCAGCCAAGACAAGGCTCAGGAAAAACTTTTCAAAGCTAAACAGATGGAAAACTATCTGGAACAGCAGAACAACAGGGCTGGCTTCGACCCCACCAAGTACCAAGACAGAGCACCCACACCAAACAACTCATCAGGATGGTCGTGTAGCATGTCAATGCACAGTAACGACAAACCTAGCAACACCGACATTAGCAAGCCCTCAGTCGCTTCTGACGTTTCGTCACATGATGATTTCAGTCTACACAATACTAAGAAAATACTCAACTTTGATAGTGATAGTTGTTCAAGTTCTCAGCAAACTGGCGTCAAATCGATTGAACGTCAGCAAAGTCAGATGAAGAAATATGGCCGCAGCAGATCACTCGAGGATTTCCTCGACCAGGATGAAGAAACAAACTCTGAAAACATACAAGGTGCTAGAGTAGAACTTAAACGACAGAAATCTGACGATGCTGCACCAACTGCCACCAAAAATATTAGCGATGTTGTATCTCCTCTCAATTCTATCCGCCTTAGACCCATCAGACAAAGGACAAGAAATGCTATTGTAAGTACCAAAAAATGTATCAATTTTTCCTAACCTATGCCCAAAACTTTTTTCAATATTGAGAAGGAATAATAAAATGTGTAGGCAAAGAAAATTTTGGATAATCAGAAATATGTAGAAAAAACATTTTATACCAAAAAGTATTTTTTCCCATACATTACAAAATATACAATTTACATTTTCATGACATGTTTTTGTTTGAATTTTGCTTCTTTCCAAACATGAAATAAATATAAATTTCATTACTTTATTTCTCAGGTCAACATCTTGGAATCTGGTGAAGTTTGCATGGAATTTGTCAAAAGGAAACAGAATGTCGAGAAAGTTGTCGAGGTCATGGTCATTTCTGTTGACGGACAGAAAATCAATGTGTACCAACCAAACCGAGGAAAGGGGGAACCAGTTGGAGAAGAACCAGTCCCACTGCCTTCTGAACCAATCAAATCATTCGTCTTTGATTTGCTACCTGAAAAATACTGGAAGAAATACCAGTATGCAGCAAGGTAAGTCATGTGACAAAACTTTTTTTCATTGATGTGAAAATAAAATAAAAAGGGAGACAACTACCATTACTTAAAAATTTCTGTTTACATTTCTAAATTTTTCCATTAGTTTATTCCAAATTCACTTCTGTCATTTCTGAATTTTTTTAAATTGTGTAGTAATTGATATTCAAAATGATAATGATTTAATTAATCAAAATAATTTAATAGTAAAATGTATGTTAATTTTCTTTTGCAGATTTGTAAAGTTGGTGCGATCAAAGACCCCTAAGATTACCATGTACACACAGAAAGCCAAATGTATGTTGATGGAGAACTGCCCTACCCCTGACTTTGAAGCAGTTTTCTATGATGGTAGGTCTGGCCTTTTATATCATAGGCCTTATGAATGTTCTTCATATATTCTTATTAAAAATAGTTACTAATTTCCATTGAGTGCTACAGTGTGAAATTCTCATAATTTATTATTTTGAAATGATTGATTGATTAAACTACACATTTGCATCCCATATATTGTGCTGATTTGTGATTGATTGATTGATATAGGTTTGAAAAAATATACTCTGAGATTGTCCCTATCACTACAATACTGAAAAATTAAAAACAATAAAGTGATGTTTGAAATGTTCTTTGAGATCTTCCCCAATACATTAAAAAAAAAACAGTTTTGAGTTGTCCCCCATATATAGATTTGATTTACTGACAATAATAACATTTTATAAAGGAACTGCCCCCTTGGAGGACGATGATAGCCTCTCAGACTTGATGGAGTCGAAACCATACCCTTTCATTCCTTCGTGGAGTAAGTTACGCCACCTTTCATGTCTAACGCTATGGCTTTAGTGTATCTACACCCTTAAAAACTAGATGTGTACCACCCCATAAACACTTTTTTTTGTTTTTCTTCTGTGTGTATTTTTCTGTTTTCTTTCTTTATTCTGCACTTTGTACTTTTTTCCTTGCTTTTGTCCTCACCGTGTGAACACGTTGTGTACTTTGATATATAGTATAATATTAATTATATAGATAGATTACTCACATCTTATATGGCTTTGCAGTAACCAGAATTATTTTTTTAACACAATTACAATTTCGATTCAAACCCTGCGAATGAAATAAATTTTAGTAAATTAGAATTTATATTTTGATTTTTTAATGATATCTTATCAGAAAATAAAGCATTTTCAAGAATTTCAGCATTTTAAGAATTTTATTGAAGAAAATTAATTGAGCTACTAAATTTAGCTTTTTCATAACATATTTGGATTTTTCTTGTAAATGGAGCATAACTTATGAATTTTTAATTTCTCTATTCCAGGTGCAAAATTTTCACTGAGTTCCAGTGGCATGAGAATTATCGAGAAGACTGGGACTTCCCTGGTGCTAGAATCTGAAGAGACGGCTCAAAGATTGGCCGAAGATACCAAACAACTCTTGGAATATGTCAAACAGTGTCGACATCAGTGTGAAGAAATTGACCGAGTCATCAGTTCCGTTCAGAGCCACTGTAGTCTGCGAGAACAGTTGTTCCCTGTCATAATAGGGCGTCGACCAAACAGTCCCGGGGCAAATGACCCCTCCAGGTCTCCATCAACAGCAGTTAATGGTGCTAGCTCTGTTTCAAGAGAAATCAACAATATGAAAGATGTCCATTCCAATAGAAATACTACAGTAAGTTTTTGTTGATCAATAACGTTTTGAAATTAAACAAAGATTACGTTATTTTTGAACATTGAAATTAACATTGGAAAAGGTCTTTCTTTTTAGGAAACATGTATTAATTAAAAAATATTTTAATATTTTATGTTTTTTTGTTTTTTAAATACAAAAAATATTAGTGAAACTGAAAATATGTAAAGATCTATAAAAAACAGAAGCTCTTTAAAGTTTCATAAAAGATTCTCAATCTGTTACTGAATGTATTACTTATAATTTACGATTTGTTTTTTCAGATGTCCTCCTTTGACGGTACAGTTGTCAGTGCAGTCACAGATTGTACCACAAGCAGGGTGGGTGGTGGTGCATCAGACACCTCAAGGGACATCACCCTGAAATCACAGTCCATTAATGAGAAGTCATCGGTGAGCAACGGAAACGGTGGTAGTCCCACATCAAGTCTCAATGGTTCTAGCCAACTACGCAAATTCACCAGAGATGTTCTCAAACAAGTTTTCGTTCCAGAAATAGGATGGGCGTCACAGCACTCAAACGGAGAAATCTGGGTCAAATTTAACGACGGCACACAGCTCGGCGTCAAATCATCTACAACAAATGTCAAATATATTGACGCACAAGGCAAACTCTATAGGTATGTATTTGGAATCAGATAGATTTGACTTTTTTTTTAGAGAAAACTATTTTTCACTCTGACAGTGTTTTATACTTTTAAGAAGAAGGGCAACACTTTGAAATAAAAGTTTTTATCTATACACAAAAATTATATTCATGATGTTAAAATGATGACAAAAGTTTTTAAATCTTAAGTGTCTTCCAGTTACAATAAAAATATCTAAATGTTTTATTTGTATGATTTCTTAATAGTTTTCTCTCTTTATTTTTCAGATTTCAAAAGACAGACATTTTACCAGAAGTCGTCAAATCAAGACTGACCAAAGTACCGATGGTTTTAGAGCACCTGCTCCAAGACTCGCCAACCTCATCAGTCATGACCCCACGATGAAATCTCCGCCCAAAAACCAACGTTCATTTAGAGTGCCATATTCCGTCCCAGGAGACGATCTAGTGCTGTGATATGTAAATAGACCAACCCTCCAAAGTTCCTGTGATGACTCAACAGGCAGCTGCTCATTCTGTGTCTCTCTAGACTTTTGCTCGTATACCTCGTACATAGAACTTTAGAATTCTCGGCATTTATTATATGTACAGTGTAGATTGTATAGTTAATTTTTTTCGTCTGTCCGTCTGTTGATGTATAGATTGTCGTTGTTAATGTTGTTATTAGTGCTAGTTGGACGTGAATATCCCAGAATCCCTTGTTAAACGCTGGCTTTTATCTTCTGTTTATTTTTAGAATGCTATATTTATTTTATTATGATGTATATTCTTTTTAAATGTAAATTAGTAAAGTTATTTATTTTTTAGTTTTGTTCTTTTATTTATTTTTATAAAAGAAAATTGTGTTTATTTTCTTTTTAAGAGAAAAATACTTTGAAGCTGAAATTATTCTTTACATTATAGCCAAATAGGAGTTTCCATGACTTGAATTATAAAGTGTACAATTTGCATGATTTTATTTTATTTTTAACCATAAAATGTTTTATAAGAAAATTTTTAAGCAACATGATTTTAAATCAAATCAAACTTGGTTGTTACTTAAAATCAACAAGCCAACAACCTTTTCAATACAAAGTTAAGAGTTAAGAGGCTCTGAGTTTTCTACACAAGTTTAAAAAACGAAAAATAAGAAGAGAAAAAAATGGTTAATAGTTACTGTTAAACAAATTTGAAATTTTGGTTGAATAATTTAGAAAATAAAATGTTAACAATTACAAGTATATAAGTAAATGTTTGAGTTTATACCCTAAAAGTAAATGATTCAGAAAATATTTGAGCACAAAATGAAATTGAAGATTGTGACACAATTTAAAGAAAAATCTGATAAAGTTGTTGGCTTGTTTAATATTTCTTGTTAATGTGGGATATTCATCTGAAAACTAAATTATGATTTCTTTTTGAATATTATATATATTGCATTTATCGATCAATGGAAAAACTAGTCTTATGATATCAAATAAAATATAGAAAATAAGTAGTTTTGTATGTATTAATGCAGCATGGCTGAAATGTGTAAGCATTTTTGATGATGCAAAGTGTATAATGTTTATGACTGGTCTGTGATCAAAGTTTGTGAACGCAATTCTTCTTAAACTACTGAATAGAATTTAACGAAACTTGGTATGCAAGAAGTACATTATATGTAGCTGTGTATGTTACCTGGAATTTTTGTTCGGCAAATCTTTATGGGAGTTATGGCCCTTTAGACTTAGAAATTGGCAAAAAATCCTGATCAAAGTCTGTGAACTCAACTCCTCTTAAACTACTGAATAGAATTCAACGAAACTTTGTATGCAAGAAGTACACTATAACATAACATAACATATCTTTTATTTCCAATCATGAGCCCACTGGGAGCAAGGAGAGTTGTACATGTAGAGGAAAAGAACATAATTGACAGATTACACATAAAATACAATAGACAACATGGTGATACAATCATGTAGCTGTGTATGTTACCTGAAATTTTTGTTCCGCAGATTTTATGGGAGTTATGGCCCTTTGAACTTAGAAAATTGCAGAAAATCCTGATGCTAAAAGTATAACATATATAGCAGTGTATTTTGTCACAAATTAAAAAAAATGTATGAGCTCAAGGTGGATTTTTTTAGTCCAATAGGAGAAGCATAGTCAAAAGTTTATGGCAAATAAAAATCTAAGTTGTAAAAATGAAAAATATCACACTGAATGCTTTGAAATTCAAGACTGAATACTTAAAAAACAAGTGTGGCCACTAAAAAAATCAGCAACCTAAGCTTTCATTTCTTGATATAAACACTAAAAGTGTCTCTATACCTAATATCAGATGCCTAACTATTATACTTTTCCAGCAAATTATCGTCCTCAAAAATCTTATAACAAGTTTTCGGCATGATAAAAGACCACAGAGTCACTGGAGCGTGAAAATGGGGTCAGGGTCACAGGCATGGTGACAGTTGCATAGACCATGACCTCAGCTGTCTGTATACCCAATATCTGATGCCTAGCTATTCTTTTCCAGCAATTCATCGTCGACAAAAGTCTTACAAAAAAGTTTTCGGCCTGAAAAAAGACCTAAGTTCACAGAGTCATTGTAGCGTGAAAATATTGTCAGGGTCACACAACATGGTGACAGTTGTGTAGAGCATTACCTGAACTGTCTCTATACCAAATATCAGATGTCTAGCTATTATAATTTTCCAGCAATTCATTGTCCACAAAAGTCTTACAAAAAAATTTTCGCCGCCGCCGTCGGAAAGTAATACCTATGTCTCGCCTTCCGCGACTAGACGTCGCAGGCGAGACAAAAGCTATAAATACATAGGAAAGGGCAACAAATACAAGACGAAGTAAAAAAAGAAAAATTTAAAATACAAGAAAATGAAAAATTGAAATTAGAAAGGAGACGGGACCGTGAAACACTCGTTTGGTCCAAAAGGGTACGTACTATCCAGTATAACCCATATTTTAGGGGTCAGTCAAACACATTTTGAGCGGAACACTTCAGCAAGCAACAGCTTTTCTCTATTAGCAACAGTTTTTGTCTCGCCTGCAAAGTGGAGTTTGTGTTAAGGTTTAAGTCCTAGGTTAATGAAACTTGGTATGCACATGCCCCAGTAGTAGCTTAGCACAGTTGCATCCCAATCTTTTTATCGTCACCTTTATTTTCCAGTTGAGAGACATTGACAATTTCAATACAATACATGTAATAGCAATTTTAAAGTTTTATGAATTTCTTCACATCTCAAGAACTTTAAACTTTGTATGCATATGCCCCAGTAGTAGTTTAGCACAGTTGCTTCCCCATCTCTTGATGTTGACATTGATTTTCCATTTGAATGACAGAAAGTTTTTGAGAAATAACAAGGTATTTTGATGGTGCTGGCAGGCGAAACTTACTTCAGTGTTAACTCTTTGTTCTATAAGCCCAAAATTTACCCTTTAAGGGGTAATCTGACAACTTAGTCTTATAGAGATTTTTGTACGGCTAAATGAGTTAAAAACTTCTCTTTCTGCAACATTTCATTTTATAAGTGACAGAGGGTACCAATGTACAAATGTCTAAAATCTGAAAAGGAAACAAAAAACATACCATTACAACAAACAAAAATATATAGATGTGATACACCCAAACCATTTTAAGTAATTTTTTTTAAATCTGTTCTATTTTAAGTAAAAGCCGTCATGTCTTCGGAGGATCAAAAATTGCAACACAATGTTTGTGCAGGCAAAGGTGGATTTTTAGGACTGGCGTGGCGGGTGCACGCTATTCCGTTTGTCAGGAACATTTTGTGAGGAACTGTATGAAACAAGAGGTCCCAGAAGTTTTTTTACCAATTGCGGCCGGGCTCTCCCGTTTGAAAATTTCTTGATCCACGACAGGCAGGATAGTGTTTTCAAGAATTCTTCTATGTCTCATGTGCTTTTGTTGTCTTTTTGTCTTGTGTTCTTTCTGGTTGGATTGAAATTTTATTGTTTTGTTATGTCCTGCTTGAAGAAGAGGGGGTATACTGGTTTACCTCTGACCGGCCTGCCGTCTGTCAGTCTGTCAGCAGCATAGCTTTTGTTACAGTTTTCTCAGCAACTACTAATCACAGCGACTTTAATTTAAATTTAGTATATGACTTCAGTATGGGGTGTTTTGTTGCGAGTACTGAATTTAGGTCTAAACTACGATGGAGGGAGTTAAACCTCAGATTTTAGAATTTACATAAATTAGATAGTGGTTAAAAACAAATTGAACAAATGAGACGTAATCTCATGTACAAGTACACCATATCTAAACAAGAATATGTCAGTAAGACATAATGCCCCATCTCGCAACATTTATTTTAAAGCATCAATTAGTTGCTAACGCACTTGTAAATCAGAAGAAATGGACTTTAACCATTCTTCTATAAGTGGTCATTCATGCGGAAAATATAGGTCACAGCCAGCATCTGAAGCATGCATTGTACTAAGCATCACTAGGTGCACCTACCATTCCAATATAGTTGATGTGGCACTTGCCATTTAGTGGGAATGGACTTTAACCATTCTTCTATAAGTGGTCATTTATGCGGAAAATATAGGTCACAGCCAGCATCCGAACCATGCATTGTGCTTAGCATCCCTAGATGCACCTACCATACCAAAATAGTTGATGTGGCACTTGTCAGTAAGTGGGAATAGACTTTAACCATTTCTCTGTAAGTGGTCATTTATGCAGAAAATACAGGTCACATCTAGCATCCTAAGCATGCATTGTGCTTAGCAAAATAGATGATCCTACCATACCAATATAGTTAATGTGGCACTTGTCAGTAAGTGGGAATGGACTTAAACCACTGTTCTTTAAGAGGCCATCCATGCGGAATAGGTCACATTCAGCATCCGAAGCAAGCATTGTGCTTAGCATCACTAGATGCACCTACCATACCAATATAGTTGATATGACACTTTTCAGTAAGTGGGAATAGACTTTAACCATTCTTCTTTAAGTTGTCATTCATGCAAAAAATATAGGTCACATTCAGCATCCGAAGCATGCATTGTGCTTAGCATCACTACGTGCACCTACTATACCAATATCATTGATTTGGCATTTGTCAGTACGTGGGAATTTGGAAATATGGGGATTTGGGACGGACGGACGAACGGACCCGAACACTATATGCCCCTCTACTTTCGTAGATGGGGCATAAAAATAAAGAACATACATCTTAATCACAGGTACAGGTTAGGCTAAAACATTAACCCCACCTTAGCCATGAATCTAGATCAAAACTTGTGCTTGTACTCTTTGTCTCTATGTAAGTTATTCATTTCTATGTCCAGAAGGTGGTCTTTCTTTGACTGCATTATGTATTTAGTCTTCAGGAAAATTGCAAAAGCAGCAAGCAGTGGTCACATTGAAGACTGCTGGTTGTGCTGTGTGTACTTCTTTAATATCTCATTATCTTTTATATGCCAAGTTTCATGAAAATCAGTTAAGTATAATTTCCCAGAAATTGCATGTGTTGAGAATTTTTTTTGAAAGAAAGCCTTTAAATTGGCTCCTCAAAATTTCATAGAAATTATATATTCACAATTACAAATGGTGGTCTCCTGGAATCCCGAACAGAACGTCCATGCGGTGGGAGACGGACCCTGTGTCCAGGGCGAATGTACCTGGAACAGCTCACTCTGGCGGTGGTGTGTCATGGGCTGGACGACCCATGGCACACAGCGAGTCTTTCAATAGTCGCTGTAGACGCTTTATAGCCTCTAGTCACGATTATAAACACCCATCATCTATACATGCCAATTGATATAATATAGAATGGATATGGTGAGCTACGAGGAGGCTTAACTAGGCAACCGAAAGCTAGATTTTTATCTAGCCTATGTGGTCTAGTGGTCTAGGGCGCTCAACACGGTGCAGCCGAAGTTGCCATGCATAGATGACAGAGTATGGGTTCGATTCCAGCTCAATTCCGGTGTCAACGGCTTTAAAAAGATGATTTTCATCGCTGTTGGCACACGAACATCCCTTTTTAACTTTCACCATATCCATTCTATATTATATCAATTACTTTACAGAGCTGTACGCAACACCGTTTATATATATTCATGCCAAGTTTAATGAAAATTTGGTTGAAAAGTTGCAATGAAAAACTTACTACAGAAAACTAGACAGATTGCCAACATGAAATGCCCTTTAGCTTTTACTGGTAGGTAGCTAAAATCAATAGAATGACCAAGATAAGCTGCAATGACTACACTGTTAATCTCACATTGCCCTCTGCTTTGACCATAAGTTGGAATTTGGTTAATCAAAATATGTGTGAAATGTAGATATTCAATTATTTTCCTGGTTTGATGAAAAGGAATCAGTTCTTGGATTATTAATTTATGGATCTTAAGTCTGCAGCATACAGATCAATATAAAATTTTCTTTTCATGGGATATCAAATTTCGTGGTTCAAGGCAACCCATGAAAAGCACAAAAATTAAAACCCAACAAATAACAAGTAATACTGTGAGCAAGCTCACGAAAGGACACTTCATATTGGACATTGTAATTCTATCAACTCACTCACTCACTGTTCTTCAAAACAAGAGGCTCACAGGAGCTTACCTGACCTTAATGACTGATGGAATGAAAAGATTTGTGGACACCTTAGACAGAATTCTCAATAAAGAATCATAATTAAACTTCGACCTTGACAGACACTAGAGGCCATAACTTTTATAAGGGGTCATCTGACATCTTCAGACTAATTGATATTTTGAACCAAATGAAGACTTCTGTAGAGCTTAATGGGCTGAAGGTTTAAGAAAGCAACAGCTTTTCTCTAACTGCAATAGTTTTAAATCTATAGGCCAAAGCTACGAAAAATCACTATTTTTCACCTTCAAAGGACCATAACCCCTTTAAGGGGTCATCTGGCAACATCGACCCAATGGAGACTTTTGTAAAGCTCAATGAGCTGAAGGTTTAGGCACGCAATAGCGTTTCTTTAACTGCAACAGTTTTCAATATATAAGGCAACAAGATGCCCCCAGGAGCCTGAATCACTCACCTGGTCTTGATGTCAACCCTACTATGAAGAACTTTGTAGAGCTGATTAAGCTGAACATTTAAGCAAGCAACAGCTCTTTCAGCAATAGGTTTCATTCTGTAGGCCAAAAACGTGCAAAATGTTATTTCAAGGGCAGTCTGAACCTTTTTGACTCTAAATAGACTTACTTACCTACTTATCCTCTTCGTCCCCAATGGGACATAAGGCTTCAACAAGTTGCCGCCATCTACCTCTGTCTTTTGCAAGAAACTGTGCTTGCCCCCATGAATAGCCCATGTCTTGTAATTCTGATGTGACAGTTCTTCTCCAGGTGGTGTGTGCATGGTCTACCTCTCTTTCTCTTTCCAGGTGGTGTCCAGTGAAGGGCAGTCTTTGGTATTCTCTCAGCTGGCATTCTCATTACATGTCCTAGCCATCTCATTCTCCTTTGTTATATTTCTGTTGCAATATTTTTGCTTTTGCTTTTCTGGTGTAATTGGTTGTTTGTCATCTTCTTTGGCCAGAATATGCGATTTATTTTCCTGAGGCAGGTGTTGTGGAATGCCTCAACTTTTCTCAAATCGCTGTCAATTACACGCCATGCAGCATTCAGACCCGTACAGGAGGACAGACTTTACATTGCTGTTGTAAAGCTGTATTTTGGTCCTCAAACTGTAGCTATTTGACTTCCAGATGGGCTGAAGTTGAGCAAACGCAACACGTGCTTTGTTAAGTCTGGCTTTTATATCTTTTGCAGTTCCATTGTCCTTGCTTAGTATACTGCCAAGGTAAGTGAAGTCATCCACCTCTTCAAGTTCTTTTCCATTTTAATACACAGGTTCTGGATGTGCATTGATTGTCATCACCTTAGTCTTCTTAATGCTGATGTTTAGTCTAGTTTGTAGTGCAATGATGTTGAGATTTCCCGTTTTTTCTTGTAAATGGTTAGCATTTCCAGATATCTCTGCAAGATCGTCTGCAAAGTCCAAGTCCTCTAAGTGACTGAACATAGTCCATTGGATACCTCTCTTTTTATCATAGGTGGTCTTCCTTTGTATCCAATCAATAACAATCAAGAAGAGAATTGGTGACAAGATACACCCCTGCCTTACTACAGATTTGACGCTGAAAGAGTCAGTGATGGATTTTTCTTAGATGACACTGCATTCAAAATTGGAGTAGAATGCTTTCATAAGGTTACAAATCTTTCCTGGTACTCCATAAGATCTTATAATTTTCCACAGTGTTTCCCTATGTACACTGTCAAATGCCTTTTTGAAGTCAATGAAGTTGATGTAAAGCGGCATTTGCCATTCAATACACTGTTCGATAATGTTTCGAATAGCAAAAATCTGGTCTATACATCCTCGTCCTCTTTTGAAACCAGCTTGTTCCTCTCTGAGTTTTTCATCAATGACCTTATCAATTCTACTGAGAAGAATTTTGTAGAAGACTTTACTAGGAACTGAGAGCAATGTAATACCTCTCCAGTTGTCACATATTTGTAGGTCTCCCTTTTTGGGAAGTTTCACAATAAGGCCTTTATACCAGTCATATGGGATGGTCTCATTTTTCCAGATGGATGAAAAAAGGTTCCACAGTATTTTTGCTGATGTTGTAATGTCTGACTTTAACATTTCTGCATAGATGGAGTCTATGCCTGGGGCTTTCCCATTTTTAAGTGTTTTGATGGCACTTTGGACCTCTTCAAGTGTTGGTGGTTCTAAGTTTATGTCTAAATCTTCCTCAGCAGGTTCGGGAACAGCTGGGTCATTAGGTTCTGGGCAATTTAATACCTCCTTGAAATGTTCAACCCATCTTTTGACCTGCTCATTGTCTGTTAATAGTGGGTGTCCGTCTTTATCTTTGACAAGAGATGGTTGGGTTGATCTTTTGCCACACAGTTGCTTAGTTATCTTGTATACTGTGCTCATTTCTCCATGAGAGGCTGCCTGTTCTGCCTCTTTTGCAAGCATGTCAACATACATTCTTCTGTCTCTCCTAGCATTCCTCTTGACCTCTTTGTCTTTCTCTTTATATGTAACTTGTAATTGATCTTGTAACCTTGTTGACTTGGTGCTGATGATTTTGTTTTTAGATCTTTTCTTTCAGCTATCTTCTCCCATGTTTCAGGTGTAAGCCATTCTTTATTCTTCTTTGTCCTGAAACCTACAGTTTTCTCAGCTGTTTCAACATATGTTCTCTTGATGTTGTTCCACTTTTCTTGAATATTATCATCATCATCTGTGTTATCCTCTAGTACTTTAAATCTGTTCTTCAATTCAATATTGAATGTCTTTTTTATATCTGGTATTTTAAGTTTTTCTATATCAAGTCTCCTTTTTGTTTCCTGTTGTTGAGGGTTTCTCCGAAGCTTAAGTTTTATTGTAGCTTTCAACAAGTAGTGGTCACTGTTGACATCGGCCCCTCTGAATACTTTAACATCATGTAGAAATCTTCGCCATTTGTTGTTTATCATGATGTGATCTATTTGATTTGTTGTTCTACCATTAGGAGATTTCCATGTGAGCTTGTGTATATCTTTGTGTGGGAAGATGGTGCCACCTATTATTTGGTTGTTGTTAAGACAGAAGTCGATAAGGCGTTCTCCATTATCATTCTTAATTCCACAACCATGTCTGCCCATAGATTTTTCACAATCAGTATTGTCAGCTCCCACTTTTGCATTCAAGTCCCCCATTATCAGCAGCATGTCATGCTGAGGAACTTTAGAGACAATCATTTGAAGTTGTTCATAGAAGTCATCTTTCACCTCTTCCTCAGCATCATTGGTTGGTGCATAGCACTGTATGATTGTAAGTTTACAGTACTTAGAGTTGAATCTTGCTCTCATTAATCTGTCATTGATTGGTTCCCATTCAAGCAGTGTTTTGGCTTTCTCCTTACTGATCATGATTGCAACTCCACTCTGGTGTTTATCATTGTGTCCTGAGAATAAGATGGTATGGCCACTATTTATTCTGGTGTTTCCTGATTTAGTCCACCGACATTCACTTATACCAAGTATATCCAATTTATACTTTTGCATTTCCTTGGCTACTTGTGCTGCCTTTGATGTTTCGTACATTGTGCGAACATTCCATGCTCCAACACAAAGTTTTTCTTTCGGTCTCAGAAGACTCTCAATCGGTCTCTTACGAGATGTCATACTACCAGTCTCTTGGTTGGAGTCTCCGAAGACAGAGTTACTAATTATTACATTTGTTGAAGTTTCTGTAACTTGCTCTTTTTTACTGGGTAGCCGGTAGTTGGCCCTGCGCTAAACCTCCGCTCTGGTGGACCGGGTTTTCTTTCTGGATTGTCCTTCCCATAGATGATTGCATACCAATGCTAACGAGTTCCTTTTGCCCGGATTTTCTGTCTGGGTTTACTCCCATAGCCTTTGACTCTCCAGAGTCATCTACAAGGCAGTAGAGCTATTTCACCCATAGCTGGGCCAAGGTTGATGAGTGCAAGGGCATATCCACACGCCGGTGGGCCTACACACTGCATCTCTAGGGCCCTTGGTACTCCGAGATCTTCTACAGTTCAGCCTGAGGTTGTGAGACCCCAGTTACCGTGCATCGCCACGAGGAGGCACTGTAGAAGTCTTGGTAGTGTAGAGGCTATGTACTGGCAGGAAAGATTTACGCACTCGACTCTCCCTTTCACCCAACAAGTGGGCTAGCCAGCGGCAACAGTAGATCTAGAGACGTTCGATCACTGCCACACTAGACGCATATCACTACCCAGTGGTAAAACCACTGATTGTTAAGAGCTTACATTGACTCTAAATAGATTTTAGTTAAGAGCTTATTGAACTGAACATGTAAGCAAGCAACCACTTTCTTTATCTGCCAGAGTTTTCATTATATAAGCCAAAAACATGAAACATGTTTATAAGGGGTCATCTGACAACTTCAACCCTATAAAATGCTTTTGTAGAGCTAAATGAGCTGAACATTTAAGCAAGCAACATCTTTTCTCTATCTGGAATAGTTTTCATTCTATAGGTCATAAACACTGTTTTTCACCTTTAAGGGACTGAAACCCCTATAAGGGGTCATCTGACAACTTTGACCCTATGGAGACTTTTGTAGAGCTTAATAAGCGGAACATTTAAGCAAGCAACAGCTTTTCTCTATCTGCAATAGTTTTCATTCTAATGGCCAAAAACACTATTTTTCGCCTTTAAGGGGCTGTAACCCCTATAAGGGGTGATCTGACAATTTTGACCCTATGGAGACTTTTGTAGAGCTAAATAAGCTTGACATTTAAACAAGCAACAGCTTTTCTCTATCTAAAATGGTTTTCATTCTATAAGCCAAAAACACGAAAAAAATGCTATTTTTCACATTTAAGGGGCTGTAACCCCTATAAGGGATCATATGACAACTTCGACCAAATTAAGACTTTCGTAGAACTTTTGGTGCTGAAGCAGTAGGGTGGCATTAGATTTCATCTATCTCTAATACTTTTTGATTTACAAGCAAAAACAGTAGTCTGACCCCCTGGTCTTTTTTTAGTAATAGTGGCCATGTTTTTTGACAGATCAACCAAGTTTCATTAAATTTTGTTCAGTAGTTTCAGAGGAGAAGATTTTAAAAAATTGTTAACAGATGACGACGACAACAACAACAGAAAAGACTATGACAGACAACGACGAGGGACGGAAGTGTTGGTAATAGCTCACCTGGGTCCAAGTGAGCTAAAAACACGAAAAATCACTATATTCACTCTTGTAAGAAAAACTTAAACAAAGTTAAAAATCAAAGAAAAAAGATATATATACATGAGTTGGTTTTAAAGATATAAGGGTTTAAAAATGTTGCGGGAAATCTGAATCCTCTGGAATTTTCATCGGAATTACATTGAAACAGTGTTTTGACCTATTTTAAAAGCTTGGAAATAATAATTAAACTTGCTATATATATACATGAGTTGGTTTTAAAGATATAAGGGTTTAAAAAATTTGCGGGAAATCTGAATCCTCTGGATTTTTCATCGGAATTACATTGAAACAGTGTTTTGACCTATTTTAAAAGCTTGGAAATAATAATTAAACTTGCTGAAATTTGTTAGATGTAATTATTTAGACATGATATTAGAAATAATGAAAAGAAAATAGGGGGTCAATGGGTAAATGTATTCCCATGCATTTTCATGGATAACGGCAGAGGATATAGAAAAATATCCAAAATATTCAAAACCACAGGATTGTATCATCTTAAAGGGCCATATCCCTATAAGGGGTCATCTGACAACTTCAACCCAATGGAGACTTTTGTAGAGCTTTTGATTCTGGAGAGTCTAAGATCCTTTAGATTTTTTTTTCTATCTGTTCTAGTTTTCAAGTTATAAGCCTTTGAATGTGATTTTACCCCATGATCTGTTTTTAGTAACAGCAGCCATGTTTGTTGACAAATAATAAAGCCGAACACAATTTTTAAACATCATGCCCTGATTAATACTTTGACAAAGTTTTGAAAAATTCCCTTCAGTAGTTTCAGAGAAGAAGATTTTTGAAAAAGTAACAGACGGACGCATGCCGATGACCATAGCTCACTTGACCTTCGGGTCAGATAGTTAAAAGCCTAAATCCAATTATCTCACCTCAATGATATCTGGGAGTGATGCACATCTACATGTGATGTACTTTCTTCATGTAAAGTTTCATCAAAATTTGTCCAGCAGTTTTGGAGGAATGAATAATAATAATAAAACCAATATAATTTTGTCTTTACATAAAACATCATGTGACCCCGACCTTTTACCTTTTGACCTTTAAATCAATAATTATCTACCTTACCAGATAAGTGTAATATGTAGATTGTTAACAAAAGGAGAAGAAAATACATTTATATACTTTTATTTACATAACATTTTTGCAGCTCAATTGGCAGTGAAAGACGATAAAAAAATACACCTGAATAAATATACAACATGTATGTTATAATTAATAACAGAGAATAAAAATGTACAACAAAACAAGCTATACATAACATATGGCTAAACTATTAAGGTATAAGGATTTCACTATAAACTATGCACTTAATTTATAAACAATAAACTTTTGTTTTTGATATTATTTCATTTTCAAACCCAAACAAGATTGAGTAGGGAGGGGGGTCAAACTCTAGAGACAATTAATATTTCTTACAAGTTATTAAATCATTCATGTATTCAAAGAATCAAATAGCAATTCATGCAGGTTATAATTAATAAACATTAACATTTCTTAATTATCTCCCATTGGAAAATGGTTGAATCAGCTAAAATTCTTGTCAAGCATAAAGTTTTTGTTTTATTAACACACAAAAAAAGAGAAAAATTTCAAATTCAAGAAACAGTTAATACAAGCTGAAAATGTCAGATTCACACAACATACAATGTAAAAGCCATTACAATCTTAGGGCTTTTTTTACATGATTTATTTCAAGCAAAATTCTATGAATTATCTCCCCTTTGTACAATAATAGAAACACATGAGAATTGCAATTTCAGACATTTTCTCGTATATTCATTGAATCTATAGATGTGCTAATGCTCTGAAGCTAAACAACTGTAAAAGCTTTTTCGCAAATGTTCACTACTTAATGAAATTTAAAAGGAAACATAAACTTTTGCTTTTGTAACCACTGTGGATTCATTAATTTTCATGGGTATCAATTATTGTGGTTTCCTAAAAAAGAACATTTCGTTTGATTTTGAATATTGTGGTTTGCTCATATTACTTCTAGAGAATCAATACAAAATCAGCATTTCATGGAGGATAAATTTTCGTGGTTGACAGGTACCCACAAAAACCACAAAAATTGATCCCCACAAAAACTAATGAGACCACAGTTTTCTATTTTACCAAAATTGAGAAACATAGAATGAAAATTTAGTTTATTTTTGTCATTTTTTATCACAGGCAAATCTATTATTTTAACTCTTAGAACTTAAATTAAGCATTTACAAAATGTATCATTTTAATTTGCAAAACATATATGTTAAATATCAGATCTATTAATTTTACTGACTACAGATAAAATAATGTTATGGAAATGCTTTTTCTTTTTAAACATCTACATAAATTGCAGGACTAGATTGTACTATTATGCCACTGACATCGAAAACCCTTGTTGTAGTTCACTTGGGAAGGAAAATGTGGCCTCACTTTTCTCTCTTCTTACCAGATCTGCAAAAGATAAAAAAGATTGCATAACACCAAAAAATCAGTAAAAGTCAAAAATGGACAGATTTCGTAAAACAAGAACAAGAAGTAGGTGAGCGACAGACCTGAAATTGAATCCCACATAATGGGACTGAACACTGATGCTTTATACCAAATATCAAGTGGCTGTGATCAGTAGATGCTGAGAAAACTGTTACAAAAATTTCTCTCCCAGCCACCCGCCAAACATTCACCATTCTATTATTTATAACCCAGATTTTTCTAGCATTTAAGGATGCTGACAGCTTTTGAGATTTTTGACATTTTTTCGGAATCCTCAGGTTTTTTTTCCCATTAAAATAAGGCAAAAATTTTTGCATGGTAACCCATATTTTTATTGTGTGTAAGGTCTTCATTACATCATAAATGTCAGTTTAACAAATTCATTTCAAATTCTCATCACTTTTTCATAGGTTTAAACAGCGAAACTATTGTAATGTTAAAGCTATGAAAAAAAAACAGAGAAAACCTTTACCCGCAAAATTTTGAACTCTTATCATCTTTAAAACGAGCACGGTAATCTATCAATTTTTTTAGCTTATTTTGTATTTTTAAGTGTTCCCATATGATTTAAGTCCTTAACTTCAAAACCTCATCACTTTCAAAGTCACCATTGAACATCTTTTTAAAGAATGTATTTTGATAAGCATTTGGATTTTTGGTTCACACATATCCACCTCATATCACAACTGTTTCAGTAATTGTCCAATACATGTAGTAAACATTTATAGTGACTCTTTATTATGTGTAATTGTTAGGTGTATTCCATTTGGTACCTACAGTGTTTTGAAACTGAGCATCTTTTTGAGCATCTATTATAACACTGAATTTTATGTTTAAAATTCTTAATTGTTTTCTAATGAACTAAGGAATATAGAACTTCTACAACCCAATTGAGTTGATTAGGGAATTTCTAACATCAAGTAAATAAATTTGATAATGTCAATTGCGAGGCTTGCAGAGCAATTCAAATATCAAATATTTAATTCCTCAAGATGTTAGAAATTCCATAACCATTGAGAATTTACTTGTAGAAGTTTTTCTCTAATGTCTCCTATGTTGCTGCTCTACATTACATCAGGCATTTAGAATAGTTTATATGTAAGTTAACTTACTTCTTTTTGGTCTTTGGTTCTGTGGACTGGAACACACTACTGGCAGCCATCAAGTTTTCAATATACTGTCCTAACACTTGGTTCTCAGATTTCAGCTTCAGGTTTTCTTCCTTCACAGAATCAACTCTTGATGACAAATCTGTCAAAAGAACAATAACGCTACTTGTACTACAATGTACATATACAGTCATGGCATGGTAAGCATTATTTGTTTTACCTACTGTCTGTAAAGGGTAGTCTGGAGAATGGAAAAATCAAAAATATTTTTTTCTTTAATAATTTAGCTTTAATTTGTTTACATAATTTTATTTGTATCAAAAAGATGTAATTAAAAAAATGAACAACTTCAAAGAATGTTTAATACAATTCCTGGAAATTCAGATATTTGCAAGCCTATGGGGATTTCCCATTGTACAAAAATGGCGAGAAAAATTGTTAATGACATCAAAAAGCATTCCCAGATGTAAACAAAGACAAGTTGATCACAAAATATCTCTGTGATCTAAAAGATAATCTAATATTCTACAAAAAAGTGATTATTGACAATTTGGCATCCCCAAAAATGGCTGCCATTTACAATGGGGCAAAGTGATTCTGCTTCATTTATCTGAGAGGTAAGAAATTTCTTTACACTTTTTTGTGAATTTAGTTATTTTTTTATGCAAAGGTAAAAATGGCAAACATTACAACTTTGACATTTTTTCATTTACTATACATTTCTAAATTATAAATTTTCCTAGCAAATGATTTTTACTTCTAATTAAGCACAAAATCGAAACTACATAATTTGAAAGTAGCATGCATTATAGCAAAATGTCAAAGTATTTTTATCACTAACCATCCAATGTATTCTGTAGTTCTAGAACCTGTGTAATCAGTCTTTGTTTTTCTTCCTCTTCATCAGGGTTATTATCTGGGTCAAGACCTGGAAATACATGTGAAAACCAAGTGAATGGCACAAAATAACATTTTTACAACAAAAGAATACTGACAAAATCAGGAATAGTCCAGTTATGCCAATAAAAAAATATCCTAGATTCTCATCCCCTTCCATCCCAATTTTTCAGCTGCCTGAAATTTTTGTTGTTGTTGATTTTTTTGCAAATTATGTTCATTTTAATCAATATCCATTAAAATGGCAACATATTTTATCAAAACCGATAAAAAATAAAAAAATAAAAAATTTGGTGCCCAACCCTTCTTTTCAAGAAATTTGGATGAGAATCTAGTACATAATTATTTTATAAGGGCTTTAAAAAAATCAAAGTTTTTTTTCCAAAATAAGCAACAGATTAACATCAATCCCCAAATTGTATCAATTCACTGTAAAATTACAATTAATATGCCATTAATTTCAATTTATTTAAGATGTTTTTTTGTTGTTGTAACATGATAGAAATTTTATCTACTGGATTTGATGTAGCCCAATGAGACATGTCAATAGTCCTTTTTAGAAAGTATTTTCCGGACGTGCAGACCTGAGAAATCTTTTACTTATGCACTACAGGTTAACGACTTCCGGGTAGGCCTCTCCATTGAAAATCTGTTGAAATTAACTAAATTCGTCAACATGTTAAAACATTTTAAATCTGATTGCCAAAGTCTAAAATTACTAAAACATACGTTAACATCCAAGACTTCACTCCAAACCAGTTTATTTGAACCGGGAATGGGAAATTACGCCAAAATCGGATAGGGATAAATTGATGTTTTTCCTTAGCTCAACGTTGTTCACACCATGAGGCCGACCCACAAAGGGAAACTACTCTTGCAAAAATGAAAACAAAAGAATCGGAATCGGAATTCCGGGTGACTTTTTGAAAAGGGCTATTAAGCAGTTGGTGCTAACCCTTTTAGTAAATGTTTTGCTCCACTTCTATTTCAGTGGTTTGAGGATCTTGTAAACTTTGCAATAGAAACCAGTAGATACCATATTCATATATAAATACATGAAGTCTTAATTCATTTTCAACACTGAACCAATTTAAAATTAGACATTTTTTGTAGTTCTTTTTTATTGTCAATGCATCTGGTCTTACTTTAAATTTTTTGCAAGATACTTACTTGTTAAGTTGTCTCCCCTTATTTCTCTTTTATTATTGAAGACATTTTGTGTCACATCACCTGAAAGAATAAACAAAGAGAGTCAAGTTGAAATTATAGAGAGCAGGTGGTGTAGTGGTTAACGCGTCAGGCTACTAATAATCAATCGATCCTCATCCGGGGTGAAAATTTCATGAACCAATTTTCTGACTCTCTCTTGACACCATTTGCAAGGATGGTCTCAAGGAACAATGCTAGTCTTTTGAAAGGAATGAAAAAAGGTTGTCCTGTGTATGTGGAGAGCAATACCCCATGCAGTTTAAAGACCCCTTTGTAGAGTTTGATAAGAGTAGGCTCAATTGGGGCCGCTGCAAAGGCCACACTCGCAAACTGCTAGCTGGAGAGGGATTTACATACGCATTAAGCTTGTTTCCCAATCCAGGATAATTCAATATGTTTAAATTAAATTAAAATTGTCATGGGAACAGGACTATTTATTTTCTTTGTCAAGTTTTACACAAATTTGTGGCTTCCTATTAACTGACCTAGCCTTAACATGCTCAATGCCACAAAATGTTTAAATATTAAATGTGTGAGTTTTTTAACCATTTAGTATTCCCATATATCTCTTGTGTGTCTTTTCTTCTTTGACATATGAGATTGATCACCCCGAGGTTGTATGTCTTTTTCCTTTCCTTTAATTCAGAATATAGGTAAAATTTTGTGGTGCAAAAGCCATGAAAGCTGGATTATTTTATATCATTATACTGTATGGTGATTTTTTTTTACTTTATGGTGTTTTTTTTGTCATTAATTTCCCAAACAATAATTTGTAATTGCAAACTTCTCAAAATCTTATAACATATAAATACAGCTGAAACTATATGTAGTCAGAAGATTATTCTATTAAACAAAGCAACCCTGACGAGTCCTTTATAGGCCTTATACATGTCTGCCACAGTCTGCACCAAAAACTATTTCAACAACTAGTCCGTCAACAAGTTTTAAAGGTTTTCCCTCAAATGTCTTTTTAAAATCTTGGCTATTTTTCACTAGTCCGAACAAATTTCTACTAGTCTGGGGCATCAGACTAGTGGCTAACGGTGCATACTGCTGCCAACCTCCTACATTTTTAAATTGCTCTCCATGCACTTTTGAAGAATTTTCTTT
Source organism: Arcuatula senhousia (assembly GCA_963971305.1). Taxonomy (NCBI): domain Eukaryota; kingdom Metazoa; phylum Mollusca; class Bivalvia; order Mytilida; family Mytilidae; genus Arcuatula; species Arcuatula senhousia. The sequence continues at coordinate 6,540,356 of OZ020312.1, read as the reverse complement.
TGTTTTGCTTTTTGTTTTTTTGCTATTAATTTGTATTCATTTCATTTAAAGATGGGTAAAATGAATCAACTTATCAGTTAACCAGTTCAATCAATCAATTGTTTACCCGTATCACTATCACTTGAGAGTGGGACATTATATAGGTCCTCTTTCATCCCTTCTCCCGACATTCTTTAAAACTGTATCACAGATTAGGCTGAGAACTCTGAAAAAGAAAACAGGAGAATAAAAATTATTAGGTTTAAAGAATGAAAATGTAGTTCATTCAAAAGGAAGTTGTTGCCATGAGGACGAAACACAAATTAAAACAAGTGAATGTGTTATACATTTGTAGGTTAATGACCTTGCACTGCACTGTTAAAATACAAATATTTGCATGAAATTTTTGCAGCATTTTGTTTTCTTTGTGAGATTAATAAGAGTAGTCAATACATAGTTTTATGAAAATCTGACATTCAATTTCAGAGTTTAGAGAGATTGAAATCTAGTGTAACTGTTTAAAACTACTTTTGAAGTTCACATGTATAGGCCCTATTATATGTCCCTTCAATTATCTTGTCCTATCAATCCATGGAATCATCATGAACTAGTACTTTGCAGGCGCGGATCCAGAATTTTAGATTAGAGGGGGTGCTGGAATCAAATATTGGCCTAGCAGAGCGAGGCATGGCATGAATTTTTTTTGCCTTTTTGATTTCATGGTAAAAAAAATTATGGGGGGTGCGCGTTAGGTATACGCTCACGAAGGGAGCTTTAGTGTTAGAAATGTCAATGTTTTAGATGTACTATGAGCTGAATTTTCCTTCAACGTCCTGTTAAGCACGATTGTTTTCCCGAACTTTCGCATCGTTTTAACGCTTTTTTATTTTAAAAAATTTAGACGTCATGTAAACGTACGCGTTACCAACAAGAAAGCTTGTTTGTTTTTATTTTTGAACCAAAAATGAATAAAATTAAATTGTAACTTCGGGAGCGTCACAGCTTAAGATTAAACCTGCCCGAAGGGAGCGATAATGGTTGAAATGTCAATATTTTTGTTGCACTATGAGCTGAATTTTCCTTCAACGTCCGTTTTAGCAGGCTTGTTTTCTGGAACTTTCAGCGTCTTTTTAACGCTTTTTCCTTTACAAATTTTGGACGTCATTAAGCGCACATGTGACCCACAAGAAAAGCTATTTTGTTTTTAATTTTGAATATATTTTGTTTCAATTCATATTGCAAAAAGATTTATTTTCGCTTGTAATTATTTATAGATGCTTAATAACAGAATAACTTCGGGAGCGTCACAGGTTAAATTAAACCTGCCTCATAAAACAAATGAGCATTTTTAGTTTTGTTAATTATTTTCATGTAGATAGGAAATTTGTGTGAGTAAAGTGACCCATGTCTGTGAATGTGATCAAATGTTGTATGCAATTATTGAGTGATACATGCACAAAATTTATGCCAAAAATAAACATAATTTAGCACAAGTTTTACAACCTTTTATTGGATTCTATTGGAGAACATATTGTGTGTCTTATAACATTAACAAAATCCTTACGTTTTGAAAGGAAATAATTAACAAATAGGGTCTTAATCTTACAAAATATGAAAATTATTCTGTTGTTGATATTTTTAGCTTCTACTTCCGTTTCTCCATTTTTTCTAAGATGGTCACATGACTCTGACGTCACGGAACAGGTACTCGTTCACACACGACTTCATTCAACTTGTCAACAGAAGAAAAGTGCTTTGAAACAATGCTTAGAAACTTTCTAAATCATGTCCCATGAAAAAATCGGATATTTTCTTTTAATTCAATCGTTAGTTAATTAATAATTCGGCATATATACCTTGACAAATCAACCATGGAGTAATTTTCGAAACAGGTGAGTTTCTTTTTCAAAGAAAGTTTTGACAAGTTGTGTATTCCAACCGTGTCACTTGTTACCGGGTGGATTGAGCGACCGTCCAAAATATACTGTATTTTTATGACTATCTAATAATATGGAATTAATAATAAAATTACAGGTGTTTTGTATATTTAGATAACATGAAACACGTGTTTTTATGACCAGGTAATAATTAAAATGACAGAAGTTGTGTTTATTTAGTGTAATGGGCATAGCCTTAAGGAATGTCTATCATTCAATGATCAGCTAATTAACAATTTGATGGTTCAACGATTAAATGTTATCACTTAATCAAAGTAGTTAATAAATACAGATTTCACAAGCCTATGGTAAAACATGGTGTATTATAAAAAGTTATAATATTTTTTTTTTATTAAAAAATATTGCAAAGAAAAATAAAGAAGGTCATACACCTACACAATTTTTGGTCATTTGATTTATATTTTATGTATTTTTTACTTGAAACATAAGATTTATTTTAAAATTAATAAAATGATAATTTGACAAGGCATACTTTAATTATTATTAAATTATAACCTTGTACAATAAGGTGAATATTTGATAAACAGAATTTTCACATTTTTCCATGACGGAAAAACATGTACATGTAAGTGTATTATATACATTTGTACAAACATATGTTCATGAAGTCTCTGAGTTAGGTGATAATATAAGGTTTTAATTTTTCTCCATGTACGTATTCCATGCAACCTGCTTATACAAATAATAGAATTCTAGTGCCCGATGTGGTACAAATATACATTTGTACATGTACACGTGAAAATCAAATTTGTAAAATAAAAGAACTAAATAATGTATCTGGGGTAGTAGTTTTGTATAATACATTTGTATGTACACCATTGAAAAACATGATAATAGGAACATGTACATGTACAACATTATTTTGTGACACATATAAACTATGATATTTTATCATTGCAGGAAATAATTTTGTGCTTGTTGGATTTTACTATTGCATGAAAGGATTATTAACCACTAACTTATCTAGATCTATCCATTGAAAAACAAAGCTGTAGGACCATCATGAAGTCTTGATAGTGGAATGATCGAGAAATCGACCCCCGACTATGCCGTCGCAATGTCGCACCATGACAACATATTACATAGAATTAACAATGAACTTCCAGAAGGATGGGAAGCAAAGCTGGTTGCAGAGCAGGGCCGTATTTATTATATAAAGTAAGTATTAAGGAGATTGAGATGCACGAAAAAAACCATGAAAATGTCTCCCATGTGACACATGGCATACATGTACATGTACATTTTCAGCTCGTATGAAATTGGTCCCAAAAAGTAGGCTGCAAAAATGCATAAATTTTCAATGTTTTTACTTCATTTATTTTTATTTGTTTTGAAAAACTGAAGGTTGCCCTGCCCAAAAAATGTGTGCCTCAGGCAAACATGGCAAATGGGCAACCAGTTGTTTCCAACACTGCATATTACTCATGTTTTGTTTGCAAGGAAACACATTAAGTTCTCAGCTCATGATACATGCATGGCCATGTTTTGTTCATATGCCATCCTTCACACTCAAAATTTTAATGTAAAAAAGCAAAATTAGTTAAGTCTTTGTAAATTTACAATAAGTTACTTTGTAGGTCCTCATGGAACTTTATATTGTACACATGTACACTCAACATATTATGTCATGCTCTAAAAACTTTGCATCATTTGTTTGTCACATGGGCACTAATAACAGAAAACTTGACTTGAAAAATTTGTAATTTTACTAATTTGTAGAAATAGAAAAAAATGAATCAAATATGAACATTTTGGCTACATAAATTTACATGTACATTTACCAAAGGAAAACTCATTATCAATGTTTATCTATGAACCAATTTTGTTGATGGCCTAACACCTTTGAATATATGACATATTTGTTTAACCAGAAGCTTAGGGAGAATCAATGGGGACATTTAATTAGGGGAAGTCTTATCTACGTTTGGAAAATGCTCCCCTGTCACGAATCGACACAAGCGAAGATGGAAAACAAATAAAAACTTTAGATCCGCCAGCAGATAAGACCTTAATAAAAATGAGTATTAAAAGATACGTCCTCTAAAGGATTTGCTTTGCACTATTGATTCGACTTTGAATCAAAATTCTTGGACGAAAAAATCGTTAGAACTTTAACTTGAAGCTTTCCGTTATAATCAGCTTATGAAAATCTTCATACAACAGAGATTTCAATGACCCTCTTTCTATACAATGCTTTAAGCATGGAACGTTTTGGTCAATATTAATGTCCAGAGAATGAAAGATCAGGTTGATTGACCTGTTTGAGGATCCTTTTGTAGCAAATTAGCCTAGCGAGATCTATTATTTGAATTATCAGAAATTTGTTTTTGAATTCATCCATCATCAATGGCTTAATATTTGATATTGGAAATGGTTTTATCTGACTGACAATAAAGTTGTTAAGTTCGTTGACACTATACATGTATGTGACAAGAAATTAGAGTGAATTGAAAAATCAGTCAATATTTATTATTGTTTTGATAATGTTTGTCTTTGGTACTCATACCACAGTACCAAACAGTGTTCTCCCCAGAAATGTTTTATAGCACTGTGGTAGCCAGTAAAAACATGGTTTTCTGAAAATGATAGCACTGTGGTCCTAACACATTCTATTATAAATCTTTACAAGATAGCACTGTGGTAAAAAATATAGCACAGATGTACCACAGTGCTATATGGACCAAGGGAGAACACTGACCATATGTTATTTGAACCTGTACATTTAGTTGCTAAGCAATTGCTACTGTACTGGTACATGTAGGTATTGATGGTCTTTTCAAGTCTAAAACCATAAGGTCCTTTCCCAATACCATTTGATGATTTGTCGACTTGTAGCTATACATGTAGATACTAAAAATAATGTGAGCATAAGACATTTATACAATGTACACTGTATCATATATTAAAATGGCCCTCTTTTTTCCATAATGGCTTTTTGCTTGTTGTGGCAAAACATCTGCATCTTTGTACTGGTACATTTTTTGTCATCTCTGGGTATCTTTTCCATAAAGATGATCATAATTTGAAAAGACAAGGTTGGCTTTACGTTAAACATAATAGGTACAAAAGTATATTGAGAGAGGTGGTGGTGTAATGGTTAACATGTCAGGCTACTAAAAACAAGGTTAAAAATCCTCTGGGGTGAAAATTTCATGAACCTGAATTTTCTGACTTTATCTTGACACCATTTGCAAAATTGCAAGAATTGAAAAGAAACAATGCTAATCCTTTAGGAGAGACCAAAAATAGTTGTTCTGTGTGTGGTGAGAACAATAACCCATGCATACTTAAGACCTCTTTGAAGAGTTCAATAAGTGGCAGCTACAAAGGCCACATTTGCATCAATGATTCATTATAGAAAATAATGAGAGGTGGAATAAGTGTATGTGACACAGCCCACAATTCAATTCAGGCCACAATGGACAACTGCCAGCAGCCTTCAACGAGGCCAGTAGGCACTGCTCGCAGTTCTGCAATTGGCCCATGGTCTATATTATTAAAATGCATAAGCATGAAGCTTGTTTTCCAGGATAGATATATAAGTTTAATCCAAATGTCCATTTACATGTATTAGAGTAATGATATTTTGTTATTATAAGCTGATAAATTTTACTGTGAGAATATTTTCTGGATGCTTACGTTGCTATTGACTTGTGTATTAGCGTTTTCTCTTCTGATGGTCGAGATGTCTAATTAATTCAATTTCAGTGTTGATAACTCAATTGAAATGTAAATTCTATCAGTGAATTTGATAAATTTTGTTTTGAAATGGAGTTAATCTTATTTAATATAGAAAGGAATGTTGTCTCTTTTGCCAAAATTACTTAAATTTGATTATTTGAAAGAAGTTAGTACCAATAGAAATACATGTACATAAAGTATATGTAGCGTATACATAGCAGCTGTAAAAAAAGGCTAATGGCTACTCCGAACATTTTGCAGTAGCATAAGCTACATGTATGTAAGCTAGGCTGATTGGCGGATCAGAAGGGAAAAATATTTGATTTCATTGAATCATGACCAAAGTGGACCCCCCATTTCTAAACCAGAGAGTGCCCCCTCCCCCCTTTTTTTGAAATTTCTGGATCTGCCAATGATATATTTATTTCATGTTAGTCTTTTTGATATTCATGTAGGTTATAAAAAAAAACTTTGCAATTTATAGAAAATGGAAATAAATTTTGTTTGCAGACGAAATTTCCAAACTTAAACATTCATGATGTACATTTGCAATTAAAGCTAGATTACATAAGTTTCATACAGTCTTTTGAGCCTATTGAAATATTGTCATTTCATTACGCGTGTCAATACTTTACAGACTAAATGAACTGAGTATAATTATGATTTATGAAAAATAAACTTTTCCGCTATTCAACTTTTAATAACAATCTATACAGTTTGGTTATGTTGAATTACTCCATGTAATATTCAATAGGAATTTCGACCGTAAAATAAGTTCATAATTCCAGTTATTAAGTACCTGTAGGGGTATATATCAAACATACAGGTGTGAATTAGTCATACACATGATACAGGCATGATTTGACATAAAAATATTTTGTTAAATTATAAGTTTTTTATATAGTAATATTTCACAGTTTTGAAAGTTTGTTGAAATGGATATTTAAAATTGATTTGCAGAAAATAAGTCTGTTTGTCACAACTTTCATATATTTTTATTGATGCATGTTATGTAAATAAACAGTCAGACAGGTGGTGACAAAATATTATCTCCCTTGTAAATATTTTGTATGTCTAAACTGATCCGAAAAACACATCATTTTGAATGACGCGGTGAGCTGAAATCACCAACTTAATCTTTTGATTAATATAAAGTAGGTCATGGTTATTTTCAAGTTCGGGTACAAGTGAATGGACAAACTATTGTTCTTTTTTCTTAGTTAGGATGTTTTACGCATAGAATAATTATTTGTGACAAAAAAAGGAATTTATTATCTCTAAGGAATAACCGGAACTCTATAAAGGTGATAAACATGTTGAATTTAAAAAATAATGGTAAGTGCAACGGGTTACATACTTTGACAGATGACGACCAATCTTATGCTTTTTTTGTTGACAAAATTTTAGGGAAATCGGAGAAAAATGTTTTTTTTGTCACAAGCAAGTCTAAAACGTTGCTAGGCAAATGAAGGGAGACGATTACAGTTTTACAAATCGAACAAACCTCACTTAATAGACCTCCCCCTTCTAAAACGTCATTTTACATTTGCTTATAATTATTTATTATAAAGTCTTTAAGACATGCATTATATTAATAAAAAGTAAAATTTAAACAGTTTCACCAGTTAAGGCCTTATATATTGCAGAATTAAAGAAAAAATATTTTAGGAAGTCGAGTAGACCATTGCTATTTTTAGCTGGGTATGAGATACTCTCAATGTTTATTTATTTTATGAATCAAATTTCTATATTTAGAAAGGGGGATTCACAAATAACTTATGAAATTAGCACAACTTTGACAATCATTTTTATCAATACCGCTATAGCGACGGGTTCAGGAATTTTTTATCAGAAAGAATGGAGTCTTATCTGTTGGATATATTTTTTTCAGATTTTTAGGAGCATGATGTTTTATTTGTCACAAAGGAAATCAGACCCCATAATATTACTAAACATGAGAAATGTGCTCTTTTCACGCTGCAAATTTAATAAACCAAGGCAAATTCGGTGTTGTTTACTTTCATTTTACATATTCTATATCACAATTTATTTTAAAAGTTGCTCTAATAAACTTTTTAATGCCCATAGTTACTACGTAAACATGCCAAATCAAATTCTACCTTATTTACTGAAGAGCGCATATTCTTTTGTCTCGTTCTGACCACCTTTCTGACTGTAAAAGCGTGATACATTTGTATATCCAATACAGTAGTCCCCCTCTTGAAAGACCACCCTATTTGCAACAGAAAAGTGGTCTTACAAAAGGGGTGGTCTCTCAAAAGGAATTGAACATTTCAAAGAAAAAGTAACTATTGTATACCTTGTATATTAAGGTAATTATATGGGTGCAAATTAAATTTATTTATAATTTTTGGCTATATACTGATATGACTGATAATGAAATTAATAATAAAGAAAAAAAACATTTTCTTATTTAGATCTGTTTTATGTAACTCTGTTTGTGTACATGTACATGTATTATCATGTTATATTACCTGTTTATGTAAAATTTTATTAGTTTGTCATCAGTAAGTGTCATAACTGTTTTTATAGCTAATTGAAGCCATTCAATATCCCCTTTCATAAAAGGAAACAATATGAAGGCCTTATTTATATTAATTAACTTACTTTTGTCAACAATTGTTATTTGAGGAAGTCATGGGCCTCAGCTTGGACAATGAAGTTTGTTGTTTTAAAAATATTTTTTAAATCAAAAAGAAGGTTAAAGTGGCTAGAGTCACTTTTGAAAGCTTGGTTTCTTATAGAAATGCAATATCTACATTTTGAAAATAAAATGTCTTTATTCCTTCTTATATTGTGTCAAAAAATCATAATTTTAAAGGGTATTTTTTTTCTGTAGTATTTAGTATATAAAATGTATATAATTTTAAAAAGAGGTCTTTCAAGAGGGGGAAATTGATCATTTTTGACTCAAAAGGGTGGTCTTTGGTCAGGTTAAAGGGGTGGTCTTCCAAATGAGGTACTTTTGTTCACAAATGAGTTAATGCAAGAGAAATGTGGCCTTTGAAAAGGGGTGGTCTTACAAATGAGTGGTCTCTCGTGAGGGGGACTACTGTACTTGCATGCATGTAGATAAATTATAGTTTCTCCCCTCTTTCCCCAAATTTTTTTAATTTCAAAAGGTCCATAAATCCAACAAAAATTTGAGGAACAAAATTTCCTGGTAATATGGCTCTTCTACATATGGTCCCCTTTCTACACACCAAGTTTCGTTGAAATCGGTCCTGTAGTTTCAGAAGAGTTGCGCTTACAAGGTGATAAGAGAGGAATTTCAGCAAATTTTTAAGTTCAAAGGGCCATATTGATAACTCCCGCAAAATTTGAGAATTGAAATTCCCTGGTAACAGCACAACTACATATGGTGTTCTTTCTATTAACCAAGTTTCACTGAATTTGGTTCAGTAGTTTCAGAGGTGTTGCGCTGGCAAACATTGTGACGGACAGACAGGCAGACAGACAGGACAAAAACAATATGTCACCTCACAAAAGTGGGGGGAGACATAATTTATGTGAACGATAATTGATGTACATTTGTACATGAAAGAGATCTTCAAAATGCATAATACAGGTACATGTAAATTAAAACATATTTAAAACCTTGCATATGAATTAAGTTTAAACATAGATGAAACTTAATAAATAAAATTTTAAAAAGGACAAATATTCTGTTTGGTACATGTGAATGGAGGTTCTGTATTAATTGCTCAATATTTTAAAAGTGAACTTTTCTTTTTTCTGTTAAGATTAAGTCATTCTTCCTTTTCCTCAGTATTGGCTAATTTAGATCTATACCCTTACAAATTTTATCAGACATTAAGTGCAATAAGAAGCCATTGTATGAAAGGGTGCGATTCTTGTACATTCATCAAGTAAAGACATTTTCTGCTAATTTACAACCCTTCCTATTGGCCTTTTTGGTACCTGTTGAACCCTAATACTCAGTCTCAACAAGGTTTTAAGCATTGAGAAATGAAAACTTGAGAATTTTTTGGTAGCATAAATAAATCAGATAATGTTTGGAAAAGGCTTAATATTGTTGAGTCCACGTCATGTAGAAATTGAAGTTTTGATTTAGGGTATGTTGAACTTTTGTATATACTTTTACTTTTGAAAGAATGTGTCAAGAAGTTGGGTAAAGTCAAAGATGAAGGATTACAATGAGCTTGTACATGTAAGTGTGGATTTTGCCCATATTTCGGTTTTAAAATGAATATTTCATAGTGAGCATTTTTAGGCAGAGCCTTATAGCGTCATAAAGCTATCTGATATTCGTGTTTTTTTTCCGTCTAGACAGGGTAAATCGGTCAGTTACAGAACATTATTCGTGTATTGTATTTTAAATGTTATACGTATTGTCTAAAATAGGAGGTACATATTTATACCCCCAACATAAATGCGATATAAATGTGCACTTCATATCGTGTATCAATACTCGATGACGTTTACTTAAGCATTTTTGACCTTTGACCCTAATTACAGATTTCTTAACAAATGTGTAAGTGTGCGGAGGAAACAAACAAAATGATGTGCTATGTTTCAAGTTTATGAAACACAGATCGTTCTTTGTTTTTAGTGCTTAGATTTAGCTCTGCCTTTAAACGCTTTAGCGCTTTGATTTCTTAACATACAAGTATTTTAGGTCAACATGCTTTTTCCTATCAGACCTGTCAAGTGTCACACAACTCGCGTGAGACTCACCTGAGACTCATGCATCCAGTCTGCAATTTGGCAGCAAATTTCTTCGATCTTTTAATTTTTTTCCTTTGATCGTTCAATTTTTCATCGAATCTCACGCATTCAGCTCATTAAAGCTTGACATCTCTGTCCTATAGATATGGGAAATAAAGGTGATATAACAAAACTACGGAACTAGGAGGTCAGGGTGAAAAGACAAAACAAGGCAAGACATACTGAAGAAATTGAAAATCGCAATGGTCCTGACTTTATTCAGGCATTTCAGAAGAAAATTGATCAGAGATGTACTTTTGGCATGTTAGATATGGTTGTATTTGCTCTACAACTTAAGCATTGAGAAAAATTAAATGCTGTCTTATATATGTATATAGACACTCCAGAAAAGATATACTGGGGGTAGTTTACATAATAGTAGTTGGTTAGTATGTCACAAATGATATGGATCAAATTGAACAACTGGATCACATTGCAAACTTATGAATTATGTATATGTATTGGGTAAAATATAGAACTCCTCAATCTTGAGAAAATCTTTGACAAGGTTGCAGATCGGCTGAAAATCTAAAAATCAGATAAATTTGAAGGTTTATATTAGACGAGAGTATTTCAGTGAATTATCAGATGCGAAGGTGTAAAATGAAATTTTTATGAACCCAAATTTTAAAGTATATATTTTTATATGGTAGAATTTTAAATGAATGCAGAATTTAAGATCTAAAACAGACTACTTGAGTTTTAGATGTGACATGTTGTAAATTAATTAGAACTTCTCAATCTTGTAAAAATCTAATGTAAAATTTAAGATATACTAAAGTTAAGATTTGAGATTATTAGACGTATATCGCAGTAGATTTAAAGGTGCGAATCGTTATCTCTTTTGAATACCTGTACAATCAGGTATGAAATCTGGAAATGGCTGATTAACCGATCGGTTTATCGAATGTCTCTCAGGGTATTGTGGGATTTAAATTCCGAAACTTTTATGTCTTGTTTTTATATAGGATCTAAAAGGGTTGAAATATTTTCTACATGTTTATTTATACAAATAAGATTTTAAGCCTATAGGTATTTTGTATAAATTTACCGAGCCGATGGTTTGAAGTGTGTTGAAAGTCCCCTGGAGAAAGGCTTTTGTAAACCAGATTTAAGTTTATCATTCACAATTTTTAACACAATTTATAAAATCTTTCATTCCTAAACTTTTTGGGGTACTTTTAAAATAGCATATATTTTTGTAGCCAGGTGGCCTCTGTAAACAACTTTTTTTGGGGTACATGTAAATTAAGGAATCCCGCTGTCTGTCCAACTTACTTACCATATATATCTCAATAGTACAACTTCTCTTAGACATATTTTGATGAAAATTTTCAGTAAGAAAGTACATCATATTGGTTATGTGCATGTTGGTAAGACAGGTATCAATTTTAAAAATGTCAAAATTTGTGATGAAAATTTGAAGCGACTTGGTCAATTTTATACACAATTTTTTTTTCTCAATTTTAGGGGAGGGGTTAACCCGAATAATACAGTCGTTATATTTCGCTCCTTGCAGTCACTACATTAACGCCTGAATGCTCATACATGTATGAAAACAATTCGTCAAAATTTGTAAAGTGAGCATACTGTGTTGACCAAAGATTCTTAGGACCAGTGTAGATAAAATTAATTATCATTAATTTATTATTGATTATCACATAATTCACACCTTTTTGTCATATCTTTTTTAGAAAAGATCAAACTAATCTTATTAACTAATCAATTAGCATCATAAAAAGGAGTGTGATTGGCTGTCTGAACTGGACAGTGAGTGACGGAGAATTTCCATTGGACGAGTTCAAGCCCTGTCCCGCCGAATTATGGGAAGATGGATAGGGCTTGGATCATTCGAGTTAGGGGGGTGTAGGATCCCTCTGCCCCCTCTGGATCCGCCACTGGTATCATTTGTGAATGTTTGCATTTCTAAGTGTTTTAACTTGAATCTTGTATGTTAGAGTAAGGGGATGTGAAGCTTGAAGCTGGTGAAAATGTCTGAAACGTTTAAGATATGGATACTTCATGAAATTTTTTAACTACCATATTTAACTTATGTTTAAAATTCATTTTATCTCAAATATGTTACCACAAGTTATTTATAGTGCTTATAACATCTATATGTGATATATTTGTTACTTGAACTCCCACACTCAGACATAAGAAATATTATTATTTGACGAAAGATTGAATGGTATAGAATTTGAAAAGGATATTACTCAGAATTAATAATTCATCTCACAATTCTATAGAATGTAAAGTGTGGCAATTGTTGCATAAGTTTATGATATTTTATTGATGAAATGTTTTTGTTGAAATGGAAAATCGGAGGAAAATAGTATTTCATAACTTATTTATTATGATATTGATGTCTGCCTGATTGTATTCGATTTTTCAATCACACATTGTCACATAAGACATATAGAATGAAACTAATTTCATTCTCTGTGATGTTTTAACTTTGGAACTTATATCTTACATCATTCATGTAGACCGTAATGGGATGTGGAATAAGTGTATGCCACATATAACCTACAGTGTTAATGATAGTATTTTAAAAAGTCACCACAGAAAACAGCCAACAGCCTTCAATGTCACCAGTGGTCTTCAACCTGTTCCTTTGACTTTGCTCTTTGCCCATCTGACCCCTGCTTGTTTGCTTTGATCTTATTTTGCCCTGCATATTTGTCTAGCTTTCCATCCTCTTGTGCCCTGCTGACCATCCCCTCATTGAACCCCTGCTTGCTGTCTCTTTGTTCTTGCTTCCACCCCAATTTGACCCCCATATCTTCGTCCCCATGTCCACCCCCCTGATATTGCTTGTAAAAACAATTCTTATATATTCAGACCTCATACTGCAATGTAACATCATTTTGTTCAATTCAAACTCGTCTAGCTCAAGACAAAGCACTGTTATAATTTCATTAAAAAAATTCTGAAAAATTGTTTTATGATTTTTAGCTCACCTGACCCGAAGGGTCATGTGAGCTATTGTCATCGTTAGGCGTCCGTCGTCCGTCGTCCGTCCGTCGTCCGTTAACTTTTCTTCAAAGATCTTCTTCTCTGAAACCACTGAAGGGATTGCATTGAAACTTGGTATACTTGATCTTTAGGATGTCCTCTACCAAGTTTGTGAATTATATACATGTCGACAAACCAACATGGCCGCCGTTGCTAAAAATAGAACAGGGGGGTCAGACCATTGTTTTTGGCTTATAACTCGAAAAGTATAAGAGATAGAGAAAATCCGAAGCAACCTTCCTTGTTCAGCATCAAACGCTCTACAATTCTCTTCATAGAGTCGAAGTTGTGAAACGACTCCTTATAGGAGTTATTGCCCTTTAATCGTCAAAATTGACCATTTTTGCAGTTTTTGGACAATATTTTTAAAACCGTTAGAGCTAGAGGAAAAGTTAGCATTGCAGAATTGTTGAGCTCATTGAGATCTACAAAAATGATTTCAGGGTCAAAATTGTCAGATCAGTCGTTTAAGAGTTATTCCCCTTTAACTGTTTTTTCCATTGATTTACACTGATTTTCAAAAATCTTCTTCTCTGAAACCACTGAAGGGATTGCATTGATACTTGGTATACTTAATCTTTAGGATGTCCTCTACCAAGTTTGTGAATTATATACACGTCAACCAACCAACATGGCCGCCGTTGCTAAAAATAGAACAGGGGGGTCAGACCATTGTTTTTGGCTTATAACTCGAAAAGTATAAGAGATAGAGAAAATCCGAAGCAACTTATCTTGTTCAGCATCAAAAGCTCTACAATTCTCTTCATAGAGTCGAAGTTGTGAAACGACTCCTTATAGGAGTTATTGCCCTTTAATCGTCAAAATTGACCATTTTTGCAGTTTTTGGACAATATTTTTAAAACCGTTAGAGCTAGAGGAAAAGTTAGCATTGCAGAATTGTTGAACTTATTGAGATCTACAAAAATGATTTCAGGGTCAAAATTGTCAGATCAGCCGTTTAAGAGTTATTCCCCTTTAACTGTTTTTTCCATTGATTTACACTGATTTTCAAAAATCTTCTTCTCTGAAACCACTGAAGGGATTGCATTGATACTTGGTATACTTGATCTTTAGGATGTCCTCTACCAAGTTTGTGAATTATATACACGTCAACCAACCAACATGGCCGCCGTTGCTAAAAATAAAACAGGGGGGTCAGACCATTGTTTTTGGCTTATAACTCGAAAAGTATAAGAGATAGAGAAAATCCGAAGCAACTTTCTTTGTTCAGCATCAAAAGGTATCTAAAGGAGTTATTGCCCTTTAACTGTTTTTTTTCTATTAATTTAAACTGATTTCCAAAAATCTTCTCTGAAACTACTGAAAGGATTGTTTTGCAACTTTGTATACTTGAAAGTTTGTAAAATTGATTCAAACTTTGGCACAAGAGATCAGGTGAGCGATTCAGGCTCCTGGGAGCCTCTAGTTAAACATGAAATTTTCATGTCCTTTGTCAATTTATTTTTGAAAATTATTTAAAATTTCATGTTTAAACTTATTTTTATCATAATTAAATCTATTTAAGTGCAATTTTCACTATTTTGTGTTTGTTAGTGAATGAAAGAAAATTAAATTGATCACGCTATAAAGTTCTCATTGAACTCAAGTTAAACCCCAAAACATTTTAGCATCTTATTAAATTATAGTTTATTAGAAAGGCCCACTGGTCAGAGGTATAGAAACAAGCCATTGATGGCACATTATGAATGGAAACTTTTTTATTCAAGCTTTTTTCAGAAACAGTACACATTAGATTGATATAGAATCATAAGACCCACTATTTTTAGTTATATATAGCTTCTACAACGCTATCGAGTTGATTATGGAATTTCTAACATCGAGAGAAATAAATTTGATTATTTTAATGGCGAGGCTTGCCGAGCAATTAAAATATCAAATTTATTTCTCGAGATGTTAGAAATTCCATAATCATCGAGAATTAAGTTGTAGAAGGTTATTCTCTAATGTTTACAGTTAAGAAATTGCAAAAGGTCGCTCATCAATTGCATGTGCAATTATACGCTGAGAACAAATTTCTCTCTAGAGGTGAGAAATATTTTTCACAACTGGTTGAGAGGTTGATAAATCGGATGAAAATTAGAGAATTTCAGATTTCAAGTTTGAGTGCGAGGGGCATCTGTGTCTCAATTACAAATTTTTCCATTCAGGAAACATGTCTAATTATCATTATTTAGTATAAGAAAATTTTATTAAAGTCATTATTTTTCTTAAGGTGTTGAAATCTAACCATAAAATATGAAGTCCATGAAAATCACTGGCTATATTTATTTCCCCTCTCTAGCTATGTAAAAGGAGATTTAACAGTGGACATATTTTCATTAGAAGCGCCACTGTATGAGATTATGATATACTAACTTAATAACTATTGATTTTCTATCAGACCATTTGTCAATGAAAAATAGAAGTTTTATGGTCTATATTTCCCTTTGCTGGTGATACAGAATAAAGCCGTGTTTGTATAATGTCCTGATCTTTTGCCAAACAGAATAAAGGTGACTTCTTAATGTCTAGGGGTCATTGTGACTAATGAATGTGTAGAGAATTAGAGGTCTGTTATGAAGTTGTTTTGAAAAATTCAGAATTTATATTTTAAGTAGAAAGAAAAAAATGTATATTTATGTTTGATTGAAGTTAACTGTACAAAACAGTATTAGATCTACTGGGAGTGTTCTGGGTATTGAACCCCCACTTTTCTTTGAAAATTTTGTGTAGATTTCAGCAAAGTTTGCCTATAGATCCTCATTGGACTTAGATGGAACACCCCCCCCCCCCTTTTAAAAAAAATCTGGATCTGCACACAAAATACTGTAACTGTACTTATTTTTGCAAGGTATTTATTTTCACAGATTTCGGGACCAGGCATTTTTAGCTAAATTAAATTCCTGTGAAAGGAATTATTTTGTATTAGATTAATAGAATAATAAGCAGAAAAGGTGAAAATAGGTACCCAAACTTGAGTGAAATTCTAAAACCGTGAAAATAAGTACATTTACAGTAGTGTAACTATAGGTTTATTCGTAATAGAAATTATACATTGCTGTCTCCAAGTACATGTAAAGTTTAAATGGTCAAGCTTATATGAAGATTGAAAAAAATGCTGTACATGTAACTCGCTTTAACAAAGAACATGAAAAAAGTGTTTTGGTCTAAAAGTTTATGCATGCAGTTCTTGTTTCAATATTTTTTTTTTACAGAATCGTAAGTACACCCTGCACTTTAAGCAATAGTTTTGTCTGAAAATTCATTTTTCCGCTTCATTTGCTACATTGTGATGAAAAAACAATAGCCAATGCTTCAATTTTAGATAATCTTGACATTTTTCACAGCAGAATCTAACTTTAATGGATTTTCCACATTATCACCTTCTCTCAGTCAAGCTTTCCATAGATAAAGCGAACATTATGTAATTATCAAGTCATCTTTTATTACATTAATGTCCTATTGTCGTGGCTTGCTGAAATGTGGCTTTGATGTTTGGAAAGGTAAATTTACAGGTGAGAAAAGTTAACGAGCAAGCTGACCTCATTAATATTTTACGTCTTTTCTTCAATTAATGAAAGTCATAAGAATGATTTAATGTGATGAAATCCCTTATACATTTGTAAAAAGTTAGAAAAAGTCCCATTTATAACTTTGTTATTTCAATGGCAACTTGATAAAGTTATGAACCTCCAAGTTCTCTCACTTGCTGCATTTTTATCATCATTAAATGTTTGTGACATTTCTGTTTTACCAGGTTTTCAACGTGACCAAATTTACTGGACTTGGGTTAATTTAGGGCCAGGGTGCGGTTTCATGAAACATCTCAAATTTTAGGATTTCCTCAACTCTAATTCTCTATTAAGAATTTTGATATTATAAATTTATAGAAATTCTCAAACTTGAGGAAAAATTCAGTTAGATGTTTTATGACACATAGACCTGAAAGGATAAATGTGGATTATCTTTGTTGGTGTAAAAAACTTAATATGCAATTTGTAATGCTCACAGTCCAACCTCTTGATATTAAGCATGTAGCTTCAGTGAGTGCCATATAAGTACCATAAGATGTAAAGTGATTTATTTTAATGTCAGAGTTTCAAAAGACACAGGAAAATTTATTCTACGAAAAAATTTAGAAAAATTCAAAACTTCAATAAGACATTTAGCGCTCAGATTTATATACCCAATAATCAAATATACTCAATGAAATATTGACAGGTTTTCATTCATTATAGAGTCCAAGTTTAAACTAATTTCCTGTGATATCAAACACAGACCCTGTATTCCATTCATCTCCCATAATTCATCAATTATTGGACCTTATTGATTCAGTGTTGCTGTTCATAAGTTAGTCGTTGATGACAGTTAAAGAGTTTGATATAAGTGTCCCAAGCACGGAATCAAAAATCTTTTGTCTCTGAAATTCACTGACTGCTTATACTTATAAGTTGGTTCTCTTTAAAACTTTTTGATGCATTTATTTTATCTGAAATGTGCTTTACTTGTACATGTACATGAGTTGGTTCTCCTTCAAAGCTTTTTAATGCATGTACTGTGGGTTCATTTATTTTCGTGTTATCAATTTTCGTGGTTTACCCAAAAAGAACATTTTATAGAATTATTATTTTTGTGGTTTGCACTCATGCTGTCAACAATGTAAAATTAACACATCATTGGATTCTTATTTTTTGTGTTTGACTGACACCACTGAAAACCACGAAAATTGGTACCCCACGAATGATAATGAAACCAGTCAGTATCCATAATATGCACAATCAGAAGTTGTTAATTTGTCTCTAAAAGTTTTTTGGCCATACATGTACCGTACATTTATAGAATGGAAAGTTGACAAACATGTTATCAAAGCCTTTCAGATGAGTCTACATCTTTTCATTCTTTCATTGAAAGTTTTTGATGCATTTACATGCATTTGAAAATTTATTGGCACCATACAGGGAATCAAAAATAGTTTGTTTCTGAAATGTTTGAGATTGCCTATAGAATGAAATGTTGATTCTCTTTAAAAGCTTTTGAATTAAGCACATATTTTAAACTTATTGATACAATTCATTGATGATATGAAATGGAATTTGGGTCTCTTTGAAATGCAAATGCTTATTGCATGTATATTGACAAGGTTGCATGCACATGATGAAAAGTGATTTGTTTTGAATCAGTTGGTTATATTAATACATGTACATGTAGGCAAAAGAAAAAAAAAATACTCTCTTGTAATTGAGGAAAAGTCACACCTTGTTCAGATGGTAGATAGCTTACTATAGAGACTATTTTGCTTGCCTCAGGGTCCACTTTAGTGTTCTGTTCAACTTAATAGTTGCAGTTTTTCATTCACATAATTTCTAGATAAACTGAAAACTAATTTGAAGAAAATGAAGAGCTTTTGAATTGTTTCTTTTACTTTAATTTTGTACATGTATATAGTGATTCATAGTTCTTTTACTTCATTTCTTAACTAATGGAACAATATTCATAAACAAAAAATGTTAAAGGACTCAGATATGGCAAGAAGACAATGTTTGTTTGTGTGCTAAATTAGGACAATCATCGTCCAACTTGGCGGTAATGCCAACTGTTTTAAGATAAGACGCATATTGATCATATTATATGACAAGGTGATAGATTGTTTATTATGAAAGGGAGATAAGTCATAAGATGATCAATAATGTCTCAAACCCTTTGACAAATATACCATTTTGTTAAAGTTCAAGGCTGTTTATTTATTTACTTCACATTATTTTCTTCTTATTAGGAAGTAATTTACTATAACTATAGAGTCAATCAGTCATGGTATACTTTCCAAATTTTCTTTCTGATCTACAGGTAGTTAGATAATTAACACATTCCAGATTGACTTTCATTTGACCTTAAATAGTTTGATTTGGCAATATTTTCTTCTTATGAGGAAGAGTAGGGTGTTAAACCTTGAAAGATTTCTGACCTGTCATCATCTTGTTTGAAAATTATGTCACATTTTAGATTAACCTTTATTTGGCCTTGACCTTATTGACCCCTTTGTTAACTTCTACAGCAATGACTGTTTCCTTACATGATTGGTTACCGGGTATGTGACTGTTCCATTATAAGATTGTGGGTAAAGTTTCAGATTGACCTTGACATTTGACCTTAGATAAAATGCATAACAGATGCTGTAACCACAAGTTTTAACCTTACAGGTCACCCACCTATAAGCCTGTGTATGTATTCTATAAAGTCATGAAAATTATCAATTGTTGTTATGGCACAGCACATCTTAAAAGAACTATTTTTCGGCTTTTACTTACAATAGAACAAATTTTAATGTTTTTACTTCACAATTTTATTCATCCAATTTTTATTACTGAAACATGCTGTTTTAGATTATAATTGCATCAGTAAAAAATATAGAATAAATGTCAGAATTTCATATAAAGTCATCAGTCGTCCCTATCAATTGCCAGTGGGGCATTTGTTTGGCACGAAACTTGAAATAACTTCAATTGAAATTCATGAATATTTTATAGTTGTAAACATAAAAGAATAAATGTTTGAATAATTTTCAAATTTATGTCAACTGAAAAAAAAAAACCCCAGATTTTTTTGTCCTTATTTTGTGCTCTTTAAGCCTCTAAATTGTTCTCTAATTTCATTGTATAAAAAAAAGGAAGATTTTTATGCACAATAATCGTGCCATTTGCACTGCATGGTGTTTAATTTGTTGCCTATTTGTCCAAATTTTCATGCAATGTTTGATACCTGGTAGTCTAAGCAAACTTTTGATATAAAGTATTATAAATCACTGCAGTCTGTACCTACTAGCTCTATGCTGACGGCTAATAAAAATTCGTTTGGCCTTGTGAAAGTTAGTTAACATTTGTATGCACATAGATTGAAATTTTGTAAAGGCCAAGTGCAGACACAGAGGGTTGCCATTGGGGCCTGTCCCCCTTTTAACGGAAAAAAGTGCCCCCCCCCCCCCCCTTAGCCAGTCTGTGGGCCCCCTTTTCAAAATTTCTAGATCCATCACTGAAGACATATTTAATTTCAAGGTTTGGTCTAGGTTAAATAGCTAAAAAGTTTTTGGCACAGAGCTGTTTAAGATGCCTAGGCACATCATGAAATATTTATCTAATCTTTAAAAAGTACATCGCATAGGTGGTATATAGATAATCCAAGGCTTAACTATCCCATCTCCTTTAATATACTTATCAAATTTTGGTATTAAAACATTCACACTTTCATTGAAGAAAATTTCACTGTAGGGGACTTCATGTCATCTATCGTGATGGGCAGATATTATCAGCATCTTAACATTTTCCTTGCGGGCCAAAAACACGATTACGACATGTAAGGTCTTACCTAACGCTTGTTATCTTGAAATTAACAAGGAAAGGTTGATGTCAGGCAATATATTTCAAATAATTGTTATGATGTTTTTATTTGTCATATTTTGACCTTAAAAATTCTTCAAATGGTCAATTTATAACAGCTGTTACAGTTTGTAGGTCACCCTGACTAATATTTTTAGGTATTAATGCCAAATGGCACATTAAGTTCATTAAAATGATTTTATGGCGCTGCAATGTGTTGTGATAGCAACATAGGGTTCACTTTGGTACTATGTGTTGTCTTGCATCAGTGTCACAGAAACTTTTGACACAGATTAAGTAACCTTTTACAGCCAAATGTATGCCTGTAACTCATCTTCTTTAAGTTTACTGAAAATTTTAAGACAAAGGCAACAATTACATGTATGTCTTTCCTGAAAGACTGTCATTCATCTGGTTATATTGAGACAAGAATTTGCAGACCTGTCAAGTGTCAGGCAACTTGGTGAGACTTGCGCATCTAGTCTGCAATTTGGCGGCAAATTTCTTTCATCTTTTAATTTTTTCCTTTGATCTTTCAATTTTTTGGTCGAATCTCATGCGTGCAGTGCATAAAAACTTGACAGCCCTGGAATTGGGGGTCTCCTTGACTACTTCTATCTATTTACCATATACATGTAAAGATTGAATAGGGATTAGAAATCAAAACATCCTAATTTTGTCTTATTGTTAATACATGTAGGTAGGGCTTGTGTATTTATAATATACATGCATTTAAAAAAAGACAATGAACTTGTATAAGGCCATATCAAGTTAGTTTATAGAACCTTTGGCATTTCTATGCATGTATAATTCATCATATATACTGTATCTTTTTAATTATATTCCAATCTCTCACTATAAAGATTTGTTTTTTTATAGTGTTCTGATTTAGTTTTTACTTTAAAAGTGTACATGGACTTATTGATACTGATATTTATGTAGGTTTTTGATAAGTTTAATAAGAAAAAAAAACTTATTACCCAGTAGTGCCCAGTATTGCCCAGTAAAACCCAATAAAACCCGGGTTTTCCCAGTATTTCCCACTGGGCTGGGAAATACTCTTAAAACCCGGGTTTTTGCCAACCCTGGATTACATACACTGTAATTAATATTAAAAAAAAAGATGAATAAACTAGTAATAGATTAAGGCCATAATAAAATAATTCCTAGATTCTCATCCAAATTTCTTGAAAATATGGGGCGGGCAAGCCAATTTTATTTTTTATTTTTATCCATTTTGAAAAAAATATTCTGCCAATTTAAAGAAAATTAGCCAAAATCTAACAAAATTTAACAAAAAATTAAAATAAAATTTTTTGAAGGGGCTGAAAAAAAATGGGGCAAGAGGGGTCCTGTCATGAGAATCTAGGATATTTTTTATAATGACCTTAACCTTGACTTTTGGGGATTCATTGGATGCTGGAACTTGAGTAATAAGGTCACGCTATTGATTGGGGTAAAACAAAACAAACAGGAGCTGTCAGTATTTTTGGATAAAAATTTTGATGTTCAAATTCACTAGTAATTGAATTAAAATACATGTATATATTGTTTCTTCAACAACAGCATTCCAACTTGCTATAGATTTTTGCTTGTAATAAAATATTTCACCTCTAAAAACACTTCATGAATCTGTATGGGGTTACAACTTAATTCATGTTGAATTTCAATTAAAAAAATAAGATTTAAATCTTCTGAGAAAAAAATCTGAAAATTTTACACATTACAGTAAGTAGATGTCTATATAAATTGTTTAATTCTGAGTAGAAAAAAAAACTATTGGGTCTGTCTTTTTAGGCTTAAGTGGTACTCATTGTCATATAAAACTGTTCTCTATAAAAACATACAGGTAAAAATGTCAGTCTCTACTTAGGACCCTCTTAAGAAATCTATGTACCTAAACCCAGAAGCATGAGAATATTTAGTTTTCTCTCGTGAAGGGGAACATATAAGTATATTTATATATCGATTAAACTTCAAGGATTAAATCCTCAGTTCCACATAAGTATGGGGTAAATTAATAAACACATTATACTTTCGGTTTTGTTGATATATGTGGAAATGTTATGTAATTTAGTTAAATCAAAATAATTTACTGCTAGGGAGTGTTATTTTTTTCTTCAGTGAGGTTAAATTTTAAGAATTTATTACCGCAGAGTTCCATTTTGGAAAACTTTATCATAATTAGAACTCTGTTTGTGGTAAAGGTTTCACAAAAGGGAGGATTTGTAAAAGTTTGTTTTGGGATTTATACCAAAGTAGTTTAACATATGAAATTTAATAGTAACCATAAAAACTAGATGAAGTCTGGATTTTGCAAAATTAATGGAATTGATTAAAATTTATATGCAGTATAGTGTGTAATTTTAGCGAGTTGCAAATTTCCCGATTTGTATCCAAAAGGGGGATGTTTATGTAAGCGGTCTTTATTTTCCACAATTCCAGAATTATTTCAACAGGAAATAAATGTGTAATCCCTCAAACCTGGCAAAAAAGCAAAAATTAGAACCTTACAAAAATTTCCTGCTTTTCGGTATTTACCTTCTCAAATTAGTACTAAAATTACTATGTCAAATTTTGTTTTGACTATCTCTTACAGTTTTGGAGATTTCTATAAGCATTGTGAACAAATAGATAGAGGGACAGACTGACAGACAACAGAGAAACTGAAAGATATAGCTTCCACATCTTGATACAAGTTATAAGGGTCCCTTCAATTATATCAATACTCTTAAACTTGTCTGGAACTTTGTTGTCATTTGTAACAGACATTCCAACTTTCCACCCAGGATATTTTTCAAAAATTTGGGAAACATTCAGTCTGCTTGTTTCTAGAATAAGCCAGAGTTGAATCAATCAAGTTTTGTTTTAAAAATATTGCTTCTTCAATCAGCAAAAATTTATCAGATCATTTTATTGAATAGATATTATTTGAAGCAAGGTCTACTTTTACATATAGTTATAAATATTAAGGACATTGCTCTCAATCTACATTCAGTTGTAAATAATACAATTACAAAACTATGACAAACAATAATATGGAGTAGGCATTGCCTAAATGCGAGCATAGCTAAAAGGGACTACGTTTTGTTTATATAATGTATTTGGGGCGAGATGGTATGGGGCGATTAAGCTTCGAGACTCGTTAGTTTCGTACGTGCATATAACCAAGACGAAACGAGCAGCTTATGTGTATTTGTTATTTTAAGAATATTATTTTCTTGTAAAAAGCGCAATTTATTATTTTTTTAAAGCATTATTTCTTTTCTTATAAATTATTTTAACATTCGCTCCGGACCTGTAAAAATAATAAACCTTTCCGGACCATAAAAAATCTAAATCATCATTAGCAAATTTCTCGCGGAAACAAATACCGTAGAGCTCTCCGCTCGAGCGGGCACTTCGTGCCCGCTTGCGAGCTATGCTCGCTATAACAACCACAAACCAAAATTCCATTTCTTTAAGGTTAACATCTTGTAACAGTTTATTTACATTGAATCATAAAAGAATCCTTTGTCAATAGAATGTCGATTTTCCCGTGTATCTTTAAGCGGAGCTACGTTCTTCAGCAGAAATTTAAACTAAACAAGGATCTGAGGAAACAGACGATCTTTTGATTTGAAATAAAATAAATTCTTGTTTATTTAGACTTATTTACCCGGTTGAGGTTAGACATGAAGAAAATTCGTTTATTTATATCATGATGGCTACAATGGAAAGAATTTAGAAGCTTATGTGGGTTGAAATAGGACCTGTGTCCTGAAGGCTTTTTAAGGGCCAGTTGTGACCTCCACGAAACCACCTACTTTGAAAATGGATTAAAAAGCATTTGCCACCTCAGAGAAAATATTTCTTGAACTCAACCTGTAGATATTTTTAAATGAATTTTGCGACCTGACAGGCCCCAGTTTAGTAACAACTTTCAAACAAAGTTAGATGTATAAAAGAAAGAGACCACACTTGGAACAAGTGGAATTGTTCAAGTTTTTAAATTCTTTGGTCTAAATTGATTATACAATAGAGTTTTTTAAATGTTAAGAATAATTGAAGTCTAGCTGTATTTATAAAACTTGTGTTTTTAATGTTTATATAACCAATTGAAAATTTGTGTTATGTCTTTGTTGGTGCAATGGGTTCTTTCTTTAATTATATGCCCTGTAAGCAAGCTTTGGGAGGTTAACCATCCTGTCTGTCTGTCTGTATACCTTGTTATTGAAGTATAAAAGAATTGAGTTGACATAACTAAATTACAGTTTATATCATGTCTTTGTTGGTGTTACACAAGTTATTTTCTTTTAACAAAAACAATTTGAGGGGGTATATATGAATTACCAAGTCCATCACCAGGTGACTGGCAAGGGAGGGTCTGGGAGGGCCCAGGTCCCTTCCCAGTTGGAGAAAATTTTCTAAAATTTGACCAATTTTGGTGGATTTTGGTGTGTTTTTAGAGAGTTTTTCAATATATATTTTTTTTTTAAAGGGGGATGGGATCCCAGCTAATGCACCCTCCTCTGACGGCCTTAATCACCATGTCTATATGGGTAAAACTTTACATGCACTGTGTGTAGAAATTTCATTGCTAGCAGTTAACCATTCAAAGGAAACATTTCCAATGTAGTATCAAATAAAAATGGGAGGTATACCCTTTTGTAAGATTGCTGGCACTATTCCGTGATGTCCCTGGTGAGATTTCTGAGTCATGGGACATGAAAATACTAGGCAACCCTTTCTGTATGTTTGTCATACTCTTGGAAGTTCAAAGGATATGCATGGATTTTGTAATAAATTTTATTCCAAAATCAGATTGGACAAGTCGAAATTGATATTAGTTGTAAGAGTTGTTTTCCTTTGACCATGAAAATAAAGACACAGATAGGTTATGTGAAACAAACTGTTCAATTTATGTTTAAGCATATTATATTTTATATGATTCAAATCTTATCTTTTAACACAAATTTATCTGAATACACCTAACGCATGACATTTTACATTTGTATATTTAACTGAGGTACTTCAATGAAAATATTGACATTAAAATTCATTGAGAAAAAGCACCATTCAAATCAATGCCATTCAAAACTTAAACTACAACAGAATCTTAACAATAGGCAATATTTATACATATTAAAATTTAAACATGGCGTTTCTTTATTTAAAGTAAATATTTGCTCATTATTTTATTGCAGAGTTTACTATTATACATATTTTATTTTTTATTTCTTATCCATTTTGATCAATTTTCTGTCATTTTAAAAAATAATGCAAAAAATGAACAAAATTTGCCAACCCCCCCCCCCCCCATCCAGAATAAAAAAAAACTTAGTCAGAAAAAAACAGGGCAGGAAGGGATGAGAATCTAGGATATTTTTATACCTCCCACTTGAAAAGTGGGGTGTATATAGTGATGGTTGTGTCTGTCTGTCCGTCCTTCGGTTGCATCTTATGATACCCATCTCTTATCCGCAACTCCTTCCAAACCCCTCAATATAGTTTTCATGAAACTTTCACACAGTCTACTCTTTGTGATATAATATAGATGTGCACCTACTATTTTAAAATTTGATATGATAGATTTTTGGGGTTCCCAAAGCAAAACATGGACTTAGCCATTACACAACAAGAGGGTACTCATCTCTTATCTGCAACTCCTCCTAAACCCCTCAATGTCTGTCTGTCTGTCACAGCTAAGTTTTCCACACTTTGTTTTCTAACCACTCGTATATTGAAATGATTTAAAAGTTATGTGTATCTGAAATTTCAGTTTTCCATATATATTTTAACAATATAAGGAACAGCCTTAGAATTTAAATCTGTTATTGACCTATAACTTAAAAATCCATTCCAAAACACTAGTTCTTAAAGTTTATATTCTTAATGATCATTAAATCATTTTTAATTAAAGACTTTGTGTGTTGAAAAGGGTTTTTCATTTTAGTTATTAACAATAAGGTTAAAGTCCTCTTTTAAAGCTCAAAAACATTATAAATTTTAAGGGTAGAAAATATTTTACTCTATTTTGCAATCAAGCAGACAGAGTGATAAATGAAGACCAACAGAGCCTATTAACTGGCAGCAGCATTCAATGTTACAAGTGGTCGCTGCTGGCTGTTTGGCAATTGGTCCAAGATTAATAATGGTATACTGTGGATTCATTTATTTTTTGGTGGGTACCAATTTTTGTGGTTTGATGAAAAAAGACAATTTAGTGGATTCCTAAATTGGTGGTTCTAAAGTACACAGCATACAGATCAGTGTTACATTTCCTTTTCATGGGGTATAAAACTTCATGGGTCTAGGCTATCCACGATAACTCTGAAAATTGATCCCCAACGAATAATAATGAAACCACAGTATATAAGGCAAATTATTCAAGAAAAAACTTATTTAGGACATCTTTTGTATGTTTTTGTACCTCACTCAGAGGCAAGAATGGAAAAATGCTGTTGGTCTTAACTTCTTAAAATACAAATGTAGTTTGAAAACATGATTTAGAATTATGTTAATTATATTTCTTTGATATTCATTATAATAAAGCTTTCTTTCTGTCAAAAGCATGGTTTTCTAACAATCACTATTTCTTTTTATCTTGAGCAAATTGATCAGCCAAAGTTTATAACATTTTGATAATAGAATTACAAATAGTTTTGTCTCTATGGTGTAATAAAAACTAATATCTAGTACAATTAATATCATTTTTAAATGTTTTTTGATAGTTTGATCAATGAAAACTAATATCTTAACTACCTAATTAATGTATGATTCTGTCAATATTATTGGGGAAAAAACTTTATTGGGTATTGAATTTTGATCATGATCTAGTAAAATTGCATTTCTCTAATTCTGAAATATAATGTCACAAGTAAAATGCAAGTACCAGCTCTGTAATTATTTGGTTTTTTTTTTCTCTTTGGTAAATAAAGATAACTCTTGCTGTCAAATATTAATATTAATATTGTGTATCATTATTTATAATTCTGCAAAAACACTCAATTTATCTTTTCCTTTTGTGCTGTAAAAATTAGTTCAAAATTTCAGTTAGAGTTATCCTTCTTTGATTGTAATGTAGTTATTTTTTAATGGGGAGATAATTCTTTTTGACCTGAGAATTTTATTAGAATTTTTTCCAATAGCAGCATTGTTATTCTCAAAAGTAGTCAGTATACTATACTTTGGTATGTGAAAATACTTTAACTATTATGCCGATGTATGTTTATACCCCACCAAACAATAGTATTGAGACATATGGTGTTTGTGTCTGTCCGTCCGTATGTCCCTAATCAGCCTCAACAGGTTTCACCTTCAGGTTGAATTATTTTTCCATGGTACATGGTGAGGCATCATGCCTTTTTGACTTCTTCTTCTTTTTTATGAATCTTACTCTTAAAAAACTACAAATATTGTATTTTGATTGTGTCAAATTATATATTGCTGGTAATGGTGTAACCTGTTGTTATCAATTATTGTTTGTAAGGCCAATATAAAAAAAATCCTTGATTATCATCCTCTTCCGCCCCAATTTTTCAGCCCCGTCAAAAACTTTATTTTCAATTTTGTTAATGACACAAATTATGTCCAGTTTTGGTCAATTTCCTTTAAAATGACAGAATATTTTATCAAAATTGATAAAAAATATAAAAAATAAAATTTGCCCATCCAGCCCATATTTTCCTAATTGGATGAGAATCTAGGAATTATTTTATTATGGCCTGAATTTAAAAATTCTGTGTATAAAAAAAACCAATATGTTCATAATTTGTTCATATTTTGTTTTTTAAAATGGATAAAAGCTTACTGAATAATGCAAGGCAAAGCTTCCTCATTAAGAACAATTTGGTTGAATGCTCACATGATATTCACATGTACAAATTCTAGTACATGTATTAGTAAAATGTTACATTTACTTTGAATTTGTAACTGTCTGTTTAAAAAGTAACTACCATGGGCGAATCCAGGTTTTTGGTTTAGGGGAGGCATAAAAATTTTTGCTGTTGTTTTTTGCCGAGCAGAGGGAGGTGCATAATTTTAGTAGGCAGCAGGTTTTTAGCTCACCTGACCCGAAGGGTCATGTGAGCTATTGTCATCACTTGGCGTCCGTCGTCCGTCCGTCGTCCGTCGTCCGTCGTCCGTCGTCCGTCGTCCGTAAACTTTTTAAAACGTTAACTCCTCTGACACCATAAGTCCAATTGCAACCAAACTTGGTATGGTTGTTCATTAGCATTCGGTGCTTAGAACTGATGTGGGGATTTTTGATTCGTCGTAAAACATGGCCGCCATGGCTAAAAATAGAACATAGGGGTAAAATGCAGTTTTTTGCAAATAACTCAAAAACGGCTACAGATATCAAAATTCTGGCAAGGGTAAAAGTGATCAGCACCTCAAGATCTACCTACCCTGAAATTTTGAAGAAAATCCAACGACCCATGTAGGAGTTATTGCCCTTTTTGTGGATTTTTTGCAAATTTCGCACCTGTTTAGCTCAATATCTTGAAAACTATACTAGATATTTGAGAAATTTAAATTGCATATTGTTAAGCACATCAAGATCTACAAAATATGTAACAGGGTCAACGTTGTAGGACCTTTCCTTTTAGGAGTTATTGCCCTTAGAACGTCAAAATTTAGCATTTTAACAGCATTTCCTCATTACATTGAAAACGTTAACTCCTCTGACACTTTAAGTCCAAATGGAACCAAACTTGGTATAGTTGTTAATTAGCATTAGCTGTATAGAACTGATGTGGGGATTTTTGATTGGTCGTAAAACATGGCCGCTGTGGCTAAAAATAGAACATAGGGGTAAATGGCAGTTTTTTGCAAATAACTCTAAAACGGTGACAGATTTCAAAATTTTGATTGGAAACAAAAGTGATCAGCACCTCAAGATCTACCAGTTCTGAAATTTTGAAGAAAATCCAACAACCCATGTGGGAGTTATTGCCCTTTTTGTGGATTTTTTGCAAATTTTGCACCTGTTTAGCTCAATATTTTGAAAACTATACTAGATATTTGAGAAATTTAAATTGCATATTGTTAAGCACATCAAGATCTACAAAATATGTAATAGGGTCAACGTTGTAGGACCTTTCCTTTTAGGAGTTATTGCCCTTAGAACGTGAAAATTAAGCATTTTAACAACATTTCCTCATTACATTGAAAACATTAACTCCTCTGACACTTTAAGTCCAAATGGAACCAAACTTGATATAGTTCTTTATTAGCATTAGGTGTATAGAACTGATGTGGGGATTTTTGATTGGTCGTAAAACATGGCCGCTGTGGCTAAAAATAGAACATAGGGGTAAATGGCAGTTTTTTGCAAATAACTCTAAAACGGTGACAGATTTCAAAATTTTGATTGGAAACAAAAGTGATCAGCACCTCAAGATCTACCAGTTCTGAAATTTTGAAGAAAATCCAACAACCCATGTGGGAGTTATTGCCCTTTTTGTGGATTTTTTGCAAATTTTGCACCTGTTTAGCTCAATATCTTGAAAACTATACTAGATATTTTAGAAATTTAAATTGCATATTGTTAAGCACATCAAGATCTACAAAATATGTAATAGGGTCAACGTTGTAGGACCTTTCCTTTTAGGAGTTATTGCCCTTAGAACGTGAAAATTAAGCATTTTAACAGCATTTCCTCATTACATTGAAAACATTAACTCCTCTGACACTTTAAGTCCAAATGGAACCAAACTTGATATAGTTCTTTATTAGCATTAGGTGTATAGAACTGATGTGGGGATTTTTGATTGGTCGTAAAACATGGCCGCTGTGGCTAAAAATAGAACATAGGGGTAAATGGCAGTTTTTTGCAAATAACTCTAAAACGGTGACAGATTTTAAAATTTTGATATGGAACAAAAGTGATCAGCACCTCAAGATCTACCAGCTCTGAAATTTTGAAGAAAATCCAACAACCCATGTAGGAGTTATTGCCCTTTTTGTGGATTTTTTGCAAATTTTGCACCTGTTTAGCTCAATATCTTGAAAACTATACAAGATATTGGAGAAATTTAAACTGCATATTGTTAAGCGCATCAAGATCTACAAAATTTGTAACAGGGTCAACGTTGTAGGACCTTTCCTTTGAGGAGTTATTGCCCTTGGAACGTCAAAATTGAGCATTTTAACTGCATTTCCTTATATTGAAAATGTTAACTCCTCTGACACTTTTAAGTCCAAATGTAACCAAACTTGGTATTATTGTTTATTATTATTAGTTGTATAGAACTGTTGTGGGGATTTTTGATTGGTTGTAAAATATGGCCGCTGTGGCTAAAAATAGAACATTAGGTTAAACTGCATTTTTTTGCAAATAACTCAAAAAGGGTGACAGATTTTTAGATTTTGATTGAGAACAAAAGTGATCAGCACCTTTAGATCTACCATATTGTCAGATGACCCCCTTATTAATCTTATGACCCTTTCAACGTTAAATCGATTTTGCCTTATAACCTTTACTTCAGGCACATATGTCAGGTGAGCGATTCAGGCTCCTGGGAGCCTCTTGTTTGTGTGTGTTTGTGGATTTAGTGTGAAAACATGATTTTTGTCAGTTTTAGGGTGGTGTACATTTACTATGCCTTTCTTTGGATCCATGCATGACTTACTGCATACAATTCATTGTTTTAAAAGTACAGAAAACCGATCAATTCCTTATTAGACGTTAGAACAATATAAAGAAAAGAGTTAAAGAAAGAAATGGCCAGATTTTGTTAAAAAGGGAAGAACGTTAAAAAGCAACAGAAAATTTTAACTGTAACCATTGACCATCAATGTCAAAAAGGTAACTAGAGGTAGATGATAGAGGATCAGACCTGAAATTGAATCTCACGTTATTGGAGTCCACCATATGCTGATGCTGTGTTCAAAATGTCAAAAATTTATCAAATAGGTACATGTAGTTGTTAAAAAATTGGTTACAAATTTTTTTTCTAAAAAAAAAAAAAATCAGTTCAAATTTTTTTGTGTGGAAAATATGGATTCTATTTTTATCACACTGAGTTTGCAATGGAATTAGTACTTGATTCAAGAAGTACATGCCACCTAGCTACCTGGTACATATTTCTATAAAACGCAAGAAAATTCATGAAGAATAAAACTTTATTTTTATGGAGATACAACCATTTCATTAAAAAAAATATAGAAATAGATTTTTGTTATAAAAATTCTCAGTATTTTGAATGAAACATTAAAACATAAGCATAATCAACTGAAATATTTTAAAGAACACTCTTAAAAAAATATATATTTACTCAGTTGCAAGATCTGAAATTCCTTAATTAAACAAGAATTATTTTAGTTGTAACATGGATTTTTACACTCCCCCCATTGAAAAGTTTTAGTCAGAAGTTATCGGCATCAATAATTATGTTGAATCTCCTTAGAGCTGACTCTTAAGCAGAGTGACTTTCTTGTAATCTAATTGTATGGATATACGATAATTATCTTCGTGGATAGTTTTCTTAATGGGGAATACAAATTCACACGGTTGGGGGTGTATTGGAAGGGACCGTAGAAAAGCACACCCTAAAGAATTAGACAGGTTAGTTTTAAAATCTTGAAATTTATAAAATTGTTTTGTTCTTAAACTAATTTGATTATAAAGGAAATTATCTCAGTGGATTATTTTTAATGGGAAATACAAATTCACGCTGTTGGGGGTGTATTGGAAGGGACCGTAGAAAAGCACACCCCAAAGAATTAGACAGGTTATTTTTAAAATCTTCTGATAAAATTATTTATGATTCTTTAACTAATTGCATTGTTTTAAGGATAAATAACTTTGTGGATTGTTTTTAATGGGGAATACAAATTCATGCGGTTGGGGTGTATTGGAAGGGACCGTAGAAAAGCACACCCTAAAGAATTAGAAAGGTTAGTTTTTAAAATCTTAAAATTTATGAAATTGTTTTGTTCTTAAACTAATTTGATTGCAAAAGGATAATTATCTCAGTGGATTATTTTTAATGGGGAATACAAATTCACATGGTTGGGGGTGTATTGGAAGGGACCGTAGAAAAACACACCCCAAAGAATTAGACAGGTTAGTTTTAAAATCTTAAAATTTATAAAATTGTTTTGTTCTCAAACTAATTTGATTGCAAAAGGATAAATATCTCAGTGGATTATTTTTAATGGGGAATACAAATTCACGTAGTTGGGGGTGTATTGGAAGGGACGGAAGAAAAGCGCACCACAAAGAATTAGACAGGTTAGTTTTAGAATCCTTCAATAAAATTATTTATAATTCTTCAACTGATTGCATGTTTTAAAGGATAAATAACGTTGTGGATTATTTTTAATGGGGAATACAAATTCACGCAGTTGGGGTGTATTGGAAGGGACCGTAGAAAAGCACACCCTAAAGAATTAGAAAGGTTAGTTTTTTAAAAAATCCTTTGGTAAAATTATTTATAATTCTTCAACTGATTGCAATTTTAAGGATAAATAAGGTTGTGGTTTGTTTTTAATGGGGAATACAAATTCACGCAGTTGGGGGTGTATTGGAAGGGACCGTAGAAAAGCACACCCTAAAGAATTAGAAAGGTAAAGTTGAGAATATTTTTATGCAATGAATTTGTTTTCAATTGATTTAATGTCATATAATAAAGGATTTTTATTTTCAAGGATTGTTATAAATGGGGAATACAAATTCATGCAGATGCAGGTGAATTGAAACGGGCCGTAGAAAATCACATCCAAATTTTTGGAAAGATTAGTTTAAGAGATGTTCATCATTTTAGTTCCAAGTAATAATGGTATTAAATTGTAGTGTCTTTTAAATTTTTAAAAGAAGATAATTTGAAATAATTTTGATGATTTGTTCTTTACAATTTCAAATAATTTAAGAGCT
The DNA here is from genome assembly GCA_963971305.1 of Arcuatula senhousia. Classification (NCBI taxonomy): domain Eukaryota; kingdom Metazoa; phylum Mollusca; class Bivalvia; order Mytilida; family Mytilidae; genus Arcuatula; species Arcuatula senhousia. The sequence goes on along the minus strand of OZ020312.1, from coordinate 6,506,739 downwards.
TTGAGATTATTTACTAACTATTAAGGTGGCTCAAGGCTTTTCTACTGAGCATCTTTTTGCATATATTGGTATTTTGTATAAAATTGATAAATTAAGTGGATATGGCAGACAAAAACTATATGTTATAATATATTTAATCAAATTAGAAGCAATCGTAATACAAAAAAGGTCTTATTAATCATTTTTAGAATTTCCCATACTAAATCAAAGGGAGATAATTTATATAGAATGAATAGGAAAATTTTCAATTGTTATGAATATCTTGAAAAAATGAACGGTGACCCTATGTTTATTTTATACAGTTTCGAAGAGCTTTAGAAAAGGGACTTTCATCCAGATTTTGAGCTGACTCTATAGTAGGAATTCTTCTATAGGTGCCTCTATAACTTTTTCCCTATATATTCTATATAAAAATATTGAAACTTTGCTATTTTTAGAAAGCTGCTAGAGCTCTAAAATGAAGGGTGACCCCCTCTTTTTATTTGATATTTTTTATCTATCAATGTACCAAAAACGAAAAAAATCTATAGTAGAATTCTAATAGCCCCGAGACACCTTAAGATAAAAGTCAAGAAATAAGCATTTTCTTGAAAGATATCTGATCTGATTATTCTTCATTTACTTATAAAATTCTTAAAGTTAAAGATGCATGTATTGGTTTCAATTAAAAAAAAATATGAGTAGATCAGGATCAATTTAAGGCTAATACAAAAATTAATTTAGATTCTCTTCCCCTCCCACGTATTTTTCATCCCAGTCAAAACATTTTATTGTTATTTTTTGGCAAATTATGTTAATTATTGGTCAATTTCTTTTTAAAATTGCATCATATTTTATCATATTGGATAAAAAATAAAATAGAAAATTTGCCTGCCCGCCCCATATTTTCAAGAAATTTGGATGAGAATCTAGGAATTATTTTTTTTTGGCCTATCAGTGTCCTCTCTGAAACTCTTTTAATTGTCGTTTTTGATGTAACATCATGTACCTTTTGGGTTTTTGAAATTATAGTTATTAAGATTAAAGGTCATGTCAATTTGAAGAGAATCATTTCAAGAATAAAAATTAAGAAAAATATTTTTGCTTTGTTTGTTTTTACTGTTCGTTTTGTTCTGCTTTTTTTTACTGTTTTACAAATTTTTTTGGTGGCTGATGCATTCATGTGTCAGTATGTCAAATATTTGTTTCCCTTGCAAATGAGAGTTGGAAAATTGTTTCATTAAGAAGTTGGTGTTAGTAGCCCAACACATTAACAAACGAACCATCCTGCCACAAATTAGTTTGGGTGTCTGTTTGTCTGCCTGTCTGCTGGTGGGATTTTTGGAAAAAAAATCGTTTTACATTATGTAGGTCAGATTTCCTATTTGAAATGTACAAAAATCATGTTAAACTAGATATATTTAAAAGTTACTTGCAGATATATCTTGATGAAAATTCTCAGAACATTATGTAATTTTTACATTTTCAAGAGAGTATCATGTAGTTTTCAATTCTAGAATTATCATGGCATTTTGGCATATTTAATGTTCAGACTTGTGTAAAACAAATTAGTTGAAACATCACATAAATATCTTATTTGTAAGTGATATATGCTGAGTTAGGATGATTTAATATGCAAACGATAATTAAAGCCATGAATTAGCTCATAATATACCAAGCAATTATGCCTGTTTTATGGTTTACTGAAGCAAATTGCATAATTTAGAGTTTTAGGATGCAACTCATCCCAATTCTTAATCCATTAAGACTATTTTTGTCTCGCCTGCGACGAATGTCGCAAAAGGCGAGACTTAGGTATGGTGATTCCGGCGGCGACGGCGGCGGCGGCGGCGTCCACAATTGGTTAAAGTTTTTGCTTAAGTCTGTTTTGTGTGAACTAGTTATGTTACACCATTGATATTTGGTATGCAGTTGCATCAGCATCAGTACAGATCAGTTTTAAAAGGATTTCACGTGTATGCTCCTGCAGTCACGGTCTACTGACTTTGAAATTTTACACTGATTTGGCCGAGGTTAACCTTTTTTCTTAAGTCTGTTTAACATGAAGCAGTTATGTTACACCATTGATATTTGGTATGCAGTTGCATCAGCATCAGTACAGATCAGTTTTAAAAGGATTTCACCTGTATGCTCCTGCAGTCACGGTCTACTGACTTTGAAATTTTACACTGATTTGGCAGAGGTTAACCTTTTTTCTTAAGTCTGTTTAACATGAAGCAGTTATGTTACACCATTGATATTTGGTATGCAGTTGCATCAGCATCAGTACAGATCAGTTTTAAAAGGATTTCACCTGTATGCTCCTGCAGTCACGGTCTACTGACTTTGAAATTTTACACTGATTTGGCAGAGGTTAACCTTTTTTCTTAAGTCTGTTTAACATGAAGCAGTTATGGTTCACCATTGATATTGGGTATGCACTTGCATTAGCATTAGTACAGATCAATTTCAAAAGCATTTCAATTGTATGCTTCTGCAGTCACAGTCTACTGACTGAAATTTTACACCGATTTGGCCGAGGTTAACCTTTTTTCTTACGTCTGTTTAACATGAAGCAGTTATGGTACATCATTGATATTGGGTATGCAATTGCATAAGCATCAGTACAGATCAATTTCAAAAGTATTTTATCTGTATGCTCCTGCAGTCACAGTCTACAGACTTTGAGATTTTACACTTTTTAACTTTTTACTTATGTCACGAGTGTTTTTTATAAAGCAGTTATGGTTCACCATTTATATTTGGTATGCATCTGCTTAAGCATTAGTTAAGATCAGTTTAAGGAGGATTTTTACTTCATTTTATACTGTGTCCAGTTGCGACAGGCGAGACATGTCTCTGTGTTAACAGTTTATTTTGTAACAGCAAGGCTGTTGGAAGGCGGATGCATTGGGTGCGATCGCACCCCCCATTTGAAAAACTGTCTAGCAATGAACCAAAAACCACCAAAATTGGGTCCAATGTAAGAAAGTTTCTCAAACTTGGAGGGGACCCCCTGCCTGCTCCTACCCCCCACACCCACCTTGCCAGAAACCCGGTGACGGCCTTGAACAGACACAAGTCTATAGAAAATGGAAAGAAAATAATACAATAATACATAATAACCTGGAAATTTTGCTCAAGTATTGCACTTCTTAGAGATAAAATTAGAATCAAGAACCTGAAAATTAAGGGGAAATAACTCTTTTAAAGTCATTGGAATGTCTTAACCTTAGTAAATAAACTTTTGTACAAATATATCAATCTTATGGAGATTAAAGTTTGATCAAAATGGTTTCATTATCTTGAAATTTGTAAATTTATTTTACTTTGATTAAGAAAATTGGCCAAAGAGGTAATTTGCTGTTCATATGAGGGCGTGGTAATAAAAAAAATCTTCAGGGACCTCTTGTTTCATACAGTTCCTATAACCAAATTTTCCTGTCAAATTGGACGGTGTGAGCCGGGCAGGCCGGTCCTAAGTTCCACTTTGAGGGGAAATAATTATATAAAAAAAATTCAGATTTGTTTTGTCAATATAGATTCCAGTATGCGGCAGGGGGTATTATTAGTGAGCTCACTCTCAACAGTCCTACTTTATTCCAAATTCAAGGAGTATAAATCATAGACTATGCTATATAGTATCATTGATTTAGTTACAGTTTCTATTTCTTAAGACGTAACAAAATTGATTTAGAACATCTCGGAGATTGCTGGAGAAATCAAAAGTCAACAGAAGCCATAAACGGGTTCCTTCTAATTAATCAAAGTCCTAACTTCATCTGACGATACTCTTATACGCGAATCAGATTACTTTTCAGCACCGATTTCTAGTTTTCATGAAAAAGATTCTTCATGAAAAAGATTCGATCTTGCATTTAATTTGGTATGTTACAAAATGTTTTGTTACTGCAAATGAATTAAGTCTAATTTGTGGTAAAACATTTTAGCATTTCATAAAGTGAAGTGATGTAAAAAATGTTTTCACATCAAACTAAATCTAGGTCAGTCAATTTGGACCTAAAAATATTTTTACGTCATGTAGAGGTATTACAAAATGTCTTGGTCCTGGCAAACCTATTTCAGTTGCGCATCTTGGTGATCCTTAAAAAGTCAACAGAAGCCATAAATACGGTTCTTCATCTGAATTAAGATACTCTTATACAAGAATCAGATTACTTTCAGCACCAATTTCTAGTTTTTGTGAATAAAGGATCTTTTTTTTTAATGAGGAGATGTTATAAAATGTTACGTTAAAGGAGTTTATTAAAATTGATAGTAAAACATTTTCGCACTTCTTAAACTAATGTTACAAACTGTTTTAAATTTGGTATATTCAGACTTAATTAGTTCATCTTATTTGGATCTAAAAAGAATTTTGCGTCATGTTGAGATGTTACAAAATGTCTCGGTCGTTGTATACCTATTTCAGTTGCTGTTGATTTTAAAAGTCAACAGAAGCCATAAATGGGTTCATTTTAATTAATCACTGTCCTTAAATGTGATGATGATACCTCTTATACAAGAATTCAATTGCTTTTCAGCACTAATTCATTGTATATTTTTGGAAAAAGATTTTTGCATTTAAATGTAGAGATTGTTCAAAGATATTTGGGTACATTCAAACTAGAAAAGCTCTAAACCACACATCAAGATACTTTTCAATTTTTATGGAAAAGATTTCTGTACTCAATGTGTAAGATGCTACAAAGTCCTATGAAGCTAGATTTAGTGGTATAATTATCTTTTATTTGAATAAGGAGATGTTATGAAATTCTTTTGTACTTGCAAACCAAAAATGTAAAATTAGCTTTCTTTTATGATGAAATATTAGATGAGGCTTAAATATCTTGGTGCTTGCATACCGAGATCAGTTTATTCTATTTTGATCTAAAATATTTTTTTGTTTTATGCGGAGATGTTTAAAAATCTGTTGACTTAGACGAGATGTTTTGAAACATCTTCAGTTAGTACATTCACACCTAGTTTATTTATATCAAGTTGGACGTGAAAAAATATATCTTATCTGCATAACTTATTGTTTTGAAATGTCTTAGTACTTGCAAACTAAAATCAGTCAAATTAACTTCGTAGAAAAAAATCACCTCATTTTTATGCATTCAAATTTGATTTAGTAAATTCAATTTGAATCTTAAATTATCTCTTTATTTCATTTAGAGATAACTTGATTCTTGAAAATTATGTAAAGTCCAATTACTGTAAACCAAATTATTTCCACGACTACTATATTTCGTGTTTCATTTAATGTATAGAGGGCGACTTAGCAGCTATTTATTTTCACGGTTCTTGGTAAACAATAGTAATATAACTATGAAAAAGAATATTAGCTAATCTGCAATCTGTTATGCTGATAAAAAAGAAATTCAGTTTTACTGTTAAATCTATATTACTAACTCTTGCCTAACTTCAAAAAGTCATGGCAAGTGTTTGTAATATTAATTTAATAGTAAATTTGAAAAATGATCTTGCCTTAAACAATGATAGGGGGCCATGATGGCTTAGTGACTTAAAGGCACTCAGGTATTCTTGATAACTAGCCGATCACCTCACAGGAGGTGTTTAACCATGTCCCGCTTGTTATTTACTAAAACCGAACTTCCCTATCTGTATATCATTGGGTTTGTTAGTTACCTGCCAAAGGTTTGTGATTTCCTCCAGGTACTCTGGACCATTCAAACTAACTCACTGTATATGGCCTATGTGCATCAAAACATGTGTTGAACCCTTACAAACATATAACACACTAAACAATCATACTGAACCGTGCAATAGTAATTGGTCCACATAGGTGAAAAACTAGCAAAAGGACCTTAACAGTGCCATCTACAGTATTTAGCGTTTGTGTTTTCCTTGATCCAGTGTAAAAAGCATGGATACCTCAACTTGTTAATAAATGGCCTGCTTTGAAAATTCATTGAAGGTGACATGTGACCTATCAAAAATTTGTCTTTTATTGGACATTTGCCCATGTTTAAAAGGGATCTTTTGACCTTTGGAGGTACCCTGTGGGGTTCTCTTTGCTTGCTATATTGTTTTTCCCCAAGTTTGACACTTTAAGGTCAAGGTCGTCTTATCAAATGTAGATTACAGTTTCTTCATAATTGTTTGTAAAAGCAAGAATTAATTCTTAAGCTACATTGAGATGTAACAATATTTTTGTTTCTTTTTAGCCATACAGACAAAGCATCCTCTTGGGTACCCCCTACAGAAAGCTGGGATCCAGGTAGTCTGGGGCTACCTCATGGGTGGGAATGTGCTGTGGACAAAAACAACAAACCATACTTCATCAAGTAAGTTTAAATGCCCTCTTTGGTACCTCAAATTACAAAGAAAAGGAGTCCAAATATAAGGATACTGAGTGGGGAAATAAATGCTAAAGTAGCTATATCTAAGGAATCTTTGAGGCCTAAAAGTAAAAAGAATTAACTTTATTCAAATACTATTGACCCATAATTGGGTCGCAGTACATAACATAAATATATAGTTAACACAGTACAAAACAAATTCAATACATTAATAGACCATATAAAAAATAAAGTAAGCAATAATTAAGGTTCTTCCGTCCTCAGTTCTAATGCCTGTTTGAAGAAAGAGGCAATTCTTCAGGTGTTGAGGGGTTTAGAATAATTTTTAGTTTTTCTATTTCAGACTTTAAACTAAAATTTTTATATTTTTTATTTAAATAGTAGATCAAATGAATTCTGATATATACATATATTTCACAGCAAAAAAAGAAATGACACTCATCCTCTACCAGATTACATTTTAATCATACTCGTTTATTTCTTACAACTTTTTAGAAGATAATAAGATTGTGGAATAATCATACATAACACAAATAAGCATACATGTACATGGCACAACTACAAAAATTCATCAGCATCAATTTAAAAATCCAAAATGTAAAACAGCCAGCAGCCTTCAATGTGACTAGATTGGTTGCTGCCCCTGTCTTGTAATTGGTTCAAAGATCTATTAACGCATACAATTCAAACCTACTCCTAAATATCATCAAAGACCCCCTTCTGGACATGAAAGAAGACTTTCTTATCCTTCTATAACCAATATAAGCTACAATACCATGACATTATCTGTATAAAAAAAAAGTATTAGTTGATTTATATCCTTTAAAGAGTTCTGTAATAACTTCTGGTGTAAAGAAACCCAATACAAGTAATTGAATCCTTTAGTTATACACTCCTATACTTAGTTAGGAGTTGTTTGAGCTAGGATAGTAAACTATTTTTACTGAACGAAAATTGTTGTGTTAATTTGAACTCATAAATTATAACTCCCTTTGGTGTCTTTTGCTTCTTTCAAATGCTACATAGCTTTTACAGAAATTGTAATTTTACAACCCTTGACCAAATGCTAAAAGCATTAGAATTTGCAATTTATCCTTTGAGTCTATTTGTGACATTGTATCTACATTATAAATTTGCAAACAGATATCTCCTGCTCCTCAGCATAGGAAAAACCACATTTTCTCATAAACAATTTTTCCACTGTCACTTAAAAATGAACTTCTTTTTTACTACACTCTTAAAAAGTCAAATTTTTGTGGGTTTTTTTCTTTTGTCAAAATGTTATTATTTTATACTATCCAAAATGCTCTCAAGTTAATTACCAAGGTGTAAAGTGAAAGTGGAAGGTTATATATAAAGTGTATGTTCCTAGTTTCATGGTTTTTGTATTTGATTCCAAATGAATAAAACAAAAATTCCTTTCAAAATAGAATTGATTATTCCCATCCATCAAAATTGATTTATAAAAAGTTTAAAAGTAGTTCACAGTACATGTATATGATTTCATATTTTTATTTTTTTATTTTTAGTCATCTAGACAAGTACACAACACGTGACGATCCACGAGATGACCCAGATTATGTAGAGCCCCCAAAGCCTCGAGAGGTGGAGCTATTGAGGGACCCCCTCAAAGGGTTCGGTTTCGTAGCTGGCAGCGAGAGACCTGTTGTTGTCAGATTTGTCACTGATGGTAAAAACATGTTATATACAATACTGTTGATTCATTATTATTTGTGGGGTACCAATTTTCATGGTTTAATGGGTGGTCTTGACCAAGGAAATTTTATACCTGACGAAAAGGAAAATTAACATTGATCTGAATGCTGCAGACTTCAGAACCACAAGTTTAAGAATCCAGGAACTGATCCTTTTTCACCAAACCATGAAAATTGGTATCCATGAAAATAAATGTTGAATCCACAGTAGAAGATTTCTCTTTATAGCAAAGCCAGTAGATCAATATATGCTTTTGACATATAGAAATGTTATTAAGTGAAGACACAATATTTTCTTTTATCTTCGTTGAATAAACTTGTAAAACTTTATATTTTGATCTAAGACCTTTGGCCGAAATGTTTAAGAGATGTTAACTACTGTGGATTCATTTATTTTAGTTGATACCAATTTTTCTGGTTTGATGAAAAAGCGTTAGGTCGTGGAAAGTTTGTGGTTCAGAAGTTTGCTGAATATATATCAATGTTAAATGTCCTTTTCCTAAGGTATTAAATTTCGTGGGTCAATGCCACCCACAAAAAAAAAAACACAAAAAATTGAAACCCTGTGAAGTATAATGAAACCAAAATATTTGAACACTATCACTAAGACATTTGAACACTATCACTAAGACATATCATCAATGGTAAAAACAGTAATGTTTTGTACTGAATTGCTTTATACAACCATAATTCATGAACTCAACCCTATAAATTTTTCATCTACAAATAAAATGTACAATAACTTTGTCATTATAAAAAAAATACTGTTTCTAGAAGTTGAGACCAGTGTACAAAGATTAAGTACTATTTGTGCTCTTTAATCTATTTTAGGTGGCCCAAGCATTGACAAGCTTCTACCTGGAGACCAGATCATTCGAATCAATGGACAAGATGTCAAACGTGCACCCAGAGAACATGTCATAGATTGTGTGAGGTGAGATAAAAGTATATTGCCCAAAAACATATACTGTAGATTCATTTATTGTCCCCCACCACAACGCGACGAAGGGACATAGTAATGGTCTTCATCTGTCCATGCGTCTGTCACACTTTTGTGAGCACAACTCCTCTGAGACTGCTCAACTGATTTTGATGAAATTTTTTAGGATTGTTTGTCAGGATATGTTATTGATCATATGGCACTGCCATTTTGATTCGAAAAATGTTATGGGAGTTATTGGACTTTATTGACTTTGTTCATTTTAAGTCATAGGAACACTTTGTGAGGGCAACTCCTCTGAAACTGCTCAAACAGATTTTGATGAAATTTTGTAGGCTTGTTTGTCTTGATATCTAGTTGATCCTTTCCCAATGCAATTTTAATTCTTCAAATTTTAGTAAATTTTAAACTTTAATACGGTGACGGGGGACATTGGCTACCTGTAGCAATCTTGTTTTTGTTGGTACCAATTTTTCATGGTTTGATGAAACAGGACCATTTCATGGAATCTTAATATTGTGGTTCTGAAGTCTACAGATCAATGTTAAATTTCTTTTTCCTGGGGTATCAAATTTCATGGGTCAAGGCCACCCATGAGAAGCATGAAAATTGGTATCCCACGAATATGATGTAACCACAGTAAGTCATAAACAACAGAGATGGTTAGAGTTGATGTTAGCCAACAACATACAATACATTTTGCTCTTTTATCGGTCATTGTTAGATTTTAGAAACATTTGTGTTCATCATCTTTAGTACTCTGTATCCAAAAATTCTAAATTGACCAATTCAAGCATATAATATTGTCAATTCGATCTTTTGTTTCCCACCCAGTTCTTTTATGTTCCAATTTCTGGCATGTTGAACAGGATGTCAAACTAGTAAATTTGTGCTTTGTTAGCTATCAATACAAATAGATTGATGAACTGTTATGGCTACTAAGTTGATGTTTTTTTTTATCTAGGTGAAATAGTCTCTCTCCAATTGACTATTGTTTTGACTACTGTGGTTTCACTATAATTTGTAGGATATCAATTTTTGTGGTTTTCATGGGTGGCTTATGACCCACGAAATTTAATAGCTGATGAAATGGAAAATTAACATTAAACATCAAAACCACGAAATCAAGAATCCACGAACTAATCCGTTTTCCCCAAACCACGAAAATTGGTACCCACGAAAATAAATGAATCCACAGTATTTCGTAAAAAAAAGTTTGCAAAATCTTCTGTCACGATAGTATCGCTTTTACATTGTTTGGTACGGAAATGATTTAGAGATTACTAGCCAATAAACATACAGCCTTGACATAAAGAATATACCACCAGTGTTCTCCTTTTTTCAAAAAGGTAAGGTGGGTGTTTTGTAAAAAACACTTGCCAACCGGGTTTTTTCTACTGCGTAACCATTATCAACCAGGTATTTTTCAGAGGCCAATCTAGAGGGAAGTTCAGGGGGTCTGGGTTCCTTTTTTTGTTGCAAAATTTATGATTTCATGCAAACTGTTGGCAAAGTTTGTCAAATTAGATTTGGAACCCCCCCCCTTAGTTCTGAGGACCTTTTTTAAAACAAAATTTTCTGGATCTGGCCCTGAAACCCTTTATCAAAGAGAGTGATGGTGTTAATAAAACTATACAAACAAAGATACAGTAAAAATAGCCTTAATTAAATCTAGGCTCTTTTTTTTTGCTTTGGGTTAGAGTTATCTTTCTTTTTCTATTAATTAGCCAATATGTTAATTTTCCCGCCAAAAAGTCACATGATCACAGCTCAAATGTAAACAAACACACTTGATCCTTCATTAGCATTGCAGAAGTTCTGTCAGCAAATATTCAAATTTTATTGTATGGTTTAAGTTCTTGTTGTGGATTAAACTATTTCTAAGTTGAAGGTAAATATCAATATTCTTTTTCTTTCAAGAAAAAAACCACATGGATGCATGTCCTTCTGAACACGTGCCAACCATTTTTATTTACATTTTCTCCATTTTTGATTGGATGATAAGAAATTTACATACAACAAATTATTCTAAGCACCTCCTGTTTTACCTTGTCGGCAAATTTCTTTTATGTTTGCTGGTCACCAATCGATCTATGGTTTTAATTGGCTTAATTGGGTTATAAAAGTGTCACTCAATGTCTTCATTTGATTAGTAACAAAAGACCTAATTAAACATGGATTATTTTGAAAATTGCCGACCACCTTACCAAAAGGAAAGGTGGTCGGCTCTTGAAAAAAGGTGGTCGGCACACCCGGCTTAAATGGCGAATGGAGAACACTGACCACAAAAAAATGTCAATTATTCTGGCATAATTAATCAATATGGAAATGAAACTAAAACAGAACACATAAGCATATTCTGTTGTTTATCTGTCCAACTTCTATAATATCTGTGGATTTAGCGAAATTATATGATTTCCCGAATGGCAATGAGTTTGACGTCACAGATCTCAACTTTGACACCACGATGGTTCTATCAATGACTCATAGCATTTTAATCTAATAATAGCAGATGATTGTTAGATGCGAGCAAATTATTTGTATAAATATTTTATTCCTATGCATAAGAATTCAGAAATACAGAAATAGAACAACTCACTTCGAATTTTTAAATGAAAAAAAAACAATTATTTTTTGCCCTGCTTTCCATAGTAACTCTGCTAGTGTTACAATTTTTAGTAGGAATACAAAAATGTAATTATTTTTTTTTCATCTCGGCTACTCTTAGATTAATTTTTTTGATGAATTGAAAGTTTTTAATCTATCATGTCTGGTCAATGATAGAAACATTGAAAATTATTTCCCTGCGGGGCTGGGACCTCCTGAATGATATCTATTAGTTTTGGGGTTTTCTGAGTCTGGTCTGTTTTAATTAAATTTTGATGACATTTCACAACTTTGTGTATCCAATCCACAATGGATGTCCGGAAACCTCATACGGTGTTTAGATCCATAGCATCTGTAACATATAGGGAAAAAAGTAATAAATTTTTAATTTTCTTAATTACATGGTTTGGTGACGTTTAATGAAATCTATTATACTATGATGATTAGTTATATTGCTAGGCCATAGTCATTTTGTATATTATCATACTTGATATAAATTATGAATTATGTTTGCCATAATTTTGATGCATGCACTTATTTGCTGTATAGCTTGTTAATATTTTTAGATGCAACAGGTCACAGCTGTGATGACCGATTTTTCTTAAGACTTTCTCCTAACACATGTTGCATATAAGGATTTTTCAGTTTTTAAAATCTTTGGTCGAAAAGATATGAATGACTGATAGTTACTAATGTTCTACAAAATGATTCAAAATTCTTAGTGGTTAAGAGTTTTACTGGATTAATAAGCTGAAATTAAAAATTTTGGAAATGTTTCGAGACAAGCTTCGAGCGTAAGTTGTAGGAAAAAGACTGCACTTTTTTGTTTTCAAAGATTTTTTATTCTTTTCTAGAAATTCAAATTCATATTTGTCTTATGGACACTTAAACTAAATTTGTTTATCACCCACCAATGAAGATTAAGAAACAATATAGTCTGTCTGTCGGTGTGTTAGTCAGTCTGTCACAACACTGATTTAATCTGGAGCACCATGGTTCATTCTTGTTACGACTAGAGTTTGTTAATTGAAATTCAGTTGTTTATGTGTTTCCATGTTTGACATGTTGTCTCTTTTTTGTCCCGTTCTCATTGGTGTTTACTTGTTTTGTCTCTGCCCTTTTGGACTTTTGACATTCAGATGCCCCATTGCATGGTACCTCTGCTTCTTTTTTGAATATTGTTAATTGCATTTTCATGAAAATTTGTATACATCTAATATTTACTAATGAGGACAATACATAAGAAGAGACTACAAGCTGTTGTTTTAAGTGTGTCACAAACTACTCGCATTCAGTGGATTCGATTATATCATTTTAGCATTTTCATGACTTGTGACTTACTGTGGTTTCATTATTTTTAGTGGGGAATCAATTTTCGTGGTTTATGTTGTTGGCCTTGATCCACTAAAATTTGATACCCAACGAAAAGGAATTTTAATATTGATCTGTAGGCTGAAGACTTCAAAACCATGAATTTAAGAATCCACGAACTGATCCTTTATCATCAAACCACAAAAATAAATGAATCCACAGTATCTAATCTATGTAGATTGCATACCCGGTAATTATGAAGCAGATAACATCCAAATCTTCATTTAAAAAAAAGCAGCATTAAATTTTCTTATATTGCTATTAAACTTTTTTTTTCATTGTAGATCATGTAAAGACAGAATCACACTGACGGTGTGTCAACCATACACAGACAATGTAAGTTTGAATTTCTATTGGCGTCTGTCGTCGTCTGTGAACAATTTTTCAAAAATCTTCTCCTCTGAAGCTCAACAGAATTTAATGAAACTTGTTATATTTAAGGTTCTTAGAGTGTCCGGCACAAAATTTGTGTTTCAATTTTGAATTAATTCTGCTGTTGGGGAGGGTGGTTATTCTGAAATACTAGAGAGGGGTGTTCTTAGCCTCCTCTAGACAAAACAGAGTTTTTAGGGAAATTTTGCTGAGAATCTGAATGAAAATATGGGGTCCTATGGCAAAGGGTGGGAATGGGGGGATCTAACTCCCTAAACACCTCCCCTAGATTTATTAAACATCCTAAACTGAAATTTTTATAAGCCAAATACATGTTTCCAATTATTAGCAGATACTAATATCAATTCCTTTCTGTTTGCTTCTTTTTGGCAGTTGTATTTTCAATGAATTTCCCTGTAAAGAAATCCATTTTACTTATATTAGCTATTTTGCCAAAATTTTTCCTGTTGATTGTTATTTAAGAAACAAAATTTCATAATGGTTCCGGGACTGTTGTTATAGAAATGGTAATAGTTTAGAGTAAGAACAAATTGTAGTAACTTTTACATTTCCCAGCTGGCTTGTATTGTGATGAATGGGCATTAAGTGTCAGACGATTGTTCCTTATTTGGTCTTATTGATTATAAACTGCTGGCGGTTGTCCATTGAGGTTTTTCTAAATTGCCGTTTAATTGTGGGCTGTGTCGCGTACACTTATTCCACATCTCTTTATTTTCTATTAATGACCTTTTCTACCTTTAAAATTGAATGCCAGGATCGTGAAATTGTTTATGGAATTCACATTTTGGGAAAATGTTTGTGATATAGATACAGTTTAGAGTTTGTACAAATTTCACATCTTCTTTGGACTCTTAACCATGCCCCACCCACATGAAATTTAGGAAATAGGATTTAATTACTTTGGAATGAATTATGTCACACAACCCATTATTTCTTTAGAAATTTTCTGTTTGTTTTTAGCTTTTATGCAGTAAAGAATTAAAATGGCTCTTCATTTGTCATTTTGATTGAACTTGTTGTTTAGAGGGGGGCCCGTGATAGAATTTCTTGAAACTTACATACATAAAAACTTGTGGGGTAATGTAAATGCCTACTGATTTGGGGGTCGTTTAATGAAAGGTCTTTTAAAAATTTTGGCAAGGGACCTTATGCTTTCATTTTAACTGGTTTCAATGTCCTTTGTCTCAAAGATAAGATACCAGTATATCGGTTTTACATCATTATTTATATGGTTCTTTATTTCTACTTTAATTCGACCAGCAGATTGAAACTCAGGTTAGTCTAATGACTGCTATCCCATAATGCACGTGTGGATAATGGTTGACATTTTTTATAACACATATACTCACATGTCATTTTCATACCCTCATGCAAACAAAGATTGGAGGGTTTATAGGAATCACCTTGTTTATCTCAGTTTGTTCATCTGTCCAGACATCTTGTAATAAGGGAAATTCCTCTTAAACCACTTGATGGATTTTGATGAAACTTTATATGAAGGGAGTACATCATATGTAAATATGTAGAAAGAAAGTTCATTGCTCTCAGAAATCATTCAGAGCAGAATAATTGGACTTTAATTTTATTCAAATATGATGCAGGGGTATCTTCAATGAGCCTGCTTGGGATTCAAATTAATTGCTTAGTTAATTTTAAAATGCGTTTTACAACATTTGATATTTTCTTGGTGTCTTTTAATTGTTGTGTGAAGTGAGGTTTTAATTAAAGTTAAACCAATTTGTTTCTAACCACTTTTCATTTGTAATTAATTCTTGATGTGTTGAATTTTATAGTTTCTCATGCAAGTTTTTTTCAAATTTTGTTTTTCTATTGGGAATAGATTTTTATAAATTATGCATATTTGGATTCATTTACGTTGGTGGTGATAAATTTTCGTGGTTTTTCCCAAAGAAGAAATTTCATTGTTTGCACATTTTGCTAGAATTATAGAATCAAGATAGAATTACCATTTTGTTAGATTTCTATATTTAGCACTGACTGCCACCCACGAAAACCACGAAATTTGGTACCCTATGGAAAGCAAATTAAACCACAATATGAATATATTTTAATATAGAATTGTTGTTTATTTAAGGGTTTTGTTCTCAGATATTTTTCACCAGATTTCACAGGTTGAAAAAACTGGGTTAAAAAAGGGTGAATGTCTTGAGGGCGGGGGAAAAAATTCATAACAGTTTTTCTGCAACTGCTTATCACATCCCTTGATATTTAGTATACAGTAACAACATGGGGTCCCATAACGATGGATTTCTGGTCTGATGCTCACCTACTTCCTGTTTAACAAAATCTGTCCATTTTTGACTTTGACAGATTTTTTTACCTATTTTGCATGATGTCATTATATACTGGTATATAAACATTGTAATAAGCATGTTCAAATTATGCTTATTTGTTAATTTACACTAATTATCATGATTTTAAAAAGTACATATTATGCTTTACTGAAAAAAAAACCAACATTAATTTTTATAAGACGGCAAACTTTGCGGACATATTAAAATGCTATGTTGCTATCGTTTGTGTCTGTTAACTTTAATGTATGCACAAAATCTGTTATAATATCCAATTTCTATAAAATTTTACAGCAATGTTTTTAAGGATTAAGATGGGATTTTGGGGTCCCCCTTTTTCTGTTTATTTCTCTTGTTTTAAATAGGCAATAGAATAAAAAGGACAATAAAGATATCACTATTACACTAATCGACCTTGAATGTTCCGTATAGTAGAATTCACTTCTTTTTTTTAATAATTGGTTTTAATTCATTGTGATTGAAGTATATTAAAAGGAAAGATGAAATTAAAAAAATAAAAATGCATGGGAAAAAATTTTCCCAAACAATTATTGCAACTGTTTACAGATATTTTGATTAATATGGCAGATAACTTAGATTTTATATTAGATTGCCCAATGTATACTTTTCAATGCGGGTGTTGTAATATATTAATTAAAATACCCAAACAAAGATATAATCTTTATATATACTTTATTAACTATAGGTATTTAAGTAATTATGGCTCTGATGCCATTATTTACCAGAAGGTCTAATTACGTCTTAAGGTTTAACAAGATAACACCTGTTTTATTCTCAACCTTTGTTTCAAATTTGGCAAATCAGCAAACGTCTGCTTGAAATGTTTTTTTTCTTCTTATTTTGTAGTCCATTAGAAAATCTGCATTGCTTACAGCTGCCAAAAAAGCCAAGTTGAAGAACAACCCTTCGCGAGTGCGGTTCGCAGAATGTGTCACCGTCAATATGGTGAATGGTGGCTCGCCACCACAAAATGTGAGTCATCATTTTCGTAGTGGAATTTATTTATTTATTTATTTGGAATTAAATGTTTATAATTTGTTATTTTTGTGATGTCAGATGATATGAATTTGTGTAGCTATATGGAATATGTAATGACTGACTTTATAAAAGATTGACACACTTCTATGAAACATCCAAAACGGGAATGCATGTGGATTGTTGAGTTTAACACTTTATTTCTTTTTAAAAAGTCACAAGTTTCGTTAATATTTCTTGGAATATGAGATTTTAAATGAGAAAATCCTCTGCTGCGTACATGAACGTCAATGTTATTTTCAGAATTTTATTAAAACCCGAGTTTTGACAAGAAAGTTTTCTATAATTCTTGAATGTTGCATTTGGAACTTTACGGTTCTTAGAAACTGATATTTAAAATGACAAGTTTTGTTGAAGTTGACTTCAGTGGAGAGAGTGTAGATGTATTAGGATTTATGTTATATTATGAAAAGGCTGTAAGTAAAGAAATCACAATTACAACAAAGTTCAGGACAATAGATTTTGCTACTCCTGAAGCAGTATTTAGTCTATTCTTGACTCATCAGAGGCGCTCTACCCAAAGATTTAAAATGTCAAATACTTTATGAATATGAAGAGCTTACAAGTAGACCAATAAAATGTGATGCTCAATATTGAAGATGTGAGCAACTTTTTGTATGCTGTTACATAGCTTGACATGCTGCAATTTTGCCTTCAACAAAAATATAAAGCAAATGATTCAAAACTTATGTTTTCTATCTCTCAAATGAGTGCAGATGTTGGTTTGTCATAGAGCTTTGTTTTGTCTTCCTTTACCTGATTTGGCACACTGAATTGGAAATTAGCAACACGACGGATGTGCTATAGCAGGCAGGAACTGCTTACTCTTCCTGAGCACCTGAGGTCATTCTTGTTACGACTTGAGTTTGCGTTGTTGATATTCGTTCTGTTGATTTTGTGTTTTGTGTTTCTTTGTGCTGTTCTTGTTCATGTTTACTGGTTTCGTTGTTGCCCTTTTGGACTTTTGAAACTTGAATGCCCATTTGGGCCTATTAGCTTCTTTATGCTATGAAAAGAAAGATCCCAGATATTGCTTGGTGGGGGTGGGGGGGGCATGTGTATAAAGTTTCTTTTTTTTTCGTCAATTTCTTTTAAGCTTTCCAGTTCTGTCCTTTCAAGTGTTTAGATTCTTTAAAACTTTTAAAAAAAATGAACATATGTGTTCCTGAGCTTGCAAAATTAAAGAAAAAACAAGTTTAAAGCAATTAATTAATCAAGTTAAAGAGTTATCCCCCTTTGAAATTGAAGAATTTGCTTGAGTTACTTTTCTCTTGTAGAAAACCTTCAGATGAAAGCAGGTGCCATCCTTAGTTTTAAGACCAATTTTCGTATATTTCTCTTAATTTCTTTTCATTTAAAACTTTTTCAGATTTTAAGTTAAACACAAGTGAAAAACTTAATTTTCTTTTTGTCTGATTGACCTATTTTGTAAAATTAATGAAATTTTACTGAATTATCACCAGCTTTGGTTAGTTATTTCAACTCTCTTCTTGTCCAAATCTTGACTGAAATTGAAGTATAAGTGTTAAGTCTTGCTGTAGACAGTTAAAATACCATTTAAGTCCGTAACAAGCGGTATTGTGTCATCATAATGTATATGGTTTTGGGATAATAGCTCGAAATGTGGAGACTGAATAAGCATTCAATACTTTTTTTGTAATTCTAATTCAGTTTGACTAGACTACAAAATGTATAAGCAATTACAAAAGAAATCTGAAATTGACACATTTCTAAAAGGAGTAGACTTTGTTAAGATTTAAAAATTTGAGCTTGAAGCTAGCTGTTTTAGAATTAGAAATAATCTTGCTTAAAGCATGTCTGACAAAGAACGAATTGAATTTTGATGGAAATGTTAGTGACAGGAAGTTTATTAAAATTTGCAGTTTTAAAACATGTCATGTTATAAACTAGAACCTACATTTAGTACTTTTTACAGAAAACTAGTTGCGTAAATGCTTATGCTGAAGGTGTGGGATGGGGACAATAGAAGGGGGCCAGGCATAATAATGCTTCAATAATTTCACATATACTCAACCAAAATGTTTGTTCATATTATGGGGTTATGCCCCTTAGATTTAACTATAAATTGTACTTTTCACAACTTTTTTTTAGAATTTTTACTTTCAACCAAAATCATTTATTTCAACTAAGTTGAATAAGTAATGTAGAAAATAGAAAACAATGAGATGTTGAATAAGTGTACGCGACACAGCCCACAATCAAGCGGCAATTCAGAAAAACCACAATGGACAACCGCCAGCAGCCTTCAACGAGGCCATTTGGCACTGCTCGCGGTTCTGCAATTGGCCCATGGTCTTAATAAAATGCATATAAATTAAATCCAGTCCTGAAATAGTCACAGATAGACCCCCTTCTTAAACAAGGAACATAAAACATCAAAAAGACAAGTACAAACGAAAGCTTTGTCAAAGATTCCTGGCTTAGGACAGGCACATATAATATGTGGCGGGGTTAAACTAGTTTTTTGGGCCCAACCTCCCCCCTATCAATTTTCCTAGACAAAGCACAAAAATAAACACACAATAAAGTGTTCACTTGACAGTAAAAGCTTTAATGTGTCTCTCTTAACAGGAACCTAAAATTTGTACCCTCTACTAAACCTGTAGAGAATTTTAATTTTCATTTAAGCATTTCATGGTGTATTAATTGAACAATCTTCCGTCAAACATTTCAAAGATGAAGAATCAATTAAAATTAGAATTGACTTGAAACTTTCGGCAATTTCAAGTTTTCAATTAAGAAAGTTGCGACTTGATGCATTAAGTTCCGAAATAGATGGATTTGCTATTAAGTATCATGTAATTTTCTCATTGATTTGGATGCAAGTGCTATTTGTGAGATCAAAAATGTGTAAAACTGCTTTTAAAGGATAAATTGGCTTTAAAGATAAAATGCTCATGCAATGAATTAGTGTTTGATGATCTTTCAACAATATTAGGAGGAAGCAAAGTGTTATATCAATGGGGGCATTTAAATGTCAAAAGTCTGAAAGGGCAAAAATAATATCTGATGATGAAAATGAAAGCAACACAATTAAAGACACAACTTTAAAACACACAAAAACAAAACTACAATCAGAAACACAAAATCAAAATGTAAATGGAGAAAAGAACAGCTACTCTTGACAGATAAGCATTTCGTTGAAGATCACTATTTTTAGCTCTATTGAGAGAAACACTAATAATAGAAGAAAAAGAGATGTGAAATAGATATACAAGGCACAACCTATACTAACAGCCACTTAGTTTGTTTTTTTTTCCTGTGAGTCATATTTTTATGGATTGTTTTCTATATTTTCAGCCGTCCCATTTAGAGAGTTATGTGCCTTTCATGCCAAATGTTCTGAAGGTTTTCCTGGAGAATGGTCAGACAAAGTCATTCAAGTATGACAACAAAACAACAGTCAAGGTCAGTACAAAATCATTCAAGTGTGAAAAACATTAGGATTTAGATATTATTACTAAGTCATTCAAGTATGACAACAAAACAATGGTCAAGGTCAGTACAAAATCATTCAACTGTGAATATCAATGTAAGTACAAAATCACTGAGGTGTGACCACAAAACTAACTGCTGTCATTATAATTACAAAATCATTCATGTGTGAAAACAAAACCCCACTCAGTCAGAACATATTTAGTCATTCAAGTGTGACAACAAATAATGATTTTTTCAGGATAAAAATTTCTGTCAAATTTCATCACTTTTCGATATCAATTCAATGGTCATGTAAATGAAAAAAAATCACAAATATTTAACATAAAACCAAGGCTATCTGCAATCAGCTCACAAATCTTCTTCATGTTTTAAAATTCCTGTCACACATAAATTTTCAGTTCTTCCTGCAACATCTATGATTATATGCAATAAAACACACGATTTATGTGTAGATAATTGCAGTAATTAAGACAAATTACACACGAAATAAGAAAATCGATGCAGATTCTCCTAAATTAATGCTGCATTAATAAAAGCATTTTAGTTAATTTTCAAGAAGCTTTTAAGATATTTGATGTAGGGCTTTTTCTAAGAGAGTTGGGTTATTACTGCTTAGTTATCTATAATCTCTATTAAAGTTAAGAGTTAATACAAAAAGAACGTTTGTGTTTTATAGTTCAAATTCTTAGAGACAATCTGAGTGCTAGTTACTTGTGTTCCACTATTTTGTGTCAATATTTGTCCGAGATAAAATTGAAATCAGAAAATTGAGACATTTTTGGTAAACTGAAACATTTTTATAATTTTGGTCTATTTTGAAAATGAAAACTCTATATGTCCTCTAAAAAATAAAAAAAAAACCCTTCTCCTTTTTATTGATCCCTTGTCATGCCCATGTTGATCTATGGGATATTATCAATCATCGCAATCTCAACTAACGACAGAAAAGTTACGGGGTCATGAAGTCTTCATCATGTTGTTTACTATCTTGTCCATTTTACAGTTTGACGTTGTTATATGTAGGATTATATTAGCTGGATAAATTGTTGTGAGATGTCCATCTTTGTAATGACTTTGACTTTGTATTCTTATGGTTTGTTGCAGAATTTGTCTTCTAGTGGCTTTGCTCAATTTCCTTAATGAAAAGAAACCCTCTGATGAAAGAAAACAAGAAAAGGATTCCCCTGTCATGCTCATGTTAATCTATAGGGTATCATCAACCATTGCCCAATACAATACACAATTAATGGGGTCTTGAGACCTTCAACATTTTGTTAACTGGCTTGTCTCTTTTATGGTTCAGCTTTTGTCTCGCCTGAGAAGCAGAGCGGGACAAGTGTGTTATTTTACTGACGGCATCTCCATATCTCAAGAACAATAGGTCCTGGGTTGATGAAACTTGGTATGCATATGCCCCAGTAGTAGCTTAGCACAGTTGCATCCCCATCTTTTGACCTTGACCTTGATTTTCCGGATGAGTGACTTTGACAATTTTCACTACATATATATAATAGCAATGGAAAAGTTTTGCGAGCACCTCCATATCTCAAGAACTATAAGTCCTAGGTTCATGAAACTTGGTATGTATATGCCCCAGTAGAAGCTTAGCACAGGTGCATCCTCATCTTTTGACCTTGACCTTGATTTTCTGGTTGAGTGACTTTGATTATTTTAATTGCATATATTAGCAATGTTTAAGTTCTATAATAGAAAATAATGAGATGTGGAATAAGTGTACCCGACGCAACCCACAATTAAACAGCAATTTAGAAAAATCACAATGGACAACCACCAGCAGCCTTCAACGAGGCCATTTGGCACTGCTTGCGGTTCTGCAATTGGACCATGGTCTAAATAAAATGCATATAATTCAAATCCAGCCCTGAAATAGTCACAGATAGACCCCCTTTTTAAACAAGGAACAGAAAACATCAAAAAGACAAGTACAAACAAAAGCTTTGTCAAAGATTCCTGGCTTAGGACAGGCACATGTAATATGTGGCGGGGTTAAACTAGTTTTTTGGGATCAACCTGCCCCCTATCAATATTCCAAGACAAAGCACAAAGCACAAAAACTAAACACAATAAAAATCAAATCGATCAAAGTCCAATTCCACTAGAGAGAACCTAAGACAAAAAACAAGAACAAACAAAAGGACGGTAAACATCTTAATCAGAAACTTAAATCCATGTTAATTTATAATATAGTGGAAGTAAGAAAGAATAATTGTTTCTGATGGTGCCGGCAAGCGAGACATACTTTAGTGTTAACTCTTGTATTATACATGGGATGACAATTGCCAATCAAATCTTTTTGTTGTCTCTGTATATTTGTCACTACTTTTGCTTCTAATGTAGTACCTTTTGCTTCTCAGTTGGAATTTTCACAATGTGTAGCCGATTTGTCTGTGTCTAAATATTTATAAGGATAAGAAGTTAAAAGTAATAACTTTGTCTCTTTCAGTTTGTTTTAAGAATGTTTAATCTTTTCTTCTGATTTAGTACCATGTCCTTCTGGGTTGGGATTGTCACAAGGAACCAGACTTGTCTTTTTATGTTGCCTGCAAAGTGTCTTCCTTGGAAAGCTGCAATTCTTTTTCTTAGATATAAGAAAAAAAGAATTTATGAGATGTTCTCCCAAGTAATGGCTCTTTTCCTCTTATCTTTGTCCAAGAATATATAATTAGCTTTGTTTGTAAGTCCAGTACCATCAGCTTTTTGGTCAATATCCTTGTTATAAGGTTGAGATTAGACATTTCTTTTCATAATTGAGGGTCATTTAAGGATATAATGTGACAAAGCATCTGAACATTCATGTCTAATTGTGGGTTTCTAACGATATAACGAAGCTAAGCGACTGACCATTCATGTCCAGAAAAGTTTTCTCAGTAATTTGTTATGAAATTGTAAATATGTTTTGACATATGACAAAAATCTATTTGGATAATTGGATCGAATCAGACAATTCATTCTTACACATTAGTCTAAGGTTTGTTCAACAGTAAAAACAGCCTAGGTAAATTAATACAGCGGGTTTTATTTATATTTTCATGATATCCAATTTATGATTACCATTATTATGTATTGACCACTGGGCAAAAGGAATTAGTCTTTATAGTAGTGACTTTTTACTCCAATTTATATTGAAAGGGTCACTATCCTTTGCGTAGAGAATAGGAGACCTTTTTCTGATTATACAAATATTTGCAGCACATTCATTCAATTATTCTATTGTATAGGCATTTGGCTCATCCAAATTTAATAACCACATGTTTCTAGTACAAATCTATTGAAAGTAGCATAATTTTAAGTGTTAGAATCATTTAACATTTTAAACCTGGTAAGAAGAAGTGAAAATCTTAATACTGTCCCACAGAAAAGTTTAAAGAGAATGCATCTTTTGTCTGGAAATAGATTGACTGTCAGGGTTCCCACGCCTGATCCTTGAATTCAAGGCTGGAAAAATACTTCAATTTTTTCAAATATCCTTGAAAACCCGGAATTTTGTAATATGCAGATTTGTTAACTGTTAAATAAAAAAAGGCCAAAAATATTGGATTTTTGATTTTTTGCGGACTAATTTAATCCTTGAAAATGACCTAAATACCCTTGAAAAGTCCAGGAATAACCTTTGAATTTTGTGTCAAAAAAAAAAGTGGGAACCCTGGACTTTAGATTCTTCACTGAAAACAAACAGTTCCTGTATTTCTCATGTTGATCAATGGGATATTATCGAACATCGAACACAACTAATGACAGATAAGTTACGGGGTTGTGAAACCTTCATCTTGTGGTTGACTATCTTGTCCATTTTATGGTTCAGCATGATTATAACTAGGATTATAACTGCCAATGGAAGGATTGTTAGATGTCCTTCATAATGACGTAGTATCTCGATGTTTGGTCAGGAATGTATCATTATGAGGGGGCCGATGGGTTTATTTCGTTCTACGTTATTGGCAATTTTGATTTTCCGTGAATTGTGATTTGTTGAAATATTTTTCCGTGCATCGTGATTGGATATTGCATGTGAACCGTTCTCAGCAAAGTAATTGTCCGTGATTCCTTTTAGCCATGCTTAACAGTAATACACAGTCAAACTTTTATCCATGAACAAAAATTTTGCCATATTTCCGTGTTTCGTTATTTGCATTTTTTATTCTTCGTGATTCATGACCAGGACCCCCCATCAAGACCCCTCATTATCTATAGTCTCAGTGTAGTACCATTGGCTTTTTGGTTTGAATTGTTTGAATGTGTAGCCACCTTTTCTATTTTCTTGTTATAAGAACGAGAATTGGCATTCCTTTCCATAATTGAAAGTCTTTAAGGATATAGCGTGACTAAGCGACTGACCATTCATGTCCAGAATGGTTTTCTCAGTAATTTGTTTCGTAAATTGTAAATATATTTTGACATATGACAAAAATCTATTGGGATAATTGGATAGAATCAGACCATTCATTCTTATTCCTTTGTTAAAGGCTTTTCTTTGGTGAACACTGCCTATAGGTTTATTCAGTGGTCTTTTTTTTACTCCTTAGTTAAAGGCTTTTTCTTTGGTAAACACTGCCTATAGGTTTATTCAGTGGGTTTTATTTTTACTCCTTAGTTAAAGGCTTTTTCTTTGGTAAACACTGACTATAGGTTTATTCAATGCGTTTGATATGTAATTCATTAGAATCATCATTGCCAAAATTTCCTGTGGTGGATCTAGAAATTTTCAAACGGGAGGGTGTGCAATAAAAAGAAATCTACTGGAACCTCTTGTTTCATATATATTCTAACCAAATTTTTCTGTCAAATGAGATGGCGCGCACCCAGCAAGCCGGTCCTTAATACACATTTGATTTCCTGTTTTCCATTGGTTAAAGTAATTGCATATGATAGAAGTGACATTTTACTCCAATTTCCAGGAACAAGGTCAATGTTCTTTGTAGGCAGACTGAGCATAAAAACTTAACTTGGCCATAGATTGACCAAAGTATATCTCAAACAAAAAAAATATTTACATATAAAAGAAGTATGAAAAAAGTTTTTCAACACAAAAATTTAAATTAAAGTTCCCTGGACATACCTCCAAAGGCCAGCAAATAAATATTTTCATTAGGCCATTATAAAATAATTCCTAGATTCTCATCCAAATTTCATGAAAATATGGGGTGGGTGGGCAAATTTAGAATAAAAACAATTATCCATTAAAAAGGCATTTTCATAAAATATTCTGCCATTTTAAAGAAAATTGGCAAAAATCTTGACAAAATTTGCCAAAAAATCAAAATAAAAATTTTTGAGGGGGCTGAAAAATCAGAATGGGAGGGGATGAGAATGTTGGATTTTTTAATTTTTACATTTATGATAGCCTTAACAATGTCCCTAAGTTTTCCTGTGGCTCCTGCAGGGTTAAAAACGACCTGCGACCTGAGGGCTTTTAAAGGGTGACTTCTGACCTACACTTCTTAAAATCGACCTATGCCAAAAAACGACCTGCAACCTCCGCCAAAATATGCCTTTTAAAAGCGACCTTGCAAACTCAGGGGGGTACCCTGCGGCCATGGGCCAATTGTAGAACTGCGAGCAGTGCCTACTGGCCTCGTTGAAGGCTGCTGGCGGTTGTCCATTGTGGTTTTTTCTGAATTGCTGCTTGATTGTGGGCTGTGTCGCGTACACTTATATTCCACATCTCATTATTTTCTATTTGTCTGCCAATGTTTGTTTGAATATTCTATGGTCTAGTACTCATGGAATTGTCACAATGTAAAGACGAGGCGTCTATTTCCTTGTTAATAGGATGAGAATTAGCATTTCTTTCCATAATTTAGGGTCTCTAATGATATAACGTCTGACCATTCATGTCTAAGGCTTGTTTTCTTAGTAATTTGTTGGCAAATTGTAAATATATTTTGACATATGACAAAAATCTATTTAGATTTTTTGGATCTAATTGTCACAATGTGTTGCTGATTGGTCTCTTTCTTCGTTATAAGGATGAGTAGTTATAAGATGTTCTTCCTGGTAAAGGCTTTGCCGCTCAATGATTGTTCAAAAATGTTTTGTAGCCAATTCATCTATTGTTTTGTTATTAGGATGTGATGTTATAAGATGTTTGTCTTTATAATGATTTTGTCACTTAATGTTTGTTCAAAAGTGTTCCATTGTCTAGTGCTATCAGCATAATTTGGGTCGGAATCATTAGCTTGTTTCTCTTTTCCTTGTTATAAGGATTAGAATTGGCATTTGTATTCATAATTGAGGGTCTTTAACGATATAAAGTGACTTATCGTCTGACAATTCATGTCCAGAAAAGTTTTCTCAGTAATTTGTTCGTAAATTGTAAATATATTTTGACATATGACAAAATCTATATAGATAATTGGATCGAATCTGATAATTTATTATTACATGTACACATTAGGCTTAAATCTTGTTCTGCAGTTAACACTGCCTGATAAAAAAAAATAGGCTAATACATGGGGTTTTATGTTTACTTTCATGATCTTATTGGTTTCATGATAGCCATTATTTGTATTGACCACAGGGAAATAAAATTAGTATGGCAATTGCTTTTTATAGTAGTGGTGATTTTACTCCAGTTTGTTGGAGTGGGGTCAATATTCTGTATGTATGGTACTTATTATTCATACCCCAGGCAACGAAGTTGCAAAGGATATAATGTTTTTGACTGGTCCGTCTGTCAGACAAGTCCATATCTGTCTGTGATCACAATTTCCGTAACAGATATCTCAGAAACTACTTATCACATTAATCATAGGCTTTTTATATTTACTATGCAGCTTCAGGTAAGGGTCCCATATGGTGGTATACATTTTCAGGTCTGTTGATCATCTACTTCCTGTTTAATAATCTGACTTTAGACTTTTTTCACTGAATTTTCAGGGTTGAAAATTTCTATAACAGATTTCTCTGCAATTATTAATTGTAGTCTTTTGATATTTGGTATGTAGCTTTAGATAGGGGTCCCATATGGTGGAATATATTTTCAGATCTGTCGATCATTTACTTCCTGTTTAAAGAGCCGACTAAGAAAGACAACAACTCTTACTTTTGATTCCCAACTCAAAATAGATTATCTCTGTAAAAAATGAGGACGCCTGTGGTCCGTTAGCGTGCTCACTTAGGTTTTTTCATTGCTTTTAGAATTGCAAGTGAATTTCTGACAAATAAAAATAAATTTAATCCTACAATCGTTTCAATAAAGTTCACTTTAATGAGAAAATTCAGATTTTTGAATTTTTCATCAAATTTTTGACATATATGAAATTCCCATTTAGTCAAACTGTATTAACAAAAGTCTAATTCTTCCTTTTTCCAAACTAATATTCATATTTCTTTCAAGCTTGGATTCACAATAAAGTTCCTCTATTCATGATAGAATGAGTAATTCTGCATAAATATAAATCTTCTAAAGAAAATTGACAGCTGAAATTCCACCGATTCTAAGAAATTGATTGACATGAAATGACATAGAAGATCTCTCAAGAGTTTAGTTATAAGATTCCAGATTAAATGTAAATACATATTTTTCGTGATTTTGATCAGTTTTATCTAAGTTATACAAGAGAAAAAACTTCTGGGATTGATTTTTTTGACATGTTGATGAAAAACTGTAATAAATGGTTTTCATATATATATAATCTTAAAAGTTTTATTTTGAATCAAAGATATGGTTTTTAGAATTGATTTCAAGTATATTAAACAGAACATACAAAAAACATTAAAATTGAACAAGAACAGATTCGAGGTTACCCCCACCCTTTGAGTGGAAAAAAATCTTAGTTAACAGGAAGTAGATGCATGAGTGACAGATCTGAAACAAATCTCACTATATGTGACCCCTACTTGAAGCAGCATACCAAATATCAGAAGTCTTTAATTAATAGTTGCTGAGAAAACTGTTACGAAAAAAAGTGTGACGGACGCACACAGGCACAGAGGGAGGGACACTGGTATTTCTATGTCTCTGCTTCGTGTTGTGGCAGGGGACAAAAAATGAAAAATAATTTTGGTTGGCATAATCTTTTGTGGATAAAGGTGCTATTAATTGATATCATAAGCCCCTGGAGCTTGTGTTGTATGTTTTTAATCATTCCAAATAAAAATTTAGTTTTACTTGCTTGAAGAATTGCTAATCATATCTCAACACTTCTCCATAAGCCAATGAATCAGAGTTAAATTCCAACATACATGACCTTATGGGATTGCAGGAAAAGGAACTGTATAAAATATTTGGCCAGATTTCACAGAGTGAAAAATCCAGGTTATAAAATCGTGAATGTTGGGCCTGCAGGGAAGAAGTTTTCGCAACAGTTTTCTGAGTAACTACTTATCAAAGCCAATTGATATTTGGTTTACAGTATCAGAGTGGGGTCCCATAATGTGGGATTTGATTTCAGGTCTGTCGCTCACCTACTTCCTGTTTTTTCAAAATCCGACCATTTTTGACTTGACAGATTTTCGAATTTGCTTGAATTGAAATTTAATTTAAAATTTTATTGATAAAATTTGATCTTATATTTGGATTGGTATGCATATATAATTGTATAACATTGAACATTTCTTTTTTCTTTTTCAGGATGTTGTCTATTCTTTGCAAGAGAAGCTCAGTATAAAGAAAGTCGAACATTTTAACCTGGTGCTATTAAATGTTAAAAGTCATATGCCAAATCGTGTCACGTTATTACAAGAACATGAAACATTAGCTGAGGTAAGAAATATGTTAAAAGTCATATGCCAAATCGTGTCACGTTATTACAAGAACATGAAACTTTAGCCGAGGTAAGAAATATGTTAAAAGTCATATGCCAAATCGTGTCACGTTATTACAAGAACATGAAACTTTAGCTGAGGTAAGAAATATGTTAAAAGTCATATGCCAAATCGTGTCACGTTATTACAAGAACATGAAACTTTAGCTGAGGTAAGAAATATGTTAAAAGTCATATGCCAAATCGTGTCACGTTATTACAAGAACATGAAACATTAGCTGAGGTAAGTAATATGTTAAAAGTCATATGCCAAATCGTGTCACATTATTACAAGAACATGAAACTTTAGCTGAGGTAAGTAATATGTTAAAAGTCATATGCCAAATCGTGTCACGTTATTACAAGAACATGAAACTTTAGCTGAGGTAAGAAATATGTTAAAAGTCATATGCCAAATCGTGTCACGTTATTACAAGAACATGAAACTTTAGCTGAGGTAAGAAATATGTTAAAAGTCATATGCCAAATCGTGTCACGTTATTACAAGAACATGAAACTTTAGCTGAGGTAAGAAATATGTTAAAAGTCATATGCCAAATCGTGTCACGTTATTACAAGAACATGAAACTTTAGCTGAGGTAAGAAATATGTTTAAAGTCTCTTGCCAAATCGTGTCACGTTATTACAAGAACATGAAACTTTAGCTGAGGTAAGAAATATGTTAAAAGTCATATGCCAAATCGTGTCACGTTATTAAAAGAACATGAAACTTTAGCTGAGGTAAGAAATATTCTGCAATTTGTTCAGACACAATGTTGGCCGGATTTCACAGATTGAAAAATATTGGTTATAAAATGGTGAATGTGGGGGGGGGGAGTGGCGGATGGGTGGGGAAGAAGTTTTCGTTCCAGTTTTCTAAGGAGCTACTTATCGCAGTCACTTGATATTTGGTATACAGCATCTTTGTTGGCCTTGTATGCCATTCAGTAACCAATGTATTTTTCGTAGCGATAAGAAGCAAAAGTGTACCAAAGGGTAATCAAATATCATCATGCAGAAAAGACGAAGAGGAAATCAGTAGACAAAAAAAAAACACAAGGAAACAACCCACACAACAAAAAAAAAACACCCCCTAGCAACAAAATTGCATTCAGCAACGTGAACTGAAATGAGAGTGAACTCAGGTGATCGAGAATAGTAAGCATGCAGTTCCTGCTTGCTATAGCCAATTATTATAAATTATTATAAATCCTTGTCAGGAGGAGAATACGGTCCTATAAGTTTGATATTTTTTTTTCAGATTGCATCTAAGCCTGGTGCTCGACATTTTCGTTGTTTGTTCCGTGTGATGTTTGTTCCCCGTGACCCTTACGACCTTCTCAAGGAAGATCCTGTTGCTTTTGAATATTTCTATCTTCAGGTAAAATTAACACAATAAAAACATTTAATGTAATTGTTTGCAAGAGAATAAATTGTACATATTTTTGTTGTAATTTCTCACAATTTGTTAAAAACACTTAATGTACTTGTTTGCAAGAGTATAAATTCAACAATTTTTTTGTTGTAATTTCTCAAAATTTGTTAAGTTCCTGCCTAATAATTATTGGTCATAGGGTTTTAATATTCTGGTTTTTGTCGTTGCAGTTTTGAAAATCTTTACAAAAAACTGTCACTTTGTATTTGAAATATGAAAAGCCACAAGTTTATAAAATCAAGGAACCATTTTAACCAAATCTGGAATTTTCATATTTTTGATTGCCAAGGGATATATGTATTTTCAAGATGAGGATATTCGATAGTGGGTCATAACTCTTGGCTTGAAAAGATGTAAAAGTTCTGATACCTTATGATTAATAATGATCAAAGAGTCAAATTAAAATTTCATTTGTGCTCAATATTTGTTAACTCTAAATATTTAGAGTAAACAGCAACCTAAAATATACTGTAAAAAGGTACATAAAGGTCAATAGTTTCCAAAAATGTGACCTATATGTAGTTTTTTTGCCATATAAATTCTGTCTAAGCCTGTTCCAGACTTTCATGCCATCTCGCTGCATTAGTCTACTCTATCTTGACTTGAAGCCTTCAGTAATTATCGAAGTCTTTCATCCTTTCTGGAACAATAAATTTCTCATTTAGAACACGCTGGCTACTGATTCTTTAATATGGAAAAATCACTTTTACATTTGACGTTTACGACTACTAGGGTCAGACATCTGATTCTATTTATAGAACTAATGGAAAAGTTTGCATCAATAAGAGGCAAATGCATTAATTGTTTCTTCTTGATTTCAATTTGCATTTTTGGGAAGGTTAAAATTACATTAATTTGAAAAATTCAATTTATTTTAAACTTTTTCAAGAATTTAATTTATATCAAGTGATTTGAAAAATTCAATAAATATCAAATGTCATTTTGTTATTCTGGTCACATTAGATTTTTGACGATTTCGCTAAATGGGTTTGCAAGTAATTGTCTGGAAGTCTTTGAAGAGTTGTTATGAAAGATATTAAAAAAATGGAATTGAGAATATTTTTTTTAAAAATAGTTTTTTTTTTGCTGATTGACAGTTTACAAAAAAAACTTCCAATTAGTACATCAAGTCATGCTCTTCCCATGCCAATTATTACATTGGTAAAATTTCCTTCTTCCCATGCCCTGCAATTTATCATTCTCATAAAAAAATTTCAAATTCATTCTGTTAGACCAACAAGAAAAATTTTGTTAAACGAACCTAAAAAGTTTAAGAACCCCCCAAAAAGCATGAAAATCTAATATATTGTACCAAAAAATTAAAGCACTTTTTCAGCAAATAAAATAAAACTCTGCAATGATTTATCACAATTTTGTTCTTCTAATCTTAAAGTGTTGTTTCATTAAAAATGCAAAAAAACAATAAATGATTTTGTATAAAGAAATTAAAATTCCTTTACGTTAAATTAAATGGGTATTGTGCATCAATTTAATCGTAACTTTTTCTCTATTTTCAGTGTTGTAACGACGTGTTGAATGAACGATTTCCTGATTTGAAGGGTGATACAGTGTTAAAGCTAGCAGCTTTACAGATACAACAACACGCTATGTCAAATAACGTAGCTGGCAAAATCAATCTCAAGGCGATCGAGTGAGTAATGAGATTTTCATCGAATAAAAAACAAATACAAATTAATTTTTCCACTGGCTTAGTATATTGGATTACCCTTTTATAAGATCTTGGTTACAAAAAAAATTACGAGAAATGTAGCCTAAATTTGATTTATCTTTTTTAATATTGCTAAAAGTTTTCTAGAAAATTTTTATTTACATGACCCAAAAAAATTCACTTATGCTCCAAGTACGAATTTGAATGGAAAAGGAAGCAATCATTTTTCTTAATGTAAACATTTATTTTCTTGGAAAAAATTGGTATTAAATTACTAGCATCTACCAAATTAAATATATTTCTCCAATAGCTAAATATATGGCTTCAAAAATATGGGTATCAATTACATGACACATTTGCTTATAAATGCTGGATATGAGGAGTAACTTTACATCATCAAAGTTTGACCCAAAATGGTTAGAAGATAAATAATTCACTCTATTGTTAATTCTAATGTGACAAGTTTGTTGCAGAAATCAGTCACTGTTTACCATTCAAGAACATGGAAGTTAACTTTCTTGTTCCCGCATCAGTTTGCATTGCTGATGCAGTTTCTTGTTTTGATGTTTGTATGTGTTTTGTTTACCGTAATTACTGTCTTTTCTGTAGTATGCCTTGTGGGACCTCAAATTTATTTTCTAATGACAGCTATATTTCATTTCTATGTGTCAGAAGGCAGTTTCACGTCTTCTTTTTGGTTTTGTGAAATTTGTAAAAGAATTTGATATTGTCACTTTAAAATGAGTTAATTTTCAGCAATTTATTTTTCTCAAATTTCTGTTCCTCACGAAATTTGCCAATATAAATTGCTCCTGAAAAATTAGTTGTTTTCCAATTAACGTTTGCACTATTGGTACCTCTTTGCTTCCTTATATGATTAAAATTTTGTTTGATACACAGAAAAGAATGTGGCCTTGAAAAGTTCGTCCCTGTTTATGAAAGATCTACAATTCGTGGGAAAGACTTGAGAAAGCTGCTGACTCAGCAGATGAAGATTAACCAGAACTTAACGGCACCTGGACAGAAACATCTGACGGCACTACAGGCCAAGCTACATTATATGAAGATTGTCAGTGAACAGAAAACATTCGGTAGTCGTGTGTTCATGGTTACATTGTTGGTAAGTCATTGTGTAGTTCACACTCATAGTGTAAATAAATGTTTGGTTACAAATGTAAAATATTTTGAATTTTCAAAAAAAACAAAACAATTTCTTAATTCTGTAAAAAAAAACTTTTAGCATCTTAAAATCTGATTTCTTGTGTTTCATTTTGAAAATTCATCATAGCATTTCAAAAATATAATGTTAAGAACAGTTCAACCAATTAAGTTTAGGTCAGATAAATGTCGAGGTACACATCAAGAATATGTCTCAATATGAACATTCTGATCATTGCTCTTGTTTTACAAGTCTTTTCTACAGTTTTTCAATTGGAAATTTTCAATTGAGGGGTCTACTCAAAAGAAAATTGCAATATAGGGGCATACATGCAAATTTTTAGTTTAGAACCTGCACAATTACACACCAAAAAAAAATTCTAATTAAAATCCAACGTTTTTTCTATTTTCAGGATAAAAAGACAGAGGCTATGATTTTGGTTGGTCCTAAAGCAGGAATCAGTCTGATAACCAACATAAAAACTTACAGTGTAAGTAAAACAACAATGAACTTAATTAGATAATGCAGGTTTTTTCATAAATGACAATAATATAATATTATGTAAACAAATGCAACCCAACAAATATATGGTTTCTTCAGGATTATTAGTTTAATATATATTTTTTTAAGAACAGATATTTAAATGCTGAGACATTTGTACATTTGTTCAGTGGAAAGAGGACAAATACCAATAATGTTCCTCTTGAAATGACCTCCCCTTATTTACCAAAAGGAAAATATATTGAATAGTTGATCCCTTTTGAATTAAGAAACCTTTTTGAATAGTCTTGTCAGATACTTAATCCTAAGGGATTAGTAGATCACAATAGAATCATCTTAATTGTCATTTTTAAAAGTTCTACTAATCCCACTAATTACCTAAGGATTAAAATTTGTTACGCAATGTTATTGATTGTTGACAATATGAAGCACTGGAAAACAAGAATTACTACTCAATCATTTATTTTTTTAAATTTTGGTGTTTTACAAGAACTTTGGGTCAGCTTGTGTAATAGTTAGATGTGGTTTATCTTCAAATGTTCTCTAGTTGAGTGATTTGGAGAACTTATTTGGTTCAGTTTTAAAAAATAAGAGATGTTCTATACAAGCTGACTGGCTTTTACCAAATTTCAACATAGACCACTGTTTATAAGGTTGTTTGAAAAGATTCTGTGATGTTTGTACAATATACCAATGTGGTTTGTTTTGTAGCTTTCACCGCTGGCTGATTTTGAAAAGATACAGAAAATTAAAGTGGCCAAGGAAAAGGACAATATGCAGAAAGTGGAGATCTCTTTCAGCGGAAATGAACAACAGGTCAGTCTACATTTTAAAAATTTATAGAATCAGGTGATTACAGTGCTGAAAACGATAAAGTCGTCCTTTAATATTTTAAGATTTTTTGTAAGATGTATGTTATAAACCAAACATCAAAATAGCAAAATAGCATTATGTGCAATTTATTTTCTGAAAGTTCATGAGAGATAACATTAGACACATAGCCTAATTAAGGTTTATAAGTTTAAATAAGTCAATGATTTTGTACCTGAATAAAGAATTTAAGTGAAACCTTTCTAGACCAGATTGACTTAACTCTAAACCAGTTTTGTTGAGACAGATTTTGTGTTTGCTTTAGACAACTTTCACTGTATAATAGCAATTTATAGAACAATAATTATGAACCATATTTTTACACCTGTTTTTTTTTTTTCAGACACTCAATATTGGACTGCTTAAACAGGACACTCAGAACTTTGTCACCATGGTGGAAGGTTACTATAAGATCTTTGTGGATGGCCAAAAAAGTATTTCAGAAAAACCTGCCAGCAAGCAGACTGCTGACCCATTAGGTGAGTTGTCCTCCTTAGTCTTTCAGAACTGCCAATTCATTAAGTGAGTTGTCCTTTGTAGCTAGAAAAAAACATCTAAAATAATTGACTGTTGAAGTGAGTGGTCACCCTTGTTTTCCAGAACAACCTTCAACCAGGGGTGAATTGTTTCCTGTAAAAAAATGTTGTTTTTTTTAATTTCCCAAAACTCAAGAACTGCAGATTGCAATTCAGACATTATTACATGTAGAATAAGAGATCAATTAGACTGTGGGCAAGCTTTAAATGTCATTCATATCTTGTATGCCCTTTCACATACTTGAGAGGATGAGAGGGCTTTTTTACCCCCCAAAAATTAACTTGTTTCCTAAAATTGTGGAGATTAACACTCTAAAGGAGTACAAATGACATAGAAATCTAATTTGCACCCTAAATTTCAAGAAAACGGTGGCAATTTGTAGTAAGCTTTAATTTTTTTATTAAATTGAAGAAGAAAAACAATTTGTCTTTGAGGTCTCAAGAAAAAGATCTTCCCACAACAATTCAGGTAATATTGTAATGGTAAATTGCAGTCTCATGCTGCAACTTAATTTGATGTTTTATATTCAATTAATGATGGATCGGAGAAGTAAGAGTGCATTTCCCTCATGTCTGATATTTTTTAATTAGCGTTTATTTGTTTTGTCGTAAAAGTCAATTCCTAATTGCAGCAATGTCAAGTTACTTCCTCGTTCACTTCATTTAATGTTTTTACTGTTAATTTGTGTTTTTGTGTTTTGCCCTTATCACTTAAACTCTGCTTTGTCAATCTAATTGTTTTAATATACTATGCAATGTTCAATTAGGGGAAAGCCCAGATACCAAGGGTAAAAAAAATGAAAAATATTTAAAATTTGCTAAAAAATTGAATTAAATGGTAGGATTTCAACATTGTGAGCTAACTGTGATCTCAGGCCTCATTGAATTTTGATTTTCTATTAAGGACAAAAACTTTGCATTATATGTCTATTCCCAGAATAAATTTAAACAAGTACAAAATGAACTGCTTTACTTTGAATTGATTATACAAGTTTGAATCTTTCACTTTTTCTGAATTGCCTATAAGAAAAAGTACTTTTACAAAGGTCATGGGCACTTTTATTTCTGCCTTGATTAAAAAGAAATAGTGACACTTTTATGAACAGTCTTAACAGACATAATAAAGGAATAGGTTAATAAAGGACAAAGGCACTTTTAGTTTTTGAATTGACAGAAATGATGTTTTCAATAAAAGACCTTATTGACTAAAAAAGCTGAAAGGGTTAGAGAGGAAATTGAAGTGTCCTTGTTATGTGTCTAAGAAGTTATGTAACCACTCGTGTTAGCTTTTTAGCTAGATGAGGTATTGGTGTAATATGTCTAACCGATTATATAATCGCTCTCGTTGGTGACCAATCATGAGTAGAAGTTGTGAAGATACTCAGTTAGATGAAAAATTGGTGCTATAGGACTAACTGATCATTTCTGTAAGATAATTCTTGTGTCCATAGACAAGATGTTTTTGTTGCTTTACTGACTTTGACCAATCATAAGTTTAAAAAAAAAACAGAAAACATTTGTCTTATGGGCTGGTTAGACATTGCTGTCTCAGGTCAAATCCATTGTATAGTTGCTTTGGTTTGTTTAGATGTAAGATAAGAGGGTTTTTGTCATTGCTGTCTTTGACCAGTCAAGTTTTCACATACACAGATTTGTTGAGATGTAAGACACACTGTGTTAGGTGTTAAGGAGATACGCACCTGAAAATAAAAGTAATTAAATGTTCATAAAAATGGTCTCTCTTACTAGAAAAGCATAAATAAAGTTAAATCAAAGAAAAAAAAACCCTGTAATTGAATTGGTTTTAAAGATATAAGGGTTTTAAATATTGACGGGAAATCAGACTCCTCTGGATTTTTTATTGGAATAACATTGAAACAGTTTTTGACCTATTAAGCGTGGAAATAATAATTAAATCTTGCTGAAATTTGTTACATGTAACTATTTAGACATGATATTAGAAATAATGAAAAGAAAATAGGTGGTCAATGGGTAAATTAATACCCATGCATTTTAATGGATAAAGGCAGAGGATATAAAAAAATATTCAAAATAATCAAAACCACAGGAGCGTATCGTAGCTGTCTGCTGGTATTCAACTTATTGGCCAAGATCAGATTTGTTGGTCTAATTGACTTTGACTGTGATAAGTTTCAGCAAATGCATTAGAATTTTGTACTGTGTTGGCAAACAGTTTCTTTATTGATGTGATGAAGTATTGATGTAGTACTTGCAGATTATAAAATCACTTGTGTTTTTTGTGTTGTACGATAACAAAGGTGTCCGTCATCCATCTGTGCCATTAGATGTAGTATTCAATATGTCATAGATCAAACCTATTATATAATGGGTGTAAGGAAAGATGTTTTGTGAGTTTGACCATGACTTTTACCACAGAGAATAGAATTTTGTACTGCACTGGTTGAATTGCTAGATGAGGTATTGCTGCCATAGGTCTTACTGATTATGTAATCATGTAATGATAAGTTGTTTCTGTTGCATAGTTTACTCTGTCTTTGACCAATGAAAGGACATCAGTTTTTTTTTCCTCAGCGTCCAAGAATTTTGTAAGGCTGTCAAAAGTTTGCAATTATATAATCACTACCATTTGTTGTGATGTAAGATCAAATGTATTTTGTAGATTTCTTGATTTTGGCCAATAACAGGACCCCATTTTTTTTCTTTATTTTTTCTGTTTAAATAGTGTTTCCTTAAGAAATAGAGTTTTGTATTGTGTCTTAGTGAATTATATAATAATGACTTGCATACAGTTGAGTTGTTTGATCTGAGGAATGACATGAGACTTTATATTTATTTTATTTCGGTTCCTTGATGTGTCTAGACATAGTATTTGTTATTCATATATGATAGAACACCAGTAAACGATAAAGAGATGTGGAATAAGTGTACACAACACAACCAACATTAAAGAAACGGCAATTTTAAAAATGACAATGGAAACAGCCAGCAGTCTTCAACATGACCAGAGGTCACTGCTCGCTGTCTTGCATTGGCCCAAGACTAAAAATACAAAACATAAGTCTATATTTTATGGTCTTACTTCTTATGTGAACACAACAATTAAAGTTTCCAAGTTCACCATTCAATCATCTGCATACACAGGTAATCTATTGTTTCCTAGACAGTGGTTTTAGAAAAAAACTTTTGGAAAATGGAGGAGAATTGAATTCAGCTTTTCATTATTCTGTCAGAACGTTGTTTAAATAGCATAGTCCCGTGCGGGACCCGGGTGGCGAATAGGCCCGCAGCAGAGCCTAGCTTGTCATAAGAGGCGACTAAGGGTCTTGGGATTCTGACGTCAGGTCAGTGCTCAGCCCACAGAGCCACCAAGTGTGTACCCTAGGTGGCTGAATAGGGTGGCCCTCGTCCACGGGGGTTGTCAGGTCTATAATACGGAAACCCTGACCGCCGACCATAGTGGGCCAATGTGTGTGGAGAGCGCCACGCTTCATGCACGTAAAAGACCCCTTTGTGGACCGCCAAGTAGTGCACCACATAGGCTAAATTTTCCGCCCCTACCCACCTCTCCCCTTTTCCTGTGGTTCTTCAAAATTTACCGGTCCTTTGTGTCCCATCCCATCCCCATATTTCATTTATCATCATCATTTCATATTCATTTTATCACCCTTTTCATGTTCATCGCCTGTAAATAACCTATATAGCGTTGCACGGGCGTAAAACACCAACTCACTCACTCACTCATTAAATAGCATAACTTTCAAAAGCCTTGATGGAATACCATGAAAATTAAATTCAAGTTGATGATATACATGTAATTATCATTGTTGGGTCAATAATTATTAGCTCAAAAGTCACAAGTTGTAAATAACAGCCAGACCGCAAGCCCTTAATTAACTGGCAAATTTTTGGCAGGGCTGGCTTAAATTCATGAAAATTTGAATAGCTATAATAATTAGCTTTTGTTTTGTTTTTTGGTGTTTTTTCATTGTTTTCCTTTCTGAAGGGGGGGGGGGGCATTTTGATTTTGTAAAATGGTAGGATTTTTAGTCACCTGATCAATTAATAATTTTAGGTTTCAGATGAAGAAATACATGTATACCAAATAGTTTGTGCTAAAACTTCCAAGGGGGGTGTTCTACAGATTGAAAACTTTTCTTCTGAAAATTTTGTAACTCTTCTGTAGGTTCTCAGGAGAAGTTGTCTGGAACCCTCATTTAGTGTACAGTGGACTGTTATATGGAAGCGGGTCCTTTCCGAAAATTCGAATCTGCCCCTGAACTCAATAATGAGACTTAATAGAATTGTCCTATGAAATCTGATTCAGTAATTATTTTTTCCATAATCTGATAGAGTCCTTTTAGTTGAATCTCCTGTGTTTAAGAAAAAGAAAATCCCATTAACTGAGGAAATAGATATGCAATAACAAATTTACTTTTTGACAGAATCAAAATTGTTTTCTATTAGGCATCTAAAAAGGGGTTTAATGGATACTATTAAAAATAAAATATTATGGGGAAAAGTTAATTTCAGTTTTTTATTGGCCATGATGTAAATTGTTTGTAATTTGACAAGGAATATAGCTTGAAACCAATGTGTAGCATTATAGCTAGATTTTTTATTGATGTATGGCACCATTTGGCATTTTATGAAGAGTTTGCTAAAAATGATTTACATGTGAAGTTTTAATTGTGTGTGATTGAATACTGAGATCTTTGGACACTACTTTAAATGTAA
Organism: Arcuatula senhousia; assembly: GCA_963971305.1. Classification (NCBI taxonomy): domain Eukaryota; kingdom Metazoa; phylum Mollusca; class Bivalvia; order Mytilida; family Mytilidae; genus Arcuatula; species Arcuatula senhousia. The sequence continues at coordinate 6,466,930 of OZ020312.1, read as the reverse complement.
CAAATCTTTCACATAATCAACAGAAACTTTTCATGCATTAATTTTTTTGCTGGCTTCAATAGAAATTCCTAAATGCTGTTTATCATCAGGTATCATGGTCTCAGGTTCTTTCTTGTTGAACTGATCTTCTATCAATTTGATTTTTACTGTGAGCTTAGTTTCTGTTTTGTTTTTCTATATCAATAGGGAAAAGGTTATGCCTATGTCTTGGATAGGATGACACCACCCACTAGAAATTAGGTCACTGTGACCTATATTTTATGCATGAACAACTTTGATTAAGTTCTTGGTTAAGGTCCATAACTGTGATACAAGATGTTTTGGGTCAATGATATTTCACCACTAGATGTGTCTTGGATATGATGACACCACCCAGTAGAAATTAGGTCACTGTGACCTATATTTTATGCATGAACAACTTTGATTAAGTTCTTTGTTAAGGTCCATAACTGTGATACTAGATGTTTAGGGTCAATGATATTTCACCACTAGATGTGTCTTGGATAGGATGACACCAGAAATTGAAAATTAGGTCACTGTGACCTATATTTTATGCATAAACGACTTTGGTTTAATTCTTGGTTAAAGTCCATAACCCAGGTTAAACACATTGGGGATCATAGGCACATTTTCTAGTTAAAACTATTGTTAATTTTGTAGGTTATGTCGCACACATACACTTATTCCACATTTCATTATCTTCTATTAGTTATACGTGCTATGTAATTTTCAGCCAAGTGTCGAAAAAATGGAATATTGTAGTCCTAAAAATTAATTCAGACAATTTTTAACTTGCACTGAATGATTTTCATAAATGAAACTTATTCAACCTGTAATTAATCAATGCCTTTCATTCTTATTTGGTTAGTCAAGTTAAGCTTGGTCAGTTGGGTCCTTTTAACTTAATGTCAAAAATATAGTTTATCCATTTTCATATTTGTGCATAGTAGGTTTCTTGCTTTAATTTGTCTCTATTTGTAGCTATGCCTCGCACCCATGTACGTTTCATAAATTCTATTAACAGCCATATGTATACTGTTACTGTATAAGTTTCATAAATTCTTATGACTATTGCATTTATACTGTTATTGTATAAGTTTCATTAAATCTGATGACAGTTGCATATATACTGTTATTGTACAAGTTTCATAAATTCTGATGACAGTTGCATGTATTATGTGTACTGTATTGTACAAGTTTCATAAATTCTGTTTACTTAGATAAACTATGTATAAGATGCCACCTATTATGTAATCAAATCCTACTGCTGAGAGCCTGCAGAATTTCTGATATAAAGAAAAATAATAGAAATATTTTTATTAATATTTCCTATTAAAATATTAAGATACATATAAAACCAATAAAAAACAATATATATACAATTGATCAATATATAAAATAGTTAACATTGTTTCATACATATAAAAAAAATTTCATACCCAAATAAAATTATAACTTTTGGCTCTTAGGGGCTACCCGCTTCAACTAAATGACCTACTACATGCACATGTACCTGTATTTGTGAAAACACTTAAGCTAGTTAATTGGCCTTATAAATGTGTAATTCTGTGGAAGATCGTCACAGGACTAAATGGAACTTGTGGAAGAACGTCACAAGATATTCGATAAGCTGGACAGGTACATGTACACATACATACCTACAAAAATAAATTAGTTCAGAAAAGCGGAAGAGCATCGCCTTGTATGTTGATTGAGGAAGAACATCTCAAGTATGATTGTGACTAGCTGTCTGAGGAAGAACATCTCAGGTTATCTGATTGTGAACCGTCTGAGGAAGAACATCTCAGGTTATCTGATATTGTGAACCGTCTGAGGAAGAGCATCTCAGGTTATATGTTATATGATTGTGAACTAAATTTGACATGTTTGATGAATTATTGAATTGGGGGAAAATAATTTATCAGTATGATAAATATGCAGAAACGGGTAGCCCAATATTTGAATACATACACCATATTGAACAGGTGTAGACTGGGGATGGAGGGTGGGGAATTAAAATTTTGGTCTTTACTGGATGCTGGAAAACGCGCAACTGTCCTTTCTTTCTTTGTGAATTTTGGCGTCTTCTCGTCTTACAATTTGATTGGTCAGTGTTATCATACCCATTGGGGCACCATTTGGGGTCTCCCATATCATGGGAAAAAAGGGGGACATAAAGGTTACTAGATTACTTCTTACATGTATAAACTACAATTTAACTTCTTTAAATTTTCATTTATCCATTTTCATATTTGTGCATAGTAGGTTTCTTGCTTTAATTTGTCTCTATTTGTAGCTATGCCTCGCACCCATGTACGTTTCATAAATTCTATTAACAGCCATATGTATACTGTTACTGTATAAGTTTCATAAATTCTTATGACTATTGCATTTATACTGTTATTGTATAAGTTTCATTAAATCTGATGACAGTTGCATATATACTGTTATTGTACAAGTTTCATAAATTCTGATGACAGTTGCATGTATTATGTGTACTGTATTGTACAAGTTTCATAAATTCTGTTTACTTAGATAAACTATGTATAAGATGCCACCTATTATGTAATCAAATCCTACTGCTGAGAGCCTGCAGAATTTCTGATATAAAGAAAAATAATAGAAATATTTTTATTAATATTTCCTATTAAAATATTAAGATACATATAAAACCAATAAAAAACAATATATATACAATTGATCAATATATAAAATAGTTAACATTGTTTCATACATATAAAAAAAATTTCATACCCAAATAAAATTATAACTTTTGGCTCTTAGGGGCTACCCGCTTCAACTAAATGACCTACTACATGCACATGTACCTGTATTTGTGAAAACACTTAAGCTAGTTAATTGGCCTTATAAATGTGTAATTCTGTGGAAGATCGTCACAGGACTAAATGGAACTTGTGGAAGAACGTCACAAGATATTCGATAAGCTGGACAGGTACATGTACACATACATACCTACAAAAATAAATTAGTTCAGAAAAGCGGAAGAGCATCGCCTTGTATGTTGATTGAGGAAGAACATCTCAAGTATGATTGTGACTAGCTGTCTGAGGAAGAACATCTCAGGTTATCTGATTGTGAACCGTCTGAGGAAGAACATCTCAGGTTATCTGATATTGTGAACCGACTGAGGAAGAGCATCTCAGGTTATATGTTATATGATTGTGAACTAAATTTGACATGTTTGATGAATTATTGAATTGGGGGAAAATAATTTATCAGTATGATAAATATGCAGGCCAAATGAACGAGCAAAATAAGGTTGAAGCGAGTGAAGCCCCCAAGAATATAATACATCAATTAATGTTTATATATATATAAAAAAAAAAAAAAAAAAAAAAAAAAAAAAAAAAAAAAAAAAAAAAAAAAAATAATATATCTATATGTATATAAGTACAAGTGTGTATCCACACATACCTGTACCACCCACACCTGTGACACACCTATGTACATGTATTAATAACTCAACATAAATCTAGCACAAAAATATAAAGAACCTTAGTCTGTACCCTTTTCAAATAGTTGAATATGTACACATTTCTTGTTGAGCAGTCTTGATTGAATTTAAATCTGTTCGTATATATCTTACATAACAATCTGAAGACCATCTACCTAAAGCTTGAATCAAATGATCTTGAACCCCATTTGCAGCAGCTGATGTGGCTGCACCTATTCTGAATGAATGACCACTGAATTTATTCTCATCGTAACCAAGTTTGGTTAATAACTCTTTCAAGAAATATATAAATCTATCTCTACTTAAAGGATTAACACTGAACTCATTTTCTATAAAAAGTGGAGAGTCTTCCGAAGCCCCAATTTGTATTCTTAATTCTATGTATTGCTTCATTAGCTTTACAGCTTGAAAATTATTCTCAAAAATTGTGATTTGAACACCTTTGTGAAATGGATCACATTTAGAAGTAGGTAATAGTAACTGATAAAATTCTAAATTTTTATCAAGACAAATATTTTTTATACGAAGGATATTTTTTCTCTCAGATGCATTTTTAACTGTAAATTCTCCACATCTTAGAAAACCTGCAAAAGCCATAGTGAAGGCACTTAACAACATTAAACTAGTAAATTTAGTAAAAATTTGCGATTTCAGCAATGTACAAAGTTCCATTAGGATATTAGCAGTAACAGGAAATCTTTCTTTTTTAACATTAACTTGAGATTTTTTAATTCCCCGTAATATAATTGGCAACTGTACATTATTTAACATAACATCAATACCATGGTACCTTATATAAAAATACCGGATACCTGCCAAGTATAGGTTAATTGTGTCATACTTGAGGTTGAGAGTATGTTGACAATAAGTAACAAAATATAACAAATGCTTATCTTCAAAAATAGGAAAATTCTCATTAAATTTGTTAAAACCACTTAAACTTAAAAATTTTCTAAAACACTTCATAGCAGAAGTATAAATCTTAAGAGTACTTTTGCTTAAAGAAGCATCATAAAGGTTATTTAACTGATCACTCAATCCATCATCAACTCTGCAGCTGGAATACAGGGTGTTGGTGTCCGATTTGCTAGCGGAGCCAGAGATCTGAACTTCCTTTCCTGATAACGAGAAATAGAATCTGCTATAGAATTTTCTGAAGATGGAAGATGTCTTGCATGAACAATATAGCTGTGTTTAGCTGAATGATAAGTCAATTTACGCATCAATTTCATAATACTGCCAATTTTAGATCTCCCTTTATTTATTATCTCCACTGTTGCTAAGTTGTCACAATTGAATAATATTCTTTTCCTTGTCCAACTTCTCCCCCACAACACGCATGCCATTACAATAGGATATAGTTCAAAGAATGCCATAGATGTTTGCTCTTGCAAAATTTCTGGTGGAAAATCACCCTGAAACCACTGATTCAAATAAAATCCTCCAAACGAAGTATTAGTCGCATCAGTAAACAATTGCATATCAGCTGCCTTAACAATGTTGTCATTGATAAAAAATGAGACTCCATTCCATTCTTTTAAAAACCTAGACCACATAACCAGATCTGGTTTGCATGATTTTAAATGTACGTAATGTGACAATTTATGAACAGTTGTTGACAATTTTATCAAATGAGAAACAAAAGATCTGCCAGGTAGAATAACTCGACAAGCAAAATTTAAGTGACCTAAAAGACTAAGTAGTTCTCTCTTAGTACAAGATTTTCTTTGAGAAAATGATTCAATAATTTGCTGAATCCTTACTATTTTCTCTAAAGGAAGACGTGCTTCCATCTTTTGTGTATCAAGATAAATGCCGAGATATTCTAAAACATGGCATGGACCTTCGGTCTTTTTAACAGACAATGGAATATTCAGATTATGAAAAATATTCAGCAAATCATTCATTACATCTTGAGCATACGCCGTTTCAGGAAGAATAACTAAAAAATCATCTAATAAATGTAAAATATATTCTATATTATAGTTATTCTTAGCAATCCAACAAACAGCAGAAGACAAAGCATCAAAAATCTTAGGACTAGATCTAGAACCAAACACTAATTTAGTAAAAAAATAATATTTGTAATCCCACTTTATTCCATGATAAGGCCAAAGTTCTTTCTTGATAGGGATTATTTTGAAAGCATCTGTGATATCTGTTTTTATAAGCCAAGCTTTAGGACCCAGTTTTTTAATAATACTGATTGCATCATCTATTGTTACATAATTAAGTGAAAAATTTTCTTTATCAATAAGCTCATTAAGACTTAAATTGTCTGGATCTTCATGTGGTGCTGATAAATCAACAATTAATCTTTTCTTTTTACTATATTTCCCTTCTGCAACACCGATAGGGTTTATTCTAAATGAGTCAAAAGGAATATCATCAAAAGGACCTAATAAAAAACCTTTTCTTAATTCTTCATTTACTAAACAAGAAACACTTTCCGGCTGTATAGTTGCTGATCTTAAGTTTTTACAAATGAAATTATTAGATGGCAATTCACTTATGCCTGTATGAAAACCATGTTTAAGACCATCTAAAAGATATTTTTTGAATTCTAGATCTGGAAAATTTTGCAATTCATGTTCTAGTCGTTCTATATTGACCGGTGTATAGACACTTTGAAAATTAAAATCATTTCCCACTATTACATTTTTCTCTGACTCATGGCCCCAGTTTTGTGTGGGGCCTGCATCTCGTTTTTTGAACATAACATTTTGGAATGGTCACCTTTACAAATCAAGCACACATGTGCATTTCTACATCTGACATTTGAACAACCTTTCATCCCATTAAAATTATTACAAACCTCTCGACCCATGTGAAACACTCTCTCCCTTCCATACAAGTCTTGCTCACTTCCTCTACTCTTATTAAAATATTGCGAGTTGTACATTCTTTGGTTGCAACTTATAGTATTGTGAAATGGGCTATTACAATTGCTACAGACAATAGGCCTAGCACTTGAAAAAATATTACAAAAAAGACGATTATTTCGAATTGACCAATCAATGACCACATTGTTAAATTTAAGATGAGCCGCAGCCTCTGCCGCAAACTTTTTGTGGTATTCGTAATACCCTTGGCCTGGATACCTGTATGCCATGTCAATGACATCTCTTTCGTAGGCATCCAGCTCCTTTCTCCTATGTGGAAAAACCTCACACATTACATTCTTATAAATTCCAAAAGCTTGGATAAATTCTCCAATTGATAAATTCCTGTTTATCCTAGAATCGTGTTTAGGAGCTTTTTCATCATTATTCACGGAGCTGTATGCCTCATTAATACCCGAACCCGTATAATACGGAACTAATAAGGCAGCTAAATTAATATCATTACCTGCCACTATGCTCTTCCGTAGTTGGGGGGAGATGGACTCAACGAACGGCAGTGATTCTGCAGAAAACCCATGGGTTGTTCTTACAACCGTAGACATCCTACTCAGTTGTGCTTCGCTACCTGCTGCTGCTGACGGCATGGTGTTGTTAAAAGATCGATACGCTGTTTCTAAGTTGAACTCGCCGCCGATCACATCTCCGATGCCGGTCCCAGGACGATCTTGTAGAACGTTCGATTCCATTCTCCGACTGTCAATGGCTGATGCTTGAGGAGCATTATTTCCATTAATTCTTCTTTCGCCAACGAGTCCGTTCACAGTATGTGTCAGGTTTTTCATGTTTGATTGTAGAGCCTGGACTGTCGAAGTTAGACTCGACACTACATCGATCAAAGTTCTATTTTGACGATCCAGCTGATCATTGTTTACATCCGGTGTAGGCGATGTTGAATCATGGGATCGCGTAAGCCGAATAATCCAGCCGTTATATTTCACTCCCTATGGTCACTACATCGACGAAAAAGAGTATCTGTCACGGAGAGGACTGGATTATCCGGGTTAGGGATCGCGCACTATTCCCGTCGTACTGCGCATGCGTGATACTTGATCCCTCTGTATCGACGTCCACCGCGCACACATCTCCTAATATGGACATGGCATTGCTCTCCGAAATACTTTGTGCTGGTGTTTTTAACAGCCGTACCAACGCCATTCTGCGTGCATTAGCAGGAAAACGAATATTTTTCCTGCGACACTCCTGTTTCAAGCGCTCGACTGTCCAATTTTCTAACAATTGGGGATCGTATTGAGAACGTGGATTTCTCTTGTCTGACCGTGTCGGGCCCATGCTGCCTGATGTTCTTGATAATAAAGTTTTTTTGAATGAAACTAACGGTTGACTGAAATTATTCAATATTCTTCTTGAGAAAGAAAACAAGATAAAGTCTATCCTTACCGCATACAAAAACGAATGAACGTAAATATAATACGTTAGTGTATATGTCCAAAATATAAATCCTTTGATCGGAAAACGGTCACAAAATCAGGAACAGTATATAAACTAAACGTGCTGTGCAATGTTCCTTGTAAAACAAAGCGAAGTAAATAAATAATAAGAAATATAAACGTATTATAAGTTGAAAACGGTAGAATTAAAATTTTGGTCTTTACTGGATGCTGGAAAACGCGCAACTGTCCTTTCTTTCTTTGTGAATTTTGGCGTCTTCTCGTCTTACAATTTGATTGGTCAGTGTTATCATACCCATTGGGGCACCATTTGGGGTCTCCCATATCATGGGAAAAAAGGGGGACATAAAGGTTACTAGATTACTTCTTACATGTATAAACTACAATTTAACTTCTTTAAATTTTCAATTATTTGTTGGGAACCATGCAATTTATGGATTTTGGGGGAACCATCAATGTTTCCACCAAAGGGAAATATATTAGGAAGCAATTTGTTTTAAGAGGGGAAACTTTTAAAATTTCAATTAAAAAAGCAAGATGTTGTGTCACAGCGTGAACCATCCAGATTACCTGCTGTGCTGAAAAAAATAAACAGGATGCATACCTGTATCCAGAGGGGAATTAAGGAGTTCAGTTGAACCACCCCCCATTTTTGACAAAAAAATAAAAAATTATTGGTAAAAACAAACTGAAATTTGGTTAAGTACTATTAGAATAAAGAAAATTATGAAAAACAAACCCTTTATCAACCCCCATCCCCCCACCCCCCACCTCCTCACAGAAAACAATCCAGGACAGAGTTACATGCAGAATAAAATGTCGGGATTATAGGAAACAAATTTAAAAAGTAGTCTGAATTCTGAACAGTTGAGATTTCATCTTAAAATTTCAAATACCTTTCTTTTATTTTTTAGTCCCAGTATATGGAAGTAAACATCGTGTGATAGCCTCCCCTTGGAGTTACCCAGAAGATATTGTGTCCCAGGTTATAGGCATTGATGATACAGAAATCCTTGAGAATCAACGGGTAGTGGATTGTAGGTGTGGTCCACCACACTACGAGGAGAGTCAGGAATATATCAAACAGATCAAAGAAGATCTAGGAATAGAGGTATTTTAACGGAAAAGGAGAAAACGCAAAACAGAACTATACAACCTATTTGCAATTGGAAGAGTGAACTCAGGTGCTTAGGAAGGGTGAGGAGTTCCTGCTACTTGTAAAACACTGGCATGTTGCCAAAAATTTTATTAAGGCCTATACAATTTAAGATATCCTTATTTTCTTACCCTGATTTATTAGCCATCTGAAAAACTTTTATTTTGATTTTGTTGCCAACAATTTATTAAGGCCAATACAAAAAATATCCTAGTTTCTTACCCTGATTTATCAGCCATCTGAAAAAAACTTTTATTTTGATTTTGTTGCCAACAATTTATTAAGGCCAATACAAAAAATATCCTAGTTTCTTACCCTGATTTATCAGCCATCTGAAAAAAACTTTTATTTTGATTTTGTTGCAAATTATTTTGATTTTTAGTCTATTTCCTTTAACATGGCAGAATAAAAGAAAAAAATTGCCCTTCCCGCATATTTTCAAGAATTTTTAATGAGAATCTAGGAATCATTTTATTATGGCCTAAGGTAAAATCTAGTAAAAGACATCAATACAAAATTTCTATAAGAAACTAACATCTGTACTTACCTAGGTCTGAACAAGCACAGGATGTTTTTTAATACTTTCAAGGATCACCCTACATACCAAAGTCTGTTTGTCTGATTAGGAAGCAGCTAGCTGTCTCCTTAAATAAAGGATTCTGTACCCTCCCCCACCCCCTCCCCCTCAAAAAAATGTTAACTTTTTCTTGCCTTTATATCTTTTGACTTAAATGTTGCAAACTAAGCATTTTACTATTTCACATTTAATATTTTTTGAAAATTTCCATCTGCTTTAGGGTAAACAGCTAAAGGAAACAGATCTGGAAAATAGTGGAGTTATTTCCCTTGTACAGGATGAAAATGAAAACAATAACATTGTAAAAGATAAACCTAAAAACAAGAGTGTCATAGTGATCGGCAAAGAGCCAGACACGATCATAAAATACACAAACGAATCTTCAAAAATACCTATATTGAAGCCCAGTGAAAGTTCTCCTAAACCTTCGGCAGTGCTCCATAAAAAGGAGGATTCTGAAGATCAGGGATATCAGAATGGGAGTGTGCTGGAAACTTCAGACACTAAACCTTCGAGTGGCGAAGATCTTTCCGATACTGACAGTGGCGTAGAAAGTGAAAAGAAAATTGTTCTAGGGGAAATAACTCCTCCCGATGTACAGCCATGTGACGGAGAGAGCATTGATAGTGATAGTGATAGTTGGGGTATTCCGTCAAATAGTCCCGAAAAAGGTAGACCCCTCGTCACTTCTAGTCGTGGTATATGGTGGTGTGAGTACTAATATACTAATATTGTTGTCGTTTATACTAATTGACCTCCCCCCTTTTCTCCTAAAGATAACCATAGAATTAAAATTCTATAAACTTTTTTGAATTAAGACAGATAACCTATTGCAATATTTCACATAATTGCTTTTCTTAATTTCACCTTTAAAATGCGTAAAATAAATTTTTAGCATATCTTAGAGATTTTTTTCATGAAATTATTAATTTACAAATATGATGAATATAAATTTATATGGAGTTCAATATAATGCATAGATCTTCAAAATAATTACACTCTAAAACTGAAAATAGTTTGTAATTATGTTTTAAAGCCCATAACACTAAATTGGTCTTTTGGGGTTTTTTAGAAACAAAAATTACAATGAAGAAAATAAATGGCATTATATAAACACATTTTAATGGAATTTTCTTGTCCATGTTAAAGACAAATGAGACTAAAAGTATTCTAAGACTTCAGACCACAAACCACATGTATTTTTAATAAGTAGAAACTGAAAACAAGCGAACCATAACTTATTTGGTATTTGTGATATTTATTTTTTCAACATTAATTATTTAAATTTTATTAACTTTATTACATATGAGCTTAATATAAGTTTAATTTGCCTCGCATTATTTATATTTTATGCCTATATTTATTATGGTGAAAGTTAATTGGCTTCAAATATGCATATAGCTTATAAATTTTATTACTGCTTATATTTGGTGTATAATATATTATTATAATATTGATATTTATAACATATTCTTAATATTATTCGTTGTTTTTGGAATCACCATTGTGTAAGATAGATCACAGTAAATTTGTCGTGTGGCATAATTTTTTTTTTGTGAAATCACATTAATCTAGATGTGTTCGTTAAATACGATTAATAGATGTGGTAATGCACATTTAATCTAATTGACTATTTTAGTCTTACAATTGAAACAAAATTGTAAGAAAAAGATGTTAATAATTTCATAAATACATGTTTAAATATTGACAATTTAGGTTTTAATGGCCTAGCTCTACTTTATAAAAGTATGCTTATTCTAAAATTCATGATAAGAAATTTTTCCTTTATTTCTTCATATTCAAATCTAACTTTTCGAGTTCAATTGAAATAATATAGTTAAAGGCATTTTTACCTTACCCTTGTGGAATTGTACCATGGAAATTCATAATTTTTTTTAATTTCTCTTTAAATCAGTATTATCGTATTTTTGTTGCATCTATCCACATAATGTTTTTTACATATTTGATTTTCAGTTGACGGTCTCAGCTTTGGGGTACACAACCCACCTGAAGAACTCCCGAGGTCAGAAACAGATTTCCAGGTTATAGCATCCAGTTTCGGTCTTCTCAGTCCGGACAAGATACCTCCTGGTATTGCTGACGGTATCCTCGACCCAAGGATGTTCTCAGAACGAAAGTTATTTATAGATCCTGATATCATAGGTAAGGGTCAAAGGGAGATAATTAAATTGTGATTTACAGATATGAACTGCTATTGAAAATTTTGGAACAAAGATTAGATCCACCAAAAAAAGTCTTATCTTAGATACATACATATAGAATTAAACTGAAAGAAAAATACTTTTTTGCATTGAGAATCTTCATTTTGAATATTTTTTTCATCCCACCTGCATTGAGTTTTATCCTCTAACCAGTTTGTTTTCAGTAATTTTTTTTTCAGTTTCCTTTGTTAGATAATATTTGATAAAAAAAATGACTGGTTTAATTTGATAGTGCATGTTTTTTTCTCTTTCCATGAGGCTTATATCAACAACCCTTTGAAAAAATACTTTAGAAGTTAAATTGGTATTGAAATATCTTTTTCCAAATTCAATATAGCAAAACACATATATTTTTTAATTGGGTACTTTTTAAATGGTTATTCAATCATAAAATTGGTATTAATTATCTTTTATAAAACAAATTGGTTGAATGTTGATATAAGCTTTGACCTTTCCTCTAATATAACTTTTGAATTTTTATTTCTCCTAACCTTTTGTTTGACCTTGACCTTTATTTGACAGATTTAACCTTGCTGCCTCCTCCTTCACCTCAAGATGAAACCATGGCAACCTGGCAGCCATCGCTAACCTCAAGCTTACCCATAGGTTACGGTAATGTCAAAATGAAACTTACACAAGCATAGATTTTCTGGAATATCAGATGGATTACCATGAAAATCTTATATAAGTTTGTCACATTTTTTGCATAGAATAAAATTGCAATAGACTGACCTAGGCTCTAACTTTCAATGTCTGATTCATAAAGCCTTATACAGATTAACTCATTAGATAAACTCTGCAAAAAAAGAATAAATAAACAAAAAGTTCACTAGGCTGTTAAGAGCAAAGATACTCATACTGAGTTTGCTCATTTTGAACCAACAATAAGAGGAAGAAAACGTAAGCTGTTGGAGTTGTTTGACCTTAACTTATGCTAAAAAAAAAATTAATTAAGGAAACATTTACCATCTGCAGAGCTTTATTAGATATACCTTTATTATAAAAAAAAAAAGAAACAATTCATTATTTTAGATTGGATTGTCTCGTTTTCCATACTTTAGAACTTTTGCCTAAATTTGTTTTTTATATTGAAACATTTTATTCTAAATTTCAGATGTGAGAAAAAGTGGTGATCAAAACCAATCACCAAATCATCCTCCGTTACTAGAGAGGTCAGCCAGCATGGGAGATAATCCTGATTTCCTGGACGATGACATTGATGCTTTTATTGCCTCCATGATGATTCCTCCACCTCCTGAATCAAGCATGACCTCCACCTCAAATGAACTTGGGGATTCTTCATTACAATTCACAATAGATGACGAGGAGTCCCAAATGAACAATGGTGCTGACTCATTGATCTCATCTGATGACCTCTTAGCCTCATTAGTCATTCCACCTCCACCTGGTGATGCGTCGGAATCTATAGATGAGATAAAAATAGTCCCTCCTGTAAATAGTGCAAATTCTGACTCACCTGAAAAAGATAGCAGACGTCGTTTCAATCATAGAAGATCTAGTTCATTAGATATATCTAGTCTTCGGAAATTTAACGATTCTTTAGAACAGACTGAATCGACCAATGAAAATAGTCCCAAGTCATGTGATAAAAGCATTGAACCTCCCACCTCATTAAGCACCTCACCTCATTCGACAAAGGATTTTGAATCCCCAGCTTCAGTTTCAGAAAAACTTAACATTCTATTACGATCTATGCCAGTTACAACTAATCTGTTAGAAAGTGATATGAAATTTAGACGGACTTCATCATTACGTCTTGGAAAGAGTGCATCGTTTGAAGTTCTCAATTCACAAATAAGTGATAGTGACACTACAGAAAAAACATCTAAAAAAGTTAGTAGGAGAAATTCATTCCAAGTATTTTTACAGGGCAAACCAAACGAGCTGTCAACACAGGGTGACGATTCTCCAAAAAAATCTAATTATATTTCTCCGAAGAAAACTAGACCTGCAGATCCTGTGAAAAAGGAGGACAGCAAAGCTTCACCAAAATCAAAATATTCAAGACATTTACGGAGAACACATTCATTTGATATCATTCCAAGCAAAGATGAGGAAGAAAAAACTTCGGACAAATCTAGTGGTGAAAATTTTGCATCCTTAAAAGCCAAACTGAAATCTTATCGTGATTATTTATTAAGCAAAACAGACAGTTCTAAAAATAGAAAATCAACATCAGACGTTTCTGCAAATGCATCAAATAGTGAATCAACATCTGAAAGTCCCTTAAAACGTTCAAATTCATTCACATTCAGTTGGTTAAAACGTCGTTCAAATTCATTGGATTCAATAAGTACAAGACAAGATTCTGATGGGTCGGTTTTAAAAGACGATTTATCCGGTGATGATAATTCCAACAAAAGAATTCCACAAGTTTTGAGTACACTTAGCGTTCCAAGGTCTACATTCAAACCCCACTCAAGTCTTTCATTACAGGTATGGTTATTTATAGTATCAATGTTAGCTATTTATAGTAACAATTTTAAAAGAAATGGTTAAGGTCTTAGGCATTGGAAGTTATGTCTCCTTTGTATACTATTATCCTGCTTATTTTAAAAAAATGTTTATTTTCTTCTCTGCTTTTAATGTTACAAAATAGAAATAGGAAAAAAGTTATGTTAAAGGCTACAAACTCTGACTTTTGTGCATTTGTTTGCCCTTTTCTGGTAAATCGTATCCATTTTGCTTTTTGATAAATATATGGAACGAGGTTTTATTTGTTGAACTATTGTGTAAACTTACTAGGCCATGTTATAAACTGAAAAATTGACTTTCTCTGAAATTTCATTAATTCAAATAAAAAAAAAGAGGAATCTAAATTCTATCAAAAGGAAACTCAAGTTAGAATAGATCTGCTTTATAGTTTGAGAAGGCAAAAGCCTGTTCACAGCAGCTCTTTAGATTTTCAAGGATGCAAGCACATTTATTTTGCTTGTAATTTTTATACGACCGCAAAAAATTTGCGGACGTATTATGGTATGATGCTGTCGTCGTCGTTGTCGTTGTCGTCGTCGTCGTTGTCTGTTAACTTTTTAGTGTTTCCACAATAACTTTAGTTCCAGTTATCCGATTGCTATGAAACTTTACAATGATGTTCCTTACCATAAAAGGATGCATGGGATTGATTTTGGGGGTCCCCCCATTTTTCGTTTAGAAATTAGGGGCCAAAAAAGGGCCAAAAATACTACTTTTTTGTTTGTTTCCACAATAACTTTAGTTCTAGTTATCCAATTGCTATGAAATGTGACAGTGATGTTCCTTACCATACAAGGATGAATGGGATTGATTTTGGGGGTCCCCCCTTTTTTTGTTTCGAAATTAGGGGCCCAAAAGGGGAAAAAAATTCAAATATTTTACTTGTTTCCACCATAACTTTGGTCCAAGTTGGCCTATTGCTGTGAAATTTGTCAAGAATGTTTCTTACAATAAAAGAATGAAGCTGATGAATTTTTGCGCCCCCCTTTTTCTCCGTTGTGTAATTAGGGGCCAAAAGGGGCCAAAATAAAAACTTTTTTATTTGTGGTCCGATTTTGAATTTTTTTTTTACATGTTTGTTCTTGTCAAATAGCGGATACAAAATTAAGAATTAATTTTTGCGACCCCCCCCTTTTTCCCCCTATTACGTAATTAGGGGCCAAACGGGGCCAAAATCGAAACTTTTTTATTTGTGGTCCGATTTTGAAATTTTTTTTTGCAAGTTTATTTTTGTCAAGTAGCGAATCCAAATTTGAGAATTTATTTTTGCGACCCCCACCCCTTTTTCACCTGTTACGTAATAAGGGGCCAAAAGGGGCCGAAATTACAACTTTTTTATTTCTGGTCCGATTTTGAAAAATTTTTTTGCATGTTTGTTCTTGTCAAATAGCAGATACAAAATTAAGAATTAATTTTTGCGACCCCCCCCTTTTTCCCCTTATTACGTAATTAGGGGCCAAATGGGGCCGAAATTGAAACTTTTTTATTTCTGGTCCGATTTTGAAAATTTTTTTTGCATGTTTGTTCTTGTCAAATAGCGAATACAAAATTAGGAATTAATTTTTGCGACCCCCCCTTTTTCCCCCTATTACGTTATTAGGGGCCAAATGGGGCTTTTTTATTTGTGGTCCGATTTTTTCCCATTTTTATGTAATTAAAAACCAAAAGGGCCCAAAGTCGAAACTTTTTTACTTATGATCCGATTTTGATTTTTTTTTTTGCATGATTGTTTTTGTCAAATAAAGGATACAAAATTGAGAATTAATTTTTGCAACCCCCTTTTCCCCCCTATTATGTAATTAAGGACCAATAAGGAAAATTTGTGGTCTAATTTTGATCTCCTTTGGAAAAAAAAATAATTCCTTTTAAAATGTAAGTGGAAAGTCCACCAAAAGCTGCATGTGTCAAAAATCTTTGTCAGTCCACCATGGGCTGCATGTGTCCAGAGCAATATACTAACCATATTGGGCCTAAAACGTACAGGGTTCAACATGTTGCGGTCGTATCATGCTGCGCTCGGCGAAGCTTTTTATTAGTATTCTGAGTTTGTAGTTTGGAATATAGAAATTTATCTAGAGTTGTGTCCCTTTCATTGCTAAAAACTTGTACAATTGTAAATATGGTAAATATATTTTTAGTTGGTTTCAGAAGAATTTGGTAGGTGGTTCTTAAACTAGATATGGATTGTTTTTTGGCAATTTTTTAGTGAATTATTCAAAATTAAAGCTGACAAGATTTTTTTCTGCCTAAAATTAGTCAAATAATGCTACATGTAGAAGTTTCAGGTCTCTGACAACATTTCTAAAACGTTGAAATTTTAAATGGCAAAATATCGATAATTTTTCAACTTTTCAACCATTTCTTATCCACATAGTTGCAGCAGTTACTAGTTGACCTTAAATTTGATTCTTGTGCAAGACTAGGCCATGTGGTATGTTTTTACGCGTGTTCGATCACGATTTACAACATCATCGTGTCTTGTGGGTGTGATCACTTATATGTTTATTTTGATACTAATTCCATTAAAAAAATCTGAAGATTTTCAATGGGAGGTTCTATTTTTGTCTTCAGTTAAGATATGCAGTCTAAGAAAACTTAGTATTTAAGTCAAATGAATAGGTGCTAAAAACAATTTGGGAGGATTTTTTTAAACTTCATGATAGTTGAATTTTAGTATAAGAGTTTCATATAAGACATTATTTTTTTATTTTATGCAAATGAAGCATTTGACCTTCAAGCGCATGAGACATTTTGCATGTTAAGCATGTTTAAATCTTTCAGAATCATTTCTTGGCTCAACTATTATTTTTTAGTTCAGTTTTGTGAATGAATGAATGTTCAAGCACATGTCACAATTAATTCTCATTAATCATGCATAGCCATTTTGTTTTTGTTTTCATACACATACATTCGAGACCAAATCTCTCAGCAAGAAGACGATACAAATAAGGCAAATTATTACTGTTATACCTTTGTCCGTCTGTCTGTCTGTCTGTCAGTCCTGAAATTTAGCAAAAGACTTTTAAAAAGACCGCAAAGTTTTGCCATATTGTATTATTTAGTTTGATATAAAAAATGATGGTAAAGTTTGCAAGAGGAATCTGTTGAGAAATGCAATGTTAAGCTGGACTGATCAGAACAACTATCTCTTAGCTCTTCTAATTTCAGTTTCATCTCAAATAAATTCTATGCGGTTTTTGCACACATGAAAAACTAGGCAAAAAATGTTTGCAGCTATTTGTATTAAGAATATGAAAACTTAATGCTAAACAGGGAGCCCAGTTTTGCTGACTTCCAGTAGATTTTAAAAGATTTGGTCTCTATTTTTTCACCATCCATGTGGCATTGTATATGAATGTGACGATTTCTTTTCCAGCATTATACCTTCCCCCTCGATAAAAAGGTCAGTAGCTAGACCATCATGCTTCAGTCCCGTCACTTTGTGTGTGTTACGTCACGTGTGTGCGCAACCATGTACAGTTCAATTGTTGTGATTTATAAATATTGCGCTTTTAATTATTTTTACTTAATTTACTTTGCATTGTTTTGTTGATGCTGAATCCTTCAATATTTTTTGTGACTTTTTTCCAATTTCCTTATAACCAGTCAGATTTAATGTACATGTAATCTTTTTAAAACCTTTCCAAAATTCAATAATTTTCCTCCAAAATTCTGTAATTTTCCTCCAAAAAATCCTTTAGCAAATTGACCCTATAACCTTAAATTCATATTTTAAACTGAATTTGTTGTCAATGTCTATATCAAATTTAAAATGTACCTACTGTACTTATCCCAACAGTGTTCAGTGTTCTAAAAGAGTTGACTTTTAACCTCCCCTTATCATACATTTGTAAAGCAGGCCCTTTTGCAATTTTGAATTTGAATTTTCCTTAAAATTACTGTTATAATATTAGATTTAAAAACTTGATAATGTAATAATTCAGATTAAGCTATATTTAAGACTTAATTCATTCCATCATTTCATTTACATTTTGATATAAAAAATGGCAGCCATCTTGAAATTTTGTGTCTAGTTGCAACAGTGTATCCCCTAAAAAGTTTTTGGTTTAACATTATCTGCATGCATGTTTTTGTGGTCTGAAATCAGAGAGTGATTTGCATTCAATAAAGATTTGAAATATATGACACTGTGTTTGAATTGCATGTCTTCTGTATTTATACATTATAGCAATGAGCTTTGTGATATTTTTGCAAGCAAAGTAATGTATATTATTACTTATTTTTTATATAAACACTTTTTTTAGAAGTGATATGCTTATGTATTTATGTTATTTTTTTTTATTCCACAGAATTTTATGTAAATCTAGGAATATTATTCCTTGTTTTGGGTAAATATTTCATCCTAAAATTTGCATGAGGAAACAAGGAAAGTTGTTGTTATGTTAGAAAAAAATAGGAGGTTACAGCAAATGATATTAAACTCGTAACATGGGCTTTGCATGAAGTTGAAATGAGATTAACCTTAAAGTGTTTATAATGATAAGATAGTATACATCGTATATTTGTTGCATTTGGTTTAGGTTAAAAATGTTGGTTAAAAATAATAATAATAAAAAAAGTAAATACATGCATAACCAATTTGGTAAAAAATATTATATACGTGTAAATTATTCGACTAGAAGTGGTTTATGTTGTCAAGCAACTTTCTAAATCACTGTATGATGATGAAAAGAATAACAATTAAAATGGCTCAAAGAAATTTAGTTTTTATTCAGACCTATATTTTTTTTTGAATTTATGAAATAAATGGAAAATGAACCGAACTGTACATGGTGTATAATTATAACTTACACAGCACAGAATTACGAGGGAAATTTGACAAAACTTTGTATTAAAACAATGTGAATGTCCGTGATTAACAAACTAGAAAACACATTTTTTTGTTTTTATTTCTTTTAATTCAAAATAGAGTTTTTGTAGACAAGTAGATTTTTTTTTTATAGAGGATTTCAACTAACTGATTTTTTTTTTAGTTTAGAAATATTTTCAACTAGAGTTATCCCCCTTTAAGCATATTTCAAAGTGAATTGAAAAAGATAAAATAATATTATCACAAGGTAGTTACAGCTAATGTTTACCTCTGGCAATCTGAAGACAGTAAAAAATAAATGATTTTTAACATAAAGAGGACAATAGAAGAAAATGGTAGACAGCAGACTAAGATTAGGCATTTATTTCTATTGTCATGCTATTCTTTTCTAAAGGTCATACACAGATAAAAAAAATGTTGGACTGTCTTCAGATTGCCAGTCTTAATGATAGCCATTAAAACCTTGTGATTACCTGTTATGAACTCTCAAATAATTCATTATATGCATGTCTTAAATACATTATGTGACCCAAAAAAAAATATGAAAACATACAGGGGTACTTTGTATTACAAATTTGGACTTGACTTTGTAGGGCACAGCAATCACTAGCCTTCAGCACTCGGATGAGGTAAACTCAATGGTTGTCAGTGTTGCATGTGGTGGCTCAGTGTTGAAATAATGGAATTAATATCTAAAAAAAAATGTGCTAAATAGTAGATTTTGCTTATCTTGGTTGTTGTTTAGGATTTGTTTGTATTCATTTAATGAAGTTGGTGATAGTGTTTGATTTGATATTTTATGATGCAAAAAAATTATTTGGTCTTGGAGATCAGGGGTTCCATTAAACATTTTGAGCATAAGGCCCAGGACTTTTTGATGTTCTATGCGAAAAGTCCATCAGATTTTATTAAGAAGTTCTCCATAAGAGTAACTGTAACCACATGAAGGTCAAGGACTTTTGTAAATAGAATTTCCATGGTCCTGAATCAAAAATTTATGGTCCAGGACCTAACGTACCAATGCTAAGTTTAAATCCTGAGGATTCATGAATGAAAAATAGACCTTGGAATTATTGGCTTTAGACCAAAACATGATTATTTAAGAAAGGAAAATATTCAAAAGCAATAATCTACTATTTTTTATTGTCATGTCTTAATCTTGTGTAAATTTGATTTTGTATATTTGCATAAATATATTTGATTTTGAAAAAAAAAAATTATGTTGCAAAAATTGAGGCCGTTACTTTATAAAATACATTTCTTTTAAGTATTTCAAATATTTTATGAGGCATTTTGCACCAACAATCACACAAATGTAGTCCTATTGGAGAGTGAAAAGTTCAAATTCAAATTCAAATACTTTATTGGTATAAATTCCAAAATAAAGGAACATCACCAGTTACAATACAGAAATGAACAACACAAGTTACAATGAAACTTACACAAACAATGGGAACATGAGACAAATGTTAACATTATAATTATGAAAATTATTATAAATATGAAAAGTTGAAACTTTAAAAGAAAAAAAAATAAATGAAAGAATACATTCAAGCTCAAATCAAAATACTTAAGTCCTTTTCTCACCAGTGGGACTGCTTTAAAGACATTGAAACAAATTCTTTAAAAATAAGCCATAGCATTATCTTCCGTATGTAAAGCACAAAAAATAATCTAAGGGAGAAAAAATTGAATTCACAAACCCAAGATTTTTTTTCAAAATGGACAAAACATTTATACCCATCAATTATCATGAAAATATGCTAAGTTTCAAACCCTGGGTCTAGATTTTTGTAAATTTTTGTAATAAAACATGAATTAAAGTATCTTTTTGACATACCCCTATTGAACATGTTAAATTTGGGAATTTTGAAAAATTTTGTTATGTCTTCCCCTGTAGCGAAATCACATGATTTATTACATACGGATGTCAGGTACGTTTTCTTTTCTAAGTTCATTCCAATTATTTAATAATTTTAAACACCCTGTTTTGAAATGGCTCTTTAAATTGAACAACTGACATTTGTATTTGTATTGATTTGAATTCTCGGCTTGAAGTAAAAAAAAAAAGCTGAAATGACAGTTTTTTTTTAAATGAAAAATTTACAAAACAGGATATTTTTGTTTAAAGCATTAAACATTTAAATTGGTTAAAAAGATTTGTTTCTTATTTCGATAAATCTACTAATGATTTCTAGTGTTGTGCACATTTTTTGAATTAATCTAGAAGTGTTTGTTTGTCTTTTAATTTATGAATTTTAGTGATGTGATGGTTTTTGTCTAGCCTGCAAAGCAGAGCGGGACATAGGTGTTACTTTACCGGCGGCGGCGACGGCGGCGTTAACTTTTTGGAAAAGTTTTATGAGCACCTCCATATCTCAAGAACTATAGGTCCTGGGTTGATGAAACTTGGTATGCATATGCCCCAGTAGTAGCTTAGCACAGTTGCATCCTTATCTTTTGACCTTGACCTTAATTTTCCGGTTGAGTGACTTTTATTATTTTTATTCCATATATTTGCAATGTATAGGTTCTATAAACATCTTTTGATCTCAGAAACTGAAAATCCATGTAAATTCAAAATATAGTGGAAGTAAGAAAGAATAATTGTTTCTGATGGTGCCGGCAGGCGAGACATACTTTAGTGTTAGCTCTTGTTAATGTTAACTTCTAAATTATTTTTTTTAAATAGATATTCAACCTTTTGATGTTGCATGTTAAAAATCTAAGGTTTTGGGGATAATAAATTAGAATATGTGTATGTAAATGCTAGCGTAAACTAAACTGTTACTGTGTTCATAGCACAATTTGATTTTTAATGATTTTTTTTTTTATGTTTAAGTAAAGGCTAATATTGATAAATATTACAATATATATATATATATTATAAAAATATCTGATATTGAGTTTTGCTCCTTTTAAAAAAAAAATTATTAAAAAAAAGCTTTATTGTAAAGCCTGGTAAATTGACCTTTTAATGATTTTCACAAATTTTTAATGTTTTGCTTTTTATAGAGGGCAGCATGTACTATTTTAAGTTTCATACCTATGTACACTGTGCATATACATTGTATAACCATGCATGTCAACCTTTTGAAAATGATATAACTATTACCTTTAAGCATGTTATGCATGAATTTTGACTTTACTCAAGTGGCGCATTTAGTCCTTCATAATTCATATACATAAAAATTAATTTGTTTTGTTCTTTCCTCTTTTACAGAAAATGGGTCTAAGAAAATCTGGTCCAATGAAAGCTTTGTCTTCTGTCCTGTTGACAACTGATAAAAAACACTCAAGTGATCAGAAATCCTCAAAGAGTGGAATACCAGTAAAGGTTACCAATGGAGATGTAAAACACGAAGATAACCCAGATGACCTTGAACTGAAAGATGAGCAACCAAGGTCAAGGAGGAATTCACTACGAAGGGGAAGCAAAGAGGATGTGAGTGGTACTTATTCACCGAAAAGTGGCAACCTGTTTGGCAGTGCCACCAGTATTTGGCGGCCAATGTCAATGAGAGGTAAAAGTACAATAAAAGATGATTCAGAGGAACATAGAACATACACAAACTTTGATGCACTAAGGGACATAACTGCTGGTAAATCACCTCAGGGAACAGACAGTAAGATTATGAAAAAACCCCCGCCAAGACCTGCAGCTCCTCCTGGTGCACAAAAATCAAGCGTACCAGTACCTAATGGAGATCTTCGTCAAAGAAAGGGATCGTTTTCAGATGAAAGTTTTGCTATTGTTAGGGAAAAGATAAGCGTGCATCACTCGGACTCTGTTAAAATGATTCTTGATAAGACATATTCTGTAAATCAGTTCGACGAATCAACTAAAGACGCTGATCGACTTCTAGCTGAACTTAAGGAAACATTAGAGACATTAAAAGACTCACGCATTGACAGACGTCCAAAACAATTTGGAATGTGCAAAGAAGAGCTGAATAACAGAGTAAAACAATTTGTTTACGATGCCAAATTTCTGGTCAGCAATGCCACTCAAACGGAAGAAAAACTATCAGAAAATTTAAATCAGTGTATGCATACATTAGCCAAAGTCTTCCTACATGCCCAGGCCACCATGATCATGATGGAAGCTATACATCAGGCCCAACAGCTTGGGTTTGAGGTCATCAAGGTCACGAACTCATTTAAAAGTACTGTCAATGCTGCGAAGGCTGCGTGCGGTAAACCTCTGTCAGATCCACACATGCGGTACTTGATGAGACAAGCCACAAATTTAGCCACTCTGTTAAGTAGTCTGTTGAAGAATTTAAAAGTATTGGAACACAAATAATACATTGTATAAGTAGGTCATTTATTAAACTATCACCTCTAGGTCATACGCATGCATCATGCCTTGAAAAAAAAAAACTATTTCTTTTTTGTTTTAACAGTTATCTGTTAAATTTTGTTTTATTCAGTATTCAGATTAGCACCATATTTATTTCTTTTAGAAAAAAGTCATGAATAAGAGTTTTTGGAACATATATGACAGGTATTATATAATTCGTGGGGAGGGGATTAATAAATACTTCCCCCAAAAATGTATCTTTTTATACGACCGCAAATTTTTTGCGATCGTATTATGTTATGGCGATGTCGTTGTCGTTGTCGTCGTTGTCGGCGTTGTCGTCGTTGTCGTTGTCGTCGTCTGTAGACACTTTGGTTTCTGTGCGATAACTTTAGTTGTAGTTAACCAATTGTTATAAAATTTTGATATGATGTTTATAACCACTAAAGGAAGGTTGGTATTGCATTTGGGGTTTCTGGCCCCTACCGTTTTAGAAAAAAGGGCCAAAAGGGGCTAAAACGGGTGTATTGACAAAACGTCTGTAGAATGTTGAATTTTCATCCGATTTTGATCATTCTTTTTTTATTGCATTCCTCAATAAATTCTGTCAACAAAATGTAACAACCCCTTTGATGTATCTTGTACCCTTACATTGCTTTATGTGGTCAAAAAGGGGCCACACCCAAAAAATCGACTTTTTTATTTGTGGTCCGATTTTCAAGATCTTTTTTTCATTGGAATCCTTGTAAAAATCCCTGCCTGGGTTTTTCAATCAGATTTGCAATATCTCATACCGTTTTCAAGAAATTAGGGGTCAAAGGGGCCAAAAACACCATTTATAAAAGTTTGTCCAGGCAAATAGTTTTTAACCAATATTAAGTTGTAGTGGGCCAGCCAATTGTTATGAAGTTTAAATATGATGATTATATCCACTAAAGGAATGTTGGTTTTGTATTTGGGGTTTGTGGCCCCTACTGTTTTAGAAGAAAAGGGCCAAAGGGGCTAAAACGGGTGTATTGACAAAACTGTTGTAGAATGTTCATTATTCATTCAATTTTGAAAAAAAAATTTTTTGTTGAAGTGCTCATAAAATTCTGTCTACTAAATGTGTCAATGATTTTGATATGTATTTCACCATTACATTGCAACAGGGGGCTAAAGACCGGCCACGCCCATAAAATCAACTTTTTAAATTTAGGTCCGAAATTCAAAATCTTTTTTTCATTGAAATCCTTGTGAAAATCCCTGGCTGCGTTTTTCAATCAGATTTGCAATATCTCTTACCATTTTCCAGAAATTAGGGGTCAAAGGGGCCAAAAACACAAATTTTAAAAGTTTGTCAAGGCAAATAGTTTTATACTTAAAATTAAGTTGTAGTTATTACATGTATATAAATAAGGCTTTTTGTATTAGATGTTGATGTAAATATATATGTGTCAAAAATGCATTTTTAAGTCCACCACAGGATGCATGTGTCAAAAAGCTTTGTAAGTCCACCATGGGCTTCATGTGACCAAAGCAATGGACTATCCATATTAGGCCTCCAACGTACAGGGTTAAACTTGTTGCGGTCGTATCATGCTGCGCTCGGCGTAGCTTTTTATTAGGGATTTATAAAAAATGGTCATATAAACTAAAAATATCAATACATGTACTGGCTTTATAAGAATTTTAATTTTCTAATAAATATTTTTTTTTTTACTTTTGTTTTGTAAGTCCCCATTTGATAATTAAGTCAATTAAGCTTTAGAGATTTTATTTTTATATTCAATATTTATAATTTTTTCATATATTTTTAATTAAAAGGCTTTAATAGACCAAATGTTAAATAATTCAGTTTGTATACTTGCATATAAAACCTGAAAAGTATTTTATTAAAACACTGTTTTGTTATTCCCTTAGCTGTAAAACCCAGAAAATCTATTTATATAAACCAATCAATCATTGAACTTCAGAGGGAGGAATCCCTGGCTTTTATTGCCAATACAGACCTGTCAAGTGTCACACAACTTGTATGAGACTCACAAATTGGCTGAAAAGGACTAAAGCCACGAACCCTTATATTTGGCCCTAAATCAGGCCATTTTTTCAATTCATTTGTTAGATAAGATTTTTGTGGCCAAGTAGTCTAGAATGATTACTTGTTACAAAACAAAATCAATTTTAAAGTTTTCTGTACTTGTGACGTTGTAATGACATCATAAAGTGATGCTAAAATTGAAAATATGGTAATTTCAGCTATATTTCACAATTTTCCACCTGGTTTTTGGTGAAAATGACATGGGCGCCACCCCTCGCCCATAAATATTTTTGCTTAGATTTTATAAATACATTAATTTCTTCATATTTCAACAAAAAATTTGATGGCTGATTGATTGGCCAAAAAGTGAAAAATCACTGATTAAGGCTATTTTTGAAGGGTTAGGGTACTTGAAAATTCATTTATACACCATAATCAAATCTTTTCTATTTTAACACAGACATCCAGCTATACATACACAAATTTTGGTGTAAAACAAACCAATTTTGATGTTTGAGTATTAACAGGGCCAATTATGGGGGTTCATGGCTCTAGTCCTTTGATCTTTTAATTTTTTCCTTTGATTTTTTAATTTTTCCTCACATCTCATGCAAGCAGCTAATGAAAACTTGACAGCCCTGCCAATCTGATTTATGAGGGAAAAAAATATTTTGGCTGCTTGAACTGGAGAGGAAGGGACCTAAGCTTTTATTTTGAATCTTATTTTTGAGAGAAAAAAACACAAAAAAGGAAAATATTCCTGAAAATTATTTCTATTCTACAAGAAAATGCTTATATATACATTAGAAATAATATTTGATTGGGACCCATTCAGAAGTGAAACTTACCAGAACCCAAAACCAAGCCCACCCTTTATAAGTTAAATGATTGGTCACTTATGTAAATTTGTTATTTAGTTGCTCCCTAAAACCAATCATGTGATTATATGTTACTAAATATAGATCTGACTCAATGTTCTGTGATATTCATGTTTATCGTTATTATTGTTACATTTACGTGTGTGAAAGATTTTTATAAATATTATCTTGTACAAAATCATTTTTCATATTTTTTGTTCACATTCCATTATATTGATGTAATATATATATATATATAGATATTATAAATATTATATTAGCGACATTCCAAAATTTAGTGTGAATATGTATATATTTATATTATTTGTACAAATCATTTGAAAATTATATACAATATTTAGTTGCTATGACAACTTTTATGTTTATTGTTTATAGCTTTAATATACAAGAAATATTTAAAATCCGTTGGTTAATGTCGAATTTTTATTTTTATAGAAAGTGATCAAATTTGACGGGAGGGAACGTAAGCTAATAAAATCGTTATTTTTAATAGATCTATGGTCTTTCGTAGTAATAACTTTTATGACTGACACTTTCACGCATATACAACTATTCGGTAAGAAAATGTAAATGATTCTTTAGAAAACTATTTTTACGATGAATGAAGTTGAAAATAAAAATTTTATTCTTTGGTCATCAGCGTTATAAAAATTGCCCTGTTATTTTCTTTACAAGGGTACAAAATTTACACTTTTGTTATAAGCAATCATGATCATCTAGATGCTTTTTAATATCTATCTTAATAGTAGTATTGTTCAAGCTTTAAACTGATCTTGTCTCAAAGTGCTTTTTGATGAGGGGATTAAGCAGTAGTGGATCGTGAATGTACATGTTGACGCACTGAATCAACGAAAAAATTGTTAAGACAGGTACATCAAAATATTACACCTGTAATCCTCGTTTACAAAACAGGATTTAGCTCGATAAATTCCTAATCTTTAACTGTATTGGACAAATATTTGACCAATTAGTATTGACTTAATGATGATTCAGATTTTTAAGCCTTGAAATCTCAAGGTCAAGTCTTTAATACCATGAATTTTCTGGTCTGAATTTTGGCATATACTTAAATTTTCTACTTCTCACAATAAATTTTCTTTATAAATTTATTCTGCATACATCTGCATTTTATTTCTGAAAACGTTTTATATAGTAGTATATACATTCAGAAGTGTTTAAAGCACAACATCAACTTTGCATTACTGTCACAGTCATAGGCTGTATTCTTACTGCTGAAGAAATGGGTTATGTTTTGTCATTTTACCTGTACAAAATCATAAAAAGAAATTGGTTCTTGACCGGGGTTCTTGATAGTCAAATTTTGATGTTTTCAAAATTTTCAGTACACTTATGTGCCAAATAGGTTTTCACCCAAATACTCTGTAAATAGCTGCTGAAATGTAGGGAACAAATTCTGAAAAAAAGTATGGTTTGTATCAGAAACAAATCTTTATAATGTAGAAGGTAAAAATGCATTTAAAATGCTTCAAACACACAGACAAAAAATGAGGGAAAAAACAATTTAAGATTATAAGTATTCTTGATCACAAAATTATTTAATCACATGATAAAAATATAATTTATTTTATGTTACTTGAGGTATTTTGCTTTTTATGTATACCAAATAATGTTTTATTTTTAATACAGTTGTTATTTTTGTTTCATGCTCAAATAATATTCCCCACTATTAACTTACATTGATTTTTACATTTGATACATATTTGGTCCAGAAAAATAATATGTGGGATTTAATTTTGTCTTTTAGAAAGTTAAAATAACCCATCTAGGAAAATAGGGGGCTTATAGTGTTCAGGTTCCTTGGTTTGTCCCAAATGTTGCAAGATGGGTCATTATGTCTTTTTGACATTTTTTTGTTAATTTGTAAAATTTCTTCACAAATCACTAAAAAGTCATATTCTAAAACTTTTCAAGCTTTCTCAAAAGAGGGTCACAAGGGTCAGCATTAAATTTATCTGAAAAAAAATCATTTTTAAGGAGTCTTCAGAATCTGTTTCTCTAATATTTTGTTAAAACGAAAATATAAGATGAGATAATTAGGTGTGGTTGAAAGAATCCAAGATGAAAAAAGGTAAAGATATATGTTCTGTTTAATTGTTTTTTTATTATCTTCAATGTTTTGAATTTTATATTATATACAATTAACTTTTTGTTTAAATCAGCATAGTTAAAAACCACATATTGTTTTTCATTGGACAAACTTAATAGATGTGATTTACATATTTATATTATATAGAAGGATCTGCTGTAGAATCATTATAATTTGCAATATACACTTGTTAAGATTTTACCTCATATAATACTTATATGGTATTTAAAAAAAGAAATTGTATAATTATAACACAATAAATGTGTTAAGTTTTATAAGAGCCAATTGTCTTGTTTTGTCATTTGGATTTCCTATGCCTTTCAAGGTTGCAAATTTGCCCTATTGATATTTGGATCAAGGTTGCCAGTTTGCCCAAGATCATGTGGATTTCCTATACATATTTAGGTTGCAAATTTGCCTAATTGTCGTTAAAGTCAAGATTGCAAGTTTGCCAATTGTCAATTTTATATACCTTTTTATGTTGCCAATTTGCCTAAGTATCTATCTTACCTATTCAGGTTGCCATTTTGCCCAAATGTCATTTTGATTTCATATCCTATTCAGGTTGCCAGTTTGCCTAAATGTCATTTTGATTTCATATCCTATTCAGGTTGCCAGTTTGCCTAAATGTCATTTTGATTTCATATCCTATTCAGGTTGCCAGTTTGCCTAAATGTCATTTTGATTTCATATCCTATTCAGGTTGCCAGTTTGCCTAAATGTCATTTTGATTTCATATACCTATTGAGGTTGCCAGTTTGCCCAAGTGTCATTTTGATTTCCAATACCTATTCAGGTTATTATTTTGCCCAAATGTTATTTTGATATTATATACTTATTGAGGTTGCCAGTTTGCCCAAGTGTCGTTTTGATTTCCAATACATATTCAAGTTGTCAGCTGTTTGCCATTCCCAATACCTGCTTTGGTTTGCCAGTTTGCCATTTCCAATATCTGTTTGCCAGTCTGCCCAGTTGATTTCTTGAATTCCTGTGTCTGTTGAGGTTGCTAGTTTGCCTAAGTGTCATTTGGATTTTCTATACCTGTACAAGTTGCCAGCTTGCCTAAATGTCATTTTGATGCCTTGTATCTGTCAAGGTTGACAGTTTGTAAGTGTCATGTTGATTTTCTATACCTGTTCAGGTTGCCCAAGGTTTCATTAGGATTTTATGTACCTTCCATGTTGCCAGTTTGCCTTAAGTGTCTTTTCGATTTTCTATACCTGTTCAGGTTGCCAGTTTGACCAAGGTCCCATTCATATTTCGTATACCCTTTCATGTTGTCAGTTTGCCCAAATTGTCATTTCGGTTTTCTATACCTGTATATGTTGTCAGTTTACTCAAGGTTTCATTTAGATTTCTTATGCCTGTCCAGGTTGCCAGGTTCCATACCTGTTTAAAGTTTCCTGTACCTGTCAAATTGCCAGTTTGCCAATTTGGTGCCATTTGGATTTCCTATACTTGTTCAGTTGCCAATTTGTCCAAATGTCCAAGGGAATTTCATTTACCTGTTCAGATTGAAAGTTTGCCAAAGAGTCATAGGATTTCTTGTACATGTTAAAACTACGTTTGTACAGGTGTCATTTTGGATTTCCTATACTTCGGTTCAGTTGCCAATTTGTACAAATGTCCAAGTGAATTGCATTTGCCTGTTCAGATTGGAAGTTTGCCCAAGAGTCGTAAGATTTCCTGTACATGTTAAAACTACGTTTGTACAGGTGTCATTTGGATTTCCTGTACCCTATCACAGTTGCAAGTATGCCCAAGTGCCGTTTGGATTTTCTGTACATTTTCATGTTGCGAGTTTGCTCTAGTGTCATTTGGTTTTTCTGTAAATATACCTGTTCAGGTTGGCATTTTGTCTAATTATCCCCGAGCCCAACGGAGTTGGGGTGGGGATATAGCGTTTGGTTGATACGTTCGTACCTGCGTAATGGTTTTTGTTTTGTCAATAAATTAGGAACTCAACATCATAGAGGGATGCTATTTTGTCAGTGGGTACATCTTTGATGGTAGTCGGCTTCAGTACCAAATGACCTTGACCTATATTTTCCGCATGAACGACTCGGGTTTAAGTTTTGGTTAAGGTCCATATCTCAGCAACTGATAGAGAGATGATATTGGGTCAGTGGGTACATCTTGGATAGTAACCAGCATCCATACCAAATTAAGGTCACCTTGACCTACATTTTCCACATGAACGACTCAGATTAAAGTATGGTTAAGGTCTATATCTCAGCAACTGCAAGTGATAGAGAGATGATATTCAGTGGATACATCTTGGATAGTAACCAGCATACCTACCAAAATTAGGTCATCTTGACCTACATTTTCCGCATGAACGTTTTGGTTAAGGTCCACATCTCAGCAACTACAAGAGATGATATTGGGTCCGTAGGTACATCTTGGATAGTAATTAGCATCCATATTAAAATAAAGTCACATTGATCTATATTTCTGCATGAAAACTCAGATTAAAGTTTTAATTAAGTCGCAATTCCAATTAGTAAAGGAATGATATTTGAAAAGTGGATATTTCTTGGATAGTAATTGACATCTGCTCCAGATTTAGGTCACATCCACTTAGATTTTGATCTAACGGGAGAGGGGATAAGCTGTCGTGTGCGACTGCTCCATTTCTTCATTTCCGTTTAGATTAATGTTGGCAGTTTTGCCTAGATTTCCTGTTCTATTCAAGATTGCCAATTTGCTAAACCATTTTGATCAAGGTTACCAGTTTGCCCAAGTGTCATTTGGACGTCTTAGACCTGTTAAGTGTGCCAGTTTAAGTGTCATTTTGATTTTGTAATTCAGGTTGCCATTTTGCCCAAATATCATTTGGATTTCGTATACCTGATCAGGTCGCCGATTTGACCACCACGGACAACGGCTCCCTCTGACATCATGTTAGTTACATTCATTTATCAAACAAACAAAACAAGCTACACGAAAAAAATGCAGTGGTATATTTCCGGACAGAATTAAAAAACACTTTCGAAAGCGGATTCCACCAACAATAATGTTGACAAAAGAACGGTACGTGTTCCTGACCGTTTTTGACCAAAATCTACGCGATAATAATGAAGATGTCTGAAGAAAGGTCAGAAAACCTCCACTGTCCACCGCTGTTAAAAATTAGAACCTTTGAAAAAAGTACACTTATGTTCAAAGATGTTACAGATGAAAAAGTCCCTTTCGTAATGCAATTGAAACCTGGTGTGATCCTATGGATTACCCTGTCTAAGAATGATATGGCCTTTCCCCTGATGAAAGAAGCAGAGGTACCAATGGGGCATCCGAATGTCAAAGTCGGCTTGAAAAGTCAAAAATATCAAACTAGCGTCCGCAACTTTGAAAACGTGCAGATTAATCCAATGAGACATTTACAGTTTTTATTTTTCAGACAAGAAGAACTATAAGTACTCGTTTGATGAAACTGTATGAAAAGGTCGATTATACTGCCAAAAAGATTGGTCCTTACAATGAGAATGAAGACATTAGCTGTACATTAAAACCAGTGTTGTCAATTAGTCATCAAAATTTTCTGTTGCAGTTGAAAAATACAAACACATACAGGAATCAATATAATCGATAGAAGTCAGGAGTTAAACCCCCGTTTTCCTTCAAAATGTTGTATTTTTTGTGTAGATTTTCGGCAAAACTAGACTGGAACAAAACCCCAATCCTTTTTCGTCCTCAGTGAATTGTAGGGTGGAACCTCCTTCATTAAAGAAAGTTTCTGCATCCTTCCCTTCATTTATATTGCATCATTTTTTTGCTTCCTGGTTCTTGAACAATAAGAGACAAAGTTGAAAAAATATTTGTAGTCCTGAGGCGTTTAATGGGGTCAATTTCAAGACTGCAAGTAGCAAAGACTAGTCAAACTTGTAGGTTACTTGCTGTATGTTTTCTAAATTACACAGATTGTAAATATGTCGTTTAGTTATATATTTGGATTGCGTTTGGTTTTTATAGATTTTGAACATCTTTTGAATTGTGGATTTCCTTTGTTTGAGTTCTAGTGCTGCTGATTTTTCCGAAATGGCCATACACACGGTAGGTCCCGTGTCCGGCGACAGGATTGTTTTTTCGAGAGGGATTTACAATTGTCCTGGTTTTTTCAAGAGAATAATCAATAAAAATTTAAACTTTGGTGGTATTTAGTGATTTTTAACTGAAAGCGAAGAAAAAATGCTATCAACCGGTAGGCATATTTTAGTATTATCATATTGTATAACAACACCAATTCCTATTAAAAAAAATGTGATTCCTAAATAAAATTGTGGGCTGTTTTTTGAATTTTTACCTTTTTGCATTTTTCGCCCCTTAAAAGACAAGTATATTGAACGAGATTGCTACCCATTATCAGTGAACATCAATGTTATATTATGGCATCCTGAACATTGATGCCAAAATGTTGCGTCTTACATATTTTTAAATTGAAATAACATACATGTCCAGGTTTTTTCAAGAGACGTCCAGGTTTTTGCAAGAGGGGTCCAGGTTTTTTCATACTTCAGATAGACAAGTTGTGCGTGTTGTTTACCTCTTAAATCATATTTTAAAAGACATTATATGTTGTTAAAAAATAAGAATACGGTACTATCATTTCAAGGGTTTTGGACAAGAATACGTCAGTTAAGGTCAAGAATTCAACCTTATATAGCCTATATAAACAGGCAGGCACATATGATTGACGCCTTCAACCAGAACCCATTAATCTATTGTCTAAGCATAACTACCAACTGTTATAAATTGAAAATAGCCCCCTTGAATAATTGACTGAAAACAAATGTTTATGTTGCGACAAACAGAAAATGCTTACAGTTCCTGGGCTACCTTCTTTTAACTTGACTTGTAGTTGTTTCTTGGATGTGTTTGTTTGTATCAAAGAGTCGTCTTCTTTCATGTCTGCTGTTTTGTTTTCTTTTTACTGGATTTTATTTCGTGAAAATCGGTTGCAGAACAGCTCGGCAGTAATGTTTTGAAATTGTTTCGATTTGCATTAAACGTACGGGGAATTTTCTATCTATGCGTAACTTTTTTTGCAGAGTATATTTTTAATGCATTTGAAATTACACAGAATATGTTTAATAAAATTTACATGTTTTATAGATTTTCTATTAAATCAAAGTTTGAATGGTAAAAGTTATCAAATGCATGTGCAGCTTTTCCTATTGATATATGACATTTGTGAAAGTATACCTTATCATATATACAACATTGAAATTTCCAACCTTTTAAAGAAGACCCTTTTGGGCTGCAGATATGTACCTACCTTTATAATTGTACTTGAGTTACCCCCCGCGCTACAGACCGTTAAAATTTCTCTAAATTAACATTTGAGCAACGACTCGTTGAACGAGGATTATTTTTAGTCCAGATAATAATCAAGTCTTTCTGGGATTTTTGTCATTTGGACTTTTTCAGATCCACAGAGTCGTAGGAAGCCAAACGTCAAAAATTATAAAAGGCTTTCAAAACCCTTTTGAGCTTAGCTGGGTGGCCTTGTCCTATCAACATTTTGTCAGTTTGCAATGCCAAAAACCAGTAGTATGTGTACCTAATGATACTAAGCAATCGTATGCTTCGAAATTAACTGTAATCTGTTCTTCCAGACGAATGACCACCTACAAAAGAATCATTCAATTCTCATATTGTTTTATAACTAGAAAGTGCCATAAAAACATATTGGTACGGTTTGTTCAAATGATGCTTATAACAATGAATGAATCCCTTCGACCTTATCTTTCATTCTAGTCTGGACATTACTATGATGCTAATTGCATTATGCATGTTTCAGGAGCCTAACTGTGACATATATGTAACTCCAGTACCAATGGATTTGGTTTTAACCATATCCCTTCTTGTATAAGACTCGAATGCCCTTTCAGTACGTCTTAATTTTTACATATATATATTTATTGTATATGTTATAGTTTCAACAAAACCTTCATAAGAGTATGCTCCCGTGAGGTTCCGCAAGGCGAATAGGTTAGCAGCAGTGCTAAGCTTGTCGGTAAAAGTCCACTACAGAGCGCTCAGAAACCTGTCATCTCTCCAGGCCACTTAGCCCACAAAGCGACTGGGGTGTGTGCTACAGGTGGTTGAATTGGGCAGCCCTGTCATAATAAATGCCGGTTCATCAGGTTATACTAATGCGGAAACTTGACCGTAAACCATATTGGACCAACGTGCGTGGAGAGTTCCAAGGTTCATGCACTTAAAATATCCCATTGTGCACCACCACAGGCTAAATTTTCCGCACCTACCCACCTCTTCCCTTTTCCAGTGATCTTCAAAATTTACAGATCCTATGTTTCCCACTCCAACCCCGCTTCTCTCTCTCAGTGAGTATAGGTTCAAACAGGATTCAGCATTGTATTTTCGCCAGATAAAGGATGCTTATGTGAAACTGGGTAAGAGTTGACTATATCCCATACAGGTAGATGTTCCATCTAGTATGTCCTCATTTCGGGTAAGGGTTCTTTATTGTCAGTCACCATATGGTATGGTTCCAAATTGTGCGAAACTTTTGAGGAATGATTTCGTCACTTTCTTGATTCATTGGTCTATGGTGCATTAAGGGTACATTGGCCTATCTTGTGAGTTACTTCTGGTTTGTGGTCGTGCATGGGTCCTTCGAATGACATACATGGGTCTGTGTCCTAGGTGAGTCTACAGAATTCATTTGGGTGTTTCAATTAGCTCTGGTCCTGCTGATTATGACTGAAATAGTGTCGCCTGGACACACAACAAACCTAAGAGTATGAGATGCAAATGCTATTTAAGTTTCTGTATCTTTACATACATATGTATACGTTAAGGGGTTCCAATATCTCATATTCCCTAATGTTTTTATCAAATATCCCGTATCCAAATAGAGTTTTTTTTCTTATCCCATATCCCTGTAAATAGAATAGATTTAAATATTCTATATCCTAGTTTGTTTTGCCTCAAATATCCCGTATCCCAGGAATAAATATGTAAATATCCCATATTCCAAAACACCCTTAAACTCTTGAAATAACAGAATGCACCAGTGGAATATGCTCTTTTTGTATTTATTTGTTTCTGACATACATGTAGATTTTATAGTTTCTAACACTTGAAAAGGCACAAAAACAAGATTGCAACTTACCTTTCAAAATTTTGCCCACCGTTACAATCTCTTTTTGAAACCGGTACTTTATTAAAGTACATCAAGAAAGTCACAAATGTACAAATGTACTATAAAACTAATTTTGTCAAAATACTAATTTAGTCTTCAAAGATAATGCATTTGGGCAGCATAATTATGCTTTAAAGTAAGTAACAAACTTGATATTTTGCATGTAATGTGTTTAAATGTATGTTTATTGAGTAGGAGGGATATAAGTTTTCATTTAAGTCGTATAGTTTCCACAAAACCCAGTGCCTCTCTTTAGTCAAAATTTTCAAAAACCAGGACACCTCTCGAAAAAACCGGACAAGTTGTTGTGCCTCTCGAAAAAACCTGATCAATTTTAATAAATCATTAACTGAAGCTATTTTACGGACCTTTTTGGAAGAAAAGTAATAATTTGAACATTTTGAATACTTTTATTCCTCTTTTTTGTTTTGTTTCACTTACAATTGAGAATTTAAGCATTTTTTTGTAAACGGACAGGCGAAAAAACTTGGACCTCTCTCGAAAAAACTGGACAATGCCTCTCGAAAAAACAATCCTGTCGCCGGACACGGGACCTACTGTGATACAGCTCATAAAAATCAATTGCAGTTGGAGTTAACATATGTGTTGTGGTCTCGTGTTTTTTCCTCCATATATTCTTTTATAAATTAACTTAGATTCTCTCCTTTTATGCAAACAGCATATGTTTCTAGTCTTGCTCTCCGTTACCTATTTTGGTCTAGTGTACAAAGAAATTAATACCATCTCAAAGATCAAAGACAATGAAAACAGAACCATATGGAACGCCATAGCTGCCTTATGATGATGAGTTTCATTATGTGATGATACTTTGTCATTTTATGATGGTACTTTGTTATTATGTGATGGTAATTTGTCATTATGTGATGATACTTCTTCATTATGTGGTGATACTTCTTCATTATGTGATGATACTTTGTCATTATGTGATGATACTTCTTCATTATGTGATGATACTTTGTCATTATGTGATGGTACTTCTTCATTATGTGATGATACTTTGTCATTATGTGATGATACTTTGTCTTTATGAGATCAAGGTTTATTATTATGAACAGCGCTGAAAAAAATAGTCATTTCTTATTTTGTTCTACAGGTAGTTTTTCTGTGTATCCCCCCAAAGAAAAATCGTTTCCAAAAGGTCGCTTTCTCGAATTTCAAATCAATAACCACTATATAATTTATTATATATTAAAACTTTGTAAACTGATTTGATTGATTGATTGATTGATTGTTATTTGTTTAATGTCCCATCGGCGATATTGCAGCCATCATCGGGACATAAACAAGTTGAAATAATTATGTAAATAACACGTTGATATAAAACAAAGTCAAAAGATAAAACTTTGTAAACAACATTTCTCTTCTTTTATGCGGTTTTAATTAAAGGTTCATTAACATGTTTTTTTTTTAAGTTCTTTATTTTTAGCTCGGGATTTAAATCTATGTTTTAAACTGTTCGGGTTTTAGCGTCTTTCATTCAAATAACAGAAAAAATACAATCTATCACTAGAGGTCGCGTCTAAAAACAAAGTTAGTAACCACTAAAGAAAAAAACATGTTGTTTACAAAGTTTTAATATATAATAAATTATGTATTGGTAATGAATTTGAAATTCGAGAAACCGACCATTTGGAAACTTTGGGGGGGGGATATACAGAAAAACTACGCGTCGAACATAATATTTGTTATAAGAAAAGAATATTTTTTAGCGCTGTTCATAATAATAACCTTCGATCTCATAAAGACAAAGTATCATCACATAATGACAAAGTATCATCACATAATGATGAAGTACCATCACATAATGACAAAGTATCATCACATAATGACGAAGTATCATCACATAATGACAAAGTATCACCACATAATGAAGAAGTATCATCACATAATGACAAAGTACCATCACATAATGACAAAGTACCATCACATAATGACAAAGTATCATCACATAATGAAGAAGTATCTTCACATAACGAAACACATCATCATAAGGCAGCTATGGCGTTCCATAGAACCAGGTATAACTGAATGAACAGACGCTAATCGCGCAAATACAACAGAAAACTAAAATGCTATAAATTGGCTCTGCGAACTCCAATAAAATCGAATGTAAACAAAGGATTGTCAGTTCGTTTTTTGTCTCGCCTGCGAGGCAGAGCGGGACATAGGTGTTACTTTACCGGCGGCGGCGGCGTTAACTTTTTGGAAAAGTTTTAAGAGCACCTCCATATCTTAAAAACTGGGTTGATGAAACTTGGTATGCATATGCCCCAGTAGTAGCTCAGCTTTGCATCCCCATCTTTTGATTTTGACCTTGATTTTCTGGTTGAGTGACTTTGACAATTTTCAATACATATAATAGCAATAAAAAAGTTTTGCGAGCACCTCCATATCTCAAGAACTGTAAGTCCTAGGTTGATGAAACTTAATATGCATATGCCCCAGTAGTAGCTTAGCACAGTTACATCCTTATCTTTTGACCTTGACCTCCTTTATTTTCCGGTTGAGTGACTTTGACAATTTTCAATACATATACATGTAATAGCAATGTTTTGCAAACACCTCCATGTCTCAAGTATTATTGGTCCTAAGTTGATGAAACTTGGTATGTATATGCCCTAGTAATAGCTTAGCACAGTTGCATCCCCAACTTTTAACCTTGATTTTCTGGTTGAGTGACTTCTATTATTTTTATTGCATATTAGCAATGTTTAAGTTCTATAAACATCTTTTGATCTCAGAAACTGAAAATCAAGGTTAATTCAACATATAGTGGAAGTAAGAAAGAATAATTGATTCTGATGGTGCCGGCAGGCGAGATATACTTTAGTGTTTTAACTCTTATTTATAAATATTGTTATTATCCGAGGCATTTTTTTTAAATTCTGTTGAAAGGAATGGGTTAGATGAGTCTACAAACATGAACAGTTATACCAAGTACATTAATAATTTTGACCCCTGAAAACAGAGAATTCGTAGGTGTAAAAAAGGCACCAAAGATATTTTGGTCTTTTCAGTTTCTCACGGGGATCATTGCCCTAAACGAATGACAGGTTATTGTATAAATGTCATAAAAGTTAACCGAAGAAATATCCTCTCAGAAACTAAACAAAGGATCGTTTCAAAACCAAACAGTATAAAAAGCAGTCATGAAAACCTATATACTTTTAAAATCGGCCTGAATCACCTGCAATAGCCATTATTTAGTTTCGTTTTACGGCCTCCCACAATTATTTTACGGCTGAAATTAACAATTTCTTTTCCAAATTTAAATATATACGTAATAAACAAGGCTAAAGGTAAGTAAAACATAAATATAATCGTGAGATGATATAACTTAATCTGGAATATAAAATACACGAGTGTGGGAGGATTCTAGTCACACAAAGGATAATAAATACACAATAAATACACAATAAATACACAATAAAATAAACAATAAACAATGGACGGAATTTAAAGTGTTTTAAACTTTCTAAGTTCAAAATGTTTATCCCTGATCAGAATCTTCGAAATTTCGTGGTATTCTTATGTCTGTAACCCATAAACCCATACATCAAACTCCGAAACCAGCAATGCATACTTCAGAAGTTTCCCGCCATTTTTACTTTCTGTACCGTGCGGAACGGTCTTGACCGCTTGTTCCGTCGCTTCTAGATTCTATGGGTGTGGGTCTAGGTTGGAGTCGGGGTCTGTTCATTCTTGGTCTATTTAGCAGACGAACATCGTCCAACAGGAGCTTTTCTTGAGTCTTTTGGATTTTTTCTTCATAAAGTTGATTTTTTCTTTCAAGTACTTTTGCTGGTCTTTCATTTAATTCCCTGGCTGCTTTAACTGAAAAGGAAAACAATATCATTTAAAGATTTGTCAAGTATAGTTTAAGTACTTTTCCACATAAGAATCAGGCAGGGGGTGGCACATTGATAATTTCCAATTTTAGATTTTGGGGTATAGATGCATTCATTTTATCATAAAAACAAACCCAATGGAGTTTTTACATTAAAAACCATAGTTGGTGTCTAGATATTTTTTTTTACTGGTTATATAGGGAAAAATTATGGCGGGAAATTTTCCCGTACTTTTCTCTGTCCAATGTAACTAAACATTGACTGGTAATAACTCTTAAACCCAAGACTGACTGAAAAATTAGTGGTCAAAACAAAGTTTACTAGTGTTGCTTCACCAAATTCTATTGACAATTTTTTGTGTATTTGTTATCGATGTACCGCCCTATTTATGGTATCTGCCTGATTCATAGAAAAAGTAGTACTTAAGGGAGTACGAGCCTCAGAAATTGAAGATTTTCGGGATTCTCGGCTTTTATCCATTCAAATGCATTAAAAATTTTCCAACATGGTTTCCTAATATTTGTTCATTACTAATTAGAGAAGGTCCTAATAAACTCCTTTTGAAATTTTCTACCAATTCTAATTATAATTTCTATGTTAAAACAGAAAAAGAATTTTCAATGTATTTCCTATGAAAAACCCAGAGAAGAATTTTTCCCGCCATATTTTTCGGTGCTTATATCTTAAAAACGGCTCCATGGTTTTGAAAACTTTTTTCATAAAGTCTAGCTATTTTGAGCTATTCTTTCCAAATTTTCTATTTTAAATAACTTTTAATTACAAAAAATCCCAGGCTCGTACTCCCTTAAGGATGGTCACTCTTTTAGTCAGATTTCGGAACTCCTCTAGACTGTACCTTTAAATACTCAAGAAATTTTTGCACACTGACCCCTCCTTTTTATTGCATATTCTGATTTGATGGAGCTTAAAAACCAACTGTATAAAATCTCTTGAAATTCTTGATACAACTTCATAAAAATTTTTTTAAGTCCCAAAACATAAAAATGTATTAACTTTCTAACTAAACCTTATTTATCCATTTCAGATTTTGAATTTAGGAGGTTAATTACTAAATTAAGAATAAGTGATCATGTATTGTTAATTGAAAAGGGAAGGCATTTTAAAATACCCAGGGAAGAAAGACTTTGCCAAAAATGTAAATTATTAGATGATGAGATCCACTTTTTATTACACTGTAATATTAATTCAAACTTAAGAAAAGAATATTTTGAGTTTCTTTCTTTTAATAGCTTTTTTAAAGACCTAAACATCAGTGAAAAAATTATATACATATTAAACCCATCAACACCAACAGAGGTAAATAAATTAGGATCCTTTATTAAAAAGTCTATAGAACTGAGGACAGGG
The DNA here is from genome assembly GCA_963971305.1 of Arcuatula senhousia. Taxonomy (NCBI): domain Eukaryota; kingdom Metazoa; phylum Mollusca; class Bivalvia; order Mytilida; family Mytilidae; genus Arcuatula; species Arcuatula senhousia. The sequence continues at coordinate 6,426,148 of OZ020312.1, read as the reverse complement.
GAACCTTAAACATTTGCTTCATAATGTATATATATATTTTTTCAACTTGCTACATGTGTATTTGTATGTATGTCTGTTTATGTCTATGTTATACTGTCACAAACTGTATATATAGTTTATATGACAATAAAGATTGAATTGAAAAATTGAATTGTTAAAGTTTGGTAAAATCTAGAGGAGTCTGATTTCCCGCCAAATCCTTGACGTCATATATCTATGAAACGAGCACACGGATCTATTATTTTCTTTTTGTTATTTCATTAAGTAGAAAATTATCCATCATTTCAATCACAAATCTTAAAATCTTTGATATAAAAGATTTTAGGAGTGACCATCCTTAAATATTCGACTATTTACAATGGTTTCCTCTTGTATTTTTTCTCCCTCCAGTTTTACGCAACTCCTCTGAAACTACTGAACCGAATTCAACGAAAATTTGTGTAGTAGGAAGGGTACATTTTAGAGGGAAGTTTTTATCTTCAATTTTGTGGGAGTTATGGCCCTTTGAGCTTAGAAACTTGCCGAAAATCCACATTGATCATCCTCATCCTGTTAGCGCAACTCCTCTGAAACTACAGGACCAATTTAACGGAACTTGGTATGTAGGAAGGACACCATATGTACTAATTGTACATATTACCTGAAAATTTTAATCCTCAAACTTTTGTGGGAGTTACAGCAGTTTGAACTTAGAAAATTGCTGATATAGCGCAACTCCTGTGAATAAAAACTACTGAACTAGAAATGAAACTTGGCTATAGTAAGGGCATTATTTGTTTTATATACATACTACCTTGAATTTTGAAACTCATTTTTTGAGGGGCGGGGGTGTCACGGATATTTGAAATTATTTATTTTTTTTTGGTGGAAAACGGGGGAGGTGGGGGGGGGGTCTCATTTTTGAAGGAAAAAACAAACTTGAAGCTTGAAGATAAGATGTAGTACCCGGCGGATCCGACCTGAAGACCTTTTACTATATTTAGACCCACTCTTAGAGTTACTAAGATTAAAAGCCAGGGGTGGCTTGGCTCCTCTCCAATATTGATTCTTTTCGAGGGGCTTTCTACATATACAACATATTATTCGCTAAGAACCTACTGTACAACCCCCCTTCCAACCTTTTTCCATTGAGATGCATACCCTCCCCTTCTTTCTGAAATGGGTTTAGAGTATACATGACTTCTGTTAACTATTGTGATCCCTTAGTCGAAATAAAATTTTAGGCCGTTACGGGCTTACGTGTTCATTTGATTTTTTTCTTAGACGCCTTCTTGTCGCACGAAAAATCCGAAAAGCCTTGCAAGGCGTCCTAATTATTTGGACTAGTGATTCCCTTGCCCTATCCCCCCACCAAAAAAGAAAAAAAACACTGAATTATAAATGTTCAAAGGAGGAGAACAGTGAAAATCACAGAAAGGGCAACAAGAGTCAGCATGGTCAACTGCAAAAGGGCTAAGGGGTGTCATGGGTGGGTGTGCCTGCTTATTTATAAACAAAATATTGATTGTTTAACAGCTGAATTTGGGGTTGGTTGTACTAGTAAAAGCACCACATATACAGCAACAACACTGTCAAAGGAGGAAATAATCAGCAATCATAATTCTGTCATATCTTCCTTTGGCATTTCTGTTGACAAAAAGAACGATGACGTTCCATCCTTGTATTGGATTCCAAAGTTGAATAAAACTCCATACAAGCAACGATTTATTGCTGGGTCATCCAAATGTACATCTAAGCCTCTTTCAGTTTTGTTAACACCAATATTGACGGCAATGAAATCAAGCCTTCAAAAGTATTTCGATTGTTGTTACTCTAGAAATGGCGTCAAACAAATGTGGATTCTCAAAAATTCTAAAGAACTGATGGAAAATATCCATTCTAAGTCATTTTCATCATGTAATAGCATTAAAACTTTTGATTTCTCTACATTATATACTTCAATTCCACATTCACAATTAAAATCTCGTTTAGCACACCTGATTTAACGTAGCTTTATCAAAAAGAACGGAAAACGCAAGTCGGCAGTCGGTTATAAAAAGACTTACTTTGTCATCCAAGAGCCTTGCAAGAAAAACTTTACAGAAGATCAAACAATAGAAATGCTAAACTTTCTAATCGAAAACTTTGCACAGTTTGGTGGACGTGTTTTTCAGCAGACAATAGGTATCCCAATGGGCACAAATTGTGCACCATTACTTGCCGATTTGTTTCTTCATTCATATGAAGCGGACTTCTAGACAAAAAGGACCGCAAACTTGCTTTCGTTATATTGATGATGTCCTTTCACTAAACAATTGTCGATTTGGTGACTTTACGTCTCATATATCCGAAGGAACTTGAGATAAAGGGCACTATAGATTCTAGGAGGTCCGCTTCATATTTGGATCTATTTCTCGAAATTGACACACTAAGAAGGCTTTGTACAAAGCTCTATGACAAACATGATGACTTCAACATTCCAATAGTTAACTTTCCCTTTCTGTGTAGCAACATTCCGTCCGCCCCAGCATATGGAGTTTACGTATCACAATTGATTCGTTATTCCAGAGCATGTGGGCCTTGATAGAGCTACACGGCTGACAAGGAAATTGTAACACAGGGGTACGTTGCTCCCAGGTTGTTGTCATCACTCAAGAAATTTTACGGAAGACATCATGTGCTTGTAAACAAATACGGGATTTCTATCTCTCAGATGAGCACAGATGTTGGTTTGACATAGAGTTTTGTAATGTCATCCTTTCCAGATTTGACCAACACTAAATCGATCTTTGGCAACGTGACGGGTGTGCTATAGCAAGCAGGAACTGCTTACTCTTCCGGAGCACCCGAGTTCACTCTCGTTTCGACTTGAGTTCACGTCGCTGAATGCGGTTTTGTTGTTGTGTGTGTGTGTGTTTTATGTTGTTATGTGGTTTGTTTTGTTCTTCGTCTTTGCGGTTTTATTATACTGATTACCCCCTTGGTACACCTTTGCTTCTCCAGAAATAACGTATTCAGTGAGGGTTTATAAAGAGTGAGCATACCCCTTGATTGAATATTATCTTCTCGAAGTATATTGGCTATCATCATCTTTTCTTCTAAATCATCAGCAAGCTCTTTTAGATTTTCTGTTGAAGGTCTCTGATTTTTGTAGTGGCGCTGTAAAATTTTGGGAGGATCTTTGCTTTCCTTATCTGGTTCGAGATCAAAATAGTAATAAACTCCACCTTGTCCAATTTGCCCTTCTATAACTTTTGTACCCTCTATGGAATAGTTCTCCATTTTCTCTAGATCTTCTTTGATTTGGGCAAGATGAACCGAATTTTCTCTTTGTTTACGTTTTGAAGTGCGAGCACCCATTTTGATTTTGTGAACTACGTCATTTATTATGACGTCACAATGGTTATAAAAACGGTTTGGTTGTAAGCGGGGGCTCTCAAGGGCACCTGGACAAACAAATGCTCACGTTTTTGTCAGATAGGGATAATCTGGTGGATCTTGAGGCTTGTTTAGGGTATATTGGGATATGGGATATTCACACAATTTTTTCATGGGATACGGGATATTTGAGGCAAAACTTACTGGGATATGGGATATTTCAGTCCATTTTATTTACAGGGATATGGGATACTGGAAAAACACTTTTTGGGATATGGGATATTTGATGAAAAATTTACGGGGATATGGGATATTGGTACCCCCCCCCCCCCTAAACAAGCCCCGATCTTAGATTCTTGAGACTAAAATATCTCATTAAAATATTATCTCTCTTTTAATATATCAAATTCAATTTTTAGGTCACCCTTTAAAGCTGAATGTGACCATTTTTTTTTTATTTCTTTTTAGGATATATGGTCCATAGAAAGGTTAAAAAAGGTCATTTTCAAGCATTTGTGCTATAAAAAACTAGATAATGTGTCTATGAGCCACAGGATGGCCCTCCCGTTCTTGACCAAAGTCATTGATCCTCAATGTGAATTTACTGGGATATGGACCTTTACCAAGAAATTAATTAAAAGTGTTCATGTGTAAAATATAGGTCACTGTGACCTTATTTCTGGTGGGTGGTGCCATGTTACCTAGACTCATCAAGTAGTGAAATATTATTGACCTCTAACATGTAGTATTCAAGATATGGACCTGAACCAAGAACTTAACCAAAGTCATTCATGCGTAAAATATAGGTCACAGTGACCTAATTTCTAGTGGGTGGTGTCACCTTACCTAAGACACATCTAGTAGTGAAATATCATTGACCTCCAACATCTAGTATCCAAGTTATGGACCTTAACCAAGAACTTAACCGAAGTCATTCATGCATAAAATATAGGTCAAAGTGACCTAATTTTTATTGGGTGGTGTCATGTTACCCAAGACACATCTAGTGGTGAAATACCATTGACCATCAACATGTAGTATCTGAGATATGGACCTTAACCAAGAACTTAACCAAAGTCATTCATGCGTAAAATATAGGTCACAGTGACCTAATATCTAGTGGGTGGTGTCACCTTACCTAAGACACATCTAGTAGTGAAATATCATTGACCCCCAATATCTAGTATCCAAGTTATGGACCTTAACCAAGAACTTAACCGAAGTCGTTCATGCATAAAATATAGGTCACAGTGACCTAATTTCTAGTGGGTGGTGTAGCCCTACCCAAGACCCATCTGGTGGTGAAATATCATTGACCCACAACATCTAGTATCCGAGTAATGGACCTTAACCAAGAACTTAACCAAAGTGTTACGGACGGACGTACGGACGTACGGACGGACGGACGGACGGACAAGGGTAAAACTATATGTCCGATCCACTTACGTGGTCGGGCCATAAAAAAAGGTACAGAAAGAGAAAAGCCATTACCCATCAAGCTTCACAAAAGTATCAATAGAGTCGAGGTTGTCAGGTGACTGCCCAGATACCACATGTTGGAAAAAAGTAATGTCCACCGTTATTAATATTTTGGTGTGGCTGGCCAACTTTCGAATTCGTTTTAAAGATCGATTGGTGCTAGACTTGCAGAAGTACGTGCCGTGAGAAAGTAAAAGTATGTACAAAAACTGTAGTGCAGATATCTACTGCACATATAGTCTACAGATATATAAAAACAGGTTTATTTTCAATAAGTGTTCGTAAAACATTAAATGAAAATAACAATAAACAGTTTATGATTTCTTATCAGATTTATTGCATAAACATTTAACCACTGGGCCATAAAACGGAGAAAAAAGTTTGAAATATGGTCCACATAAGCAATAATTTTACAATATAATCAAATCCCGTTTATGAAAGAAAATTTTTGGTGAAAATAAACTGTTATAAAGGATCATTAAACAAGTCTTATTTGAAAGTAATACATCAATGTCCTGTTAAAAAGTCCTGAATTTAGATGCAAGACACGTCGGTGAAGCCGGGATAATTGTGTTGAATTTGGCAAATCGTGATATTTTCATAACTTGGAATGATATAGTCATACAGTACAGTCATTGATTGCTTGGTTTTTGATAGCATGAGTGTACACAAAATCATTCTGTTAGCAGTAATCTGTTTGCTGGTTCCTTGCTTCTGTCCTTCACTAGTTTTGGTGAACCATGAATAGTGATTGAGGCAACAATTGTAAGCGGTAAAAAAAGTATTTAACAAATAAGGATAATGGTTGCACCCGGTTTTCTCGTCAGTTTGTCATTTTATTTGTTCTGCATTTTTGCCATTTTCATTTGCCATTTGCTTCAGAATACTGAGTAATACAACTAAACAGAGCCCAAGTTTTTGTGTTGTTATTATTTGATTCGAAAAAATAAAAAAATAATAGTCTAAAGTATTATTTGCATCACAAAATTATGAGAAGAAAAAAAGAAAAATGCAGAAGGTTGTCAGAAAAAAAGGTAAAAACTTTGTAAAAAAGAATCAAACAATTAACGTTCGTAAAAGGAAACATTATCTAAGGAAACACTTAAAAAACATTTTAAAAGAGCAACATACAAGAGCAAAACATGTAATTGTAATTACAAAAAAAAAATAAAAAACTGGAAAATTTTGATAAAATCTTATAGAACCAGCAACAAGAAAAGTATATATATTGAAGACAAATCCTAAAGTGCTTGAAAATTCCTTTGTGGAAAGATTCTCCCAGTATTAACACCTTATCGCCCGACTGTTTTGTTATTCTCCGATTTTACTGTACCAGTTGCATCGTTTTCGATCCAGTCTGCTTCTCGACGGTTTAGTAAGAGTTTTCTGGTTTTCTTTAGACCCTAGTTTATTGAAGACAAATTATATAGTAACTGTCAAAATAATGTAATAGCGAGCATCGCAGATGCGAGCCCTACGGCATTGTGCATGTTTTGAGATGTGCCAGAAATATACTGACGATGAAACCGGAATAGGTTTACTTTTACGGAGTGAATAAAATAAAAGGCACGGAGCAAGTAAAACAACCAACCCTCTGGGAATATAAAAAATACATCATAATCTGTTATGCAAAAATATAAAAATTTAAATTCAAAAACAGTGATAAAACCCTCATTCATCCACTTGTTTATTTTTACACACAGATTTTTATTTAAACACCATTCGGTCTTTTCCGCTGAAAAACGATTTTCCGGAAATTACCGAGCTAGCTTTTGGCAACATCGTCCCATTGACTAGTCAAACCAAATGCATGATACTGACCAAGCTTTGTTAAATTCTAAGCAAGATATAATAAGATAAAGAAATACATAAATTTACTGAATAAAACCTACTCATAATAATAAATAAAAGGTTCTTACCTGAAAATGAAAGAAGAGTCCCATCCTGTGGGGTTTCACTCACTTTCCTCAGTCCCGCATGATATTTTTACTTTACCGTTTTTCCGCCAGGTTTCTTAATGTACATTCTGTTACCAATGCCTCAAATAAAACACTGATACTCAGAAAATCTCACAAAACCTGACAGAATCTGAATGTTGTTTTGGTCTGCTGAAGAAGCGCAAAATACTCTGACAAGGAAATGACGTCACGTAATCCATAAAATGGATAATTTCGTCCCACTTAATGTCGTCCCAGAATGTTACAGGATTTATAATTTGCACAAATAATTGAATCTTTAATAAGTAGTTATTGATCCCAGATATTTTAACAACAACTTTCTCAAGTGCATATGATTTGGGTTGGGTGGTGTTAGACTTTGCTACTATTTAATTCCTTTTTTAAAAGTTCCCTCTTTCCGTTAAACTTAGCCGGTCGAGCACATGGATTTATTTTCAAAAGGTTTATAGATTTTCGATGCTCGCTAAAAAGGCAGGGCCTTAATCATATTAATTTCTGGTTATGTCTTGCCAAATAGCACGATTTTTTAGTTTTTACTTTTTTAAGCGAAGTGTTTCTGGGCAAATTTATCTGAATACAAAATACTAAACAGGTATAAAACAGTAAATATGGTAAGGCTGTATAATTACGTATATCTCAAGGAGTAATCTCTCACGAGTAACATTGGAATCAAAACATTGGAAGGTCGAAAACCAAAACGTATTGAACGAAAAGTACTCAAACCCTTCGAACAGGGAAACCAAATCTAGTACGTATCGAAGATATCGACAATGAGCAAGACAAGGAAAAACAGTTGTTTTCAAAGAATTGTAATTTAGAAATCAGAAATTCTAATAAAAAAAATAGTGAAAAGAATAAACAGAAACTATAAGGAATCAACAATAGATCTGGCAGGAATCTATAATTCTTCATTTGTTAACATGCTAAATTAAGGTATATCATTCATCGTTTTGTGGCACTGTGACAAGTTTTTCCGTTAAAAGGCATTGTGATGCCAATGTCATCATTGAACACTCTCTATTTTCTTTTTAGAGCTTCTTGCAGCTGACATTACAACGCTATTGTGTCAGAGTATTTTTTATTTGCAACAATTCAGAAAAATCTCATTTGCTTTCACATGTTTCAGTTCGTTTTAAGTGCCATCTTAATTTAAACGTTGAAAATAAACCTGTTCCCAGCCTATTAACCTCTAAGGACAATGTTCCCGAACTCATTTAGGTGACACGACCTTATGTTTGACGGTTTATATTAAACCCCCGTACGAGTACCTCCTTCAAAACCAGCCCACTTGCTTTGTAGGACATATAAAACGGATTAATTTTCTTCCATTTTGGTGACGACAGCCATTGTACTGCTTTTCCGGGTCGTAAAACGAAGACGAGATTAAAAACTACTGGATGATGACAACAATGGCGTTTTACCTGTCTCTCAATGGCGGAGACATCAACCTTTATGAAGCCAACTTAACCCCTTACTCTTAACAAATGGAGTGACTAGAACTTTGATGGACATTAAGGGATAATAACAAAAATGTCTTTTAAAAGAAAATTTATGCCTAATCTGTGTCGTTAATTGTGTCAAAGGAAAACTATAAGAAAGCAGAAGTTAATGTGAATCGGAAGATTCTACACCATAGTGTAGATGTATGCGCACCTGCATTATTAAGTGAAGTACTTCATTCGAAACTCTTGCAGTGTTTTTTAAGGATTTGTAACATTGGACAATGTGATGTTTCAAATGGCTGAAATGACGGGAGTTATGCCAACACTGGAATTTCCAGACAGTGTTGAAACGGAGCATCCGCATCATGGACAGGACGATGCTACGTTGAATCTGCTTAGTTTTGTTGACATGGCTTCGAGTAATATCAAATTAGCTTTAGATAAACCTGCGAAATCAAAGCGAAAAGTCAATCATCGGAAATATCTTCAGAAACAGCTGAAGCGGTGTTCAGGCAATGATGCCGTCTGTGATACCAAAACCAGCGGATACCACTGTCCGGCAAATAAGGTACAGAGGAAAGAAAACTCTCAAATAGGGCTTCAAATCAAATCTCTTCAAGCATTATTCGATCCGAGAACTCTCCATGAAAAGTGTTGTGCAGATCCTAATTCTAAGCCGTGTAATGGATCATCAAAAGTGCCATTACGTAAAAGGAATTTGCCGCCATCTTTTTTTACTGAACCAACAAATATTGATGGAAGCAAATATTGCAACAACTTGAACGTTTTCATGCCAACCAGTGGACCAGACTTTTCATCCATTCAGTTACCGTCAGATACTTTGGAATCTATTCTTGGACCAAACGACCTTCAGGATTTACTCTCGGGGCCATGGAATGAGACATTGCGAGATAATTCCACAACGCCAGGATGTGAAAGTAGTGTTGGGAACTGCAGTCCGCAATCATTTTCAGACTCTTCTGAAAGCATTAGTAGTACGTCACCTGGCTTACCAAATCAAAATATGAACTGGATGCAACAGTTCCCAGTTCAAACCAATGACATGGTCGGTCAAGCGTTTGTTGCAGACTGTTTTGACAATTTTCAGACATCGTTTGCAGCCGACACAAACGATCAATTGTTTCCCGGCAACATTTCTTTTGGAACGAATTGTTTTGAAACAAATTTGAATGAAATTCCCTTGCCAGCATTTCCACAAGCTTTTTCAAATGCTACGATCCAAGATTTTAATACTCAGTGCCCCTGGAGTGAACCTCAACCTGGACAACCGTGTTATACGTATTTGTAAAGCTAAATTAGACACAACTCTTTTGATAATGAATTTTCCGTCCAATATATAATTGTCAAAAATGGAGTATTATTTTTCAAAAAAAATATTCAGCATTACAGATCTGTAGAGATCTTTAAAAAACCAAAGAGTTTGTATATCTTTTTTACCTTATTTTATATGAAATATATATATATTAATAAATTGTATAAAAATGTTATATGAATACATTGCATATTTTTATAAATCAAATTTATTCAATACAATGATTTAGAATTGAAAATGTCTACTTAAGGATAATATTTGCTTCGGTCTTACAATTCAATTGAAAAAAAAAAACAACAAAAGGAGATTTTCATTCGAATTGTTTATATGATCATTTTATATATTTCGATGAAGTTTTTAAAAATATTTTCAAAAACCATTCTTCCTACTCCAAACATCTTGGTCTTGCAATTGGGCTCCCAAATTTGCCTATTACTGTTTTATCGTTATATAAAGCTTTCTATTTATTTTCGTATTGTCTTTGCATTTTCAAAGTTTTGGACAGATCGAGCGTCTCTGATGAGTCATATAAAGCGGGCACCGGGCGTAGCAAATTTATTGCTGGAATGTTTATTTAAATATTTTTCATTTTATCAATTTTGTATTGAACTCTTGATTGTTTTCTATAAAGCTAACTATACAGATGTTTTTAATGTACACTCATTCATCATTAGTTTAACAATATTATTTATTTATCCTGGATTGTGAAACAACTTAATGTTAATGTGAATCCCTCTCCAGCTAGCAGTTTGCGAGTGTGGCCTTTGTAGCGGCCCCATTGAGCCTACTCTTATCGAACTCCACAAAGGGGTCGTTAAACGTCCATGAGGTTTTGATCTCGACATACACGGGACAGTCTGTTTTCGTCCCACTCATTCATCATTATCTATAGGTTCCAAAGAAAATCATACATCGATTCCAGAAAGTTATTAAGAAGTACTAAAAACTTCCCACGTACGTGCCTATAAATCTGTTTTAGGAATTGGAAACCCAATTCCATAGTTTTGGATTTTTTACTGTAATTTTCATATTCTTGGTCATATTCAGAGTTCACATTGGCCTTACAGTATTTGACTTTAGAGCTTCTGATGAGAAATGCATCGGACGCAATTTTAGATTTTTGATATCCTATGAACAGATTGCTAAAGTTGATTCAGTGAAATGGTTTATAGATTCTCTCAAATGATGCAAACTGTTAGATTTCGTGGCAATATACATGATTCTTTTTTTACCCAACGTTCTAAGGTTTAAACTAGAGATTTAGTAGACAAAAAGTACCAAACATTTATTTATTCTGATTGGTAACCCTGAACTTCAATTTAGTAGCAATAATAAAGTATTTGCAGGGGCGGATCCAGAAATTTTCGAAAGGGGCGGTTCCACATACTGGGTTCTGTGGGTCAAAAGGGGGGGGGGGTTGGTTCCAGACCAATTTTGCTGAAAATCTACACAAAAATTTAAAAATTTCGGAGGAAAGGGGGGATCCGTCCCCGGAACCCCACCTGGATCCGCCACTAATTTGCATTGTCCTTTTAAAACTGGATTTGCAGGGACGGATCCAGAGGTCGTGAAAGGGGGCGTAATTGCTAAAAATGTCAGATTTTGATGAAAATTTGAAGTTGCTTGAAAAAAAATTGAAAATTCTTGATAAAGAGGGGCGTATATCCCCTTCCCCTGAATCGCCACTGATTTGATCTACAATGAAGAGTTTGTTGGCATCGTGACGGATATGTTACAGCAAGCGGGAACTTTTTAATCTTCCGGAGCACTTCGTTTCGTTTTGAGTTGACGTTGCTGCATGACTTCGGAATATGGTACTGTTTGTATGTTTTCGTATTGTTTTCAATACTTATTTCTATGGTCTTGGACTTTTCGTTCTTACGTATTTGGTATTATACTGCGAAGTGCGCTCATGTTATATAACAAATTGGACTAATACACGGTGAAGATTATAGGAAGAAAAACTGTCCCTTCAATTTCGCCATTCCTCCTAAAATTTTGTAATTTTCTTGTAGATTTTCAAAAAAAAAAAACTATGCCCCCTCCCTTTGTCAACAGGGGACTAAAATGCTCCCTTTTTCTATCCGCCCTTGCATATTAATTCGGGTATATAAAAACAATTTTGCATACTTTCTTTTTACATAGATTTTAATTCAAAGTTTATATTAACAAACTTTAAATTTATCGATTGAGAATTAATTTTTAGATACTATTTATTTTCAGTGAGTGTCAGTGCGTAATTGTCAGATATTTATTTTTATGAAAAATATTATAAAGAAATTTTTATTGTTACCCAATTATATTCCTTATTTTCAATTACTTTAGATATTAATTCTTTATTTATGCCAGGAACCGTATTCATTGGTCTCTGTTTATGCCATGAAAATGCCAACTTTATAAGATAATCGGGGATCAAATGTTTTTGAAACACCGCGTGGATTTAAAAGTGATAGATTTAAGAACAATATTTTTTTTTAAAAGAAGCGGATTTTAACATAAAACTACATTTTGTCGTCGATTTGAATTTTCGGTGCTGTTTTTATATTTTTGATACCTTTTTCAATGTGTACCCAAAGTTTTCATTTTAAATGGGCAATTTATCAAATTATATTGAAAATACTGAAAAATTAGCATAATCCGTCTTAAATCTTTTTTGAAATGAATACTATTTATTCAAGCAGAAAACTACCAAACAATAAAATCTACCCAGTTTATGAAACACCATAAAATTTATCAACCTCAATTGTGTCTCGTTGAATATTGAGCCTTTCATTGTCAGCCAAATGCTAAAAATTTTATAATCGTGATAAATTTAACATTATAATAAAGGATTAAGAATATAAAATTTATACTTTTAAAATATTTTTCTGTTTTGTTGCTTTTTTCGGAAAACAAGGTTTCACGGAAAAACAAAATGGCTCATAAACTTTTTCTGATTTCTTTTTATTGCACCCTGTTTGAAACTCAGTTTTTGCCAATGGTCCTTCTTTTCAAATTCTAGTTTTCTTTAACTCTTTCTCTGTATTTGCAAATATACCCCTACGGGTCAAAACAGACACAAACCATCCTGGTACCCTTTCGCAAAAGCGCCTCTGATGACGAAATATTGGTTTTATAAAATTTTGAATTTATTAATTAAAACTTTTACTATAACAAAATAGTAAAAGTTTGAATTTCAAAATTTTGATAAAACATATAGATGAAACGCGCAACATACACTGACTGGCTCTTTAATTGTTCTACCGTATAAGGTTTTTTTTTTGGTTTTTTTTGCGGATATCTAAATTTCGGTTTTTTTCGCGGGTATCTAATTTTCGCTTCTTCTTTTTTTTCGCGAAAATATATATAAACCCGCGAAAAAAATCTGGTAAATAGTATATGCAGAGTATATACTCGCATAAAAGTAATTGTTAACATTGAATTCCGCGAAAAAAATCTTTCATTTTTTTAAAGAAATCCGCGAAATCTAGCTCCCGCGAAAAAAACTTCAACTCGTAAGGTAATTTCATCAATCAGACGTGCCTGTAGTTTAGAAGCCTCTGTGGTGACTTTTAACTCATGGCACGCACACCACCGCCAAAGTGAGCTGCTCCGATTACAGATGAGCTGGAGACAAGAACCGTCTCTCACCACTTGGAGGTTCTGGTCAGAATTCGAGAGGGTTTTAATCTCATTCGTTTTATTGCATAAGAAAACGATATCCTAATTGTCGAAAAACCTAATTCAAATCGTAATGAAATTGTATACACTTATATAATTTCAAGTTCACCAAACAACCGAAAAACAAATTTTCATAAAACCTTTCAAGAAAAAAAAATAGAGCACACCCGGTCCTTCCCCCAAATAATGCTATTATTATTTAAAATTTCACAATTCTACATCAATAATTGGTATGACACAAAAAAATCTTCGTGTAAAATATACTTAATTTAATAGAGCAAAGGAATGCAAAAAGTACATTCGAATTTCTTAAAGTTTTGACAATCAACAGCTGGAAAAAAACTAAATGCTTTGAAATTGCAAATTGCGTTAGAATCTTTTATACAGGTGTTTAATTCACCACCGAAGAGTAACCGCTAAAAGTCAAAATCTGAATGGGATGTACCCCGTTGAGTGTAATTTGGGTTCTAAACAATTTATTACTGTCACAAATGACACTAAATACTAGAAAAATTAAATATCTCTATTCATGTTATTGCATACTTATTCACGCTCAGTTGAGCCTCGAATTGATATGCGGAATGAAATTAACGACAACTCCGGACCCATCCGTTCCGAGCAATGCACTTAAAATTTGCAGTAAAGGGGTGTCTGTTTAGTAGTTCATCGACGAAGGATGGAAATTTATTTCAAATTTATAACCGATGTGTCTAAAAAGACAAAGAACTTTTTCTGAATGACGAACGTCAGTAAAACCCAGGGTGTCTAAGGCAAACTCTATTCTTCTCAAGAGTTACTGCATTTTCTTTTTCTTTAATGCACTAGACCCACTCAAGAGTATCCTGTTTTCGTAGTCGAAAAGTTCAAATACATTTTAGCCTTTGTGTTGTCATTTTAATCCCTAATTTACGATGCATCACGAAGAAAAATATACATGAAAAGTCATTCGGTTTTTTTTTTTTAAATCGTTAACTTTTAACATATAACTTAAGTTTTCCATAAAATCGGTCAAAAACTGAAAGAACCTTAGTAGTTTTAATATGTATTGTCTTTTTTCCGTTTCTTTTCATTTCTATTTTTCAGTTCTCATTGCAAAACCAAAATTGTTTAACAGTTTTTATGTAAGCAACATTTCTCAAAGCATGGTGTGCAAGAGTTTTTTGGCAACATAAAAGACCATAATAGTCTTTTTTTTCAATTTCTACCGAGACGCGATAAAAAGATTTTTTTAAAATGCTCTTAATATCAATATGTTTTATATATCTGGTATATGGATGATTATTTCTCAATGTATAAAGCACTTCAAAGATCTAGTGTAAGTGGAAAAAATGTTGATATACTATCATTTTCTGATAAGCCTGCTTTTGAAAAAGTACACAATAAATTTTGTAAAAGTGTTTTGGGTGTAAGAAAAACAGCATGTAATATTGCTGCAAAATCTGAACTTGGTAGATTACCACTAGATTCTTTTATTAAAACACAAGTTATTCGCTACTTTTCTAGACTAAACTGTACAGATATAAACCCTCTTGTTAAAGAAGCACTTTATTTAAATAAAAATCTCCACACAGATGGTGTGTATACTTGGTATAGCTTTGCTAGATCTGTTATGACGGAATTTGAAATAGATTATGAAAATTTTGAGAATGACAATAAAAGTTTTAAGGAAATTAATAAGTTACACATAAAAAGAGAAAACAAAAAAACTATTAAAGAGAAATATGATGAACTTATAATAAACAAAATATCTAGCTTTGATGCTTCCTCGAAATTATACCTTTACAGCAAGTTAAAGTCTGATGTTAATGTTTCAGATTACTTAAACCTTCCAAACTTTAATAGTAGAAAAATACTTACCAAACTACGTATTAGTGACCATAATCTAGAGATCGAACTTGGTAGATACAAGAATATACCAAGAGAACAAAGATTTTGTAAATCATGCAAAATAATTGATGATGAAGCTCATTTCTTCTTTCATTGTCAACTTAATAATAATATAAGAAAAACATTTATTGACTCAATACAAAAACAATATGCTAATTTTAACCAGCTTGAAACCATTGATAAATTGATTTTTGTACTTAACCCAAATATGGATGTTTTGCCCACGGTTGTTGATTTTATAAAGCAATCATTTGAGTTGCGACAATGAGATCCACATTGGTCAAAGTCATACATATTTGTAAATACTATATAATGTCTTTGTATGTAGAGTTACATGTTCATTGTTTATTGTATGTTTTTACACGTATATTTGTATTTGCTTAACCTCTTTGAGGTTTTTATCATGCAATAAAGTCACTGTATATATAATTGTTTACTTATACTGGGTTCATATATAACATAGTGCCATTAACCTGCCCGTCCGCCCAAGGACCAGTCTTCGATTTCTCTGGTATTTTTTGCATATCCACTTTGCTTGGAAATCATTTGAGTTTGGACGTTCCCGTTATTTAACAAAAACAAACAAACAAACAAACAAAAACAGGAAAATTTGGTTAGAAACTTGTCGTGGTGTAAATTTTCATTAATATTAAATTTCTATTTTTGCATCTTTTCATGTCATGTTTAGTATCAAAATATTTAATTTTTCATATAGAGCTTTGATTTAATATTTTTGTCGTAGTGACTTTTTGCCCTGGCGTATGTCTTTCGGCCTCTGGCGTAAAACAGAGAAAATAAACTAAATTAAAACGATGTTTATTGTTGAACCAGCAATTTTCAAATGTCGATTTTACACAAAAGTGTAGCAATCTCACTTATTAAAAATCCAAAAGTTATGAAATGAAATAATTAAATAAAACATTTTTAACGACTTTAATTAATGAAAACTTCATCGAATTTAGGGGCACGTTTAGAATTTGGAAGGGTTCCTATTGAAAATATTATTATGAAACAATCACTTTTATATTTGGCAAGATTATAAACTGATGATTTAAATCCATTATTAATAGAAGCATTTGATCTTTCAAAATCTCTTGATTCAGAAGGTGTTTATTCTTGGTATTCATATATTAACTAGAGGCTCCCAGGAGCATGAATCGCTCACCTGATCTCTTATGCCAAAGTTTGAATAAATTTCACAAACTTTCAAGTTTACAAAGTTGCAAAACAATCCTTTCAGTGGTTTCAGAGAAGATTTTTGGAAATCAGTTTAAATTAATAGAAAAAACAGTTAAAGGGCAATAACTACTGTAAGGACCTTTTGATGCTGAACAAAAAAATTTGCTTCCGATTTTCTTTATCTCTTATACTTTTTGAGTTTTAAGCCAAAAACAATGGTTTGACCCCCCTGTTCTATTTTTAGCAACGGCAGCCATGTTGGTTGGTTGACATGTATATAATTCATAAACTTGGTAGAGAACATCCTAAAGATCATGTATACCAAGTATCAATGCAATCCCTTCAGTGGTTTAAGAGAAGAAGATTTTTGAAAATCAGTGTAAATTAATGGAAAAAACAGTTAAAGGGGAATAACTCTTAAACGGCTGATCTGACAATTTAGACCCTGAACTCATTTTTGTAGATCTCAATAAGCTAAACAATTCTGCAATGCTAACTTTTACTCTAGCTCTAACCGTTTTCAAGATATTGTCCAAAAACTGCAAAAATGGTCAATTTTGATGATTAAAGGGCAATAACTCCTATAAGGAGTCGTTTCACAACCTTGACTCAATGAAGAGATTCGTAGAGCTTTTGATGTTGAACAAGGTAAGTTGCTTCGATTTTCTCTATCTTTTAAACTTTTTGAGTTATAAGCCAAAAACAATGGTCTGACCCCCCTATTCTATTTTTAGCAACGGCGGCCATGTTGGTTGGTCGACATGTATATAATTCACAAACTTGGTAGAGGACATCCTAAAGATCATGTATACCAAGTATCAATGCAATCCCTTCAGTGGTTTCAGAGAAGAAGATCTTTGAAGAAAAGTTAACGGACGGACGACGGACGACAGACGACGGACGACGGACGACGGACGGACGACGGACGCCGGACGACGGACGCTTAACGATGACAATAGCTCACATGACCCTTTGGGTCAGGTGAGCTAAAAATGCGTTTGCGGACCAAAATCTTCTGGACATAATATCCAACTGCAAATGTCTAATGCTGGCGTCACACTATCCCGATTTTGACCCCGATGGCAACACGATTATGGATATTTTCAAAATCGGGAGTGATCGTATTCAAATCGCGCTATTCGTGTTGCCATCTTTTACCATCGTAGCACCATCGGCTGAAATATTCCAACTTCGGGAGCAACTTCGTAATGCCTTCCTAATTTTTTAACATGTTAAAAAACTCCCGAAGGTTCGTGCGAAGGTCCTTGTTCGTGTTGTGTTCGTTAATCCATCCTTTCTATCGTAATGCCTTCGTGAAAGCATCTTCTGATTTCGTGTTGCCTTCTAAGTGTCGTCGGCTTAATTTATCTTACGATGGCGGCACGAATAAAACAAGAAGCTCTCCGAAGGTGGTGCGAAGGAAACACGCAAAGACCTCGCTTTGTATTCGTATATCCGTCGTGACTAATGTAATGGCATAGAGTAATGGCATGGAGATGGAAACACGGCATTGGTCAAAGCAGTACGATTTCTGAAGTAAAAAAAATATCAAACGTGTCAAAAGTGCCTTATAGGGACATTTATTGATTCATTTCAGTTAGGGGCGTGTTACAATAAAAAGAAAAGTTAGTACATGTATATAGCTCTGTTTTTTCCCCTCATAATTAAAATGCAGCAGTAGGAAGACTTACAGGACAGCAGCTTATGATACAAGTATCCTCATTAATTCTTTATTCATATTTTTTTTAGTTTCGAAAAATTGATAAAGGAAATTAAAAAAAAAATTGAAACAAGAATGATCAGTCTCAAAAGTACAAGAACAAAAGACAAAACAAAGCGAAGACAGTCTGGATCTAGAATCTTCTGACGCTTTTCTTTTCGTCCTGTTCTTTCCAGCCAGGCGCTTCCCTCTTTCGCGTCCTCGTCCACGCTTTTGTGGCACCTTTTAATACTTATATTTCAATATCAGAAATAGAGATTTAAACATTTTAAACTAACTTTAGTTTTTATCAGTCCCCTACCGACAAAAGCCGAAGGGGACTTTAGGTTTGCACTCCGTCTGCCCGTTTGTGTGTCTGTCCGGCCCGGCCGTCTCGCTGTCACAATAACTTTTTGCACTTTTTTTAAAACCTATATATAGATATTAAACTTGAAACTGATTTTTGGTATGTGAGTCTTACCATGATGAGTTAAAGATCAAGTTAACGCGTTGTTCCGGTCCGCAATTTTTTTACAGATAGAAGAAAATGAGATGTGGAATAAGTGTACGCGACACAACCTACATTATAAACGTATATTTTAAATATCCACAATGGAAAACAGCCAGCAGCCTTCAATGTGACCAGCGGTCGCTGCTCGCTGTTTTTCAATTGGCCCCTGGATTGAAAATAAAATACATATGATTCAAGCCCAATCCCAAAGTGCATTGAAAGACCCTCTTCTTGACAAAAAACAATTAACAAAAATTCGACTAAATACAAACATAAGCTTTGATAAAGATTCCTGGCTTAGGACAGGCACATTAAAATGTGGCGGGGTTAAACTAGTTTTTTGGCGCCAACCTTCCCCCTAATGATAATCAATAACAAAGCACAAACTAACACACAGTAAAAATCAAATCGATAGAAGTTCAATTCAACAAGAGAGTATCTGAGACAAAAGGACAACAGGTAATTAACGGAACGTAAAGATACTCTCTTGAGAACACTCGAAGTTACTGACAGCTAGCTAAGAAGCATCCATCGACTGATGTAAAAAAATCAAGTATGTCGATTTTAAATCCGACACAACACGTCAAACACTTGATTTGATGATGCATCATCACACAAAACCGACACACTTGACCGCTGTAATGCTCAAAAATGACATAAGTATAAAAAGGCAATTAACATTTTAAAGTAAGTATCAAATTATCAATATTTTATGATAAGAGTTAGGACCCTGTGAACTTTGGAATTTCACTGAAATATCAGTTTCCCACACTTTTTTCTAAACCCTTAATTATAGTTATTAAACTGCTTTTTGGTATGTACTGTATGCCAGTCCACCATTACGGAATACTGAGATCAAGTTTACATTCCGTTTCGGTCCGCAAATATTTACGGGACCTTTGGACTTAGATACCGGTATAGGACCAGTAACGAAGTTATGTATTATAAGGTGGACACGCTTTGTTCAAGAATCGTTTGCAACAGCTAAAATTGTTGAACTTTCTACATAGTTACAACATATTCTTCTTGTTTTCAGATTGCTTCGGTCAACTCACACGAACAAAACAAGATAAAGTAGCGTCAAATTTTTTGTTCTATCTATATCTTTACAGGCTCTACATATTAGCTTTAGATCAAATGTCTTATCTACTCTTACTGATCGACATCAGGGGTTTGCTTGGAGAGCCATCGTTTTAACTTGTTATCCATAAATACTAATTAGAGGCTGCAAAGGACAATTTATATAGACTAAATAATAATCTTATTGCAAATCGCGTTATTATATTCATACTTCGTATATCCATCGTGATGCTTCGTAGACCCATCGTATGCTAAACACGACGTCGTACAGCCGTCGTATAAATTCGTGTCTCCTTCGGATCTAATTCTCGACTAATCTTGATAACATCGTAACAACTTCGTAATCGGTTCGCAGCTATTCGTATGTGCTACTTTTCCGATCGCTTAGCCATCGCGTCATGTCAATCTTATAGTGATGTATGTCAATATTTTTAAAATGTTGGTAAATTGGGTTTAAAGTTGGTAGTCCTAAATCTTTTGTAAATTGTCTCAGAAATAAGTAGTTTTGAATTTATTGAATGTGTAGTTCTTAAACTTGTTGAAAACAACAATTTGTTTTTAGCAGACAACCAAAATTACATAGAATTAGACCCCCCTTTTTTGGAGATAGAACATTGTTAAGAAACAAAGTGGATTTTTTCAAAATCTTGTTAATATTGTCAATGGAGATAGACCATAAATATATAATATCTTTAATATTCGTATTATGACACACCAAAATGTGCTGAAAATCACTGAAAATAAAATCATTTTAAAAGATAGAAACAAATAAGCCTAGAATTTCAAAGATATCTGGCAAAAAAACTTTGAAAGACCAAATAATAAGTCAAAAATTTGGATATACATCAGTCTAATATTGAAACTTTCTTAAACTTTCGGTTTTGGGCTATAAATAAACCCAATGTTAATCCAATGGAACATATGGAGATAGAACAGTCTAGTTCTGAAGAAAACTGTCAAAACTTAAAATATATCAATTTTTATCACTGGTATATCTGTATGAGGGTACAAGGAAGTAAAAAAAATAATTATCTCAATTTTTTTAAAAACTGGAGATATAACACTATAAGATTGACATGACGATAAATTCGGTTCTAATCGTATACCCTTTGGTTTTGATTTTGATTTTTAGCAAGTTCGGGGTAACTTCGCACGAAGTTGAAATTTTCACATTCGAGTGTCCATCGTATGTCAAAATCGGGACAGTGTGACGCCAGCATAAAAGATGTTAAAAAAATAAAATTAACCATTAAAGATAAGTCCTTTGACTATTATCATAACCTTTATATAAATAAGATAGAGAAAATAGATATAAACAGCAAACACTTCTTGTATAAGAATTTAAAACCCTTAACAGAACCTAAATTTTATTTTTCATATAATGATTTTTCAAGTAGGAATATTTTTACAAAACTTCGTATAAGTGACCATAATTTGGAAATTGAGAGAGGTCGCTATTTCAAAATAAATAGAGATGAAAGATTATGCAAATTTTGCAAAGTAGTAGAAGATTTTATAATGCTCGAAAAATGAGAATATCAGACAAGCTCTCTTTGGAGATATTAAAAAAGACTGTAACAATTTCTCTGACCTGATCAAAAGATTAATTATCTATTGAATCCTAAAACCTTTAGGCATGTTAAAATTTTTGGCTTCTTTTTAAAACGATCATATGAACTGAGGACAGAAGACTTTTGATAACATGCCTACTTCCAATGAACATAATGTCTACTTGCACTCAATGGTATGTTTATTTTTATACAATTATAATGTTGAATTGTTCAGTACAATTTTTTGTATTTTGTATTTTGATCATGCTATATTTGTGCTTGTATATATGTTACTGCAGCCCTACTTTTTAGGGTTTATAGTTTGAAATAAAGCATTTATTAATTTTCATCATCAACCACAGGCGTTTGGGTCCAGGATTTTATTTTATTATAAATAACGTGTATATAAAAATTTTCATCTCGTCTATATACTATGTGGAAATAGTATATAGACGAGATGAAAAGTTTTATATACACGTTATTTATAATAAGATAAAATCCTGGACCCAAACGCCTGTGGTAAAAGGTTGAAGAAGTCTTCAAGAGTTTTGGAATGTAGGAGAATGTGAATAGACGCCAATATGTAGGCTCCGGGTTCACGCCACTCCGTGAGCAGTTACATTGGCCGTTTTCAGTTGACCTACTCGAGTTAACCCTAGTAGAGTAAATTTCTATTAATAGCTCGGTAGGGTCATGCGCACTCGATTTGTCAACTGAACAAGTTATTCTAATATCGGGTTTACTCGTGTATTATTTGTCAATAGAACAGGGAACTCTAGCATATAGTTGACCATAGCGACAATAAAATAACAATAAAACTTCAAGAATTTAAAAAAAATAATAAAATCATTATTTTCTAAAGTAATTAATGTAAATTTAACACTAGATAAGTATTATTTTTAAAATCCAATCACATTGTCGCAGGTAAACTCTACTCATGCCGACCCTGCTTTGGCCAGAGTTAAGCTCGAGTAGGTGTTAAAGGTCATCGGGGTTTACCCGAGTACGAACTCTAGTCGTTTATTTGTTACTCGGGTTAACTCGAGTTAACTAGAGTAGGTCAACTGAAAACAGCCATTTATGTAAATATGTTTACTGTGTTTAATATGTTTGTTGGACTTTATCACTACAATAAATATGTGAACGTTCATGTATTCAGGACTTTCATCTCAACAGTCTAGAACTTTCATTTCAACAGTTAAGAGCTTTCATTTCTACAGTTGCCAGTTTATGTATCCAGAATCTTATTTCTTCAGTTTTTCAATTTGGACATTCATATACATACATGTACATGCAGTTTTCCACAAGTTTTGAAGTTTACAATTCGTAGTTTCATAAAACGAACAACTTTACAACAAAATTTTCAAATACACCAAAAACCAACTACAATAAACTGTATGGAACAAGTGGTCCCAGAAGATTTTTTTTAATTACACGCCCTCCCGTTTGAAAATTTTTGGATCCGCCACAATAAAGGTTTAATTAACACTTCCTAGAATCTTCATGGCTTTCGTTTTGAGTGGGGAGCAGGGAATGGTTGATGATGCTCCTGGTTCATGCATGGTCTTCTGTGGGTATGAGAATACTATCGTCAGGTGATAAATCGGTGCATTTCTATTGATCAAAAGTAAATAAATCAATTCAATTTAACCTTTTAATGCGACACCTGCTTGTGCGCAGAGGGTGGACGTTTGTTAATAAATAAAGCAGTCTTTATGCATCTTACTTTTGTATTCTAAAGATCAAAAGGGCTAATATATATTTAATTATCTTTTTGATTTGGTGGAAAACCCGGCGCCGACCAGATCATTTGACGAGTCTTTAATGCACTTTTAAAAATGCTGCTGCACATTTTATACAAGTTCAATATATGGTATTTTATTTTTTACAGTATTTGAACCCTGTGTTTACCTGTGTACTCTTACTGGCACTTATAATTGGTTACAGCATGGACAGAATACCTCCATGTTCCCATTGGTTTAGAAATTCAGCACATTGATGTTGGGTGCATGTCTCGTTTATCAAAGAAGCAAAGAGGCACCAATAGGGCATTCTAGTGTCAAATGTCCAAAAGGGCGACGACAAAACCGGTAAACACGAACAAGAACGGCGCGAAGAAATACAAAACATAAAAAAACACAAAATAAACTGAACAGAAATCAACAACGCGAACTCAAGTCGTAACAAGGGTGAACTCAAAGACTGCATTATTACACTCTGACCAAAAGGTTGAGCCGGTCGAATGTCGATTTGCCATTACGAAGAAAGAAAAAAATCATACTGACATAGACCTGTATATTACATACAGGTCTATGATACTGAGTAATCTCTTTGGAACTCGAAACAAAATAATTAGTTTAAACTTTTAATATGTGTATGCTAGATAAGACGAGTCCCTCTCCAATTTAGGACTACTAAAAGACAAGATACATTTGGAAAGAAAGAACGCATTGGCAGAACCCACAATATATTGTAACCAAAAAATAATGTGTAACTATAAAGAGAGGTCATCAAACATATAAAGGAATCGGATCCATAATTTTTCGGAAAAAGGGGGTCAACATTATAATCCACTGTCACGGGACGAAAAGGGTTTGGTCCAGACCAATTTTGTCGGAATTCTACACGAAAATAACAATATTTTCTGAGGTCGAAAGGGGGTCTAACCCTCGGAACACTCCCCTTTCGGATTCACCACTGGATATGATATAATCGTTGCCCATCGCACCCTGTATTATACATGGACAAATATGCGATCTTTATGTGTTACGGTGCTAAATCCTAGTCATTAGTGACACAAAATTGTACAAAATTTATTGTGCATTCATTTTGTGTCCCGTATTAGGACCTTTCTGAACCTAATTTGTGAAGTTGTCAGCTGTAACAGATTATATTTGTTGATAAATAATTTGAAAATAAAGAATGGAAAACTGGAAAGGAACTATTGCACCAACTACTAGATTTGATACTAAAATTATGCAAACAAATTCTTTTTCTTGTTTAATTTTTTGTAAACTTGAACTGCTTTCATTTAATTTAATTTTGATTTAAACAATATATTATTTTAAGTGATGCTGTCATAATCTAAGGGCGGCCATGACTAATTTGAAAAAGTAAATAAAACCACAAAATCTCTAAGAAAGCACTCATTTTAGACTTATTTTTCCCACATTTGTAAGCTTGTTGAACACAATTGTATCATTATAATCATAAACGGAAAATGAATAAATATTTTCGGTTAACAATGAGAGGAAATCCACTTGGAACCATAGATTCCAAAAGAACTTGTCCATATATTATCCCAAAAACAAACGTTTGATGTCACGAATAACTTTAATCTCCCATAACTGGAGTGGATGAAAAGTTCTGATTTTTTATGCCGGCCTGTCCTGAAAAAATCATACCGTAATTATTATCTCAGGCCTGTCTAAGAAAATTTACACTATTATAAAATTTATCTAATTTGATGTTTTTATGGCCCTACCACGTATGTGGATCGGACATATAGTTTTACCCTTGTCCGTCCGTCCGTCCGTCCGTCCGTCCGTCCTTCCGTACGTCCGTCCGTAACACTTTGGTTAAGTTCTTGGTTAAGGTCCAATACTCGGATACTAGATGTTGGGGGTCAATGATATTTCACCACCAGATGGGTCTTGGATAGGGCTACACCACCCACTAGAAATTAGGTCACTGTGACCTATATTTTATGCATGAATGACTTCGGTTAAGTTCTTGGTTAAGGTCCATAACTCGGATACTAGATGTTGGGGGTTAATGATATTTCATTATTAGATGTGTCTTAGGTAAGGTGGCACCACCCACTAGAAATTAGGTCACTGTGACCTATATTTTACGCATGAATGACTTTGGTTGAGTTCTTGGTTAAGGTCCATTACTCTGATACTAGATGTTGGGGGTTAATGATATTTCACCAGTAGATGGGTCTTGGGTAACATGACACCACCTACTAGAAATTAGGTCACTGTGACCTATATTTTATGCATGAATGACTTCCGTTAAGTTCTTGGTTAAGGTCCATAACTCGGATACTAGATGTTGGGGGTTAATGATATTTCACCAGTAGATGTGTCTTGGGTAACATGACACCACCTACTAGAAATTAGGTCACTGTGACCTATATTTTATGCATGAACGACTTCGGTTAAGTTCTTGGTTAAGGTCCATAACTCGGATACTAGATGTTGGGGGTTAATGATATTTCACCAGTAGATGTGTCTTAGGTAAGGTGACACCACCCACTAGAAATTAGGTCACTGTGACCTATATTTTACGCATGAATGACTTTGGTTAAGTTCTTGGTTAAGGTCCATATCTCAGATACTACATGTGGATGATCAATGGTATTTCAACACTAGATTTGTCTTGGGTAACATGACACCACCCAATAAAAATTATGTCACTGTGATCTCTATTTTATGCATGAGCAACTTCGGTTAAGTTCTTGGTTAAGGTCCATATCTTGAATACTACATGGTAGGGGTCAATAATATTTCACTACTCGATGAGTCTTGGTAACATGGCACCACCCACCAGGTCACAGCGACCTATATTTTACACATTAACACTTTTGATCAATTTTTTGGTAAAGGTCCATATCCCAGGTAATACACATTGAGGGTCAATGATACTTCAAGAACGGGAGGGCCATCCTGTGGCTCATAGACACATTTTCTAGTTTTTTTATTTTTTTGTCTTTCAGACCTGAGATAATTAATAAAGTTTTAATTTTCTCAGTTCAGACAAAAGCCTTGATTTCAATTGATTATACCAGATGTATCAGATTGTTTTAATCATTTTGCACCCGTTAAGACCCTCGCTTCGTCTGCTAGCATTACGGCCTTCTTTGTTCACGTCAAGTCCGAACTTGATTTCACAAAGTCGCTCAAACGTTTTCTTTCCACCATCTTTTGTACAGCAATAAATAAGCGTCTGTCGACACTGATCTGCATAGCGCCCGGATGACAACAATTTTTTTTTTAAATCGTCGAATATTTTCCTTTTTTGATTTTGAATATCTCAATGATATAATTACAGCTTACAAAACTAAGGCATAAAAATGGCAGCTAGGGACTTGTCAAAAACTTTTGACGAGATGGAATCAGACGAATTGAGTTTAGAAACATCTGTCCCAACCGATTTAACTCTGTCCCCAGAAAGAGAAACTGATCGGTTTGCAGATGACAGAAAAGACCGTAGAACAACAATAACAAAACAACTCATTGAAAGAAAACAATTAATGCATGACATTCAGCTCCTTCGAATTGAAGTGTCCCAGAAAAATCTCACATTAGAAAGTGTAAAAGCAGAATCGCTGCAAAGAGTGGAGGAACTTGAAGAAAGGTTGAATGATGCACTACACCAGAAACAAATCCTTACTGCAAGATTAGAATCACAGTTGTCAATACAAGAACAAGAGGCTAAACGAAGACAGAATCTGATTAAAGAGGAACTTGACGAGGTTCGAAAGAAACAACAGAATCTTGAGGCGACAAATGACAGACTTCAAGAGAAAGCAGGCAATGTCAGGAGGAACTTAAGAGACCTTACCTTGTCAGAAGATAGATATTATGAGCTGAGAGGGCAAAATGAAGAGGATCTGTCCCTTAGAGATTATGTTGCGGTACAAATCTTCTTAATATTTGTGCAATTGCAACTTGAAGATGTAGAATAGATTTCTACATGTTATAACAAACAAACAAAACAAAATATTTTATTGTCAATCAAAGACGCCTGTTAAGGCAGAATAATTAACATTAATTTCATACATTGATTACATAATAAAATAAGTGGACAAACAATGATATTATGTACATGAAAATGTGAATTCAAACCGACAAAATTTTGTTTATTTATCTAACAAGCACAGGATACAGGACTTCCAAAAATTTATTATTGTTATTATTTATTAAAATATATATATATTTTTTAGTTTATGCTATTGAACATTCTTCAAATATAATAAAGTATCAAGAATTACTATCTGTACCGCCAAAGAGAATTTCTTGTCTTAAAGTATTCATTTTGCTTATTAGCAAATAAAGTTGATCAAGTACAAATTCGTCTTCTGCAGAAAGAAGCCATAAGAATTTGGCACCCGTATCAAGAGATTTTAAATGTTTTGTTATATGTAACTGAATCTTGTAATGACCTTTATCATGTGTATATTGACAGTCTAATATTAAACATAGATGTAGATAAAGAATATATTGAAGAAGTTTCAATTCAGATACAGAAGCTGAGAACATTTCAAATTACTGAAGTATTATGGATCATGAGGAAGTGGATAGAAAATAATGAGATGTGGAATAAGTGTATGCCACGCAGCCCACAATCAAGCGGCAATTAAAAAAACCACGATTGACATCATTACACCCCGGTCACCCCTAAGTTTCACAGAAATAAATAAACAGTAAAACACAATCCACTCTTATAATTTTGTATTTTATTTGTTTTAATATGATGAATTTCCATTTGTACTTATTTTTCAGATGAAGTTTTATGAAGCAGTAAGACCCGTACAGACAGAATGTGACGAGTTGAGACTCAGAACTACCTCATTAGAAGCTGAAGCTAGATCTGCTGCAAAACAGATTCATGAACTTCAAAGTGTAATAATAAATAATTAATCACAGTTTATCATATATATACTACACATGCTACACATGTATCCCATTTCAGACACATAGAAACATGCATAAAGATCATAAACACTGATTCAGAACTGTTAAGATTAACGAGGTGTACATGTATATATAAATGGATCAAATCATTTAAGATCCATCATAATGTTTTATGTAAAAAAAGATACAAAAACAGAAGACTTCACCTTGAAACATTTAAAATTGTATGCATTTTACTATTTTTTATTCAACTTTAAAAATTCTTTGTACAACTGTAATTTTGAAGACTATATCAAAATGTCTTAAACCTTGTTAATGACTGTCACATACAGAAATGTATGCCATTCCAACGTGTCCAAATGCAAAGAAGTTTATCTCTGATGTTTAAAACAATGTTTGGTGTTAACCTAACACCAAACATATGTTTGTTAGATTGTTGCCATATTCAAATGCAATTATAAAAAATCAACTCATTATCATTGTAGTGAGAAAAAGAAGATAATGAGATGTTTAAAAAGTGTACACAACTCAGCATTTTTTGAAAAATCCACAATTTAATGACAACAAGGCTTATTTTTCAACAAACTACATGTACTTTTTAATTTTTTTTTTTGCATTTCTCTTTTTAGAAACTTGATGAAGAAAGGGACCAACATGGAGAAATAAGAGTCAAGTATCAGAAACTAGTAATGGATTTAACAGAAACTAAGTCGAAGGTCAAATCAGACGATTATAAAGTAGAAAATTATGAACATTTGAAAAGGTTAGTTTAATATTGACAGTGTTTGTTATTGCCGTCCAACAAAATATAGTATTTTTGGGGGGTCTATCTATCCCACATCAGATTAACTATGGCATTGGAGCAGATTTCGTTCTTTGAAAGCTTTTTCTTAGATATTCATGAAGTTTTATATAAAAAATATGAATTATGAAACATCGGAATTCCTTTCTACAGAGTTGTTCCTTACAAGCATGAAAGGGATTTAGAAATGGTAGAAGACTTACAAAAAATATGAAAACATAATCATGATAATGTATAACTGAACTTACAACTCACATAATCATGATAATGTATAACTGAACTTACAACTCACATAATCATGACAATGTTTAACTGAACTTACAACTCACATAATCATGACAATGTTTAACTGAACTTACAACTCACATAATCATGATAATGTATAACTGAACTTACAACTCACATAATCATGATAATGTATAACTGAACTTACAACTCACATAATCATGACAATGTATAACTGAACTTACAACTCACATAATCATGACAATGTTTAACTGAACTTACAACTCACATAATCATGATAATGTATAACTGAACTTACAACTCACATAATCATGACAATGTTTAACTGAACTTACAACTCACATAATCATGATAATGTATAACTGAACTTACAACTCACATAATCATGATAATGTATAACTGAACTTACAACTCACATAATCATGATAATGTATAACTGAACTTACAACTCACATAATCATGATAATGTATAACTGAACTTACAACTCACATAATCATGACAATGTATAACTGAACTTACAACTCACATAATCATGATAATGTTTAACTGAACTTACAACTCACATAATCATGACAATGTATAACTGAACTTACAACTCACATAATCATGATAATGTTTAACTGAACTTACAACTCACATAATCATGATAATGTATAACTGAACTTACAACTCACATAATCATGATAATGTATAACTGAACTTACAACTCACATAATCATGATAATGTATAACTGAACTTACAACTCACATAATCATGATAATGTATAACTGAACTTACAACTTATAACTTCACTGTCACATACTAATAAAAGTTAATGAGATTTGTTAACAAATTATTTCCCTTACTTGAATCTTAGAAGGAAGCAAGCTTACAAATAGGGGAAACAATTCATTGTATGTACCGGAATTGTGGTATTTTGATCCACGGTTCAATTCTCGATTCGGTCAGGCTGCCAACGATACAAACAATATTGCCCTCTTTTATAACTTTATCCAAATCTTTAAAGTTCTGCTTTAAATATCTCTGACATTGTTAATCTTTTATTTTATGACAGCCAATGTATTTTGCTAAAATATTTGAATGAATAAAACTGGGATTTTCTAGTACAAGGGAATGAAACTGTCAACATATTTTGATGCACATGCGCAAATGAATTAAAATCTGGAAAAATAATCTGATATCTGGAATTTGCAGTCAAAGAAATTTTGATTCAAAGAACTGTTTATATGGTGATACATACCCAAAAGCAAGTGGAATATCGCAATATATGTATTGTTTGTCAGAAAAGTGTATCGTTACACCCCTACCTACAAAAATAGTCTTTCATTACAAATATTTTTATTCAAAAGTTATAGGATATCTATTATATTATTATTACTTTCTTACTTTTGTGAAAACACAGCCATTAATTTTACTTACAATAGTAACTTTTTTAAGGATCTTTTTTTTATTCCAGTGAGAGAGATCATTTAGAACATGACAGATTAGAATCACAGAGACAGCTAACTGTTCTAGAAGGTGCACATCAAACTCTACAGAAAGAGAGAGATGAGCTTCACAGTGATGTAAGTAAAGGGGTAAGGTGGGGAAAAGAAAGGGGGAGTGGTAATTGTACTAAACATCTAGTATAGACTTCTAACTGCAGTGTTCCAGCCAGGATTTGAAAAGGGCAGGGATGAATTTTTAAAAAAGGGCACGTTCATGCGTTAACTTCATCTTTCAAAAGGGCATACAAGTGTAGCTAATAACAATCAAATACAGCACACATTCTTTTTTAACAAACAAACATGCACTTTTAGGCTTAAGGGGAGCCTCTTGTTTCTATAACAAGGCTTTAGGCTTTTCATTACATTCATACATTCTATCAGTGCTAAAAAGCTTGAATGCCCAAGAAAAAATTGAGAAAACCTATTTGATTTTTATTCAATTTGCTAGTAAAATACGGAGATTTAGTACCATTCCGGTCAGAGTTCGTGTTAAGTTTTTAACTTCCGCTTCCTGTCATTATTTGTAAACAAAAAAATTATGATGAAGCATATCACAAATCCATCAACATCGTTTCTATTTTTCAATAAAAGCACATTTTTAATGTTAATTTTGATAGAAAACATCAGGATGGGTTCAGATTATGATTTGTGAACAATCATCATTACCGAGGCAGAGAAATGTACTGTGCAATCGGACAACTTACCTGTAATTGAAATTGATTAATCAAAATAGATACCTTAATTAATTGACTAGAGAACACATGTTTATTTAATTTGTTAATTGGCTTGGGGTTGTAAATATGCCATTCAATTATCCCAAATGGCCTCATTCTCAATACACAAACTATGTACGATTGACTGAAAAAGGCAAATGCACGATCAAAAAGGGCAGGGCGGAGATGAAAACCGGCAGGTATCCTGAAAAGGGCAATCGGGCGGAGGCAAAGGCAGGCGGGCGGAGGCAAAGGCAGGCGGGCGGACCGCCCTCTGAAAACAGCCTAGCTGGAACACTGAACTGTACTGGAAGATTAACATCAAACTTTACAAACGGAGAGAGATTAGCTGTATAGTGATGTAAACATGGGGGCTGTTATGGAAAGATAGGAATGGGGTACTGTACTAAACATTTTGAACATGACAGATAAGAATCACAAAGAAAGTTTACCGTACTAAAAAGTGCACATCAAACTTAATAGATGGAAAGAGATGAGCTGCATAGTGATGTAAGAACAAAAAAAACTTAATTAACCACATATCACTATAATTTTAAAATTACTGAAAACCTTTCCATTTATTTAACAATTTTTTCAACACTTTAAAATTGAATTAACAATAAAACTTTTATGAGATGTTTTTCTTTCTTTTATTTAGTTAACAGCTGCTAAGCAATCTTTGTCTCTGCTAAAACAAGACAAAGATTATCTGACAAAACAAGTATCAGATCTGACCAACAGGTGTACATATGCTGAGGAGAAACTACAACAGGTTAACGTCAACTTAGACGATGCTAAACGAGCAAGGGAAGAGATGTATGAAAAATATGTCAGCTCAAGGTGAGATAACTGCTTAAGTATGATGATAATTTATATAACATACAAATGTACACACCTACATGACCAATTGTCTTTAATTTATTCACATGTGATGCAACCTTTTTTTCAATCAAATATTGGTTTATTGCAGAATTTAAGTTTTCCATCATCATTGAAGTATTCTGTCTGACATCATGAAACTGTATACACTAATCCAACTTTATACACAAATCCAACTTTATACACAAATCCAACTTTATACACTAATCCAACTTTATACACAAATCCAACTTTATACACAAAT
This sequence comes from Arcuatula senhousia, assembly GCA_963971305.1. NCBI lineage: Eukaryota > Metazoa > Mollusca > Bivalvia > Mytilida > Mytilidae > Arcuatula > Arcuatula senhousia. The sequence goes on along the minus strand of OZ020312.1, from coordinate 6,393,999 downwards.
CCAACTTTATACACAAATCCAATTTATACACAAATCCAACTTTATACACTAATCCAACTTTATACACTAATCCAACTTTATACACAAATCCAACTTTATACACAAATCCAACTTTATACACAAATCCAATTTATACACAAATCCAATTTATACACAAATCCAACTTTATACACTAATCCAACTTTATACACAAACTAACTTTATACACAAATCCAACTTTGTACACAAATCCAACTTTATACACAAATCCAATTTATACACAAATCCAATACCTGTTTCAACTCGTAGTTCAATGATTGCTAAAAAAATGACATGTTGGGAGGCAGGGCATTTTGTGTTTTATAGACATTATCTTGTTTGATAAACATCTAGGGCACGGCTAAAATTTATAGAAATGTTGACCGAAATGGTTACATTTTATATGTATTCCTAGACATGGGCATTAGATTTACACCAAAAATAAACCTGCCACAATTTAGGTCTATTTTGTAATTCATATTTTTTGTTTGTAGAGACCAGTACAAGACAGAATATGAGAACAAATTAAAGGAGGAGCTAGAACAGATCAGAACCAAAACTAATTCAGAGATAGATCGTCTTAGAACAAGTACTAGGGAGATGTATGAAAGAGAAAATAGGTAAAATCTATAAATGGTTTAAAGACATAGAACCTATCATTTCGGCAATTTTTGAAAAATAATGAAATTCACACTATTTGAAGAATACATTGTAAAACCTTTGAAGAAACTGTTAAATTTTCAAAAAACCTGCCAGAAAGTATTCTTTTCGACGGAAAACTGAAAAAAAAAAACGCAGTGTCAAAAAAGAGGACAAACTAATTATAGAATGTAAACACTTGCCGGTACCGGTAAACTGAGAAACAAAAATTAACCAAACGAAACGGAGCGGAAGAAAAACGATATCGATAAAGATGGAAAAGTAAACAGTAAAATAAGCAACCGAAATCTATAAAGAAAGAAAACAAAATCAAGCGAAACTGGTAAAAAAAGAAAACTGAATCGATTTTAGCCGACACCAGTAGTTTTTCTTAATTTACCGATTTTGTTTTCTCTTCGCCTCGTTCGGTTACATTTCGTTTCTCTGTTTAACAGTACCCAGTTTACCAAAAGTAAATATTTATGCTGGACAATACTTAATCAATGCAAATAATTAAAAGAAGATTATTTTATATAAAACTGCAAAACATTGAGTTTTTATGTTGGTAAAGGTAAGTTTTAGATAGTATATTTTCAACATATGTACTTTTTATTCAATGTAAAAAAATTGCGAAATTGATAGGTTCTATGTCTTTAAAAATTTTGTGGCAATGATAATTGTAAACAAAGAAAAAATGTTGGAAGAAAAGTATCCTTTATTTTACACCACGGTCAGAGATACATGTTTTACTTATTTAAGAATTATTAGTCCCCTACCGGTGAAAGCCGAAGGGGACTATAGGTTTGCGCTCTGTCCGTCTGTCACGCCTCAGTTTTCCGCACTTTTTTTCTAAAGTCTTATAGATAATGAACTGATTTTTGGTATGTGAGTTTACCTTGATGAGTTACAGATCAAGTTTAAGTTTCATGCTGGTCCTTAAATTTTTATGGGAGTTATGGCCCTTTGAACTTTGAAAATTCACTGAAATTTCAGTTTTCCGCACTTTTTTCTAAACGCTTATAGATAATGAAGTGATTTTTGGTATGTGATTTTACCTTGATGAGTTACAGATCAAGTTTGAGTTTCGTGCCGGTTCACAATTTTTTATGGGAGTTATGGCCCTTTGAACTTTGAAAATTCACTAAAATACCAGTTTTCCACACTTTTTTTCTAAACGCCTATAGATAATGAACTGATTTTTTGGTATGTGAGTTAACCTTGATAAGTTAAAGATCAAGTTTGAGTTTCGTGCCAATCCACAATTTTTTATGGGAGTTATGGCCCTTTGAACTTTGAAAATTCACTAAAATTTCAGTTTTCCGCACTTTTTTTCTAAACGCTTATAGATAATGAACTGATTTTTGGTATGTGAGTTAATCTTGATGAGTTACAGATCAAGTTTGAGTTTTGTGCAGATCCACAAATTTTTATGGGAGTTATGGCCCTTTGAACTTTGAAAATTCACTAAAATATCAGTTTTCCACATTTTTTTTCTAAACGCTTATAGATAATGAACTGATTTTTTGTCTTTGAGATAACCTTGATGAGTTACAGATCAAGTTTGAGTTTCGTGCCAGTCCGCAAATTTTTATGGGAGTTATGGCCCTTTGAAGTTTAAAATCTATTGCAATTTTCTTTTCTAAACTTTTTTATTGTTCCTTGTAGATAATAAACTGATCAAGTTTAGGTATTCATTTGTTTGACAAATTGTTACCAGTGACTGAAATATGAGGCCGGTAGGGGACTAAGTATTGTTTTGCAATACTCTCAGAATGCTTGTTCAATTTGCTAATATATACATGTATTTATTCTATTTTATCATTTTCAGAAATTTAAGGGAGGCAAGAGACATGTCTATGTCAGAAAAAGAAAGAGCTGTGAGTTCGGAGCGAGAGATGGCTGTCAAATATGAACAGCTTATGACACAGTAAGTTGAATAAAGAAAAGTTTATGTGGAAATATTTGTACACACACTTTAGAAGTAATATTTTATGATTTTACATATATTTAACTTTAATTTTTTTTTGAACATTTTACTTTAATGTTCTAGGAACCTGAAAAGTAAAATTTGAATCAGAATTTAGTGTTTATTTCTGCGTCTTTTAATATACAAAATTTTTTTTTTTATTTGGTTCATACAGAGCTTTTTACCAAATAAGATTTTAGAAGATGAAAAAAAAACAAGGGGTTGCACTAAGTTGTGCTAAGCATACCTCACTCGGCCATTCAGAAAACAGGAAGTAGATGACCGACTGACCTGGAGGCACGGTACAACTCATCATGCTAAAGCTGTATACCAAATTTGAAATCAATCCCTTCTCTAGAAGCCGAGAAATCTGTTACGAAAAATTGTCTATTTTTGACCCATAAAAAGTCTAAGTCAGCTCGGAAAACAGGAAGTAGATGATGGACTGACCTGGAAAGGGGAGGCACGGTATAACTAATCATGCTGAAGCTGTATACCAAATTTGAAACCAATCCATCCAGTAAAAGCCGAGAAATCTGTAACGAAAAATTTCACTTTTCAAATGTTTTACCCTTAAAAGTCTAAGTCGACTCGAAAAACAGGAAGTAGATGATGGACTGACCTGGAAATTGGAGGCACGGTATAACTAATCATGCTGAAGCTGTATACCAAATTTGAAACCAATCCATCCAGTAAAAGCCGAGAAATCTGTTACGAAAAATTTCACATTTCAATTTTTTTTTCCCTAAAAAAGTCTAAGTCTGCTTGGAAAACAGGAAGTAGATGATGGACTGACCTGGAAAGGGTAGGCATATTATAACTCATCATGCTGAAGCTGTGTACCAAATTTGAAACCAATCCATCCAGTAGAAGCAGAGAAATTTAACCGGACGGACAGACGGACGGACAGACGGACGGACAAGGTGATTGCAATATAGCCCCCTCTCTTACGAGTGGGGGTATAATTAATAGAATGTTGATAAAATAAAAAATCTATTCATCTTACATGTTTAAATAAATTAATTTAGATCAAGATCAATCTGAATTCTTTAAATTTCGAAATAACATTTAAAAATGTGGCACCCATTTTTGTGTAACCTGTTTCATAGGTTACACAGTGTGTGTCACATTTCTAAATGTTATTTCTTTGTAGACAGAAAAAATATTGTGGTCATTGCTTAAATGCACAAAACATTTTAATGGATTCTATAGTTATTGCTGGAATCTATAAAGAACCCCTGCATCTCCTGCTCTTTGCAAAGTAAACACAGCCCAACTTCTGAGGTACAAATAATTAAGACTTTCCATATCATCTGTCTTTTGTCATTTTACCTTTGGTAAAATAGTTTCTGTTCAGGAAACAAAGTTTGATCTTTTTTCTTGCTATAAATTTGATTTTTACCTGCGTCGCCAGAGGCGAAAGCAGGTCTAGTAGTCGGGTCACTCCGTCCGTCCGTACGTCCCACTATGGGGTGCCTGTCTTGTGTAATCTGAATCTCAAAAACCAAACACTAGATCTTTCTGAAATTTTACACAGTGATTACAAATATATTGAAGATGTGCAGCTCCCCTTTTGGGGTCATTTTATAATTTCGTTTAGAAATTCGGGGCCAAAAAAGCGACTTTTTAATTTTTTTCCACAATAATTTTTGTTCTGGTTGACCAAATGCTATGAAACTTTACAGTAATGTTACTTACCATAAAAGACAGGGTTGGGCTGATTTTGGGTGTCCCCTCTTTTTTCGTTTAAAAATTAATGGCCCTAAAGGGGCCAAAAAAGCAACTTTTTTATTTGTTTCCACAATAACTTGTTTTGGTTGACCAAATGCTATGAAACTTTACAGTAGTGTTACTCACCATAAATTAAAGAGTGGGGATGATTTTGGGTGTCCCCTCTCTTTTTGTTTAGGAACGAGGGCCCCAAAGGGGCAAAAATGTGACATTTTTTATTTATGGTCCGATTTAGAAATTTTTTTTTACAAGTTAATTTTGGTCATATATTGGATACAAAATGGAGGATAAAATTTTTTTTTACCCACCTTTTCTGTAAGGCAATAAGGGGACCAAAAGGGGAAACTATTTTTTTGGTCTATTTTTACAATATTGGGTGGCATGTGACAAATATGCTTTGTAAGTCCACCATAGAATGCAAGTGTCAAAATATTTTGACTGTCCATATTGGGCCTAGAACGTACAGGGTTCAACGTTTTGCCGTGCGACGCAGGGCCAGACATCGATTGGTCTTGTTTAAAACAATCTGTGCTCTTGAAAAAAATGACATTTGGATTTTAAAATCACTGATTATAACTTTCTCCAGGAACTTTTCATTGCTTCAACTAAGATTCACTTATTGTCTGTTAATCACAAAAATGTACCTCTTATTACTATTTTAATGACTCTTTTCAGATATCGTGAGTTACAGATGAATGGCGATAACAAGGTAGTAGAGTTACAGAACGATCTGAAACTGAAAGGATTTGAGGTAGAAAGGACACAGATGGTCCATGAGGAAACTGTCAAAAACCTTAAAGACTCACAGATAGAAATAGAAAAACTACAGAAGAAATGTGAGGTATGGAATCCTTTTCATAAGAACACTGAAAACCTCTGTGATTATATTCAACCTTGTACCTTGAATGAATCTGATTTTTTTACTATGTTGCCTTTTTACATTAGAAGAAAGCTGTCAACAAGCTAAATTAGTCAATATTCAGTAACATTCAGAAATATAATGAATAAATGATTTGTGGAAAAGCTCTCTGTTCATAGTTAGGGCTGTTCCAGAATTAAATGTGTGGGAGGGGGGTCCTGAGGAACTTCTTTTACATATATAGTGGGTGGTGGGTGTTTTAGAAATATTTATTGAACAAACAATGAGAAAAATTAATTATTTTTTATGGTTGGTGGGGTAAAGAAAAAAGTGCCTCCCCCACATTTAAGGGGATACGTTACTTTGGTCGACCATCTTACTTTTGAAAACAAATTTGCATAATTAATTGTAATACCATGACGCATTGAAATATTCATTTTAAATAGGGGTCATGGGTCGATTTTTCAAGTTATTTCACTTTGAAACTATTGTTTTTGGCGGGAAAATTATATAGAAGTAATGGGAAAAGTTCCAATAATTTCAAAATTTTGTTATTCTCCATTGATTAAAACAATTGTTTTTCATTACATTTTAACCAAAAACTAACACAAGAAAGTCCAAATCTTTCTCTAAACAACGATATATATTTTGTCATAGGTCATGGACCATCTTTTTTCAAAAATTCACATCAAAGATAAACAAAAGCGTTAAAGTTCAACGCTGTTCAAGTAAAATTGACGTTGCGTATCAAATCGGAAATGGATGGTTTTTTTTGTTTCACAGGTAAATTTTATAGATAACGTCGCTTTTAACGTAACGTATCCCCTTAATTCTGGAACAGCCCTATCTTTGTATTATAGAGGTGCATAAAATTTTATTAGCTCACCTGGACCGAAGGTCCATGTGAGCTATTACCATCACTTGGCGTCCGTCGTCGTCCGCGTCGTCGTCGTCGTCGTCGTCGTCGTCGTCGTCGTCCGTTAACAATTTTTGTCTCGCCTGCGACGAATAGTCGCGGAAGGCGAGACATAGGTATTACTTTCCGGCGACGGCGGCGGCGTAAACTTTTTTGTAAGACTTTTGTGGACAATGAATTGCTTGAAAAGTATAATAGCTAGGCATCTGATATTTGGTATACAGACAGTTCAGGTTATGGTCTACGCAACTGTCACCATGCCGTGTGACCCTGACCCCATTTTCACGCTCCAGTGACTCTGTGAACTTAGGTCTTTTTTCAGGGTGTAAACTTTTTTGTAAGACTTTTGTGGACGATGAATTGCTGGAAAAGTATATTAGCTAGGCATCTGATATTTGGTATACAGACAGTTCAGGTTATGGTCTACGCAACTGTCACCATGCCATGTGACCCTGACCCCATTTTCACGCTCCAGTGACTCTGTGAACTTAGGTCTTTTTTCAGGCTGTAAACTTTTTTGTAAGACTTTTGTGGACGATGAATTGCTGGAAAAGTATATTAGCTTGGCATCTGATATTAGGTATACAGACAGTTTAGGTTATGGTCTACGCAACTGTCACCATGCCATGTGACCCTGACCCCATTTTCACGCTCCAGTGACTTTGTGAACTTAGGTCTTTTTTCAGGCCTTAAACTTTTTTGTAAGACTTTTGTGGACGATGAATCCCTGGAAAAGTATATTAGCTAGGCATCTGATATTAGGTATACAGACAGTTTAGGTTATGGTCTACGCAACTGTATCCATGCTGCGTGACCCTGACCCCATTTTCACGCTCTAGTGACTCTGTGAACTTAGGTCTTTTTCAGGCTGAAAAACTTTTTTGTAAGACTTTTTTGGATGATGAATTGCTGGAAAGTTATAATAGCTAGGCATCTGATATTGGGTAAACAGACAGTTGCGGTTATGGACAATGCAACTGTCACCATGCCATGTGACCATGACCCCATTTTTACGCTCCAGTGACTCTGTGAACTTAGGTCTTTTTTTTCAGACAGAAAACTTTTTGTAATTCTTGTGTGGACAATGGATTGCTTGAATAGTATAATAACTAGGCATCTGTTATTAGGCATACATACACTTTTTGTGTTTATATCAAGAAATGAAAGCTTAGGTACTTGATTTTAGTGATGGTGCCGGCAGGCGAGACATACTTTTAGTGGCCACACTTGTTAAAAAATCTTCTTCTCTGAAACTGCTGAACAGAATTTCTTCAAACTTGATATGATTGATCCTTAGGGTGTCCTGCACAAAAATTGTGTTCGGTATTTTGATCCGTCAAAAAACATGGCCGCCGTTGCTAAAAATAGACCAGGGGGGTCAGACTACTGTTTTTGGCTTGTAAATCAAAAAGTATAAGAGATAGATGAAATCTGATGCCACGCTACTGCTTCAGCATCAAAAGCTCTACGAAAGTCTCTATTGAGTCGAAGTTGTCAGATGACCCCTTATGGGAGTTACGGCCCCTTAAAGGTGAAAAATAGCATTTTTTCATGTTTTTGGCCTATGGAATGAAAACTATTGCAGATAGAGAGAAGCTGTTGCTTGCTGAAATGTTCAGCTCATTTAGCTCTACAAAAGTCTCCATAAGGTCAAAGTTGTCAGATGACCCCTTATAGGGGTTATGGCCCCTTAAAGGCAAAAAACAGAGTTTTTGGCCTGTAGAATGAAAACTATTGCAGATAAAGAAAAGCTGTAGCTTGCTTAAATGTTCAGCTCCTTTAGCTCTACAATAGCCTCCATAGGGTCGAAGTTGTCAGATGACCCCTTATAGGGATTACGGCCCCTTAAAGGCAAAAAATAGTGTTTTTGGCCTATAGAATGAAAACTATTGCAGATAGAGAAAAGCTGTTGCTTGCTTAAATGTTCAGCTCATTTAGCTCTACACAAGCCTCCATAGGGTCGAAGTTGTCAGATGACCCCTTATAGGGGTTACGGCCCCTTAAAGGCAAAAAATAGTGTTTTTGGCCTATAGAATGAAAACTATTGCAGATAAAGAAAAGCTGTTGCTTGCTTAAATGTTCAGCTCATTTAGCTCTACACAAGTCTCCATATGGTCGAAGTTGTCAGATGACCCCTTATAGGGGTTACAGCCCCTTAAAGGTAAAAAATAGTATTTTTGGCCTATGGAATGAAAACTATTGCAGATAGAGAAAAGTTGTTGCTTGCTTAAATGTTCAGCTCATTTAGCTCTACAAAAGTTTCCATAGGGTCAAAGTTGCCAGATGACCCCTTATAGTGGTTACGGCCCCTTAAAGGCAAAAAAAAGTGTTTTTGGCCTAAAGAAAGAAAACTTTTGCAGATAGAGAAAAGATGTTGCTTGCTTTAATGTTCAGCTTAATTAGCTCTACAAAAGTCTTTTAGGGTCGAAGTTGTCAGATGACCCCTTTAAGGGGTTATGGCCCTTTAAAGGTGAAAAATAGTGTTTTTTGCTTTGGAATGAAAACTATTGCAGATAGAGAAAAGCTTTTTATTGCTTAAACATTCAGCTCATTTAGCTATACAAAAGTCTTCAAAGGGTTGACATTAAGACCAGGTGAGCAATTCAGGCTCCTGGGAGCCTCTTGTTCAAAACACTGTCATATTATAAGTTATAGAACTAGTTAACTGAAAACAAAGCTAAGCTAGAGACTTATGAAAGTTCAATAGGGTTGTAAAAGAGCTTTTCAGTAATTATTTTATTACACAGGTACTGACCAAGGAGTATTACGCCTTACAAACCTCCATGGAAAAGAAAGTAGTAGAGTTAGAGTCAAACATCTCAGAAAACAAGGCAAAGTTAGAGACGTATGAGAAAGTGGAGAAGGAACTGGATGATATTGTAATGCAGTCAGCTGAAAGTAAGTTCTGAAAATATAAATAAAAAAATACATAAGGCAAAAAAAAAATCCTAGATTCTCATCCCTTCCTGCCCCAATTTTCTCAACCGCCTCAAAAAATTTTTTTTGTGCAAATTATGTCTGTTTTTTTTTTACTTTTTCTTCAAAACGACAGCATATTTTATCATAATGGATTAAAAATAAAAAAGTTAAATCCCCCCCCTGCCTCATATTTTCAAGAAATTTGGATGAGAATCTAGATATTATTTTATTATGGCCTAACCTAGAATTCAAAGATAATTTAGATGAAAAAGTATCAGTATCAATATAAAGCTAGTCACAAATGAAAAGTGAGTTTTGAAATTTTAACCCAGTTAAAATACCTTACCTTGTATTGGGAGATATGAAAGAAGGAAAGAAGTACCAATAAGGCATAGGAATTTCAGAAAAGGCAAAGACAAAAGAAATCGTCATAAAAAACATAAAATTAAACACACAAAAACAACCAAAGTACAATCAGCAACTCCTTTGACTAAATCTTAAATATATTTTAAAAGATTTTTTCAAACACAAAAACTTATATTAAGAAGTTAAGATATGTTTGTAAAATGAAATAATTAAGTTGAATCCCAATCAATAAATCAATATATTCGTTTCAGTTGAGGATGATACAGAAGCAGAGAAAGTTTTATTTTCCTATGGTTACGGTGCTAATATACCCAGTACATCAAAACGTAGACTTCAACAAAGGTATAACTAAGACTTATTCTAGCCGATCACCAAAATAATTAAAATTGTATGGGTGGTGGTATTTTTAGATATTTCTCAAATGCAACATAAAGGGGAAAAAATTGAAATTTTATGCATGGTTGGTATAATAAAAAGTGCCTTCTGACCCCCCCCCCCTACATTTATTTCTGGAATAGCCCTAACCCAACTTTGGTTTCTATGAAATTCATGTATTTGAAAATACCTAAAAAAGTTTCATGGTTAGCAATGTATCAGTTGATTCATTCCAATGGGCAGGCACAGAACTTTTTTTTCATCTCACAGGGGTCACCACACTTCAGGATGACAGGGAGAAGTGACTTCTCCCTCTGAGCCAAGTAGGGAGAAGTGACAACAAATAAGGGAGAAGTGAGAGGCGCGTGACACTACCGTAGAAACAAATAAACAACTACTTTGTAATGTGCTTTATATTTCCTACATATGAAATCTCTATAAGTTTTACTATAATAATACATATAAGTAAATTAATAATGGTATTCTTTAGTCCTGGTAAAGTTATTTCCTTATGGCATAACTATAAAGATTGCTGATGCTATTCATTTCTAAGTCTTGTTACTGATATATTATTTAGCTACTCCAACAAAACATTTCATTATGAGATTTGTTATTTTATAGATATTTCACTTCTAAAATTAATGGTGACCCTAATGTAGATGAAATGAGAAGTGGTATCTCTCATATTTATCTGTGCAATTTCTGTCAAAATGCCAAGTTTCAATTTATTTGATGAATGCACGTTGATGCACGCCAAGTTTAAATTTTGTGTGTTTTGCTATTTTTTCTACTTTTTATAGAATTTTTCCTAAATTTTATTGCTACCAACGGTCAAAGCGCCGTAACTCTAGGCCATTTAAATTCGGGATACAGTTTAAATCCATTAAGAGGAAAGGGAGAAAAAAATTCGACTGACCGAAAATGAAAAAAAAGCACAGGAAGTGAAAATTTTCATTTTTTAAACAATTCTGTACTCCTTGCAATTTTTAAAATTTAAAAATAAAAGTAATATTTTCCTGTATCTGAAGCAGATACCTATCGTTTTAAGCTGCTTTCATAATCGAATTTGACAATTAAGATTTTTAGTTGGAGAAGCTATATTATTTAGGTTATCTTTATTTCTCCAGACATATTTTTTAAAAATCTAAGTAAATTTTAAGAGAGAATTTCAAAAGAAGGAAAAGGTATATAAACCCAGCTGAGGTTCTGAAATTAATCAGAAAGGTGACTTTCTAAATGAAAAAAACAAATTGCAATAATAATCATGCTCAAATTCTTTGTTGGTGTTTATTTTTATTTAATTATATCATTCTTTGAACTAATGGTAAAAGAACACAAAATTATGTGTAGAAAGATTTAAGAGATTGGAAATTTATTAATTTTAAAGGGGCATAACTCTGTTCAATATAATTAGCTCACCTGGCCAAAGGCCATGTGAGCTATTGCCATCACTTGGCGTCCGTCGTCGTCGTCGTCGTCGTTAACTTTTCTTCAAACTTCTTCTCCTCTGAAACGGCTGCATAGATTCAAACCAAATTTGGTCTGGTGGTACTTTAGGGTATCCCCCACAGAACTGATGTGGGGATTTTTGATTCGTCGAAAAACATGGCCGCCGTTGCTAAAAATAGACCAGGGGGGTCAGACTACTGTTTTTGGCTTGTAAATCAAAAAGTATAAGAGATAGATGAAATCTGATGCCACGCTACTGCTTCAGCATCAAAAGCTCTACAAAAGTCTCCATTGAGTCGAAGTTGTCAGATGACCCCTTATGGGAGTTACGGCCCCTTAAAGGTGAAAAATAGCATTTTTTCATGTTTTTGGCCTATAGAATGAAAACTATTGTAGATAGAGAGAAGCTGTTGCTTGCTTAAATGTTCAGCTCATTTAGCTCTACAAAAGTCTCCATAGGGTCAAAGTTGTCAGATGACCCCTTATAGGGGTTATGGCCCCTTAAAGGCATAAAATAGAGTTTTTGGTCTATAGAATGAAAACTATTGCAGATAGAGAAAAGCTGTTGCTTTCTTAAATGTTCAGCTCATTTAGCTCTACACAAGTCTCCATATGGTCGAAGTTGTCAGATAACCCCTTAAAGGCAAAAAATGGTGTTTTTGGCCTATGGAATGAAAACTATTGCAGATAGAGAAAAGTTGTTGCTTGCTTAAATGTTCAGCTCATTTAGCTCTACAAAAGTTTCCATAGGGTCAAAGTTGCCAGATGACCCCTTATAGTGGTTACGGCCCCTTAAAGGCAAAAAATAGTGATTTGGTCTAAAGAAAGAAAACTTTTGCAGATAGAGATAAGATGTTGCTTGCTTAAATGTTCAGCTTAATTAGCTCTACAAAAGTCTTTTTAGGGTCGAAGTTGTCAGATGACCCCTTTAAGGGGTTATGGCCCTTTAAATGTGAAAAATAGTGTTTTTTGCTTTGGAATGAAAACTATTGCAGATAGAGAAAAGCTTTTTATTGCTTAAACATTTAGCTCATTCAGCTTTACAAAAGTCTTTAAAGGGTTGACATTAAGACCAGGTGAGCGATTCAGGCTCCTGGGAGCCTCTTGTTTTTTCTTTTTCTTCAGAAATTTCACTTTTAAAATGAATAATAAGGATTAATTACAGTTAATTGGTCAATTATTTGTGAACAAATCATATTAATATTAAGTTTTTATCAACCCTGGAAGCCAATTTATGACTGGGAGTTGGATCCATCTAATTAACAAGTTTGGAGTACAAGCCGACTATCGCCGTCAGGCTTGGGCGATAATTGGTTATTTAACAAGATAATAAACTTTTGAATTTGGTAATTAACAGTGACACATCATGACAGGTTGTTAATTAGCTCTCGGAGGGGTAAAATGAGCAAATAAATAGGTAGCTTTGTTTATTCTGTTAAAGAAACGGGAAATGTCGGCGATTACCGCGATTTTTAGAAGGCAACTTCAACTTCTCCCTGTGACATTACAAAGGCGAAATTTAACTTTTCAGGGCGACTTTTTCGCCCACTTCACCTGGTTTGGTGAGCCTTGATCTCAGCATCTTGATATTTGACATGCAGCATAAAAATAGGGTTCAATATTGTTAGATTTGATTTCAGGTCTCCCTCATCTCCTTCTTGTTTAAAGAAATCTGAAATTTTGTACTTACATACATTTTCTTGATTTTTGTAGTGTGCATTTAGCCAGAAGAGTATTACAGTTGGAGAAGATCAATTCTAACTTGAAAAAAGATGTTGCTACAGAAAAGCTAAAAATCAAACAATTAGCAGAAGAGGTACATTACTTTATAATTGAAGAGCAAGAACCAGGGCCTTAAGACAGATACTAGGGGCTCTCACCAAAATCCAATCTGTGACCCAAAGGCCCCTGTCCTCCATTTGGTTAAAAGTGACCTACTATGAAAAATCCATTGAAAGCAATATGTGAATGCATTAAAAATATACTTTAAAACCAACCTTTAAGCAATCTTGTGACCTGAAGGAGTAGCCTACATGAGCCCCAATACTGAGAATTTTTATCTTCTAGTTATGCAGCATCCAAGTATTTTTGGCAGGATTTCACTAGTGAAAATCTTGGTTATAAAATGGTTAATGTCGGGCGGCGGACGGGTGGGTGTGCGGGGAAAATACTTTTGTAACAGATTTCTCAGCAACTACTAATCACAGCCTCTTGATATTTGGTATCAGCATGGGCTCCCCTACTTGGGATTAGATTTCAGGTCTTTGGCTCATATACTTTCTGTTAAACGAAATCTGGCCATTTCTGTCTTTGACCCATTTTCCTTTTTTTGAAAGTATATTGCTGTTCTGTCATTGTGGTATTTTGTTTTGTTGCATTTATGTTTTTGCTGATTTTATGCCCAACCTACCAAAGAGGAAGGATACAAACTACAAGTCTACAAAGTATTCGGTTTTGTCCATCTTGCCTAATTTAGGTTAACCTTCAAATTGAAGTTCCTTTGCTATGAAGGAAGTATGTTGCTAGGTAGGTTTGAACTTATTCTTGAATTGTATTTTGCATTTGCAAAACAACTCTTTTAAACTATGTAAAACGAAAAATTTATTAAAAATTCTAAAAAAATATTTTGGGGGTATTTCTAAAATGTGCATTTATCAACTTTCCAGTTAAAGAACAGTAACTCTATCTTAGACCAAGCACAACAGCCATACAACTACCTTATAGAGAGCATTCGACAGAGAGACAACCAGATTCTGAAACATAAGGATTATACTGCCACACTGGAGTCTGATGTCAAGTAAGGAAGTAAAAAAATAATCAATCCTTTAGTCATAGTTGTATGTTTGTATTTAACTAAGGGCTATTACAGTAGGATTTCCCTCCTGGAGTTGAAATGCCACTTGTTTTTAGGGGTACCACCAAGAGAATTTTAAGTTGATTCTTACATTGTTTCACAGTATCAAACACATTGGGGAAAACAGATTAAACACCCTCAACCTAGAGATAAATAATTAAGTGGAGTTCCACCTTCGGTGGGAAATTTTCCTTGAATGGCCTTAAAGGGTGTTTACTTTTAGTTAAATTTTACAATTGAGAATCTTGGCTATAAAAATTATGTATGTTTCAGAACTTATTTCTGATCTAGAATATCACTAATATTTTACATTACAATACTTTTGCTTCTGTTTGTGTTCATACTGAATTTGAGGCCTTCATTACGTCAAAGGCGTAGGTTCACGAACTGCTTGTTTTGGCCCTAAATCCTGTCATATTTTCGAATTCAACTTTTCAGATAAACCTATTGTGCCAAATAAGTCTAGAATACTAAAAGATTTTTTACCTTTTCTGCAATTATGACGTTGAAATGATGTCATATTGTGACCCTAGAATTGAAAATATGCTATTTCAGCAGAATTTCATCATTTGTCCTTCAGTTATTTATAAAAATGATAGCGGCGCCACCCCTTTGCTCAAAATTTGTTTTGCTTAAATTTGATAAACACATTATTTTCTTCATGTTTCAACAAAAATTTTGATGGGTGAGGAGTGGGGGCAACATGGAAAATCACACAAGTGTGACTGAAAAACTGGGGATTTTGGTCGAAAAATGAAAAAATACTTATTTAGACTATTGGTACTCTTAAATTGACCAATGCATCAAAAAGAAATCTTTTTCATTTAACACAGCATTTTAGCTATGCATGCACCAATTATTGAGTAAAACAAACCAATTTCAATATGTGTGTATTTACAGGGCCAAATATGGGGGGTTGTGGCTCTAGTCCTTTATGCATATCTGTTTTATTATGTTACTAAATTAACAAAATTTTAGTTGTTTGATAACTGATTTTAAATATCTATTTTATTTCTGTTGTAGAAAATTATCAAAAGAAAGGGAAGATTTAATAAGAACAAAAAATCAGATGTCGTTAGATTTGGAAAGACTGCTAAACCAAAGAGAGGTTTGTAATAGAGCATAGGGGAAATTTTCGCTAGGGGAACTTTTTTTGCGAGTTTTGCATAACTTATATCTATTTTTTTTTAAATGAAACTATGTAAAGATTATTTTCCATATTAAGGATGGTCACTGTTCATGTTTCAGAATTTGGAACTCCTCTAACCTTTACCTTTAATTACTGAAGAAAAATTTTGCACACTGACCCCTAATTTTTATGACATTTTCTTATTATATAGACCGTAAAAAACAACTGTATAAAATTTCTTGAAATTCTAAATACAACTTCATGGTTTTTAAGGCCAAAAACGTCACAATGTTAAAGTAATGTAAAGTCTAGAGGAGTCTTATTTCCCGCCAAATTTTTGACGTCATATATCTCGGAAACGAGCACACGGACCTATGGTTTACTTTTTGTCATTTGATAAAGTGGACAACTATTAATCATTTACACCACAAATTGTAAAAAGTTTGATATAAAAAAGTTCAGTCCTGAGTGACCATCCTTAAGGATGTTTGCTGGACAGTTTGAAAATAACAAGGTATCTAAATTTATATATTTGATGAATAAATCATAGGTAAAGGTATGAAATAACTTTAAAAAGATTCATAGGTTGCCAAACTTGTTTTCAAGATAATGAGCCCCCCAAATTTGGCTGAAAAAGGATTATGCTAGTTTTAGTGTAAAAACCTTTGACAAAATTACAAGAAATTTATAAAACTTTGTAAATAAACACTTAATGACCCAATAAATCTAATAGTTCATATCTGGAAAAATGCCAAATACTTACCCAGTGCACCATATGTTTTGCATATTCAGGATTTGTATCTAGTTAAAAATAGAACAAAACTGAAAAAGGTTTGAAGAAAATATCCCACACCAGCAAAACTATAAATATCCTAATTTTATTGGTAAAATTCAGAGGATTCCAAAAATCGGACAGAAATATCAAAAAGTGACCAGCGATCATTCTTTTAGAATGCCAATAAAATCAGATATTTAGTGCAAGTTAAACCTTGCAATGTATTTCAAAACAGTAAATGTGAAATATTTCTTGTTTATTTTTTTTTCAAAGTGAGATTGTAAATTGATTACTATTGAAGAGTTGTTGAAACAAAGTAACAAACCATTGAAAGTGTCGAGTTTGGTACACAAAAAATAATTACCATCTTAGAAATATTGAAAGCAGGTATTTTGCCAGGATGCACTAAAGGATTTTTAAAGCCTGCATAATTATACCCCCACTTCAAGGAAGAGGGGGGGGGGCAATAATGGTTTATATCTGTCCTTCCATCCGCAACATAACATTCCTAACATTTTTCTCAGCAACTACATATCACAATGACTTGAAATTTAGTGTATGAGTTCAGTATGAGGTCCTTTATTGCGAGTATCGAAATTAGGTCTGTATGATATCTACTTCCTGTTTACCGACATAGTTCATTTTGGGGATAGCGGGGGTATACTGAGTGAGCAGTAGCTCACAGATTCCTTGTTTAATTCTGCTTATATTTATTTTTGTAGTGCTAATAAAAGTTAATTTTAGTACCACTTAAATAAAAATTGTAATAACAATATTTTTACAATATAAGGCAAAATGACTAGCATTTTAATTTTTACAGGAAATGTCAGTAATGAAACAAGTTGTCATGAATTTATCAACATGTAAATATGGAGAAAAGAAGACCCAATCTAAAGACTTAGCACGACCAAAGAGTCCTAAGAGTTTATCCATACATTTACCCTCGGCAGATTTTGAGACGTATGATGAACCAAATGTTGTTAAACCTGGTTCGATATCAATGGTAAGAAATAAAGATATGGAAAACAAAATGTGAGCAAGCTCACAATATATACCCCCAGCTTTGTATTGAACTCTGTAAGTATAGTATTCATGGTTATTTTATTATGCCCTTCCTAGAAAAGTAGAGAAGTATTTAATGTTAGGGTCTGTTTGTGTGTGTCCATACTTTTATAGTCGGTCCCAAATCAGGTTCAAACTTTATAAAGGGAGTATGATATCATAATGAAACTTTATACACATACACATAAGGATATGAATGAACTAAAATCACTATAAAATTCTAATCCTGAACATCAACTTCATGGTTAAGTGATAAGACATGGCTTATGTGGTTAGTGTATATTCTTGTTTTCAATTAAATTTCAATATTTAAGATTTAGTAAATTCTCCTTGTTTTCTGTTTCAATTTCTCAAACACTACCAATGGTGCATTTGAACTTACAAACGATACAAATAAAACAAGAAAAGACAGAAGGAAAATTAATAACAATGAATAATAAAAGATAGTACAGAAAAACCTTAAATCTTTTTCCCAGTACCTGATTAAAAAGATAGCCATGTTTGTTAAAATTGTTTGAAAATTCAAAATTTGTTAACATTCAAAGTAGAAAAAAGAAAAATCCTTTTAATGTAAGAGAAATATGAAAGGTCACTATTTTGTTGTTTTGCATAACGTGAATGTTTTTGTCACATAAATATCTGTCAATGTTTTCTAAGTAACTACATGTATTTGCAGATTAGCTGGCAGGTGTAAAGTGTTTTTGTTGTCATAAAGGAGTTCAATCAAGAATCAACTTCTGATTTCTTATAATCTACTAGAAAATTACCACCCCCAAAAAATTGAAGAGAAGGGTGTTTCCTCCCCTGGACCACCCAACCCTCTTGATCTGCCACTGTTGCAATTTAGCTTGCAGGTGTCAAATGTTTTGTTATACTGTGGTTTCATTATTATTCGTGGGGTATAAATTTTAATGGTTTTCATTGGTGGCCTTCACCTTCAAAATTTGATACCCAATGAAAAGGAAATTAAACATTACATGTATTCTGTATGCTTCAGACATCAGAATCACAGATTTAAGAATCTACCAATTGGTTCATTTTCATCAAACCAAGAAATTTGGTACCCACGAAAATAAATGAATTTACAGTACCCCTTCTTCATAGAAGAGGCTGGTATACTGTTTCACCTGTAGTTCCGTGGTTCAGTGGTCTTGTAGTTCCTAAGTTCTGTCACACTTTGATTTTTGCTCATTACATAGCAGGGGTATCACTAGTGAGCTTTGGCTCACATATCTCTTGTTGATATTTGCTCATAAAATAGCAGGGGTATCACTAGTGAGCTTTGGCTCACATATCTCTTGTTGATATTTGCTCATAAAATAGCAGGGGTATCACTAGTGAGCTTTGGCTCACATATCTCTTGTTGATATTTGCTCATAAAATAGCAGGGGTATCACTAGTGAGCTTTGGCTCACATATCTCTTGTTGATATTTGCTCATAAAATAGCAGGGGTATCACATATGAGCAGTGGCTCACAGATTTCTTTTTGTCCTTGCTTATCTCCCCTTTGTTAAAACACTTGATTGAAAGTCACATTATCTTTTCTTTATTTTCAGACCAAAAGCCATCCACAGTGGGCAAATAAATTAAAGAAGAAAAATACAGCACAGAATACTCAGTTTTCTAAAGTCTACGCAACTGCCACATCTTGATACAACCCCCACTGATTAATATCTATTTATAGTAACTGTGATAGAATATACCTGTAAACACTAGTCTAAAAATAGCCATAAAAGTTTTAATCAAACGAAGAACAATTAAGTTTAAGAAATAGAATATGTGACTTTAAATAATACAGTGCTTTACAGTACAATTGATTATAAAAGTAAAGAATTGTATTTGGGCTCATCCAGAAACTTGTAATGTTAGAAGGGTCTGCCACTATGGATCCAAATATGGTATGAGGCCCAGGACCAATTTTGTTCTTTCTCCAGAAAAAGTGCATGGAAGTAACAAAATTTTACAAGGAGAGTTGTTAGTTCTTATCTCTGGTCTAGGTTTATAACTTTATTTAGGCAACTTCGAGTAGTTGACACATAATCATGAATGAAATTTTTTAGAAATACAATTAAGTTTAAAGCTTTTAGGATTGTGTATCTCTTTTAGTTTTTATGTTGGATATTTAGATCATTAAAAAGTTTTGTAATTTTTGATTCGTGTATCAATAAATATAATTTGGGTATTTGTTGAGATTTTGGGTTGTTTTTTTTTTCATATTCTACTTGTTTCAATAAAATATTTTGTTTTTAAATCATAATTCAATTTGAAAAAAAAATGCATGTTTAATTTCTTCTTAATATTTCATATTTTTGAACAACTTTTTTTCAAAAAGTATGTTTCAACTTTAAAATGAAAACGAAAATCAAGTCACGTATGAAGTTATATAAATTGAACATTGTATTTTGCTTTTATCACATCTTTTACAGTTTGCATCCATGGTGCCAAAAAAGAAAGTGATGATCCCCATAAAAATCTTCATTCTTTTAACAGTTTGCTCCAACAACTTTTCCCACACACAATCATAAATTACATAAAAAAAAAATTTGCTTCCATTAGACAACAGTAAAGAACAAAAACAAAAGTTATGTTGGGTTCATTCACACCATGGCATTAACCTTTCAAGTGTTAAAACAGATTGACAACAATTTCATTTTTTTTTTTTGAAAAATCAAACGGAAATTTGATTTTAGATGGTTGTGTAATAAGTTTTTCCAAAAATAACAGAAAGGTATTGCTCTATCTTATTGACCAGGTTGGTCATTGGTAAATTATTTGGGAATTTTTCATTTAAATGCTTCTTAAGAGACTGAGAACATTAAGCTACGTCCAACCTTGTGAATAAAATAGAGTAATATAATGAATAAATACTTAATGAAGGTTTATCCAAATTTATAAGATAGATGTATTTTTGTCATTGCCAATATCACATATAACAAATTTTAAATAGCAAAATGTTGCTTCATGTGATGTCTTTGGTGTTTTCCAGTTGTTTATTAAGTATTTTATATTGGTTTATCTCCCCTAGAAAAATTTAGTTGTTTTTAGCGGAATTACATGTAACGTACCTTAAGTCAATTACTGTGGTTTCATTATTATTTGTGGGGTATCAATTTTCTTGGTTTTCATGGGTAGCATTGACCCATGAAATTTAATACCCAACAAAAGGGAAATTTAACATTGATTTGTATGCTACACACATCATAACCACAAATTTAAGAATCAATGAACTTATGGAATTTCATTAAACCACGAAAATTGGTACCCTCGAAAATAAATGAATTCACAGTATAATGAATGACATGTATTGTAATTTTCAGGATTAGTTTGTTTTCTGTATTATTTTTGTACAAATGTATTTTTTGTAAATATGAATTCTTATATTTATTTAAGCATTGCTTATTTTTATAAATTTTACAAGAATGCTAATATTTGTACATGAAAGGAATATTTTATCTGATAAAAGCTTGTATTATTTTTTGCTGGTCTGATTAAAAAGGTATATCACAGCTGTACCTATGTGTGTTAAGAAGAATGTTAAACCAATTCAAAAGTAAACTATAAATTTGACAGACATTGTATAGGACATGGTATGATAAGAGCTGTTTTTGTCCTCTTTTTTCAAAAGTGAAATTTTATGCTAAAATATTGATTTATATGATATTAAGTAATGAAATTTAATAAATTTGAATTTTAGCATTTGATCAAACTTGATGAAAAAGTGGCTTTTTCTCAAATTTACTCAAAATTTGGTATATTTTTGTATGTTTTTGGCTAAAATAAGTATATGGGCCGCAGGTC
This sequence comes from Arcuatula senhousia, assembly GCA_963971305.1. Lineage (NCBI taxonomy): Eukaryota > Metazoa > Mollusca > Bivalvia > Mytilida > Mytilidae > Arcuatula > Arcuatula senhousia. Next base: position 6,373,142 of record OZ020312.1, on the reverse strand, counting down.
CACTCATATTTGAATCTCACACAATTTTAAACCAATTTTGCCACATTTCATAGTTCTATCATTTTGTGCACATGCGCAATAACGCCATATGCAAAATTTTCAATAAAAGTTATCTGCCTGTTCAAAAAATATAACTTCTAAATCTCAAAATCACACAGTTTTAATTCAATATTCCAATTTTGGAAAATTTGTCCAATTGAGGGGATAATTTCAAGCTCTTATCCTAAATTGTCCTTTTGGCCAGATTTCACAGTGAAAATCCTGGTTTTAGAACAGGTCTGTCAGTCACCTTCTACTTCCTGTTCAACAAAATCTGCCGATTTTTAGAATTTGTGATGAAAACGCTGTATCTATCTTGGCCTTGTATCAAGGATGTGGAAGCTGTTCAGATTTCACTTTATTTGTCCAAATGTTAACTCGTAAACTTTAAGGGGCCAGTAGGGCGGCAGAGTAGTCTAAGGTGTTACTATTGATCACTAGCTAGTTACCTCTCAGGTGGTGTAAGAGTCCTGCTTATAACTTTTAGGAAATGGAACTTCTCCACATATATGTAACTAGGTTTGTCAGTTACCTGTCCATGGTCTGTAGTTTTCTATCCGGATACTCTGATTTCGTCCACCATTAGAACTGGCCGCACTATGTAGCCCAGGTGCGTCACCATTCAGGGGAGATCAGTTTTCAGCTGGTTTGCACACACAAAAAGTAGTAAATTATAAAATAACAAACAAGTCAAACTTTTAATGAGATGAAAACATAACATTTATACACATTGCTTTAACAACCACAATATTAGCATCATCAAGCACACCTCTAATAATAAAAAAAAACAATACACAAAAAAATCATGGATGTAATGACATAATTCTAGTACTTGAACAAGACTAGTGTATACTGAGGAAAAATATTTTCACATTGCATTGCAGATTCATTTCCTCCTCTACCAGAATTCCTTCAACTTGATGAGTTATTTCCCTTTTGCCACACATTTTATGGATCTTTCTCTTCTGTCAGCTAGAAGTTATTTCCCTTACTTTTCGTGCTGGAGTGACAGTTGGCGTCAGATATTGATAAAAGTCTTTATATCCTACTTCATCTGGGTTTTCTTTCCTCTGGAGATCAAATGAAATGTACTTCTTTTCTCTTTCTATTACTGAAATGTAAAAAAAATGTTGAAAGAGGTCATGGATTTTTGTCTAGATTTCAGCATGTCATTATATGGTCCATGTAGTTTTATTGTTCTTTGCCTTTTTAGCTCACCTGACCCGAAGGGTCATGTGAGCTTTTGTCATCACTTGGCGTCCGGCGCCCGTCCCTCGTCCGTCGTCCGTCGTCCATAAACTTTTTAAAACGTTAACTCCTCTGACACCATAAGTCCAATTGTTACCAAACTTGGTATGGTTGTTCATTAGCATTCGGTGCTTAGAACTGATGTGGGGATTTTTGATTCATCGTAAAACATGGCCGCCATGGCTAAAAATAGAACATAGGGGTAAAATGCAGTTTTTTGCAAATAACTCAAAAACGGCTACAGATTTCAAAATTCTGGCGAGGGTAAAAGTGGTCAGCACCCCAAGATCTACCTACCCTGAAATTTTGAAGAAAATCCAACAACCCATGTAGGAGTTATTGCCCTTTTTGTGGATTTTTTGCAAATTTTGCACCTGTTTAGCTCAATATCTTGAAAAGTATACCAGATATTTGAGAAATTTAAATTGCATATTGTTAAGCACATCAAGATCTACAAAATATGTAACAAAGTCAACGTTGTAGGACCTTTCCTTTTAGGAGTTGTTGCCCTTAGAACGTCAAAATTGAGCATTTAAACAGCATTTCCTCATTACATTAAAAACATTAACTCCTCTGACACTTTAAGTCCAAATGGAACCAAACTTGGTATAGTTGTTTATTAGCCTTAGGTGTATAGAACTGATGTGGGGATTTTTGATTGGTCGTAAAACATGGCCGCTGTGGCTAAAAATAGAACATAGGGGTAAATGGCAGTTTTTTGCAAATAACTCTAAAACGGTGACAGATTTTAAAATTTTGATCGGAACAAAAGTGATCAGCACCTCAAGATCTACCAGCTCTGAAATTTTTAAGAAAATCCAACAACCCACGTAGGAGTTATTGCCCTTTTTGTGGATTTTTTGCAAATTTTGCACCTGTTTAGCTCAATATCTTGAAAACTATACAAGATATTTGAGAAATTTAAATTGCATATTGTTAAGCGCATCAAGATCTACAAAATATGTAATAGGGTCAACGTTGTAGGACCTTTCCTTTGAGGAGTTATTGCCCTTAGAACGTCAAAATTGAGCATTTAAAAAGCATTTCCTCATTATATTGAAAACATTAACTCCTCTGACACTTTAAGTCCAATTGGAACCAAACTTGGTATTATTGTTAATTAGCATTAGGTGTATAGAACTGATGTGGGGATTGTCAATTGGTTGTAAAACATGGCCGCTGTGGCTAAAAATAGAACATTATGTTAAACTGCATTTTTATGCAAATAAATCAAAAAGGGTGACAGATTTTTAGATTTTGATTGAAAACAAAAGTGATCAGCACCTTAAGATCCACCATATTGTCAGATGACCCCTTATTAATCTTGTGACCCTTTCATCGTCAAATAGATTTTGCCTAATAACCTTTACTTCAGGCACATATGTCAGGCGAGCGATTCAGGCTCCTGGGAGCCTCTTGTTGCATTCTTCAATCCCCTGATTGGTTTCCACAGTGTAACTTTTGAATGATTTAATAAAATCTTGAAATCTACATACATTTACAAATTTATTTTGTGGTCAAAAGTTCAAAAGTCAATGTCACAATTGAAAAACTAAAAGTATTAGGGTGAAATTTATTTTCAAGCATAACCTTTGGATGCCTTGATTGAACTTCTTAAAAACTACATTTCAAAGGTGTAATGTTATTTAGAGCCAAGGTCACACGTTTTGCAAATTTTATATTTTTAAGAGTGAAATTGGCTTTCTAAGCACAATTTTCACACATTTGAAAAGCTAATGAGGTCAAGGCCACAAATTTTGAAGACTTAAATAAAAGTGCATTTCTGTAAAAGATTTTCTGAGGTCCCGTTCAGGTTAAATGTCTCTACCTCCCCCTGTAGGTGTGACTTCCTCTGAAATGGTAAAGAAATGGTTTCCAAAGCATAATTTACACACGTTGACCTTGAGCCATGCCATTGTTTAGCTAACTCTGTCTTTGATAGACAAAACTGAAGATACGTTTTAAGACAATCGGGATAGGCCACTTTAACAAATATAAAGCTTGTGCAGCAGTTTCATAAAAGTCCGGCATTCAGTAGTTTAAAGATTAGTACCCTGAGGTGAATTAAATGGACACCCCTTTCGCGTCTGCTCAATTGCTTTTGTAATGTCTACGAAATCACCTTAGATTTTTCACCCTGAGGTATACTATTTTAAAAGTCTTTTTGTAATGTCCCGTCTAAGAAAGTAGGGGTCATATAATGTTCGGGTATGTCTGTCTGTCTGTTCGTTAGTCTGTCGTTCGCAATTGACGCGAGATGGGGAATTATGTCTTTCGGACATATTTTTGTTTTATTTTGATAACTTACATTGTGCCGATGGTAACGAGTTGTGCATTTCTGTAACAGATTTTCTGAGGTCCCCGTATAGGTTAAATGTCTCTACCTCCCCCTGTAGATGTGACTTCCTCTGAATAGAGGTCCCGTGGAGGCTCAGGGTCACTTTCTGGTCAATCGGGGGCTTTGTTTTCTTTTTCTTCATGTCGTATCTCATCTATATTAGCAAAAGAAACAATTTTTTGTTATCTTTCATTTGCAATACTGTAAACTAGTAAACAGATCGTTTCAGTTCCACATTTATTTTTGAAGACACCACACCGTACAACTTGCCTAGTAGTTTTGCTGAATTGCGAACTATGACACGATGAAGTGCCGGAGTTCATAACAAAAAATAATTATACTTTGTTTAAATTTTAAAGTGGAGATTTCGTATGAAATATTTAACACAAACAACCGAATTCGAATTTTTGACGTATAAATAATGCCATAATGGTGCGTAGTTGAAGTTACAGTGCGACGTCAAAAGTATTTCACGCTTTATATTTTTCCCTTTATATTTCATATAAATTAGTATTTTTTTATAAAAATTATTACCAAGCCATTTCTCAACAGATTTTCATGAAATAAAAACCAACGTATGCATAATTATCTGAAGTTTGTTTGTTTATTTGCAAATCTATTAAAACCTCTTGATTCATTTTTATACTCTTATAAAACACATAGAAAAAAAATTAACAAAAAATATTCGGTTAAGATATAAAGGAAAATGATTTTCAAAATAATTCATTTGTGTTCCAATTATGATTAAATCTAACCCATCTAACATTTTTATGATGCCAAAATATAGAAATAAACTTGAAATATTGCTTCATCTGTTGGCTTTTATTTTATAAAAATTGGTTGAAAAATGACTTGGTAAAATTTTTTTGAAAAAATATGAATTTATATGAAATATAATGTAAAAAAAATTAAAGCGTGAAATACTTTTGACGTCGCACTGTACGTCTCAACTTGTTTGAGCTCATTTCATAGTGTCGGTAACGCATTTCGTAGTGTCGGTAACGCATTTCATAGTGTCGGTCATCTTGGCAAAAGGTGTTACCGACACTATGATATGAGCTCCTAACAAGTTGAGACGTTAAATCAGCTAAGCATCATTGAATTTTATATTTTAAAGTGTACAGCAAAATTTATTTTCTGGAACTTTGTTGTCATTCTAATTTCTAAGACCCGTGAAAACCGCACTGTTGGTAGAGTTTTAATTCCACGAGGTTAGCCCGCTCCGGCACCATAAATTTAGAAATTGTCTAAGCCCTAAGGTTCTTCCTAACCAGAGATATAAGTTGATCATCTTAGTTTTAATTTGGTTCCCTAGTTCGGTGTTTTTGGTTTTATTATTCTATGCTCTTAGAATCATACAAGGTTTGACTTTTTCAACCTTTTCGGTAGAGCGCCCTTTGCTGAGTCTTGAATAAACGAAACGCGCGTCAGGCGTATGGCAAAATATATTGTCTGAAACTTTGTTGTCATTTTTAATTTCTTATGAATTTTTAAACACAAACAACTGAAATAGAATTTTTGACGACTGAAAACATTTTACCCCTCATTTTTCGGTATTAAAGCAATCCCATCCGAGGTTTTAATTGTTGTTTAGCAGTGCCATTCCCTTTTAGAAACGTGCACCATTTTTTATTAGACAGTGTTAACATTTTCGTGCGTATAGAACATTGTCGGTAATACCTGGTGCTCTTAGGTCGACAAACTCTTCAACACAGCCTTAACTAAAATTTGTTTTCTACTTTGAATTGAAATGTGGGATGAACTGATACATGTACAATAAGTTATTATATCTTCGGTCGATGATCTTTTTTTTTTCAAATTGATAAACAATTAATAATTGAATGAAATAGTGATAATAAATAAACAAGTAAATAAAGGTTTGAAACATTTCGGGTTCATTTTCATTCAAATCGTTTATTCCAAAAGGAACACGCTAAGTAAATGTGTAGTATACAGGAATATATTAATATTGATAAAACAAATAAGAGGACCAGCTCCTCCAAAAATTTAGAAATGTTACGGGTCCAGAGAACCTCCCGACAGCTCTCCTTTAGAAAAAAATATCAATTTATTCAATGTTTTAATTGGGGCTTAATAGCATACATCTTATTGAACAAGATTTCATAGTCATTAAGCCCACTTACCCTGATCATTTTTTGCGTTTTTATCCAAAACGTATTTTTCAAATTTGAAAAAATTAAAACAAACTAAGGGAAGTTCTTCATAATCAACACTAATACACAAAAGCCTAATACACAATTATCATGAAATATGAATTATAATATTTATTACCGGATTATCTAAGTCTGAGAACTTGTTTTTTAAAAATCGGATTATTTTTGGCCAAAAGTTTATCCAAACAATAGCCTTAAATTGGACTCGTACACCCTTGAAACCACCATGCATTATTTCAAGAAAAAAAAAAGAAAGAAAACTAAAAATCCAGACCATGATCAAGTGTGCGATAAATGGAAAGTAAATTTTAATATTAAAATTTGATACAATGTAAAAGTAATTTATTCAATATTTGTAGAATTGGTAATGTCTGCTTCAATTAAATGTAAAAACGTGATATTGATCCTTTACAAATAAAATTGAACGTTAATTGGAAATGTAGTGAAATTATAATTCTCTGTAAGCTGATAATGAAAAGTAATTTAAAATGAACTGAACAATGCATCTGTAAAGTTTTGGAAATTTAAAACCTGTCAAAATGTTGCAAAATCATTTAATTTTTAATGTAAATGTTTTGTTTGTTAAAATATCTGTTGTAAAAAAGGTAAATTAGTTATGAGAAAATCATTCTGCATGCATTTGACGAAACTCATTAAGTTTAATATGTAAACATGTTTTGTTTTTAACATATTTGTTGTAAAAGGTGTAAATGAATTATGAGATGAGACAATTTCAAAACTCAGAGGAGGCCAATTTATTTCCACAATTCTCGTTTACTAACGGTTTGATATGCAATAGTTTAAATCTAGAAGAATAATACCTTTTTAAATTGGCAAGACTCTGCTAGAAGTTATGTAATTTCATATATTAGTGCTTCAATTTTACTTACTAACTGAAGAAATTTTAAATACGACTTGAGATTTGAATTCTCATGAATGTTAAAAATTTTCTTCTTAGCAAAACATTGGCTTAATCTTGAACTTCATATATAATTGCAATCATATAAACTGTGGTTTTGTTCTTATACTTACAAACAACTTGAAACAATAAAATGGATCAGTTAGAAAAAATAAAGAAAAAGTTTTTACATTGTATTTATTTTTTGGTCAAAGGAATTAGTGTTAGTTATTCCCCTGAGGGCGGATGCCCGATGGGGGATAACTGATTTATACCACGGGACTGTAGAGGGTGCTAAATGAAAGTTTATGATAATTAACGAGGGGGGTCTTTCAGGAATTTAGCCTTATCTACTGATAAAGCATGATTAATGCAGGGTATCTCGTTACATTTTATGACATAGTGGTATAAATACTTTTAAGTTATTTCAATCGTTTTCTCTCTCCCCTAAAAGCTAATTCAAAGAAAAATTATATCCTACTTACCAAATTTATGTTAAACCTAAACTTGTATATTTCGTTATTAAAAAATATATCAATATATCAGAATTATATAAAAACCAAGATCAATGATAAAACAAACAAATTTGAACGATTTTTTCTCCCATATCAACGCCGCTATACCCAAGTTGCTCCAGACAATAGTCTGCTATGGACGTCTGCTTCTATCAAGTCGTCTGCTGCGATCCATTTTCCGATAGTTTAGTTTGGGAATGACGTTATCAAGCATGTTTACGAATCTTTTTGTATAGAATTTGGGAACATTACATGAAGTGTTGACAGAGGTATAATTTTTGATGCACCGATAAAATAATTATCAGATATTCGATTTATTCAACAAAATGTACATGGGATAAACCCTTAGCCTTGTTTATATAGTGAAACTAAGATACTACTTTTTATGGCTCGATAGCAAGAGGTTACTTGTTTTTCCAGTCCTACTTTTCTCTCCCAATAAATGCAACTTTTCCCGTCCGTTGACCTTTTTTCCACTGGTGTGCTGTGTTGTTAAAGAACGGTATTAAAATACCCAAAAAACTCTGCAGGACAGATTTTTCGTTGTCGACTTTTTGGGATACGAGGATCTTCTGTAACATGTAATAAGGAGTTATCCGAGTAGCAAGTACGTGTTATCGTTACAGATTTTGAACTAGAATGAATTACTTGCTTTGGATTGATTGATTGATTGTTGTTTGCTTAATGACCCGTCGGCGATATTGCAGCCATATTTTGGATATACACAAATTGCACCTTGCTTTGGTCATCTAAACGGCCATCATGGTTTTGAAAACAAAGTGCAAAGAAAAGCACGTGTAATCCAGCATCTGTTTGTGTCAATTTCAGAATAAAACTGTTATTAGATTTTATTTGACGTCGTTCTGTGGGTGTTTTACACGTTTGTTTGTTTTTGTTTATTGTACATATGGTTTCTTACAAAACATTACCCCAAACTCTTTAGAATAAACAAGATACTTGTCTTGTGAAATAAGAAAGGTGGGTTTTTTCACAGTTTGTTTTTGTTTGCTCGACAAAGACAAGTAACACGTTAAAAACAACGTGAAAACGGTCTTTCTCCCTGTCTCCAGAACAGGTCTTGGATTAACATTACACAAGTAACAACAACGTCCGATGCATTTTATGCCTATGCTAGACTCGTCCGAGATGTTTACTGGGGAACTGCAAGCACAGGCGCATGTTTACAGTCAAATATTGCTCACTAGGCAATGACCATTCCACTGAAATATCAGTGGGATGGCTGGCCATAGCCTAGCAAGCAATATTTGACTATACACGAACGCCTGTGCTGCAATCCGTGACAAGTAGAGATTGTTTTTTATTCTTCTTCTTCTTGTTCTGTGAGGTCAAATATAAGTTAACGTTATCTAGTTTGCAGTAAAGCGACCATACAAGTCCTATAAAAATGCATTTTCAAATTAGGCCGTCTGTATTTGTTTGTTGTGTTAATTTTATTTGCTTGACTATTGCATTTGGGTTTCTGCATTACAGCGATAAAATATGTCGTTTTTTGTAATGATATATAACACTAAATCATTACTTGTTTGAAGTGTTGTTTAGAATCGATATGTTTGATTTTTCTTTTACATCAGTCGACAAATGCCTGTTAGCTAGCTGTCAGTAACAGGGAGTGTTCTCAAGAGAGTCCCTCTACGTCTCGTTGTTCTCATATGGTGCTCTTGTCTCAGGTTTTCTCTTGGTTATGTGAACTTTTTTTCGATTTGGTTTTTAGAATGCGTTCATTTTGTGCTTTGTACAAGACTATCAATAGGGGGAAGGTTGGGCCCAAAAACTAATTTTACTCCGCCACATTTTATATGTACCTTTCCTAAGCCAGGAATCCTTGTCCAAATTGTTGTTTGTCCCTGTCATCTATCGGTTTTTTTTTCGTTGATAATTTAGTTATGTCGGTTCAAAAGCTCTTAACAGTATGATAAATTGTATGTCTTAAGCAACTTTCAGACCTGTCGAACTTCTATTTCCTGTTTGGGGCTAGCGGGGGCATCTGTGTCCCATTTACACATCCCTTATCTATTTCCATTTTTTGTTGCCATTCTTAAATTTCCAATTACTATTCATCATTCTTAGACTTGGCCCTTTATTTGATCCCTACTGCATGTATACACAGAAACTGTCAACCGACACTGAACCCCTTCAGATGTTCGGAAACTGACAAGAGCCAACTGTATCCCCCGTAAGATATTCGGAAACTGGCAGCTATTTATGCTGGATCTCTCCCCAGATTGTCGGATACTGACATCACCTGTTACTAAAGCTCTCATCGGGTATTCAGATACCGACAATTGACAATGAATCCCTCTTTTGATATTCGAATACTGAAAAAAAAACTGACACTGCATGGATCTGGATACTTCATTGGTTATCGACAACCAATGACATGACCAGGATCCATCATCTGATATTTGGATAACTGACAAATATCACTCAATCCCTCTTCAGGTATTCGGATACTGACAACAATTGTCACTGGATCCTTCATTGGATATACGGATAATGACAACTGACATTGGATCTACCCTTAGACTAGTATTCAGATACTGACAACAACTGACACTGAATCCTCATCAGATATTTGTATTCTGTCAACAACTGTCACTGAATGGATTATCCGTTATCAGATATTTGTATACAGACAACAACTGACACTGAATCCTTCATCAGATTTTTTAATACCGACAACAACTGACACTGAATCCGTTATCAGATATTTTATACCGACAACAACTGACACTGAATCCGTTATCACATATTTTAGTTCCGACAACAACTGACACTGAATCCTCATCAGATATTTGTCAATCTCATTAAAATAAGATCTCCTAAACTATACAACGTTCCGTTCGAGCAATCTCATTCCAACGGAAGGTAGTATAGTTTAGGAGATCTTATTTTAATGAGATTGGATATTTGGATACTGACAACGCCAGACACTGAATCCTCATCAGATATTTAAAAACTGACAACAACTGACACTGAATCCTCATCAGATATTTTTAAACTGACAACAACATTACTGACACTGAATCCTCATCAGATATTTTAGTACCGACAACAACTGACACTGAATCCGTTATCAGATATTTTAGAACCGAAAACAACTTACACTGAATCCTAATCAGATAATCATATTTTTATACCGACAACAACTGACACTGAATCCGTTATCAGATATTTTAAAACTGACAACAACTGACACTGAATCCTCGTCAGATATTTTAATACTGACAACAACTGACACTGAATCCGTTATCAGATATTTGTATAATGACAACAACTGACACTGAATCATCATCAGATATTTTAAAACTGACAACAACTGACACTGAATACTCATCAGATATTTCAATACTGACAACAACTGACACTGAATCCGTTATCAGATATTTTAATACTGACAACAACTGACACTGAATCCTCATCAGATATTTCAATACTGACAACAACTGACACTGAATCCGTCATCAGATATTTCAATACTGACAACAACTGACACTGAATCCGTTATCAGATATTTCAATACTGACAACAACTGACACTGAATCCGTCATCAGATATTTCAATACTGACAACAACTGACACTGAATCCGTCATCAGATATTTCAATACTGACAACAACTGACACTGAATCCGTTATCAGATATTTTAGTACCGACAACAACTGACACTGAATCCTCATCAGATATTTTAGTACCGACAACAACTGACACTGAATCCTCATCAGATATTTTAGTACCGACAACAACTGACACTGAATCCTCGTCAGATATTTTAGTACCGACAACAACTGACACTGAATCCGTTATCAGATATTTGTATAATGACAACAACTGACACTGAATCCTAATCAGATATTTTAGTACCGACAACAACTGACACTGAATCCTCGTCAGATATTTTAATACCGACAACAACTGACACTGAATCCTCATCAGATATTTTAGTACCGACAACAACTGACACTGAATCCGTTATCAGATATTTTAGTACCGACAACAACTGACACTGAATCCTCATCAGATATTTTAGTACCGACAACAACTGACACTGAATCCGTTATCAGATATTTTAATACTGACAACAACTGACACTGAATCCTCATCAGATATTTTAATACTGACAACAACTGACACTGATTCCTAATCAGATATTTTAATACCGACAACAACTGACACTGAATCCGTCATCAGATATTTTAGTACCGACAACAACTGACACTGAATCCGTCATCAGATATTTGTATAATGACAACAACTGACACTGAATCCTCATCAGATATTTTAGTACCGACAACAACTGACACTGAATCCGTCATCAGATATTTCAATACTGACAACAACTGACACTGAATCCGTTATCAGATATTTTAGTATCAACAACAACTGACACTGAATCCTCATCAGATATTTTAGTATCAACAACAACTGACACTGAATCCTAATCAGATATTTTAGTACCGACAACAACTGACTGACACTGAATCCGTTATCATATATTTTAGTACTGACAACAACTGACACTACTGGATGCTATTATTTAAGACAATATATATCTTATATGTCATCATTATTATGGATTGGGAACATTTATTAAAAAAAAGGAAATTTCAAATTGAAAGTGTTCTATAATTTAAGACTGTTTATATCTCATATGTTATCATTTAATTATCAATTTGGATCATTTGGAAAAAAACAACTTATTTTGAAATCAAACGTTTACTTTTGAGATACGAAATTCATATCTTCTATTGATATAAGTACGTTTACGGTTGTGTGTACTATGTTATCCTGTAGGGTTGCAGTATTGCCCTTAGACAAAAATCATTAAATATTTAATTACTTTGATCAACTTTAGATGAAGAAAAAAACGAGATGTAAAAAAACGCACGTGTAATCCATTCGTGGTATAATGAAAAATATACTGCAGATGGCATTTATGCTAATGTAATGGTCGATATATTCTCTGTTTGTCGCTTCATTTTAGAATTTGTCTGACGCCTCAGTTTCATGGTACCACCTGTCAATTCCATAGTACATCTGTACTCCTCTTTACTTTACGTCATTCTGTGGGTGTTTGCACGTTTTTTTTCTGATTTCTTACAAAATAACAACCAGAAACGCTTAGAAATAAACAAGATAATTGTCATGTGTCATAAGAAAGGCGTTTATTTTTACAGTTTGTATATATTTGTTTGCTCGACAAAAACAAGTAGCACGTTAAAAACAACGTGATGATGGTCTTTTTCCATGCAGTTTACAGAACAGGTCTTGAATTAAAATTACACAAATAACAGTAGCGTCCGACGTATTCGTGGCCTATGCAGAGATGCTATACATACATCTCTAAATGGCATCTATATTTGATCTGTGTGATCAGATGGAAGTTTACGTTATAGCTTAGAAGAAAGCACATGCTAAGTTCCTATAAAAAATATCTTTTCAAAGTCAGGACCGTTGCATATTTACTTCTGGAATGAACTCCCTATATTTTTTTTGTGTGGTAAATTTGACCGAATTCTACAAAGTAAAAACCCGATGAATGTATATGTCGGGTGGCTGGCGATAACTGTTTTTGTTTTCTCAGCAACTTTCAACCAGTCTTGATATTTCATAAACCATCTTATCATAGGATCCCATTTCAGGTCTGTAGCTCACCTGCTTTCTGGTGAACACAACCCGGCCATTTTGTCTTTTTCCATTTTTGTTGCCACACGGTAAATTCCCAACCTAAACGTCAGAACTTACACTGGACCGTTTATGAGATGACAACCGACACTGGATCTCTAAATGGTATATATTTATACAGAAACTGACAACCATCATGAGACACTAGTTCTCTCTTTAGATATTCGAATACTGATAAATACTGACACTAGATCCCTCCTCACATATTCATATACTGACAACAAGTGTAATTAGAAAAGATATGCTGATACTGACAACTGACACGATCCAAAGTAAAGTGTTGACAGAGGTTTATTTTTTGGATGCATAGAAAAAAAAAGCAATTAACAGAAATGAGATTTATTAAATTTTGGATATTAACCTTGTTTATCAGAGTCGAACCTGAAATACTTATACTAGTAACCATGGCTTTAGCACTATTTACTTTTCCCAAACTCTACAAGTAGTCATTGTTGTTCTGATTTTTTTAAAAATCTTTTAAGCTTTTTCATTTTTTTTTTAGAAAAGCTGAGTTCTCATAGAACATGCATTGGGTTCCAGATGTGAAATGTAAATGAACTGGTATTTAACTTAGTTCTTCTATTTAATCTGAAGTCAAATTAAAAAGCAGCAAAAGAACGGAAAGTGGATATAGAATCTGATAGAACCTAACCCCAGCCCGAAAGAAAACAGTCACAGTCACAGGCAAGATGACTCCAGAAGCCCTACCCCCACTCCGAAAGAAAAGTCACAGTCACAGGCAAGATGACTCTAGAAGCCTAACCTCCACCCGAAAGAAAAGTCACAGGCAATGACTCCAGAGGCCCTATCCCCACCCCTAAAGAAGTCACCGTAAGAGCCCTATCCCCACCCGAAAGTAAAACCACAGTCACTGGCAAGATGACCGCAGACGCCCAACGCCATTCTGAGAGAAAAGTCACGGGAAGGATGACTCAAGATGCCCTACCCCACCCCGAAAGAAAACAGTCTTATTCACAGGCAATATGTCCCTAGAAGCCATACCCCCACCCGGAAGGAAACAGTCACAGGCAAGATTACCCGAGCAAGATATCCCAAGATGACAGCAGGACAGAAATACAATAATTTGAATACATTTATCTTGAGCGTGAACTTTGAATGTTAGGAATTTCGAACATGAAAGTATTTCTTCAACAACCATCGAGGTTGTAAGGCCGGATTATTATTTTGTAAACGTTTTTGAGACACGAAATTAATTTCTCTTCTGTTTACTATGAGTAGTTGCAGGTTCTTTAGGATTGCTTTTTAACAGTCTTCAGTATTTCCTCGCGTTGATCATTTAGCCATCATGGCGGTGCAAAAAAGCCCAAAATGTTAAGAAATGCACGTGTAATTCTTGTGCGCTCTACCACAGATGGCATTTGTGTTAGCGTTTACTAAGTATACAAAGTTGATATAATATTTTCTTTTAAATTTTCCATCATGGTACCACCTTTTAATTCCAGAGTACATCTGTTTTCAACAAACTCTAGGTGTTTTTTCGGGGGCCTGGGTGGCCGAGTGGTCTAAGGCGCTGGTTTAAATACCACACTATTGATCACTAGCCGATCAACTCTCAGCTGGTGTTCGAGTCCCTTTTGTATTTAACAAAAAAGGGACTTCCCCAACTGTATGTGATTAGGTTTGTCAGTTACATGCCCAAGGTCGGTGGTTTCCTCCGGGTACTCCGGTGTCCTCCACCAATAAAACTGACCGCCCTTCATGGCCCACGTGCGTCGATAAAGGGCGTTTAACACCAACACACACACACACACACACACACACACACACACACACACACGTGTTTTCACGTTTCCTTTTGATTTTCCTATACAAAACATTAACTCCTGTCCAAACGCGTTAGAATCAACAAGAAATTATGTAAACTGTCATATATTATTAGAAGGGCGCTAACTTCATAATGTTGTTGTTTTTGGCTTCGTTTAGTCAACAACCTCAACGAAAAACGTGAACAACAACAACAACAACAACGTGAAAATGTCATACGGTCTCATACGTTTTGGATTGGCATAACATAAATCAGTTACAACGGCGTCTGACACACGTTTAAGTCTATACACTGAAGACTCATCAAAGATGCTCTATCCTTAGAATATAGAGTAACTCAATGCACACAAACAGCCTTAAGTTTTCAGACGCTTTCAAACACAGTCAAAGTCCAAAATTCTTTAAGTGAAACATTTGCACGATTTTATTTATTGACCAGTTTATTTATTTAAATAATACAGTAAAACCTGTAAATAGCTACAATGTACATGTAAATAGTGACCCTTTTTGTTAATAGGGCCAACATTATACAAACATGCGTTAATTTTATCTATTATATACAAACCATTTGTAAACAGTGATATAAAGCAATTGCTAGCCACCTTGGTCGCTATCCCATGTAATTCAAATGGGACAACGTGCACATCGGATGCGTAAACTGACTCTTGGTCCATCATCGGATCAACAACTGACACCGGATCTTTTATCGGATATTCGGATACTGACAGCAACAGACACTTAATCCCTCCTGAGATATACCTTTAGATTTTAAAATGATAATAATAAAAAAATAAAAATGAAATTAACAAGAATACAATTAAAGTCCACGGCAAACAATTTAGAATTTTCTGTTTGACTTTTGAATAAAAAAAAAATATAATTCAAAGTTTTTAAAAAGCGAAAGTAAGCAAGATTTAAAATACAAATACATATACAAAACTACATAAATAAAAAATGTAGTATAAATATTTATAAAATAAGTAATTTGTAAGTAGTTTTTGTTCATATGTTGAACTTTTTTCCTAGTTTTTTTTTAATTAAAAAAAGAAATAACAAAAAAAGAAGAAGAAAAGATGGAAGAAAAAGAGTATAAAAATTACTAAAAACTAAGTTTAATAGGGACCTAATAAACATTGTGACTTTATTTGCTGTGAATTTTTTCCTATCAAAACTGTGACCTTTTTCCAGTGATTTTCTTTCCGATTACCGCGTTGACAACAACGGACAGCATCTGCCATTCCTCGTCAGATACATGTACATGTATTCGGACACTTACTTTGTATCCCTCACCAAATATTTGGATACTGCCAAAAACTGACAATTGATCACTCATTGGATAGACGATATTGAGATGTGGAATAAGTGTACGCGACACAACAAACATAAACAAACAGCAATTCAAAAAATCACAACGGAAAACAGCAAGCAGTCTTCAACATGACCATAGGTCACTGCTTACCGTCTTGCATTGGCCCAAGACTTATAATACAATACAAAAGTTTCAATACCAATCCCTAAATCATCAACGAAAGACCTAATTCTTGACATAAAACAGTTAACACAGAATGACAAGGGCAAACAAAGGATATTTGGTTACTGACAACAACTGTCACTGGAACCCTTATCAGATAATGGGATATTGAAATCAGCTGATATTGAATATATATATTCAGATACTGACAATAATCGGATATTTGACAACGACTGACAACGGAATTCTCCTCGGATATTTGACAACGACTGACAATGGATCTCTCCTCGTACTGGAGACACCTGACACAAGATTCCTTATCATATATTATCATTCTTACAAGTGACACTTGATAAATAAACCTCAAAAGCGAAAAACTCAGAAAATCAAATACACAATTTCTTTTTACCCCTGATAGCTACTAACCCTGAAAAGTTCATTGGATACTGATAAATTTTACAAGGGATCCCTATCAATCGATTAGTGACACTGACACTGGATACCGACAACAGCTGACACTGGCACATCATCCGATATGCAAATTAAAAAAAAAACTGACAATAGCTGACACAGATTCCGTCATGGGATATACAACTGACACTGAATCTCATATTAGAAATTTAGATACTGGCAACAACTGACACTGAATCTCTTATTGGACATTGAGATACAGGCAACAACTGACACTGAATCTCTTATTGGATATTTAGATACTGACACCAACTGACACTGAATCTCTTATTGGACATTTAGATACTGACAACAACTGACACTGAATCTCTTATTGGATATTTAGATACTGACAACAACTGACACTGAATCTCTTATTGGACATTTAGATACTGACAACAACTGACACTGAATCTCTTATTGGATATTTAGATACTGACACCAACTGACACTGAATCTCTTATTGGACATTTAGATACTGGGAATAACTGACACTGAATCTCTTATTGGATATTTAGCTACTGACACCAACTGACACTGAATCTCTTATTGGACATTTAGATACTGACGACAACTGACACTGAATCTCTTATTGGATATTTAGATACTGACAACAACTGACACTGAATCTCTTATTGGACATTTAGATACTGGCAACAACTGACACTGAATCTCTTATTGGATATTTAGATACTGACAACAACTGACACTGAATCTCTTATTGGACATTTAGATACTGGCAACAACTGACACTAGATCCCTTATTGGATATTTAGATACTGACATCAACTGACACTGAATCTCTTACTGGATATTTAGATACTGACACTAACTGACACTGAATCTCTTATTGGATATTTAGATACTGACAACAACTGACACTGAATCTCTTATTGGATATTTAGATACTGACACCAACTGACACTGAATCTCTTATTGGACATTTAGATACTGGGAATAACTGACACTGAATCTCTTATTGGATATTTAGCTACTGACACCAACTGACACTGAATCTCTTATTGGACATTTAGATACTGACAACAACTGACACTGAATCTCTTATTGGATATTTAGATACTGACAACAACTGACACTGAATCTCTTATTGGACATTTAGATACTGGCAACAACTGACACTAGATCCCTTATCGGATATTTAGATACTGACAACAACTGACACTAGATCCCTTATCGGATATTTATATAATGACAACAACTGACACTAGATCCCTTATCGGATATTTAGATACTGACAACAACTGACACTGAATCTATTATTGGATATTTAGATACTGACATCAACTGGCACTGAATCTTTTCTTGGATATTTAGATACTGAGAAGAACTGACACCGAATCTCTTATTGGATATTTAGATACTGACACCAACTGACACTGAATCTCTTATTGGACATTTAGATACTGACAAGAACTGACACTGAATCTCTTATTGGATATTTAGATACTGACATCAACTGGCACTGAATCTCTTCTTGGATATTTAGATACTGAGAAGAACTGACACCGAATCTCTTATTGGATATTTAGATACTGACAACAACTGACACTGAATCTCTTATTGGATATCTAGATATTCAGATACAGGCAACAACTGACACTGAATCTCTTATTGGACATTTAGATACTGACAAGAACCGACACTGAATCTCTTATTGGATATTTAGATACTGACACCAACTGACACTGAATCTCTTATTGGATATTTAGATACTGACAACAACTGACACTGAATCTCTTATTGGACATTTAGATACTGACAACAACTAACACTGAATCTCTTATTGGACATTTAGATACTGACAACAACTGACACTGAATCTCTTATTGGATATTTAGATACTGACAACAACTGACACTGAATCTCTTATTGGATATTTAGATACTGACAACAACTGACACTGAATCTCTTATTGGACATTTAGATACTGACAACAACTGACACTGAATCTCTTATTGGATATTTAGATACTGACACCAACTGACACTGAATCTCTTATTGGACATTTAGATACTGGGAATAACTGACACTGAATCTCTTATTGGATATTTAGCTACTGACACCAACTGACACTGAATCTCTTATTGGACATTTAGATACTGACGACAACTGACACTGAATCTCCTATTGGATATTTAGATACTGACAACAACTGACACTGAATCTCTTATTGGACATTTAGATACTGGCAACAACTGACACTGAATCTCTTATTGGATATTTAGATACTGACAACAACTGACACTGAATCTCTTATTGGACATTTAGATACTGGCAACAACTGACACTAGATCCCTTATTGGATATTTAGATACTGACATCAACTGACACTGAATCTCTTACTGGATATTTAGATACTGACACTAACTGACACTGAATCTCTTATTGGATATTTAGATACTGACAACAACTGACACTGAATCTCTTATTGGATATTTAGATACTGACACCAACTGACACTGAATCTCTTATTGGACATTTAGATACTGGGAATAACTGACACTGAATCTCTTATTGGATATTTAGCTACTGACACCAACTGACACTGAATCTCTTATTGGACATTTAGATACTGACAACAACTGACACTGAATCTCTTATTGGATATTTAGATACTGACAACAACTGACACTGAATCTCTTATTGGACATTTAGATACTGGCAACAACTGACACTAGATCCCTTATCGGATATTTAGATACTGACAACAACTGACACTAGATCCCTTATCGGATATTTATATAATGACAACAACTGACACTAGATCCCTTATCGGATATTTAGATACTGACAACAACTGACACTGAATCTATTATTGGATATTTAGATACTGACATCAACTGGCACTGAATCTTTTCTTGGATATTTAGATACTGAGAAGAACTGACACCGAATCTCTTATTGGATATTTAGATACTGACACCAACTGACACTGAATCTCTTATTGGACATTTAGATACTGACAAGAACTGACACTGAATCTCTTATTGGATATTTAGATACTGACATCAACTGGCACTGAATCTCTTCTTGGATATTTAGATACTGAGAAGAACTGACACCGAATCTCTTATTGGATATTTAGATACTGACAACAACTGACACTGAATCTCTTATTGGATATCTAGATATTCAGATACAGGCAACAACTGACACTGAATCTCTTATTGGACATTTAGATACTGACAAGAACCGACACTGAATCTCTTATTGGATATTTAGATACTGACACCAACTGACACTGAATCTCTTATTGGATATTTAGATACTGACAACAACTGACACTGAATCTCTTATTGGACATTTAGATACTGACAACAACTAACACTGAATCTCTTATTGGATATTTAGATACTGACAACAACTGACACTGAATCTCTTATTGGACATCTATATTTGAGATACAGGCAACAACTGACACTGAATCTCTTATTGGATATTTAGAAACTGACAAGAACTGACACTGAATCTCTTATTGGATATTTAGATACTGACACCAACTGACACTGAATCTCTTATTGGATATTTAGATACTGACAACAACTGACACTGAATCTCTTATTGGATATTTAGATACTGGCAACAACTGACACTGAATCTCTTATTGGATATTTAGATACTGACAGCAACTGACACTGAATCCCTTATTGAATATTCAGATACAGGCAACATTTGACACTGAATCTCTTATTGGACATTTAGATACTGACAACAACTGACACTGAATCTCTTATTGGACATTTAGATGCTGACAGCAACTGACACTGAATCTCTTATTGGATATTTAGATACTGACAGCAACTGACACTGAATCTCTTATTGGATATTTGGATACTGACAACAACTGGCTCTGAATCTCTTATTGGATATTTAGATACTGACAACAATTGACACTGAATCCGTAATCAGATATTTGGATACAGACAACAACTGACACTGAATCCTCGTTAGACATTTGAATACTGACAACAACTGACACTGAATCTGTTATCAGATATTTAGATACTGACAACAACTGACACTGAATCCTCATTAGATATTTAGATACTGACAACAATTGACACTGAATCTGTTATCAGATATTTAGATACTGACAACAACTGACACTGAATCCTCGTTAGACATTTGTATACTGACAACAACTGACACTGAATCTGTTATCAGATATTTTAATACTGACAACAACTGACACTGAATCCGTTATCAGATATTTGGATACAGACAACAACTGACACTGAATCCTCGTTAGACATTTGGATACAGACAACAACTGACACTGAATCCGTCATCAGATATTTTAATACCGACAACAACTGACACTGAATCCGTTATCAGATATTTAGATACTGACAACAACTGACACTGAATCTGTTATCAGATATTTGGATACAGACAACAACTGACACTGAATCTCTTATTGGATATTTAGATACTGACAACAATTGACACTGAATCACTTATTGGATATTGAGATACTGGCAACAACTGACACTGAATCTCTTATTGGATATTTAGATACTGACAACAACTGACACTGAATCTCTTATTGGATATTTAGATACTGACAACAACTGGCACCCTAACTCCCATGGGATATTCGAATGCTACCATCTGGAACTGGTCTGAACCTATCATCAGATATTCAAATCTAACAAAATTCACAAATTATCACAATAGATCTATTAGCAGATATTCGGATACTGACATCAATTGGCACTGGATCCCTCATTTGATAATTGGATAATGACAGAAACTGACACAAGATTCCTAATTGAATTTGCTGATACTGACAACACTGACACTAGATCCCTCATAAGATTTTCAAATACTAGAAACGCCGGACACTGGATTCCTTATTTGATTTCTAAAATTGATATCTGAAATTTGAATTCTTATGGATATGTGGGTACTGATATTTTAAAACCAAAAAGAACTGACAATGGATTCCTGATCAAATGCTGTATAACTCGTAATTTTAGCATTATTTTGCAGTTGATCATCGAGCGCAAAAATTTAAATCGCATAAAATTATGTATTTTTTTTGTGACATTTAAAGAATAATTTCACAGAGTTGTGAAAATTGTTAATTATCTTAAATGATTGAAAAAGCCATGTATGTTTACATAACGGTCATGATGACATCTAATCAGAACAATCAAAATTGGCACACACGCCCACTGCAAGTAAGTTCAATAATTAGTGCACTGTGTCATGACAAATGGAAAGTTTGACTTTTATCACCCACGCTTATAAATTGATTTCTTGGTAATGATTATAATGATAACAATAAAGAATAAAGTAGTCGGCATTTCTTTTTTTCTGTAAACAAATCATTCAATAAATAAGACCATATATACAAGTAGAATCATAGAATCATAGAGCTAAGGACAATAATTTAATAAAACTATTCAAAAACATACACAATTTTATTGAAGATATAAAACCGCAAAAATAAAAATCAGCAAAAATAAAATTTCAGAATTTTCATCCCAATCCGCAAAAATTTCACACCGCAAAAATTACCGGTTAAAGACATTGACAACTGACACAATCTCTCATTGAATTTTATGATACTGACATTCAATATTGGAACCTTTATTAAAAAAAATAAATTACAATGACTGACAATGGATCTTTCCTCAGATATATAGAATACTGATAAGGAAGCAACCATTTTATATTCATTGGAAATATATCTTTTTTCTTTCCTGCGTTTTGTTAATTTTTGGAAAAAAAATGGAATCTGGATTTTTTGGCATGCTCATGTGTGGATGTTTTTCCTTTAAAATTTCACCCCCCCCCCCCCCCCCAATTCAAAAGGTTGCACCCTAACAACCGACACAAGATTCTTCGTTGGATATTTTTTATTCTAGATCCCTTATAGGATATTTGGATCATAATATTAACAGGCAATTGGACCTTCTTCACCTCCCCCTCCCTCAAATATTTTCACCTTACAATATTTGATAGGTTTTAGTCCTAAGCCATGCTTCTTGCCAAAGTTTGTTGTGTATACCTATTCTTTGTTCCAATATCTTCTATCCAATTAAATGTTTGTTCTGGTCATCTTTTAGTTCTATGTCCAGAAGGGGGTCAGTCTTAGATTATTTTAGGATTGGTTTTGATCATATGCATTAGATCTTTGATCCTTTGCCAATTGAAAGATCACAGCAGGAACCACTGGTCAAATGATGGTTGTTACATCTTTATTTGGTGTCCAGTCAAAATTAATCACAAATCATGGAATTGAAATGCTGGTATGCAGCTTCAGGTACAGGTCTCTCCTATGGTGAATGCATTTCAGGTCTGTTACTTATCTACTTCCTGTTTAAAGTGCAGACATAAATTTTAGTGTTCTGCAGACAACCCAAGAATTCTTATCTTGTTTATTGTAGATCTTTTTAATTTCTGCCGATTTTTGTCCGTTTTGTAGTGTACAATTATTCCAGGTCCCAATATCTTTTATGCAATTAAATGGATACTAACTTTAAAAAAAACATTAATTCCTTCAAGCATAGTTTTATTTGTCATAAATATATATCATTACAAAAATTGTACACAACCCTATTTTGTAGCAAAAATCTGTTTTCATCTTAAGTCCCTTTTTTGAGTAACATAACATAATAAGGCAAAATTTTCACATTCACATTTCAGACCTTTTTTCTTGTGATACATGTCTTAATAAAAATATTGGAAGTAAATCTTGACTTGTAGGGGTCTGTTTTTGTCATTTCCAACATTTCATATTGGTTAAACCAAAAAATAAAGCCAAAGCAAAACTAATACTTACCTAAAAAATTTCCACATTATTTGATTTTTAAGTGTTTTTCTATAATATTAAGTATTCTAAGTAACACTTTTCAACCTCTTAGAACAGTAGGGATTTGAACCTTAAACCTATACAAATGAACTTTCAATGACCCTGGCATTTTAAGTGATATTTTCATTTCGAATCCTCTGAATTCAAATCTTCTTATAAATAAAATGATGAAAAAATACACAATATTTTCATAAGGCACCAATAAATAAAATGTGCAAACTATGATATAAATGCATTATTTTATCAAATGAGCACCAATTCAAAAACTAAAACTAGCACTAAGATCTATCAAGGGTTGTTCCCCTTGGAGTTAAATTTTCTTTTAATTGTTTAAAATAATATAATTATGTTTATATATAATGCAAAAGTGAATTACAAGCTTTTTTGTCTATTCTACTTTTTTAAATGTTTTGAGCATTTTACAAAAAAGAGATAATTAAATGAAAAAATTTACCAATTTTAGAAGAAACTTAAAATGTGTAAATTTGACTAAAAGAATACAATCTGTAAAATTTAGTCCAATCAATTACCCAACAGTTATGGACATAACTTTTCCAGATGACATTCCCAAAAATATAAGACAAATATGATACAAAATGACAATGTGTCTTTGAAAAAAAAAGGATAGATGCTTAAAAGAAATTATCAGCTGTTTGATACTTTTATAATCCTTTTCAGTAAAGTTAAATTCCTTGTCCAATTCTAATTATCATGCTGTACTTATCAAATCTGTCAGAAACTAAAGAAACTAAGTTGAACAAATAAATATCTTGCTTTAAGCTCTCAATGGTTCTCAAAACAAAAATAGTTGTCAAACAAAAAATCAAAATGCTACTACCTTGATACAAATTCTAATAAATACTGATTTTGACTGCACAGCAGTATCAATAAAGGCTACATTAACCTTTCCATCATAAGGCCATTATAAAAATAATTTCTAGATTCTCATCCAAATTTCGGGGGGGGGGGTGAATTTTATTTTTTATTATTTGTCCATTTTGATAAAATATGCTGTTATTTTAAAAGAAATTGACAATAATTTGCCAAAAAATCAAAATAAAATTTTTTGAGGGGCTGAAAAAATCGGGCTGGGAGGGGATGAGAATCTAGGATATTTTTTATATTGGCCTAAGATCCAGAAATACCCAGATCAAAAATGAGACAACTGAAATGTTCCTTAGTTTGAAAAGCATTTGTTTCATTCACATCAGATTTTGTTATAAGCTTTAAACTGATAAAGTCAGGTAGTCTTTGTCTGCAAAAAAAATCAAAGTTTTTCCCAAAAATTTCAACCGATTAACATAAAATTTTGCAGATCTTCAAATGTAATCTATATCACTGTTTAGAAAAATTTACATTAGATCTGTATCTCTTAAAAGTTTTTGAGTCCACAAAAAATATTGGAAATGCAGGCAAACTAAAAATTATAAGACTTCATATTGGTATATATTTGCAAATGGGGAAAATAGAATATTCATTCAATTGTATTTTGTTAAAACTAAAAGTCAGTCTATCTTGCTTGAAGTTGTTTTTTTTTATTTTAACCTCACTCCAATTTAACATAGCACTACAATCACTAACAAATAGACAGTACAGAACACTGTAGGTATCTTCTTGGGATGACCAATTGACAGTCAGTAAAATACTGCATTGGAAGGGGGGATAAGATGAAAACACATTTTTAAAAATCTGTGAGTAAAAAATGGCTGGATTTCTTTAAACAGGAAGTAGGTGAGCAACAGACCTGTAATCGAATCCAACGTTATGGGACCCCACCCTGATGCTGTATACCAAATATCAAGAGGCTGTGATAAGTAGTTGCTTAGAAAACTTACAATTTTTTTTTCCCCGCACGTCTGACATTCACCATTTTATAACCCGGATTTTTCACTCTGTGAAATCCAGCCAAAAATGCAATACAGGAAAAAGCTGTCAGAGCAAATAATTATAAATATCCATGGACAGTTCAGAAACGTTCTAGCCAAGAAAGGAGAAGATATAAAAAAATCTTTTCATTCATTGACAGTTAATGCTATACATCGAAAGCTTAAAACAGTAACCTTTTCTTATCTTTTTTGGAAAAAAGTATATTTTCTGATAGAAATACAATACAAGCTTGTGAGGTACCCCCTTATTTTCATTATGAACTCTAATCTTTGAAATAAACTTAAGTCTAATTGTCTCCCCATATTGGTATTTTTAAAAGATTCCTACAGTGTTTAGAATAAACAAACAACATTTATACAAAATATAACAATATCACAGATAGATCATTACACCTAAATAATTAACACAGTTGACATTTCCATGCATCTATTGAGCAACTTGTTACCAAAACATTTATTTTATAAAAAACAATAAAAATGAGGAGAAAATTGGCAATAAACACTAAAGAGAGTTCTTAAAAAAAAATTTTTTAAAGAAAATATTCAGTTTATTTTTTCAATTATGGCAATAAAGAAATTTCTTTCTACAATGTTTTTTTCAAAATTCCAAAACATGTATATATAAAAATCAAAATTGAGGAGAAATTTGAAACTTAAACACTTAAGAGAGTTCTTAGAAAATGTTTTTTAAAGAAAATATTCAGTTTATTTTCTCAATAATGCCAATATAAAAGAAAGTTCTTTCTTCATTTTTTTCTAAATTCCAATAGAAGAGGTCAGCATATTAGAAGTGATAATGTCAAAGAATTTTAAAAGAAGTATTAAAAATTTGGATAATTTTTTTTTTCACTTTTCAAAAAGTTAAGTTTGGTTAAATTTGAAATCCATTTACTGTATTTATTTAGGTATGATAGAAAAGAAATAGTAAAAAATAATAGATAAATAATATATAAATAATACATGTAAATTTTTGCCACAACAACAAAATCATGATGCTCTAAAATTGAAAAAAAATCATAATTCCTGATTTTTAATCTGCCCTATTTTAGGCTTGTCGATACACAACAAAAATAACAAAAAAACAAACAAATAATACAAAACAATAAAAAAAGTTCACAATTATTGCAACAAATTGTTAATCTTTTAAGAGATGTAATTCAAAAGAGATTTTTATGCTAGGAATTAATCAATTCCCATTTTCCCGTAGAAAAGTTTGAGCCTTCTCGATGCCCTGCAAGAATATCCTGATCATTGGACGGACTTGTAGACAGATCAAGCGGACGATCTTGGCCCTTGTCATAATCATCAACCAGCTTTTCACTTCCGATATCCACTTTGAGTGGCATGTAGGCTGTGACTAAATTTTCAGTTTCTGTTTGTGTTGATATTGTTTGTGTCGTGGACGAATTTGCTAAAATGGTGGACGATAATAAGGGATTTGACATGAAACTTGATACATGAAGGATGTTATGTAGCGGATGAATATGCATTGGCATCGTAGGGGGCATGATCTTCCCTGGTGACATTGTCATCAAGGGCGTATTAGGCGAGGACGGCACCGGCGTTTTAAGACCCGATAAAAATGGCTGCTGAGACGGAATTGAGCAAGAATTTTTCATCTTATTTTTCTCTTCTTCATCACGATAATAATGTCCATGTGTTCTGACGTGCTTTCGTAACGAGCTAGGATCAGTGTAGCGTTTGCTACATCCTGGCATTTTACAAATGTAAGGTTTTTCTTCCTGATGCGTCCTGACGTGTTTAAATCTATCGCTAGAGTTTGAGTAGGCTTTGTTACATCCCTCTACTGGACAAATATATGGCTTTTCACCTAGAAATATAATGTACAAAAGGCAGTCAAAAATAGTCAAATGTGTAACGTGGATTTTGATGGCCAACACAAGTACATATTTGACGGAATTGCACTATTTTAAATGAAAGGAGTACGGGCACTAAGGCCAATATTTGGCCCCAAAATTTGAGTTACTCAGAATCAATTGTTTTTGGTGTAGATTTAAACAGAAGTAAATGAACTTAAAGAAACATGACAAATTTTGACCTTTTCAATGTTATTGTGATGTCATGGTGACGTCAAAGTTGATCAAAATTGGCTAAAACGCTTGAAAATGTGATTTTCTGGCCTTTTTGACACATATTTTGTTCTGGTAGATAGTGAGCACACCCATGTTCAAACAAAATATTTTAACTGAGCATGTGTCTGATTATTATGAATCTTTTCTGAAAATATCTTTTTTGAACATGGGTGTGGACCCTTTTGATTCAAGCAAATACTACCTCTAAATGTGTTAAAATACATCAAAAACTACCAGATTTGCTATTTGACCGAAGTTTGAGGATCTGCTATGCCTCAGCCAAACTTTTTATGCCAACAAATCCTTTTGGAAATATTAACTCTATATCTTATCTATTATATTAGCACCATAGTTTCTATTTTGATAAATGTTCTAAAATAAGTCCAACCTTTTGGGCCAAATAAGGGCTTTAATGCCCCTACTCCTTTGTTGTCCTTGTAATGATTTAATGTTTAAATCAAAGGAGGTAACTTTTAATTCACTATTGTGTTGTCACAGCTGTTCTTTCTTTAACATCTACCTATTTGACAGATTTGTTTATTTTTAGATTGGCCTGTGTGAGATCTATTGTGTACTTTGAGATTTACCAGTATGAGTTCTGTTGTGTTTTTTTTTCAAATAACATGATTGTGTGAGATCGGTTGTGTATTTAATGTTTACCAGTGTGAGATCTGCTGTGTATTTTTAGGTTTACCTGTGTGAGATCTGCTGTGTATTTTTAGGTTTACCCGTGTGAGATCTGCTGTGTATTTTTATGTTTACCAGTGTGAGATCTGCTGTGTATTTTTAGATTCATCTGTTTCACCTGTAGAAGACCTGTTGTGTATTTTGAAATATACCTGTGTGAGATCTGTTGTATATCTACTTTTGTGAGAAAAATGTGTATCTATCTATCAATGTTGTGTATTTTGATTTTTCACATACTAGATCTTTTGTCCAATTATAGATGTACCTGTATGAAAACTGTTGTGTATTTAGAGATATACCTGTATAAAATCTGTTGTGTGTTTTGAGATTTACCTGTATGAGATCTGTTGTGTATTTTGAGATTTACCTGTGTGAGATCTGTTGTGTATTTTGAGATTTACCTGTATAAGATCTGTTGTGTATTTTGAGATTTACCTGTATGATTTCTATTGTGTATTTTGAGATTAACCGGTATGAGAGATTTATTGTGTATTTTGAGATTTACCTGTATGAGAGAACTATTGTGTATTTTGAGATTTACCTGTATTAGATCTGTTGTAAAAAGATCTGTTGTGTATTCTAAGATTTACCTGTGTGAGATCTATTGTGTATTTTGAGATTTACCTGTGTGAGATCTATTGTGTATTTTGAGATTTACCTGTATGAGATCTGTTGTGTATTTTGAGATTTACCTGTATGAGGTCTATTGTGTATTCTAAGATTTACCTGTGTGAGATCTATTGTGTATTTTGAGATTTACCTGTATTAGATCTGTTGTGAATTTTGAGATTTAACTGTATGAGAGTTCTATTGTGTATTTTGAGATTTACCTGTATGAGAGTGTATTTTGAGATTTACCTGTATGAGAGTGTATTTTGAGATTTACCTGTATGAGAGTGTATTTTGAGATTTACCTGTATGAGAGTGAATTTTGAGATTTACCTGTATGAGATCTGTTGTGAATTTTGAGATTTTCTAAGCGTGAGAAACATTTTCCACACAATTTACAGCTGTGAGGCTTCTCATTTGTGTGTGTTCTGATGTGAATCAGCATTTTATATCTGAAATAAAAAATGTAGCAGTTTAATTTAACAGGATAAAATGTTCTCATATCTAATGGGTAGTGAAGCTAGAAATAATATGAGTATCATCATGCATGACTGATGTGAGTCTCTCAGAGATTTTTGTATCATTCTTGATTACTGGATTTGACAAATGCTTAATTGATTGTTAGTAATGCTACAGGTGTGCTGCAACATGTAGAAATTGCTTCCCCTTCTGGTTTACTCTTGTTACGAATTGAGATCATGTTGCTGTTTGCGGTTTGGTTGTTTCTTTTTGTGTGTTTTTTTAGATTACTTGTTTCTTAGTGTTGTTTTTGTCCGCAATGACGGATTAATGTCTTTCTCTTTTCAGAATTTTGACATTTGAATTTCCATTTGGTACTGACTTGCTTCTTATTTCCTTTCATTTCTAAGGTGTTGATAAGACAAATACTGACAAACCAATCACGTATAAAAATAACCCAATCTTCAAATCATACCTGGCATTGAACCCTTTTCCCTTTCTGGGACATCCGTTCCATTTACACTGATAGTCCACATCAGGTCGTTCAACCCTGACATGATGGTCATTCACATGACCTACAAGGTCATCCATGCTGTTAAATGATTGGTCACATTTCAACCAATGGCAGGCATAGGTTGATTGTTGTGATGGTTGCTTAGGGCTACCAATCAAACTGCTCTCAGGTGAAGATGGTGATGTCTGCAAAAATAGAGACAAGCCTTATGTAAACTTATGGAAAAAAAAATGGAAAATATCATGTTGGTATAATTTGGGTTTCATTTCAGTAACAATTTGTATTCCAATTGGAAATATTTGGCATATTTGTTTTTGTTTTATTGTTCTATGCTCTTCATATTGATATTATGTTTTAAATTTCAACCTTTTTGCTACTGCACCTCTAATGTGTCTTTAATAGACAATACACATGTCAGACACAGCAAAATAGCAAAATTTGTTGCCTGAAACTTTTTGTAATTTTGATTTGATATCACAACATGTGAAAGCATCCCCATAAATGAAAGTATTACCAAGACAATGATTGATGTTTGTAAATGAAATTGGTGGGGTTCACAATATTCTAGGTGAGCTTTTCCTTCAGATGTGCCAATAAATTTTATACTAAAAGGCATCATATCATATTTTATACTGTTAAACACTAATAATGCAAGCAATCACAGTCATCATTATTTGCCCTGTTTTAATCTTTGTAAAAATCACAGTCTTTGCGAAATCATAATGTGCCGACCAGCAAAATGGGCTAACTAACATCTGGTCTAGCAATTTGTTAAATTTATTATAGAAGTGTGAAAAAAAAGGAAAGAGGCACCAATGGGGCATTCCAGTGTCAAAAATCCGAAAGTTTGTATTTAGGTATCAAATTTTGCTGAGACTAAAAACCTAGCATAAACTAATTAAATTACCCTTTCTCTGTTTTCTGGAGAACCATGATTCAAAACAGGAACTGAAATAGGGGAGACAACTGTTGAATTACTAGCCAGATCTTTGTAGTCATGGTGATGGTACAAATCATTCAGAGCACCATTTTGTACTAAGGGTCCACAAGAGATAACACTTGTGAAAGGAGACCTAAAGTCCAACCCTCTAGCTGCCATCTGTGGACTAGTTATACCATCTGGAGAGATCCTGGATCTTTCAGGAGAATTCAAGTATCCATTACTGGAGATTCCATAGATCCTATCAGGAGAGACCCCATGAATTCCATTTGAATGTTTGTGAATGACCTCAGGAGAATCCATGTGTATTCTCTCAGGAGAGTGCCTCGAGATTCCAAGAGAATCCCTGTGGATACTCTCAGGGGAAAGCCTGTGAATTCCTTGGGAATTCCCAAGAAGACTTTCAGGGGAATGCCTGTGAATTCCTACAAAATTACTGTTGACTCTTTCAGGAGAGATCCTATGAATTTCATGGGGATCCCTGTGGATACTTTCAGGAGAATGTCGATGGAGAACCTCAGGAGAAATCCTTTGTACTTCCACTGGATAATCATGTTGATGCCCTGGAGAAGTTCTATGGATACCCAGGGGAGAATGTCTTTGGATCTGTTCAGGAGATTCTCTACAGATCCTTTTAGGAGAATTTGGATGATGAAATTCATTCTGCTCGGGAAAACCTCTTTTCAAGCTGGAAGATCCTGTATCATGCATCTCCCGGCTTTCTCCTGGTTCCCCATATGGGCCTCTTGCTAATTCAGGAGAAATTCTATTACTTTTTATGGGAGAAAATCTGTGTACCCTAAATGCTGAGTTTCTATGGAAACCAATAGGAGAATTTTCAATCGTTTCTTGGGGGAACTTTTCAACCATGCCATTTTGATTGCCATTGTCCATGGAGCTTTTTTTGAAACATATTTCAGAATCAGAGGCTTGCAAGATTGGACCAACTGTGGAAGATGAAGATGTATTATCATCTGTGGTGCTTACTTTCTTTGGAGACAAATCTAATCCATCTGTAAAATGAAGAATGCTTTAATGAAAAATGAAAACTATGAAAACGCCTTTAATTTTCATATTCATTCTATAAAGAACTGCATTGAAAACAACATAAAATTAATCATGATTACCAGTACTTTAATTTTTAGTGGATGAACAAAATTTAGTTTTGATCTTTACTATATTATTTCAATGAAATAACCATGACTTCTATTTTCATGATTACAATAAGTTAATCCTCATTACTGTCTATGATTACATTCAGTTAACCTGAATACTTTTATGACTACATCCAGATATCTTGAATACTTTATTTGATTACATTAAGATAAAACAAATCATGATTACTTTTTATGATTATGTTTAATACATAGAGTTTATCATGAATCATTTTCATGATGACTTTGTTAAATCCTGATTACTTTTCATGTCTACATTCAATCAATCCTGATTAATTTTATAATCACATTGAATAATCAAATACATTTATGATTACATTAAGTAATCATGATTTCTTCTTATGATTCATGATTACTTTGTTAAATCCTGATGACTTCAATTTCATGACTAAGTTCAGTCAATCTTGATTAATTTTACAACATGCATCACATTGAATAATCAAATACATTTATGATTACATTAAGTAATCATGATTTCTTCTTATGATTCATGATAACTTTGTTAAATCCTGATGACTTCAATTTCATGACTAAGTTCAGTCAATCTTGATTAATTTTACAATCATATTGAATAAGTAAATACTTTTTTTATGATTACATTAAGTAATCCTGATTACTTCTTACGATTCATGATTACTTTGTTAAATCCTGATTACTTTTATTTCATGACTAAGTTCAGTCAATCCAGATTAATTTTACTATTACATTGAATAAGTAAATACTTTCTATGATTACATTAAGTCAATCATGATTACTTCTTATGATTCATGATGACTTTGTTAAATCCTGATTACCGTACTTTAATTTTCATGTCTAAGTTCAATCGATCCTGATTAATTTTAAGTAAATCAAACCTTTTAGTTTCAACAACTATTGAGAACTATACCTTGATCTTGCAGCCTGAAATCAGTCACATGATCCTGATCGTCATTATTGTTGTTTGAGGACATATTTAGACCCAACTGACTACCAACATGATAATTAAAATATCGCTGTTTTCTGGCAGGTGTGTTCAAAATTACCTGTAAAATACAAAAAAATGTACATATCGTACCAAAATTTCATGTTCTACTTATAAAATATTTGACCAAAACACTCGCAACATCTTTTCCTTCAAGGACAAGTAACTTAATTTGATTTGGAACATACACTTTATGCCCCTCTACTTTCCTAGGTGGGGCATTAAAAAAACACAATGGAATAAATTGTAATAAAATGTAATGCTATCTTATCTTGGAGTTTTGATGACCAAAATGGCCAGATTCTAACGGTCAATTTTGGGTTAATGCGGAATGGCTGGGGAATCCCAAAAAAATTCTTTTATTATGATTTTTCTTGGCATGACGACTTCCAGTGCAATTAAGAGCAATAGATCAAAATAAATATTGTGCTTTGTTGTTAATTAAAGGCAGAATCTTCGATTTTGACAATATTTCTACACACGTAAGAATATTTTTTCATTCAATTGAAGTATTTACTGTTTATAAAGATATTATTGTTTTGATGATATCACAATCACTTTTGAATGAGTCTATCGGCAGCAAACCAGTTTGACTCAAAAACTGGTAAAGTCACGTGATAATTTCTGAGTAATTGAGGGATTTTTTCGGAAAAGCAATGAACTTAAAAATGATGTTAAGCAACAGACCTGAATTAGTGCTTACTACATGTATAAAGACCCCTTCACTGATGCTGAACACCCAATTCTTTGATGTCATTAAAATATTGAACATATAAGCAGGCAATATATTTTTTCTGTCGATAATTTGTGCAAATAAAAATCTGACCCTTTAAGAGAATATTTCAAATATAGACATCTGAAAAGATCTGAGAGACTAAGATATAAAAAAACAAAACCAAACAGATGTCATTTTTAGGTCAAGTGATATAAATGTAAAAGAAGTCACAGTTGGAGGCAGTGCTGGCTGATTTTCATCATAGTTTTTATTCATTCCCTCTTGCTTATGCAGGCTTTGTCATGTACACTTATTCCACATCTCATTATCCTCTACTTAGTGCAATGACATTTCAACAAATTTTTGAACTTTTAAGGGATTAATTCAAAAATA
Organism: Arcuatula senhousia; assembly: GCA_963971305.1. NCBI lineage: Eukaryota > Metazoa > Mollusca > Bivalvia > Mytilida > Mytilidae > Arcuatula > Arcuatula senhousia. The sequence goes on along the minus strand of OZ020312.1, from coordinate 6,339,249 downwards.
GACATCTAAAAAGATCTGAGATAAAAAAACAACCAAACAGATGTCATTTGTAGGTCAGGTGATATAAATGTAAAAGAAATCAGAGTTGGAGGCAATGTTGGCTGATTTTCATCATAGTTTTTATAAATTTCTGTTTGCTTATGCAGGCTGTGTCACGTACATTTATTCCACATCTCATTATCCTCTACTTTCTATACATGCATGATTGAAAATATTAACCAATCAAAAAAGTTTATCATCAAAACTATGTCAAAAGGAATGCCAATAAAGCATGGAAACCAAATATTTATCGTATTATTAAATTGTGTTGTGTCATCCATGTTTACTTCAAATCCTTTTTTTTTCTCGATATTAAAATTCATTATTTCATGGCCTACTTCAAACTCAATGAGCAAATAAGAACTAATTTTAACCATATACAACATATCAAATGTAAATTTATTTCTAGCAATTTTTCAAAATTGAATCAATTAAAAAATGTTAAAACTTACTCTTTACATTATAGTTTTTTTTTCTTAATAAATGTTTAAATTAAAATTTTAAGTCTAATTTTCTTGCAGATTTTTTTCTCTTTTTTTTTCAAATCATTATTCAATACAAATGTATTTCAAATACCAATTTCCTAATGTATATTGAAATGGGGGGGGGGATCCAACATTTTAATGAGATACAAATTACATGTTTTGTTACACAGGTAAATATGAGGGACCAATCATTTAACTTCAAACGGGGGGTGGCTTGGTTTTTCCTATATTAAAACAATATTCTGAAAGTGATTTTTGATCAAAAAATATTTTGGCAAATCAAATTCTGTAGAAGGATTTCTGCTATACATGAATACAATGATGATATTTATGAAAAAAGTATTCTGTCGTGAGGCCTTACAAAAAATAAATATTTTTTCTGGGTGGAAATTTTTTTCTATTCAAAACAAAAAACCAGGCTTCCCCCTTTCAAGTTAACTGGTCTGCCCCTTAGCGAAAAACCCTGAGATTGAACGCACAATATTGGAACAGACAAAGTGATTCAGCCCACCAAATATTAAGTGGGTATGATACCAGTAAGAAGTTGGTGAGGAAACTGAAACTTACATTTTCTCTTTTTACATGTAAAGGTTTTTTGCTTTCTTGATATTCTTTTAAATTTATCATAACATTTTCACTCCCCTAGTACATATGTACTAGACCTTAGGTTTTCTATCTCACTGACATTAAACTGTAATTTTCCCTCCCTGAATATTTTATTAAGCTTTTAAGACCTCAGATATTGACCTCCAAGGTAATTATGTACTCAACCTTAGGTACTTCCCCCTCCTCCTGACATTAAATCTTAAGTTTTTCCCTCCCAGGATTTTTATCGTTAAGCTTTTACCTCCCCAGATATTTAACATTTAACACGTATCCCTAACAGTTATTACTTACCTCAGACTTCATCGTGGAGATGTTGTCGCACAACTACCAACGATCTTTCGCTTCATCATCTTTTACGCTGTTAAAGGCGTGAATTACATCTGAAGTGAGAAAATAAAAATCCTATAAAATATCGTCCCACACTTTTGATGCATCTTAAGACTTTACGGAAACAAACAAGTAGTTCTTCTGAGACACTGATGGCCTTTGCTTCACATATTTCTTGAAATTGCATCAATTTTTTGTATAGGTGTACAAAATCTCATGGAAATCCAACAAGCAGTTTTTGAGGAATTGGCTTAAATGCAACTTTAACTTGAGGTGTGTCAGAAGAAGAAATGGTCAATCTAATCAAAAACCAATATCGCATTGCCCCCCCCCTTTTTTTGTTACATTGCGAGATGTTTTTAATTAGATTGAGAAATGGTCAGCAGCAGACCAAAATAACTTTGTTGGTGCCCCCTTCTAAACGAAAATTAACTTTAGAAACAAAAAGTCGATCTTCCACAGAAACAAATTTAAGTCAATAAAAACATGTTATTTCATTTCAACAAAGAATTCTTTTTATTTCTCAAAATAAATTTAAATTAATAACAATTCATTAAATTATTTTAAAATGTATTAACAATATGACAAAAGTCACAAATTTTAACCTGTGCCTTTTGAAAGAACAATGCTTTGTAATTTATTTGATATCAACGTATTAGATTTTTATATTTCACGATATCGCGATAAGGTCGTTTAATTTGATCTGTGTTAAGCACATTCAAAAGACTGCTTTAATTGGCTTGAACAATTGAAATATACATACTTATTAAAATTGTCAATTCACAGGGGGGGAGAAATCTCCTAATAAAAATTATACCCCCTGCTGTAGCGGTAATTTGATAATATTAAATTGCCAGGCTTTTCCAGATAATTATTACGACATCCCCGATTGATTACTTAGTTTATCCTTTTACAAAACCTCTTAATATTAAACAGCTCTTGAAAATTGATGAGCTATTTAAATTGGAACTGTGCAAAATATAGACTGGAACAAAACATGGTTTATATATGAATGTTTAATTATATATAGAGGCTTTGATAAAAAGGATAAATAACATCACTAGTGTATTTATAAGTTGGGCGTTGGAATTTTTTTATTTTTTTGGTGCAAATGTTTTGGCCACAAAATATGTCATAATTGTCTTGTGACCCCCTCTTTTGTCCCAGAATTTACATGGAACTTTACGCACGATGAGGAATTAAATTCAGAAATGGTCATAAAATATAATTGCAGTTGGAGTTTACATATGTCTTTTTGTCTCATGGTCATTTACTCCATATCCTTTCATAAAATATCCAATACACAATTTCCAGACTCTTGATTTGTGGCTGATAGTCAAATCCAATCCACACTTTGCTTTAAGCTCTTAGGCTCTATCATTGAAAACTAAATCTATTTCCATTCTTGTGCAAAGTGTGTTTATCCAACAAAATTTAAAATATTTTGATAAAATGAAATTTAATTTGAACAATGGTTTTATTGACATATCTTTTATTTGTTTACATCTACTTCATCACAAAAGGGTGTAAATTGAGATATGGTTTTATTTGATATAAAGGAAATGACTGATTGTTAATTCTAATATGAAATTTTAAAGAAATCACACATAAAAATGGATCAAAACTTTTTTGTATATATAACTAAAACTGCAAGAAAGCTCACGTAATGTGGAAACCCCCCACTTCATATAAGTTTTATTCTTGAAAATACTATTAAAACAAACTCTCCTGAATGATTATCTGAGAGCAATAGAATTCGATTATGCACATCTTCTAATAATGTACATCCTAAAGATTCATAAAAATCCATTTTTAAGCAAGCACAAAGTGTGTGCAAGATCTGAGATCCCACGAAAAAATTTGCTTAAAGCTGATATTGCTTTTAAAAATATATTTTGTGTTTTAAAACATGAAGATAATTCTTATTTATTAGTAAATATTTACTAGCAAAAATTTATTTGCACTTTTCATTTATTTATGTCAATGAAGTAAATATTGCAAAACGGGAACAACATTATTCAAAATTTGTACCATTACATCATGTGCTCATAGGCGCCCTTTTCAGAATCAACCACAGAATTCACAGTGTTGTTTACCGTACTAAAAATAAATTAAGAGTAATAAACCGGAGTTTTTATCGTCATTAGCAAGTTAAATCACATTTCTTCCTCTTTTTTTCCTATCAAATGAAGCAAATTGAATAATCTTTAGTCGCAGCTAGGCCATGCCTAAATCATATTAGGAAGTGTTGCAATTATGAAAAATGTGTGATCCATATGTTTCACTAGACTTATCATGTGGGGGTTTAAAAATTTATGTTCCAGAAATTCAACCCACAAAAACACAAATTTTGATAATATATAGAGGTTTGACAAAGAAAATAAAGCCTTTCGAGATATTAAGCCTAATAAGTACAAAATTTGAAAAAAAAATCAATAAAAATGGCAACAACTGCTACATGATAAGTTATATCTTCTTCTAAACTTCAGAGCAGGTAGAGTCTGACCTGATGTGCTGAACACATTTGCTTTCCATCACAATTTTGATAATGCATGGTCCTTGGGTCTTTGTTGTTAGTTCTAAAGAATTGCTTTCTCTAATATAATGGAGTTTCATTATTATTCTTGGGGTGCAAATTTTCAAATTTTTTTGTTGATGACATCCAGCCACAAAAAACAAGATTCCAGCCAAGTGTCATTTTTTTGTTTAACAACAGGAAGTAGATGAGTCACAGACCTGAAACCAAATCCAATGTTATGGGACCCTATATGCTGATGATGTATACCAAATATCAAGCTTAAATAAATATTTAATGATAAAACCTGTTACAAAAATTTCATCCCCACAGTGTGGGCACCTGCAACATTCACCATTTTATAATCTGGATTTTCACTCAATGCATTCCTGCCAAAATCAATTGAATCCAGAGTAACTGAAATGTAAGCCAAAATTCAAACTGTGTATAAAATGTCCAGAATGTGAAGTAGAATTAAGACGTCACATGAATGCATGTTCGACCGAATTGACAGCAAAAACTTTAAAATTGAGCATGCCATAACATAAAAAGAATAAACTACCTTTGTAGTTCAAATATTCCAGAGATTTCAATTAATTTTCATGATAGAGTTTAAAAAACTTTGGAAGGTTTAAAGGTATCCAGGCGACCAGAATAATTTGATAATCCCTCTATCAAAATTTATTAAAATCCGTAACAAAATGTTATTGATTTTGAACATATGTATTTTGGTCTAATTAAAAAAACTTGTCCATATCTTTTGGTTAAAAAAAAGTTCAATAAATTGACTTCAGAGTTTTAATTGACAACAACTTTTTTTAATTTTACAAAAGCAAGACCAGTTATTACTGTGGTTTCATCATTATTCATGGGGTATCAATTTTCGTGGTTTTTGTGGGTGTCCTTTATCCACAAAAATTGATGTCACACAAAAAGGAAATTTAACATTGATCTGTATGCTGCAGTCTTCAAAACCACGAATTTAAGATTCCACGAACTGATCCTTTTTTGTCAAACCACGAAAATTGGTTACCCACAAAAATAGATGAATCCACAGTATTCAAGAGACAAATTGGGTCTTGAAATCAATTGCAAATTTGAATGTTGTGTCATGAACATTGATTCAAAACCTCAATGACCATACATCATAAAGAATAATATGTCCAGTTCCTGTCCTGGCATTATGTTTTTCTTCAGATAAATACACCAAAATTTTTTTTGCATTAGCAGTTCAAATGTAATACACAAAAAGGAAAGATGCAGGAGCAGATCCAGAAGTTTTGAAAGAGGTTGAGGTTTCTGTGGCGGAACAGAAATTTTTCAAAAGGGGGGGGGTTAGAGCGCCCCGTACACCAGTCCTAGATCCACCTTTGCGTTTCATCCAGGATTATAGGGATGAAAACAGATATCAATAAACTTTTTCACTAAATTATCTAACCGAAAATTTTAAAAAATTCCAAGAATAGGGGGCTCCAATCCCAGAACCCCCATCCCCTTTTGCTTTTTTACGCCGGTCCTGGATCTGCCTTTGCGTTTCATCCAGGATTATAGGAATGAAAACAGATACCAATCAACATTTTCACTAAATTATCTAACCGAAAATTACAAAAAATTTCCAAGAATAGGGGGCTCTAATCCCAGAACCCCCCATCCCCTTTTGCTTTATTACTGAGATGTATAAATTAACTGATACATGGGTTAATAAACTTAACTTTCAACCCATTTTTACCTCATAGCGGGTAATTTTCGCAGCATGCAAATTTCGAGATTTCATACCAAATGATTAAGTTGTTATGTACACGGACATTTATTTTCGCAATTTGATAATATTCTCAATACAAATTAATGTTGATTCTATATTACCCAGGTTCTAAATTTCGCAATAGAGTAATTGTCACAAATATAGCAGAAATTAGAACCTCACGAAAATTTCCCGCTGTAAGGCACTTCTAAGGCTCTTCTAAAAAGAGAAAATACTTGCTGATAACCTATAGGACATGACAAAGCAAGTTGTTACAGACTGTGGGTGTTCAAAGTTTCATTAAAACAACAGAAAATTAAAAGCTGTGAAAAACAAGCTAACACTTCAACAAAGAACAATCACCCTAAACAATATTTTGTTGACTTCTTTGTAAAGAGCAATAATTTTTGCACCATTGCCAGCAGGTCCAGACATTATGCTTAGGAGAGGAACAAGAGGCTCCCAGGAGCCTGAATCGCTCACCTGACATATGTGCCTGAAGTAAAGGTTATAAGGCAAAATCTATTTAACATTGAAAGGGTCATAAGATTAATAAGGAGGTCATCTGACAAAATGGTGGATCTAAAGGTGCTGATCACTTTTGTTCTCAATCAAAATCTAAAAATCTGTCACCCTTTTTGAGTTATTTGCAAAAAAATGCAGTTTAACCTAATGTTCTATTTTTAGCCACAGTGACCATGTTTTACAACCAATCAAAAATCCCCACAACAGTTCTATACACTTATAATAATAAACAATAATACCAAGTTTGGTTCCATTTGGACTTAAAGTGTCAGAGGAGTTAACATTTTCAATATAAGGAAATGCAGTTAAAATGCTCAATTGTGACATTCCAAGGGCAATAACTCCTCAAAGGAAAGGTCCTAAAACGTTGACCCTGTTACAAATTTTGTAGATCTTGATGTGCTTAACAATATGCAGTTTAAATTTCTCAAATATCTTGTATAGTTTTCAAGATATTGAGCTAAACAGGTGCAAAATTTGCAAAAAATCCACAAAAAGGGCAATAACTCCTACATGGGTTGTTGGATTTTCTTCAAAATTTCAGAGCTGGTAGATCTTGAGGTGCTGATCACTTTTGTTCCCAATCAAAATTTTGTAATCTGTTACCGTTTTAGAGTTATTTGCAAAAAACTGCCATTTACCTCTATGTTCTATTTTTAGCCACAGTGACCATGTTTTACAACCAATCAAAAATCCCCTAACAGTTCTATACACTTATAATAATAAACAATAATACCAAGTTTGGTTCCATTTGGACTTAAAGTGTCAGAGGAGTTAACATTTTCAATATAAGGAAATGCAGTTAAAATGCTCAATTGTGAAATTCCAAGGGCAATAACTCCTCAAAGGAAAGGTCCTACAACGTTGACCCTGTACAAATTTTGTAGATCTTGATGTGCTTAACAATATGCAGTTTAAATTTCTCAAATATCTTGTATAGTTTTCAAGATATTGAGCTAAACAGGTGCAAAATTTGCAAAAAATCCACAAAAAGGGCAATAACTCCTACATGGGTTGTTGGATTTTCTTCAAAATTTCAGAGCTGGTAGATCTTGAGGTGCTGATCACTTTTGTTCCCAATCAAAATTTTGTAATCTGTTACCGTTTTAGAGTTATTTGCAAAAAACTGCCATTTACCTCTATGTTCTATTTTTAGCCACAGCGGCCATGTTTTACGACCAATCAAAAATCCCCACATCAGTTCTATTCACCTAATGCTAATAAACAACTAAACCAAGTTTGGTTCCATTTGGACTTAAAGTGTCAGAGGAGTTAACGTTTTCAATGTAATGAGGAAATGCTGTTAAAATGCTAAATTTTGACGTTCTAAGGGCAATAACTCCTAAAACGAATGGTCCTACAACGTTGACCCTATTACATATTTTGTAGATCTTGATGTGCTTAACAATATGCAATTTAAATTTCTCAAATATCTAGTATAGTTTTCAAGATATTGAGCTAAACAGGTGCAAAATTTGCAAAAAATCCACAAAAAGGGCAATAACTCCTACATGGGTCGTTGGATTTTCTTCAAAATTTCAGGGTAGGTAGATCTTGAGGTGCTGATCACTTTTACCCTATGTCAGAATTTTGATATCTGTAGCCGTTTTTGAGTTATTTGCAAAAAACTGCATTTTACCCCTATGTTCTATTTTTAGCCACGGCGGCCATGTTTTTTTAAAAATCAAAAATCCGAACAATAGTTTAGTAGGCCATACCCTAAAGATCAACTACACCAAGTTTGGTTTCAATTGGACTTATGGTGTCAGAGGAGTTAACGTTTGAAAAAGTTTACGGACGGACGACGGACAGACGACGGACGGACGACGGACGCCAAGTGACGCCAATAACTCACATGACCCTTCGGGTCAGGTGAGCTTAAAACCCTAACATTTAAATTGACCAAAGAGGGACTTGGAACTCATAAGGATTCAGTTATTTCCTATATACTGTAAACCTGGAAATTTTTGCACCGTCTTTATTTTGCGGTTGTACGGTAAAATATTAATTTCGCATTGAAAAGTTATTGTCCATAGACTACAATGGAAGACAAACATATTCGCGCTGTTTAATTTTCGCGCTAACAATGTCAATGCCAAAATCACGAAAATAAAACTGCAGCGAAAATTTCCCAGTTTACAGAAATCAACAAAAACATACTGTGGATTCATTTATTTTCGTGGGTCTTAATTTTCGTGGTTTAATGAAAAAGGATCAGTTCGTGGATTCCTAATTTCGTGGTTCTAATGTCTCCAGCATTCAGATCAATGTTAAATTTCCTCTTTGTTGGGTATCTTAAATTTCGTGGCTTACTTTTTTTTGTAACCCACGAAAACAACGAAAATTGATAGCCCACAAATAATAATGAAACCACAGTATTTCAAAAGGGGGACCTAAAGCTCCCCCCCCAAAAAAAAACCAAAACAAATACCAGCCCCAACCAATGACATTTTTAAAAAAATTTCATTTGCCAGACAGTAAGACAACATGCCTGATCTTTAAATTGGTATGAATTTATTGAAGTTGTGTCATGTACACCTATTCCACATCACACAAGTCTTGTCATTATATCAAATTTGAACAGAGAGCCAGTGGTGTAGTAGTTTTAGATGTGGGACTTCTAAGGCCGAAGTCTTGGTTCAATCTTCGTCTGGGGTGAAAATTTCATGAACCTATTTTCTGACTCTCTCTGCAATTAACACCATTTGTAAGGATAGTCTCAAACAAGAGTTAACACTAAAGTATGTCTCGCCTGCCGGCACCATCAGAAACAATTATTCTTTCTTACTTCCACTATATTTTGAATTTACATGGATTTTCAGTTTCTGAGATCAAAAGATGTTTATAGAACTTAAACATTGCAAATATATGCAATAAAAATAATCAAAGTCACTCAACCGGAAAATCAAGGTCAAGGTCAAAAGATGGGGATGCAACTGTGCTAAGCTACTACTGGGGCATATGCATACCAAGTTTCATTAACCTAGGACCTATAGTTCTTGAGATATGGAGGTGCTCGCAAAACTTTTCCATTGCTATTATATGTATTGAAAATTGTCAAAGTCACTCAACCGAAAAATCAAGGTCAAGGTCAAAAGATGGGGATGCAACTGTGGTTAGCTAATACTGGGGCATATGCATACCATGTTTCATCAACCTAGGACCTATAGTTCTTGAGATATGGAGGTGCTCGCAAAACTTTTCCATTGCTATTATATGTATTGAAAATTGTCAAAGTCACTCAACCGGAAAATCAAGGTCAAGGTCAAAAGATGGGGATGCAACTGAGCTAAGCTACTACTGGGGCATATGCATACCAAGTTTCATCAACCTAGGACCTATAGTTCTTGAGATATGGAGGTGCTCGCAAAACTTTTCCATTGCTATTATATGTATTGAAAATTGTCAAAGTCACTCAACCGGAAAATCAAGGTCAAGGGCAAAAGATGGGGATGCAACTGTGCTAAGCTACTACTGGGGCATATGCATACCAAGTTTCATCAACCAAGGACCTATAGTTCTTGAGATATGGAGGTGCTCATAAAACTTTTCCAAAAAGTTAACGCTGCCGTCGGTAAAGTAACACCTATGTCCCGCTCTGCTTCGCAGGCGAGACAAAAACCATGCTTGTCCTTCAGAAGGGATGAAAACAGGTTGAACTGTGTATGGAGAGAGCAATACCCTGTGCATGTTAAAGACCTCTTTGTAGAGTTCAATAAGAGAAGGCTCACAAACTGCAAGCTGGAGAGGGATTTTTAGAATCATTAAGCTTGTTTCCTAATCAAGGATAAATATTATATGTTTAAACTTAATCTGAACACTAAACTATCTTAAAGGGATATGTATATTTCTATGTGAATCAAATTTTAACATTTCTAAAATATAAGAAGATTCATCAGTACAAAATTTCACAAACGTGTGTTAAAAACTTTCAATCACTCATCATAACTAAAATCTAAATGAAGGATTTTCTATTAATCAACTTACCAAAAATTATAAATATACGTCTAGTCAAATACTCCATATTTAAATAGTCATGATAGAAATAAATCTAAATCCAAGTTTTTAATAATTTAAAAATGAGCATCATCAACTATAAATATTCACAACATTAAATTTCCGTACTTTTTTATGATCTTGACGTACGCAATTTAAAATAAAATATTCACAGATTAAATATACAGTTAAATGTTGATTCAACACGAGTTTAGATTGAGTACTGAGTTTACAAAAATTTACAATTGAAATTCGACAATTAAACGTAATTCGAACTATATTTAGGTTCTTATTTTGGGGAGATAGAACGCTCTTTATATTAAAGGGACAATAAAAATGCCTATTTCAATTTGTTTTCCAAACGATTTCTGCTATTAGGAAAATTAGGCCCTTGTACAAGTACATAGAATTGGGTATTCGTAAATCAATAAATTAAAAGTACAATGAGCAAACAAAAGGCTTTAAACTTTAATGCACTGGTAAAATATTTGAAAAGTGAAATTACCTTATATAACTGAGAGAAATCTGAAAGGGGAATGTGCCCTTGCAATAATAAGGGTCAAGATGATTTGATGTGAAAATAAATTTAATAAAGAATATATACTCTAAGGGTCAAGATGATTTCAGCAAATAATAAGTCTGATATTATAATAAGTTTTCAATTGAGTCATTGACACCCTGTTACATGACACAATTTATGTTGCACTAAGGGAGCAACAATATATTTGGAAAAATTGGAGCCTGATTTTTTTCCCACACACCAGAGTGCACCATTATTAAACTTACTAAAAAAATTCAGACAAAAGCACCATCCTGCCTTTTTTTTTAATTCAAAGCACTATCCTGCCTTTTTATTTCAAATTTCACCATCATATAAATGCGTTTTATTTCAAATTTCACCATGCCCCCCCCCTTAAAAATCAATGGTCACTCCCTAATACAAGACAGAGAAACACTTGTCCTCGTCCCACTATTAATATTGAAATTTGAGCATATTTGAGATATAATACATTTAAGCACAGTTTACTTTTCATGGTTTATCATTTGCATGGAAGTATTTTTGCAGATATTTTGTGATGCCAAATAAGCGAAAATAACCCTCACTCAAAAATCCACATGATTACAAGGATAACGAGGACATATCTTCCTGAGATATAAAGATGCTTGAGCAAAGAAGATGGTGACAGTACCACCTGGTCTACAAGAACATCACACTTATGAAAATTTTGAAAGTTCAGGAATGCTGGGGCAAAAAAGTTGGTCATAATACCACCCAGTCTACTAGAGCAGCCAACTATGTCTAGGGGTTCAAATTAACATTTGAGAGCAAAGATCCAGGACTTTTTTATGTTCTAGGTGGAAAGTCCCCTAGACATACTGAAAAAGTCCTCAACAGGACTTAATGTCAATACATGTAGGTCCAGGACTTTTTTATGTTCTAGGTGGAAATTCCCCTAGACATACTGAAAAAGTCCTCCATAGGACTTAATGTCAATACATGTAGGTCTGGGACTTTCTAATGTTCTAGGTGGAAAGTCCCCTAGACATACTGAAAAAGTCCTCAATAGGACTTAATGTCAATACATGTAGGTCCAGGACTTTCTTATGTTCTAGGTGGAAAGTCCCCTAGACATACTGAAAAAGTCCTCAATAGGACTTAATGTCAATACATGTAGGTCTGGGACTTTTTATGTTTTAGGTGGAAAGACCCCTAGACATACTGAAAAAGTCCTCAATAGGACCTAATGTCAATACATGTAGGTCCAGGACTTTTTTATGTTCTAGATGGAAAGTCCCCTAGACATACTGAAAAAGTCCTCAATAGGACTTAATGTCAATACATGTAGGTCCAGGACTTTTTTATGTTCTAGGTAGAAAGTCCCCCAGACATACTGAAAAAGTCCTCAATAGGACTTAATGTCAATATATGTAGGTCCAGGACTTTCTTATGTTCTAGGTGGAAAGTCCCCTAGACATACTGAAAAAGTCCTCAATAGGACTTAATGTCAATACATGTAGGTCTGGGACTTTTTATGTTCTAGGTGGAAATTCCCCTAAACATACTGAAAAAGTCCTCAATAGGACCTAATGTCAATACATGTAGGTCTGGGACTTTCTTATGTTCTAGGTGGAAAGTCCCCTAGACATACTGAAAACTTAATGTCAATACATGTAGGTCCAGGACTTTTTTATGTTCTAGGTGGAAAGTCCCCTAGACATACTGAAAAAGTCCTCCATAGGACTTAATGTCAATACATGTAGGTCTGGGACTTTTTATGTTCTAGGTGGAAATTCCCCTAAACATACTGAAAAAGTCCTCAATAGGACCTAATGTCAATACATGTAGGTCTGGGACTTTCTTATGTTCTAGGTGGAAAGTCCCCTAGACATACTGAAAAAGTCCTCAATAGGACTTAATGTCAATACATGTAGGTCCAGGACTTTTTTATGTTCTAGGTGGAAAGTCCCCTAGACATACTGAAAAAGTCCTCCATAGGACTTAATGTCAATACATGTAGGTCCAGGACTCTTTTATGTTCTAGGTGGAAAGTCCCCTAGACATACTGAAAAAGTCCTCAATAGGACTTAATGTCAATACATGTAGGTCTGGGACTTTTTATGTTCTAGGTGGAAATTCCCCTAAACATACTGAAAAAGTCCTCAATAGGACCTAATGTCAATACCTGTAGGTCTGGGACTTTCTTATGTTCTAGGTGGAAAGTCCCCTAGACATACTGAAAAAGTCCTCAATAGGACTTAATGTCAATACATGTAGGTCCAGGACTTTTTTATGTTTTAGGTGGAAATTCCCCTAAACATACTGAAAAAGTCCTCAATAGGACCTAATGTCAATACATGTAGGTCTGGGACTTTTTATGTTCTAGGTGGAAAGTCCCCTAAACATACTGAAAAAGTCCTCAATAGGACTTAATGTCAATACATGTAGGTCCAGGACTTTTTTATGTTCTAGGTGGAAAGTCCCCTAGACATACTGAAAACTTAATGTCAATACATGTAGGTCCAGGACTTTTTTATGTTCTAGGTGGAAAGTCCCCTAGACATACTGAAAAAGTCCTCAATAGGACTTAATGTCAATACATGTAGGTCCAGGACTTTTTTATGTTCTAGGTGGAAAGTCCCCTAGACATACTGAAAAAGTCCTCAATAGGACTTAATGTCAATACATGTATGTCCAGGACTTTTTTATGTTCTAGGTGGAAATTCCCCTAAACATACTGAAAAAGTCCTCAATAGGACTTAATGTCAATACATGTAGGTCCAGGACTTTTTTATGTTCTAGGTGGAAAGTCCCCTAGACATACTGAAAAAGTCCTCAATAGGACTTAATGTCAATACATGTATGTCCAGGACTTTTTTATGTTCTAGGTGGAAATTCCCCTAAACATACTGAAAAAGTCCTAAATAGGACTTAATGTCAATACATGTAGGTCCAGGACTTTTTTATGTTCTAGGTGGAAATTCCCCTAAACATACTGAAAAAGTCCTCAATAGGACTTAATGTCAATACATGTAGGTCCAGGACTTTCTTATGTTCTAGGTGGAAAGTCCCCTAGACATACTGAAAAAGTCCTCAATAGGACTTAATGTCAATACATGTAGGTCTGGGACTTTCTTATGTTCTAGGTGGAAAGTCCCCTAGACATTCTGAAAAAGTCCTCAATAGGACCTAATGTCAATACATGTAGGTCTGGGACTTTCTTATGTTCTAGGTGGAAAGTCCCCTAGACATACTGAAAAAGTCCTCAATAGGACCTAATGTCAATACATGTAGGTCCAGGACTTTCTTATGTTCTAGGTGGAAAGTCCCCTAGACATACTGAAAAAGTCCTCCATAGGACTTAATGTCAATACATGTAGGTCCAGGACTTTTTTATGTTCTAGGTGGAAAGTCCCCTAGACATACTGAAAAAGTCCTCCATAGGACTTAATGTCAATACATGTAGGTCTGGGACTTTTTATGTTCTAGGTGGAAATTCCCCTAAACATACTGAAAAAGTCCTCAATAGGACCTAATGTCAATACATGTAGGTCCAGGACTTTTTTATGTTCTAGGTGGAAATTCCCCTAAACATACTGAAAAAGTCCTCAATAGGACCTAATGTCAATACATGTAGGTCTGGGACTTTCTTATGTTCTAGGTGGAAAGTCCCCTAGACATACTGAAAAAGTCCTCAATAGGACCTAATGTCAATACATGTAGGTCCAGGACTTTCTTATGTTCTAGGTGGAAAGTCCCCTAGACATACTGAAAAAGTCCTCAATAGGACCTAATGTCAATACATGTAGGTCCAGGACTTTCTTATGTTTTAGGTGGAAATTCCCCTAGACATACTGAAAAAGTCCTCAATAGGACTTAATGTCAATACATGTAGGTCTGGGACTTTTTATGTTCTAGGTGGAAAGTCCCCTAGACATACTGAAAAAGTCCTCAATAGGACTTAATGTCAATACATGTAGGTCCAGGACTTTTTTATGTTCTAGGTGGAAAGTCCCCTAGACATACTGAAAAAGTCCTCAATAGGACTTAATGTCAATACATGTAGGTCCAGGACTTTTTTATGTTCTAGGTGGAAAGTCCCCTAGACATACTGAAAAAGTCCTCAATAGGACTTAATGTCAATACATGTAGGTCTGGGACTTTTTATGTTCTAGGTGGAAAGTCCACCAGACATACTGAAAAAGTCCTCAATAGGACTTAATGTCAATACATGTATGTCCAGGACTTTTTTATGTTCTAGGTGGAAAGTCCCCTAGACATACTGAAAAAGTCCTCAATAGGACTTAATGTCAATACATGTAGGTCCAGGACTTTTTTATGTTCTAGGTGGAAATTCCCCTAAACATACTGAAAAAGTCCTCAATAGGACTTAATGTCAATACATGTAGGTCCAGGACTTTTTTATGTTCTAGGTGGAAAGTCCCCTAGACATACTGAAAAAGTCCTCAATAGGACTTAATGTCAATACATGTAGGTCCAGGACTTTTTTATGTTCTAGGTGGAAAGTCCCCTAGACATACTGAAAAAGTCCTCAATAGGACTTAATGTCAATACATGTAGGTCCAGGACTTTCTTATGTTCTAGGTGGAAAGTCCCCTAGACATACTGAAAAAGTCCTCAATAGGACTTAATGTCAATACATGTATGTCCAGGACTTTTTTATGTTCTAGGTGGAAATTCCCCTAAACATACTGAAAAAGTCCTCAATAGGACCTAATGTCAATACATGTAGGTCCAGGACTTTCTTATGTTTTAGGTGGAAATTCCCCTAAACATACTGAAAAAGTCCTCAATAGGACTTAATGTCAATACATGTAGGTCCAGGACTTTCTTATGTTTTAGGTGGAAATTCCCCTAGACATACTGAAAAAGTCCTCAATAGGACTTAATGTCAATACATGTAGGTCTGGGACTTTTTATGTTCTAGGTGGAAAGTCCCCTAGACATACTGAAAAAGTCCTCAATAGGACTTAATGTCAATACATGTAGGTCCAGGACTTTTTTATGTTCTAGGTGGAAATTCCCCTAGACATACTGAAAAAGTCCTCAATAGGACTTAATGTCAATACATGTAGGTCTGGGACTTTCTTATGTTCTAGGTGGAAAGTCCCCTAGACATTCTGAAAAAGTCCTCAATAGGACCTAATGTCAATACATGTAGGTCTGGGACTTTCTTATGTTCTAGGTGGAAAGTCCCCTAGACATACTGAAAAAGTCCTCAATAGGACCTAATGTCAATACATGTAGGTCCAGGACTTTCTTATGTTCTAGGTGGAAAGTCCCCTAGACATACTGAAAAAGTCCTCCATAGGACTTAATGTCAATACATGTAGGTCCAGGACTTTTTTATGTTCTAGGTGGAAAGTCCCCTAGACATACTGAAAAAGTCCTCCATAGGACTTAATGTCAATACATGTAGGTCTGGGACTTTTTATGTTCTAGGTGGAAATTCCCCTAAACATACTGAAAAAGTCCTCAATAGGACCTAATGTCAATACATGTAGGTCCAGGACTTTTTTATGTTCTAGGTGGAAATTCCCCTAAACATACTGAAAAAGTCCTCAATAGGACCTAATGTCAATACATGTAGGTCTGGGACTTTCTTATGTTCTAGGTGGAAAGTCCCCTAGACATACTGAAAAAGTCCTCAATAGGACCTAATGTCAATACATGTAGGTCCAGGATTTTCTTATGTTCTAGGTGGAAAGTCCCCTAGACATACTGAAAAAATCCTCAATAGGACCTAATGTCAATACATGTAGGTCCAGGACTTTTTTATGTTCTAGGTGGAAATTCCCCTAGACATACTGAAAAAGTCCTCCATAGGACTTAATGTCAATACATGTAGGTCTGGGACTTTTTATGTTCTAGGTGGAAATTCCCCTAGACATACTGAAAAAGTCCTCAATAGGACTTAATGTCAATACATGTAGGTCTGGGACTTTTTATGTTCTAGGTGGAAAGTCCCCTAGACATACTGAAAAAGTCCTCCATAGGACTTAATGTCAATACATGTAGGTCCAGGACTTTCTTATGTTTTAGGTGGAAATTCCCCTAGACATACTGAAAAAGTCCTCAATAGGACTTAATGTCAATACATGTAGGTCTGGGACTTTTTATGTTCTAGGTGGAAAGTCCCCTAGACATACTGAAAAAGTCCTCAATAGGACTTAATGTCAATACATGTAGGTCTGGGAGTTTTTATGTTCTAGGTGGAAAGTCCCCTAGACATACTGAAAAAGTCCTCCATAGGACTTAATGTCAATACATGTAGGTCCAGGACTTTCTTATGTTTTAGGTGGAAATTCCCCTAGACATACTGAAAAAGTCCTCAATAGGACTTAATGTCAATACATGTAGGTCTGGGACTTTTTATGTTCTAGGTGGAAAGTCCCCTAGACATACTGAAAAAGTCCTCAATAGGACTTAATGTCAATACATGTAGGTCCAGGACTTTTTATGTTTTAGGTGGAAATTCCCCTAGACATACTGAAAAAGTCCTCCATAGGACTTAATGTCAATACATGTAGGTCTGGGACTTTTTATGTTCTAGGTGGAAATTCCCCTAAACATACTGAAAAAGTCCTCAATAGGACCTAATGTCAATACATGTAGGTGCAGGACTTTTTTATGTTCTAGGTGGAAATTCCCCTAAACATACTGAAAAAGTCCTCAATAGGACCTAATGTCAATACATGTAGGTCTGGGACTTTCTTATGTTCTAGGTGGAAAGTCCCCTAGACATACTGAAAAAGTCCTCAATAGGACTTAATGTCAATACATGTAGGTCCAGGACTTTCTTATGTTCTAGGTGGAAAGTCCCCTAGACATACTGAAAAAGTCCTCAATAGGACCTAATGTCAATACATGTAGGTCCAGGACTTTTTTATGTTCTAGGTGGAAAGTCCCCTAGACATACTGAAAAAGTCCTCAATAGGACTTAATGTCAATACATGTAGGTCCAGGACTTTCTTATGTTCTAGGTGGAAAGTCCCCTAGACATACTGAAAAAGTCCTCAATAGGACTTAATGTCAATACATGTAGGTCTGGGACTTTCTTATGTTCTAGGTGGAAAGTCCCCTAGACATACTGAAAAAGTCCTCAATAGGACTTAATGTCAATACATGTAGGTCCAGGACTTTTTTATGTTCTAGGTGGAAAGTCCCCTAGACATACTGAAAAAGTCCTCCATAGGACTTAATGTCAATACATGTAGGTCCAGGACTTTCTTATGTTCTAGGTGGAAAGTCCCCTAGACATACTGAAAAAGTCCTCAATAGGACTTAATGTCAATCAATACATGTAGGTCCGGGACTTTTTTATGTTCTAGGTGGAAAGTCCCCTAGACATACTGAAAAAGTCCTCAATAGGACTTAATGTCAATACATGTAGGTCTGGGACTTTTTATGTTCTAGGTGGAAAGTCCCCTAGACATACTGAAAAAGTCCTCAATAGGACTTAATGTCAATACATGTAGGTCCAGGACTTTTTTATGTTTTAGGTGGAAATTCCCCTAGACATACTGAAAAAGTCCTCAATAGGACTTAATGTCAATACATGTAGGTCCAGGACTTTTTCATGTTCTAGGTGGAAATTCCCCTAGACATACTGAAAAAGTCCTCAATAGGACTTAATGTCAATACATGTAGGTCCAGGACTTTCTTATGTTTTAGGTGGAAATTCCCCTAGACATACTGAAAAAGTCCTCAATAGGACTTAATGTCAATACATGTAGGTCTGGGACTTTTTATGTTCTAGGTGGAAAGTCCCCTAGACATACTGAAAAAGTCCTCAATAGGACTTAATGTCAATACATGTAGGTCTGGGACTTTTTATGTTCTAGGTGGAAAGTCCCCTAGACATACTGAAAAAGTCCTCCATAGGACTTAATGTCAATACATGTAGGTCCAGGACTTTCTTATGTTTTAGGTGGAAATTCCCCTAGACATACTGAAAAAGTCCTCAATAGGACTTAATGTCAATACATGTAGGTCTGGGACTTTATATGTTCTAGGTGGAAAGTCCCCTAGACATACTGAAAAAGTCCTCAATAGGACTTAATGTCAATACATGTAGGTCTGGGACTTTTTATGTTCTAGGTGGAAAGTCCCCTAGACATACTGAAAAAGTCCTCCATAGGACTTAATGTCAATACATGTAGGTCCAGGACTTTCTTATGTTTTAGGTGGAAATTCCCCTAGACATACTGAAAAAGTCCTCAATAGGACTTAATGTCAATACATGTAGGTCTGGGACTTTTTATGTTCTAGGTGGAAAGTCCCCTAGACATACTGAAAAAGTCCTCAATAGGACTTAATGTCAATACATGTAGGTCTGGGACTTTTTATGTTCTAGGTGGAAAGTCCCCTAGACATACTGAAAAAGTCCTCAATAGGACTTAATGTCAATACATGTAGGTCCAGGACTTTTTTATGTTCTAGGTGGAAAGTCCCCTAGACATACTGAAAAAGTCCTCAGTAGAGATAATCGGACAAGAGCCGTATCGTGAGTAATGTTGACATAAAGCCGTTTACCTGTTACGTTCTAATGTCAATTAGTCGGGCATAAATTCTTGTTATCTCCCTTTTAATTATAATACCTTATATGGCTAAACTGTGAACACTGCTCACGAAAAGATTTATTTTTTCAAACTTGAATTAATGTATCATAGAAGGAAGAAAAAAGGGGGAGGTCCAAGCAAATATTTTGTTTTCGGTTTATACTTTTTGTAATTTCGGAGTTTTCCCAGAATATTGGACTTTTTCTACTTTTTTTATCAAAACTTGATCAGCCGTTAACATCTCCGATCCCATTTGTTAAAGAGGGTGTGGGGCAATAATGTGCAGTTCAAAACAAATCATATTGTCCGCCCTCGAAGATTCATTATTTTATTACCTACAAGTAAAAATCTTACTAAAGCAGTTTTTCGTCGATCGGCTTTTTGTAAAGCATCCAATCCGAATTCCGTCGACGTTTTGTATCCCTATTTTACACACGTGTTCAAATAAAAATTCAATTCAAATCGTAATTTCATATCAAAAATTTTCATCGGGAACATTTAAAATATATTTAAAGTTTCTGCTGTGGCAGATCCAGAAACAGGATGTTCCGTCGGGGGGTGGGGGGGAGGGATGTCGAAACACACCCTATCCTTTGAAAATTTTATAATATTTTTGTGTAGATTTTAGGCAAAAATGGACTGGAATCCTCTTTAGTAGACAATAGGCAGACCCCCTTTCAAAATTTATGTACCAAGCCAGGACCATTGCAAAAGTTTTTATGGTATTTTTACCTTGTTTTGTCTTTCCTCTTGGACAATGAGATCGATCCTCCAAGCTCGGTAATTTTGCTATTACCTTTATTCATCTATCAAAGATTCATTAGATGCGATTTATCCAAAAGATTGACAATACCAATCATTAAAACCAATGCTCCCCAATACAAATGTATGCCGTGCTTGGACTATTAAAAAAACAACCGACCATTTAACTTGAAAGGGGGGCTTGGTTTTTTCCCCAAAAAAAATATTTTGGAAATTATTTTTGATAGAAAAATATTTTGGCAGCAGAGGGTAAGAAATAAGAAAAAAATATTCTGAAGAAGGATATTTCAGCTACATAAAATAATGCAAATAATGTAAAAAAAAATCTGTCGCGATGCCTTCAAAATTTTTTTTCAAAAAAACCCCCAAAACTTTAACCTGAATCATTCATCTGAAAAATGAAGGTTAAGGTGACCTAATTTGGGTACGGATGTTGGTTACTTTCCAAAATGTTCACACTGACCCAACATCATTTCTCTACCACTTGCAGTTGCTAGGATTTAGACCTAAACCAAAACTTAATCCAGAGTCGTTCATGCGGAAATTGTAGGTCAAGGTGACCCAATTTTGGTACGGATGTTGGTTACTGTCCAAAATGTACCCACTGACCCAATATCATCGCTCTATCACTTGCAGTTGCTGGGATATGGACGTTAACCAAAACTTTAACCGGAATCATTCATGCGGAAATATAGGACAAGGCCACTTAACATGGTACTGATTCTGACTACCATCAAAGATGTACCCACTAACCAAATATCACCCCTCTATGATGTTTAGTTCCCAAGTTATTGACAAAACAAATACCATTACGTTCATACGTACGAACGAACGAACGTATGAACGTTTGAACGAACGAACGTATGAACGAACAAACCAAACGCTATATCCCCTCCCCAACTCTGTTGGGCTCAGGAATTAAAAAAAATAAATTATACCCAACATTTCTATATTTTTATAGATGAAATTAAGAGGAAGGGGGGCCTTAACGATTCGCACAGTTGTTGTGAAACCCATTTCAGCATGATTTTGTAACAGATTAAAAGACTTTTGCTTTGGTCATGTAAACTTGTATTTGTTAAAACTTCCGTTTTTGCCTCAGTTTTGTTCAGTGGTGTATCCATTAATATATCTGAGGTAAATGGTAATACAATGAATGAAAGTTGCAACAAACATACAAACTAAAACATTTGCTACGACTGACGCAAGGTTTGTCGCATCATTTCCACCGTAACCAAAAAAAAAAAGCCAAACACTATATATAAAGAACATAGAACGATGAAACAAAAGAAACAAGAAATCTGTGACCCAATGCTCACCAGTAATATTCCCGCTTTCACAACTACTACTAGTATGCAATGCGTTTAATATCACGTTTACAACAAACAGGGAGTAAATGTTCGATGGATCCAAAAATGTATCAATACATCATGTCAATACCAAGCTTGTTACCAATTATCAGCAACCTAGGAGTTGCTGAGTTTTCATGTAAGTGAATGAAATGTGCGACAGTTTTTTGTTTTAATTTTCGGTTAACAGGAAGTAGAATTATTGATGAAAGGATATGGAGTAAATAAACATGACACTACACCACATATGTCGACTCCAACTGCAATTTATTAAGAAGTCCGATGGATCAAAAAAGTATCCCACAATACATCATATCCATATAGCTTGTTTCCAAATATCAGCAACCTAGGGTTAATGGTTGCCAAGCCAAGTTATATGTAAATTAAAAGCTGGGCAGAATTAATTTTGTGTGACGGGAAAATTAAAGTCTTCGATAAACAGGAATTAAATGTCCGATAAATCCAAAAGCGTTTTCTCAATACACCATACCATTAAAAGCTTGTATCCAAATATCAGCAATCTTGGAATAATAGTTAAAACAGTATACCCTCTTCTTCTTCAAGCGGGGCATAAACATGCCAAATTAAATACAAAATTTGTTTAAGATGAGTCAAAAATTTGCCTGAGGTAGAAAAAAACCACATGTAACTTAGGTAGCGACCATTTGATTTTGTTTTGGAAAAGGGGGGGGGGGGTATGATAAAATTTGAAATAAAAAAGCAGTATGCCAACAACAATCAGAAAATAAAAATGCAGGACAACGCTTTGATATAAAAAAGGGCAGAATGGTTTTTTTTTGCTGTAAATTTTTTATTTGATTTTAAAATTCAAAAATAGCTCGCAAAACAT
Organism: Arcuatula senhousia; assembly: GCA_963971305.1. NCBI lineage: Eukaryota > Metazoa > Mollusca > Bivalvia > Mytilida > Mytilidae > Arcuatula > Arcuatula senhousia. The sequence continues at coordinate 6,316,973 of OZ020312.1, read as the reverse complement.
CCAGGCTTTAATTGTTCAGATAATAAATAGCTGTATGAACAAGGGGTTGCACTAAGTCGTGCTAAGCATACCCCCACTCGACCATTCAGAAAACAGGAAGTAGATGACCGACTGACCTGGAAAGGGGAGGCACGGTACGACTCATCATATGCTAAAGCTATATACCAAATTTGAAATTAATCCCAAGTATGTAGAAGCCGAGAAATCTGTTACGAAAAATTGTCTATTTTTGACCCATAAAAAGTCTAAGTCGGCTCTGAAAACAGGAAGTAGGTGCTTGACTGATCTGGAAAGGGGAGGTACGGTATAACTCATCATGTTGAAGCTGTGTACTAAATTTGAAACAAATCCATCCAGTTGAAGCTGAGAAAACTGTTACGAAAAATTTCACATTTCAATTTTTTTACCCTAAAAAGTCTAAGTCGGCTCGGAAAACAGGAAGTAGATGATGGACTGATCTGGTAAGGGGAGGCATGGTATAACTCATCATGTTGAAGCTGTGTACCAAATTTGAAACAAATCCATCCAGTTGAAGCTGAGAAAACTGTTACGAAAAATTTCACATTTCAATTTTTTTACCCTAAAAAGTCTAAGTCGGCTCAGAAAACAAGAAGTAGATGATGGACTGACCTGGAAAGAGGTAAAGAGGAGGCATAGTATAACTCATCAAGCTGAAGCTGTGTACCAAATTTAAAACCAATCCATCCAGTAGAAGCAGAGAAATTGAACCGGACGGACAGACGGACGGACGGACAAGGTGATTGCAATATAGCCCCCTCTCTTACGAGTGGGGGTATAAAAACATATCAATAACCCCATTAGCCCCATAAAAATCGAATGATCGCTCTCTTAAATGTACGAATAGGCGCTTAAGATTTTATTAAATTCATACCAGATGTTATTCAAACTCCACGTTTAAACGGAGGAATCGCTAAATTATAAGATGTATTTTCTATTTTTTAATTTTACATATTTATACCCGCCCCCCACCAAATAATAATAATAATAAAATGATACTAATGATAAATAAAGGTAATAACAAAACTACCGAACTTGAATTATCAATCTCATAGTCCACAGAAAATGACAAAAACGAATCAGTCGTACCGCAAAAAATAAAGAATTAAAAAAATTAATTTATATAAAAATTTATAATAATATATAAAATAAATAATAAATAAACAACGATAAACGAGAGTTCCTATGCATAATACCATAGATGTATATATATATATATATATATATATATATGGGTTATGCATCTATGATTATAATACATGTTCAAATCTAGTGCGGATCAATTAGGACACCTGGCATAAGGGAGGTAATGATTATGTCGTTTTTAGACTTCTTAGGGCAACTTAATGATACGTAGATACGTACGTCGCTTCTCCGATTATCTCTAGTAGGACCTAATGTCAATACATGTAGGTCCAGGACTTTCTTATGTTCTAGGTGGAAAGTCCCCTAGACATACTGAAAAAGTCCTCAATAGGACTTAATGTCAATACATGTAGGTCTGGGACTTTTTATGTTCTAGGTGGAAAGTCCCCTAGACATACTGAAAAAGTCCTCAATAGGACCTAATGTCAATACATGTAGGTCCAGGACTTTTTTATGTTCTAGGTGGAAAGTCCCCTAGACATACTGAAAAAGTCCTAAATAGGACCTAATGTCAATACATGTAGGTCTGGGACTTTCTAATGTTCTAGGTGGAAAGTCCCCTAGACATACTGGAAAAGTCCTCCATAGGACTTAATGTCAATACATGTAGGTCTAGGACTTTTTCATGTTCTAAGTGGAAATTCCCCAAGACATACTGAAAAAGTCCTCAATAGGACCTAATGTCAATACATGTAGGTCTGGGACTTTCTAATGTTCTAGGTGGAAAGTCCCCTAGACATACTGAAAAAGTCCTCAATAGGACTTAATGTCAATACATGTAGGTCCAGGACTTTCTTATCTTCTAGGTGGAAAGTCCCCTAGACATACTGAAAAAGTCCTCCATAGGACTTAATGTCAATACATGTAGGTCCAGGACTTTTTTATGTTTCTAGGTGGAAAGTCCCCTAGACATACTGAAAAAGTCCTCAATAGGACTTAATGTCAATACATGTAGGTCCAGGACTTTTTTATGTTCTAGGTAGAAAGTCCCCTAGACATACTGAAAAAGTCCTCAATAGGACTTAATGTCAATACATGTAGGTCCAGGACTTTTTTATGTTCTAGGTGGAAAGTCCCCTAGACATACTGAAAAAGTCCTCAATAGGACTTAATGTCAATACATGTAGGTCCAGGACTCTTTTATGTTTTAGGTGGAAAGTCCCCTAGACATACTGAAAAAGTCCTCAATAGGACTTAATGTCAATACATGTAGGTCCAGGACTCTTTTATGTTTTAGGTGGAAAGTCCCCTAGACATACTGAAAAAGTCCTCAATAGGACTTAATGTCAATACATGTAGGTCCAGGACTCTTTTATGTTTTAGGTGGAAAGTCCCCTAGACATACTGAAAAAGTCCTCAATAGGACTTAATGTCAATACATGTAGGTCTGGGACTTTCTAATGTTCTAGGTGGAAAGTCCCCTAGACATACTGAAAAAGTCCTCAATAGGACTTAATGTCAATACATGTAGGTCCAGGACTCTTTTATGTTTTAGGTGGAAAGTCCCCTAGACATACTGAAAAAGTCCTCAATAGGACTTAATGTCAATACATGTAGGTCCAGGACTCTTTTATGTTTTAGGTGGAAAGTCCCCTAGACATACTGAAAAAGTCCTCCATAGGACTTAATGTCAATACATGTAGGTCCAGGACTCTTTTATGTTTTAGGTGGAAAGTCCCCTAGACATACTGAAAAAGTCCTCAATAGGACTTAATGTCAATACATGTAGGTCCAGGACTCTTTTATGTTTTAGGTGGAAAGTCCCCTAGACATACTGAAAAAGTCCTCAATAGGACTTAATGTCAATACATGTAGGTCTGGGACTCTTTTATGTTTTAGGTGGAAAGTCCCCTAGACATACTGAAAAAGTCCTCAATAGGACTTAATGTCAATACATGTAGGTCCAGGACTCTTTTATGTTTTAGGTGGAAAGTCCCCTAGACATACTGAAAAAGTCCTCAATAGGACTTAATGTCAATACATGTAGGTCCAGGACTCTTTTATGTTCTAGGTGGAAAGTCCCCTAGACATACTGAAAAAGTCCTCAATAGGACTTAATGTCAATACATGTAGGTCCAGGACTCTTTTATGTTCTAGGTGGAAAGTCCCCTAGACATACTGAAAAAGTCCTCAATAGGACCTAATGTCAATACATGTAGGTCTGGGACTTTCTTATGTTCTAGGTGGAAAGTCCCCTAGACATACTGAAAAAGTCCTCAATAGGACTTAATGTCAATACATGTAGGTCCAGGACTCTTTTATGTTTTAGGTGGAAAGTCCCCTAGACATACTGAAAAAGTCCTCAATAGGACTTAATGTCAATACATGTAGGTCCAGGACTCTTTTATGTTTTAGGTGGAAAGTCCCCTAGACATACTGAAAAAGTCCTCAATAGGACTTAATGTCAATACATGTAGGTCCAGGACTCTTTTATGTTCTAGGTGGAAAGTCCCCTAGACATACTGAAAAAGTCCTCAATAGGACCTAATGTCAATACATGTAGGTCTGGGACTTTCTTATGTTCTAGGTGGAAAGTCCCCTAGACATACTGAAAAAGTCCTCAATAGGACTTAATGTCAATACATGTAGGTCCAGGACTTTTTTATGTTTTAGGTGGAAAGTCCCCTAGACATACTGAAAAAGTCCTCAATAGGACTTAATGTCAATACATGTAGGTCCAGGACTTTTGTAAATAGAAATTCAAAGGTCCTGAATCTAATCTAGTTGGAGGTCCCAGACCTTGGACCAGTGCTAATTTGAACCCCTGAATTGGAACTTGTGTGTAATATGATTAAGGCCCTGCCTTTTTAGCGAGCATCGAAAATCTATATACCTTTTAGAAATAAATCTGCTTGACCGTCTAATTTTAACGTAAAGAGGGAACTTTTAAAAAAGGAATTAAATAGTAGCAAAGTCTGACCCCACCAAACCCAAATTATATGCACTTGAGAAAGTTGCTGTTAAAATATCTGGGATCAATGACTACTTATTAAAAATTCAATTATTTGTGCAAATAATAAATCCTGTAACATTCTGGGACGACATTAAGCGGGTACGAAATTATCAATTTTATGAATTACGTGACGTCATTTCCTTGTCAGAGTATTTCGCGCTTCCTCAGCAGATCAAAACAACATTCAGATTCTGTCAGGTTTTGTGAGATTTTCTGAGTATCAGTGTTTTATTTGTAGCATTGGTAACAGAAGGTACATTAAGAAACCCGGCGGAAAAAACGGTAAAGTAAAAATATCATGCGGGACTGAGGAAAGTGAGTGAAACCCCACAGGATGGGATTCTTCTTTCATTTTCAGGTAAGAACCTTTTATTTATTATTATGAGTAGGTTTTATTCAGTAAATATATGTATTTCTTTATCTTATTTTATCTTACTTGGAATTTAACAAAGCTTGGTCAGTATTATGCATTTTATTATAATTAGTAAGTGGGACGATGTTGCCAAAAGCTGGCTCGGTAATTTTCGGAAAATTGTTTTTTAGCGGAAAAGAACGAATGGTGTTTAAATAAAAATCTGTGTGTAAAAAAAACAAGTGGATGAATGAGGGTTTTATAACTGTTTTTGAATTGCAATTTTTATATTTTTGCATAACAGATTATGCATAAGCCAAGAGGGTTGATTGTTTTACTTGGTCCGTGCCTATTATTTTTTTCACTCCGTAAAAGTAAACCTGTTCCGGTTTTATCGTCAGTATATTTCTGGCACATCTCAAAACATGCACAATGCCGTAGGGCTCGCATCTGCGATGCTCGCTATTATGAGGTGGACCACTGGTGCCACGTAGCAAATCTTAAATCATTGTGGCAGCAGTGTGTGAAACTAAACTTTTTGGTACCATAGCCCGAAATGAAACTTTCAAATATTTTTCCATAGGCCCCATTTTAAAGTTTCCAAATTCTTCTTAACCTTACTGATTTTTACAAATCCATGGGCTATAGTTCTACCACGAATTTTGCACACTGTGGCAGACTGCAACGTGACATGCAGTCTCCCCTATAAATACCCATTTAGATTATAATATATTAAATTCAATGGAAAAGCTATTGAACTTTTTTTTTTCATCTTAATTGTAATTTTATATTTTGAAAATTATTGGGGAAAAAATTGAAAATTACCTAAACTTTGTCCCAATATATCTTCTGGGCTAAAAAACTTTACACTATATTAAATGTACTTTAAAACCACCTCTTAGGATAATTGTTAACGTTTTAATAAATAGCTTTAAAAATTTTAACAATACAAAATTTTCAATAAGAAAGTAAAAAGCATTTAAAACTCAAAAGTAGGAAATAGTTCTAAAATATTTAAAAATTAATGTATGAGCGAACATCTCATTGAATACCATTTCCATATATCAATGGACGAAAATATATTTAACATGTTTAAATTGCAACCCAACAATTTAATTTAATTTCTCCATTAAATCTTAAAATGCAGTTGTCCAACTGTTTAGTTTCTAGGGGGTCCCTGACAATAACATTTCACACAAGTGGTAAATGTATGAGTTGCCGTGCACTAACTTATTGAATGAATAATGTGTTATTTGGAAAAAAAAAAACTTCTTAAACAATTTATCAAACATAAATGGGATCAAAAACATTTCTAATGAAAAATATTAGGTCTACAAAATCGAGGCGTACGAAAGCAGGCTATGGGATCATTAAATATAAAACGTTGATTACCAAAATCTATGTTTTGTTTGCAATTGGCTCTCCAGGAGAGAATGGAATAAAATTTTAAATTAGCATAATAATCCTCCACGGTTTAATGTACATGTATTATTGGTAAAGAGAATAAAATGACTGATTACCAACTGATCATCATGAACATCTCCCTCTTTCACCCCCAAAAAAGACCAAATCATAATTCTTTAGTAAATGTTTATACTGTGCACTCCATCTCTCAAATGAATGCAGATGTTGGTTTGTCGTAGAAATTTGTTTTGTCTTCCTTTACCGGATCTGACACACTGAATTGGAAATTAGCAACGCGGCAGGTGTACTATTAGCAGGCAGGGACTGCTTACTCTTCCTGAGCACCTGAGTTCACTTTTGTTACGACATGAGTTCGCGTTGTTGCTTTCTGTTTGGTTGATTTTGTGTTTTGTGTTTCTTCGTGCTGTTCTTGTTCGTGTTTACCGGTTTTGTCGTTGCCCTTTGGGACTTTTGACACTTGAATGCCCCATTGGTGCCTCTTTGCTTCTTTTATAATGCTCAACAAATGTAAATAAGGGGAACAGACATCAATGTAAAAGGAAACCTAGCTGCTGTGACGTGTGAGCTTTGCTCCATGTTTAAGTCCTTCCTACGACTTTGGGATAACGAACAGCAGTTAAGGCCATGTTTTCCTTGCTTCATTCTTATGCCCCATCTATGAATGTAGGGGGCATATAGTGTTCCAGTCTGATCCTCCATTCTAAATATTGCAAGATGGGTGCATTATGTCTTTCTGACATATACTCTTGACTTTTTTTAATATTTATAAATTTTGTGTCATACATATTTACTCCATATCTCTTTCTTTCCCACTTTGATACCTAGGGCAAGTTCAAAGATCAGTACTGGTATACTGTAAGCGTACTTATTTTCATAATTTTTCCGATTTCACCTACCTATGTTTGCAGATACAATGTTTTATTCATATCATACAATTTTTTGCATTTCGCGAAAAAAGCTTGACCGTGAAATCCGTGAAAATAAATACCTTGTGCGAAAATAAGTACGTTTACAGAATATAGTTTTATTGTTTTTGAGAGAGTTATGCCCCTTGTATTACCAGAGTTACATTCTATATTATACTCACCTTTGGTTTATGAGAATTTCAAAAGTTTCAACACCAATGTTAAATTTTCTCTGTGATTTCTCGTTACTGTTGCAGTCTTCTTGTGAGTCCAAGCTTTAATTCCTACAAAGATAATTTACCAAACCTGTACACTCATGATGCAATATAACCCTGCTATAAATGGTAGTGTGATGTTTATTGGCAACATGTCTTGCAAATTCTGACCAGTACCTCCCTGTGGTGCAAGAGGGGCACTGTTCCAGCGACAACAAAGGATACCCTGGAGCAGCTAACATTGGAAGTGGTGTGTCATGGGCATGACACACAATGAGTCTTTTAGTAGTTGATGCAGAGGGGCATTCCCGTAAGTCACAACTATAAATACCCATCAGTCAGTTTTGGCAACATATATTTACTAGTTAAGATCAAATACACACCCCAATAATTGAATAATATGACATGTAGCTCAACTCAAAAAGCAAGTTGCCCTAAATGGTATTAAATTACAATATTTTTGCTATATATTTCTATATATTAGGTTGCCTGGCCTAAAAAGCAAGTGGGCAAACTGTTCTATCTAACTTGCTACATTTACAATTATGATTTTAGATTTACTGCCAAAACTTTTTCCTCCAAGTCATTGAAGTGGTAGTCATTTCTAAAAGTGTCAGTCAATGAAAAATAAGTTTACATCTTTGATATTTTTGTTTAAAAAACATGAGAAGACCTACTGTATATTTTGTTTGTCATTGTAAAATATAAAATAAAACTTTCAGAGAATTTCAAATGGAACAAGGGACATTAATGGTAATCCAAATTAAACCAATAAATCAAGATCGAAAACTGTTTTTAATCGACTTGAAATTAATGGTTGCCATAACTTGTAAAATAATCTATCTTATAACAACTAAAGTGTCCATTCCGTAATGTAGTCACACAAAAATTTAATAAACCCAAGCAAATTTTGTAATAAAACTAATAAGAACGAAAAACATTTAATTTCAATAAAATCTACCCCCCAGATAAATTTAATTTCTGTCCCGTTTAAAAATGTCTTACATAACGGCAGACAAAAGCGAGAGAATAGCTTCGTAACTTCTACCAAGGGGGTACACGCAATCTTATTACAACCTTAATATCCCTTGTACAAATAATGCAATGTCATCGCCTCCAAAACCTTAGTTATCCAAATGCTTTTATTACCGCTTGTCAACAACTTAAATGCATTTTAATATTTCATAAAAGGTGCGATAAATTATGCCAATAGATTCAAACGAGTGTTAAAATATTAGACACTATGTATTTTCCGTCGTTTAATCAAATACATGTTGAGTGAATTATAAACTTGAATTGCTAGTGGAAGTTTGTAAGAAGGGGTCCTAAATTCTTCAAACATGTGTACAATGTATTTGAGTTAAGCATCAATTCCAAGGTGAATTTCAAGGGTTGTTCCCCCCTTTTTTCAACTATAAAAGCAGGTCTGCAAATGACCTAATTTTATAAATGCACCAACATGTATAAACATGGCTATTAAACAATACTTGAGTTGCACATCTGCCATTATCCTTCCAGTATTAAAAACTGTTGCTGAATGAACTAATATGAATGCTTATTCAATTTCTTTAATTTGTTGGAAAGACCAATGTTTTTAGATTTTTGGAGCCCCTTTTAATTGATCTTAATATTAATTATTCAACTTTCCTTTAATTATCAATGAAAATAGCCTAAAGACGTCATACTTTCATTTCTCCCATGTTTGTTGATGTAATTTTTCCTCCTCTTGAACTTTGACATAAGAACATTTTTTTAACATCCAGAATTTTCGGGAATGATAAGATGCTCAATCGGTGTATTACATGTCAGGACCATTATTCCATAGTTTTTGCTGACAATGGTAGTCTGCGGATGCAGCGGAGTGTCCTGGGGGTTTGGAACCCCCCTTTCATCTGAAAGTTTTGTTATTTTCCTATAAATTTTTGGCAAATTGGTCTGACCCCATCTTTTCATATGGAGTATTACTGTATGTCGACCCCCCCTTTTTTTATATTTCTGGACCAATCCCTGAATGGCTATGCTCAACATGCAAAATTTAATTGTAGATATTTCAAAAATCTTCCAAATAGGATAAGCACACCTTATGAATATCTTTATAATCCACATGCTGTAGCTATGATACAAATCAAGTTACAGAATACACATACAGGGAAACAGATGACAGACAGACATATGGACAAGTTGAAACCTAGACCATTGCTACACCTAAATGCCCTAAATATATTTTTACCAATAAATCTATGAATTATTAGTGTATCAATCATCTACAATCGATGAAATAAGTGTCTTCCCAAAATATTTCAGCCATGGAAAACATGTGTGTTGCCTGTACTTTAAAAACATTGAGTACACATGCATGGGTATACAAATGGAGGGAAAACTAATAATTTGGGTGGTTTTTTTTTTTCATTTCAAATATATATGCCATTAATTGGTATTAATAATTGAAATTAAAAATCTATTTATACTAGTATTAAAATTTTGAAGCTGTGTTTTTGCAGATCAGTGATGTCTGGACCTCTTATCAAATTGCAAGTCGCTTCATTGAGCCTGAGTGTGTCTATGTTTTTGCATAGTGAACCCCAAATATCAATCTGAGATAATAATATACTGTATAAGTTGTTTTTTTTGTGGGTATCTTATTTTTGCTTTTTTCGCGGTACTTGGCAACTCTCGAAAATATGAACCGCAAAAATTAAAACTGTTAAATAGTATATGTAAAGTGTATACTCGCATAAAAGTAATCGCAAAAATTGAATTCCACGTAAAAAAGATCTTTCATTTTTTAACAAATCTGCGAAATTTAGCTCCCGCGAAAAAAACAACTCATATGGTATTCAATAAAACATAAGACATGTAAGACGCATGAAAAGTTTCATGAAAATGCATCGATCAATTTAGTAAAGAGAGAAGGAGATATAAACAACAAAGAGTGATGGACAAAAAGACAACAAGTAAATCTGTGAGCTAATGCTCACTAGTGATACCCCCGCTCCCAAAATTATGCCATGCAAACAAGTTTAAATACTTTATAAACAGGAAGTAGTTGACCTAGGAACAAATATCGCTATACACCATATGGGACTATAGGATAAAGCTATATGCAAAATATTAGACCTCTATCTCTATCTCTTGTACTGTTGCTGAGAAAACTGTGACGAAAATTTTTGTTACAAACAAAAGGACAAACAGAGGAATGGACAAGGGTAAAACAGTATACAACCTCTTCTTCGAAGCGGGGGTATAATAAACATGATTCATATCTACCATCCCACACTACATCCTGTACATGTACATGTAAAATGCCTGATTCTACACAAAAAGATGAAAATAGGTGGCTTCAAGCTGATGTAACACCTGCCTCAGATAAAATGTGAGAGATCCCACACATTAATAATGAAAAGGTGTGAAGGTGTTAATGAAGTGAAAAAAAAAAAAAAAAAAAAAACACTCCAAAAAATATACATCTATGTTATACTTCTCAAAGAACTTTTCATGGAAATCCTTTAGATTTAGAAGAAGTTGCAGATAAGAGATGAGTACACTGAGATCTACCGTAAATGTACATTTGTCAAAGAAATCATGAAAACAAATTATTTAGAGATGAGTACAGTGAGATCTACCGTAAATGTACATTTGTCAAAGAAATCATGAAAACAAATTACTGTATTATCATCTATTTTCGTGGGGATAAAATTTCGTGGTTTAGAGCACAAAACTGAATTGGAGGGGACAAATGTTCGTGGATTTTGTAATTTTGACATACACTCTTTAACTAAATATTTAAAATTCGAGGGGATTTAATTTCGTGGATTTTTCTTACCCACGAAATAAACGAAAATTAATCCCCCACGAATATTTCTGCTTCTACAGTATTTAGAGATGTGTACAGTGAGATCTACCGTAAATGTACATTTGTCAAAGAAATCATGAAAACAAATTATTCAAGATAATAAGGATTTTAATAGGCTGAACTTTTGGAACTAACGTAAAAGAAAAAATATGAAAACTACCTTAAGTGGACAAAAAAAAGCCTTTTAAGATGGACAAACAGAAAATATATTTGGAACAACCACAGAATAACAATCAGAAGGTGACTTTAGATAAAACCTTACATCAATGTAGATATCTGCCTATTAGTCCTGCCTAATTTGTAACGGTATATCACACAATATTGGGTGTTGCTCAATGCTGACTCTTATTAAACTTTACACAGAGGTCTGTAATATGGTCCTTATACATGTCGGGACAACAATTCTGAACTATTATCAGATATTGTTGTGTAAAATTTTAAAAACCTACCAGTAACACCTAAGATTGTATCAAGTCTATTGGCTACAATGTATAAGATAATTGTAGATGTGAAATAAAGGTACATTAAACAACCTTCATAAGACTCCCTTCAAGCATGTGTGTGTGATTGTGTGTTTTAGGGTTTAATACCCTTTTCAACACACATATGCCATATGGAGCGGTCAGTTTTAATGGTGGAGGAAACTGGAGGAATCCACCAACCTTGGGCAGATAACCGACTAATCTAATCACATACAGGCTGGGAAGACCTGTTTTTGTAAATGACAAGCGGAACTAAAACACCACCTGAGAGCTGATCGGCTAGTGACCAATAGTGTGGCATTGAAACCAGCCCCTTAGATCACTTGGACACCGAGGCCCCCACCCCTTCTCTTCTGGCATACAGTTTTCTTGTTTTCATTAGCCTTGTACAATTACATTTGTACATTGTTTGTAGTCTTAGTACATGTATGCACTTTACATGCAATGGCTGCAAAGTCAATCCAGAATGACTAATTAATAAAAATGTTCATAATTTAATAAGTTATTGTTTCAAATTATAAGGCAACACCTTTTTAATGATCCCTCAATAGACGATATTTCAAAACAATATCATAAAACATGGGTTAACTGTTTTATCGTTTATAAATCTAACTTGTCAATGTTCCGACAATGTGCTCAGCGGAGCAACAAAACACCGAATAAAGATTTACATTGTCGTAGTTAATTAACAAATTATATAAATCTAAAGTTATTCATGAAGAAATGACAATCTTCGTCATCAAACCAAAATATTTTGGCAATCTGACACGAATTAAACGAGGGGTCTCAAACTTATATTGGCAATCTGACTTGAATTAAACGAGGGGTCTCAAATTTTTAATATTTTGGCAATCTGACTTAACGAGGGGTCTTTTCTTTCAACAGATCTTGTATATCCTAATTAACAAGGGGTCTTGATCACCTGAAGACAGTGATGTACTTATAAGGTGTAGAACTGATTATTCATGCATCAGATCAGCACATATGACAAAGTAGTTCTAGTTAAACACTTGCAACAAGGACTGATCATGCTGATCAGGGGTTCAAATTAGCATTTAAAAGTAAAAGGTCCAGGACTTTTCAGACATTTAGGTAGAAAGTCCACCACATTACATTGGAAAGTCCTCAGTACAAATAACTTTAGAAACATGCAGGTCCAGGACTTTTGTACATTAAAAGTAAAAGGTCCTGATTCAAAAATTGAAGGTCCCGGACCTCGGACCAGTGCTAATTTGAACCCCTGCTGACAATCTCAACAAAATAAATCTAGTTTGTCCATTTGCATCATAGATCCTTAATTCTGGGCAATATAAATGGCTCGTTTAATAACATGTACAGTAATGATTTTACTACCGGTATATTATCACATTCTGTTACATGATGAAATTGAATTATTGCAAAATAAATGATCAATCATTCATTCCAGAAACACAAAAGTAAGGGGAAAGGTCCCTAGCCAGGCAAAACTTGTGGCTTTGACCCTTGCCCTATTGACCTCTTTAATCAAAGAATTCTTCCTGACGTCTTCAGTTTAAGTATAAGTTCAATGAAATTATGTCAAGGGATACAAAATTTATGCTTTGGAAATCAATTTTAAATAAGTCAAAATTTGTGTCCTTGACCTTTTATTTTTTTTTACCCCAAAATGACATGGCCACTTCTTCTGAAGGTGAGGGACAAAAAATTCTTCCATCCCTCAATATGTCCAAAAGATATGATCATAATACTATAAACTCACAACATGGAAAGCAACTTCAACCTCAAGGAAAACTTGATTTAACAAATAATGTAATGCAAGGGCCGATCCAGGAATTTAGTTTACAAGAGGCGTTAAAATATTTTGTCATTGTTTATTGCTGAGTGGAGTGAAATTGTTCTAATGTTTTTTTTTGGTCAGTTTTTGTCAGTTTTAGGAGGTGTTCACCCGGTCATCTTCGCTAGTCAAGGGTTACGATCCGCTATCTTTAAATATCTTCCTAAGATGAGAGATGGCAGATCGTAATCCTTAGCTAGCGAAGTTGACACCCAGTACACCTTTCCTTGGATCTGTGTCTGAAATTAACAGATGAAAACTATATGCCACACTGATTTCCATAGGTAGGACAAAAACTAGTTGAAAACCATCTTTAAATAGCAGTAGTTAAAATGAAGGGGTTACATATGACAGAAAGAGATTCAAGATTTTTGATATTAAAATTAAATGAAAATAGAAATATATTCTAATTATTGCTCATTGGCATTTAATTTTTATCTGAAAGACAAAATTATGGGCAGCCATTCGGGCAAAAAATAACAAAAAAATGAAAAACAGACGATAAACTGAAAACAGACACAAAATCACAGAAAACAGACACAAATTTTAAAAACAGACAAAAAATACAAAAACAGACATAAATTTTACTAACAGACAGACGATTCTGTAAAACAGACAAAATATGAAAACAGACAAAAAATTTAAAAACAGACAAAAAATACAAAAACAGACATAAATTTTACTAACAGACAGACGATTCAGTAAAACAGACAAAATATGAAAACAGACACAAATTTTACAAACAGACGCCGAATTCAAAAACAGACGTTTTTTTTTTTAAACAGTCGATAAACAGCTGTATATCATGTATATCAGAATCTTGGCCTTGGGAGGTAGAAGATGACTGTGCCTGTGTGTGAGATGAGTTGTGTGTGAGATGAGTCGCCAAGTTCAGTGGCAGCCTTCCCGGTCAGATCGGAAGCTTCTTTCAATAACCTTACAGCATCATTAACTGCCATTTTTCCAAACAATGCTAGATTGAATGGTGCGACCTCTAATGCACGTCTGTTTATAAAATTTATTTCTGAGACTGTTTCATGTTGTTGTGTCTGGTTTACTATAAAATCGTCTGTTTGTTAGTAAAATGTATGTTTGTTTTTTGAATTTTCATGTTTGATTTTAAAACTAATGTCTGTTTTGTGTGTTTTTTTTTGTTGTCTGTTTTTAAAAACGTCTGTTTTTGAATTTTGTGTATGTCCCGTGCGGGGCCCGGGTGGCGAATAGGCCCGCAGCAGAGCCAAGCGTGTCGTAAGAGGCGACTAAGGGTCTTGGAATTCTGACGTCGGGTCAGCGCTCAGCCCTGTGTACCCTAGGTGGCTGAATAGGGTAGCCCTCGTCTGCGGGGGTTGTCAGGTCTATAATACGGAAACCCTGACCGCCGAGCATAGTGGGCCAACGTGTGTGGAGAGTGCCACGCTCCATGCACGTAAAAGACCCCTTTGTGGACCGCCAAGTAGTGCACCACATTTTTTTCTGAATTTTTCTAAATTTTCTGCCCCTACCCACCTCTCCCCTTTTCCTGTGGTTCGTAAAAATTTACCGGTCTTTTGTCCCCCCACCCCATTTTTCATTTATCATCATCATTTCATGTTCATTTTATCATCCTTTTCATGTTCATCGCCTGTAAATAACCTATATAGCGTTGCACGGGCGTAAAACATCAACTCACTCACTGTTTTATAAATTTACCTCTGTTTTTAAAATTTTTGTCTGTTTTTATATTTTGTCTGTATTACTGAATCGTCTGTCTGTTAGTAAAATTTATGTCTGTTTTTTGTATTTTTGTCCGTTTTTTAAATTTTTGTCTGTTTTCATATTTTGTCTGTTTTACAGAATCGTCTGTCTGTTAGTAAAATTTATGTCTGTTTTTGTATTTTTGTCTGTTTTTAAAATTTGTGTCTGTTTTCTGTAATTTTGTGTCTGTTTTCAGTTTTTTGTCTGTTTTCATTATTTTGTTAATTTTTGCCCGAATGGCTGCCCATACAAAATGTATATATTAAAACATCATGAAAAGCTCCAACTCTTTATAAGGAAATTCATTCAGAAGATAATTATTTTAGGTTCATACTTATATCATTAACCAAATTTTCCTACAAAACAGCTTAAAATCAAAACAGTAACTTCAAAGGTGTATTCAAGTAAGGTATTTCTTTTTGAACTAATTACTGATGAAGCTGTGGGTTTAGATACATTAATAATAATAATATTTTATTACCAAAAGCAATACAGCTTATAGGCATATATACAATAAGTTATAAATACAATATTGAATATTGAATATCAAATATATTAAATACAGTCAAACATGCAAATTAATGTTAATCATTTAAGGGGGTATTCTTCTGAGGTTTCAGTCTCGTTGAAATATTTTTAAACATTGCCTCATAATTGAAAACTTTTGGTGGATATATATCAAATGATGATCCATCTAAATTTTGTCAAAAAATTATGAAGATATAATTAGTAGTTTTTGAGATATGCAACATTTTAATTTTTGACCAAATTTGACCATTGATCTCAATCTGAATTTAGCCAATTTCAGGGTAGGGTTAGTAAAATTCATTTTTCCAACAAAATATTCATGCAATTCATATAATTTCTTTTCTAAATTCAAAAAGATATATTTGTCCAATTATTTCAAACAAAAATGGAGAATTTTGAGGCCTTGGTATGATAGAAAATTTGAAAAATCTTGATTTTTACTGGTTTTTTGGTGTCTTGAAAATGACCTAAAAAGGCACATTTTTGGGACTAAACTTTCTTATATCATCACGGACATATACTTTTTTTAAGTTAAATTTGTCCAGAACCATGGTATCTATCAACATGGAAGTTTTGAGAGAAAACTTGATTTTGAAACTTGATATTTTAAAGAAAATTACCTCAAAATAGGCCAAAAATGATGAAATTTTGGGAAAATTGTCAAAATAGGCCCTTTATAAATGGCTGTAGCGAACTAAAATGCACACAGACATATTGTTTTCTTAGTAAATTTGATTTTCTCAGGGTCTTAGCATTTCAAAAATGTAGGTTTGGGAAAAAACTTGATTAAGAAAAAATTGACCCCTCAGAAAAATACATCCTTAAAAATAAATATTGCATTTACATCTTGCAATAAATATTGCATTTTCATCCTGCAATAAATATTACATTAACATCTTGCAATAACTGAGGCATTATATCTTGCAATAAATATTGCATTTACATCTTGCAATATATATTGCATTTACATCTTGCAATAAATAATGCATTTACAACTTGCAATAAATATTGCATTTACATCTTGCAATAAATTGCATTTACATCTTGCCTTAATGCTGTCCAAAAGTAATATAATATGTCAGGCAAATCTACCTGTGATGTTGCTCTCAAGTGTTAAAGCCTTGAAGGAGCAAATGAGTTTAGGAGGTGGGTAGACATAAGGATTCGGGGGGGGGGGGTGCCCCTGGTAAATTAATGAGGGGCTGATGGGGTAATTTCGTGATGCGTGATCGTCCATTTCAATTTTCTGTGAACTGTGATTCAGGCAAACAATTGTTCATGAACTGTGAAGAAGGCATTGTCTGTGATTAATGTTCTCTGCTAAAATAATTTTCCGTGATCTGTGATTGATGCCTCCACAGATCTTCACCATTGTTCACAGTGGCAATATTTCCTGTACATTGTGATTTGGGAAATTTTTGCTTATTTCCTGTGAACTGTGAAATCCATTTTTTATTTTCCGTGAACAGTGATCAGGACCCTTCATCAGCCCCTCCATTAATGGGACAGAAAAACATTAAAATCCTTTAATTACCTGAGTTTTATGGGTTTTATCCCAAGAACCAAGTGAATAAATAAGCCTTTCCTGATGTCTTGTAAAAGATCCAACCGACCCTCTATAAATGCTCCAAACATGATTTTAGAGTTATAGCAAAATACAAGACATTGTGGAAGGCTAAAAAGTCGTTGTGACATTGCGTCCAATGTCCTGTGTTATTTATATGTTAGTTAATACTACAAACTTTATATATGTTTCCATAGCCAGGAATTTTTGTCAAAACTTCGGTGTAAACTTTCATTGTTCTTTTTCACATGTTTCAGAAATTTAGGTGTATTTTTTACTAATTTCAGGATTCACAATTGGTTTTGAATCATAAGCCTTAGACAGCAAGCAGGGACCACTGGTCATATTGATGGCTGCTGTTTTCAATTAAAGATTTAAAAAAAATGCTGCTGGTTCATAAAGTTGGTGTCACATAAACTTATTCCATATCTCATTATCTTCTAATAAATATTTCAAAACAAAAATTTCAATTGAACTTACCTTATTCCAAAAAATGTCCAGCAAGTTACTTTTCCAATAATATTAATTCACAAACTTGTCAATACAAATTCCATTTCATTTGATAATCTTTCATTTAAACGTAGCCTGTTTCGGAGTTCCTCAAAAATTCATTAATTCTCATCTTAACGAGGCCTATTTCTGTAGTCTTTTAACAAATCCGCAAATCACATGTTCTTTGAAAAATATAACCAATTTCAACTGTCATGACTGTAATTACTTATAATTATCTCGTACAATTGTCACTATTTAATATTTGTTCAAACAATTACGGAACTGGAGTGGATTAATACAGGTAAGTATATGCCCCCTGCCAGGTGACCCCCAACGAAGGACGTTTAAAGGTAAACAAATAGAAAAATATTAAAATTCGGCCAGATTTATACATTTCTATTATCAAGTTTGGGATAATCAAATCTACATTGTAAGAAATCCAATTTGTTAAGATAAGACTTAAAAGTAATAAAAGATTTTTAAATTAATAAATGTGGTGAAATTTTCACATTTTTGGGAGGACCTAGCTGAAAGAAAGATTGGATTTCATGGATTTCAGAATTCAATTTATTCCTTTTGACAAAGATTTATGTGTATAGTGTATACAGATTAAAGGGTGTGTCTATTCTGTAACAGTCCATGTGTGTCCAAGGTGTGAAAATCATATTAACTTAGTCCACCCAATATCAAAATTGTAATTGATATGCCTAAGACAAGAATTAGACCTGCAAAATATTTTAATGCCAAGGCTTTTTAATGTTTTTTTTTTCTTTTAGGCCATAATAAAAAAGAAATCCTAGATTCTCATACAAATTTCTTGAAAATATAAAATAAGACGGGCTGGTGAATTTCATTTTTTATTTTTTATCCATTTTGATAAAATATGCTGTCATTTTGTAATGAAATTGACCATAATTTGCCAAAAATCAAAATAATTTTTTGTGTGTGTGTGGGGGGGGGGGGGGGGGGGCTGAAAAAATCAACGCGAGAGGGGATGAGAATCTTGGATTTTTTTTTAATATTGGCCTTGCAAGAGTTTTTGGATAGCTCATATCAGCCTTAATACCCTACACAGACCTGTATTAAATGCAGTCTAGAAAAAAAAAACCCACAAGGCTTAAGCAAACCTGCCCAGGGCAAGTAAAACAAGGGGTTGCACTAAGTGTCGCTAAGCATACCCCAACTCAACCATTCAGAAAACAGGAAGTAGATGACCAACTAACATGGAAAGGGGAGGCACGGTACAACTCATCTTCAAAATTTGAAATCTATCCCTTCTGTAGAAGCCAAGAAATCTGTTACAAATTGTCTATTTTTTACCCATCAAAAAGTCAAAGTTGGCTCGGAAAACAGGTAGATGATAGACTGACCTAGAAAGGGGAGGCATGGTATAACTCATCATGCTGAAGCTGCCTATCCATCCAATAAAAGCCGAGAAATCTGTTACAAAAAAATTCACATTTCAAATTTTTACCCTAAAAAGTCTAAGTCGGCTCGGAAAACAGGAAGCAGATGATGGACTGACCTGGAAAGGAAAGGCACTGTATAACTCATCATACTGAAGCTTTGTGCCAAATTTGAAACCAATCCATCCAGTAAAAGCAGAGAAATTGAACCAGATGGACAAGGTGATTGCAATAAAGCCCCCATTCTTATGAGTGGGATTATAAAAATTTGATGAATTTGTATTGGATAATTAGGACAAAACCTAAAGATCCAGGATACCGTATAGCTGGTAATTCTAGTGAGTTTCAAATTTTGCAATTTATAACCAAAAGAGGTGTGTTTTATTTAAACCGTTTTAATAATTTGCATCTTCTGAATACTTTCAATGGGGGATAATTGTGAAATGTCTAGACTAAATTAAGCAGTCTTTAATTTTTGCAATTCCTCAGACCAAATTTAGAACCTCATGAAAGTTTCCTGCCATACGGTAACTTATCCAATTTAAAAGATTTTTAATAACATTTATATTATTTTATATACATGAGTCTTTAATATTATATCATCATAATTAGCTAAGGCATTTGTAAACATGTAAGCAAGCAAAAGGTTTTCTGTTCATGGTCAAAACGGTCATAAGGCGAGATATCAATATAACTTATTATTTTTTTCCATTTGTCAAAGAGGACACTTACTCTCTGTCCTTTTGCTAAAACTGTAGTTCTATATGTGATTTCAAGTTATCTGTTTTTTTTTTGGTTTTTTTCATTTGTATTGACTAAGATTTTGTCTTTTTCAGAATTTTGACATTAGCATGCCCCATTGGTGCCTCTTTGATATGCAGCAACTTGTCAGTACATACTTAATAAAAACATCTTGAATATCTTTAATATAGCAGGTGATTTATGAAGATCAGGTATACATAAAAATTTGTTATTGCTGGAACTGTGAATATGCATAATCAACAAAAGCGACCAAACATCTTTAGTACTTGGGAACTTGGTGATCTCGTGTGTGTGTTGGGGTTTTTGACGCACCTGGGCCATATACGGCGGTCAGATTTAATGGTGGAAGAAACTGAAAACGACCTGGGGGGGGGAAGGGGGTGTGTGTTATACAGGTGGGAAAGTCCTTTATTTTTGTAAATTACAAACAGGACTTGAACACCACCAAAATGGTGATCAATAGTGTGGTATTTAAACCAGAGCCTTAGCTATAGACCACTCTCACACCAAGGCCACACTTGGTAATTTGAAAAATATGTTATTACGTGCTACAAAAATTCCACGCCTTATATAATAAACTGTTAACACAGAGAGATGTCTTGCAGATGCAGCTGAACACAATAAAGAATAAAAACCATGCAGCTCACCCAACGCTTGCCCTCCTGCTTGACATGAGAATTTAGTAAGAAACTGTATGAAAGAAGAGGTTGCTGATCATTCTTTTAAAATTGGGTGCCCTCCTCCTAACATTCAGTATTAGCTATAAAATCTCAAAGTCAGTAGACTGTGACTGCAAAAGCAAACACATGAAAAACTTAATGGATCTGCACTGACGTTAATGCAAGCGCATATTCAATATCAATGGTGTACCACAACTGCTTCATGTTAAACGGACATAAGAAAAAAGGTTAACCTCGGCCAAATCAGTGTGAAATTTCAAAGTTAGTAGATCACCATACCCAAGTCTCGCATTCATCGCAGGCAAGACAAAAATTTTGAAGATTGTTGCTCTATGAAATCTAAATGATATATTAACAGAATTTAAAGCAAAATTATTTGACTATTTCAGTAATTTGATCAATTGTGAAGTACATGTATACATACACTATGTTTAGAAAAAATGGGTCACAAATATGCTATTATTAATGTAAATCAAAGTATGATGATTTAAAGTCATGAAATAAAATACCAGCAAAACATGCATTTGGGTTGCAATTGAATGCATGAAAATTAGCAACCGCAAAAAATATTTAATAGGTATGTTTACAGTAAATGAAACAAGACTGCTGACTTAATACACTACAGACCAAATGTTTTTGATTTCTCCACTCGACATGGTGGTTTCTTGAACCTTCACTTGAAAATATGGGTGGAGTGATGACCGAGATAGATTTAAAAAAAAAAAACAATTCTACAGTTATCTTTATCATAAGTCTATGTCCTATAACATGTATAAGGTCATCCCACAACTTTGACTCAATGGAGAATTTTGTAGAGCTTTTAATGCTGAAGAAGATTGGTTGCTTCAGATTTTTTCTATCTCTTGTACTTTTTGAGCTATAAGCTAAAAACTATGGTCTGACCCCCCTGTTCTATTTTTAGTCACGGCAGCCATGTTGGTTGGTCGACGTTAACAAATTTCACAAACTTGGTAGAGGACATCCTAAAGATCAAGTGTACTAAGTTTCAAAGCAATCCCATCAGTGGTTTCAGAGAAGAAGATTTTTAGAAATCAGTTAAAATTGATAGAACTAGATAATGTGTCTATGAGCCACAGGATGGCCCTCCCGTTCTTGAAATATCATTGACCCTCAATGTGTATTACCTGGGATATGGACCTTTGCCAAGAACTTTACCAAAGTCATTCATGCGTAAAATATAGGTCATAGTGACCGCATTTCTAGTGGATGGTGTAGCCCTACCCAAGACACATCTAGTGGTGAAATACCATTGACCATCAACATGTAGTATCTGAGATATGGACCTTAACCAAGAACTTAACCAAGTTCATTCATGCATAAAATATAGGTCACAGTGACCTAATTTCTAGTGGGTGGTGTCACCTTACCTAAGACACATCTAGTAGTGAAATATCATCGACCCCCAACATCTAGTATCCAAGTTATGGACCTTAACCAAGAACTTAACCGAAGTCATTCATGCGTAAAATATAGGTCACAGTGACCTAATTTCTAGTGGGTGGTGTAGCCCTACCCAAGACCCATTTGGTGGTGAAATATCATTGACCCCCAACATCTAGTATCCGAGTAATGGACCTTAACCAAGAACTTAACCAAAGTGTTACAGACGGACGTACGGACGGACGGACGGACAAGGGTAAAACTATATGTCCGATCCACATACGTGGTCGGGCCATAAAAATCAGTTGGAGGGGAATAACTCTTAAACGGTCGATTTGAAAATTTGGACCCTCATTTTTGTAGATCTCAAAAAGCTGAACAATTTTGCAATGCTAACTTTTCTTTTAGCACTTACAGTTTTCAAGATAAAGTCCAAAAACTGTGAAAATGGTCAATTTTGATGATTAAGGGGAAATAACTACTATAAGGAGTCATCCCACAACTTTGACTCATTGAAGAGTTTTGTAGAGCTTTGCTGAAGAAGGAGGGTTGCTTCAGATTTTCTTTATCTCTTATACTTTTTGAGCTTTAAGCTAAAAACTATGGTCTGACCCCCCTGTTCTATTTATAGTAACGGCAGCCATGTTGGTTGGTCGACGTTCACAAATTTCACAAACTTGGTAGAGGACATCCTAAAGATCAAGTGTACAAAGTTTAAAAGCAATCCCATCAGTGGTTTCAGAGAAGATGTTTGAAGAAAAGTTAACAACGGACGACGGACGGTGGACGCCTAATGATGACCGGTGAGCTAAAAAATATATACATTTAAATTATGTATAGCAATTTACAATTCCATACTGTATATCAATATTGATTTCAGAATATAGTTTTATAAGATAGACATTCAGTTCAAATTTATGTTACGGTATATTCTTTACCATAGATTGTTGAACAGTCAAAAATTATATAAATTGAATTAAAGATAAACAAATTTATTTAAATGAAATACACATTTATTTGTTGGGATATATCTATCTATGATGACAGACTTCTTTTTTCAACTATGTCTATTTTTTTAATTTCAAATTGCAACACACCAGGGAATTATATCCCACTGGGAAAGCAATGTGCATAATTCCAGTTGATAATCACCAGTAGCAGCCCCCTGTTATTGGGACATGGTATGCATATTACATGTTACATGTAGTAAACAAATTAACAGGATTACATGTACCTTACAATAAACATGAGGTTCATAAAACAATTACTTTATCATGTAAATGTATGATGTAGTATTACATGTAATTCTAATTTAAGAGTCTGTTCATGAGAAAACCATGCAAAAATAGAAATTTTGTCCAGTAGCAAGGTTTTTAATTATGTAAAAGGTATATTGCAACTAAAAGACCATCCTATAAGACTTATTCAGGCAAATTTATGTTTTCGAAAAATTCAAGATGGCCGCCCTACAGGCCTTAATAGATATATATAGCTTTCATCTGATTTATCGCTTATTTCAATCAAATTTTATTTAAAAATTTGACATTTTTATTGGGATTTTTTCAGTCTACGTAGAAGGAATTAAAATTGTATCAATGTTTTTTGAAAAAGTGATGTTTGGTCTCTCAAATGCAGTGCAATTTTCGCAATTCATAATTTTGGTTTCTCTGGTACCTTTAGGTAGGACTTGGGCAGTATTCCAGACTGTTCAAAAATGCTGAAATTTGTTATTTTTAAGGGCACTTATTGTCCAAGGTAACGCTTTTTTATCCTTATCTTTTAGTAATTCAAAAACAGTAATATATCAAGACAAACTTATCAAAAAGCCGAGCTGGGATTTTACTTTTTGACTTAGCCACAGCCCCGGAAAACAATGACATGTTTTGATAATTCTTCATAAAATCTACTTTTTGGAGGATTCAATTTAAAAATCTGAATGTGTTTGCTATGAAACAAAATACATTTATAACTTTTGATACAACAGATGATCACAATACAAGTACCATTTAAGGGTCGAGAAAGACATATACTTGGGGATTAAGGGTGAAAGATGGGAATATCTTGTGTATATTGATGAAATGTACAGAAATGGCCAACTTTAGGGGACTATTTTTCATGAATGAAGGGTTGGACTATTAATATGGAATATCTTTCCAAAAGACTGTTATATGGTCTATACAAAAACATATTTGTAACTTTGCTTACGGTCATCCCTTACATGTTACAGCATTACAAAAATGGAGATTTGGCCATTTTAGCACATGGCTAAAATGGGCTTCGGGGGCCTAATAGTGGCATCTTTTTGAAATAATTAAAAGATGTACACAACAGGAGACTTTATAGGCCAAATGTATATAACTTGTTCTATATAAACAAATAATATTGTAGTAATCAAACAAAAGAGCACTTTTTACTTGGTGGTCTATTATAGCCCCCAGAGCCTTTTTACAAAAAAGTCTCTAGCCACCTTAAAATGACAAAGTCAGACCTAAATGTGAAAAAAAAATATGAACCAGGAAAATTGTTTTATTTGTAAAATTCGACCATTTTCTGCACAATAAAACATTTTGTATGGTGGATCCCAACCCAAAAAAATGTTAGTTTTTGCTTGAGGACAAAGGACTTTTTCGCCAAATGGCCATGGGAGCCATATTGGACCACCAAGTTGAAAGTGCTCTTTTGTTTGATTTCTACAATATTATTTGTTTATATAGAAAAAGTTATATACATTTGGCCTATAAAGTCTCCTGTTCTGCACATCTTTTAATTATTTCAAAAAGATGCCACTATTAGGCCCCCGAAGCCCATTTTAGCCATGTGCTAAAATGGCCAAATCTCCATTTTTGTAATGCTGTAACATGTAAGGGATGACCGTAAGCAAAGTTACAAATATGTTTTTGTATAGACCATATAACAGTCTTTTGGAAAGATATGCAATATTAATAGTCCAACCCTTCATTCATGAAAAATAGTCCCCTAAAGTTGGCCATTTCTGTACATTTCATCAATATACACAAGATATTCCCATCTTTCACCCTTAATCCCCAAGTATATGTCTTTCTCGACCCTTAAATGGTACTTGTATTGTGATCATCTGTTGTATCAAATGTTCTAAATGTATTTTGTTTCATAGCAAACACATTCAGATTTTTAAACTGAATCCTCCAAAAAGTAGATTTTATGAAGAATTATCAAAACATGTCATTGTTTTCCGGGGCTGTGGCTAAGTCAAAAAGTAAAATCCCAGCTCGGCTTTTTGATAAGTTTTTCTTGATATGTTATTGTTTTTGAATTTCTAAAAGATCAGGATAAAAAAGCGTTACCTTGAACAATAAGTGCCCTTAAAAATAACAAATTTCAGCATTTTTAATCAGTCTGGAATACTGCCCAAGTCCTACCTAAAGGTACCAGAGGAACCAAAATTATGAATTGCGAAAATTGCACTGTATTTGAAAGACAAAACATCACTATTTCAAAAAATATTGTTACAATTGTCATTCAATATACGTAAACTAAAAAAAAATTACAATGAAAATGTCTTATTTTCATAAAAAAAATATTGAAATCACTGAAAAATCAGATGAATCCTATATATAGCTATTTAGGCCTGTAGGGCGGCCATCTTTGATTTTTAGAAGGAAAAAAATTGCCTGAATAAGTCTTATAGGATGGTCTTTCAGTTGCAATATACCTTTTACAAAAATGAAAACATTGCTACTGGACGATTTTGCATGGTTTTCTCATGAACAGGCTCTTAAATCATAGTATAAGTTTCATTGTATTAATAAAATACATGTAGTATTTAATATATTTTTTTTATCTAAATACATACCAAATAACTAATCTAAATAACAAAATAAGCACATGAGTTCACTCTTACGACTTGAGTTCGTGTTATTGATTTCTGTTTGGTTGATTATGTGTTTTGTGTTTCTTCGTGCTGTTCTTGTTCGTGTTTCCCGTTTTGTTGTTGCCCTTTCAGACTTTTGACACTCGAATACCCCATTGGTGCCTCTCTGCTTCTTTAAGAATAAGATGAACAAATGATGGCACAAACATGTTCATATCAGACTACCTGTATCTTTAAATTCTCCTACTCATGCACTGGTTCAGTAAACCTACTCAACCATCAATTATAATTTATGATGCCTGCATAATTCAGTGTCCCCCCCCAAGAAATTTTTAAGAGCACTGTGGTAATCAGTAAAAACATGGTATTCTGAAAATTATAGCACTGTGGTCCTAACACATCCTTTTATAAATCTTTACAAGAATAGCACTGTGGTAAAACTTATAGCACAGTGGTACCACAGTCCTATATGGACTTAGGGTAAACACTGTCCTTGAAAGTGGATGTGCATGCCCCACTCATCTCCAGTCCATCACAAAATCCACCTCTAGGAGACAGTGGTGTACATGTACATTCAATGTACATTCAATGAGTGAGGTAGTTTGTGTTTTACATCTTAACAAAACTACAAAACTATATATAACTTATAATATAGGTTATAACAGGGCCATCAACATTTAGTAGAAGATAAAATAAAAATGAAATTCTGATGAGAAATATGGGGTGGGTAGGAAACAAAGGAAATTTTAAAGACCGCTTATAAAAAGTGGAGAGGTCGGTAGGGTTTGAAAATTTAGCATATGTGGTGCACTACTTGGCAGTCCACAATAAGTGATGTATTTTTTACCATGAAGTGTGACACCCTCCACATGTTGGCCCACAATCATGTGACAATGGCCTGTACATATATACAACATCGTGATCTAATAAACTCTGACAGATGTTCTGTTTCTGCTTCTGCCATATAATTGCCTCCTTCATCATGTTGAAGATTATGCAATTTACTTGGACTGCCCATGTTTTTTGTTTGTTTTTTTTTAGATTTAGTAATAAATAATAAAACTTTTAGAAGAGAGATAAAACTATATACATATAAAGACTTCCTGGCGGTTAGTCAAGTGACACGATCCTGGCTTTAAAAGCCTCAGGCGTGTCTACTCTACAATGTCAGGTGGCAGGGCATTCCAGTCTCGTACTTTGCGAGGAAAGAATGACATCTTCCGGGCATCAATTCGGCATGATATGCAGTTGGTATGATCTGCTGTGGGCATTTCTAGAATACCTTTCTGGTGGTATGAGACGGTTTTCTTTGCTGATGGCGACTAGCTCCCTGTCAATTTTGTATATCATCATCAGCCTTGCATCCTTTCTTCTTTTAGCTAGTGGTTTCCATTTCAATCTTTGGATCATGTTGCTAACACTCGACCTGTTATGATAGTTACTGATGACATATCTAGCAGCTCTTCTTTGTACAGCTTCTATCTTGTCTATGTTTGTTTTTGTGTATGGATATCACACTGTACTGGCATACTCTACAAGGGGTCGCACTAGTGATTGGTACGCTTGTTCTTTAATTGTTAATGATGATATCTTCAAATTCCTACGAAGAAAGCCAAGTGTTTTGTTCGCCTTGCTGGTAATGTTGTTGATATGTTGATCCCAATTCAGTTTGTTTGTAAATGTATGTCCATGAAGTTGGTAAGAGTTTTTAATTTTCTTTGTTTTGTTGGTAACTGTCAGTACTGTGCATTTGTCAGGATGAAATTGTATGCACCAGTCTTTTTCCCATTGACCAAGCTTGTTGAGATCCTACTGTAGTATGTTTCCGTCATTTTCATTTGTGATGGTGAGGTAGGCGATGGTGTCGTTAGCAAATATACGAACCTTCGAATTGAGGAATGACTGGGGATCATTGATGTAGAACAGAAAAAGTGATGGTCCTAGGACTGAAGCCTGTGGTACACCGGAGTCCACACTGACAGCTTCTGATGACGCTCCGTCTTGTACCACTGTTTTTTTGCGATTATCTAACCAGTTCTGAATCCATGATGTTGTTTGGTTGTCAATTCTGTAATAGTTCAGTTTATGGACTAGTAAGCTGTGGTTGACTTTGTCAAACGCCTTGGCAAAATCCATTATTAATATATCTGTTTGCTGGCCATCTTGTAGGTTCTTAGATATATCATCTACAAATTCTAGCAGTTGTGTTTCACAGGATCGTTTTTTCCTGAAGCCATGTTGCAGTGGGTAAAGGATGTTATTTGTTTTTGCATGCTGCATAATATTACTTGTGATGATATGTTCTAGTATCTTGCAGCAGACTGATGTTAGTGAAATAGGCCGGTAGTTTTCTGGTGATGATTTCAGTCCTTTGTTCTTGTATATTGGTGATACGTTTGCACTGCGCCAGTCGGTTGGACCTTGACCGGTCTCTAATGATTTCTTGTAGATTGGTAGTAGTAGTGGTGCAATATCATCTGCTAATTCTTTCAGTATTCTAGGAGAGATGTTGTCAGGTCCTTGTGCTTTATAAGGTTTAAATCTTAAACACATTTGAATAATGACCAGTCAGGGAGATCATCAAAATAAGTTATATTTTTTATAACTGATTTAGGTTATCTGAATTTAAAAAGATAACCATTTTCAGTTACTTTTGTTAAATTGGTCACTTTCAAACCTACAAATTTTCATAGTTAGTGTATTTTCCCCCACTAGGCTAAATTTTTTCTGCATTAATTGAACTTTAAACTGTGTAGTTCAGCTATGAGTTTGAAATTGCAAGCTTATCTTATTGGTACGCAAGCCTCTCAAAGATGATGCCCATGGGAAATTAAAATGTCATTATCACAGCACCAGTGCTTAAATAATGATTTCCAATAAATAAACCTTGTAAAGTTATTGATAATCTATCAATTAAGATCAAAACTTTAGATTTAAGATTAGAATTAAAAGTAAATTTTACACTTTTGTAAAATTAGTCATTTTAAGCAAGAAAATAAAAAAATAACTGAAACTGGTTACATTATTAAAAAAATCAAGGGAAGTAACTCAAATTGGACTAGAAAAGTACAAATAAGTAACCTAGAATGGTTATAAAAAAAATATAACCATTTTTAATGATCTCCCTGACTGATGACAGGTTGGTTTTACACAGGGTGACTGGGTCAGACGCTTAAAAGTGCTTTCTCTTTCCAGACAAGATGGAAATGATCTTGTCTGTTGAAAAAAACCAGTAGATCCAGGATATAAGAGTGGCAAACTCAGGGCAATCTCAATTTATACCTGTAGGATGGTTGGTGGGCTCGTTGGAAAGGAAGAAATCCTGACCGTTAGGATGGCCTAGGTCAGGGAGCTGGGTACCATAGCTGATGGCAACACTTTAAAACATTAATGTAAGAAAAGAGGTCTAAAGATACATGTCTTTCATTGAACTGTGACAAATAGCGCAAATGTATGTACAATTTTCATTTTCTCACAGCCTCATGCACTGCACCTATTTCTGTGATTAAACATAGATCAATTTAGATTCAGTTTGTGACAACAATCTATATATAGTATATTGTAATCTTAACTCATTTTAACTTATTCATTTGAATACCTTTGTTGTTATTTGCTAAAAACAAGAATTTTTCAAAAACATAACCTAACAAACGTTCGACTGGATTTTTACCAAAATTTCTGTAAATTTCGGAAACCAGTAAAATTTTTAGATATGGTCAAAGGGGAATAATCGTAACTAAAACATTGAATTATCTCTCTTCGCTTAATAAATCAAATCCATATCAGGGGTTGAAATTTTTCTACAGCCTTTCTCAGCTGTAAATCACAAAATGTATAGACTTCTAGTGAAATAAAGTAACATTTATCACAAAAGAGTAGACAAGTCAAAACAATAAGGAAAAAATGAAGATTGCAAATAGCTGCACAAAAGATATTTGAGGTATCCCTCTTTACTCTTACTGCCTTCTTAGTGATTCGGACATCAGTTTCCAGGACATCGGTCGCTTCCTTAATATCTTGGTCACCAGTAGTTTGAGCTGGTTCTACTCCAAGCTCAGCCGGGGTTTCAGTTGATTCCATATTGTGATCTCCAGCCGGTTGATATGTCCCTGGTCTCTTCCGGTATCTCTGGTTGATCTACAGCTGGTTCTCTCGAGTTGTCGTCGGTGTCCACTTTGGTGTCATTTTCTATGTTGCTGGTGACAACAGCAGATGGTTCACCTTCTTGTTGTCTTTTCCTTGCAATAAAATCCTGGAGACGTCGGTGATTCCTGTCTCTCCTGGACTTTGAAGACCTTTTCCTAAGTGTGGGTTGTCGCAATGCCATGTCCTGTTCCCGTTTCTGTTCGCTCCATCTAACAGTCAACTTGTATCTTCCATTCCGAGCTGACAAGTCCTAGCTGGCGGGTTGATGTTCAAGTATGTGAAGGATGGTGAAGACATCAACGGTAAGTGTCGAGTGGTTTCGATCCTCTGTGTCAGTCATAACATGTTGACGAATTATTGTAAACAGTCGTCGCCCGGCATTTTGGAAATGAAAAATGCATATTCGTGCTCTCATTTAATTTCAAAACCAAGCTTGTGTTTTTATAAACAGAATTTTTCTCATGTTTCATCTTAGTTTTGTTAACTATATTATGATTACAAAGCATCAAAGTAAAAAAGAGTAGATTTTGCAACAACAACATTTAATTATCGATGATTGTATCATCAATATGCTAAATCACATTGTTTTTACAGCTGATTAAAACAAACTTAATTAAAACACAACAGTTTTGGGAAAAAAAAATTATATCTGTTCATAATCAGCATAGAAAAATAAATTGAATTTTCAAAATTGAAAAAAAAACCAAGATCATTTATTCATTTTTATTTTTTTATTTGAATAAAAAAAACAATATCATTTATTCATTTTATTTTTTATTTGAATAATAAAAAAAAAAACAATATTATTTATTTATTTATTATAATTCAAAATAATGTAAAACAAAACTACACAATTATTTTTCCGACTGGTGCCGAAGTGTCCAAATTCAGGTGCCGAACTGTCCAGGTGCCTGTTTGTCTTGGTGTCGTAGTGTCCAAACAGGTAGGTGCCGAAATGTCCAGGTGCCGGAATGAAACAACTTAATAGTAGTTTAAAAATATGATTTCCTTAATAAAGTTGAAAATTTTCAGCTTAAATCTTTATTTTGCACCCGCTTCATAACATAACGCTTCATTCATTTTCAGCTGAGATAGTTATAATTTTCTCAGTTTTCAGGCAGAAAATTGCCCCCGATTATGTTCAAAAACCCTCGCGCGTTAGCGGGAGCAATAGAGGATTTTAGTTAAAAGGTCTAGTTGCAATGGTCCTGACGTTCAACAGAAGATAGGGGCATTGGACTGTAACAGATTTCAAGAATATACGTCACTTCAGCTAAAATATAGGTTTTTACAATGAGAGTACAAACCGATTTTACATTGACAATTTTCTTTAAACTACATCTACGCACAGCACATACCATGGTGGACATCTTCACAATGGGATTAGCAATTACACTTCAAGTGTTCACAATAGTAAAAGTACATTTACTGTATCATCAAGAACAAGACTTTACATTTAGATTTACAATTTACAAAATATACCCTTTTAATACGTTTAGAGACTTTAATTGTAGTTTAGTCCTGAGATAATTAAACTTATTACACTTAGTTATAATTTTCTCAGTATAGTCATAAGGATAATGTAACCTGTACATATAAGATTCTAATAAACAGGTCTATGATCGTATGTGTACTTTATCAAAAGTTTTGCTGTATGTCTTGCACTGTAAATGTAGTCCTCGAATATACACAGAGGTGTAATGCTCTATAAATTTGAAGTATTCCGGCTGTAGATGTAGTAAAACTAGCACTGAAGCATAGGTAACTTTAGTCATGTTATACTTATGACAGTTTGTACTGTACATATAAAATCTTTCCTCTGTACATAGGCGTAAATTCTGTGTTTTGGTGATAGACGTAAAGCCTTTGATTTTGGTGATAGGCGTAAAGTCTGTGTTTTGGTGATATGCGTAAAGTCTGTGTTCTGGTGATAGACGTAAAGTCTTTGTTTTGGTGATAGACGTAAAGTCTGTGGTTTGGTGATATGCGTAAAGTCTGTGTTCTTGTGATAGACGTAAAGTCTTTGTTTTGGTGATAGACGTAAAGTCTGTGTTCTGGTGATAGACGTAAAGTCTGTGTTTTGGTGATGGGCCTAAAGTCTGTGTTTTTGGTAATATGCGTAAAGTCTGTGTTTTGGTGATAGACGTAAAGTCTTTGTTTTGGTGATAGACGTCAATTCTTGGTTCTGGTGATAGACGTAAAGCCTATATTCTGGTGAAAGACGTAAAGTGTTTAATTTTGGTGATAGGCGTAAAGTCTGTGTTTTGGTGATATGCGTAAAGTCTGTGTTCTGGTGATAGACGTAAAGTCTTTTTTTGATGATAGACGTAAAGTCTTTGTTTTGGGGATAGACGTCAATTCTTGGTTCTGGTGATAGACGTCAAGCCTATGTTTTGGTGATAGACGTAAAGTCTTTGATTTTGGTGATAGGCGTAAAGTCTGTGTTTTGGTGATAGACGTAAAGTCTGTGTTCGGGTGATAGACGTAAAGTCTTTGTTTTGATGATAGACGTAAAGTCTTTGTTTTGGTGATAGACGTAAAGTCTGTGTTCTGGTGATAGACGTAAAGTCTGTGTTTTGGTGATAGGCCTAAAGTCTGTGTTTTGGTAATATGCGTAAAGTCTGTGTTTTGGTGATAGATGTAGTCTTTGTTTTGGTGATAGATGTAAAGCCTTTGTTTTGGTGATAGATGTAAAATCTGTGATATACATAAAGTCTTTGTTTTGGTGATAGACGTCAATTCTTGGTTCTGGTGATAGACGTAAAGCCTATGTTCTGGTGATAGACGTAAAGTCTTTGATTTCGGTGATAAGCGTAAAGTCTGTGTTTTGGTGATATGCGTAAAGTCTGTGTTTTGGTGATAGATGTAAAGTCTGTGATAGACGTAAATTCTTGGTTCTGGTGATAGACGTAAAGCCTGTGTTCTGGTGATAAACTTAAAGTCTTTGATTTTGGTGATAGACGTAAAGTCTTTGAATTTAATGATAGAGGTAAAGTCTTTGTTTTTGGTGATAGACGTAAATTGGTGGTTTTGGTGATAGACGTAAAGCCTGTGTTCTGGTGTTAGACGTAAAGCCTGTGTTCTGGTGATAGACGTAAAATCTTTGTTTTGGTAATAGACGTAAAATCTTTGCTCTGTAGATAGGCTTAAAGTCTGTGTTTTGGTCGTAGACGTAACGTCTTTGTACGGTTCAAGAGTAGACATAGTCGTTGCAAACAAGAGTACATTCTGATGGTAATATGGACGTATAATTTATTTTTATTATATATTTATAGTCGTGATTTGATTTTCTTCTGTGTCATCGTATCTTTGAACTGTACGACGGCGGAGTCGTGTCTATACACGTGAAGTCTTTGTACTGAAGACGTGAAACCTTGTACTACAGGCGTAAAGTCGTGTACTCTACTGCAGACATAGTCTTGTACTGTAGACGCAAAGTATTGTACTGCAGAAGTGAAGTCTTTGTACCATACATGTAAAATTGTAGACGCAGTGTTAATTTTACTGTAGAAGCGATTTCTTTTGTAATGTAGACGTAAAGACTTCTATTGAAGACGTCTAATCGTGTACTGAATACGTAAAGTTTTTGTACTATAGACGTAAAGTATTTTTATGCATGTAGCTTGATGTCTTGTAGTCGTGCGCTGCAGACATACAGTCTTGTATTGTTAACGGGAAGTCTTTATACTGTAGACTGAAGTCTTTTCACTGAAGAGCTGAAGTCTATTACTGTAGATTGAATTCTTTGTTCAGTAGACTTAAAGTAGTCGTATAGTCTTGCACTGTATTTGTAAATTCTTGCGGAGCAGTCTTGAAGACTTTCAACTGAGATCTATGACAAAAGTCATCAATGATAAAGATGATTTCAACTTTCCAATCGTCAACGTTCCGTTCTTGTGTAGCAACATTACGTCCGCTCCTGCTTAAATGACAACTTATGCGTTATTTCAGAGCTTGTGGGACTTACATCGATGCCTTGGTAAAGCGTCGCGCCCGACCCAAATATTGTTAACACAGGTTTATGTTGCATGCTCCTCGGTTGCTTTGTTCACAGAAGAAATTCTATGGAAAACATCATACACTTAAAGTAAAATATGGAGTTTCTATCTCTCAGATGACGGTGAAGATGTTGGCTTGTCATAGGGCTTTGCTTTCCCTTCCTTTACCTGATTTGAAACACTGCATGAGTTTACCATTATTGCAACAGGACGGGTGTGCTATAGCAAGCAGTATCTGCTCACCCTTTTCGTAGCACCTGAGTTCACTCTCGTTACGACTTGAAAGTTCTCGTTTGTGTTTACTGGTTTTGTCTGCCCTTTCGAACTTTTGACATTTGTATGCCCCATTGTTATCTCTGCTTCTTATACTACACAAGTGAAGTCTTTGCATTGCAGCTAAAAGACTTGCACAGTAGACGTGTAGTCATCTTCTGTAGACGTGAATTCTTGTACTGCAGAGTGAAATCCTGTACTGCACAGTGAAGTTCTGTATTTCAGAGTGAAGTTGTACTGCACAATGAAGTCTTGTCCTGCAGAGTGAAGTCTTGTACTGCAGATTGAAGTCTTGTACTGCAGAGTGAAGTCTTGTACTGCAGAGTGAAGTCTTGTACTGCAGAGTGAAGTCTTGTACTGCAGATTGAAGTCCTTCACTGCAGAGTGAAGTCTTGTACTGCAGAGTGAAGTCTTGTACTGCAGATTGAAGTCCTGCACTGCAGAGTGAAGTCTTGTACTGCAGAGTGAATTCTTGTACTACAGAGTGAAGTCCTGTACTGCAGCCGTTAAGTCTTGTACTGCAGATTGAAGTCTTGTACTGCAGATTGAAGTCTTGTACTGCAGAGTGAAGTCTTGTACTGCAGAGTGAAGTCTTGTACTGCAGAGTGAAGTCTTGTACTGCAGATTGAAGTCTTGTACTGCAGATTGAAGTCCTGCACTGCAGAGTGAAGTCTTGTACTGCATAGTGAATTATTGTACTACAGAGTTAAGTCCTGTACTGCAGACGTTAAGTCTTGTACTGCAGAGTGAAGTCTTGTACTACAGAGTGAAGTCCTGTACTGCAGGATGAAGTCTTGTACTACAGAGTGAAGTCCTCCACTGCAGAGTGAAGTCTTGTACTACAGAGTGAAGTCCTCCACTGCAGAGTGAAGTCTTGTACTGCAGAGTGAAGTCTTGTACTGCAAAGTGAAGTCCTGTACTGCAGAGTGAAGTCCTGTACTGCAAAGTGAAGTCCTGTACTGCAGAGTGATCAAAGTCCTGTACTGCAGAGTGAAGTCTTGTACTACAGAGTGAAGTCCTGCACTGCAGAGTGAAGTCTTGTACTACAGAGTGAAGTCCTGCACTGCAGAGTGAAATCTTGTTCTGCACAATGAAGTTTTGTACTACAGAGTGAAGTTCTGCACTGAAGAGTGCTGTCCTGTACTGCAGAGTGAAGTCCTGTAAATGAAGCCTTGTGCTGCAGAGTGAAGTCCTGTATTGCAGACATTAAGTCTTGTACTGCAGACGTGAAGTCTTGTACTGCAGAATGAAGCTTTGTACTGCACAATGAAGTCTTGTCCTGCAGAGTGAAGTCTAGTACTGCAGAGTGAAGTCTTGTACTGCAGATTGAAGTCTTGTACTGCAGAGTGAAGTCTTGTACTGCAGAGTGAAGTCTTGTACTGCAGATTGAAGTCCTTCACTGCAGAGTGAAGTCTTGTACTGCAGAGTGAAGTCTTGTACTGCAGATTGAAGTCCTGCACTGCAGAGTGAAGTCTTGTACTGCAGAGTGAATTCTTGTACTACAGAGTGAAGTCCTGTACTGCAGACGTTAAGTCTTGTACTGCAGAGTGAATTCTTGTACTACAGAGTGAAGTCCTGTACTGCAGCCGTTAAGTCTTGTACTACAGAGTGAAGTCCTGTACTGCAGAGTGAAGTCTTGTACTACAGAGTGAAGTCCTCCACTGCAGAGTGAAGTCTTCTACTGCAGAGTGAAGTCTTGCACTGTAAAGTGAAGTCCTGTACTGCAGAGTGATCAAAGTCCTGTACTGCAGGGTGAAGTCTTGTACTACAGAGTGAAGTCCTCCACTGCAGAGTGAAATCTTGTTCTGCACAATTAAGTCTTGTACTACAGAGTGAAGTTCTGCATTGCAGAGTGAAGTCTTGTACTGCATAGTGAAGTCCTGTACTGCAGAGTGAAGTCTTGTACTACACACCGAAGTCCTGCACTGAAGAGTGATGTCCTGTACTGCAGAGTGAAGTCTTGTACTGCAGACGTGAAGTCTTGTACTGCAGAATGAAGCTTTGTACTGCAGAGTGAAGTCATGTACTGCAGAGTGAAGTATTGTACTGCAGACGTGAAGTCTTGCACTGCAGATTGAAGTCTTGTACTGCAGAGTGAAGTCCTGTAATGCAGAGTGAAGTCTTGTACTGCAGAGTGAAGTCCTGTAATGCAGAGTGAAGTTTTGTTCTGCAGAGTGAAGTTCTGCACTGCAGAGTGAAGTCCTGTACTACAGACGTGAAGTCTTGCACTGCAGAGTGAAGTCTTGTACTACAGAGTGAAGTCCTGCACTGCAGATTGAAGTCTTGTACTACAGAGTGAAGTCCTGCACTGCAGAGTGAAGTCTTGTACTGCAGATTGAAGTCTTGTACTGCAAAGTGAAGTCTTGTACTGCAGACGCGAAGTCTTGTACTGCAGATTAAAGTCTTGTACTCAGAACCCCAGAGCTTCTGGGGGCCCCCATACCCACGGCCGATAGGGCGCCGGCATTTTCAGGTTGGCTACTTTATTTCAATTATCCACCTACTTCAAAATCTGTTGAAAGTCCTGTTAACTGCAGACATAAAGTCTTGAACTGCAGACGTAGTCTTGTTCTAAAGGTTGAATTCGTTGTACTGTAGACGTGAAGTCTTGTACTGTGAACTTTAGACGTAGTCTTGTTCTATAAGCTGAATTCGGTGTACTGTAGACGTGAAGTTTTTTTAATGTGAACGTAGAGTCTTGTATTACAGACTTGAAGTATTGTACTGCAGATGTCCAGTCTTGTACTATAGACGTTATGTCTAGTACAGAAGACATAATCTTGTACCGTATTGTAGATGTGGAGTCTTGTACTGTGAACGTAAAGTCTTGTACTACAGACGTGAAGTCTTGCACTGCAGTCGTCCAGTCTTGTACTATAGACGTTATGTCTAGTACAGAAGACATAATCCTGTATCGTAGATGTGGAGTCTTGTACTGTGAACGTAAAGTCTTGTACTACAGACGTGAAGTCTTGCACTGCAGACGTCCAGTCTTGTACTATAGACGTTATGTCTAGTACAGTAGACATAATCCTGTATCGTAGATGTGGAGTCTTGTACTGTGAACGTAAAGTCTTGTACTACAGACGTGAAGTCTTGCACTGCAGTCGTCCAGTTTTGTACTATAGACGTCAAGTCAAGTCAAGTGCAGAACCGCGAGCAGCGCCTACTGGCCTCGTTGAAGGCTGCTGGTGGTTGTCCATTGTGTTTTTTTGCACTATAAACGTACTAAAACATTTTTTTTTGTACATTAGACGTTTTTGGTGTATAATGTAAACGTGAAGTCTGGTTCTGTGCATGGATGTACAACGTTTTTTATACAAAAAATGTGAAATATTGTACCCTAGACGTAGTCTTCTGTGGGCATAAAGTCTTGTACTTTAGACATAGCTGAGTTTTTGTACTGCATGTAGACACCAAGTCTTAGACTGTAGCTAGTAATATAGACGCAAAGCCTTAATTTGGCTGTACAAGAAGTCTTTTTTTTTCAGTACTGTAGAAGTAAAGTTTTGTAATATAGACTGTACATGGATGGTAAGTGAATGGTTTTTTATAAGGGAGCGATTATTCACACTAGCCTGCAAAATACGGGCTCTGATTTATTCGAAAATAAAAAGGTAGGATGAAATAAATATCCATACCCCCCCCCCCCCCCCCATGCAAAAAAAAAAACAAAACAAAACAAAAAAATCAAGATGGTCCCTCGATCCCTATTAATGTGGATAGATGTAAAGCCTGTGTTTTTTGGTTTTTTGAAGATTTCAGTCTCCCTTATTTTTGCTCCTGCTTTTAATTGTTTAAGCTTCTGAAAAATCAAAAATACTAAGTACTGCTGGAGTTTTACGCAATTTTGCTATGCCTTAAGCTTTAGAGTAGATAGCCAAAAAGTTGAAAATTGTAATAAAACATTAAAAAAATCAATATCAGATAGATGTTTCAACTCATCTTGTTAGAAAAAAAACACACAGAAAAAAAATCATTTAAAACCGCTAGTTTTATGATAAAAAAAGGGCAAGCTTTTCCAAATCAATATTATTGTATTGAAAAAGGACGAAAATCATCGATCATGAATATAAGTAAAAGATCTACCTTTTTTTCAGATTGATAATACCTATAAAATTATATTATAAATACTAAATTAATTTTAGGAGGTAATATTAAGCAACCATCAGATCACTTAATTGTACTTTTTGCACCCGTGAATGAATTTTTATTACTCATCAAAATATTTACAAAAATCAGCTGACTCAAAATGACCTAGAAAATTGAGTTTACAAACATTGTTATCAAAGCGAACACTGAAATTGTACCATCAGCAGTGGCCCGATTTTCACCTTTATAACTACAGCTGATGGCATTTATTTATAGTATCAGCCTATAAGGTAATGTCGTTGTGTTGTCTGCATTCCAGACATAATATTCTCGT
Organism: Arcuatula senhousia; assembly: GCA_963971305.1. NCBI lineage: Eukaryota > Metazoa > Mollusca > Bivalvia > Mytilida > Mytilidae > Arcuatula > Arcuatula senhousia. The sequence goes on along the minus strand of OZ020312.1, from coordinate 6,278,551 downwards.
ATCTGTCATTGCAACTAATTTGTGCGTCGTCTGTCGCCATTTTCAAACTGTTTGTTACAATTTAATGTTCAAATGATGTAAAGAATTCCCTTAAATGATATTTTTGTCCTTAATTTCAAAATAATTAATCTGTTTATTAATTAATTTGCACAACATGAAATTATTTTGTCAAATTCTCCTAACACCTGAAATTGGAACACTGCCAAACAGCTGTTGATTTGTTTCGCGCGTCTTGCCAACCATACAGTAAAAAGGCTTGGGAATTTCAAAGCTCTACGCGACAAAAAATAGTGCAAAATGTTTCGTGAAATATTTCCGAAAATCTGTTACAGCACAAATGCGCGAGGTGCAAATTATTTTGAATTTTACAAATGTCCGATTATCAAATTATATTTTATATTTTTTATGCTTCAATTAGTAAATTAATACCAGTCGTCTCGCACCTTGAATCGACCTACAGCTGTTTCCCGCCAATTATTACTCATTCTTCTTCAACGAAGGCGACCCGAGCGTGAACTGTCGGTGTACTATCACAATTAATATTTTAATTGGATATTTTTACTATAATTTGGATTTTAACTTACGCAAAAAGTGATTTAGTATGTCCGTTTATTCTAGGAATAGTGAAAGGCGAAGAGTTATGCCGGAATATTGTTCTGATAGCAAGGAATATGTTGAAATTTATGGAAGGTAAGTTGTACGCACGCATGCTAAATATAAACATTGGCGTAGACATGAGTAAGCGTAGCTTGTTTTGTAAATTTCAGATTCATCTCAAAGTTAATTTTACCAGAATTATTGCCATAAGATGCTCATTATATTGTAGTTTAGTAATGCGTATTTCACTTTTATTGATATTTTGCTGATTTTGTGTAATTTGATGAAAATGTTGATGTCTGACCGGCTGGTCACATGGCTTGTTTAGACAACAAAGGGCACATAACTCCATCGTAATCCGACCGCGTGGTTTTGACATATTGCTTATTTGTGCATGTATTCATTTTCTGATTAGATTTTTGAAAATAAATTGAATTATTCTAAGACATTAAATATGTAATATTCCAGTATCATTTAAAATCTTCAAGTTACTAAAAAACATTGAATATTGAATTAAATGTCAGCATATGGATTTTTGGCAAGCGTCCAAGTCTGAATATCAGCTGATAGTTACAATATGATCACACTTAGAAATTGTTTGACCATTTATTGATACTAACTGCATTTTCTTTAATATGTTGTTCAAGTAAGCACTGAATAATAAGCTTATTTTATGTTGTTGTTTTTTGAAGTTTGAAGGTTTATAAGTATTTTTTTTCTTTTAACATGTTTAAGTTTAGTCCAAATAATTATGCCGTCTTGGAAGGCTATTTTATTTTTTTCTGGTACGCCTTCCTGCGACTCTGGGGATCTAAAAAATGTCCAAATGACAAAAAAAAACAGAAAGACGTCATGATTATCTGGACTAGTTTAAGTTATAAAACTTTGATTATACTGTAAGTTTCGGGAAGAAATTAGATATATCTGTTGCTAATGTATCATTTCTAAAATAAAAAAAAATAGCTGGATTTTAAAAACAATTGTTTTACCTGTTTACATGTTTAATTTAACTTGATCATTAGTCTTAAAGCTCATTTTGATTGACAATCAAATTATGCATTAAGTAACAAATTTATCATGTGTAAACTCCCAAATCATGATCATGAAGTGTTTCTTTTTGTAATCCGTTGAAACAACATGTCTAAGAAAATATAAGGAGACAAGCACTTGACATACATGTACATGTAGTACAGTCTAACATTGAATCAGGAAATGACATTAGTAAAATTTAAGAAACAAAAGAAGAATTGTTTGTAAAAAGGATTTAAAACTTCCTAATGCTTGAGTACTTGGGCTGAAAGTGATGATTGTCTTCTTCTCAATCATGTTGATAACAATTTGCAATTTAATAATGACTGTTGTGTTCTTTACACAAGCTGTAAATACATGTGGTAAAAGTACAAATGTACATTTAACAAGGTGTACATTGTACATGTATTTAAAAAATCTAAAAAATGAAGCCATTTCAATTATATTAAATATAATCAAAGAATTTGAGAGTTAAACTAAACGTACATTTTTCTAGACTTAAATGTATGTAAAAATACTAATATATGTAATTAAAGTGTTAGAAAAAAAACTTTAAAACATGATTGACTTATTGAAAGTTTATGGGTTTTTTTTTTCAGTCCTGAAGGAGGTCATCTAGAAACAGAGAAAAAAGTCAGAAGAGAGATTGCCAACAGTAATGAGCGGCGGAGAATGCAGAGTATCAATGCTGGTTTCCAATCATTGAAAACTCTCATTCCCCATGATGGAGAAAAGCTCAGCAAAGTAAGTTGAATTTTTAATTGATATCGTCGTTTATCAATGAAATAAGATTTTCTATCTATGTTTGTCACATTTTATGTTTGACTTGACATTTAAACTGATTTTTCAACTTTGTAATACAAGTCTGAGTTATCTTGATGAAACACTTAAACAAGGAGATCACAAAAAAAATCATCTAATAGTATGCAAATCTTAACAAATACATGTATGTACAGAGTGGGTCTGGGCCATCAGTTTCTAAAGAAACATATTTGTAATTTACATTGTAAATGATAAACTGTATGTGCATGTATAAATATTAAAACACCAGCTGAAATGGTTGAAAGACCAGCACGAACAAGTAAAAAAGAAATTAGTTTACTCCAATATGTTTCATTGTAAATTCAGTTATGTTTTGAAATTGAATTTATATTCATTTGAGAGATTTTGCATGTTCGCCTGTACTTAGACCTACTGATTACTCCTCCGTAAAATGCTTGAGAAAAATCATTAATCTTTATTATTGTATGGGAAAATTTTGCTAAACTGAATAAAATAATAATCAATTAGTTGAAATTTTATACAAATCATTGATTTGGGTCCCATAGAATAGATCGTGGTTCAATTTTCAATATGATCCGGATCAGCTGATCATGTATATTTTCTGTTGGCACTGAGCCAAAACCTTGCATCTGTTGCCAACCTTGGTTGGTGCGCAGTGCATAACAATCATTGGTAGCTGGATGATCGATGCGTCTGCAAGAGAAAGACCTTCTTGATCAGATTTGAAAGAAATCGATTCTCCCGATTATAAATGATCTACTTGCACAACTCCATTATATAACTTTTCCGAAAGCTTAAAAGTGAGTTCATGTCTACGTTGACCTGAAATACAAAGTGATCTCCCATTGATTAAGTGTTATCTTAGATCATGTGACCAGACAGATTAAGGACACTCCCGCATTCCTGAAGTGAATGGTTCAACATAGGTAAAAACATACATGAATATTTGTTTATAACGACCCGATGTGAGAAACGAGAATGAAATAGAAAACTAATCTTTGTTCACTTTTTGAAGTAAATAATTAATTAACTCCTCGTATAATTGATACCTTGATTGATTTTAAACATGGTATAATATTAGCTCAAGTGAATTGAAATAAAAACAGCTGTTTCATTCAAAACTAGGTCAATATTTCAAGGTGTGTTCCGTGGCCTAACCAACCAGGTAGAAATTTAACATACCTGAAATGTTTGTGGCTACTGAATACACATTGATCACCCAGGCATAACTACTGTCAGTCTTTTGAGAGTTCATGTTGATTTAATAGGATCAGCTATTTTCGCAACCACAAAATATTATGAATGAAAACTCTCAAGTTCTTTATTTTTTTAAATCTTAAAATAATGTTTATACATGTACATGTATTTTGCAAATCCGAGAAAACATGCAACAAGTGCATAATTTGTAAAACATGCAATTATTATGCATGTTATGTGCAACATGAAAATTTATATTTCTCATTACAATTACATGTAATGTAGATGCATATGCAAACATGTACATGTATGATTAAATACAAATTGTAAATTTGGATGTAAACATGTACATGTACTCTTTGCTACATTTGTAAACAAACTTGACCTCACTTGACCTCAATTGACCAGACAGCCACCTTGGCCTTAGGTTAATGGTGATTAAATCTGGATATTTAGGATGATGGGAAGTAATTGATCTGTGAACTCTGATTAACAGCTGTTAATGTAACAAGGAGTTACTGAAACAAATGCTAGGAATTGTCTATTGATTAATGATAAGCTTAAGAAAAAAAGGTGTAGATTTATACATGTACTGTACATGTATTTTATCGTATAAATGTTTATTATTGCAGTATAATTCAATTTTAGTTTCAAAGTTTATTTTTAAAATTCTGGAAAACAAAAACGTGTATATAAAATTTACATATTTAATTTATAAGACATAAGTGCATGTACAAAAACATGTACATGTACAAATATATGAATGTTTTTTTTTATAAATTTGAAAAAATAATGAACTGAAAGAGATATGTTAGAATCAATAGAGTTATGATTTTATCTTATATATTGGTTTGATTGTTTTCCGTTATCTTATTTTCAGGCTGCAGTTCTGTAATCTGCGGCACAAGTCTAATTTACAACATTCTGTTCAGTAAGTTTATTTATTTAATTTTCCGTCTTGAATTTCAGGCTGCCATTCTACAGCACACAGCAGAGTTCATTCAGAATCTGAAGCGAGAAAAGGACAGATTGGAATCGGAGAATTCCCAGCTTCAGCGAATGTTGACGGTCTACAACAACTCCCCACCTCGGAAACGCTGGAAGCGGGACACAGGTAGTTTGCAAGGTTGGAGCACAGTTTTATTTTTTGGACTAAATCCTTTTTCAATTAACGAATACATGTATAAAAAGTTCCATACCCACAGGACAAAGTAATACTAACATGACTAATGATTATAATAACATTTGTACATTTAAACTAAGATTTTTTTCATCGCATGGAATAAAAATGTACAGAAACACATGAAGAAATGGATGTGCACAGTCAAAAGAAGAATTAGGGTTTAAGATTTGCAGGTCTGATTCCATTATTTTCAAATGTTGCATAATAACAATTTGCAAAACTGTTAAACATCACAGGACCAAACAGAGTTTAATTGTTTTATAACTTTTCGGCGAAGACTCTGTGCACAATGAGTGCACAACTTCCATTTTTGACTTAGAAGAAAACATGTATTTGTACATACATGTTTTAATATATGTATTTAATTTTTTCGTCATTCGTTTAGAATCTTCAGATGAAGGAATTGCTGCTGATTATGAAGATCTTGTTGCCGACGATATCAAAAGGGAATTAGTCTCCATGAAATGTCAGCTTGAAAGGGAAAGGAAACTCCGCATCGAGCTTGAGAGGCAAATAATTCCACGAGATATACGAGAACTGACAACCCAGGTTCAGATCGTTCAAATGCAGAATGAAAAAATGGTAGGCATATTATAAATGATTACATGTTGTAATTCCAGGGTAAAAAAATAGGACAATAGAATTTAAGAAATTACTGAGAGTCCAAACGAAACAATCCTCCAACAAATGCAGGAAATGTGAGGGAAATAAAGTGACAAAATATGTTTTAAAAGTATTGTCAAATAAACATAATTAGAAACTACATGCAAGAGAATGAAAGTGAAGAAAAAAACCTACATGCTGTACCCTGTTTAAGATATATTTTAACAGAACCCATAGTAAAAAGCAATAACAATATATACATGACCCAAGTAAAAATCGTGTGAATGTATGACACTGCAAATGGCAATATGGTGCAAAGCCATAACAAATGTACAATTACACATGTATAACGGTACAAACTTGCCATCTTTCAATGTAGAAATTTTTATTTAAACAAAGATTTTTAACTGAGAATTTTATCTTGTTTCAGGTCTACATAGACAGTACCCCTGCAGTAAAGCCGGACCCAGTTCTGGTTCCCTGTACTGACACCGTCATGAAAACTGAGGAAGAAAGGCCGATGGTCGTGTGTGACCGTGAATTAGATTCAAAACAATCCGTGTCCAGTAGGAACATTGCCACCATATTGGAGGCCATTTCACACCTCGAGGGTAATAACACCAACATAAACAGTTGTACCGAACATTCCATTCCCCATAGTGAGGAGAGTGAAAAGGAAAGCAGTATTACAAGTGACGCCGAGGACATTGTGAACTCAGATAGTGACTCTCCGTTAATTTATCGACCCCCACAGCACATGGACATTAAATACCACACAGAAGTTCTACACTCGCCACATTTAGAACACTATGTATATAGACCTGGAGTTATAGTACAGAAATCATAGAAACGGTCACGTTAATCATCACCCATTGGTCATTATGATTCATCAACACTCCACCCCATTTCATTGTTCATGTTTCATCATTCACCTGTACATAGTTTTCATGATTCTTAATTATTTTGCCTGTATTCATAATTTTTGTAAATATTTTTTTTAATCACGCATCATCAAAAAGAAGTTTTGCTCAATATCCATGATTTCTTTCACCTCCATTAGCATTGTGATTTTTTTTTTTTTTTTTACTTGTTGAAAATTTTCATTTTTGCTTTGATTTGATTCACTCTCAAAATGTTAATGTAATTAATCGATGTTAACTTCCTATTTTAGAAGTGCATGTATTTATAATTTAGGGTTGGGTTGAATTTGCAACAAAAAATGCAGGAAATGCATTTTTAATTTGGGGTTTATATGAATATTAGAAGTTTCCAAATTCAATTGCTGTTTTCGAAAATGTAAAACATGTATAAAAAAGGTTGCCTAAGTTCAATCAAGTTAATATTTTGTTATAAAAGTATTAAAAGCATTGGTTAAATCACTATAAGGTCCATTTTTTTGGCAGAAATATTTAAAAAAAATTATAGATGATAAATTGTTTTAACACATCTTAAGGTACATTTGTATAACAGCTTGTCTTATTTAAAATTGTGGGCTTCTGTAGGTCAATTCACTTAATGATTTTCAGTCTATATATTAACGATTGCATTCATTATCCATTCATATTAAAACTTACATTCCAAATCATTTCTTTCTATGTAGCTCTCATTATCATAATTTTTTCATTTTATGTTTAGGCAAAAGTTTCAATTTAAAGATTATTATACAATTATAGCTTTAGTATGAGGTCGATACAAGAATATATCGACCAAACAGATCCATATTGACTGAGAACGCAGTTCGAGGTCGATATGCATAGATCTGTTGGTTGATATATTCTTGTATTCACCGAACCCAAAGCTATAATTGTTATATTATTATAAATCATAAATTGTTGATAATTCGAAATTTCAAATGTTTTATACATACCATATTTTAGTTTTTCATGTTATGATGTATATATATTTCATTCACTGGATTTTTGTATGACAAATTTCCACATAAATAAGTTACTATCAAAATACAATAAAACTATTTTCTTTATAATATTTTGACTTCAAATATTTCTCAATCACTCCATTATTATTTGTTTTTGTTGAATAGAAAAACTATTGAAAGAATTATTTCTAATGGATACATTTGTCATGTGATTCAATTTCTGGAATTTTTTAAATCTATTTTTAGTAACGTGCTGTATATCTATGCAGTATTAAAAAATATCGCTTGAAAATTCTATTTTTAGGAATTTTGTATGTACCCAAAGAAATACAAAATGACCATGTGGTATTGTTCAACCAATGAAAATAAAGAAATTCTATGTGATTAATAATATTACTATATATTCTTCTGATTTCTATGATTTTAGAATTTACGCATAAATCACTATGGAATTTAATTTCAGGCTTTTAACTGGTTAAATTTTCAGAATCGATGTTGTTTGTTTTCTTTTAATTTTAGTTGTCTTTGTGGTTTAAAAGCAAAATATTACTTTTCAGATATAAAATTTAAAATAATTGAAAAACAAATGAAAATTCTCTTAGTTTGTAAATCCTTTTCATATGGTATTCAGCATCATAAAAGTAACAAAAGATAAAACTCTTCAACTCTTAATGGATATTTTCAAACAGTTCTGATGTCAGCTTAATGTACAGTCTTCAACACTCAGAAATACTTCTTAAAGATTTTTTTCATCCTTGTAGAAGGCATAGATGGGATATAAAATTTCTATATACATTGTATGTATCAATAGTCTTTTTATCATGTTTGTGCAAAGTCAGTTTTCTAAATGTTCAAGGCATTGATCAGCTAGGTATTTAAATTTGATGAAGAATTACGATGTTTATCAGGTGTTCCCAAACAAATTTATGTGAATTTTTAAACATCTATAGATATTTTGTTATCATCAATATTAATACAAGCTTAAAAATGATGTTAAATGGAAAATGAGTAGGTTCAGTTAAATACATGAAAACCTCCTAGGAAATGTCACGGTTGGTCGATGTTGCGTGAAATACGAACATGAATGAAAACGTTTGTCAAAGGATTAATGTCATGAATTGCTACTATATTTGTACTACAAATGGGTTTTATTTTTGTTCACAACATGGAATACTTAATTAATGCATCTTGTATATGAATGTGATAAAAATTCTTTTACGGAAGACTATAGCTAGAAAACTTTGTTATCCAAATCAATGCTGTAGAAAGCATTTATTAGGTAAAAATAAATTTTAGACCTGTTAATCTTCAAACAATAATTTGTAAACAAGTTTCCTGGGATCTCCAGATTTTATTAAATTTAAAATTGAACAGACTGTTATGAAACTTTGTATGTTGAATTCTATTGAAGAATTAAATAATCATTGTTTCTGTTCATGCATGTAGGGTCAGCATTTTGTAAATTGTAAATATGATCATCTTGTGGATTTTGATTTGTATATAACTGTACTCCTCATAATAGGAATTCATTTTGTAGATAATCTGTTTATTTATTTAATTTTCATCGGTCTTTGTTTTGTTGATTTTTTATTATAAAAGAAAAAACAATTGTTTATAATGTACACACATTTTGTTTGTTTGTTTTTGTTTTGTTTGGTCTATACATGAAAGTTTATTAGATGATATTTGTATTATTATTGTAAAACCTATAAAAACAAATTTAACCTGAAATTTTCATTTAACGTTTTTATTCATATTGAATAAAGATTACAATACCGAAGCACGTTAAAATTAGATTTTGAGTGTAACCAAATTTCTACATTTTGGAACTTTCTCTTAAAGTTCAATAGTCTGGAAAAGATATGCAAGGGTTTTATTAAACTTTCTTGACCAAATGTAATGGATTTTAATGGTCTAAAATGTTGAAGAAGAAAAAATTTGGTATATTTTGTTAAGTTTATCATCATTTGACATAAATTTCAGGTTGAATTTGTGCATTGCTATAGGAGGCAGCAAAACTACACGAGTGCTATTCAATTCTTATGTATTCAATTATGTACACTGTAATTTGTCGTTAAGTTAATAATTTACATACATGTATTAAAAATGTGTTTGTTTGTCAGAATGGTTACAAATGATTTATTAAGTTTAATCTTAAGCTACAGGCCTGCTGACACAGCACCCCTCCCGTTTTCCCTTTAATTCAGACTCAAAGTTACAAATTAAACAGTGTATCAAAAATTCCAAAAGGAAAAATCTCAATTGTTCTTTCAATATAATGAATATGCATTCAGAAAACATTGGTAAAATTAGAAATGTCCTCCCTTGGCCTTTAATGGTTTCTTGGTTATTTTTTAACTCCTTTCAAGCATTTTGTAAGTTTGCATGTCTACCTGCATTTGAGATGTCTTTTAGCCTTAGAATAATTGTCTTTTTTGAGATTTTAAGGCAACTCTCTGAGTCTCTTCTGTATCTTTTTCAAGACTCCTACAAGACTTAATATTAACTTTTTATTTAGGCCAATATAAAAAATATCCTAGATTCTCATTCCCTCCTGCCATGTTTTTTTCCAGCCACCTCAAAAAAATTATTTTGATTTTATGGCAAATTATATGCAAATTTGGTTAATTTTCTTTTAAGGTACAGGATACTTTATCAAAATGGATAAAAAATATAAAAAATAAAATTCGCCCCCCCCCCCTTTTTCAATTTTTTTTTATGAGAATCTAGTAATTATTTTATTGTAGCCTTAACAAGGTTTAAATTAGTTTTATTTGAGGTAAAGCAAAATGTTATATTATGTCATGTATGTTCTATATTGATAATGAAGATTTGTTTGTGAAAATGTGTGGCTATTTTTGCATACAGCTATGGTTTTTTCCCTAGTTTAATTTCAACAATACTTGTCTTTATGTGTGGCCATTGACACGAGCTTGCTCTTGTGTTTAAGAGTACATGTATCAATTTTCAAAACTAACTACAGAGAAAACCCATCACATGATTAAAAGCTATTTAGAAACACATCTTTTTGATCTTCCTAGAGCGGTCGGCTGAATGAGTTTCGTACTTCCTTATTACTGTAGAGATCGTTGATGTTTAATCCGATTGGATGATTTAGAAAGTAAACATGTCATTTTGAAGAAACAGAATGTTGACCGCTGCAAAATTTTAATTTAAAGATATAAGGAATAGGGCTGCAATTTATTATTTTAGTCTGCCAAACATTTGTTTGAAAAAAAGTGAACCAAATATTAGGAGGGTTGTGTCCCCATTTCTTGTGGAATTTAACAATAACTATTTTCTAATTTAGATGCATTGTTCAACTTAAAATAGCTTTCGATTTGTGATGCATTTTCTATGTTCAAAGTCATATAATTTTTATTGTCACCAAGATGGACCAAAATAAAACTTTGTATATGAAATTTTATTTGCTACAGCAGTTTAAAAAGAAATGGATGTAATCAAAAGTTTCTAAAAATGTTTGAAAAGATTTATTTTGGTCCCATCAAGCAAAATTGTTACTGGCAACAGATGAATAAGATTCTTTTTATCTTGTCATCAAATTACTTTAAACGAATATTGTGAGAAATTCACAAGTTGGGAATCATTTTGAAGGTTTTGACATTTTAATATTTTAAATGTTAAATCATAAAAAACTACTCTTAAAATTTATAATTTCTGAAACTTCTACACGACATTTGCTTGAAATACTTATTGTCTAAAGGGTATGTTTAAGGTTTATTGGCTCATGGTTTAACTTAAATCGAGGATAGAAATTCCTGTTGTCAATAATTAATATTAAAAGACCAAATGTATGAGAATTTTACAATAGTGCTACATTGTGTTTTATATATATGTTTTTTGTCTGATATTTGTTCAATGATGATTTGAATGATTGTCTATTATGTTTTTTTTTTAATCTTCTGCCAGGAATCTTGCAGTTGATGAATAAAATGTGTTGATATATGAACATTATCTGTTTTGATTTTGCTCTTTGTAAATACAAAAGTTGAAGAATTACCAAGAGAACATTTTGAATCTCAAAGTAAATGAAAAAAAAAGACAATCAATTTCATAGCTACCAGCTGAACTCAGGTTCTCCGGAAAAGTCATCAGATGTTTGAAGTACTCACAAATGAAAAAAAAAGTAAACATTGTTGAATTTCAGTTTATGTTAAATTTGTCTCCTGGACATAAACTTTCATATGAAAAGGCAAAAATAATAGAGATAAACTTTTGTTTACAATTACTACAATATCATGTCTGTGTAATTTACAAAGTACAAAAATTAATATCCTCGCCCATATTGATCATTTATCCAATATATTAGTAAATATATTATTACATATTCTCATCAGTTCCAGCAAGTGTCCTGGATATTGGACAAATGGCAAAGGAGTCCGTCTATGTCGTCTGCACCGCCGCGGGAAACGCAGACGAATGATGTGGATAATTTAATCTGTTGGTCACTATGCTCCAGACGTCTAATCAAGGTCGATGTTTCCATTTTCTCTGGAAAAAAATACAATACTAGAAAGAAATGTCAATCACCTTGCGAAGAAAAACTATACTTTTAGAGTACTTGGCGGTTTGTCTTAAAAATGTCAGAAAATTCAGATCAGTCTGACCTATCAGGTTTCATGAAGACGAGAAAGGCTAATTTCAATAAATTCCTGCTAATATTATAATCGATATGGAAAGCATTTAAGGTCATCTTGAATGTAATGTATTAAAAATTTCCCACAGGAATTAATCAACGTGTAATGATGTTTATAATGCCGCGTGGTATGGCTTGTCATAATAAATGGATAATAGAGCTCATCACTATAAGACAGGCTGTTCATAATTTCAATTTTGGTTTTTTAATCTCTTCTTTAGTGTAAGACATATTTACTTTGATTTTTTTCATTTTTTTCAGCGTCTCTGACAAGTCCATTTCAAATATGAAGTCCACACTAGCTGGAGAGGGATTCACATAAGCATTAAGCTTATTTCCGAATCCAGGATAAATAAATATGTTTAAATTAAATATGAAGTCAAAACGAATATGAACGTTGATTTGACCCCAAAAAGGAATAAAAACTAACGAAAAAAAGTGCAACAGACGAGCTAAAAATTTCGTCCTTAGAACTTTGCATTTAACTTAGTAATGTCAAATTGGGTAGCAAACTTTGTGTATACTGCCACTCAAGATTAATCAGACTGCTCAAGTTTATGACTTTTTTTTTGTCGGGTCACTTATATCTGAATTTAAACTACATTCTATTTTAATCTTGGATAACTCCATTAGGGCAATGGTACAACCGTTCCAACAGAGGCTTGGGCCCAGACAATTTCCTGTGGGAGAGGTAACTGAACAAAAATACAACTGAAAAAGGAGGGTGACTGACCCGGAAAGTAGGGGGAGGGTGTTGACTTAAGAAAACGGACCAAGTCATTTATAAACTACAGCTAACATTTTTTTTTTTCAAAAGGGATGGCGGCCCTCCTTGCCCCCCCCCCCAACACACACACTCCATTTGATATATACTGTAATATTGCTGCATGGTCAACAGATCGTAGGTGGAAATCATTGTTATTATAGAAGAATGAAATCGAACAATAGCTGTATTCTAAGCAGGTGTAAGCAAGAGCTCATTATAAATCTGCTGTGACCCAAATGTTTAGCAACTCTGCTTTTATGAATGAAAACGATGACCCGAATCTTCATTCAATAGAACGGAAAAATAATCATACACTAGAATGGGTTAATGGTCTCGTTTTCTGAATAATTCAAATTTAACAACAATGAAAGCTACATTAAGATATAATCTTTTTTTCACTCGGAGTTACTTTCAATGAGATTTCCAAACCTTTATAAGTGTATTGTTGCTGGTCTTTGGTCAAAGTTCAAGTTCAAGGCCTCCGTACTGTATAGTTGCAAAAGTGAATACCAAACTATACTTATTTTGGGGAATTGATCGCTCCCGGGGGATCACACTGCCAGACTCAACACCCTCAGCACCAACATTGGGTGACTTTGTGGCCCGTATTACTACTGACCACTCGTAATCAGTTGTAGAGTATTAGAATCTGAGCAAGTCCGACACGATATCGAAGCCATATATCTATTTTCGTGAGCAAATAAATTCAAAGACAACTGCGGTGCATATAGTCATATAGTGAGTGAGTTGATATTTTACGCAGTGCATACAGGAGTCGTTTGTAAAGTGAGTGCTACGAATTTGGGCATATCGGATTACGACGATTTAGGCACCAATCTTCTTCCATATCGAGTTGGACTTCAGCTTGCTCAGTGTTGTGACAGTTTATTCATGCAAAACCGTTCGCCAGATAACGATGAAAATTTGATTAGCATATTAATTCAAAGACAATTGCAGGGCATACAGGAGTCGTTTGTTTTAAAGTGAGTGCTTCGAATTTGGGCATATTGGATCACGACGATATAGGCATCAAAATCGAGTCGGACTTGTTCAGTGTAGTAACAGTTTACTCATTCAAAACTGTTCGTCAGATAATGATGACAATTTTTAGAGCAATTTGTTATTGAGTTGGAACGCGGGTTTGTCAAAACTACTCGTCAAATACTGAGGAAAATTTACACAGCAATTTATAATCAATAATTTCATTCATATAAGACTTATAACTTCAGTGTTTCCTTTTTATTACCTTTTATTAAGAAAAAATCTTAAAATATTTGTCGTTTTGCTTTTAATTGACGACTTAATAGTATGATAGGTAGATAACGGAACCGCTTAAACGGTTAGTTTAATGAATGGAGGTTTTTAAAAATGCAGTCTTCAATGAAAATATTGATTTTCAAAAAATCTTGTTTGAACAGCTATTGTAGACATATCGCATATCTTTTAAACTTGAAGGGTTATCAAAAGCAATAAATTCACACTTATAATCTAATTTGGATCTTTTCCAAAGTCTGAACTATATCAAAAACCTGCTAGAATGTATCAAATTTTTTATAAAGTATATTATAACTCCCCCTATTTCCAACTAAACACGACAGTTACATGAGAGAGGTGAAAATATTTGAAGTGGTTAAGAACAGGTTGCCATTAAAAACAAATTACGCTCATCCTTTGCCAAAATCCGTTATCTTAAACATCCCCCGCCCACGCAATCGACCTACTTTATAATGATAATATGCCGTCTGCTGCAACTAGTTCCCGCGATAAAATATCATAACAATATTGATCGTTTCATACTTGTTAATCTGGATTTTATTATCTAGAAATCATTGAAAGTGTTGTTCGGTATAAATAAAATGTGTACAAATGTATTAGCATTAATTAAGTTCGACTTGAGCTAAACGGTAACCAAGCGTGCAGTCTGACCTCGGTTTGTCTGACCTACTGACCAAAGGTCAGTCTATTTATTGATCTAAATGACCATTCGAAAGAATCAGGGGTCAATGGGTTTATTGTAAACGTTACGGTCATCGGTCGATTTATAATCAATTTACATTTTTGAATTCTTTCTCAAGCAATATTAAAAAGTAATATTTCATAATATTACAGTCTTTTATTTATATTTTTTTTAGATTTGTGAAACGTTTCCATAAAAGATGGAATTCATAGTGTGGAAGTGCAAAAAAAAACCCCATCTAATTACCTTGTCAAAACAGTATAATATCAATTTAAAATTGTGTTTTTTTTTAAAGATCTTCTCTTTTATATATTTTTTTTCATTTCAATCTAAATATGGTCTTTAAAATGCTATAAAGGAGAGACATCCTTGTCCTTCCGGCGAGTTGCTACCCTTCTCAACCTAAAGGGTCTGACGGTCTGACCAATTTCAAATCACGCAGAAACTGTTTGGAACTTCATATTTAAAGAGGATTTATAAAATATTTTTTTAAAGCTTCATAGACGACTCACGAATCAACGATTATTTCTGAAACAGAAATCAAACTTGAACTATAAAACCGTCTGAGACTTATGGATATCACGTTTGAGTATATTTTAGGAGCCATAAATTTCCCATTATGAAAATTTTAACACTTAAATTCTTCAAAATAAGGAGTCAGCGTCTTGTCTCATCGTGACGTGGTGTTGAATTACAGTTTTCACTTCTATAAATCCTAAAAAAGCAAATGGAAGACATGAAATTCTGGTTCAATACACCCACTATATATTATTTTTTCAAATTCTTTCAGGGGACGACCTCGAGGGGACGACCATTTGATTCTGAGGGGGAGGCTGGCAGTTTTTTGCCTGAAAAAAAAAGAGAGAATATATAAGCTGGCCTCACCCTCCTAAAAATGAATTTTTTGTCAGATTTTATAATTACATAATGTGAAAACTAAATAATCTCGCCGCAGAGCGGCGAAAAATACTGAGATTTTCTGACCCGAAAAGTTTTGAAAATAAATAATCTGACTCAAATGCAAGCCCCCCCACTCAGAATCAAATGGTGGCCACCTTTCCACAGTTCTATGTGTTGTTATATAAAAGTTTATGCTAAAAAGAAGTCCAAACTGTTATCAATTTCTGTTCTCTTGTATGTAACAACCTGTCTTGTCTGTAAAACTTAACTACACATTTTGCAATTGAGCTTAGATTCCCAAACCCTTATTTGTATTGTCATATAATGGAGTTTTGTTCTTTTTAAGATACTGTTCCAACGCAAGCAACCAATCAAATTAAAATTAAAATTTAAGTTCGGAATTTTTGCTATTTCTTACTTTGGCGATCCACTAACGTTTTAAGTCTAATTTTAATTATATTGCCAAGCAACGTGAATAACCAATCTTCTGATTCCTATACAGCAGAAGCTGTCCTAAAAGCTCACAACTTCAAGAAGATTCTTTCCTGTGACAACAAGCAGAAACTGTCCTCCAAGCACACAACAACAAGATGGTTTTCTCCTGTGATAACAAGCAAAAGCTGTCCTAAAAGCTCACAACTTCAAGAAGTTTCTTTCCTGTAACAACAAGCAGAAACTGTCCTCCAAGCACACAACTACAGGATGGTTCTCTCCTGTGACAACAAGCAGAAACTATCATATAAGCTCACAACTACAAAATGGTTCTCTCCTGTGGTAACACAGAAACTGTCATTCAAGCTCACTACTACAAAATGGTTCTTTCCTGTGTCAACGAGCAAAAACTGTCCTGCATGCTCACAACTACAAGATGTTTCTCTCCTGTGGCAACAAAC
The DNA here is from genome assembly GCA_963971305.1 of Arcuatula senhousia. Lineage (NCBI taxonomy): Eukaryota > Metazoa > Mollusca > Bivalvia > Mytilida > Mytilidae > Arcuatula > Arcuatula senhousia. The sequence goes on along the minus strand of OZ020312.1, from coordinate 6,262,110 downwards.
AGAATGTGTCATCCAAACACACAACTACAAGATGGTTTTCTCCTGTGACAACAAGCAGAAACTGTTCTCCAAGCACAAAACTGCAAGATGGTTTTCTCCTGTGGCAACAAGCAGAAGCTGTCCTCCAAGCACATAACTACAAGATGGTTCTCTCCTGTGACAACAAGCAGAAACTGTCCTTCAAGCTCACAGCTACAAGATGGTTCTCTCCTGTGGCAACAAACAGAATGTGTCATCCAAACACACAACTACAAGATGGTTTTCTCCTGTGACAACAAGCAGAAACTGTTCTCCAAGCACAAAACTGCAAGATGGTTTTCTCCTGTGGCAACAAGCAGAAACTGTCCTCCAAGCACATAACTACAAGATGGTTTTCTCCTGTGATAACAAGCAGAAACTGTTCTCCAAGCACAAAACTGCAAGATGGTTTTCTCCTGTGGCAACAAACAGAAACTGCCTCCAAGCACATAACTACAAGATGGTTCTCTCCTGTGACAACAAGCAGAAACTGTCCTTCAAGCTCACAGCTACAAGATGGTTCTCTCCTGTGGCAACAAACAGAATGTGTCATCCAAACACACAACAACAAGATGGTTTTCTCCTGTGACAACAAGCAGAAACTGTTCTCCAAGCACAAAACTGCAAGATGGTTTTCTCCTGTGGCAACAAACAGAAACTGCCTCCAAGCACATAACTACAAGATGGTTCTCTCCTGTGGCAACAAGCAGAAACTGTTCTCAAAGCACAAAACTGCAAGATGGTTTTCTCCTGTGACAACAAGCAGAAACTGTTCTCCAAGCACATAACTACAAGATGGTTCTCTCCTGTGACAACAAGCAGAAACTGTTCTCCAAGCACAAAACTGCAAGATGGTTTTCTCCTGTGGCAACAAGCAGAAACTGTTCTCCAAGCACAAAACTACAAGATGTTTCTCTCCTGTGGCAGCAAACATAAACTGTCCTCAAAGCTCACAACTACAAGGTGGTTCTTTCCTGTGGCAACAAGCAGACGCTGTCCTCCAAGCTCACAGCTACAAGATGGTTCTCTCCTGTGGCAACAAGCAGAAACTGTCCCCCAAGCTCACAACTACAAGGTGGTTCTCTCCTGTGGCAACAAGCAGACGCTGTCCTCCAAGCTCACAGCTACAAGATGGTTTTCTCCTGTGATAACAAGCAGACGCTGTCCTCCAAGCTCACAGCTACAAGATGGTTTTCTCCTGTGACAACAAGCAGAAACTGTCCTCCAAGCACACAACTACAAAGTAGTTCGCTCCTGTGGTACCAATCAGAAACTGTCCTCCTAGTTCTTAACTACAAGAATGTTCTATCCTACGATAACCAGCAGTCCTCCAAGCACACAACTGCAAGATGGTTCTCGATTGCCTGTGGCAACAAGCAGAAACTGTCCTCCAAGCTCACAACTACAAGATGGTTCTCTCCTGTGGCAACAAGCAGAAACTGTCTTCCAAGATGGTTTTCTCCCGTGGCAACAAACAGAAACTGTCCTCCAAACTTATAACTACAAGATGGTTCTCTCCTGTGACAACAAGCAGTAACTGTCCTCCAAGCACAAAACTGCAAGATGGTTTTCACCTGTGACAACAAGCAGAAACTGTCCTTCAAGCTCACAGCTACAAGATGGTTCTCTCCTGTGGCAACAGGCAGAAACTTGCCTCCAATTAAGCTCACAACTGCAAGATGATTTTCACCTGTGGCAACAAGAAGAAACTGTCCTCAAAACTCACAACTACAAGATGATTCTCTTCTGTGGCAACAAACAGAAATTGTCCTCCAAGCTCACAACTACAAGATGGTTCTCTCCTGTGGCAACAAACAGAAACTGTCTTCCAAGATGGTTTTCTCCCGTGGCAACAAACAGAAACTGTCCTCCAAACTTATAACTATAAGATGGTTCTCTCCTGTGACGACCCATGGCACATAGCGAGTCTATACCTGTAGAGGTATAAGTCGACGCAGAGGGGCTTTCCCCTAGTCGCGACTATAAATACCCATCAGTCAGACAACAAGCAGAAACTGTCCTCCAAGCTCACAGCTCACAGCTACAAGATGGTTCTCTCCTGTGGCAACGAGCAGAAACTGGCCTCCAATTAAGCTCAAAACTACAAGATGGTTCTCTCCTATGGCAGATACTATCATGCAAGTTCACAGTTACAAAGACTCACACCGCCGTCTAGCCAGTAATAAACTTTCCAATATCCGTCCGGAACTCCCGGCCGGAACTCCTTTATTCTTTTTGCGATGAGTGAGTTTGCGTTGCTGGTTTGAATCTAGTTTCTGCATGTGCGTGTCTTGTTTATGTGTGTTTTCGTAAATTGTGTACGATCTAGCTCTGTCTTGGAACATGTTTGTACCTGGTTGGGTATAGGTGTTCTAGGTATACGTACAACTTACCATAAAAAATATGTAAACTCAAACAACTTTCAGATTTATCACGTTTTCATCTTTATACTATGTTTTGAATTTGATAAAAACCCTTTTTACCATTTTTTTTCAAGTCAAGGTTGTTTAAGGGACGGCGTTTTCTGTAACGCAGTTTATTGTGTTTGCTAGATACAACATCATAATGAATTATCATTACTTAGTTACGAAACATTGCCTCTTTTCCAGTACACATGTACTTATTTGATGGACAGATATGTATATATTAACTGATGTCTTTAGGAAGGCTTCTGATTCTTCTTGTTGCACAAAATATTCACCCTTAAATAACCTTTGGAACAAACGTCTAGAAATTATACAACAAAATATAGTATTCATTAAAAAAAGGGCTTATGAGGCTATTACAGTTAATCAAAAAGTAAACTTATAAGCCATTTGGGGTTAAAAACAATTTATAACTGTCTATCGACTTCGGCTATTGATCATAAATCCAATATTTTTGTACAATTGTGAAACTATTGCCTTTTTCTGTTTGCATAACAGCATCTGATGTTGACAAACACATGTAACATTGTTTCGCATCTGTTGTGCATCACAAATCAACCTTCTCTAAGTAAAAAGATATATATGCAGGTATTTAATGTAATTAGAATCTGGATTGAGTTACGTAATTCAAAAGATCTTTCAGTATGAAAAAGCTATTTTAAGAAAGCGAACTCTTTAGCTTGAACGCTTCACCTATTTCAAGATAGGATATCTTAAACAACTAATTACATGTGAATATTCGGTAGCATTAATCATAAGCTTTGTCTTTTCAGTGAAGTCTAATTCGTTGCATATTGATATTCAGTGAATAATAGGGTAAATATTCTAGGCTTTTGATCTTAATGCAGGACCATGCTCGGGATAACGCAGTCCCTTTCCTTCCCAAGTGAAGTAAAAGCGAAATTAGAAATTTAGTTTGCAGTTATGATAAGATCCATTATAAGTCCATGAAATATAAAATTCCAAGGTAAGTATCGTGTAATATAATTTGTCACCATAAAGAAATGGAAGGCAAAAAAACAAAAGCGTCGAAAGAGCCGTACTCTTTCTAGAATTCTCGAACGATATCATAGCGCCAAAATCAGAATCGATCGAGGTTATTTAACAAGGAAAGAAACTTAGTGTTCTAAACGGCTTTAAACAATTAGAAAATTTTAACCAGAGAGTTGCGTATTCCGCTTGACGTACTAGGTATTGTATTGGTGGTCCTTTACGGTTTTTAACACATTAACCATAGCCATGTACGGATGTATCGTTGTCGAGATAAGCGATATCCGTAATGAAGATACCTCTTAAACATTTAGATAAGATCGACATTTTCCATGTTGTTACGTTTTCATTCATAAAAGGGATAGATTTACGTCAAGTGTCCTCAAGTACCTCAGGTGTCGTCTAAAATACGAGTAACCCCTTGATTCAAGATGGTTAAAGCTACATGAGTGCTTTAAACGAGTGAAATGATTCGTAGAGTAGGCTTGCTCTTAAAGAGTTTGTAATCAATCATGTCGCGTACATTTCAAGACATTTTAAAGACAGTCCAACACAAATACATACTAACTTATTTTGACGAAACTATCAAAATCGCACGGGATTTACATGTTCACATGAACCATCCGAAGAACATGTGAGCCGGGATAATCGCAGTAGTGATTAGCCACGCCTATAGGTACGACAGCCTCATATCCAGAAATTTGATGCATTTTTAAAATTTGCATATTTTAATATCAGGAACGGTTCCGGTCCAAAAATTTTTATAGAGGAACGATAGCAACTTATGAAATTTTCAAAAATTATCAATAAATATGTGTTACAGACACGGTTCGCATGTTAAATTTCAATCAACACACAAGTTTCAATAATTTGAGACCCATCCTAACAACGTCGGCTAAAATTTCAAGGTTCCCTGTTCATTTAAAATTTCGAAGCGTAGCACTCTTCACAAAGCAATATAAAGTCTTTGGAAAAATGGCTGATATTGTAGAAAGTCCAACATTTATCTTGAAATCGTTCAAGCTGACTCGCATGTAAACAAGGTTCGCATATTGATATCTAGAGATCAACAAAGGTTAAACAAGACACAATAAGGCATACAAACCTTATCTTTAAACTGTAGGTTCCTCGGGCGTACAAAGATTGCCTTATTCCTCACTTTGAGTTCAAAAGACTCAGAGAATTTTAATCAAATTTGTTAAAAATAAGTTTGTTTTTAACCGCCAGGAAACTTTAGGAAGTTCATAAAAGGTTCTAATTTACATCTGTGACGGATGAGAACAGAATATTTTCCGTATTTTAAATACATGCTGTAAGAACAATGCAATGCAAGAAGGGGGGATTTGAAATGTCACGTGACTTATATTTCATTTGCATACATGAATATTAATTAGGCAAAGTACTGTTCATTTCTGGATATGTTCGGGTAACTGACCAATTAAATTCTAGCTGATGGTCGTGTTGCCACATCACACATCCGTTCAAATATCAATTCACGCTCGCAATATAGTTCCTTTTCCAATATCCACTTACTACTCTACATTTATACAAAACATAAACTGTCTTAAAAATTTGTAGATTATCCCGGCTACCAGTACTTTCAGTACTTTGATTTGCAATGAGCACTGGTAACAGTTTTTGTTGCTTTGAGTTGTCGTTTTGTTCTCCTGGTGTCCTGTACTTCGGGATTGGATGCATAGTTTGTACTTTTATCTACCATTATCAACTGTTTTTGATATACGCATACATGGGACGTATAGGATAGATAAATTCAATGGTGGATGAAACCCAGATCCTATCACCAAAGAACATGTATGGCACTTTTAGGATAGATAAATTCAATGGTGGAGGAACCCAGATCCTAAACTGAGGTAACAATCGCCTGAGGACATACATGACATATATGGGACGTATAGGGTAGATTAATTCAATGGTGGATGAAAGACATATGCTTAACTGAGGAAACAATCGCCCAAGGACATACACAACATGTATGGGACGCATAGGGTAGATAAATTCAATGGCGGATGAAACCAATATCCTGAACTGAGGTAACAATCGCCAAAGAACATGGATGGGACGTATAGGGTAGATAAATTCAATGGTGGATGAAACCCATATCCTAAACTGAGGTTACAATCGCCAAAAAACATGTATGGAACGTATAAGGTAGATTAATTCATTGATGGATGGACCCAGATCCTAAACTGAGGTAACAATCGCCAAAGAACATGTATGGGACGTATAGGGTAGATAAATCAATGGTGGATGGAACCAAGATATTAAACTGAGGTAACAATCGCCAAAGAACATGTATGGGACGTATAGGGTAGATAAATTCAATGGTGGATGAAACCAAGATATTAAACTGCGGTAACAATCGCCAAAGAACATGTATGGGACTTTTAGAGTAGATAAATTAAATGGTGGATGAAACTCATATCCTAAACTGAGGTTACAATCGCCAAAGAACATGTATGGGACGTATAGGGTAGATAAATTCAATGGTGGATGGAACCAAGATATTAAACTGAGGTTACAATCGCCAAAGAACATGCACTGTAAAAAATGTGTTTAGGGCCTAAACATTTTTCTAAACACTTTAAATGTAACAAATTGGTGACATGTTTAGGGTCTAAACATGTGTTTTGATAAAACATGTTTAGAAAAATGTTTGAATTCTAAACATGTTTAGATTTTATGTGCTTACTCTGGTGACACGTTTAGAGTCAACATGTTTTGTTTGTTTTCCTTAACTTGTAGCTAGTTTTTGTATTTTTTTGCAACTTATTTCCCAATATTAGTGGTTCGATCATAAGCACTGGTTTACAACTAGACATAACCTACAAAATTAGACATGTGAAGATGTAAAATAAGAGGTCAAATTGACAAATTCATTTTCAGCAGTCATGATAGTTCAAGAATATTAAACAGTGGTTTGGATTTACATGTAGAAAACTTCAATTTAAAAGATTTTCTCAGAAGCCGTAAAGATACCACAACAAAACCTTTCACTGACATAATAGCATAATTTGATTTGAAATTCAAAGTTTTTGTACAATGAAGAGGGGCATCTTTTACTTAAGATTAATACAATGCAATATATAATATAAAAAAAAAACACATTATATCATAAAAAATAATTTTATATAACCAAGATGCAGAGATGAAACACAATTATACATTGTTAAAATATAACTCTGACAATTAAGAACTTTTAAAATGCCTAGATAAATTAACAGTTTATATAGTCGTTAGCATAAAAGAGTTTTTCCACAATCATTTGAAAAATAGTTGCACTGTTTATTCGTCCATGTTGGTCGTGTATAAGGAGCAGATAACACTGTTTCTGAAAGCATTTATCCAAATCAGATTAAAGAGTCACAAGTCTATTTATAAAGCCGACAACCAGCATATCATGGTTAACGTTTGATGTATTCCATGTTGGTCAAGTGCATAGGAGTCTGTAACTTCATTTCACCATGTTCATCGGGTATAGAAGAATGATGGAAAAAAGAACTGAAAAACAAGAAACAATACATTTAAAAATGAAAACAAATAATTTTTGTCGTCAACTGTCATGACTGTTTAGTATTCTTAAAGCAACAATGATACTTTGGTCGTAATAAGGTCATGCTAAGAATGATACCATAGATGCATTCAAATAAACTATAAAGATCCCAAAAACCTAAAAAACATGATCATGTGGATAGTAACTATGATATAATTCATAGTACGCGGATCTCGTTCTCTTAGTTCATATGGCATGTTACAGTACAGGTTCCACACTATTGTGTCTCAATAATCACACATTTTGTGGTCAACATGGTACATTTACAATCAAGGTGGATTTCCATGATATTTTAAAACTTTTCACTATTATTTTCACTTCAGATAAAGATTCACTTGTTCGTCTTTGAAATTTCAGTTATTGTGTCAATAAAAACTGAACGAATAAACTTGCATTTACCTTAAAAACTGCATGATCTGTCTGGTGTGTACTTCTCTTTGTCTTTCAAAATTGGTAATTCGATACGGTAGGAAGCACGTGTATGCTCGCTTCCTGTGTTTAGGGGCTATACATGTTAAGACTAGTGACATGTCTCGGGCTTTGTGCTTAGATTGTAAACGTTTTCCTAAACATGTTTAGCTCTAAACATGTTTCCCACATGTTTAGGCTCTAAGCGCATTTTTTACAGTGTGTATGGGACGTATAGGGTAGATAGATTAAATGGTGAATGAAACCCTGATCCTTAAAGGTAACAATCGGCAAAGAACATGTATGGGACGTATAGGGTAGATAAATTAAATGGTGGATGAAACCCTGATCCTAAAAGGTAACAATCGGCAAAGAACATTTATGGATCGTATAGGGTAGATAAATTCAATGACGGATGAAACACAGATCGTAAACTGAGGTAACAATCGCCAAAGAACATACATGGGACTTATAGAGTACTAGGTAAATTAAATGGTGGATTAATCCCTGATCCTAAAACAAGGAAAAGGAAGCTCGAGAACAAGAACCTTCTTGGGTAATTTTGTCGAAATGAACTGTCTTTTTAGCCACTTATCAGCCACTGGTGAAAAATCATCAAAATTAAGTTCAGCGTATTCGTTAGTGATTGATTTGATTAATGTTTTGCTGATTGTTGTACTGATGATCATCTTATTACCCCTATTATGTCTTCATAACCGTGTTGCGTTGTGTTTTACTACCTACCGTTCCCTTAGATTGCAATGGAAGAGGGAGGTTTGGTGCGCCATAAAACCTGGTTTAATCCACCATTTCATTTGAAATGCCTGTACCAAGTCAGGACCATTGCGATCTATAACTATTCCGGTGTCTTCCATGTTTTGTCTTGAGATTGATCCTCCAAGTTCGGTAATTTTGTTATTACCTTTATTTGGTCTGAATATTTAACTATTTACTCTTTTTTTTCATCCATTGAAACAGCTTTTGTACTAAGTTACAGTTTGAAAAAAAGATATCACTTTATATCAATTTCTTTCATACAAACCACGCGTTGATTTTAACAGATGTGTAATAATTGCCGCCTACACATTGTCTGTTTAAGTAAATCAATTTATAGTTAATGTATTGTAATATGTTTTCCCCTATAAAATAATTTGTAAAGACTTTTATATTGTAGATGGTGTTTAGGGACGTTACATTGTAAATCAATTGTCGACTATTGCATGGAAAGCGTAAAGCTCTTTGAAAAAAAACTTTAATATCTACATTTCATAATTTAGATATTTCATAAAAAAATATGGATTGTTATCAATTTTCTCCATTGTTTCCAGTGTGACGAGTGAAAAAAGGTGGGCTCCGCTGTATGGCTTTAAGGAGACTGCGATAGTTAGTAAACCTTTGACGTAGTTCGTGGTAATTTTTCGGTTACACCATTATAAGTTCCCATGCAAATATAGCATAAATGTTCTTAATTTCGTTGTTAAACAGAGGTTCTTGGCTTCTAAAGTGCTCGTGAAATCGTAAACTATCAATACAACCGAAATGGGACGATTTATACAAACCCAGGTAAAATTGAAGATCACAATGGTCCTTACTTAGAATTTTAGCGAGAGAAGCAAAAAGTACATATGAATTCAAAAGTCGAAATCCCTTAAAAGCAAACCTAAAACCAGAATATGGACACAAACGACAATAATCATACAAAAAAGAAAAAAACACACAACATAACAAACCACAAACATAAAACATTCAGACTACAATCAGCAAACGAACACATTGGAACGGGCGTGAACATTGGGGACAGGTTGTTACCGGCGATAGTTAACGGCTGAAATTCTAAATACGGCCCAAAACTATAAGATGATCAAACCAATACTTTTGAAGACAAAGACTCACCGGAGAAATTGAAGCTGGCAATGGTTCTGACTTGGCACGGGCTAGGCAAACGTGGGATAGGAAAGCCAGAATTTTATTGAGAAAAAAAAATGGTATTGTCAACTAGGACATTCGAATGTTGAACTCCCCCAAAAGCAAAAACAAAACCAGTATATACACATAAACAGCGTAAACATTAGGCACATTTTATTACCGGCTATGGTTAACCCTGGACATCTGAAGACAGTCCAAAAGTACGGTGCATAATTTTCAACCAAGAATGAGTGAGACTATAGGGGAAAATAGTAGACCACAGTCTATGTATAAATTGTTGTCTACCATTATCTCCAATTGTCCTTTTCATTGTCATTAAAAAACATATGTACCGTAATTTTAGGGGTTTTCAGAACTCCAGCGTGTAAGTTCCGAAAGGGTATGCAAATTTTGAGTAACAAATGAAACGGAACTTTTTTTTCAAACGATCGCGATCTAGGTCAATTTAACATATTTAACTTGCTTGTTGTCTGTAAAGTGCGTATGTATTTAGGATTATTCAGATTTCAGATTTATTCCCGTACGATGCATTATCAATATTTGCTTTGTCCATTTATAACTTATTGAAATGTAAATAGATAGATATTGAAAGTCAATATGACTTAAATTTGATTTGAAACCCGGATTGGTAAACACTATTATACTTATATACTATAATATATATTTACGTATTTTGTTGATATTTTAAAAGTCTTTACAGGTCATTGGACAAAAAGTCAGTAAGTGTCGTCGTAGGGGGGGAGAGCCAGAAAATTTGAAAGTGGAGTACGGTCTAGAGTCTGTTGAAGACAAAAAAGGGGTGGAGAACAAACTTTAAGCAATGTTTATTGCAACAAATCTGCATGAAAAAATGAAAATTTTAATGGAATTTCGACCCCCGGTCAGGATTTGCAACTGCCTTGATTCACGTGCTAATAAATATTATTAATTTCGAACGAACAAAATTGCGACTCGATTTTGTTCCCCCCTTTTTCATATCTCTGTTAAGAAAACATCGTAGGGAAAGATTTTTATGCGATGCATCATATCGAGAGAAAAATCCTTCAAATACAGCTTAATGCTTAAATTTAGATCTTAAGGTTTTCTTATTCTTACTTGTGAAAAATGATTTAGGCTTTCAAGATACTGTATAAGCACTGTTAGAAAGAAGCACATCATGCAGATAACTGATTTCTTAGTTGGGTAACCGAACATTTGATTGACCAATTAGGAAACCTGCATGGTTTATTAATTTTCCAAATAATGTAAAAAAAGGTGGGTACAGTTAAATGTTGCGAATATCCTTGCGATTTTTCGCCGAAACCGCATAGAGACTTTTACCGTCTAGAAAAAAAAAGACTTCTTTTATATTATTTGATCAATTTCAATTAAAGCAAATAATCTATTTAGCAAAAGATTTAGTTTCCAAAGTTAATATACATGTATTGATTTACAGATGACGTTTACAAAAACCTGGAATTTCCAGATGCTAACTAAGTTGCTAAGCTACCTTTAATAAATATTTCTTTATACGGGACGAACTGTCCAGTTGTCCGACACATATTTGATTTGATCCGGCCCTTTGCTATATGCTGGACTAAGTGAATCTATTTACTTAAGCGTACAATATCTAATGGATTTTATATATGGTATTTTTCATTGTCGGATCTTCTATTCCATTTGCTGTGTAAACAAAGAGATATATGTTACTTTATAAATTGCATAATTGGCTTAGCATTGTTGAAATAGTTCAAATTAGAACATTTTGAAGTATATTTAGTGCTCTACAGAACTGACCGACTTAATGTTACACGAGTTCGCTAGGACTATAAAGGATAAAGAGAACAATCTATTCTTAAACTAAGCAAGCGCACTGATGCATTGATTGACTATTGGGAATGTTTGAACTACGGAGGTATTCAGTTTTTCACTTCCCAAACCTAACTTATAGTAAATTAGTATATTCATGTAAAATTGAAACTGTAGATTTATGAATTAATTTAACATCAAATATTGCAAAAGAATCAGAGGTTCCATTAGGGCATCAAATTGATTAGGGCATAAGGTTTGTCGTACACAACCATTCTGCCAAATTTCGTCAAAATTATCTCATGCGCTGTAAAAGAGAAAAGCTTAAAGGACATTTTCGCACAAACGCACGTACGGACACGGGTAAAACTTAAAAACTATAAACTGAAGACAGCAACAAACAGTAAGACAAATCCTTTTAAATATCCTAAGCGGCTTTTCTTCGGGGTCGGCACACCACAATTTGAATTTCAATTGTCTCAACTTCGACTGATTCCGTACCTTCATTATTAAGTTAAGTTGGTTTGCCGATCACTTTAAAGCCTCGAATTTGTAACAGGAACACATTTCAATACGAAATTGAACTCAGGTACCCCGGAAGGGTAAACATTTGTTTGTTGCAATGAAGAGCGTATAGTATAACTGTCTACAGAGGGTTTATATACACTTGAATATAGACGATTAAAATACGTATCAGAGTTGTATCGACTTGAGTTCAAGGTCCTATACTTTTATTGTAGTTTAGTTGTTTAGGGTGTTATTTCATCTTTTTTTCCGTCTTGTCTGTTATGACTACATTGAATCCGTCTTAGCTCCATTAACTCTTTCGGGCTCACGCTATTGTTATGCCCAATTGACACCCCTTTGCTTGTTCTTTTAAACCTGCTTGGCTAATATCTTTAAGCTGATTTAACTCAATATTTTTGTTTTTGTACTTTTGAAATTGTTTACATTGCTTTTGTTTTGTGTTCTCGATAAAGAATCTTCTGCAGGGGATAAATTACTAATTACAAATGAAAACTGATCTTTTTTATATATAAAATCCGATCTAGCTTCGTGGAAACGGTAACCGTGTATTGAGTATATTTAATGATTACAATAATTTCGTCTATAGGCTTCTTATTAAAAATATTTCTTTGTCATTTCTTCTATTTCAAAGAAAAAATATGATCAAAAAGAATTGCCAATGAGCTGTATAAGCTTTAGTCTGTGATGCCAGAGTACTTTCATGATGAGCTTGTTTTGTATTTCTTTTCTTTCTCGATGTACTAAGGGTTGAAGAATGGATATTGCAAGTTACCAGTCCTCTCAGCAAATCATTTTTCACTCTCATTTGGTTTGATGATGGTATAGATTTCAACTTGTTTAATTTATCAGTAAATATTTTCAAAGGACAGATTTATAAAGCTGTTACATTCACAAATCGATTGTTGTCTTGATCAAAGATCGATGATCTGTCTGTTCAGGTAAAAAGCAATTAAGCAAGGTATGAAAGGTTATCAAGTTAATTTTAATAGAATAAAATCTTTCTTTTCACCTGCTCATTCGAAGAAATGGCACACGTGACCTAAGATGGCCGGGCAGTGACTTGCAGACGATCAAAGGGCATTGCATATAAAACAAACAAAATATTGTCATTTGGTTTTCTCTTTAGTTTATTATTGTATCTTGGAGATTGTATCAGATGTCTACTTATAATGAATGATCAAGAATGGCATTTCTTGTATCTTTTGGAGTTTGTGGTGCTTGAATTGAATTGCTTTAAGCAAAAGAATGTTCAAAACATCTTTCAAATTAGAAAACCATACATTTTCATCATCGTCTTTTCATGAAAAGTTTTATTTCATTTCAAAGAAACACGTACTGAAATAAAAATTGGGAAATTAAAAATGTCTGAAGTTCAAGAAGTCAAGACAGAACCAGCTAAAGCATAAGACAACACGTAAAAGACAACATGTAACTGCAATCAGCAATGAGAGAAGAGGCACCAATTGGGCATTCGAGTGTCAAAATTCCGAAAGGGCAACGACAAAACCAGTAAACACGAACAAGAACAGCACGAGGAATCGAAACACAAAAAAAGTCCCCCAAAACACAAAATCAACCACTAGGGTCAAAACGAGGAAAAACTAAGATGTTCCGGAAAGACAAGTAGTTTCTTCTTGCTATAACACGATTGCGTAGCCAACGACCAATTTATGGCCGGTCAAATTCGGTATCAAAGTTCGAAATTAAAAAAATATATATATATGACAAACCCATTTCTGCATTCATCTGAGTTCTGAGTGATAAAATCTCATTTGGTAAAGTGCATCATGATGTTGATGTCTTTCATATATTTTTTTAGGAATGATATCGACAGAGGATGATCGATGATGATATTCATTACCCGAGTTTAGCATTTGGTTACGAAGTCTCAGACGCAACCTAAAATTGTTCGCCTGTATAACCGAGTTTTATTCGTTTTTGTTGATTTCCCGTCTCTGTTTTCCGTCTCAGGCCGTTCTTTATCTTGGCTCTTTTCGCATGTAAGTTGCATTTTTACCCTTCGTATTTCACTATTCATTAGTATACAGATCTTAAGAAACTTTTTTATTTGGGTTTTGCGTGTTTTCTGCTAATTTTTTTTTATATCTTGTTTGCCTTTTTACGGTAATTCTTCTAAATCATAACTTTATGTTTTTTATGGTTTTAATCGATTTTCATATTTGTGAATTAAGAATCTATATTCTTTTATTTTATATAGTAACCTAATTTTAAACGGAAATGCGTTCATAGCACGAACAACAACGGACATTTTATTTAAGAAAATTGCCCATCCTATAAGGATTTTGTTTTAAAAAAATTGTTGGGTTCGACAAAAACCCAAAGATTAAGCAACCAATTTATGTATGAATGGTATTATGCCATAAAAGACCTTTACATTCCACTAGAATAAGTTTTTATTTGACAAATCGACTGGGCTACGTAAATTCTTTAGCCTACAGACTTAACAATTTTTTTGGTTTTTTTTCGTAAATCGAAAATGATGACCCTATTATCTATGGCTAAAAGGACGTTGAACCACAAAAAAAAACTCAATCTCGCTTGTAGCTTTTTCTTGTCGGATACGTTTCACAAAAGATTCCGTGGCGTTTCTTTTGTTGTTCTCAACTTTTCGTGGTTTTTCCGATCTATGGTCTTAATTTGACATTATTTTAGATCTTAAACTATATTCTTCGTTTCCTGTTAATTGTTCCGGAGCACCTGAGTTACCACCTGTTGTTTTTTTACTTCTATTGGGCTGTTTTTCTGTACTTTTATGCTGTCTTATTCTTCGTGCTGTTCTTGTTCGTGTTTACTGATTTTGTCTTTTTCTGTCTTTGCACTTTCAATCTCGTGACATTTGACTGATGTTGGTACCTTTCTGCTCCCTGTTGCACTTTTGACAAAACACGAAGAGCTAAGACAATCAAGTTCTAGAGAATCCAAGCTTCTTATAATTGTCAATAGGTGATCTTTGATAGGTCTCTTACTTCTACTTCAAAAGACGAAACTCGAACCAGTGGTATTTAAAATTGTTTGTCTGTATTTTTTATCGTAAACTTCAGAAGACGAAACTCGAATCAGTCGCCTTAAAAATTGTGTCTGTAATTTTTGTCTCGTAATTGTGGTGTCGTAAAATGAATTGAAAGTTGCAAATACATGTATTAAACAAAAACAAAACAGGCAACAAACAATTCAAGGCCTTTCGTTACTAAAATATATATTTTTTTCATGTGAAAATTAATATCCATCTTAATTTGTTTCCACACCAGAGAGCTTTATTAAAAGATGGCTGACCGTGATTAAAACGAATATTTCCTATGCTGTATTCTATATTCTCTCGAACCATCTTGCGTGTCTAGAGCCTTTTAAATCCGACTTAAGATGAACAAGTTTTTTTCTTTAACAATTGTCTTTTTTTTATGTTCGCTGATAATAAAACATCTTATTTTGACAATAAATTGTTTCCGGACTATTTAAACCGGAATGTAAATGAACAAGATATAATTATGTTATTAAGATATGTCAACATATTAGAAGGCTTTGATCATTTAAAATTTATAATTATAGTTATTGATATAGCGGTTCATTATATATTGACAATTTGAAGAATGTTAGAAGAAATGAATTTGAACATTTAAAAGCTTGTTTGAGTATTTCGTTTAACTTTTTGAGCAGAAAGAATGAATTATTGAAGGGAAGACTTGTGTCCCCTACGTTTTTTTTTTATATCTAGGTTGTCTCTTCGTATAATGCTTTTTGGTACGATTTTACGAAGTGAAAATTGTGTAATAAAATGAAAAAATGACGGGCGGCGAAGGCGGTTTTAAAGGATTTTGTAACAGTTTTCTGCGGCGGGTATATAGGATTTTGTAACAGTTTTCTAAGCTACTTGTAATCACACGTGACATCGTGCGATTTGGTATCATAATAGGGATCCTTACCTTGTCGCTTACCCACTTCCTGTTCAACGAAATATAGCCTATTCTAATATTGGCAGATTTTTTTGCTTTTTGTGAGTTTCCTTTCCTTCCATTCTGTTGGTTGTAGATTGCTTTAAGAATTTGGACTTTTTTATCAATCTGTTGTGTGTGTTTCTAGTAACAGGAACTAGTGTTCCTAAGAATCGCTGCATCCTATATATAATGGAACTATAGCAATCGTATGAGAAAAGTTCACAGACTGACGGACAAAACAGTAATTACTTCCCGTTTTAATGGGACTGAGAACAGCAATAAAAGCGCACTTTTTTTTTTGCATTGTGTAATGCTTATACGTGCGATTTTTTTGACATGCACTATACTCCATATTCTTTCTGCATGTTTTAAGTTCAACTTGGAAGATCGAGGACATTTAAGAAATGAATAGGTTAGATCTGCATTTTTGGAAAGATATAACTTCTTTTTAACCTTTTTAAAAAGAAAAAAAAGACACGGGTAGACTTTCAAAAACCAAACAATTTTAAGAAGGAGCAGGAATTGATTTTATTTTAAAAATTCTAGTCGGTTATTTTTGATTCAGTAAATGGTGTGGGAGGATTATTCTCTAACCGCTTTCTTTTCTTTATAGCCTGTAATGTAGAACACATGCAATTTTCTGTTATTCCAAATCAGCACTTTCAATTGATCAAAAATTTAATCTCCGACAAAATCAAGACAGTATCGACTCTAACCTGCAGAAAGATGGACAAAATCTACAATAGATCAAAACTTTTATCTCTTAAAAAGACAATTTCAACATGAAAAGCAACAGAAGAAACGTAAAATCAATCACTCGTTTTCAGTCTTGAAGATGCAATCAATGTGCAGTTGTCATAACAATAGAATTCCCAGGAATCAATAGTCGGCAACATCAAAGACTAGCGGAATGCAGAACTCGGCTAATATCTGCTGCATCTTATAATAATGTCGTCTGTTGACAATTTTTCAGACGGTAGGTGGTATCTTGCAGAAGACTTGTTTATTTACTACCAGACGAATCAGACAAGGTATTTTCAAATGTGTCAGATGCTTCTTTCTATCGTAGATGCTCAAAAGTTTGAAAGTAGGGAAGAAATAGAATTCAAGAATTAAATAATTACTAAAAAAAAAAACCAACAAAAAAAAAAAAAAAAAAAAACGATTGCAGATATTATATCATATTATAGTTACATTGTACTTTCAAGAAGTTTACTGCTAAATCGACAATTTTGATATTAAGCATTAGCGAAAATGGCAGATGTAGTCTTTTCTTGCTTTAGGTCACATTGCTGCTTTTAAGGTAGGTTCTTGGTTGTTTATAAGTTTTGGGTTGTCTGACCGTAATTGTAATGGACATGTCAATTCAACACACGTGTTGAAACAAGCAACTACTGCATATCATTGCCTATTTCATATCGTGGGTTGGAGATGCTGGTCGTAGTTTGGTAGTGTAGAGTTGTGTGTATCTTCATAATGGGGACCCCACTCGGTCATTCCGCCTAAGGTCATAATACACAACTAGCCGATTGTTGTTCTGATGGGTATCTTTGGTGTTTCCCGGAATTGTCTCACTCCAGTAAACCATATAATTGCATACATGTCCATATGAAATTGTAAAAAAAAGAACAAACTAGCTATGATCTAGTATATACAGAATTTTACATGACAAATGTATCGATAAAATCGGGGCAGTACGCAGGGGACCTTTGGTGAAGAACCAGCTATCTTTATGATGTCAGGCATACAATTTCGATATACAACATAACTTTTAAGCATCTGATAGAATGCATATACAAAAGTCGGTATCATTCAGACTCTTATATTCCAATGCGTTATGTATGGCAAGCCGTTTTTACATTTATTCCTCTTTATAGATATCTCATAAACTTTATAAGATATCTCATATACTTTATAAGATATCTCATAAAGTTTATAAGATATCTTATAAACTTTATAAGATATCTTATATACTTTATGAGATATCTTATAAAAAATAATTTATAAGATATCTCATATACTTTATAAGATATCTTATAAACTTTATGAGATATCTTATAAATTTTATAAGATATCTTATTAACTATATAAGATATCTTTAAAAGAAAATGAGATATCTACTAAACACAATGTTTATAAGATATCTGATAAAGTTTACAAGATATCTCATAATGTTTATAGGATATCTTATAAAGTATATGAGATATCTTATAAATTATTTTTTATAAGATATCTTATAAAGTTTATAAGATATCTTATAAAGTTTATTCAGATATCTTATAAACTTTATGAGATATCTTATAAAGTATATGAGATATCTTATAAATTTTATGAGATATCTTTAAAGAGGCCTTATAAAAATATAAGATATCTTATAAAGTTTATAAGATATCTTATATACTTTATAAGATATCTTATTAAATATATAAGATATCTCATATAAATGGGAGTTTATAAGATATCTTATAAAACATATGAGATATCTCATAAAACATATAAGATATCTCATAAAACATATAAGATATCTTATAAAACATATAAGATATCTCATAAACTTTATTAGATATCTTATAAAGATTATGAGATATCTTATATAAAATAATTTATAAGATATCTAATAAAAGTTATAAGATATCTTATAAAGTTTATAAGATATCTCGTAAACTTTATGAGATATCTTATAAAAAATAACTTATAAGATATCTCATAAAATATATAAGATATCTAATAAACTTTATGAGATATCTTATAAACTTTATAAGATATCTTATTAGTTTTATAAGATATCTTATAAGTTTTATAAGATATCTTATAAATTATTTTATATGAGATATCTAATAATCTTTATAAGATATCTTATAAACTTTATGAGATATCTTATATGTTTTATAAGATATCTTATTTGTTTTATAAGATATCTTATATGTTTTATAAGATATCTCATATGTTTTATAAGATATCTCATATGTTTTATAAGATATCTTATAAACTACCATTTATATGAGATATCTTATATATTGAATAAGATATCTTATAAAGTATACGAGATATCTTATACATTTTATGAGATATCTTTAAAGAGGAATAAATATAAATATGGCATGCCATAGTTATGCTGTATATATGCTTAATAGTATTTCTCATCAGCAGCATTTGAAACAAATTATTGGTATGCCGAAAACCAAAAGCGTCGAAACACACGTACACTTCCCAAAACGTCTGAACAGAGAAACAAAAACTGGACCATGTGTAAAACAAGGAAAGAAATCTGGTGCTAGTCGCATATGAGTAGTCGTTTTCATATCTAAACCTCTGTCAAGTAAAAGTTTATAAGATGCTAGTACTTCATAAAAGATAAAATATCTTATAAATGGAACAAGGGCTTAAATACATGTGTTTTTCACGATTTAAAAATGAATATAATTACGAAATATGATCTGACAAGTTTAATTATTCGCATGGAGCATGTTTTAATGGATTCAGTGTTCATAATGGCATTCTGAGCCTGTCAATTAGATATTGATAATTACTAATAACGTACTCAAAATGCATTAAAACTCTTATGTCGTGCTCATTTACCGGAATACATTCTCGTTCGTACGAGACACGATTCTGTGAATTATTTAATGGTGACACAGAAATCTTAAAACCTTAAATGTTCCAATAGACAAATGCTGAATTATTAAACTTTTGTACGTCATTCGTGATATCATTTCACGTTTCTGGTTTTTACGATATATAGCAATTAAAAACTTTTTATAATATCACATTGTTTTTTTAGGAATATGTAAGTCAAAGGTGAAAGGTCATAACTGACTCGGTGATATATTAGAACATTTCGAGGCTAATTCCATAATATGCTGAAATGTATGGTCTCTTGATATACATGTATCTAGACCAAATGAATTGAAGATTGAAAAGCTGAACGCTGTTAATGTTTTTTTATCAGTGTAAAGGTCAAATGTCAAGGAAACTAGTTGTAAACTGGGGATCTCTGTAATTCTCTGAAATAACCTTTTTATGCTGTGTCGTTTGCTGATTACTTTATACGTTTAATATCACTTTCAGTATATTTATAGACTTTATAAACGATATGGTATTTTTTTTTAGATGTGCAAGCTAGCTTACTCCCTACTTCTGTACATATGCAACCCACTATTCTCCCCATGCAAGCCGAAATGAATAATTCCCGTGGTAAGCGAAGATGGATTTGGATTTTTAAAGTAGTTTAATGCGCTGTTTTCGTATAATTTGCCTGTACATAGAATGCATGAAATGTCGAAAAAAATATATTTAGTAGCATTTTGCAGAAGGTCATACTTGAATTAAGCATCAGACATTCTTGAACTTTCCCCCAAAACTATGCTAGAACTTTGAAAATTGCTCCTATGAGACGGACTATAAAATAGCCAAAGTCTTCTTTTTGATGAGAAATTGGTACCGCTGTCATTTTTATTAATGATTTCTCATTTTATTACCGATTATAAGGATTTCAGGCATATTTGTCCCAATTACAAACGTCAAAATGAATATAATAAATGAATTTATCAGTAATATGATGCTTTGAAATGTCAAAACGGTCAATCTATGAGACCGTGACATTTCCAAGCTAATCGAATATAAATAGGACAATTATATGATGGCTTAACCTTTTGGATGAGCTAGACTGAGCTAGACAGAAGTTGGTAGGCCGACATCTGGCTCAGTAGGGCTGATACGATCTAAAACAATAATTACCGGCTAAATATCTGGAAGGCTTTTGATCTTTTAATATTCAATATTTATCATACTATACATTATTATTTGAAAGAAAAGGGTTATTTAAAAACGTCAGACCAATTTCCAGCAACTGACCAAAGCAATCTTTTGAGGATTTAGTGTTTCGGGAGAACGTGATTGTCAAAGTTTAAAATCCAACATTTTTGACACATTTGCCAACATAGATAATTTTACACGAAATAGGGGGCGTATGCTTCTTCTATCTATTCGGGAATTTGCCATTGAACCGTTTTGTACAGACAGACAAAAACACTAAAACACTAGGATAATATAAATCTCAAATTGGACGTAATATACAAGTCCTTTTGGTTAGGAACTACTAAATCAAACCCCCTCTTAAAGCAACCAAAATTGAAAATGTTTGGAGGCTACCAGGCAATTTACCTTAACTTTAACCACAGGGACTTGCTCCCCTCTATCAATATTTTGTTAGAGTCCATGTGCGGTACGAAAAAAAACTTGCTCCCCTCTATCAATATTTTGTTAGAGTCAATGTGCGGTACGAAAGAAAACCATTTTTTTCGTACCGCACATGGACTCTTAAAAAAATATTGATAGAGGGGAGCAAGTCCCTGTGCTTTAACCTTCTGAAGAATAACTATCCTCTGGTTCCCCATCATACAAGGAATCATTGCTGAAAATATCACTTTATGTTACAAGACTTGCGGGAAAGTTTTGGAGCAGGCTAAAAATAGAACATTTGCCGGAGAGGATAGGTCCTGGAAACCCCCCTCCCCCATTAAAGCAAGCAAACATGTATCAACATTCAATAGATATGATATATCTGTGTTACACAGATATAGTATTAACAAAATTTATACAGTTTTTACACCCATTCTAATTTTTAAGAAAAATATTGAAATTTGAAATACCATCATTGGAAATTCTTAGGACTATTTCAAATCTGATTGGTCGATTTGGTAGTTAGTGACCTTTAGTTATCGGGGTAGCTTTCTCAATCTTTTTACTGCAGCATCTCAGAAGAGTCTTCATTAAATGCTGATGATTTGATCATTTTGCTCCAATTCTTCTTTATTTTTAAAAGTTTACTTAAAAGATCTCGTACAAGATAGGAAAAAAAATCAAAACAAACCCCAATAAAGTTAGATAAAAAATAAAATGATAAAAATCTGTCAAAGTAAAAAATGGCCGGATTTCGTTAAACAGGAAGTAGGTGAGTAACAGACCTGAAATCGATTACCACCCTAATGCTGTATCATTACAGACTGTCAAGCCTCCTATTTTTTCCTATATTTCCTATTTTTGAGAAGCCTCCTATATTTTCCTTTATTTGACCAATTTTTCCTACAGTCTCCTATATTTGGCATTAAAATTGCTGTTGAGAATAATTATACCAAATATCAAGTGGCTGTGATAAGTAGTTGCTGAGAAAACTGTTACGAAAATTTCTTCCCCGCCCGCATGCCGCACGCCAGGAATTCACCATTTTATAACCGTGAAATCCGGCCAAAAACAGTCCCTTCAATAGGAGGAGTTACAATGGATGCGAACGCACAGCACCCCCTTTTGGATAAATTACTTGATTTCCTACAGATATCATATTTTGCCAAAATCATTGCTGCAACTCCATTTGAACTCACATTTTTGGCCGGATTTCAGGGAGTGAAAAATCCGGATTATAAAATGATGAATGTCGGGCGGGCCTCTCGGCGAGCGGGTAAGGCATTTTCGTAACAGCTTTCTCAGCAACTACTACTTAGGTCTATCACTGCCATTTATTTGTAATGCAACATCAGAGTGGGGTCCCATAACGTGGAATACGATTTCAGGTCTGAAGCTCTCCCACTTCCTGTTTAACGACATACGGACATTTTTTACTTTGACAGATCTTTTAATGTAAAATCCTTTGAAACGCACCCTCTTCCGAAAAAAAAATAATCTGCGAACGGTCATAAGTAAACCATGACCATGTTTGAATTCCATTTTGTACAGAATTTATACATATTAGAAATTTGGGAAATTTAGATTCCATGCAGTATGTTGACAACAATTGCTCAATTGATCGCCCCAGGGAATTTAATTGATTTAATAACCCATTTGCCAATTAATGTCGGATTTTTATTCCGTGATCGATTTAATTTTACCATTTACATTACCGTTATGAAAAATCATGTTGGTTTCCAAATGGAAAGAACTAGGACAAGCCTCGGGTTTTATCGTGTACGTCTTGGATAATTCATGTGAAAAGTTTAAACAACTAACAGAGATTTAAATGTTTTTGAGACCATATTCTAATAATATATACCACATCATTTCATACTACGCTATCAAAATCATTCAAATATGCTTTGATTAGTGTATTCAAAATATCGGAATTGCATTGAGAGCAAGCAATGTTCTATTCCTTGTCCGGTGGCTGGTTACCGACGGTAACAGTAAAATCCGGTAAAATATGACTAAGTACCCAAAATAATCAAAGTGAACAACAATTGGCAAATGCACTATTACCACTTCAGTCGTATGCAATATCAATAAACTGTGCCATAAATTAAATATTGACTCAGCAATAATGGATTTACATGCATTTAAATATTTACCTCATAAATCACGACAAATTGGCACAAACGGGATTATGGATGTACTTTTAGTGCTAGCTATAGAAACAAAGGGACAAATCATAGCTGATGGGTTTTTTGCTCTTTTGTCCTTTTTTGTTTTGCCGATCTATGCAAGGTCTTTCAGTCCAATGATGAAATTTGTGGTACTTTACAGTTAGTCCACAGGTCCTTTTGGGACTTTGATTGGGCGAATTGGGTGACCCTTAAGACCTTTTAGGTCTTTTGATGTTTGTCCATAAGACCTCTTGAGTCTTTCAATGTTAGCCCATAGCACATTTCGGACCGTTTGGTATTAGTCAATAGGACCTTCAAGGCTTGTAGGTTTTTTATTGTTAACCACCCTAAAGACTTTTGGGGTCGTTGAATGCAGCTGCTAGTTCATAGGTTCATTTCGGGATATTAGTGCTAGCTAGTCTACAAGACCTATTACGTCTTCTGTTTTTCAGTTCATATAAGGGACCGCGATCATTTAGCTTGAAAGAGGGGTGTGGCGTTGGTTTTTGATCTGGCCAGAAAATTTATTGAATTGCGACAAAATTGAGACATAATATTTTCATATCATTAGCATTATTTTATGGCACAGAAATCCTTCTTTGGAATTCTTTTTATTTTTCATCACAAATCAGCTTAAGAATATTTGTTAGGAAAATAAACAAGCCCCCCCCCCCCCTTTTCAAGTTAAATGGTCAGTCCCTAGCGGTCTTTTTGAAAAAGAATAGCACCATGTAAATGTGCATTATGGATAACATTACAAGACGACTATACCTAATTTTAGATTAAAAGTGGCATAATAGAAAAAATAATGAGATGTGATATTAGTGTACGCGACACAGTCCACAATTTAACGGCAATTTAGAAAAAAACACAATAGACAACAGCCAGCAGCCTTCAACGAGGCCATTTGGTACTGCTCGCGGTTCTGCAATTGGCCCATTGTCTAAATAAAATGCATAAAAGTGGCATATCGGCTTTATGTTTTGTGTATGAAAAGAAATAAATCCAAATTAACCACAAGGCCAACCAATTTCACCTAAATTTAAGACGTATAGAACCTTTTATTGGTATTTTAAGACAATATGCCATATTTCTTCTCTAAAAATAAGAAACACAAGGCCAACACATTTACCCTACATTTCAAAGACCTGTAGAATATTATTGGAACTTGAGACAATTTGCTTTTTGCTCCCTTTTGTTATTGCCCCGAAGTCTCTTTCGTCCTGATACAGTTGCATTATTAATGCTATTTGGTCTGTTGAAGATTACATCAAGTTTATTACACAGAAGGGAAATACTAACTAAATGGACATTTTATGTAACCAATAAAATAGAATATTACACAATCATTTTATGTCTAGTGCATTTAATGGGATAATGGAACAAAATATTGCATAGAAAAGAACATATGACTTGCGAATTCCCATCAATCATAAAATATTCATGTCGTTTTGAGGCTGTGCGTTATTGCTTTTTTTTTGTTCTTAGTAATTTTCTTGTGGTGCTAGCAGCCGTCATGTTGGTTCCTTTCTTATATTTTTATATAATATTTTCTTTAATAATTCCATTTGAAGTTTTTGATCTAGTTTTGCTCATGTATTTCCATGAGTAAACACAAAATATTCAAAAGTATATACTTTATAAAAGTATACTTTATGAAAGCAGTTCCTGTTAGCATTGTGCATGCTATCTTTTAGTTTTAGAGTATCATTTCCTTTGCCTTAAAATCTCTGTTTATCAAAAGCGGTTGAGATTTTTTCGTAAACTTTTCAAATTTTTCTCTTTCCTTCATGAATGAAATTTCTACACCATCCATTTTATTTTCATATTATAATGGTTGATAAACAACAGGTACAAGCATCTGCAGCGAAAGGAAACAATTAACAAAAGTGCATTGTTTTAAAATCGTTTTGATCTCAAAGTCATCTACGTCAATACAAAAAGCATACATCTATATAATTAAAAGAACATTTTAAGCAGTTTTTAGGCGTTTACCCTGCAACATAATCTTTATAAAAGGTCCACCCTAACAGAAACAACAAAAAAACTTCTTTTATAAGAAGTTAAAAATGCCAAGGAATTTTCGGGGAAAAAATATTATTTTATTAGGCGTCCAGATGTTAAACTTTGATAGTATTACGTCAGTGTTTTAATACAAAGCATCGTTTTACATTGTTGTAGGCGGTGCAGATATCCAACATGCATGAATTAAATTTTTTGTTGTTGTAAGCATTTTTTTTCTATGAATCGGCACCACAACACACATTATTGTCCTCGTTTGTTTGCACAGTATTTTGTTTGCTTGTTGTTGTTGTCGTTGTTGTTTCTCTAGCTTTCCAAAATTAAGAATTTAACGGCGTTGAATCGGACAGCCCTGTCATAATGATTGCCGAAGTCTTCAGGCTATAATGCGAAAACCTGACTGCAAACCATAGTAAAAAAGTGTCAAATTTAACACACTCTAACAAACAGGAACTATCCCTCTCTTTTGCAGTGGCATTCAATTCTTATTACCTTGCTTTGTGTCCCCTCCCTTTTTCAGAGGCATTCAATTCTTATTACCTTGCTTTGTGTCCCTCCCTTTTGCAGTGGCATTCAATTTTTATTACCTTGCTTTGTGTCCCTTCTTTTTGCAGTGGCATTCAATTCTTATTACCTTGCTTTGTGTCCCTCCCTTTTGCAGTGGCATTCAATTCTTATTACCTTGCTTTGTGTCCCCTCCCTTTTTCAGAGGCATTCAATTCTTATTACCTTGCTTTGTGTCCCTCCCTTTTGCAGTGGCATTCAATTCTTATTACCTTGCTTTGTGTCCCTCCCTTTTGCAGAGGCATTCAATTCTTATTACCTTGCTTTGTGTCCCTCCCTTTTGTAGTGGCATTCAATTTTTATTACCTTGCTTTGTGTCCCTCCCTTTTGCAGTGGCATTCAATTCTTATTACCTTGCTTTGTGTCCCTCCCTTTTGCAGTGGCATTCAATTCTTATTACCTTGGTTTGTGTCCCCTCCCTTTTGCAGAGGCATTCAATTCTTATTACCTTGCTTTGTGTCCCTCCCTTTTGCAGTGGCATTCAATTCTTATTACCTTGGTTTGTGTCCCCTCCGTTTTGCAGAGGCATTCAATTCTTATTACCTTGCTTTGTGTCCCTCCCTTTTGCAGTGGCATTCAATTCTTATTACCTTGCTTTGTGTCCCTTCTTTTTGCAGTGGCATTCAACTTGATGTCCCAATCTCCTCCATTTCATTATTCATGTTAAGTTCATCACCCTTTTATCTCATGTTCATCTCCCTGATATAGCCGAATTTGTGAAAAAAGCACTAACTAACTAACTATCTATTGCATGGTGTTGTCATTTGTGTCAATTATTTTTGTCTTTTGTCTTTTCTAACTTCCGACTTCCGGATGGCCGATTGGTACTTCTTTTGCTTTTAAAAGAAAACAATGAGTTGTGGAATAAGTGTATGCAATGCAACTCACATAACAAGCGCTAGTTCAGAAAAACCACAATGAAAAACCGCAAGTAGCCTTCAACAAGGTCAGTAGCGTTGCTCGCCGGTCTGCAATCGGCCCAAGGTCTAAATAAAACGCAAGCAATTCAAATCCAGTCCTAAAATAGTCAAAGATAGACCCCCTCTTAAACATCAAAAAGACAAGTGCAAACAAAAGCTTTGTCAAAGATTCCGCTTGTTTTAGGGCGGGCACATATAAAATGTGTCGGGGTTAAATCAAAATCGAAAACCTGCAAATGTTTTTAGTGGCCTTGGCAAGAACATGCACTTTTCTGCATTTATGATTGACATGCTTTGTATTTACATTGTAATCTAAGATCAAAGATAATTTATGAGACTTATTGAGTAGAAAAAAGTCTCTTTTTTCCATTCAGTCAACTTAACGAACCTAAAGTTTACAACAACTTAAATGTCAATTAAAGCTTTATTTAATGAATAAAAAACGTTTCAAAATAAACCACAAAGCTTACTCTAGACATGGTATTCATTAAGAAAATCTGTCTCGGGATTATTAACAAATAAAAGAAGGTTAAAGATTGTACATATTATATTTCAACAAGATTCAAAGTTTTAAAGTCTCTTTTTTAGAGATTATGCCCATTTGTTTTGGTGCTGTCTCTATGCACGAGATTATCTGACCGTCAACGACAAAAGACTTGTCATTGTTATGAAACAAAACACTTTACGATGCTTTGTTTTAATACTAGCCTAAAGAATACCCTTTGTTTAGTAATCTTTTCAAATTTCGTCGATTGGAAAAAGTGGGTCTCGTAATAATTAAATCCCAAAATTCTTCTGTTGTACTTTTAAGCAGCATGTCATTGTCTTAAATTCCTGCCTTACTATAGTTTTGGTCGAGTAGACGTCACCTTGGAGTGAACCCATTAAATAATACAGCACCTGTACGTTTAATAAAGACGTAGGTAATCTTGTTGTTTTATCTTTTGATCGTTACATTGTCGTTGAAATTTAAATTTTGAATACTAGTAACACAAAAGAGGTTCATGGGTATTAAAATACCAACACTGTAATATTTGTAATCTGTCCAAGATGGCCATACCGTCTGTGACAGAGAAAAAGAGGTTATGACAACACGAACCGATCTAAAAATGTTAAGAAAAACTGGCAAAAATAGGTAGCTTGATACAAAAAAAAAAATCCTTGGAACCTGACTCGGTGAAGACATTTCAAACTGTGTACTAACAAGGTTTCATGGTATCTATAATGTGACACACACAAAAAAAACCAGTAGAGCAAGGCAAAGGCCTAGTACTCTCCCCATCATTTTCATATATCAACGATGTCAATGTGCTTGTTGATCGCATGGCATATTGATGCAGTTTCTTTTGTATGCCACATCGCAGTATTTTTGTTTGCCACATTGATGTAGGCTGTTTGCCTAAAAATATTATATCCTATCCCTATAAATCACAGGTGTCACTGTGCCATGCGTGTTTTCCCTGTGACAAATTGACTCACATCTAATGTTGATATAAGGGATCAAAGTCTTTGTAAATGGACCTGTATAAAGTCATAATGTGACCTAAGGTCGAGGTCGCTGACCTGATGACACTACTTCAAATACTATTTGTTTACAAAAATATTTGGGACCAGGCCAGTGACCCAAAGATTAGGAGATATGAAATACAAGTCGTATTAATTGATTGTTTGGACAATTATCCCAAATATCAATTATACAGATATGATTTATAATGCTCTTGTTTGTGACAGTTGTTTAATTGAAACTCAAACAATATTAAGAGGTTCTTTATTTCAGTTTAGATTGGTTTACATGACACATTGTTTTAAGGTATAAAGGTAAACACAAATAGCCAAACGGGTCAACCTCCTTCGGAGTAGGCTTATCATTTCAGATAAAATAGTCCCGGATAGTGCAAGGACCATAACGGGTGGGAACTGGAACTGAGGGTCGGATTGTCCAAGAAGAGGAAACAAAATATGGTTGTTACAAACGGGCAAAATGACAATCGTCATGACCCGACTTGGGGTTAGCATTTGAAAATAGTACCGAAGCTGTCACCCCTAAAAATGTATATGGACCTCAGCTAGCCTACGCTTCGGTCCATATAAGTTTTAGGGGTGACTGACCGGTCCATATAATACCATATAACCCTCACTGGCATGAACTATTTGTTAATTGTATTATATGTATGTTTGAATTGCCATTTTATGAATGTTTCTTGCAAATAAAGCTTAGTTGTGTCTTTGAGTAGGGACGTTTTTTAAGAAAACTTACAAGCACAGTCGAATTACTTATAGATGCTATTATTATTTTTAAGTCGACAAAAATACCATTATAATACCCAAGAAAAAAAGACAAAATAAGTTTATTACATATACTAAAAATGTAGACAGCAATGGTACTGGCTTGTTATATGAATAATAAAAATTGGTGGTTTAAACCCGGCTTTATGGCACCAAACCCGTTCTTCTTTCGGTACTAGACGGTGAAGGTAACGAAACAGCGTGAAAGTTAAATAGATGAGTCTGAAAAGTTCAAGTTAAAGATGAATGGAGCGTTTTTCTCAATGAATCATCGTATTACATCTGTTGACAGAATTTATTATTGAGATGAAATAATGTGCACCTACAGTGCAATTAGTTTAATACACCATGTAAGTCATATGAAAGGTAAAAAGATAGTTCATATATCAATAAACAGCAAAAAGTTGCAAACGATATGTCACAGCTTTAACCGAGAAAAAAATGCAACTTTCATAGAAAAGAGATAGATGATTCGTTATTATCTATTCTGTGGCTGAAGAGGGAAAACTACCATTGCTATCTTTGAAAGAAGAAAGATAAAACAATGTTATTTTTGACTGAAGAGAAAAACATTGTTATTATTGACTGAAGGGAGAAAACATTGTTATTATTGACTGAAGGGAGAAAACATTGTAACTTTGACTGAAGAGAGAAAAACACTGTTATTTTTGACTGAAGAGAGAAAAACATTGTTATTTTTGACTGAAGAGAGAAAAACACTGTTATTTTTGACTGAAGAGAGAAAAAACATTGTTAGTTTTGACTGAAGAGAGAAAAACATTGCTATATTTGACTGAAGAGAGAGAACATTGCTATTGTTGACTGAAGATAAAAAACATTGTTATCTTTGACTGAAGAGAGAAAAAAACTGTTATCTTTGACTGAAGAGAGAGAACATTGCTATCGTTGACTGAAGATAAAAAATATTGTTATCTTTGACTGAAGAGAGAAAAACACTGTTATCTTTGACTGAAGAGAGAGAACATTGCTATTGTTGACTGAAGATAAAAAACATTGTTATCTTTGACTGAAGAGAGAAAAAACACTGTTATCTTTGACTGAAGAGAGAGAACATTGCTATTGTTGACTGAAGATAAAAAACATTGTTATCTTTGACTGAAGAGAGAAAAACACTGTTATCTTTGACTGAAGAGAGAGAACATTGCTATTGTTGACTGGAAAGAGAAGAAACATTGCCATCTTTGACTGAAGAGAGAGAACATTGTTATCTGTGACTGAAGGCAGAAAAACATTGCAATCTTCGACTGAAGAGATAAAAATATTGTTATCATTGACTGAAGGGAGGACACATTGTTATTATGACTGAAGGGAGAAAACATTGTTATCTTTGATTGAAGAGAGAAAAACATTGATATCTTTGACTTAAGAGATAAAAATATTGTTATCTTTGACTGAAGGGAGGACACATTGTTATTATTGACTGAAGGGAGAAAACATTGTTATCTTTGACTGAAGAGAAAAAATATTGTTATCTTTTACTGAAGGGAGGAAATATTGTTATCTTTAACTGAAGAAAGAAAACCCTGTGGATTGTGACGGTTACATTTTCCTCTGCATAAGAAAACAAAATATTAGATAAACTTTCTCTCGTACCCTTTCATATTTTTAAGTACTCGGAAACTCAGTGCATCAATACAACCAGTTAATCATATACTTTCTATGCATTTACATTTTTAACAGACTGTGAGAATTGCACAGAAAAGGATTGATTGATTATTTGAATGTTACAAGATCGATAAACACTTTAACATTCAATTAAAGCATTAATCAGTATGTAAGGAACCAGGTTACAAACCTTTTCTCACGGTAAAGTACGACCTGATCGGGACAGACGTAGTATTTTATAATTATAGGTTAAGCGATCTTTTATGGGCTTTTAACCCTTAAATTATTGGATCTTAATTAACAAGCTTGATAAAATCGATATTTCAGCAGGTAAACAGACTAAAAAGTATTTTTATATGCAAAATAGTAGCCTGGGATATGAGAATATAGGTGGTTAAAGAAAAGCTTAAAACTTTAATATGACAGTTGACATGGTGGATTCGTGGGATGGGTCGGTGCACTGAGATATTTTCGAAAAAATGGGGATCCATTCAATAACTAAATAGTCTACTAGATCCAATATGGAAATGTAACAGGAGGGCTATACTCTAATGTATAGCACCGCCCCGCTGCAACGAGAGGGGTCTGTTTTCACCAGAAAACCCAAGAAACAATTATAACCAATGCAATCACATGTATTTTTGCATCTTAGTTTCTAAACTTTGTATTGCTAAGTTTGGCAACGCACTCGGTCCTTTCCTCTGGGACCTGTATCAATACCCTGTTGGCAAACAGACGTAAGAATGGTAGGTTTAACATATCTTATTGTGACAATGAGTTTGATATTCAATAGTTAACAAAAAGTATTTAAAAAGTCAACAAAAATTTAAAGGTTAAAAACAAAAAACAAAACATGATTAGTATTTTCTATATCACCAAATCTTTGAGCTGTTTCTCTTAAAATAATTGTTAGCTGATGCGCTTTCTCAAAATTGGTCTAACATTTTCCAATAAAATCGAGGGGTTCTTAACCCCATGAACACCTACTCTGGCTCCGCCATTGCGACGCATAAGTTTTAAAAACAGGAAGTAGATGAGCAACAATCATAAAAATCGATGTAAAAGTGGGATTTTGGACAAAAAACGAAGATATTTAAATCCAATTCTGGCAATCTCGTGGAAAATAGATGTCAAATCGTGACCACAAATATGCATTTATAATATACATCAACCATTATGTAATAAAGTTATTACGGAATGACGTCGGTACTGATTACTTGGAAAGTAGACCTACTAGTGTTCTAATTAATGGACAACCGTTGTTTAAGTACTTGACTGAATCTGGGTCATAATTGGCACTTTCCCAGATGGAAGTTTTTGCGTTACTGCATATTCTTGTAGTAACAAGTTGGAGGAGGGCTCTGTTGCAGATCTTGACAATTTCAAACAGGGAGCCAGCGGGTTCAAAACTGTTTAAAATGGAGCCTTTTTTATTGTCAAACGAGACTGAATCGATCTATGTTATGTTTTAAAATCGTTTTACAACGAGGTAATAGAAATCCCGATCACGGTCTAAACGTAACGGGGATTAAGATTAGATAATTATGCCAACCTATTTATGAAACGAGAAGGGGTAGTCACAACGAAAGAGTCGGGACGGGGGTCGAAAACTTTCGAACCGCCCACTACAACTTTTTTTAATGGTGATGCATTTTGCAAAATATATCAAAATCAGCTTAAATTGACATAAGTATATTCATTTATCAAATGTTTTTGTTGTTTTGGTTAGGTGTAATTG
The DNA here is from genome assembly GCA_963971305.1 of Arcuatula senhousia. Classification (NCBI taxonomy): domain Eukaryota; kingdom Metazoa; phylum Mollusca; class Bivalvia; order Mytilida; family Mytilidae; genus Arcuatula; species Arcuatula senhousia. The sequence continues at coordinate 6,229,994 of OZ020312.1, read as the reverse complement.
ATCTTGCTTGAAATATGTTGACATTATTTATTACTTAATGGTAACCTTTTAACTCCTTTCGTGGGAGAGGAATGCGGAACGATTAAATATATATATATATGGTATCTATTCTAAAATAACATTATATGTTAATGTGTAAGACACACTTGAAAGAACTTTGAAAACAGGCAGCTTTTGTGGGATTCCTTATTGCTTTGTGAGCTTGAACTTTCTTTTATATTATTCGATAGATGATGCTTAGCATATTGCAACAGCATCAGTTCCTGACTTATTGGTTAATCTACATTCTGGTGGATCTACCTTAATTTCGATCAGATTTTTAACAAAATACTTAGTAAGCCAAGATCGGATTGATACCCTTTATATGCTGTGCTCTGAATGGACTACTCCCTCCTTTTACGAAGAATCAAGAAGTTAGAGAGTCGGTAGTGTAATGGTAACGCGTCGGACTACTAACTTTGACGTTCGTGTTTCGGTCCTCTTTCCGACTATCTCTTCATTTAAACAATTTTCGAGGACGGTTTCATGGAACAATTCTAGTCCTTCAAAAGGGTTTTAAAATGCTGTCCCATGTACTGGGAGAGCAATTGCCCATGCACGTTAAAAACTTTTTTAAAAATCACGAGTTCGATTAAAGAAATCCCAATGGGCCGCTACAAAAGCTACACTGCCAAACTGGGAGGGGGGGTCACATAAGCATCAAGTTTGTTTTCCTCATCAAGGATTAATCAATGTTTTAACACTGAACAAAACCACACAAAAACAACTGGAAAGCAACCAGAAGTGGCAACCAACAAAGCAAAATTCATTTCATAATGTATCTATGCTTGGTTTCCCTGTATCTCTAGTCTTGTTAAGTTATTTTGGTTGTCGTCTTTATTGCATCAAACAACAGAACGGGTTGCCTTATAAGAGTATGTTTACATTTGTTGTAACTTGAAAGGTTTGGATTGGAAAACAAGGCTCATTCTCTCTACCTCGAACAAGAAGCAAAGAGGCACCAATAAGGCATTAAAGTGTCAAAAGTCCAAAAGGGCAACGACGAAACCGGTAAACACGAACAAAAACAGCACGAAGAAACACAAAACACAAAATCAACCGAACGGAAATCAACAATACAAACTCAAGTCGAAACAAGAGTGAACTCAGGTCGAGGTAGTCAAGTATAACATGAGAGATAGAGAATGTATTTTTTTTAACCGAAAAGGAAATTTTTCTAACTTTTAAAACGTATCGCAACATGTTGATATTTGAGAGAAAAAAGGGGGGAAAACCGTTTTAAAATATGACAAGGAAAACGCGAGAGAAAAAATGCATGGGACATAAAGAGATGAGAGAAGGAGAAAAAGTAAATGAAGGATAGGAAAAAGGAATAAAACAAAAACTACTAAATAGCAGTATATGCAAAAGAATATCTTTTTTGGCATGTCATGTTATGTAAATGAAAAATGTCTTTTTGTTTGTTACACTTAAGCATGTTAAATTATGCTTAACAATACATATTTTAGTTTGTTATATCAATTTCTATCTGCGGAGAAATTCATTTCCCCCCACTTCGCCCGTGGTGGCCGTGCAAACACTAACAATCAAAATGGTTAAAAAGTATTTTGAAAATATATGATTTAAAAAAAAATCACGGGGGTGCTTGACTTTTTTTCCAGGTGTATATTTGGTATTTGTTTTTTCGTCATTCAATGTTTTGAAGATTCCTAATCACATCAACGTAAATTACATTTTTATTCCTCTATAGTACCTTTCCGTATGTTTGGCATTGGAGAATGAAGGAAATTGGTAATTCTAAGTGGCGGACAGACAACCGGACGAAAAAAAAGGAACAAAATCTTATATCTTATCCGAATTTTACGAGTAATTGTCTAGCTCATATTAGGTCATAAGCCGGGTATGAATCGGATTTGTTTTAATCAGTGTAATTTCATGGACATGAATTTATCATGGCCGGCGAAGTCTAGACCTGATTAGATAGAATCCTTTCTGTACTTAAAAGCAATAAAAAACACACGAATAAGGAAACACAGACGACACGGGTTTTGGTTTGGGTCACTGTATAATATATTTATATGAATATAGTATTAAGTGCACATGGTTCAACATCCACAAAAAGAAACTGGTTACTGCAGTCGCCGGAAGTAACATGTGAATCACAATTCGAATTTCGCAAACCAAGTAGAACAAGCCTAGAAATCAGTGGACTAACAAAGTAATAAGTAGAACACAGAAACCAACCGCCAAACATAACAAAAAAAAAAACCAACAAAAAACCAACAAACAAATCACCCACAACTAAATTGCAATTAGCATCGCAAACTAAGTATGAAAAATAGGGCATCTAATTGGACATTAAATGATACCCCGCCACGATATAATATCAATAGTTCATAAAATTTAGATTTTTCAAAGTGTACAATCTCAAAACTATTTTTCAGATCATGCTGGAAATATAACTTGACCTGTAGTTTATTGAACTTTATTGTACTTAACAGCTGTGCAAAATATCTTTCAAATCCCTTGACACGTTTTCAAGTTATCAGTCGGAAACTCAAAAATTCATGAAATTTTATTTTTCAAAGTGGCCTATCTCAAAAACTATTTTTCGGATCTTGCTGGAAATCGAACTTGACCTGCATTTTATTGCACTAAATAGCTATGCAAAATATAATTCCAATCCCTTATTGGTCGGAAACCTTCGGGGGACGGACGAACGGACGGACAGACACAGAAACAAACCGAGGGTATAACATAATACATCGCAACTTCGTGTGACGGGGTATAAAAAGGAGGTGTAATCGAATATGATACTTATTTCATCTAGGCTGTGTATTTTTTTAAAGATTTGTATTGACAATGCATGGCAGCCATTTTTCATATAGAAGAACCTTCAATCTGGAAACATCGATGATTAGCATTGATATGTAAAGAACAAATGTAAAAGTTTCATGGCTTAAAAAAGACACATCTTTATACTACCAGCACCATATATTATTTTAACGTGACGCGAAGCAATGTCGTATGGAATTCTGCTTTCTGTCGGTCCGAAAGTACCGGTGGTTTTTCGGACTTAAATATAAAATGGTTCAAGAAAAACTATTGAAATGCACTCCTGTCGGACGGATGGACAAGAGAGATATATATGTAAGAATACCGTTATAAAAATACAGCTCCTCCCAAAAAACTAAATAGAAGGAAATCCGACAGATATACCAATTTTAACAATGAAATAAATACAAGTGTGATTTCAAACAAATATTAAATATCAGCTAGGTTGTTTTCTGTTTTAGGGACAAAACTTTTGATGTTTAGAGGAGGGGTTATTGTGAAATTTGAAAGAAAAAGGTAGGATGGCAAAAATCCGAAAACAAAAAGGCAGGGCAGTGCTTTGAATGAAAAAAAGGGCAGGATAGTATTTTTGCCCCCCAAAAAAGACAGGGCGATGAAAGTATCCATAGCCTACCCCCTCCCCCTCCACCCTCATCCCCCCAAAAACCCAAATGGTTGCTCGCGATCTCTAACATTGAAATTTTCTTTTGAAAAAAACTGGATTTCTATGAATTTGCAACCATGTTTTGTAGTTATCCAATAACTTCCAAAGACCGCCTAGAGGCTCCATTTGTCTATAGCAGATGTTATAAAAGAAACTTTTTACTACGGAAAAACACTGGAGTAATATAGTATTGATAAACTTGGCGCAATTTGGAATCGATTTACAAATGCAGACAAATTGCATAACTTGCAGTGCATATTCTAAAGATGGAATCTTTCATGCGTAGGCGATTTGGTTTTAAAGGTTACCATGGAAATTACAATAAATTGACATTTTCACTGGAAATTTTATTCCATATAAAATACAAATGTACTCCCTTTTGAGACAATTTGAATGAAATAGACATTAGAATTTATAACGAAACATTAAACAATTTGTTGAATTCGTATTGAGCTACATTTCCCGGAAAACACTAAAGATTAATTTTCAAAGACTAAATAATGCATAAAAATATATTGTTTGCTGTATTTCACCACTATTTTTTTTTCGCCCACAAATAGTTGGGCTCGAGGTTTTATCGCCGATCTGTCCGCTGATGGTTTAAAGCTGATAGCTTAAAAGTTCTTCATGTTCTTTAATCAGCAGGTTTACTGGATGCATTTTTCAACATCTTTTCGGTACATTAATGATATATAAAGACTGAAATAGATTTTTAGCAAAATTAAAAAGATTTGTTTGTTAAATTTTATCTCTTGGACAGCTTTTGGTAGACATGGTCGGGTAATTTTATTTGCGTTCGTTGTCATAGTTTAAAATATTTAATGTCACTTTGTGACATTTTTTTTATGATTTTATAGAATCATTCCACGCTTTCATCGTAATGATACAGAGATTTACAAAATAACCGAACTTGTATGATCAGCCAAAATCCCGGACCCACATATCCAAAAAGAGATGGCAATAAAACAAAGTCATACCAAAAAAATTGAATATGACAATGGTCCTGACTTTAAAAAAAAACAGCGGATTTAACCAGATTTTATGGCAACTAACCTCCTAAGGAGCGAAGAATTGATTCATCTTATGTCAATAAGAAAAAGAAGTTCATCAGGAAAGGGGAAATCAGTTGTCACAACTTGAATATGTTCAAAAGCGAAGGATTGGCTATTCTATTTGATTTTTTATGGGAAAAGGGGGGTGAATTTAGAAAAAAAAGGCAAGATGGGTCATAATTATAGGAAAAATAAATCTTGGATAACCACTTTGTTGAAATTAAAATATTCAGGATTCAACTTATGAAGACTAGTAGGATTTTCACCTTAGGAATATCACCTCATGAAAACGAGCAGGAATTTCAGCAGGATTTTCACCTTATGAAAACTAGCAGGATTTTCACCTAATGAAAACTAGCAGGATTTTCACCTTATGAAAACTAGCAAGAATTTCACCATATGAAAACTAGCATGAATTTCACCTTTAAAACAAACCTTTGATTTTACTTTGTAAATATTTATACTGATTCATCAATTTCAAGAAGCATGATGGAAAAACCCGAAAGCGCAATAAAAGAAAGTTAACAAATTCTTCAGCAAGAGGACCAATTAAGCTCATCTGCCTTTTAAAGAATAAAAAAAAAATGACAATATATAAAATGTAATGCATATACATATAATTAATTATTAGTTTGCTTTGGCATTCTAATATTCATTACCATCAAGCTTCTTTATATCAAATTCAAGTTCAAAAGCTTCTATATATCAAATTCAAGTTCAAAAACGATAACGAATATTTCTTATTCTATTTATTATATCCCCTCTGTAAAACATAAATATTTATATCATCTTTCAATAAGCGAATAAATCGTTTTGTGTAATATTTACGTATTCAAACGTTTTATGCAATAGTTACGTATATTCCTACGCACATCAACGTGCCCGCTCTTGCCAAATGACGTATGAAAATAAATCATAAAATGATAATTAAATTTGTCCAGACATGGCTTCATTGATCGGCGATAAGGACTATATAAATCTTCCGTTATTTAAAATCATTTTATACCCGAATGTTTATGAAATTTAAAAGGACCATATACAAAACTACTACCGTAAAGTTTTAATTCATGATCATATCTTGTCCCACGCGAATGTTTGCTTTTCATCAAAAACGAATTTTTGTGGCTTATTAAGACCGAAGTACTGTCTTCGCCTTTCAACGAGATCGTCATAAATTGTAAATATATAAAATTCGATCTTGAATGGGATTTTAAAAATACGACCCAGACAAGGTTGCAATATTTCAAAATGTCACACGTTTGGATTTTAAAAATTGGCAACACAAAAAATGTAAATATTTAAGGTCCAAAAACTTGAAGCCCTTTCCTCGACCTTGGTAAAATCTATGCCTGGAGTAATGTCATCCATTTAGATAAGCTTTACGACTATTTTATTTTTGGAGGGGTTAACATTTTTTTTGCTCTGCCTTTCACGCAATGTTGCTTCTTCAGGCTTTCATGGCTATTCCGTTCGGGATTGTTTTCTGTGAAGTTTTCATAAGGTAAAAAAATCCTGCTAGTTTTCATAAGGTGTTATTCCTGCTCGTTTTCATTAGGTGAATGAAAATCCTGCATGCTAGTTTTCATAAGGTGCAAATCCTGCTAGTTTTTATTTAACACCATTTAAAACTGCATTGAAACGATTCATTCAATTTTGTTGTTATCAAAGCGAGATAACTCTAATCATTTTTTAAGCAACGCCAGTGGAAGTTGAAGCTTTTTGGTAAAAAAAACCAAACAAACTTAGACAAAATGGAACACTACAAATTGTTCAACGAATTAAAAATGATAATAGTTTAGAACCATATTTGTTAAATAACAAAAAAATAATAATATAAACTTTATTGCAAATCATAAAAACGGATTTAACATGCCAGGAAAAATCTCGCTCTAAATGCCGCTCTGCAGATAATGAACCGTATAATTTTTAATGACCAACGCAAGATGGTATAGTTGTAAATCAAATTATTTAGATATTTTACTAACCACTTCTTAATAAAAAAAACAAATGAGGACATTTTGATCAAAGAGTGGTAAGAGTTACAAATAATTTCCTGGCATGTACAGGTTTTGAGAATCAAACTTTATAAACATTACAGCTCAATAACTATATTGACAATATTTGAAATTATGCAGCATGTCATGATGTCATATGGAAACCCGTTGAATTTTTTATTCTTTTTAATCTGATTTATTGGAGACGGTGTCATTCCTGAATTTAGCAGGATTCTAATGACGGGTTAGTTTCAGTTTCAAAAATAGTTCAACAAATATTTTAATATAAAACATCAATATGGTGCACAATGAGAATCATTCTTTTATGATTTGAAGTGTTTATTTCCCGCGAAGTTTATTTTCGGTCTTTCTTATTCTCTCTCGGATTTTTTCGTCTCTCCTCTGCAGTACAGCGTTACGTCTCTCTGAATGCTCTCGCCCCATTCTTCCTAAAAGGAAATTAAAACAGTCGTTTAGAGTATAAACTAGTGGTTGTGGTTGTGTAAATGATGGCTATATGAGATACTAAGTTAAATAGACAAAGTATATGACAAAAAGTATAACACGCGTTGAATCGATATATAGGCCTCTAATAAAAAAAAAGTTCAATTCAAATATTTACAAGCATGCGATAATAAATGTATGTACTACGACCCAAATGGGTTAAAGGTTTAAAATAAAGTTATAAAGTTATAGATAATATCGATTAAGACTCATACTGATAAAAAAAAAACAGGAAAACTGCACGATGAAGGATGAAATTTCGTTCACATCGCTATGTTTTAAGAAAGAAAAAAAATATCACTTAAAATTAAATTTATACCTCTTTCGTCAAGATATTCTTGTCGTCTGACTTCAGCCATTATGTTTCGCTCTTGTGAGTCATAAGTTATCCCTAAAAAATAAAAAGTTAAAATATTTGTGTGCAAAAATGTATATAATTAAAATTTTTGACAATTTTTTAAATCATATACTTATTTCCATAATATTATAATTTATTTTAAATATCACCAATTAAACTTTTCCTTTTTTATCAACAAAACCTACCACTGGTATTCAAAGGGTGGATCTTATTTCTACTCGAAAGACTTGGCAGTCGTCTAGGCCTTGGGCCGACTGGTGTATCATCGTGCGAGGGCTCGATTTTAAATGCCATCCCACCACGCGTCGCTTGAGGTACTATGCCAGCACTTCTTAATTCTTTGAGAATCTCTGACGAACTCTTCCTTGGTGTTTGTTCCAGACAGTTTTCATCTCCGTCATCTTCTAAGGACCTTCCTCGCCTTCGTTTAGCGCAACCGCATCTGCACCAGTTTAAATTAAGCTTCTTTAATCTTGCAAAATTTGCTCCCATGCTTTTTACTATGGCTTTTACTCTATCACTAACGCAAAGTGAACTCTGCTGCTATGGTACCATATGTGACGTTTCCAGCCCTATGCTTACAACGTCATAAACAGAAACTCTTCGGTAAACCTGACGGTCTGAACAGAACTTCGATTCGTTTCTTGGGAATCTTGGTTGGTCATAGGGTTTTCTTTCGTCTTCCTTTACTGGATTTTACACAATTGGAAATTGACAGCGCGGTGGTAGTGCTATAGCAAGCAGGAACCGCTCAAGTTACTCTTCCGGACCACCTAAGTTCACTCTCATTACGTGACGACTAGAGTTCGCGTTGAATAGAATCACTGTTTATTCTGACAGTCTTAAATAGTTGTATTTGGATTGTACAGGTTTTATGATGAATGATTATCATGAATTGTACAATTTGATATTTCTTGAAAAATGCAGGGACACCGACAAACTGCTCGTGATCATTTATCTCATCTTCAGACTACAACGCTCTATTTAGCGCCTTGCTGAATCTCATACTTAAGTATCCACAGAAACGTGAGATAAATGTCACTCTAGAGTCTAGGAAGTTTGCTTCAAATTTTGATTTACATCACAAAGGAAGACTTTGTACAAACAAGATTGCTACACGTAGCCACTGTCCCCCGTCGCCGCATTAAAGTTTCATTTTTCATGTATAATTTATCAAACTCAAATAAGTATTAATATGAATACGACTACATACTAAATGAATATAACTTCAGCAAAATCTGTTCAGCGGCCTCAGAGGTGACCACAAGGAGTTCATATGTCCTAAGTGAATAAATTCCCATAACTCCTCCAAAATTTGTTCAATAAAAATAACGTTACAACGTTACAAGATGATCAACTTCATGTGATGACAAGCAATTCTACCAAATTTCATCAAAATCCATCCAGCAGTTTCAGAGGAGTTGCGCCCACAAAGTGTTCATATGACATAAAATGAACAAAGTCGACAAAGTCCCATAAATCCTATAATATTTGTCAAATAAAAATGGCGTTGCGATATGATCAACTACATATCCTGACAATTTCATCAGAATCCGCTGTGCTATAACCACAATAGTGTGACGAACAGACAAAGACTATTACTATGTCTCTCCGTCGCGTTGAGGTGTGGGAAACGTGATGACTTTCCCATCGCTAACATCCCTTTTTGTGTAAAGCAGTATTACTTCCGCTCCATGCCTCCAGCTTATGAAAATTGCGTATTTAACTGATCTGGTTTGAGCGGATTTGATCTTCACTAATTTTAACGTTGGCGACATTATAAGTGTCTTTTAACTAGCAGGAACTGCTTATTCTCTTGAATCACCTGGGTGCACTCTCGCTTCGACTGGAGTTCGCGTTGCTCATTGTATAGTTTAGTTTTGAGTTTGTTTTTGTTCTTGTGCGTTTCGTTTTTATAAGTTTTGTCTTTTATGTAAAGTGCGGTGTTTGTTTTTGTCATGGCCTTTAAATTTGGATTTCCGATATTTGAATGTCCCTTTGATAGTTGCAATTGATGAATGGTGACTTGCAAAATGATCAAATCTTCGGCTGGATGCAATTGGTCGCGCAAGTACTGCTATACACAGGCAATGAATGCAAAAGCATATGAAAGACTTTTTTCTTGGGGGTAACTAAATTTAAAGTGGTACAGCACATAGCACATAACACCACTGCCAAATATGATTGTCAGCGTGAAGTGACTCCACACACTGTCATATGAGTATTCCCATCGTCCAGTAGGATTTAGACATTCAAATTTGTTGCATTTGCATGGAAACGTTTCTCCCTCAACAAAGTACGGAATTCCCGCCTTACTACAGAGGCAAGTTTATGGTGAACACCCACGGCGACAACTGCATCCGACTTTCTTCGTGAGTCCCGGATTTCTTTGCAGCATGCCAGGCAACATCTCGCTCTACATGCCGGTCTACAGATTATGGACCGTATAATTTTTATAGACCAACGCAAGATGCTATAGTTGTAAATCAAATTATTTAGATATTTTCTAACCATCTTTTAAATTAAAATAATGAGGACCTTTTGATCTAAGAGTGGTAAGAGTTGCAAATAATTTTCTGACATGAGAAGGAACGGTTATGGGCACAAGCGCTCTGAGGCCCCTATGTCCATCTCTGTTGTCTCATCTTTGTTGCCTTTCTGTTGACATGTTTCTTTCTTTACAAAATGGATATTTTATAAGCTTAATTTGATATCAAACCACTTAATAGATAACCAACAAGTAAAATTTCTAGGATCATTTTTAAAACAGTCAATGGCACTGAGGACAAGAGACATTCAAATTTCATTTTCAAGTCAGGACCATTGCGATCTGTAACTTTTTTGGTGTGTCTTCTATGTTTTGTCTTTTCTCTTGGGCATTGAGATTGATCCTCCAAGTTCGGTAATTTTGTTATTACCTTTATTGTTAAAATAATTGTAAATATTTTGTTTGTTTGTTTGTTTTATTTGTACTGTTTTGTTTTATTGTGTATATTCATTTCATTAATTAGATTTGTTTTTTGTTTTTGTTATTTTCTTTGACAAATATAAGCTTAAATGCATTTACTCGTATGAGAAAAATATGTAGTGCAACTGAATGCATTTGTGAAAAATACACAAATTATCAAGTTCATTCTGAAAATGCATTTGTCTTAACCAAACCCTTATTCTTGACAAAATAATACTGAATTACACCAATAAACTAAAAAAATTAGAAAACAAATCCGACTGTTTTTGGCAAAAGAGTATGTGAAACCATTTTCCATGTCTTGCTCCTCTACAACCGGACCAGAAAAATGTAAATATCACTATGTTTATTCATGTCTATGAAAATAACGCATATTTTAGAATAAGCAAGAAAACGAGAATATGCCCAAAACGAAACGACACCCTATCTTGTAATATATATACTTTATTGCATAATAATACCTCAAAGAGGTTAAGCAAATACAAATATACGTGTAAAAACATACAAAAACAATGAACATGTAACTCTACATACAAAGACATTATATAGTATTTACAAATATGTATGACTTTGACCAATGTGGATCTCATTGTCGCAACTCAAATGATTGCTTTATAAAACCAACAACCGTGGGCAAAACATCCATATTTGGGTTAAGTACAAAAATCAATTTATCAATGGTTTCAAGCTGGTTAAAATTAGCAAATAGTTTTTGTATTGAGTCAATAAATGTTTTTCTTATATTATTATTAATTTGACAATGAAAGAAGAAATGAGCTTCATCATCAATTATTTCGCATGATTTACAAAATCTTTGTTCTCTTGTTATATTCTTATATCTACCAAGTTCGATCTCTAGATTATGGTCACTAATACGTAGTTTGGTAAGTATTTTTCTACTATTATCAATGGTTTTTATCAATGGTTTCAAGCTGGTTAAAGTTTGGAAGGTTTAAGTATAATCTGAAACATTAACATCAGACTTTAACTTGCTGTAAAGGTATAATTTCGAGGAAGCATCAAAGCTAGATATTTTGCTTATTATAAGTTCATCATATTTCTCTTTAATAGTTTTTTTGTTTTCTCTTTTTATGTGTAACTTTCTTAAAACTTTTATTGTTATTCTCAAAATTTTCATAATCTATTTCAAATTCCGTTTTACAGATCTAGCAAAGCTATACCAAGTATACACACCATCTGTGTGGAGATTTTTATTTAAATAGAGTGCTTTAACAAGAGGTTTATATCTATACAGTTTAGTCTAGAAAAGTAGCAAATAACTTGTGTTTTAATAAAAGAATCTAGTGGTAATCTACCAAGTTCAGATTTTGCAGCAATATTACATGCTGTTTTTCTTACACCCGAAACACTTTTACAAAATGTATTGTGTACTTTTTCAAAAGCAGGCTTATCAGAAAATGATAGTATATAGTTCCTTCATGTAACAGTAAATTTAACCTTGGTACCCCTGATTTGAGGCCTTAAAAATAAAAAAGCCATGTCACTATCATGAATGTTTGTATTTGCTTAACATCTTGAGGTTTTATTACACAATAAAGTTATACTATCCGATGTCAATTTAAGAAAACTGTGACCACTTCCAACTTGCACGGCTAAGCAAAAAGCAAGAGCTTTCTGATGATTCAAAGTTATATACTTTTTTCTCAAAAGAGTACTCTCTATGACCGCCGACTGGCCGTTAGTCCCTATCCTATTTCATTATCATTTCATGTTCATTTTATCATCTCTTTCATGTTCATTTTATCATCTCTTTCATGTTCATTTTATCATCTCTTTCATGTTCATTTTATCATCTCTTTCATGTTCAGTTCCTGTTGTAACTTACCAAATTGCTAACTTTTAACTAACTAATTAGCTAACTAACTAATTAACACACCAACCAATCTACCAACTTACTTAAAGCTAACAACACTTACTAAGGCTAGCGAACGAACGAACGAACGAACTAACTAACTAGCTAACTAACTAACTAGCTTAATAACTAAACTAAATAAACGATCTTAATTGGTACCAATATCTAACTAACTAACTAACTAAATAACTAACTTACTAACTATCTAACTAACTTGCTTACACTAACTTACTAGCTTACCTTCATAATCAAAACAAGGCGCTAAAAAACTTCAATTAAAAGGTATTTCACAATCAATAGTCTATAAGTTTAAATACTAAATATCTACCATCGATCTTTGTGCTGGCTTAGTCAAGTGGTTACTTCGTATTTTATGAATGCATCACTTACCTGAGTTTCAAGAGAAGAGGATCGGATCCGGCATTTCTCTTTCAGCTTAACATAACCACTGACGCCATCCAGCCTAATTTTTTGTGTTTTTTTTTATTCGTTTTTTTGCTTGTTTATTTGGTTGTTTGTTTTTTATTTTTTGTTTTGTCGTTTGGTTTCAAAAGAAGAAGGTCGGATCCGGCATTTCTCTTTCAGCTTAACCAACCGCTGACGCCATTCAGCCTAAATTTTTGTTTTGTTTGGTTTTTTGTTTGTTTGTTTTTGTCGTTTGGTTTCAAGAGAAGAGAATCAAGACCGGTATTTCTCTGTCAGCTATTCAAACCGTCCAGCCTATTTTTTTTTGTCTTCTATGAATTTTCTTCTTAAAATTGTTAAGAATTACTTTTTTGATTGTGATTAAGTTCCTTATATGGTAAATTATCTGAAAGCTGTTTTAAACTTTGTATATTGTTATATTTGTCAAAAACTAGTTTTTGTTCTATATATTTTTTTCAGTTCGGTTTGACCCATTCATAATGGTACATATAATGACTATAGATACACAAAAAAAGATTTTACTTTAAATAGGTAAAATCGGACAATAAATGTAGATACGAGGTATGGGGCTTGGTGCTGATTTCTCATTTCAAGATACAAGAACAACTGCATATTAAAGGGCAAAAAATCCGCATAATTGTCCGTCCGTACGCACACAGTCAAATTGGCCTCGTGTCCCCATTTCTCCACTTCATTATCATTTTATGTTCCGATTGATTCACATATTTGCAAAAAAAAAATCAAAATCGGGCCAGAAATAAAAACTTTTTTGTCCCTTTTGTAAATGGAAAAAAGGACTCCCTAAATCAATCCCATATATGATATAATGGTAAGGCATATCATTGTCAAATTTCTTAAGGTTAGTGAGGACACCTGACCCTAAAAATAATGCCGAATTCAAAATGTCCAATTTTTTAATATATTAGTATTAGGTATAAACTTTATCTTGTGTAAAAATATTGGACCCCCTTTCCAGGCTTGTTTTCCCAAAATTTAGGCTCAAAGTTTTCCCAAATTACTATATATTATATAGGAAAGGCCAAATAATTAGCTTGCAGAAAAAATCTGCGAATTTAGATTTTATTTTTATTTGATAAAAATCAATAAAAAACAATATATTTTGAAATAAAACAATAAAAAATGGGGATCACCAGCTTACTTTTCTGTCTACAATACAAATCTTTGTAATTTTTTGGTCATTTTTCAAGTGGATTATCCCCCTTGTTTTATTTGAAAATTTTATTTAACTTTATTTCAAACTATTAACCCTAAAAACTAGGGCTGCAGTAACATATATACAAGCACAAATATAGCATGATCAAAATACAGAATACAAAATATTGTACTAACAAATTTAACATTATAATTGTATAAAAATAAACATGCCATTGAGTGCAAGTAGACATTATGTTTATATGAAGTAGGCATGTTATCAAAAGTCTTCTGTCCTCAGTTCATATGACCGTTTTAAAAAGAAGCCAATAATTTTAACATGTCTAAAGGTTTTAGGATTCAAAAGATAATTAATCTTTTGATCATCTGCAAGGTCAGGGAAATTGTTACAGTCTTTTTTAATATCTCCAAAGAGAGCTTGTCTGATATTCTCATTTTTCGAGCATTTATGATGGAATTATTGTTTTATTTGAATTAAAATTAATTTATTTTGATTAAGTTTTATTAAATGAAACTATTTAACACAGGTATTAAGGTATTTGTGACATTTGCACTTGTTTTTTTTTTTTTGCATTTTCAGATGTTTTTGGTCACATGACAGGTGTCCTCACTAACCTTAACACTTAAACAACCAGAACCAAAGTTATTGTGGGAACAAATAAAATATTTAAATTTTTGTCCCGTTCTCGGCCCCTAATTTATAAACGAATAAAGGGGAGACCCCCAAAATCAATCCCATTCATCCTTTTATGGTATCGGAAATATTGTTGTCAAATTTCACGGCAATTGGTTAACAAGAACTTAAGTTATAATGGGAACAAACAAAAAGTGGCTTTTTTGACCCCTAATTTATAAACGAAAAAAAATCATACCAATCGGATAACTGGAATTTATGTTATTGAGGGAACACTTAAGTTAACAGACAACACAGACGACGATGACAGCATCATATCATTATACGTCCGCATTTTTTTAAACTATGTTTGAAAAAAAATCCTTTGGACTTTACACTAGTTCAATACGGTCAGTTAGTGGGTCCTAATTTCGACGTCTTACATCACAGACGGTGCTAGCCGGATCTCAACGTCACAGAGACCGTAGCAACCACAGCAACAACTGAGTGCGAAGATGCTCAAAACAGTAAAAAACTTCGTACAAGAGACCTTTCTTTACCAAGACTGTACTGAACGCCTGAGAAAAAGATAAACAAGATTTCGCCAATTCAGATGACAGAACTACCTGTTCATATGCGTCGCAGCAAATGCAACGAGGAAAAAATCTTAGCGGACCTAAAAGGTCTGGGAATTATTCGGTCTAGACCCGGTGGCGTCCGCTTAGATCTTATGAATAGAGGAGCACCACTGAGAAGGAAGACGCAAAGACTACCGTCGCTGACTCCCAGACAAAAATCAAACGCCGGTACTTATGAATACAAAACCATTACAAATTGCATTTGTAAAATAATCTTGTAAACACTTTCAAGATCTTAATCAGAACGTATACTGAAAAGTGAAATTTTGGCAATAAGGATTGACAAACCGACTTCAGTAACGGTTCTTATATTTCACAATTACAAAATGTATCGACCAGAAAAGGCAATAGTATACCTATACAATTTTATTTTATAGATGCTTCTTATAACAGAGAAGAGGAGAGGATAAAAGCTGAACTCAGACGACAAAAGGTTCTCGAAGAAAGAGGTAAAAATCATTTTTAATGATACTACAATTTGCTGGGTTTCGACATTACTAGATATTTCCACAGGGGCTTGAATTCTGGTCCCTGTGGATATTTCTAATGATGTTATCCTCTTGTTTTATTTTTATGGCAGTTGTTGTGATTAAAGGGGTAACTCTTCAAAATACGCATGTTCAGCAAAACTAGAAAATTAACGATCTTAATTGGTACCCATTATGTTATGGGACTTTGAAATTTAAGATAAAAAGGATGGAAAAAAGAATACTATAGGAAGCAAAAACTGTTTATAGGCAAGCTCACATAGATATGGAGACATAGAAATTTTATTTTAAGTCGATATTATATAATGCATATAACATAAGCTCTGTAGGGTTCATTTTTTAGCAAGCAAGCTCACAAAAGGCTATCCATGACTTCATATTTTAAACTTAATTGGAAAAAAACGAGTTAAATTATCTCCCTGAATTGTATTTTTATTCTTTTAAACATGCAAACTTTCATCTATTGAAAGAAGATGCGCTTACGAGACATGGGATTGCGGGGGTATAATTACCCATTTATATTTATAACAGACAAATCGTGTGTAATCAAATCAAACTACTCTTTCTTATGTGTATAGGTAAAATGGGCAGAGACTTTGAAAGAAAAAGAAAAACTGTGATAGAAAGAAGAGAAGAACGTGTAATGAGAAGAATTAAAAAAACAGAAGCAAAACTCCGAGGCACGAGAGAACATCTGTAAAAACTCAGAAACTGCTTCATTGAAAGAAGAATCATTGTGATTTCATGATTTATAGAAATATGCTATAATGATTTACAATTGTGAAGTTTTAATTCATTAATTCATTAAAACTAAAGTTTTTGTTTTGTCTCCTTTTCAATACATATACACGGAAAAAGTAAAATACTATAAGTGGCGGCTCCAGAAATATCGAAAAAGGGTGGGGCACTGACTGGATACGGGGTCCACTTTGGTCTAGCTTCAATGATTACCTATAGTATAGACCTAACCAAATTTTTCCGCAACAAGGGGAAGCTGTGCCTCCCTTGCCTCCCCCTTTTGGATCCGCCACTGACTATATAGTATGTGTGCGTGTGTGTTGGTGTTTAACGCCCTTTTCGACGCACCTGGGCCATATAAGGCGGTCAGTTTTAGATTTAGCCGCCCCCTTAGATTTAAAGGTTTTTAAATGGAGTAAATATATACGTTTTGCAGCATCGTATTTTGTCAATCTGTTATGAAAAGGCAAGCAATTCAGTGGAGGATGTCACGCAGGTTTCTTAGAAGTCACATATAAGTGAAGGGCAAAATGATGGAACGAAGATGAACAGCATAATAGTGATCTTGCTACAAACCAAGTTTCCTTTATTTCTTTTGTGAACATTCAATTAGAAGTAAAAGTAAAAAGTTAAACGAAAACTATATGTAAGGATTGTAGCAAAATTTAAATTGGGTGAAAACTTCTAGAGAATTTTGATAATCAGAACTAAAAATATCATATGCACAACTACTAGTATATAGTGTGTACTTGCTACAGTACCAAGTTTTGTTAAATTTTATTTAGTTGTGCAAAAAAACCTTAATTGTAGATAAACACCGATACATTTTACCACCAAAGTTTGAGACAATGTTGTGTACCAAAAATCAAATGCTATGGCAATTAGTTTCTGAGAAAACTTACGAAAATTGTAATAATTGACCATGATGAATGTTAGAAATTATCGAAGTCGGCAAACAAGATGATGAGCGACATGATATTTAATCCACTTGATGGTACCTCGTTTTAATGTGATGCGTATCAAGTAACAAGAAGTTGCTGAGGAAACAGTAACAAAAATATTTTTTTCCACTCGTCACATTCAATTTGCCATTGTATAACACGGATTTTTACTATGTGAAATCCGGTCAAAAAATATACTGGCTGAGAAAAACTAGAATGCGACTTTGATCTTACATGAAATTTGAAGTAGTTCTTAAGGTTTTAGTCTAGCATTTTAGTTGGACTACCAATAACCGAGCATGTATGATCTCGACATAAAACCTAATGACTCATAAAAGGTGTCTTCCTTACATTGACATACACACTAGATTAATTGTTGGCAATGGTTGTGTGTTGCAACAATCAGTTATTGTTTACCCCTTCTGTGTCTTGCTGATTGCAGAACTTTTTAAGTTTTGTTATGTTGGACGTTTTTTTTCGTGTTGTTGCCTTTTGGAAACTGATTTTGACTTCTTCCCCATTGGTTCTTCTTTGCTTCCTATCTCCATTTGATGAAATTCTTTGAAGACATGTTATGTTCTAGAAACTAAGTAGCAGCCTAGATTTCTCGTCCCTACCCATCACCCCTTTTTCCAGTGGCATTCAAAACTCTCATACCCGATTGGCCTTGTGTCCCCATTACCTCCACTTCATCATCATTTCATGTTCATTGTATCACCATTTCATGTCCATCTCCCGGATATAGCCGAAATCGCGCTGCTTGGGAGTAAAGCAATAACTAACTAACTAACTAATTTATTCTTTAGACACCAAAAGTTACCATGTAAAAAAACGTGACTTTTATTCAACCATGGTAATAATAGAATTCTATAAATTAATTCAAAATATGCATTGGTGATTAATTTGTGGCACAAAAGATCAAATACTAAGCCTATTTCTGTAGGGCTATGCCTTGGGGA
Organism: Arcuatula senhousia; assembly: GCA_963971305.1. Classification (NCBI taxonomy): domain Eukaryota; kingdom Metazoa; phylum Mollusca; class Bivalvia; order Mytilida; family Mytilidae; genus Arcuatula; species Arcuatula senhousia. The sequence continues at coordinate 6,211,770 of OZ020312.1, read as the reverse complement.
AAGGAACTATATACAATACTTGTGAGTGGTATTTGTCCAAAAATACTACTTTCGAGGCTTCTCATCAAAAGGTTTAAAAGACTGTAATCTGACTGTAACGAGCAAAGTAAAATTACAACATTAAGTACAGTGATGTGTGTGTGTGTGTTTGAGTTAAACACCCTTTTCAACACTCTGAACCATAAAAGGTGTCAGTTTTAATGGTGGCGGAAACCAGAGTAACCCGGTGGTTCCACTAGCTACGTACTGACCTTCAGCAGGTAACTGACAATCCTAATTACATACAGGTGGGGAAGTCCTATTTTGTAAACTATAAGCCAAAATTGAACACCAGCTCAGAGGTGAGTGAGTGAGTGAGTTGTTGTTTTACGCCCGTGCAACACTATAAAGGTTATTAACAGGCGATGAACATGAAAAGGATGATAAAATGAACATGAAATGATGATGATAAATGAAATATGGGGATGGGGTGGGACACAAAGGACCGGTACATTTTGAAGAACCACAGGAAAAGGGGAGAGGTGGGTAGGGGAGGAAAATTTAGCCTATATGGTGCACTACTTGGCGGTCCACATTCTCCACAAAGGGGTCTTTTACGTGCATGAAGCGTGGCACTCTCCACACACGTTGGCCTACTATGGTCAGCGGTCAGGGTTCCGTATTATAGACCTGACAACCCCCGCGGACGAGGGCCATCCTATTCAGCCACCTAGGGTACACACTTGGTAGCTCTGTGGGCTGAGCACTGACCCGACGTCAGAATCCCAAGACCCTTAGTCGCCTCTTACGACAAGCTAGGCTCTGCTGCAGGCCTATTCCCCACCTGGGCCCCGCACGGGACCCAGCTCAGAGGTGATCAGCTAGTGATGAGCTGGCTAGTGATCAATAGGGTGGTATCTGAACCAGGGATTGTTCAATGTGTGTGTGTTCTAGGGTTTAACATCCTTTTGGATGCACCTGAGTCATAAAAGGCAGTCAGTTTTAATGGTAGAAGAAACCAGAGTACCTGGAGGAAACCATTGACCTTGGGCAGGTAACTAACAAACCTTATTACATACAGGTGGCAAAGTCCTATTTTTGTAAACTACTAGTGGGACGAATACATAGTAAAGCACCTCCCTACTTCTATAAAGAACACTATAAACAGATCACATTTTATTTGAGATTTGACAATGAATTATAATTATATATTGACAACAATGTAACTTTGGAGGGTCTTACTTCATTCAAGAGGCCAAATATCTGGCTTTCCAAGTCCTGCTTGATAGCTAATACTGTGAATTCATTTTTTCGTGGGTACCAATTTTCATGGTTTGACAAAAAGGATCAGTCTGTGGATTCTTAAATCGTCATTTGAAGACTGCAACATATAGGTCAATGTTAAATTTTCTTTTTGTGGGTTATTAATTTACGTGGGTAAAAACCATCCACGAAAACCATGAAAATTGATACCATGAATAATAATGAAACCGCAGAATTGACAGTAATACAAAATCAGTAAAGATTTCATACAATTCTAGCACAATTTCAAATGAAAACATGTCATCAAATAATTTAAATTAATTGACAGTGTTATGTTTGTTTGTTAAAAAAAAAACCAAATATAAATATTTGAAAAAAAAGGTTATTCTAAAATATAACTGCAGTGAAAACATGACCAAAATATCTAACATTTACCACCTGTTCAAAACCATACATATTGAATGAAATTTAAACAAAACTAAAAATCTATTTCTTTTTAAAAAGTGTAAGTGACCTTCCATGTCCAAATAAATATTTTACTGGACTTGATACTCCATATTTTTTTGAAGCTATGCTTCTCTCTACATCTGATACAATACATAGACACAAGCATACATTTTTGTCTCTCTCTCTCTCACTTACTCACAATGTAAACATATCCCATAATTCCTTAGTGAAACACATTGAATAATGGGAAAATCTATCATTCCCCACCAGTCAAAAATAAAAATACATGTACTGCTATGTGGGTATCTTTCTAAAAATAGACATGAAGAAATGCCATAAAACTTGAAAATAAAAGAAAACAAAATACACATGTCAAATGTGCAATTGCATTTCATCTTTTCAAAGAGATCACAATATATAATATGACGGAGAATTTGTTAACAATTTTTTTTCTCTTTTTTTTTTTAACCTTTCTCAAAAAGGTGCAAGACACCAAAATTTACAATAATGTACACACATAAAAATAGAAAGCTCAGAGAATGAAAAAGTAGCCATATTTTTATAACAAATGATAAAAAAAATTTAAACTCCTTAAATAATACAATATAAAACAACTAATGGTACAATAAAATATTTTAAAGTTATAAATAACTAGAACAAAACAAATGATAGGTCAATATGCTATCTTTAAATAGTAACTGTAGGTGAATAAATCAATAATTTCAAAATGTACACTGAAAAAGGGTTGATATAAACTGAAACTGATTGCAGTTATAAGCACTATCGCATGTGGAGGTTTTGCTTGCAAAGAAAAGTTATTGAAAGAATAAAACCTTACATTGATAACATATTTTTTAACTTCTGTTGTAATAAAGCATTTTCATCATCCTTTGACATGTCGAATTAAATAAATATCATTACTTGGATTAGCTTAAAAATCAAACAGAACCTGGGAATTTGAACACAACTATACCGTATTTGTCAAGTTGACGTAACAAAAGTAGAAAATAACTTTTTACTCAGGTTAACATTATATAAATATTGAGAAAATCAAAGATGACTTAAGGAAAAATGCCAATAGATAAAGAAGTTGAATCATAGAACAGACAAAGTCCAGGAATCTTTTTCTCTCTTTTCATACAAAAAAAAATGTCTTGTATCGTGTAAATTTCCTACAACCAGACTGATTGCACTCTGTGTAAGACTAGCTCTATCTAGTGTGCCATTTAAATCAGTAATGTCATACTAAATGATGTTATAATTATGAAAGTGAAGAACAGAGTGGCATAGCAGCGTCCTCTTGGTGGCATATGCCTTAGGACAAGGCATGTTAATGGTGGCTATTAGACATCTTGGTGGCCTTTGGTTGGACCGATCTTGTTTGCAGCATATAACACAGTTCAGAATGGTATAAAGCCATCTAGTTAGTAATGTTTGTCTTGCTACAGTGACATGTGGCATCTTGGTGGCCTACAATTCACCACAAAAAGACCTGTGGGATTTTAGTGGCCTATGCTCCATGACCAAGACAACTTATGGTGTCAAATGCCAATGTATTCATCCTCTAAATAGCTTATGCCTAGAAGTGGTTGAGAGCCTATGTGAGTAAGTGAAGTTAAAAATATTTCATTCCACCTTCAGGTATACAATATGGGATATGACTGATGTAATGAGATATACTGTGTACAAATATACTACATCATATTAAAGGATAAGAAGTTGAAAAAAATATGATTGCTTATCTCCCTTGCTATGATATAACTAAATGATTGAGATCACTAATTAAGATTAAACTCTACTCAATTTTAAAGCATGTAAAAGGAAAACAGACTTCTTGTATATTTAAAAAAAAAAAATTTGGACTTCAAAATAAATACAGTACATGTATTTCCAATTTAACTAACCAATTTTAATACTTTTTCTTTTATTCATGTAACCTCTTTCTTTTACAAATGCCTTTATAATAGTTAATTAAGATTGAATGATGTATGTAAGCTAGCTTTAATTTCATTATCCTCATACAAACATATCAACTTTTTTCCAGTTTATAAAATTCATATTTTCTCCCAACATCTATTTCAAACTAAATTTTGATCCCTTACAAAAAATAAATAATTTCTTTTAATTCTAATTCATGTGATGTAAATTCATTTCTTTAGCCATTTTTCAAACAGGCTCATTAAACAATCTGCCAATTCATTGTATAGAATTTAACAAAATCATTCCAATAAAATATCTCCTTTGAATAAATTACACATCTTTTCACCACACCATTCTATAACAGAATGTACACAATTATGATTTGCAGTGTGTAAGAACAAATGAACTTACAAATATCATTATATAAATATATACAAAATAACAAATAACAAAAGACAATACTAACAAAATTTAAAAAATCCATCTCATTTAATCTTTATAATTCATCTTATGTCAAAAGCATGGTTAAACAGTCATTCAGATTTGAAAATTATAGGTTCTGCTTTAATATGGACAGAATTAAATAATGTCTTCATCCCAAGATAGTCTATGTTTCAACATGCAAGCTTTGTAAGCTGCTCATGTACGTTGCCCAAAATTTGAAAGATCATAGTAAAAAATAAAAAAATTGTAGAAATTTGCAGCCAAATTGCCGATTAGACACGCAAGTCTCACGCTAGTTGCGTAACACTTGACAGGTGTGTGCAAGCTTCTGCCCTGTGCATGAAAAGCATACCTCCTGAAAAGAAAGATAACTCCTGCACAAGGGAAGTAACCAGACAAAAAGAATTGGGCATTACTCTATTTAATTCACAAGGTTGGGTGGAGCTTAAATTTCTCTGTCTTTTAGGTAAGATTTAAAGGAAGAATCCCAAAATAATTGACCCGTGACCAGCCCAGTCAATAAAATAGAGTAATAAAAGTCTTGTCAAATATTCATCAAAATGCCTTAAAACATTTAACAAAGGAAATCTTACTGTACACATGAAAATTTTGCAGGGTTACATTGTAACATAAACATTCTACTTTTTATCTCATGTTAAACTTATTAAATATTCATATTGGTTGTATTTTTGTTGATACTTTTGTGTTTTTTAATGTAAAACTTTAACATTTTGTCTCCTGTTTTTATTCAATAATATATTGGCATGTTGTATATTTTGGCAGAAAATTAGAAATCCTGAATTAAGCGAAAGTTAACCCTGTGAGAGAATCTCCACATTAACAGTACAAACAATTTGCAGTGTTGCTTAAATTAGCACAGAAATGCACATTATCACATTAGCTTTCAAATCAATGATAAATCAGCACATTCAATTAAAAATTCACAAACAAGGGGAAGTCTGTCTTTCAGATTAGACTTTGTGACATATTTGTCTAAAACATCAATTTTTTGTTTTTTTAAAGTTTTTGCCCCATTTGCAAGGATGGTCTCAAGGAACAATGCTAGACCTTTGGAAAAGACAAAAAAGGTTGTGCCATGTATATGGAGAACAATACCCCATGCACCTTAAAGACCCCTTTTAGAATTATTATTAGTTAGCTCAAGAGGGTCGCTACAATGGCCACACTTGCAAACTGCAAGATGGAGAGAGTTTAACATAAGTATTAAGCTTGTTTCCAAATCCACCATAAATAAATATGTTTAAACTTATTACAAATTTATCAAAACTTCATTTGCTCATCAAGGATTTTTACTGGCCATTGTTATTTTGATGTCTGCATTTTTTTAAACACAAATTCAGTATATCCATAAACGTGTAATCTATACCAGATTGTATTTAAGGTCACCAGATTAAAAAAAAAAAACTTTTGCCAACACTGAAATCGACTACTGTAAACAGGTAAATTTTCGTACCCTCTTTTTTTCACGGTTGGACTGAATATTTTTTCTCACAGATTAAATTTCGTGGTGTAATGTATTTTTTCGCACTGTTAAAGTTTCCCTCTAACAGTGTCACTGCAAAAAATGGGAAAAAAAAACAGCAGCAAAAATTTCCTGGTTTACTGTATTAACTCCCCCCCCCCCCCCCCAAGTCATCCCATTATCATTCTAAGGCAAGAATACATGTCCCGTGCAACAACAGGATGCATACATCATTACATGCTTAAACCACTACAATATTGCACTGCAATAAACCTTTTTTTTTACAAAAATTCTACAAAAGCCTTAATATAGAAAATGTATACCTCTAAGTAATTATTAAACAAAACCTTATATACTGCAAAAAGAATTTTTTAACAACATAAACGAAGAATACAAAATGTATTTTGTTCTCTTCATTTTTCAAAGGTAATGATTTAAAACATTTACATGAATTTAAAATTCATATGTACGACAAGTATAAATAAATATGCCAATACTAATTCTGTAGAATTATGCCAGTCCCTTATGAGAATAAATCTAATAGCACTTTAACCAAGTTTAACTTGCAAAAAATCTATCATAAAGCAGAAAATATGATGAAGATATACAACACATATTTATCAATGGTAAACAAAATGACATCCATTAAATACGATTTGTTGCATTCCCTGCCAAGTTTCATTAACAGCCGCCATTAACAACTTGAGCCAATTCCTCCGACTGCAATGAAGTGCAAATCTGTTGAAATACGTTGAAAAGATGTGCAAAGATACAAAACGTCTTGTTGACCATGTTGTTTGGCAGTAAAGTGTTGATATAGAAAAAAAAAAAACAGATCTGCAACGGAGAGTGGCCTCCCCTTTGGTAATAATTATCACAGACTAGTCGAGAGTTTGCCAATTGTGCGTGTGTTTTTTCTTTTATGTCTAATAAAACTAATGTCATAATATAACACAACATGTTCCGCATCCTCTCTCACCATTCTTGTCCTTCTTTAACTGACCTGAAAAATACAAGTAAAGTAATCATAAGATATATTTAGAAGTTCAGTCATGGAATTTAGGATTTGTGATTTAGAGGACCGAATTCTTGATTTTGTGTTACAAAGTTGCTAAAATTGACAGAACTGAGCACATTTTTACAGGTCGAGAGCCGTCGGTCCTGTGCAAATTTCCATGACTGGAAGTTCATAAATTTTTTTAAGGCTATTCCAGTAAAATTTCCCTCCTCAGGGTGGAACACCACTTGTTTTAGAGTCACCGTTAAGAGAATTTAAAATTTTGATACTTACATTGTTCAATATCAAACAAGGGAGAAAACTGATACATAAAACTTAGAGAAAAATAATTAAGTGGCATTCCACCCCCTGGTGGGAAATTTTCCTGGAATAGCCTTTACCCAATCTAATTTGTTCTATGTTGACTGGCTCCAATTCAGCATTTTTGTCTTTTATTTTTATATGCTTTTCATATTAACATAATGGTAAATAGGCATTTTCAATGGCTCTGATGAGTTTTAAATTTTAGAATTTTATATTTTTTAAATGCATGTATGTTATTTCCCCTGTTTCAATAACATATAAAAATGTCTATTATATAGTTCTTGCTATCATGGAATTTAGCCTAATAAATTATTAAGGATTAGGGATCTACAGGACAGAATCCATATCTTTATTTTTTTTTATTTATTAAAATTGTGTACCAAAAATTTCTCAAATTTTTAGTACCAGATCTGACACAGGCTTTGGGTCTGTGCTAATTTCCATGACTGCATGTATATTTCTTGGACTAAAGATTTATATCTTACATATTGTGTCTTAAAAAAAAAATATGCTTCTGTGCTAACTTTTGATGTTTGAAAATTTAGGTTTTTTGCACAATCAAAACAATAAAACACAAATTTAACATAAGCTTATTACAGAGGCTATATGTCATCATTATCTAAAATATACAATGAAAAATCAATTTACCACTTGTAGATGAATACAAAGTTTAAAAGTCTTTCCAGGAAATATTTATTGAGATACCACCAATTCATATACATTTATACCAACAATTACATAATCAATTGAATGCAAACTGTAGAAAATTTAAAAGGTTTAAAGAGGTTTATATTATTTTTTCTACAAAACAAAAATCATCGACATTACATGAACAATGGTACAACTTAAAACATGATTTTATGTACAAAAGCACCTCAAAACTTTATGAGTTTCCTTGTTTTCTTTCTTAACTCCTGACAACAGCTCAAAGAGAACATATAGGAAGGGGGTTACAATCTTGAATATCAAACAACAAAAAAGTTAGAATTGCAGATATTGAAAGTACTTGTAGCAAAATTTGGGAGACAATATCTAAACAACAGATTAATGCTTTTAGTCTTGTTTTAAGGTTGACTTTTTATGTTTTTTATAAGACAAACAAATATTCTGCCATAGTAAAAAATGGCCAAATATTGTGTAAGAGAAAGAATGTAATAAACCTAAAATTCCAAGATATGAACCAAATGCAAATGCTGCATACCAAATACCAAAATAATAATACATGTATTGTGGTTTCATTATTATTCATGGGGTACCAAATTTTGTGGTAATCACTGGTAACATCCATCCACAAAAACAATCTATCAAAGTCTCATATTTACATGGATTCCTATAAGACATGTTAGCAACATGAAGAAACCACAAAATTAAGAATCCAAAGAAATGTTTTTTTTTAGGTAAACCATAGGAACTGATACCCACAAAAATAAATGAATGCACAATATCCATGTTTTTTTTTTCCTTCGTAAAATTTTGCAAAAAATCTAATGTACTTATATCCTTTAAAAAAATTTACAAGTCAGAATGCATTTTTTTATAGGACATATGTCTGCATTCAGAGATACAAAACAAACACCAAAACAACAGGAAATGACATCATTGGTGGACAGACAGTAAGACTTACATCTGCTACAGACATGGGCATAAAAATGCCTCGACCATGTCGTCGTCGTTGTGCCTACCTTGATTGTTTGGCTCCGGTAAGTTTTCCCTCGCGACTAAATGCATGACTGTCGTTTTACCAACAGGTAACTGTAAAGCTGAAACAGAGATAGCAGAAACTTAATTTTAATTCTTTTCTATGCCCTGCTGTTTTTTTCTGAAACTTATATGAGATGTACATTTTGGAAAATAAGACATATAAAAATAATAATTTATTTTTAGGTGTGAACTGTGAATATTGTATTAGATTCATGATTGAAATTTGATTTATTGGCATCAGCTGTTAGTTTATGTTCTTATCTATTTTCTCCAATGTCTTATAATTACTTACACTTATTCATGTTGTCATCTTGTATCATTTCAACTAACTATCGTTTCATTATTATTCCTGGGGCATCAATTTATGTAGTTTTCATGGGGAGCCTTAACTGACCAAAATTTGATACATTGTACCCCAATGCCCCAGAATAAGGAATTTTAACATTGATCTGAATGCTATAGAGTTGAGAATCACAAACTTAAGAATCCTCCAACCAATAACTTTTTCATCAAACCACGAAAATTGGTACGCACAAAAATAAATTAATCCATAGTATTTCATATCCCATTATCCTGTGTCTCTTTTTACTTGTTTTTTTTTCCCGCAAACTTTTAAATTTGTCTTTTGAATCTTTGACATGCAAATGCCTCATTGGTACTTTTTTGCTTCTAATAAATAACTGGAACCATTTTATATTGTCTTGTTTCTCTTACCACCAAGTGTAACATTTCCATGTAGAAATCTTCCCTGGTATATCAATCGCAAAATGTTACTACTGGGTAACTGTTCATCTGACCAATCTGAAAAGGACCAGAAGAAAATTAATGTTACTCAAGGACCAGAAGAAAATTTAACAGAGACAAGAGGCTCCCAGGAGCCTGAATCGCTCACCTGGTCTTGATGTCAACCCTATGAAGACTTTTGTAGAGCTAAATGAGCTGAATGTTTAAGCAAGCAAAAGCTTTTCTCTATCTGCAATAGTTTTCATTCTAAAGGCCAAAAACACTATTTTTTGCCTTTAAGGGGCTGCTACCCCTATAAGGGGTCATCTGACAACTTCGACCCTATGGAGACTTTTGTAGAGCTTAATGAGCTGAACATTTATGCAAGCAACAGCTTATCTCTATCTACAATTGTTTTCATTCTATAGGCCAAAAACATGCAAAAACGCTATTTTTCACCTTTAAGGGGCCGTAACCCCTATAAGTTGTCATCTGACTCAATGAAGACTTTTGTAGAGCTTTTGATGCTGAAGCAGTAGGGTGGCATCAGATTTCATCTATCTCTTATACTTTTTGATTTACAAGCCAAAAACAGTAGTCTGACCCCCCTGGTCTATTTTTAGTAACGGCAGCCATGTTGTTTGGACGGCGGTCACCATTTGTGCAATCTTGGTAGAGGAAATCCCATAGATGAAGTTTGCAAAGTTTCAAAGCAATCCCTTCAGTCGTTTCGGAGGAGAAGATTATCAAAGAAAAGTTAACGACGACGACGGACGACGACGACGACGACGGACGCCAAGCGATGGCAATAGCTCACATGGACCTTCGGTCCAGGTGAGCTAAAAAGTAAATCTGTAATCATAGAAAACAACCTGTAAGCCTTTATATTCTTGTACATAAAAAACAGAATTACAACAAATGTCCTGACAAATGATTTTAATATTTTTTTTCTCTATTTTCTATGCATAGTAAAAATTTCTCATTTCCCTTGCAAATCTTCAACTGAGAAGTTTACAATTATAAAGAATATAAAGGCTTACTGGTTATTTTCCATGATTACTGTTTTTTTAATTGCCATTCATATTTTATGAAGATCTCGTGATTTTCTATCTATAGAATATAGAAAAGATTTAATGACAATTTTCTCCTCGATTTTCATCTCATCGTGCAAGGTGAGCATACTTCCTTTCCTCTTTTGACATTTAGAAAAATCAATCTAGACTTAAATATGACAATCCTTCTGAGAGTGAAAAAAAATATTGCCTAGGTACAAATGTATTTAGAATCCTAGAGTAGACCTAAGATTTCATAAATATGACAATCCTTCTGAGAGTGAAAAAAAATATTGCCTAGGTACAAATGTATTTAGAATCCTAGAGTAGACCTAAGATTTCATAAATATGACAATCCTTTTGAGAGTGAAAAAAAAAATATTGCATAGGTACAAATGTATTTAGAATACTAGAGTAGACCTAAAGATTTCATAAAACTTGCAAGACAAATAGGGATGGTCAGTCAGTCTATTTTCATACATTCATTTTCCATTGTTGTATTAAAGGACAAACATTTAAACAGACACAAGGCAATCTTCAAGACTATTGACAAACTTGGAAAGGGTTCCTGTTGCATCAAAAGAAAAGACAAACTACTTTATGATATTTTGCTCTTTCATCCCATTTCAATCTATGTACATGTAATGTAAGCATACTTCTTTTCCTCTGTTTGACATTTAGAAAATCAATGTAGACTTAAACATGACAAACCTTTTGAAAGTGAAAAACAATAACGCAAAGGTCCATGGAATTAAACACCTAAGCACCAAACTAGACCAAAAGGGATGGTCAGTTTACTTTCATACACGTCATGCATGCATTTGCTATTTTTTTTTAAACAGACACTGTGTACTCTCCTAGAATACTGACAAAATTGGAAACAGGTTACTTCAGCATAAAATTGAAGTTCCTATTATATCTGAATTGATAAATCAACATGTATAAATTTTCAACATCAAACATTTACAGGGGGCTGAAAAAATCAAGGTGTACATGGTGTAGGGGGAATGGGAATCTAGCTACTAGGATACTTTTTGTATTGGCCTTACCAAAAGTTGTGGATGGACAGTTGCACAAAGTGAAAACTATGAGGTGTCCACATCTTTAATACTATGGCAGAGATTAAAATAAGCACTGGTCAAGGTCCTGGTCTTTCAATTTTTGAAATTATATTTAGGTAAGTCCTGCACCTGTCTGAGATGTTAAATTGAACCACTGGATGCTCTAATCAGGCCTAGAATTCTACATACTTCAAGTCAATTTTTTTAATAGAAAAAATTAATCAGGCATCTAATTGGACAATTTCTAGGTTCATCATTATAGTACAATTTTTTTTAACAGAAAAAATTAATCAGACATCTAATTGGACAAGTTCATTATTATGATTCTGTTGCCATGTTGACGTCTAAATTGGCCTGACTATTTCTTATTTTTTTATTTGAAATTGATATTGATCATGTTGATATGTACAAGTAACTTTTCATAATTAGACTTTTAACAACCAATTTTCAGAACCTTTCAGCTTCTTTCATGACACCTTATCTTTACACAAAGAAGGACAAAAATGGATGGAAATTTTTCAAAACAACTTTTCTTGACTCATAAGGCACAAATGGATGGACACCAAAATGAAACAAATACCAGCTGACCACGTCTTGAGAAGGCCTGTTAGCAGTTCAATGCATGCGCCCAAATGACATACTGTGGTGGTTCCAGAAATTTTCAAACAGGAGGGCAGACAAATTAAAAAGTCCTCTAAGACCTCTTGTTTCATACAGTTCATTACCAAATTTTCCTTTCAAATGGGAGGGCGTGCACATGGCACCAAGGTCCTTCATCTGCCTTTGGCATATACATTTGTACATGTAGGTCATTTATACACAAAATATTATTATTGATTTAAAAAGAAAGTCTTACACACATTTATTATCAATTCTCCTTAATTTACTACATATGCTTCATTTTACCCTTATAGTTTATAGATCTCCACTATATGTCAAAGTTTAGTACAGCCGAATCAATAGTAATGATTGGTTCTAATGATTGCAAGAAGATAAATAACTCTAACCAGCTCATATCATCCGTAATTAAAGACCTCCGCAAACAAATAGATGGTTTATACATACAGATAAATGAATTTTGATGATGGGTCATTATCTTTGTTGTAAAGAGTTGGTAAATATTGTGAGGGATTGAGAAAAATCTCAACACAAGTTCAAAGGATTTTTAATATGTCTTTTTACTTGTGATTGTAAAATTTTATAACACAACATTTAAATACATGTATAACATAAAATAAACAAGGATACTTAACCAATATTGGGATTATAAAATGATAAAATGATGAAATCTAATTTGAATTTTGTGAATCAAAATTCTTTGTTATGTTATGTGAATAAAATTTAAAACAATGAAGGAATGTGTCCATGGGACACAGATGCCCCTGCTGGCCCAAGACAGGAAGTAGATGTCAGCCAGGTCTGAAAGTTGCTAAGGACATACAGATTGTCATACTGAACCATCCTACCAAGTTTCAATAAGCTTGACGAAAATTCACATGTTAATTTTCATATTGACCATGTCCCCAACAGGAAGCAGAAGTCGGCCAAGTCTTAACACTTAGGACATGCAGTATGTCATACTGAACAATCCTACCAAGTTTCAAATTATTCTCATGTACGGTTTCTGAGAAAAGCTTGATATTAATAAGTCAAATGGAAATGAGTAAAACTTCATGCCCAACCCGCCCTGAGAAAACTGAGATATAAAACATAAAACTATAGGGAAAAAAACCATTATCAAAATCAATCCAGATTTTTTTCAAGGAAATAATTTTATCAAATAGAAAGATGACATTTAATTTTTTATATTAAAACTGGGAGCTACATGTACATGTATCGAAACAAGAGGCTCCCAGGAGCCTGAATCGCTCACCTGAACTACACAGATACATATATTTTGTAGATATTATTGTGCTTAAACATATGCGATTTAAATATCTGAAATAACTTGGTTAGTTTTCAAGTTTAATAAGTGCAAAATTTAGAAAAAAGGGCAATAACTCCCACATCAGCAGTCAGATCTTTTCCGAAATTTCAGGACAGGTACTTAATATGTTGATCACTTTTGATTCTTGCACAATTTTGATATCTGAAACTATTTTTGAGTTATTAGCAAAAAAATGAAATTTATGCTCTATGTTCTATTTTTAGCCTTGGCAGCCATTTTTTTTTCGAATCAAAAATCTGAACAATAGAGTTGTAGCATATTAGCTATTAAACAAGTGTGCCAAGTTAAGATGCAGTTGGTCTTATGGCGTCAGACAAGTTAATTTTTGAAATTCAGGGGAAAAGTAATGAAAAATGGTAAATTTTGTTGTTTTAAGGATAATAGAAATGGTCCGACAGCTTTGACCTAAATACATGAAATGTAGATCTTGATGTGCTTGATCATATGCAATTAAAATTTGTGAAATATCTTGTATAGTTTTCAAGATATAAGGCTAAATAAGTGAAAAATTTTGAAAAACTCCAGAAAAAGGGCAATAACTCCTACATCAATTGTTGGATCTTCTTGAAACTTTCAGAGCAGGTAGATATTGAGATGCTGATCACTTTTGTCCACAATCAGAATTTTGATATCTGTAACCATTTTGAGTTATTAGCAAAAAACTGCAATTTACGCTCTATGTTCTATTTTTAGCCATGGCGGCCATATTTTTTGACCAATCAAAAATCTGAACAATACTCTTGTAGCATTTATGCTATTTAACAACTGTGCCAAGTTTAGTTGAAGTTGGATGTATGGTGTCAGACAAGTTAATCTTTGAAATTCAGGGAAAAAGTAATGAAAAATGGTAAATTTTGACGCTTTAAGGGCCATAACTCCTAAAATAAATGGTTCCACAGCTTTGACCTAATTACATAAAATGTAGATCTTAATGTGCTTAATCATATGCAATTTGAATTTTTAAAATATCTTGTATAGTTTTTAAGATATAGGGCTAATTAAGTGCAAAATTTTGAAAAAATCCAGAAAAAGGGCAATAACTCCTACATCGAATGTTGGATCTTCTTGAAAATTTCAGGGCAGATAGATCTTTAGGTGCTGATCACTTTTACACTCTGCCAGAATTTTGATATCTGTCACCGTTTTTGAGTTATTTGCAAAAAACTGTATTTGACCCCCCTGTTCTATTTTTAGTAACAGCGGCCATGTTTTTTGACGTATCAAAAATCCCAACGCAAACTTTTTGCACAATACCCTAAGGAACAACCATATCAAGTTTGGCTGCATTTGGCCAAGCAGTTTCAGAAAAGAAGATGTTTGAAAAAAGCTAACGGACGACGGACGACAGACGACGGACGCAAAGTGATGACAATAGCTCACATGACCCTTCGGGTCAGGTGAGCTAAAAAGCAATAATTATAAACAAAAACTTGTCAGTTAGAAAACAAGAGTTTACTCCCCCAATAACCCCCCTTTCCACTGGTCCCGACTCAATAAAGCCCCATTAAGGCCATTACAAGATCATCTATTTGTTTCAATGAATATTTTAACATGAAGCTGCCAGGTTATTGACAGTTTGCCAACTTTAATTTTAAATAATTGTTTACTTGTGCTTTTGTAAACAGTTTTTTGTTGTTGTTGACAATTAATACAAGACCATGATGTTGCAGTTTTTTTTCAAATCAAATTACATCATGTCCAGAGTCAATTTAATACATGTAGCTTGTATATATGTAATTATGATTAAAAGATTTCCAAATTTCAGCCAACAATGAACAAGGGGTTGCATAATTAAAGATGTGTTGAGTGAGCATATTCTCACTTACGTAGCTATTTAGAAATAGGAAGAAGATGACCTACTAATTGAAAGGGTAGGCACAGTACAACTCAATGTGCTTAAGCTGCTAGCTGTGTACTAGAAATCAATCCTTTCATTAGAAGCTGAGAAATCTATTACAAATATTGCAAACAGAGTTACAGACCAATGAAGTGATAGCAATGCAGCCCCCTCTCTTCTCTCAATTTTCACACACTTTCCAAATAATGGCTTAATAAAAAAGTGACATTTTAAATGTAATTTTTATTACAAACATGACAAAAATAATTTATTATTTGTACAAAAAAAATAATGAAAGATTACAAATATGAGGAAACAAATAGGTAAAAGTCTGAACAAAAGAGCAACCAATGGGGAAAAATGTAGGAAAAGCTGATAACTGTAAATGGATGGACTAAAAAACGATAAACCTGGGCACTATATGACCGTTTGTGACATCACTAATGGGGTGTAACGATACCACTTTCCCACGATCCGATACATATCACGATTCTTGACTGACGAACGATCCGTATCACGATACTGATTATTGTTAAAAATCAAATCAGAGGATGTAAAGTTCTTCTAATTAAGTAGTGAAAAAACGTTGCAACCTTACAAAAATTTCTATAACTTTCATGTTCAATGCAGTTATTTTCTGATTGAAGGAGTTTTAGTCACAAAATGTGATTTAATAAGGACACAAATGATAAAACTTCCCTGAAATAGTACATATACATTGAAATCAAGAATCGTCGAGGAATCGTCAAGTAGGTAACGATCCGATACCAGTATCGTGAGACAAAATATCGCAATTCCGATCCATCGCGATGTATTGTTACACTCCTACAGTGAGTGAGTGAGTGATCATAAACATAGGATCATTAGGGTAGTTGCAATAATACCTTCCCAATTCTATTATTGCAAATTGAACCAATGACTGAATATGATTATGATTAATTTGTAGTGAGAGACCCGGCTTACATTGGGAGAAATTATTTAATCGACTCTTAATAAACTAGAAAATGTGTCTATGAGCCACAGGATGGCCCTCCCTTTATTGAAATATCATTGACCCACGGTACATGTATGTATTAACTGGGATATGGACCTTTACCAAGAAATAATAAAGTGTTCATGTCTAAAATATAGGTCATAGTGACCCAATTTCTATTGGGTGGTGTATTCATACCCAAGACACATCTAGTGATGAAATACCATTGACCCCCAAGATGTAGTATCTGAGATATGGACCTTACCTTAGAACTTAACCAAAGTTGTTCATGCATAAAATATAGGTCACAGTGACCTAATATCTAGTGGGTGGTGTAGCTCTTACCAAAACCCATCTAGTGGTGAATTATCATTGACCCCTTACATCTAGTATCCGAGTGATGGACCTTAACCAAGAACTTAACCAAAGTGTTACAGACAAGGGTAAAACAACAATGTATATGTCCAATCCACATACGTGGTCAGGCCATAATGATGTCCCAGCACACTGTCCAGCTATAGAATAACCCATTATGTTTTTAGCTGCAGTGTGAATACTGTAAACGTATTAATTTTCGCGGTTTCTAGAACTAGGACATGTTTGCGGGTATCAATTTTCGCTGTTTGTAGGCGCAGCTTATAATTATAATTATCATAATTATTTACTCTTTTATCAAGAAGGTGGTCAAAGGCTGAAATCACCCAAGCAGTAATTAAAAATTTGCTGTCAACCCAAGCTGTCAATTTCTCACTTGTTGATATACAATACCTTGACCAATTAACGGATTAAGTGTTAAATGACTTGTTAATTGTGTGTGAAGTGTTTGATCCTTGTCTTTTAATCTTTTAAAGTTCATTTACCAATTAATGGTCACACCAAGCCGGTTGTCTTTCTTTTCATTATGTAAATAATTAATTATGCTTTATTCATTATTTATAATCATTATCATTTTATACCAATCTCAACAGTCAACGATATACAAGTACCTGATTTCATGCACACATTAATTTACAAATTTTTATAAAATATTCACGTGTACTTATTTTCGCGGTCTTTTGGCAACCGCGAAAATTAGTACACCGCAAAAATCACTAAGTTTAGAGTATTTGGTTTTATTATTATCACTGCACCATGTGCAAGTACAATATACATTATACCATATTGGTTAGTACCAGAAATACATTTGTTTAGAATACCTTTCTACCATACATGTATCTGCCATACTAATTAACTTACCTGAAGGCCAATTACTGTATACATGGTCCGTTATGTCTGCTGCAGAGTCATTCGGAAAAAATAAATATTCTTTCGTTTTCCCACTGACCAAAATCAGACGGAGGTTTATCTAAAAATAACAAACATAATTGGTTAGTTATAATTTCAAATGTTAAGGTAGAAATGTCAATATTTTAGTTGTACTATGATCTTAATTTTCGTTTAATGTCCGGTTTTGCAAGATAGTTTTCCCTAACTTTCGGCTTCTTTTCAATGCTTTTTTCTTTGGATTTTCCTATGTCATTATGCCCACAAGTGACCCACAAGAAAAGCTATTTTGAATTTATTTTCGAACATGAATTGATACAAAATCTTCCCATTAAAACGTTTTTTAAATTAATTTTAGCTTGTTAAATATTCATTGAAACATTTTAACTTCAGGAGCGTAACAGGTTTGACCTGTCACATATCAATTTCAAATGTTAAGGTAGGAAATAACCAAGCAAAGACTGATTGAGCAGCATATAGATATTTTAAAAGAAAAACATGAAATCGTAGTAATTTTATTGCAACCAAGCACTCTTGTGAACCTTAAAATACATGTACATTGTACAATGTGAAAGAAGTAAGTTCTTAGGCTACGTTTTTTGGTATTTTCCGATTGCCAGTTGTTAAAGTCAGGTATTGGCCACTTAACACTGATTTTTAGTTGCCAATTCACCTTTTCACTAGACTTAATGAGGGCTAGTACACAAGAACAGATTTTTCATTAAGAGGTATAATGAAGACTCCCAATGCATTCCAAATACATGTAAGTGACGGAACATTTTTTTCTGCTATAGTTTTTTTAGTTTGGTGCAATCTGACAGAATCTTGATTCAAGAGCAATGCTAAGTTATCAACTGAATCATTTTACTTTTGCTTTGACTCAATTGCAGTGTTCTCCCCAGAAATATTCAATAGCACTGTGGTAATCAGTAAAAACATGGTTTTCTGAAAATTATAGTACTGTTGTCCTAACACATTCTATTACAAATCCTTACAAGATAGCACTGTGGTAAAAAATATAGCACAGTGGTACCACAGTGCTATATGGACCTAGGGAGAACACTGAATTGGGTTTTCGTCAGTTAATAAGAGAGACATTCTATGGGATTAAAGTGCTCCCATGTTGTGGTTGCTGGCAAGAGTCTATTTGTGGTCTCAATATTGATCAGATTATTTAAAGGAGATCTTGTACATGTTAGTCTTATACATTTGCAGCCATCATTAAACACTGAGTGATGATACTGCCACATGAGTACCTAAGGAGTCAGATTGGGTTGTGACTAGGGGTGTAACATTATCACTTTCTCACGATCTGATACACATCTTGATTCTTGACCAAGTCTTTCCCAAATGTCGTCAGACTGATGGACTTGACCAGCAAAAATTTAGCCTGTCCTGTAGACTGATTCTCACTACCGGACCGAATGCCCTGCAATAATTTTTGTTACTTTGTTGTAAGTTTCATTTTTTATTGTTCAGCTTTTTACAATTTTTAATGGTTTTCTTCTTTATTTTTTGTCAACAGTATATGTATTTGCTTCAAAATTACTAAAAATTTTAGGGTCTAAAAAGTCCGGGGACAGAAACTGTGCCACACATGCACATGATCGTTAGAAATTGTATAAATTTGTGTTGTTTCCAAAAAAAACCTGATAAATTTTCGGAATTCAACGATAATAACAAAGGTAAATAAAAATTTTGGACCAACAATTAGATCCATATCATAAGAAATGCTAAGTACTACCAATTAAGGCTGTAAAAAGCTTGTCAATATTCAGGATTAACCATTTCAATGTTTAAATTGGTCCTTTTCATGAATCAAAGGGTTACAGTCACAAATTTTTTTGTTGTACGGCCAAAAATGATTAATTTCAGGGGAATGGCACACTAAAATTAAGAATCGCATTTGAATCATGAAGTTGATGACGATCGGATACCAGTATCGTAGGACAAATTATCGTGATTCAAATGCATTGCAATGTATTGTTACACCCCTAGTTGTGACAAGTATAAGCAAGGGTATGTCTCACAACTGATGGAAGAAAATCGTGGAATACAACTGCAAATGACATTTTGACTTGGGTTCAGACTTCAGTATCTGGTGTAAACTGAAGTCAACAGGTTTTTGGTTAACCATGACATGGGTACAAAGTTGAGGAATTACCTTATCAACTGGTACACCTCTTGATCCCATGGTTAACACTTAAACTGTAGAGTTTATGGTTAAAATAGTCTTTTTATGAGTGTCAGTGGTCGAGAGGGTGCAGTGACCGGAGTGGAAGTGACACCCTGTTGATTATTTTTCAGGTTCAAAAAATGTGTGTTCCATTTAGGTGCGTGATATGTTTATTCAGCATGGTTTGTCTTTCAAGCCTGGACCATTTATAATATGTTGTTTTTCGTCATTTTTGTAGATCTTTGTTTGAACCGATAAACAACTCTCAGCTGTTATGGCGGCCGTCAGATGAATCTCGGGAAAAATTAGCATTTGCGCCTGCGTTTTGAGCTGTCATTCGTTTCCGGTAAAATGAAAACAGAAACTTTCAAGTTGATAAACATGTTAGAAAAGTTTTTACAGCATTTGTATTTGTTCTGAAGCGCAATTGACTCTGTAAACATTGCTTGGTTATTTGATTTCTACTTGAGACAAGGTGATTGGCAATATCAGACAAAAAACTCTACAATTGCAAAGGTTATAATATTGGGAAAATCAAAATTCATGAATCACAAGTTCAACAAAATAAAAGTTAAAATGATAGAGACTGAGAGAGTATAATGTCCATTATACCCTTGACATTGGCCTATTCATTCCCACTAGAAACTTCTCCTGATTCAGGTCATCAGGCATTTATTCTATGTATTTTTGTAGATTACTTGTAGCCAGGGATGGGTTATACTCCATTCTCATTTTATCGTGATATTTACGTTCATTTCAACCAAATATTCAACTGGGACATTACCTTTTCAACGTAGCTATGTACCACGATATTACGAGATACCAGTATAATTGTAATCGGTACTGGTCATAGAGAAGAACTTGCAACGGTTATAGAGAAGATCTTGCAACTCTTTCCTCAAAAGCAGTTCTCGCCATGTTGCTGATTACTTCGCTATATTTCCGCTAAAATTGTCATGAAATTGCTCCTTTAAAAAGGCAATTCTTTCTTCTTTTAAGATCAGGTTGCATTCTTATTGAACTGTTCAAATAATTTCACAATAACAATTTGAAAATTGGGTGGCGAGAATTTCTTGCTGGCGAGATCTTCTCTTTGACCTGTGATCAATTACATGTACATTTGAAGTGTAGTTGTATGTAATCAGTAATCATGCTATTTATGATTAAATTGTAATGTAATTGAAAGAACAAAGGCTGTAATCATGATGACTTTTTGATTACTTCATGATTCCAGTAAATAGAAAATAATGAGATGTGGAATAAGTGTACGCCACACAGCCCACAATCATGCAGCAATTCAGAAAAACCACAATGGACAACCCCCAGCAGCCTTCAATGAGGCCAGTAGGCGCTGCTCGCAGTTCTGCAATTGGCCCATGGTCTAAATAAAATGATATAATTCAAATCCAGTCCTTAAATAGTCACAGATAAACCCCCTTCTTAAACAAGGAACAGAAAACATATAAAAAACAAGTACAAACAAAAGCTTTGTCTAATGTAACGCAGTTCCCCTAAGCCCTGCTTCAGACTCAAAGCTGCTCATATGTACTCAGTGCCATTCTATATAAATTTCATGTACATGTATATATCCCCCTGTCCTACCCTATGTGTACAAAATCCATTATTATTTTAAATTACTTATAATCTCTACGCTAAAAACAATTAAAATGATGAACAGGTTTATAATTAAAACATTTTTTTCTTCTTATCAGATTCTTTTCATGTATGTGTAAAACGAAGAGTTTTTCGTTAGAAAGAAATCCTGATGTGTATTTCCATTGAATATGTCAACAACAGTGTGTTTGACTCAAGTGTTAGAAAAAGACAGGATTTCTAATGGCTACAGGTATATAATACTATAACATGTCATGTAAAAATGAACAGTGATGATCATCATTAATCATTCTCAAAATATCCGTCAAAAACAGATATACAGAATGTAACATCATACATACATGTGCAAGAAAAATGAAAATCACAATATTTCTAACTTTCCTACTATAACTGTCTGTAAAAAAAAATATTATATGCATTGTACTTTGGTTTCATTATTATTTGTGGGGTATCATTTTTTGTGGTTTTCATGGGTGGCCTTAATCCACAAAATTTGATACCCCATGAAAAGGAGAGTTAACATTTATCTGTATCCTGCAGACTTCAGAACCAGGAATTCAAGATTCTATTAAATACCCCTTTTTCACGAAACAACGAAAATTGGTACCCACTAAAATAAATGAATCCACAGTACTACAAAGAACAAACACATATTGTTAAGATGTGATTATCAATTTTTAACAAACAAAAAAGTAAAATTGAAGATAGCCCTTATCACTTAGAATGATTGAATTTTAGTGAGGTATAAATTTTAATTCATTATTTTTTATCCATTTTGATGAAATTTTCTGACTATTAATGAACATATTTTGCCAAAATATCAACTTTTTTTTTCAGGAGGCCTAAAAATCGAGGCAAAAGGGGATATTTTTTATATCGGCCTATCTATTTATATTTTAGCAATGAGGAAGAGAGCAGCAAGAGACCTGCAGAAGAAATAGTGTTTGAGGATTGTACAAAAGGGCTTGGTAAATATATTGATATAGAAGCAAAATAAAGCAAAATGTAGAAGCAATAACATACATGTTTACAGACATTTTAATCAGCAAAATAATTAACCTATAACAAACATTAGCTATACTAGCTATAATTGAGATTGCAAGCAAGTCACAAGAAAGTCCCCTCCCGTCCCTAAAATTTATACCTTTATTTAAATTTTGTTGAAACCATGTTGTTCGGCATATTTATTTTACCCATACTCCTAATTTTCATGTTAATATGACAAAGATGAATTTTTGGTGAATTTTGGCAGATTACCACTTTTTAAAAAAAATTGGCGGATTGCAAAAAATAAGCAACCCATAAAACAGTTTCACCTACCACATGATGATAAGCATATTCATTTTACTTAGAATACCAATTTTACTTAGAATACCAATTTTACTTAGAATATCAATTTTACTTAGAATACCAATTTTCATGCATATCAGACTAAGCATACTCATTTTACTTAGAATACCATTTTACTTAGAATACATGTACCAATTTTCATGCATATCAGACTAAGTTGAGTTTTTGGCAAATTTGGCTGCTAATTGAAATACATAATATTAGAGTAAGAAAGACATTGTCAATCTTTCAGCACACTGACAAAAGAAGTAGATCGAGATCTTTATCACAAACAAAACAGGCATATCATGAATTTAAAGTGTCTAAGAATCCAAACTTAGTAGCAGATACTTATTGCAAGTTAAGAATTAAACATATAACAACTCTTTTCATCAATGATCAGCATTACTAACTTGTGTGTGGATGAAGTTGGGCTCAAGTATTATGATTATTGCAGGACATGTAAAATACCGAACAGATAACTTTCAAGTAGAATATAGTTTAAAAATATTTGGTTATTTGGAAATATTTTGATAACAGGTATAAAGATATGTGGAGGATGTAGCCTTGATGGACGGAATGAGAATGGTATATTTGTCAAAAGAGTTTTACCTGGAGGCCTGGCTGATATTGATGGTATGTACACTCCAGCTAACACGGATTAATCAAAGCCGTGATGTCGTGAAGGCGACCATTAACTCATAATGGACTGTCCTTGACGGCCTTCGATAAAATCATCGTGGATTGTAAAACGATGTCCGCGAAGAAATCCACGTTGAAAATGGATATGCGATATATGAATGCAGAAACAAATGTTCGTTTGATAGACACTTGGGGTTTTTCTAATTAAAAGTATTTTTAGATTTTTAAATAGGTTGCTTTCATATATACTGATTTACTTGTAAAAAAAAAATTTATACAGCTAAGTTATGTTGTTACTTTTAATGGAAGTATTTGTTTAAAAATGGTCAATGATTTTAAAAAGTTTTCATTCCCCATTAAGAGCCTCAGTTGTTTTATCTGGAACCACATTCCTTTGTAATTGTCACCTGTCAATCATTCCTTAAGATATTTAAAGATGAAAGGTGACTGACCGGTGAGATTAAAATATTCTCACGCACCTGGAGTTGAAGTTATTGTTGCAGACGATGACAGGTAAATCAATTGAAGGATGCTCCAATCAAAGATTTCCCTGATTAGAATTTAGACACACCCACAACAGCTCGAATGGAAAATTCCACTGGCACAATTATTTACTTCGTAGAATAAACAAACAAATTTAGCAGATGTGAATTATACCTGGCAAGGCCATGGCCTACCCTACCCTACGGGAGACCACCTTACAAATTATATAATCCAGATAATAATTAACATGTGGGTCTGAAGTATTATACACAGGAAACGGTAGGTAAACCCCTGTTGTGCACTGCTGTTGGTCCGAGCATCAAAGTGTCATGCAAGGTCAAATTTACATCTTACATTGTCTTCTATCAATTCAAATAATCGTAATTCTTAAAAGGCTGATTAAATTTGGTGCAAGTCCCGGACTTTGGGTCCTGTCTTGTTCCATTTCAAATCAGTTTGAAATGAATTTTCCTTTCATATAAGATTATTAGATAAAAACTTAAGTTTTCATCATAATTAAAGATCGTTCATATTCTCATTTCAGCCCAGATTGCTGTCATTGTTAAAAGAATGAAAATGCCGTGCTGAAGTTAATTGTGGCTCCTGTCTTTTTCGATTTTTAATCAGTTTGAAATAATTTTTCTTTCATATAAGTTTATTACATAAAACTTTTTAAAACTTTCTTGAAATCTTAATCATAAAGACCTCATTTCAGCCAAGGTCGTTGTCATTTTTAAAAGAATGAAAATGCGCTGCATTTCACTTTGTCGCAAGTCTTTCACTACTGTCTTTTACAAATTGAAAAATTATAAAGAATTGTCCTATTTATAAGATAACAAAAAATAATTGCTGCAATAATTTCACTTGTATTAAATTTCGTTACAAAAGCGTAAGTTACTAGTCTAAAACAATTTTGATTCATCAAACGTATCGCGTAAAATATTACATCTGCATTTTCCGATAGGTGATTATAAGAATTAAGAAAAAATTACAATTTTCACGTAAAATGGTATTTTTGTTTCTCCGTTTTGTGATTCACACGTATATATGAATAAGTCAAAGTGGAAAATTATACTTATAAACTTCAAGAGTAAATCTTGCTCGCATTACACAGGACCGACAGACTTGCTAAAACTGCAAGACGCTTGCCCTAAAAGAAAGACAAATTTCGTCTAGGTCTTTATATGACTTAATTCTTTTTCTTTTCCAGTTACAGTTGTAAAATCTTTTAATTTCAAAACGTAAAAACTTATTTAATACATCACCGATTTCAAATTGATTTTTGAAATAAAACTACATAGAAGTCCGAACTGCCGACGGTTCTTTCTTGATCCTAAATCTTGATCAGTCTCTTTTTCTCTCTCTTTTATTTAAATCTAATTCTTACATAAAATATGCTTCAAATTGAATACAACATAGCCTTTCAAATTAGGTTTTTAGATGTATACTATTAACTGACGGCAATGAAGATTTTTCATTATGTGGATCGTGTCTTTCTGGCATATTCCATATTCTTTCGTTTTTAAATTCTATAACATCGATGATGACCGCTTTTACGGGTCAAAAAATAAAAAAAGTCTAAGTTTAAAATTCATATTATATACACATTACGAATTTTTATGTCAATCATTGCTTGACCGATTTTACGTGTCTTTCTCAATAATTATATAACTTATAGCACAATCATAATTATTAAAAACTTTTCAAATTTACATCTATTGAAATATTTCAATCAGTTAGAATAAAGCTGACAGGTAACAGTAATTAGGTTGATGATAAGGTTCATGTACAAATTATTGATCTCTGGTCAGGCTGGCGATAATAAAACCACAGGTGTCAGCATTTTTAGAGTTGGTAACTTTTAATACACAAGCGCCGCCTTCATACAATTTACCTGTCATTCACACCTACTTACCTGATTAGTTCCGCCCATAAAGTAATTTTCAATTGTGGAACATCCAATGAAATGAAAAACTAAAATATTGATTTACCAATCTGAATGGGGCATTTTATTTTGCCAATCAGAGATTTTTCAATCTACACGAGGCATTTAATAAAAGGTAATAAAAGAAAAGATCAAACAAACCGATTTGACGAGCGACGGACTTGATTAGATCATCAAACTTTAATAAAAAGTTTTGTTAAACCCGATTGTAACCTTATATATTCACTAATGAAACTACTCATCGATAAAATAAACAGCAGACTATGATTTCCACGATAGATAGAAAACGTCCATCTAAAGACGTGGCGATCGCGGAATTAACGATTTTCTAATAAGTAATTAAAATCCCTTTTCATCCGCTTAAAGACGCGGGTCTCTGATTTTCCATTATAGCTGCAGTGTACAAGTACAAAAAAATTACTTGGTACAGATTGACCACAGTTTAAAAAAAAGGTAAACACAGGTAAAAAGTTTTTGTTGGTGCCAAATAATTTAATTTCACAATTTGAAATAAAAGGTGCATTATTTACTTAAAGCAGACATTTATTATTGTGCTCTTTAAATATTGTATAGGGGATTCTATTGATTTACCGAAAGGACAAGATATGATAAGAAGCACAATTTGGCCCCCTAATATTTGCATATTTTTCAAATTAGGAATATTCCATAGTTATTGTCGGCTTTTGCAGTTAAGAGGTCATAGTACATGGGACAGTAATTGATTTTTGTGAAATGAAATCTTTTGTTAGAATACGCATGTGCAAAAATGGTCAATTCAATGCAATATGGCAAAATAGGCTCAAAATGGGTAAAATTTATGCAGTTTTTGTGAAAAATAAATATGAGCGGACCTGTGACCCACAAAGATATTTTCAGCAAACATTGGTATAGTGATGCTACACCCGCAGTTAAAATATTTTTGTGGGTCACAGGTCCGCTCATACTTTTTTTAATTAAAAACATATGAAAATTTAACATATTTCGAGCTTTTTGGAGAAAAAGTCGCTTTTCCCACATATTTAGCCCACCACTGAGAAAAAAACTGATAAATTATACAGTTGAAACATACAAATTATTTAAAAATCACCACTTAAGAGTAGTAATATTAACATTTCGAAGAAATTTGTCAGTTTTGAAAAAGGGGCCAAAAACAGCCCTTATCATATCTTGTCCTTTACTGTTTGTTTTTTTTTTTGTTCAGAGGAGCTCAGGGATCTAGCAAAAATTAGAACCTTGCAATATTTTCAAGCTATAAAGTACATGAAATATTGACAAACTGATGGGAAAGCAAATATTAAACTACAAACAACACAGATGCATGAGTTAATGACACCATAGTTAATGATATACTGTACTTTTCATAAAAGTTTTAAAATTCATAGAAATTCAAACAAAATGACACCAATTTTCATAGTTTTAAACTTTGACTGATGCAAATTTTCACCTGTAAAAGACTCAGGGCTATTTCAGAAATAAATGTATGGGGGGGGGGGGGGTCAGAAAGCACTTTTTAGCTCACCTGGCCAAAGGCCATGTGAGCTATTGCCATCACTTGGCGTCCGTCGTCTTCGTCGTCCGTCGTCGTCGTCGTCGTTAACTTTTCTTCAAACTTCTTCTCCTCTGAAACGGTTGCACAGATTCAAACCAAATTTGGTCTGGTGGTACTTTAGGGTATCCCCCACAGAACTGATGTGGGGATTTTTGATTCGTCAAAAAACATGGCCGCCGTTGCTAAAAATAGACCAGGGGGGTCAGAGTACTGTTTTTGGCTTGTAAATCAAAAAGTATAAGAGATAGATGAAATCTGATGCCACGCTACTGCTTCAGCATCAAAAGCTCTACAAAAGTCTCCATTGAGTCGAAGTTGTCAGATGACCCCTTATAGGAGTTACGGCCCCTTAAAGGTGAAAAATAGCAATTTTTCATGTTTTTGGCCTATAGAATGAAAACTATTGCAGATAGAGAGAAGCTGTTGCTTGCTTGAATGTTCAGCTCATTTAGCTCTACAAAAGTCTTTATACGGTCAAAGTTGTCAGATGACCCCTTATAGGGGTTATGGCCCCTTAAAGGCAAAACATAGTGTTTTTGGCCTATAGAATGAAAACTATTGCAGATAGAAAAAAGCTGTTGCTTGCTTAAATGTTCAGCTCATTTAGCTCTACAAAAGTCTCCATAGGGTTAAAGTTGTCAGATGACCCCTTATAGGGGTTATGGCCCCTTAAAGGCAAAAAATAGAGTTTTTGGCCTATAGAATGAAAACTATTGCAGATAGAGAAAAGCTGTTGCTTGCTTAAATGTTCAGCTCATTTAGCTCTACACAAGTCTCCTATGGTCAAAGTTGTCAGATGACCCCTTATAGGGGTTACAGCCCCTTAAAGGCAAAAAATAGTGTTTTTGGCCTATGGAATGAAAACTATTGCAGATAGAGAAAAGGTATTGCTTGCTTAAATGTTCAGCTCATTTAGCCCTACAAAAGTTTCCATAGGGTCAAAGTTGCCAGATGACCCCTTATAGTGGTTACGGCCCCTTAAAGGCAAAAAATAGTGTTTTTGGCCTAAAGAAAGAAAACTTTTGCAGATAGAGAAAAGATATTGCTTGCTTAAATGTTCAGCTTAATTAGCTCTACAAAAGTCTTTTTAGGGTCGAAGTTGTCAGATGACCCCTTTAAGGGGTTATGGCCCTTTAAAGGTGAAAAATAGTGTTTTTTGCTTTGGAATGAAAACTATTGCAGATAGAGAAATGCTTTTTATTGCTTAAACATTCAGCTCATTTAGCTATACAAAAGTCTTCAAAGGGTTGACATTAAGACCAGGTGAGCGATTCAGGCTCCTGGGAGCCTCTTGTTTTTATACCCACCATGCATAAAATTTTGATTGTTTTTCCCTTTATGCTGCATTTGAGAAATATCTAAAAATACCACCACCCATACAATTTTAATTATAGTGCCTTCCGACCCGACCCCCCCCCCCCCCCCATACAATTAATTCTGGAATAGCCCTCATTAGAAATGATGTAGCTTGTAGTTGTAACCCAAAGTCTGCTAAAGCAAAAAAAAAGCTCAGTATAAAAACTAAAAGTATATCAAACAAGAAAAAAATAGTAAATGCTAAATAGGACAATATACATGTAATATGACAATCTTTTCGCAACCAGATAACAAAAAGAGGAAACATAAAAAATAACACAAGCAAAAATTATTAGATATTCACAAATACTGAGTATGCATTTGAAAGACATGGAAAGTTTGAATACTTTTAGATTTGATTTCAATTAGATTGTTTAGAATCTATAAAGGACATTAATCACACCTCTACTCACAATAAAAAAACAAACAAGAAAATGTCCAAAAGACATATTGCCCCATCTCACAACATTTAGGATGGAAGGATGAACAATTACATGGACAAATGGACCCAAACACTATATGCCCCGCTACTCTCATAGATGGGGCATTAAAAGAAAAAAAAAGACAGTTGAATATCAATACATGAAGTATTAAAGATCTCGGACTATTTATTTTTTTATTGTTCAGGTTGTCTACAGGCAGGTGATCACATATTAAAGGTTAATGATGAAAGTTTGGATGGTGTGACGAATGAAAGGTACTTAAAAAAAATATACATGTATATATATTGTCTGTTGGTTGTAACAAGATTAGTATTACTATGTAAGCTTAAGTAAAAAGAGCTCTCTTTTTAATGACCATGTTTATTTCTGTAAGTTTTGTTGTTATAAAGTGTTAATTGATGTAAAGAGTTCAAAATATTAAAAGAAATGCACTTTTGTTAATTAATAACAATTCTGTTATAAGAATAATACTGTTAAAACTATATAACATTTTAAAAATTTATTTTATATGTATGATATTAAAAAGTATTAGCAAAATTGATAGGAACATATGAGTTTGTCTTAATACATAATTATGTGTACATACTGAATATTGATTTTGTTACCATTAAATCTGTTTAAACTCAACTTTTGGTGGAATGTTTTCTAAAGATTGATTATAGATATAAGATAATTTAAAAAAATCATTAAATGTTTAAAAAAAGATACTACACTTAAAAGCATCTCTTGGTGCATGTTTTAAGATGGACTGGCAAAACCAGAAAAGTAAGAGTCATTAGACAATTAACTTAAAAGGGCAATTTCAGAATTTGTATTTATTCAATATATAAAAGCAAGATTAATGGTGGCTTCAATTTACTAATACTTTTAAAAATAGATCAATGTTTCACTTGCATCGAACAATGTAGTATTTTTTTACAATTTGAAATTGTATTGGTTTTTTGTAATAGCTTCTCAAGTAGAATTTTTTAATAATATCAACTTAAAAATAAAACAATATATCATTGGTTGTAGGTATTATATTTGGTACAAACTTATAAAAAAAAAACACCTTTAAAATTTATAATAATGTAATAACTAACAATCTAATATGTTATCTTTAATTCTAGGGAAAACGGTATATCAGGTACTAGGTAGCTTTTTCAATTAACATTATACTATATTGTATTGCAGGGCAGTGGGTATATTACGGCAGGCTTGTGCTACTAATCATGTAGTTATGGTAATATGTAGAGATCAGATGGCCAGGTATGACGATTAATTATATGAAATCATTGTAATGGTCTTGAAAGTAAGCTTCTCCTTGTGTTTAATTTGTTTATAAAGTTTTTCAATTGTTAACTTAAAATATGATTGTATGGTATCTCTGTAGTAAACTTTTTTTGAAAGATATGGAAAGTATGAAAGATGTGGAATAGGTGTACGTGACACAACCAACATAAACCTATGAAAGCTATCTCGTGTACAAGTATACCATCATGGAAATATATAAGAGCATACACCTCAAGCTCGGGGATATGTTCGACTGCACTCACACAGCACATGAGACAAACTCTGTCAAATATATTGTCAAATTTTTGTGCGTGTGTGTTCTGGCTATTTGAATTTTATTTATGAAGGAAACATGAACAACATCATTATACCCCCCGCAAACAAAGTTTGGGGGGGTATATAGGAATCACCCTGTCTGTCTGTCTGTCCGTCTGTCCGTCTGTCCACATACCTCGTAAGCGCAACTCCTCCTATACCCCTTGATGGATTTTGATGAAACTTTACACAAAGGATGTACACCATATGGAGATGTGCATGAAGAATTTTGGTTGCTATCAGATATCATTCAAGGGAGATAATTGGACTTAGACTTTTTAAACTTGGTGTTCAATGGGAGACCTCGTAAGCGCAACTCCTCCTAAACCCCTTGATGGATTTTGATGAAACTTTACACAAAGGATGTACACCATATGGAGATGTGCATGAAGAATTTTGGTTGCTATCAGATATCATTCAAGGGAGATAATTGGACTTAGACTTTTTAAACTTGGTGTTCAATGGGAGACCTCGTAAGCGCAACTCCTCCTAAACCGCTTGATGGATTTTGATGACACTTTACATAAAGGATGTACACTATATGGAGATGTGCATGAAGAATTTTGGTTGCTATCAGATATCATTCAAGGGAGATAATTGGACTTAGACTTTTTAAACTTGGTGTTCAATGGGAGACCTCGTAAGCGCAACTCCTCCTAAACCGCTTGATGGATTTTGATGGCATTTTACATGAAGGATGTACAATATATGGAGATGTGCATGAAGAATTTTGGTTGCTGTCGGATATGATTCAAGGGAGATAATTGGATTTAGAATTGTTAAAGCGGGGGGTATCCTCCGTGAGCTCGCTCACAGTATTCCTTGTTTTATATTTATAATACTTTACTTATAGTATGGCTGACAATCCAAATAAAAGGTATAGGAGATATCTTTCGTGCAATATTCTTAAAATAAAGATACTATATTTAAAATTTACTTCTGCAACATTTTAGTATTTAAAGTAGATAAACTGTTTCTCTAATTTTCATCCAAATTAACTACTTTCCAGTATAAAGTTATGGAAAAATCTTTCTTCTCTCTAGAGGATTTTTAATTCTTTGAATGTGATTGGTATTAATTAGTTGACATGTCAAAATGTTAAAAAATATCATTTTTTTAGAAAATTAGAGAAAGTGTGTCTCACATCTTTACTCATGAATTATCTGAATATTCAATCTTGATAGTTAAACGACAGATTTTTTCATATGTTCTCAAGACTCGAGCTTAAAATTCTGTCATTTAACTATCACAATTGAGAAATAAGATAATCCACTTGAAACAATGTAAGAAGCTGTATTTCTACTTTTATCATCTGCATGTATTCTTTTCTTATCTACTATTAACACTGTAAAGGTAATGAAGTCAGAAGATAACTTTCTTTGCAATATATTTTAGATTCAGAAATATTCATGGGAGATTTAATTTTGTTTATTTTGTGGGTAGGAGAAATCCATGAAATCAAATCCCCACAAATTTAAGATATTTTTAAATTGAAGAGTATATTCTGAAATACAAAATCAACAAAATTTTGTCCCCACCAATTCAGTTTTGTGCTCCTTACCACAAAATATTATCCGCACAAAAATAAATGATGATACAGCAGATGAAATAAATAGCATTAGAAACCGTAAGGTTGTTATATATTTTTGTTAGACAACTATAAAATCTTTCACTATCACTGTGTTCCATAATGAGGCAGACTCATGCTAGATGTATAGTATTAACTAATATTGATTTATTAAACAGAAATATATACATATAGTTTCAAATATTGGTAATACAAAGTTATAGCTTTCTCCTCTTAAGCAGCAATAGGATTTATTTGTCATTCTCTTACAACTACTCTGCCATTGGTTTTATTTTTTATTGTACAAAAATGTACCGTATAGCAGGTTATTTTTGCAGGGGTAAATTTAGGCATTTTTTTTTCCTGTGAATGTATGAGGAAAATATGTTTTATTTTTGCAGTTTGTTGATGTGTTGTTAATGATTTGCGTTCGAATGATATTTTCGCGGGATTTATTTTCATGATTTTCCTCGACCCACGTAAAATAAGCAAAAATAACCCGCTATATGATACATAGTTTCAAGCATTAATTATTGGAGAACTTTCTTATTCTTGTCAGCTCTATTTATTTGGATTTTTCAAAAACCTGTAACGCTACAAACGTTCAAATTGATTGAAATTACTGTAGGGTCGTTGCAATAATACCTTCCCCATTCTATTTTTGTAACAATCAAAAGTTTAACCAATACAAACTTTTAAATACCTAAGCACGTGAGAAATTTTACTATGACTATATTTAATGTCATGTCATAACTCACCTGTTGCTAGTTACAATCTAAAATTGTCCAATCACAAACTTGATTTAATCAGGAAGTCACTACTTTTGGATGATACAGTAGTTCATTGAAAGTCAGCATGTGTAAAAATTAATTTGAATATGATTGGTTACATGGGGAAAAAATATTAAAACGACTCTATATGCATTGGTGATGTTCTATCTTTTCTTGTATTAGATACTGTGGTTTCATTATTGGTGGGGTATCTATTTTCACGGTTTTTATACGACCGCAAAAAATTTGCGGATGTATAATGGTATGATGCTGTCGTCGTCGTTGTCGTTGTCGTCGTTGTCTGGGGACATTTGGTTTCCGTGCGATAACTTGAGTAAATATTGACCAATTGTTATGAAATTTTGATATGATGTTTGTAACCACTAGAGGAAGGTTCCTATTGTATTTGGGGTTGGTGGCCCATACCATTTTGGAAAAAAGGGCCAAAAGGGGCTAAAACGGGTGTATTGACAAAACTGTTGTAGAATGTTTATTATTCATTTGATTTTGAAAATTCTTTTTTTATTGAATTCCTTATTAAATTCTGTCAACAAAATGTGTCAATGGTTTTGATGTATATTGAACCGTTACACTGCTACAGGGGGCCAAAGATGGGCCACACCCAAAAAATCAACTTTTTTATTTGTGGTCCGATTTTCAAAATCTTTTTTTCATTGGAATTCTTGTGAAAATCCCTGCCTGCATTTTTCAATCAGATTTGAAATATCTCTTACTGTTTTTGAGATATAAGGTGTCGAAGGGGCAAAAAACGCCATTTTTAAAAGTTGGTCAAGGCAAATGGTTTTACACAAGAAATTTAGCTGTAGTGGGCCAGCCAATTGTTATGAAGTTGAAATATGATGATTATATACACTGAAGGAAGCTTTTTATTGCATTTTTTGGTCCTGACCTTTTTTAAAAAAGGGCCAAAAGGGGCTTAATCGTGTCAAAAATGTCAATGAATATAGAATTTTTTTTTTCTATTAAATATTATTTTTAAATATATATTTGTCAAATATGCATTTTAAAGTCCACCATAGGTTGCATGTGTAAAAAAGCTTTGTAAGTCCACCATGGGCTGCATGTGACCAAAGCAATAGACTATCCATATTGGGCCTCCAATGTACAGGGTTCAACTTGTTGCGGTCGTATCATGCTGCGCTCGGCGTAGCTTTTTATTGTGGGTGGCATTGACCCATGAAAAAGAAATTTAAGGTTAATGCAGACAGGTGTCACATGACTTTTGTACCTTTAAAAATGCAAAATTTAAGACCAGTGTCTATAAAGTCAATAATAAAAAAATACAATATTTGAATTTATTGAAATTAGTAATAAATATTCAATTGTTTGACAATTGCATCAATCGTTTCTTGAATAACGCAATTTTTGACAAAAACAAGGGAGACAACTCACTTCAAAATTACCCTAAATTTACAATGGAATTGAACAGTAGACAAAAATCTAAGCTGGTGACCCCCTGTTTTCTATGTTTTATTTTAATAAATAGGTAAAAATATAACTTTTGACAAAATAAAAACAAGATCCTATTGTAAGGAATTTTTCTGAGACATGATTTTATGCCTAAAATTTGGCCTTTCCTATATAATCTATTGTAATTCCGGCATACTTTAACCACTTATATTGCAAAAACGAGCATGGTGACCTATCCTTATTTTTATTTTAAATAAAGGATATTAATAACATGTTTCATTTTAGACCATAAAATCAAATGTTTTATGACAGAATTTTTTTCAGTATAGGTGTCCACATTAACCTTAACATGAATCTGGATGCTACAGATTTCAAAACAACAAATTTAAGATTCCTTTTCATCAAGCTATGAAAATTGGTACCCACGAAAAATGAATAATCCACTTATAAAATTTGTCAGATTTTGCATTTCAGAGATGAATTCCAAGAGATATTAGAGAAACAAAATGGCTACAGTTTCCCATGTACTCCTGTACCTAACGACTCACAGAATAAATCTTCATCAAGGGCCACAACTCCGTCAGGATATGGTAAGAAAGAATGGCTGCAAGGGATAATAAGTCTTTTAAGTTTAACAGAATTTCAGAGAAAAAAATATAATATTGAGTTTATTGAAATTTACCTTTTAACTCGAGATTTGAAATCCTGTATAGAATCAGGTAAAAGAATTTCTAATTTTTTATTAGATCTGTAAAAGTTTAGACTTGTTTGTTAAAAATTAATATTAATGTTAATATGGATGAATAGAAATAATAAAGATCTAATAACATTTAAATGTTTCATGGTATCTCTGGCAATAAGAAAACAAGACATGAGCAATGTATTTATGTGAAATTTTAGAGCCTATGAAAAATAAGTCTTTTTCATGGTATGAAACTTGCTATTAAAAGTAGGTTGAACTGAAAGCACATTTTAAATAATTCTGCTATACATTGTATGCTATATTAAGTTTTGAAAATATTTATGTTTCCCAGCTTAAAACAAGAGTAACCTTGGGAATTTGTTATTTCCAACTCTGTTTATGTTTATGTTTTAGGCACAGACACCCACAGAAAATCTCCATTGGAACATGACAGTTCTTTAAGTGATGGGAAGAATAGTCCCAGAGAGATTTCAGGGTCTAGTTCAAGCTCTGCTGGACGATTCTCAACACATGTAGGTTCTGAACGAATCAAAGTTTGTTAAAGATACAAGTTTCAAAGGTTTTATACATTAGCAGGATTAGTTGAACAATATTTATTGCTCTCTTAGTTGCAGAAAAGGGCATTTCAATTATTTGAAACAACTATTATTGGCTGCGTTTTGGAATTCGTTTGATAGATATGTCTATTCATCTAAAGCTTTTATCGTTCAGCAATTTGTAAAATAAAAAGTTACTAGGGATTACGGTTAAGATTCAAAATAAAATTTTCTTTGCTGAATTATAAAATATAGCTTACCTGTTGATGCATTTTGCAATGAACTTTAAGATTTGATTTAACTGTTATCTTTCATCTGCTTGGCTGTTAAGACAGGAAAATGAAAGCATTAAGAACAACCACATAAGAAAACTGTATAGTAAGATATTGATTTCATGGTAGTACCAAAGAAGCAGAGGTACCAATGGGGCATCTGATTGTCGAAAGTCTGAAAGGGCAGAGACAAAACCAGTAAACATGAATGAGAACAGCACCAAGAAACAGATACACAAAACAAAAATACAAAAAAACACTGAATAGCAACCAACAAAACGAACTTCATAACGATAATGAACCCAGGTTCTCCGGAAGAGTAGGCAGTTCCTGATTGCTATAGCCCACCCATCTAATGGTCAATATTGGTGTCAGAACTAATAAAACTGAACTGATAACAGGCAATTGTAAAGAAAAAAATTATCCTGTTCCGCAAGAAATTTTTGTAGAAAATAGATAAATCTGGTTCTTTTATTCAGATGAATGGTAGCAGTAGCAGCGAAGAACAACCAAGATGCAATGGACATCCCATGAGACCAAATGGTGAACCGTATCATAGAGTTATGATCCCTAGTATGGCTTCTACACCTCATGGCAAAGGTAGGCAAAATATAAATTGTTTGAATGCTTCCATAAGTCGTAATTCTGAGTATTGCATCTTTGCCTCATTGCAGAGGTAGGCAAAATATAAATTGTTTGAATGGTTCCATAAGTCTTAATTCTGAGTATTGCATCTATGCCTCATTGCAAAGGTAGGCAAAATATAAATCATTTGAATGGTACCAGAAGTCGTAATTCTGAGTATCGCATCTTTGCCTCATTGCAAAGGTAGGCAAAATATGAATTATTTGAATGGTACCATAGAGTCATGATACCAAATATGGCTTCTATACCTCATGGCAAAGGTAGGCAAAATATAAATTATTTGAATGGTACCATTGATAGAGTCCTAATTCTTAGTATAGCATCTACATCTCATGGCAAAGGTAGACAAACTATGAATTCAATTGAACCATACCATAGAGACACGATTCCAAGTGTAGCAGGGGGCCTGGGTGGCCGAGTGGTCTAAGGCGCTGGGTTAGATACCACACTATTGATCACTAGCTGATCAACTCTCAGCTAGTGATTGAGTCCCGTTTGTATTTAACAAAAAGAGGAATTCCCCAACTGTATGTGATTAGGTTTGTCAGTTACCTGCCCAAGGTTGGTGGATTTCTCCAGGTACTCCGGTTTCCTCCACCATTAAACACTGACCACCCTACATGGCCCAGGTGTGTCGATAAAGGGCGTAAAACACCAACACACATATACACACACCAAGTATGGCATCTACACCTTGTGGCAAAGGAAGGCAAAATATAAATTATTTGAATGGTACTATTGATAGAGTCATAATTCTGAGTACTATTATCGCATCTATGCCTCTTAGCAAAGGTAGGCAAAATAACAAGTAATTGTGCCCAATCATCAAGAAAGTCTATATTTTAACACTTCATGTCATTATCAAAAGCCAGAGTTTACAAAACCAATTTTGGTTTTTGCTAGACCTGAATTTTATGAGCATTCTTCCCAATTGTTTTTCATATAAATTGTTTAGATTTTGTGGAGGAATTTTAACATCAGGTTAGCATCCTTTTCCCAAAAGAAAGCAGATTTCGGGTTTATTGAGGTAATAACTTAGATATAATTTCTATAGAATGCATTGAAAATATGCAGAAAAAGGGAGATAACTCTTGCATATTTGCAAAATTTGGTTGCTTTGTTCATGAACTTTAAGGCTGAATCACAAGTCATCCATGTTGCTTTCAAACGAATCCTGATGATTTTTGTTTTACATATGAGTCCAACAATACATTAAAACAATAAATTTGGTGGGATAAAATTTTTCATGTGCCAGATTCTGTAGGATTTTGCCTGATTTCTACATGGACAGCCTCTTAATGATTTCTGTTATCATGGTGGGTATGGTGGAACTCAAAAACACTCAAAATATTTAAGCTGTCAAATAAATGCTGAGGAAGAATTCATAGATCTTAAGATTCTCTTTATTCAAACTGTTTTTTTTTGTGCGCCTCTTTACAATTTGTCTATTAAAAAAGGATTAAGTTTGAAAACTATTCATATAGGAAACACTCTGACACTCCTAAACTTGAAATTTGCAGAAAAACCAGTTACACATTAAAATGCAAAATTTTTTTCTTAGGTTCTAACAGCACCAGACCTCGCCAAAGTAGTAGTTCCCTGACCTACGTGTCTTCCATGATGCATCCGGAAGACATTTCTCCTGTCTCCGGGGTACGACCTCTGGGAATGTCATCGACGGACACATCTTCGTCCGTTTTTACAATGAACAGCCACAATAAATTGCCAAAATCTAAGAACATGTCACAGTCTCGGAAACTTTCACTGGATCCACATGTTAGATTAAAAGTTGAGAAGCTGGAAGCAGTAAGTAAAAAAAATCATTCAAGGGGGTAACCACCTGTGGATTCATTTATTTTCGTGGTTTGAGGAAAATTGATGAGTTCGTGGATTCTTAAATTCATAGTTCTGAAGTCTGAAGCATATAGATCAATGTTACATTTCATTTTCGTGGGGTATCAAATATTGTTGGTGAAAGCCGCCTACGAAAACCACGAAAATTGATACCCCACGAATAATTATGAAACCACAGTATTCTAAATTGTGTTGTTTAGTCACAATACTTCCCATTTTGTTCACTGAGAAGCTTGATATATTTGTATAAAATTACTTGACTTAAAACATTCAAATGATATTAAAGAGTTATCTATCTTAGGTGTTCTATTACCCCCTAAACTATGAACCTGTATAAACAGAACACCTGTCAATTCTGAACAAATTCCCTTTAAACCCTCTTTAAATCTTATGATGGTAGTAAAATACTGTGGTTTCATTATTGTTCGTGGGGTACCATTTTTCGTGGTTTTGGTGGTTGGCCTGACCCATGAAATTTGATAGCCGATGAAATGGAAATTCCTCATTGATCTGTATGCTGCAGACTTTAAGAATCCATGAAATGATAATTAGGGCCCCGCATATCCCGCATCGAAGATGCTGTCGCCCTATAGTTTTCACTTTCGTCCGTCTACAATTCTTGTGAACACTAAAACTCAAAAATATTAACAACACAGTTTGGAAATTTTGTACAGCTATTTAGTAGCATGTCATAATTTGCATATTAAATTTTCATGCAAAAATGTGAAATATTTTTGGAAAAAAACTTCATTTTTAGTCTAAAATCACAGATTTTGTGATTTGGACTTTGTGAACACTAAAACTCAAAAACTTTAAACAATACAGTTCTGAAACTTTGTACAGCTGCTAAGTACATGTAGCATGTCATGATTTGCATATTAAAATTTTGTGCAAATCTGTTAAATATTTTTGGAAAAAACTTCATTTTGGATGGAAAATCACAGATTTTGAGAATTGGAAATTTTGAACAATAAACTCAAGCTATTAACAAAACAACTCTGAAGTTTCATACACATTCCATGGAACATGCAGTAGTGGTTATAATCAAAGTTTGCATGATTTTGAAAACACTTAGATTTTTTGCTGCGGGACCCTTTCTGACTTTGTCAGTATTCTAGTTTTTCATCAAACCACGAAAATTAATGAATTCACAGTAGTTTCATTTCAAGATTTTGGAAAAAAATCTTCATTTTATCTTCAAAACAAACATGTAACAAGATAACCTGAAATTAGTTCATCTATGGGAGTATTTGGAAAGGAACTAAATAATTATTGTTCTGTGAAAATGAGGTGCAAATCCTGATACATTTATTTTTGTTGGTATCAATTTTAGTGGATATCTGTGAGTTCATAAGTTTGTAGTTCTGAAGATAGCAGTATTTGTTTAAGGATGTTCGCTACTATTATTGAAAATAAATAGGATTTTAATTTGATGCCTTAAATGAAAATATAATAGTAAAAGGTATAAAATAAGCAAAAAAAATTGATAGGTTTGTGACCTCGTTTTCAAGATAATTGACGTTAAAGTTTTGGCGCGAAAAGGTTTTCTCAGACTTTTTCATAGGTTTAGCATTAGCACTATTTAGCTGTTAAAACCCATGACAGAATAAATAGGATTTGATAAAACTTTGTCTATAACCTCTTTTTTATATATTAAAGACATTAATATCAAGAAAATAGGGGGTTCGTGGGCAAAAATTTTAACCCTATTTTGATGGTAAAATCCAGAGGATTCCGAAAAAAATGACAGAAATACCAAAACAAGACCAGCGAGCATCCTTAAGTATTCAGTACTGTAAATGTACTTACTTTCGCAGGTACTTATTTTCACGATTTTATGATTTCATCTAATTCGGGGTTACTTAATTTCACAAATTCTGTTAATTATTCTATTTATTTCAAACAATTTATTTCATTTTGCAGGTATTCAATTTCGCCAAAAAAGCATGACTGAGAAATCTGTGAAAATAAAAACCTCGCGAAAATAAGTATGTCTACAGTATTTAAGTTTTTTTTGCTCCAACATGTTCATCCTATCTTTGTTGACAGGCTTTACAGTATCTTGGCTTAGAACCTACATCAGACCAGCAGTCCCTGATGAGACAGAAGCTTAACGTAGATCCCTCAGGAACTGTTATATATGGCGGTAATAAGAATTTGTCAAAGTTTAAAACATACTATGACACAACAAAATATTACCCCCACTCGTGAGAGAGGTGGTTACCGGTATATTGCAATCACATTTTCTGTCCATCCGTCTGGTACAATATCTCGGGATTGATTTCAAATTTGGTAGACAGTTATAGCATAATGGGATGTACTTTTCTTATACTTTGATTCTAGGTCAGTTGGTTATCTGTTTTCCGAGCTGACTAAGACTATTTTAAGGATAAAAAATGAAAACAATTTCGTAACAGATTTCTGGGCTTCTATTGAAGGGACTAATTTCATATTTGGTTCATAGCTTTGAAATAATGATATGTGTGGTGCCTCTTTTTGGCAGGTCATTCAGTTGTCTACTTCCTGTTCTCTGAATGGTTGAATGGGGGTATGCTTAGTAGGACTTAGTGCAACCCCTTGTTTTGCTTGGCCTATCTTTTTTTATCACACTTATGAAAGCAAAATTTACACTTATTTAAAAAATTTTTAACATTGTCATGGAATTCTATAAAAAATCTTAATTACAACAGAGGTCCATGCCAAAAAAATGTTTTGTTTTGTCTGAAACATCACTTAAAAAAAGTTGTATAATAATCCAGCAACAAGGCCTTGAAAAAAAACCCAAATAACTAAGTCTGAGAATATTCTCAACTCCCATAGTTAACACATGGAGGAATATTCTCAGGTTTGAGTGTTTTGTTTTTAAAGTTTTGTGGTGTTCGGGCCAGTTCTTAGAATCTGAAAAAAAAACCCAACAGAAATGAATGAGAGAAAACACCACACTATAAACAGGTAATGTGAGACATTTCAGCTGCCTTCACTTAACTGGAAAATAGAAGAACTTAACATGTTTTGCTTTAACACTAAAACAAGATTTTTTCAAAGTCTGCATTACAAGAACTGTGGATTCATTTATTTTCAGGGGTATCAAATTCCGTGGTTGGATGAAAATTGATAGGTTCGTGGATTCTTAAATTTGTGGTTCTGAAGTCAGCAGCATAAAGATCAATGTTACATTTCCTTTTCATGGTGTGTCAAATTTCGTGGGTTAAAGCCGCCCACAAAAACCACGAGAATTCATACCCCATGAATAATTATGAATTCACAGTACCTTTAAACCTATTTATATTTTGTAGATTTTGTCACGGTTGCAAAGGAAGTCTTCCACGAAGAGTTGGAAGGTTGTAACATTACGACAGGAGCGATGCTGTTTGCTGCTAGTGATCTAACCGACTTTGTAGAACCTCCTCCTTTCAAACTTCAGGTGAGAAAACATACGGAGATTATGCTAATCATACCTCGCTTCAAATACAAGTTGGTATCCTGCTTTACCCTTGCCCATTTATTAATACCAGCATGAAAGTCAGGTGAGCGATTCTGGCTCCTGAAAACTTCTTGTCTAACATAACAATTATGGAAATTTACAAATTTTAATCTGAAGAAAAAGATAAACAATTTGTCACATATTATCTTTTAAAAGGGAAAGACATATTATATACTTCATACATGATAAAAAGCACTAGTATAGGCATGCAAAATTACAATATTTATGCAAGAGAAATTATTTTCAGGGTTCAATACTGAAAACAATTTATTTTCACAGACACTTTTTTTCGAGAAATTGTGTCAGAGACTGATTTTGCAGCGATTTGTGATAAAAACAGTTAATTGACAATGAAAATGAGTTAAATCGCAACAATTTATTTAAGAAAATTTTTGTTCGTCACAAAAATAAATCACTTGCAAAAAAAAACCATTTGGTATTTTACATTATACATTATCTGTTAATTTCTTCAGGTACATTTATCATCTTTTATTTTTTGTCTTTTTCAGACAGAAGATTTAACTCACATTCCAGAGAAAGAAGATATAGAATCGTTACGACAAGAGCGGGATCAACTCAGAGACGAAGTTCAAAGGTTACAATCAGCATTAAAAGAGAAGGAGCATTACCAGACATTAGCTGAGGAAGAATTAATGAGAATCAAAAAGGTATCAGGAAATGTTTGTGACAGTCTGTGAAATTGTCACTTGCCCTCTTGCCCCAGGCCAGTAAAATTCCTTTCAGACTGGTGAAATACAGAGAATTTTGAAATGGATCATTAGAACAAAAACTAAAAATCAAGGATTCTGTCAAGTGAATCCCAAATCCTAATGTTGTGAGGATTTTTACTGTGACCTATATTTTATGCATGAATGACTTTGGTAAAGTTATTTGTAAAGGTCCATAACTTGGATACCAGATGTTGGGGGTCAATGGTATTTCACCATTATATGGGTTTTGGGTAGGGCTACACCACCCACTAGAAATTAGGTCACTGCGACCTATATTTTACCCATGAATGGTAAAGTTCCCAGTTAAGGTATATATCTTGGTTACTAAGTCTTGGTTTTCCAAGTTTTTTTACTCCTAGCGTGTCTGATGAAGATTAATCCAGAAAAGCGCTTCACACGCAGTGAAATTTTGCTTCCGTACATTTATCAAAATCATTTTAATATGTGGATCGTGTCTTTCTGGCACATATTCCATATTCTTTCGTTTTTAATACATGTTGGGGGTCAATTGTATTTCACCACTAGATGTGTCTTTGGTAACATGACACCAATCAATAGAAATTGGGTCACTGTGACCTATATTTTACGCATGAACGACTTTAGTTAAGGTCCATATCTCAAATACTACATCTTGGGGGTCAATGGTATTTCACCACTAGATGTGTCTTGGGTTACATGACACCAAACAATAGAAATTGGGTCACTGTGACCTATATTTTAGGCATGAATGACTATGGTGAAGGTCCATATCTCAGATATCTCAGATACCACGTTAGGGGTCAATGATATTTCACTTCTAGATGAGTCTTTGTTACACAGCACCACACACAAGAAATTAGGTCACTGCAACCTATATTTTACGCATAAACACTTTTGATTAATTTCTTGGTAAAGGTCAGTGTTCTAGGATTCCCATTACCCCTTACCTGGGGTAAGACAAATTTAACCCAGGGTAAGTGGAACTTTGACAGTTTCTTTGCATTGATTCCTATTGTAGGTAAGTGAATTTTTGCAATTTTACATCTGGTTAAGTGAGATTTTTAAAAAATCCTAAAACACTGAAGGTCCATATCCCTGGTCATACACATTGGGGGGTCAATAATATTTCAAGAACAGAAGAGCGATCCTGTGGCTCATAGTCAAACTTTAAGTGCTTTAAGTCAAACTGAAAGAGTAATGAACCTGAAATTTTACACAGTGATTAATTTAGATACATTTTGTCCCATCTGGACCTTATCAGTATTCTATTTTATTAGCCGGGATAATAGCTGTAGAAACTAGCCACAGCTATAGATAATATAACCTTTTAGTTACTGACCAATCAAAAGCTAGCTTATGTTGGTGTTGCCTTATCACATATCAATCCACATATCAATACACGATATAGTTCCTTTTCCAGTATTCAATTATTACTCTACTGTGATACTAAGCTATCTTTAGAATTTGTAAATTATCCTGGTTACCAGTGCTTACTCTATTTATTTAATTAATCAGAGAGCAATGGGAGCTGTAGATGAAACAAGATCCTTGAAACACAAGGTTCATCTAGCAGAGCAAGCTCAGAGAGCAGCCCAACACATGGAGCAAGATTACGAGGAGGTTGTCCAGCTGTTGGAGGGAGAAATTGCTAAGTTAAAACAGCAGCTGAAGTACCAAGGGGAGATCACTCCTGAGGTGCAGCAGAAAATTGCAATATTGACCTGTCAACTAAAGAAATCTGAGAGTAGCAGGAAGACATATGAAGTGGCTACAGAAAAATTACTGCAGTTTGCAGAGGTAAAATTCCTATTTGCCTTTATTACTATTTTGAATGGTTCATACATGTGGACTGTCAAGTCATCTATTTTCATAGGAACCAATTTATGTGGTTTCCCACCAACAGCATATAGCTTTGTTTTTAATTTCATGTATCGTATGAATATCAGCAAATCATAAAATTGATGTATCTTTTTGGACAACAATGGTATCGCCTTATTATTGCAAACTGATAACAATGAGTGCAAAGTGCACAGCTTCCAATATGTACTGCCTTTATATAATTTTATATTTTTATATTTAAATATAATTCTGTAATAAAATCCTCTTATAAGCTCCCAGTACCCTGACATTAGTTCAGGCAGTTCTGCCCATAGAGCATTGTTCAATTTATGAACACCCCTTTTATGTTCTCTCATTGATTGATATGCCAAATTTCACTTCAAGGAGTAGAGAGATAACTAACTGTCTTATTGTTGGG
The DNA here is from genome assembly GCA_963971305.1 of Arcuatula senhousia. Lineage (NCBI taxonomy): Eukaryota > Metazoa > Mollusca > Bivalvia > Mytilida > Mytilidae > Arcuatula > Arcuatula senhousia. Next base: position 6,167,002 of record OZ020312.1, on the reverse strand, counting down.
GAAATGGAAATATTTCATAATTAATCATCGGAATTGATCAGAAGATCATAATCGATTATTAATCGATTATAAAATGGGACAATTTTTCATGAAAATTATTAATTTACCCCCAAATCAAAGTAGTTTTTTGCTGTTTTTGTGTAAAATAACTAAAAGTGAATATTTTCCGATTAATCCATTATTGATTTTATAATTGATTAGTAGCATCGGAAGCCCATTTCGATTAGATTTTTCAATTAATGGGAACATCACTTCTAACTGATATCTATTTTTCCTTTATTTACAGAATGTCCATGAGATAATGACAGGAGGATCAAGTTCTCTTGCTGTTAGGTAATGTTCATTCCCTTGCTAACAATGTTTGATGTACTGTATAAGTTGTTTTTTTCGCGGGTATCAAATTTTCGCCTTTTTTGCGGTACTCGGCAACTCGCGAAAATTAAATCTGGTCAATAGTATATGTCAAGTATATACTGGCATAACAGAAATCGCTAAAATTGAATTTTTGGTGAAGAAAAGGTCTTTCGATTTTTAAGAAATCCGTGAAAAAAAAACAACTCATAGGGTTTATAAACCCTGTCTATATGTCAAGTCTGTATGTCTGTCCACATATCTCGAAAACTCTTGTTTTGCTTAACTGTTTAATGGATTTTGATGAAACTTTGCATGAGAAGAAGTTAAGTACATCACAAAGAAATAATCATGAATGAAGTTCATTTATATTGGATTTTAATTGTCAATTGCTCTTGGAAATGATATTGTTTCTTCAGTTAGCTTGCTCACAGTTGTAGTAAGAATTAAAATTGAATAAAAAAATTTAGTCATGCCAATCAAGGTAAATTTTGTCTTCTGTAAAATTCTTTTGGTCAATAAGTTTCTACTGTTGTTCTAAACATTACAATAATAGCCTTGGTATCAGGTCAATAGAAACAAATATTGACCTTAAAAATACATATTGACTGACAACATTAATCAAAACAAAACAGAAAAAAGAAAAAGAAAATGAGCAAATTTATGGTATAACTGCATTTCAGAAACCAGGTCAATGTTGATGAAAGCATTGAAGTTGCAGGATGCACTTTATATCAGGTCTTGCATCAAGGTTGCAAAAGGTCTATCATGATCATTTTGTGCTTCTGTACTTCAACAATTTTATGATCCTGCAAACTCTAAACTATAAAGGTTACAAATTTTACACAGTGATTAAATACCATGTAAGGGTTCTCATATTAAAAGTTTATTTAAATCCATCAAATATTTAACAGAAAAAAACTTTTATTTTGTACATTTTAGAAACCAAGGAGAGACTGCCAGAGGAAACAAACCACCAGCCTATCTTGGGAAACATAAAAAGTTGTCACCGAGGACCATAGCTAATGAAGCTAAGGAGGTCGTCTGTGCTGTCAGATCAATTATTGAGTCTGAACGTAAGAATAATTGATATACACGTTAAGGGTTTTCCAGTAATAAATGTAAGGATGGGGTTGGGTTGATAGGCACTTTTTCCCAGACCCCACCATTTGTACAATGTTTAGGCATTTTTTTCACGAATCCATCAATATGCATTTTACTCCCAATCCACGATAAAAGATACCCATGAATTTAAGTACTTTCACAGTATCATATTTTTAATGTGTTAAGTTAAACCCATAATTAGGTAATATATAAGTTACAAATGTACATGTATTACATTTTCTAAGATATAAATGACTCATTAGATCTTTTAATACAAGAAAAAGGGTTAAGCAATGAACGTTTATAGAATATAGTTTTTAGCTCACCTGACCCGTCCGTCGTCCGTTAGCTTTTTTCAAACATCTTCTTCTCTGAAACTGCTTGGCCAATTGCAGCCAAACTTGATATGGTTGTTCCTTAGGGTATTGTGCAAAAAGTTTGCGTTGGGATTTTTGATACGTCAAAAAAAATGGCCGCTGTTACTAAAAATAGAACAGGGGGGTCAAATACAGTTTTTTGCAAATAACTCAAAAACGGTCACAGATATCAAAATTCTGGCAAAGGGTAAAAGTGATCAGCACCTCAAGATCTACCTGCCCAGAAATTTTCAAAAAGATCCAACAACCGATGTAGGAGTTATTGCCCTTTTTCTGGATTTTTTCAAAATTTTGCACTTATTTAGCCCTATATCTTGAAAACTATACAAGATATTTTAAAAATTCAAATTGCATATGATTGAGCACGTCAAGATCTACGATTCATATAATTAGGTCAAAGCTGTAGAACCATTTCTTTTAGGAGTTATGGCCCTTAAAGCGTCAAAATTTACCATTTTTCATTACTTTTCCCCTGAATTTCAAAGATGAACTTTTCTGACACCATACATCCAACTTCAACCAAACTTGGCACAGTTGCTTAATAGCATAATTGCTACAGGTCTATCGTTCGGATTTTTGATTCATCAAAAAATATGGCCGCCATGGCTAAAAATAGAACATAGGGGTAAATTGCAGTTTTTTGCTAATTACTCAAAAATAGTTACAGATATCAAAATTTTGACGGGAGACAAAAGTGATCAGCATCTTAAGATCTACCTGCTCTGAAATTTTTTAGAAGATCCAACAATCGACATAGGAGTTATTGCCCTTTTTCTGGATTTTTTGAAAATTTTGCACTTATTTAGCCCTATATCTTAAAAACTATACAAGATATTTTAAAAATTCAAATTGCATATGATTAAGCACATCAAGATCTACATTTTATGTAATTAGGTCAAAGCTGTAGAACTATTTCTTTTAGGAGTTATGACCCTTAAAGCGTCAAAATTTACCATTTTCCATTGTTTAATAGCTTATAAGCTACAACTCTATTGTCAGATTTTTTTATTCGTAAAAAAACATGGCCACCATGGCAAAAATAGAACAGCATGTTAAAATTTACCTGTCCTGAAATTTAAAAAAAGATCTGACAGCTGATGTGGGAGTTATTGTTCTTTTTCCTAATTTTCGCCAAATTTGCACTTATTAAGCCCAATATCTTAAAAACTAAGCAAGATATTTCAGAAATTAAAATCGCATATGGTTAAGCACAATAATATCTACAAATATATGTATCTGTGTAGTTCAGGTGAGCGATTCAGGCTCTTGGGAGCCTCTTGTTTAATGTTTTATTTCTAAAATATTTCTTAATTTGAATTTCAATTTAGTGTGATATTATATTTTCAGCCTTGCCCTATGGTTGGGAAGAAGCTTATACCTCAGATGGAATGAAATATTACCTTAAGTAAGTGTTATATTGTCTTTATTATGAAACCTAGTAAAAGTAATTACATGTATTCAAAATCTTGCTTCAAATTTGAATTTTTAACTAAAAGAAAAATAATATGAAACTGAGAGACAGCTTATTGGAAACAATCACTAACAAACAACCAAATAGCCATCGGCACGAAACAACGACAGGGCAAGCTCAGACGTTTGGAAAAAGAGTAGTTCAGGTAGTAAGACACAGTTCGGTTTTGTTTACAAGTTAGTTTCGAAGAGTGACATCCTAGAATTTCTAAAGTAAAATACAAAGGTCGAATTTAAGTAGCTATAAATTAAGAATGCCTCATAATTTAGTAACGAAAGTGTGCTCAACTGATAGGGAATCTTTCAGAGGTAATATTTTTGACAAAGTATAAAAATATTCGAAAAAACGGAAGTTTAGCGTCCCTTTTCCGGCATGGTGTCATTTTTATTTTACCGATCTTTTGAACGTTTTTATTAATGCTTGTTTTTAAGGTAAAAAATGCGACGTCATTTCTTGAAAAAATAAGCCGGTCGATGTATAGGTTTTTTACTTTTAATAAACAGCCAGGTTTATGTACTTTCAGAGCATGTATAGCACTATAGAGGATTTAGTGCAGGTTTGAGTCTAATCTAGGCTTGAATTATGGTAAAAATGTGTAAATTTTAGTGTTTTTGCATGTATAATTTGTTTTCGGAGTTATCGGGTTGTAATGAAAAGATCTTATTTTTGTAAGTAACAACTAACTGGAAGATAATCTATGGAATGTAAGGAATTCAACGATGTATGATAAGTGTTTATAAGGTTAAATATAGTTTTAGAATAGTTATTGGAAGAAGCATATGTGCTGCAAAGCTATGAACGTTTCTGACGTTTCATCTAGAAGTGTGTTTTACTACCTCATGTTTGCCACAACACTCCCATGTTGTTAGCAATAAGTAAATGGTGGAGTCAAATTCAGCAAAGTATTTTTGTGAAGGCACAATAAATAGTTTTAATTTGATAATTTTTTCCCAGCAACAACAAAAAAACAACAAATAAAAAACTTTTTAAATTGGGTTTGACACAAGTCCTGTCTATGTTAATGCATCAGATGTGCTTTACATAAAGCACCCAAATGATGAAAAATAAACATAATTCGAAAATCTTGCATACTATATTATTAAAAATGAAAAGTAAAGCTTTGATTGGTTATGTTATATATTGATATTTGTAATTTTAGTCATGTGACACAAACAACGACCTGGTTCCACCCTAGATCTGGTGTCCAGCATTTATCAACCATACAAGACAAGAACAAAGACAAACCAGAAAACATACAGTCACTTCCTGCTTCATAGGGGAAGTAGAATATGTGGAGAGTACAGCAAGAGTAAACCAAAGAATTTATAGGAAGTAGTATATGTGGCTAGATTGTATCTTTGACAAGAAAACTGAAGAGGTTTCTAGAATCAAATAAAGACAAAAATATGCTGGCTATGTGGCAAGGGATTTGATTAAATCTTTTAATGTTAAACTTAGTCTTTCAAGAGTTATGATTATTTAGAATAGAAAGTCAGATATTGTTTAACATTTGAAAGTTGATTTTCGTAGATTTTGATATTAAATATGATTAAGAGATCTGAATCATTGATTTTCTATATAAATTACTGGGAGAAGGATATAGATCATTGAAATTAATTTGAAAATGAAAGTCTCAATCATTTATATACATTATATAAGGGGTAAACTTTGAAGCAAATTAATCATATTCACATATATGTCTCAATAGTTAATTATTATGTACATGCAATTACATGGTGCAAGGGAGTTAAGTGAAATATTTTGCAAATTATATGCATAAATATTTGATTCAATCAATTTATTGTAAGTTATGCATAATAAAGTGTCGACAATCATTTTTAGGCAGATATAAAGTCCCTAACAGTCATATGTTCATATGTACATTTTCTTATTAGGAACCATGTTTTAAACTAGTATTCTTTATAGTTTTGGAGTTTTTAAAGAAAAAAAAACAAGCTGTTGTCTCAAAAAAGAAAATTGTTAAATATTTCTTCTGGAGTTTATTAATGTTTTGTACAATGTGTATACTGTGAATTCCTTTTTATTCGTGGGGTACCAATTTTCGTGGTTTTCGTGGGTAGGCTGATCCACGAATTTAAGAATCCAACGAAATAATAACTTGTTGGAATTGCTATTTTGTGGTAAAAACCTTGGATGTGATCTAGACCATTGCTATATGCCCATAAAAGTTTATTTAAATTGTTTTTCAAGCTATTGAGGAACAGACATACCTTGATTATTAGCTAATCAATCATTAGATATATCTAAGACAAGTTTTTGTAATGTTTATTTGGCAAAACTCAAACGATCTTAATGTTTTTTTCAAATAAATACACATCTGGTTTATTGAAATGTTTTGTTGTAAAGTGTTCATTTTCACTATTCTAAAGTACTGATTATGTACATTGGAAACAAATACTGAGTATATGAAAATATCAATTAAAATATTTTTAAAATTGTCAAAATCATAAACATGTCCTGACACCTGATGCCATAAACAGTTCCCAACCGTTAAACAAACACTCTTAGGATAATTTAAACAATGTTAATCCCTTTGACCATCATAAATCAATTAAGTATTGCCAGGTGTTTTTCACACCTTTATAGTTTAATTAATAAGATAATAAAGCTCTTTAACACATTAATCATTGGCAATTACATAATACGGAAGAAAATTAACTGTCATATGTTTATTTAAAATAAAAAAATAAACAAATAAAATGATCACTTTCATGTGCTGAAATCGTAAACAGATCAACAAATACCACCATTTTTTTCAAAATAAAAAATCCACGAATTTATGAATCCACGAACTAGCAAAATTTAGTCAAACCACGAAAATTGATACCCACGAATTTAAGTACTTTCACAGTATTTACAGCATAATAAACTAACAATTCAGATTTTGTCTTGCTTTGAAGTATGTATATATGCTGCATTTAGTTATAAAAAAGAAATACCTCTAGCATAATTATTAAAAAAAAACTTCTAGGGACTGAATGATATTTTGCATCATTAATATTTGTTTATACAGGGTTGCCACGTATCTTTGAAACCTGAAAAAAACCCTTGAATTTCATTTGTCAGTTCAATGTCCTGGAAATGACCTTGAATTTTGAAAAAAATGAAAATATCCTTGAAAAACCCTGGAATTTTATAGTTTCATAATCAAAGGTTTATGATTGAACTGTTTCACAGAAAATTTAACGGGGGACAGAAATTTGGTCGAATATTTTCATCCTTGAAAATGACTCAAATACTGTTGAAAAGTCCTGGAAAAACCCTTGAATTTTGCAACAACAAAATAATGGCAACCCAGTTTATAAGCTATATTTATTGACACATATTATCATATGGATAATTAAGAAAGTAATTTTCATTGAGTCATCTTGTTATACTTCAAACTATTGATATGATTGCATCATCTTTATAAATATCAGTTTCATTTTATAAAGCTTAAATTCAGCATTCCAATTAGAAATGATTAACAAAATTTATTATTCCATCTAAGAACTGCCTTTCATAAAATTTCATGATCATTAAATATCATGACTTGATTTTGGAAATTATTGACAGGGCATTTGATATAGACCACACATTCTATTTGTCAGGAAGGAAAATGCTCCCCTCTCTCAAATGTTTAATATTTTTTTTAAATGATGTAAACAACGATAGTTTATGAATTGTCTTCCATGCTTTGTTTTTCATTTTTCGGTTATTTTTATAGCTTTAATTCATAAGAAATTCACTTATGTGTAGTTCACTGTGCACTCCTTAATTTTGGCACACACATATTTTGTACATTTTAAAATGTATTAAAAGAATAGATATAATCTTTGTATAATTTAATTTATACCTGTATCTTGCCAAAACAAAATTTGAAATTTTGTTAGACGTTTTTATAGATCTTGTTTTGCTGATTTGTTTAAAATGCTTAAAATAATCTGGCTGTAACTGGAACATTGTGTAATTGGAAGTACTATACTTTTGTAATGAATTTTAGTTTTCTGTATAGAATGGAGAAAGAATTGTGGAGACATAATTCACTTAATGTGAAATTTGTTTTTATAAATATGAAATATCCCCTTTTCCTTGAGAGTTTGGCAATTCTCCTTAGAATCAGTTTCATGTACATTTTACTCTATGAATTGCACTGTGATAATTTACATGATTTAAGTGGAATTTATTTTGGCTGTTCTTTATTATTATCTAAAATATGCCAAAATTCCCAACCCAGACAAATTGACAGGCTATCTCGAAAATTGCATTTTTTCTATGAAATGCTAAAACAAGAAACTCTATGTTCAAAACAAAAATATGTTCATAGTAAATAGCTGTCAGGTTGTGAATAATTTTTTTATGCAATGAATTTTATAATTATATACACAAGTTTTTAAAAAGAATCTAGTGCTGGGCATGGAATTGTTTGCTGCATGCATTTTAGTTTTAATACTGTATTATATGTTTTTAGTTTACTTGTATACATGTATGATTTTGGGAGCTTGTGTGTGTATAGTGCCATATATCTATTCAAGTGTAACCTTTTATAACCACTATACAATATTTTAAACATATATCTAGAAAAAGTTTCTCTATTTCTTTCACTTATGGGTAAAACTTCATATTTGATCAAATTAGTAAGAAATATAGCTTCTTACACATTTTCGAGTTGTTTACTCCTACTTTTGTAATTGACCAATCATATTTTGAGAATTAAATATTTCTAAAGAGAACACATACTTTTTCCCAAATAGCTGGAAAATACTGTTAATTGGTAATTTTTTATGTAATCATATTTTCGCTCTTTTTTTTGGCGGTGGACCCTCAACGTCAAAAATTAAAATCGCATAAAAAGAGTAAAGTAGATTTTACCCTAACATGAAGATATGAAACTGCGAAATTTAAAATGAGCAAAAATAAAAAAACATAATTTTCATTCCAATCCGCAAAAATTTCACACCGCAAAAATTACCAGTTATACGGTAGTTAAATCAGAAAATGAAAATTACAGAAACACGGATTTCATTTTAGCCTTGCTTAGTATGTTTTTAGGAGTTATCTTCTCTTAGAAAAATATTGTAGCATTAAAAAAAAATAGTCTGAAGAAATGTTTTGAAAATAATCAAATACTTGTGCAATATAACAATGATATTGTAGACAATTTAGATCTACTAGTAGTATATTTGTAGGATTAACTAAGAATTCTCAAAGATTATAGATTAAAGGCTAGTTAGAGATCTTCTAGAAGTATATTTGAAGGATTAACTTTGTAGTATTCTCAAGATTATAAGATTAAGAGTTAGCTAGAAAGAATTTTAGAAAATTTTCTTTCCTCTAACTATAGCTGTTTTTATGATTTAATACTTTTATATTTACTTTGTACATTATATGTGCATGTCCCCATCTGCCGTGTTAACATAGAACCAAGAATTAACACAAAATTTACAATAGTCTTGCAGGTATTATTAATTAGGCTTAGATTTTGTAAAGAACTCCTGGCCATGGTGCCGCAAAACTTTGAAAAGTACTTAAAGTCTGAGAATATTCTCAACTCCCACAGTAAACACAATGAGTTGAGAATATTCTCAGACTTAAGTATTTTTCAAAGTTTTGCGGCACTGGGCCTTGGACATTTACTATGAAAGGGTATGTTTTTGCCTGATTAAATTTCATATATTGAAATGTGTTTTATAATTTTGGAGAAATGTCAGATCTTTAATCGCACATAACATTGAAATCATTATTCAGATAGTTTAATTTTCATTGATATATCCAAGACCTCAATCCACAAAAATGAAGCCTTTACAAGAATTTCCCCTTTTAAAGTATTTAGATATGAATATCAGTCAGCATATAGTTGCAAATACTCCTCATAAATTGAACTTTTCAAAACTTTGCTGTTACAAAGTTCTGTACAGTAGAATTATTATACCCCATGCAACAAAGTTGGGGAGGGTATAATGTTTTTGACTGGTCTGTCCGTCTGTGATCAAAGTTTGTGAATGCATCTCCTCTTGAACTACTGAACAGAATTTAATAAAACTTGGTATACAAGAAGTAAACCATATGTAGTTGTGCATATTACCAGGAATTTTTTATCCGCAAATTTTGGGGGGAGTTCTGGCACTTTGGACTAAGAAATTTGCAGAAAATCCTTATTACATTTGTGAACACAAATCCTCTTAAACTACTGAACAGAATTTAACAAAACTTGGAATGCAAGATGTAAAACATATGCTACTGTGTGTTTATTACAAATGTTTAATTCCTAAAAGTTTACGAGCTCAAAAATATTTTTTATAGTCCAATAGCAAAATGCGTGGGGTATGTGACTGTGCTCACTAAGGTTCTTTGTACTTTTAAGTCTTTATCTTCAATTTGTTAAAATCCCTTTAGTTGTATGTTCATTTTCAATATTTAGTTAGGAATGTATTTGACTGACAAGATAGCTTTAACTATCACAAATTTAGTTGAAATCCTTAGTTGATGTTTTTAGCTCTTTAATATTTAGTTATAGCTTTAATGAATTAGCATGTTGTGAATTTTAACGTTTTATTTATTTTACTCCTAACCTGTATTTATGTTTTAAATGGTGTATATGGTTTGAGTTATAAGTAATTTTATTTATTTACATGTATGCTGTTTGGTAGAATTAGATACATGTTTTGTGTAAGTGACCTAATTTCACGACGTAAAAACCTGTTATAAATATAAAATTTGACTGTAAGGCAGCCTGGAAATTTTTTTGTAACAGTTTTCTTAGCCTTTACCAAGCACAGCCTCTTTATTCTTTGGTATGCAGCACCAGAATGAGATCCCATTCAATTGGATTCAACTGCAAGTCTTTGCTGTTGATGTTTCAGTTTTCCCTCTTCAAAAGGTACAAGTTGAGTTGTTTTTTACAAACTATTTGCTAGGCAGATTATCATTACATTGTTTTTAAAATTTCTATTATGTATCAAAAGCATTGAGAAAAATTTCATTGTCATTTTAAATTATCTTAATTTCTTATTTAGGTCAAACAATACGTTATTTCAAAATAGAATTTCTATTGTGTATCACAAGGGTATTCTCATTCATTATTAATCTTTTTTAAAATCTAAATGTCTTACTAAGTTAAACAGAATGTAATTTCAAAGAAATGAGGATTTAATTTTCCATTAAAGCCAATATAAAAAATATCCTAGATTTTCACCCCCCTCCCAACCTTATTTTTTAGCTGCCTGATAAAATTTTAATTTGGATTTTTTCAAAATTATGTAATTTTTTGGTCAATTTCTTTAAAAACGGCAGAACATTTTGTCAAAATAGATTCAAATAAAATTTGCCCGCCCACCCAATATTTGGATAAGAATCTAGGAATTATTTTTTATGGCCTAATCAGAGAACCATTACCTCTATTAGATCATTTATTATTAATTTATTGTGGATTCATTTATTTCTGTGGTTGGTTGAAAAAAAATCAGTTCCTTTTGAAGACTGCACCATACAAATCAATGTTAAATTTCCCTTTAGTTGGGTATCAATTTTTGTGGGTTAAGGCCACCCACTAAAACCATGAAAATTGATATTCCACGAATTATAATGAAACCACAGTATTATAGTTTTGATTGAATAATCACATTGTATTGATCACTAGTCATAAACCTCTTTACTACAGCACACTTCTTGTTATAAAAATATTTTTTGTACAAAACTTTTATAAATCATTTGTTCATATATAAACAACAGTTTACCAATTTTATATATGGTAAATAATATTGCATTATTTTCTAATCTGTCTAAGCCATCTTATTAAAGTCTGTTGTAAAGGAGAAGGTTCACAAGCACCCTTATTTGGCCTACAATTTGGCAAAAATCTTAACTTTAATATATCACGTTATAATTCTTAGTAGTATAGTCATGTGCTAGGTTTCTTTAATTCTGAACTTCTTTTTGACATATTATAAAAGACCAATTCAACCATAGGGGTCAAACTTGGGGAATTTAACGAAAAATCCCAAATTTCACAATATTTTGCTACTTTTTGGTTCTAAATTGGTCAAGAAAAATAAATATGAGCGCAATCAAGGGCACCCTTCTTATTTTCAGAACACCTTACATATGATCATAATTATAATCTGCTTAATTATGAAGGGTGCCCTTGAGTGCACTCTATATTTCCAAAGCACAAATGTGCATTGAAAAAAGGCAAAATCTAAAGATTTTCAATATTTTTTGCAAAATGCAGAAGATTGTGACGTCACTGCGACGTAGTTATGTCACAAATCAAACTTTCAAATGCATATGTCTTACATATATCCATAGGACTATATCTACAACAAATATGGCATGATTATCTAATACTTGAAATTTTAGGGCCAAATATGAAGGTTTGTGAACCTACGGTACTCCTTTCTAATACATGTATTTAGCATTTATATGTATTTATTTTCTATAAATAAAAAAAACTCTCAAGATTATTTTTTTTTCTAAAATTGGTTTAGGACGTGAATATTGATGGGCATATATACCTTTATGATGATTTAATTCTAACAGCTTTATTTAAAAAAAAATTTTGTGAAAAGTAACCTATAGAAATGTATGTAGCTTAGCATTGAACTATTACTGGTATTTATTAAATTTGTAATCTGTTCATGAAAGATCTGTATACATGTATATCCTCAACTGTGATAGTATATTACCCCATGTTAACATGTTTACGGTCTCGGGTTGTATTTCTGTGTCTGTCTCTGTATATGTCCGTCCACTTGTTTCTTTTCTTCACAAATAAATATCATCCATATTGTAAAGACTTGTTTTATTGTCCCGCCTGCGATGAATAGTCGCAGAAAACTAGACTTAGGTATTACTTTCCGGCGACGGCGGCGTTAACTTTTTTGGAAGACTTTTGTGGATAATGATTTGCTGGAAAAGTATAATAGCTAAGCATCTGATATTTGGTATACAGATAGTTCAGGTTATGAGTTATGCAACTGTCACCATGCTGTGTGACCTTGACCCAATTTTCATGCTCCAGTGGCTCTGTGAACTTAGGTAAGACTTTTGCTGGAAAATTATAATAGTTAGGCATCTGATATTAGGTATACAGACAGTTCAGGTTATGGTCTACACAACTGTCACCATGCCATGTGACCCTGACCCCATTTTTATGCTCTAGCGACTATGTGAACTTAGGTCTTTTTCAGGCCATAAACTTTTTTGTAAGACTTTTGTGGACGATGAATTGCTAGAAAGTATAATAGCTAGGCATTTGATGTTGGGTATACAGACACTTTTAGTGTTCACATCAAGAAATGAAAGCCTAGGTAGTTGATTTTAGTGATAGTGCCGGCAGGCAAGACATACTTTTAGCGGCCACACTTGTTATGTCTGCTAATAAAAGTTTTATTGAGGTGGGAAAGAAATTTTTGCAACAGTTGTCTCAGCAACTACTAATCACAGACACATGATATTTAGTATACAGCATCAGGGTGGGTTTACATAACTTTGGATTGAATTTCAGGTCTGTCGCTCATCTACTTCCTGTTTAATGAAATACGACCATTTTTTACTATGACAGATTTTTTAAACCACAAAATTCTAGAAGCCATGAATATGCATTTTTTTCTAAATACACAAAAAATGATGCTTTCACAGTATCTGATAAAAAATATTAAACTTAATGAATTTAAACTTTATTTAATAAATAATATAAAAAAATCAAAATCTAAAAAATGTAGCTAAAATAATACTGGTCATAAATGTTTACATAAAGTCAGTCCTTTGTTGAGTTGCTCTGTAATAATAGCAGGATCTGTCGTGGGTCGAGGTAACGATTTGGCTAGCTCTCCTATCAGATTTACTGGGTTCTGCAAAAGAAGGAATAGAAAAATATGTCAAAGGAAAACAGCTTTATTCAAAACCTGAATTAAAAGGCATTGTACAAATTGAAGAAAGTTGAATAGCATGTACTCATGGTTCTTTTTTCTGTACCAAAAACACAGAAGTTTTATATGGTTTAAGTTCGAAACTGGTTTAACCAGAAAATGTGTCTATGAGCCACATGAATTGAGTGACTTTGGTTATTTTTATTTCATATATTAGTAATGCTTAAGTTCTATAAACATCTTTTGATCAAAATATAGTGGAAATCAGAAAGAATGATTGTTTCTGATGGTGCCGGCAGGCAAGACATACTTTAGTAATAACTTGTTATTTTACCAATCTTTTGAACAATTTTATTTAATGTGTGTTTTTTAGGTAAAAAATGTGATGTCATTTCTTGAACAAATAAGCTGGTCGATGTGAAGGTTTTTAACTTTTAATAAACAGCCACATTTATGTACTTTCAGAACAAATATAGCACTATAGTGGATTTAGTGCAGGTTTGAGTCTAATCTAGGCTTAAATTATGGTAAAAATGTGTATATTTTAGTGTTTTTCATATATAATTTGTTTTCGGATGTATTGGTTTGTAATGAAAAAAAAAATTTTTTGCAAGTAACAACTAACTGGAGGAAAATCTATGGAATGTAAGGAATTCAATGATGTATGAAAAGTGTTTATAAGATTAGATATGGTTTTAGAAAAGTTGTTCATAAAAGCATATCTGCTGCAAAGATATGAACGTTTCTGACATTTTACCTAGAAGTGTGTTTTGCTACCTCAAGTCATAACATCTGTCAATTTAATTCTAAAGTCTTGGTAGAGAAGATGTTTTCCCAGATAAATTGTGTGTCTGACATGTACATTTGTTGTAAATCTCTGTACTGTATAACGAGTGATTTTGGCATAATGCAAATTTTGGTGTATTATAGCGGGAAACATAACCTGGCATAATAAATTCCGTTAAAATTTGAATTCTGCTAAAATAAGAATCACTTACTGTAAACCAACTTATTTTTGCGAGCAATTAATATTCGCAATTTTGCGAGGAACAGTAATTCGCGAAAATAAATTGTCGTGAATTAACTCTTCTTTATATTAATTAAATTGTTTTTACGACGAAACGTAAAATAAATAGCCGCAAAATAGCCCTAAGACACTTAAACGCAAAATATTGTAGATGCAAAAATAAATTGGTTTACAGTATTCCTGGCTATCAAAACCAATTTTGTTTAAAATTTAGCCAAATTTAACACCAGCAGAAATAACCCATTATATGGTATTTGCTTTAAACAAACAATTTACCTACCATTCTAATCATATGTTGTTCAAACTGTTTTTCTGTGATATCTTTCTGGATCTTTGACGTTTTCATTCTAATAAATTGTCTCATGGCAGCCTCTTCATCTATTTTCTTTTCATATGCTCTGTAAAAAGAATGTGGCTTGTTATTGTACCAAATACTGTTAACTTATTTTCGCAAGGTATATATTTTCTGGGATTTCGCGGTCAAGCATTTTTGCGAAATTTAATACCCCTGAAATGAAATAAATTGTATGAAATGAATAAAATAATGAGCAGAATTCGTGAAAATAAGTATGTTTACAGTATTTATTGTATAACCCAAAAGAACATTATATACTTACTGCATTACCAAAAAGGACATGTTATTGTACAACACAAAAGATATGATTATATGGACAAAGGGGCACAACTCCCAACAAAATATTTTCTGAATTTTCAAGTCGTCTAAGATATTTTAATGATTAAAAAATTTGTATCATTTGAAGAAAAATGTGCTGAGCACTATAGGTGTGAGACCCCTTATGAGAATGAAACTGAGAGATGAATGCCTGGCATGTCAATTTCCCTGCTCAGAGAAACCAAAAATTATTATAAAACACTCCTGTTCATTTTTTCTGGTATAGCAGAAACCACTCAACTATGATGAAGGTTGCTGGCTGTTTCCACGTAAATTTTTTTAATTGCTGTTGTTCTATGGGAATGGTTCATTCCACATCACATCTACCGTACTGAAACTCGTCGTGCTTTCTTAGTTCCTAAAACTCTATACCGATAATTTGTGTATTTTTAAAATTGAAAACAGGTAATCTTTTGATTATGAAACTCGCCTTGATATGCAGTATTGTCAATAAGCAGGAATGTACTTAACCTTTCAAATTTAACTGGCCATCAATGCAGAATATATAGGTCACAATCAGCATCCAAAGTGTACATTGCACTAAGCATCACTAGGTGCACCAACAATACAAATATGGTTGATGTGGCACTTTTCAATAAGCTGGAATGGACTTTAACCATTCTTCTGTAAGTGGCCATTCATGAAGAAAATGTAGGTCACAATCAGCATCCAAAGTGTGCATTGTGCCTAGCATCACTAGATGCACCAACAATACCAATATGGTTGATGTGGCACTTGTCAATAAGCTGGAATGGACTTTAACCATTCTTCTGTAAGTGGTCATCCATGCAGAAAATGTAGGTCACAGGTAGCATCCAAAGCATGCATCGTGCTTAGCATCCCTAGGTGCACCTACCATACCCATATGGTTGATGTGGTACTTGACCGTACTTGGGTATGGATCTTAACCATTCCTCTGTAAGGGGGTGCATATGCTCTGAGTATGACATAAGGCCAACTCTCTTTGCAAGGTGGGCTAAATCTGTGAGCAAAAGCTTACCAATAAAATACCCTTTAACTGCATCCCCCAAAAAATCAAACAGACCAAATTTCAAATAGGAAGTGTACATTTGCATTATGTCACAAAGATTGTGTGAAAGTTTCATGAAAACCAATTTGGGGGATTATTAGGAGTTTTGAAATAAGAGATGGATACCCCCTTTTCATCTAATGGGTAAGTCCATGTTTCGCTATGGGAAACCCAAAATAGCAATTTAATCAAGTTTAGTAAGTGCATATCTACATTTCTTCACAAAGTTAGTGTGAAAGTTTCATGAAAATCTAAAGGGTTCAGGAGGAGTAGCAGATAAGTGACGGATATTCAGAGGTGAAACGAAAGGATGGACAGACACATGGATATGGATAAATAACCACTCAGTGTTCCAAATACAATTTTCTGAAGTTTTTAAACAACATATACCTGCAATCTCTACACCTCTTTGGGTCATGCATGTCTTCATTTACTGCCTGAAAAGCATGAAGAGAAAAAAAAGAAAACAAGAAAAAACATGGCACAGAATCTTTCTATTGTTACTATAGTAGCAAAATGTATTGATACGTTTACAATTTGCTACTAGCGCACCATGAGCAGATTATTTTCCCAGGTTTAAAAAAAACTGTGGTTTATTATATTTCATCGGGTACAAATTTTTGTGGCTTCTAAGGGTAGTAGTCAACCACGAAAATAAGAATTCAACGAAGTGTCCATAATCTATATTGGTTCATTCTAGGAACATGCATAAACCATGAATTTAAAATTCCAACATTACCTGTATGTCTATTTTATAATGAAAATAAATGAATCCACAGTTAATCAGAATTTGGCCTGGGTGACCTTTGTTTTGTATGGGTCAATCATCTGCTTAACATCTTCTAGCTTGATTAAAACAACCTATGTTGCATATTACATTACCCGGGATATTCTCATTCTGCCCCAAGTAAACTACTTCTGTACCTAGGATTCAGAAAAAGTTGATAACTGAGCTTAATATTTTTTCTTGACATTAGTAATTGAGGACCCATTCCTCCAAGAGTTTTCTTGTAATTCTTGTATGGTTTTCAGGAAAATCTTAAGTTCCATTAATTTTTTTGATAAAATCTTACATTTTCCATTTTAGTTATAAGGTTTCTTATTTTGAGTTTTTCAACAATCTGTGGATCCAGTCCATATTCTGTCACATGAATATCTCTTTGTCCTGGCCATGGCTTTTCTGTGGGCGGTTTATAACCTGTAAATAATAAATACATATATTCTTGAAAAAACAAAAACAAGAGGCTCCCAGGAGCCTAAATCGCTCACCTGGCCTTGATGTCAACCCTATATTTTGTAGAGCTGAACATTTAAGCAAGCAACAGTTTTTTCTTTATCTACTATAGTTTTCATTCTATAGGCCAAAAACACCGTTATTTTAGGGGGTCATTACCCCTATAAGGGATCATCTAACAACTTCAACCCTATGGAGACTTTTGTAGAGCTTTATGCGCTGTACATTTAAGCAAGCAACAGCTTTTTTCTATCTGCTATAGTTTTCATTCTAAAGGCCAAAAACATGAAAAAGGTTATTTTAGGGGCTGTAACCCCTATTAAGGGTCATCTGACAACTTCAATCCTATTGAGACTTTTGTAGAGCTAAATAAACTGAACATTTAAGCAAGCAACAGCTTTTGTCTATCTGCTATAGTTTTCCATTCTATAGGCCAAAAACATGAAACAGGTTATTTTAGGGGCCGTAACCCCTATTGAGGATCATCAGACAACTTCAATCCTATGGAGACTTTAGTAGAGCTAAATGAGCTGAACATTTAAGCAAGCAACAGCTTTTCTCTATCTGCTATAGTTTTCTTTCTATAGGCCAAAAACATGAAAAAACATCATTTAAGGGGCCGTAACCCCTGGAAGGGGTCATCTGACAACTTCGACCCTATGGAGACTTTTGTACAGCTAAATTAGCTGAACATTTAAGCAAGCAACAGCTTCTCTCTATCTGCAATAGTTTTCATTCCATAGGCCAAAAACATGAAACAACATTATTTCAGGGGCCGTAACCCCTATAAGGGGTCATCTGACAACTTCAACCCTATGAAGAGTTTTGTAGAGCTAAATGAGCTGAACATTTAAGCAAGCAATAGCTTTTCTCTATCTGCAATAGTTTTCATACTATAGGGCAAAAACATGAAAAAAACGCTATTTTTCACCTT
This sequence comes from Arcuatula senhousia, assembly GCA_963971305.1. NCBI lineage: Eukaryota > Metazoa > Mollusca > Bivalvia > Mytilida > Mytilidae > Arcuatula > Arcuatula senhousia. The sequence goes on along the minus strand of OZ020312.1, from coordinate 6,148,932 downwards.
TAAGGGGCTGTAACCCCTATAAGGGGTCATCTGACAACTTGGACCAAATAGAGACTTTTGTAGAGCTTTTAATGCTGAAGCAGTGGGGTGGCATCAGATTTCATCTATCTCTTTTTTTTTTTTGATTTACAAGCCAAAAACAGTAGTCTGACCCCCTGGTCTATTTTTAGCAATGGCGGCCATGTTTTTCGGCGAATCAAAAATCCCCACATCAGTTCTGTGGGGGATACCCTAAGGTACCATCAGACCAAATTTGGTTTGAATCTGTTCAGCCGTTTCAGAGGAGAAGAAGTTTGAAGAAAAGTTAAAGACGACGGACGACGACGACGGACGCCAAGTGATGGCAATAGCTCACATGGCCTTTGGCCAGGTGAGCTAAAAACATAATGAAGGCAGTGTTAGCTTTTAAACTAGAAAACTTGCATGAATAAATAAATGAAAAATCATACTTTTTTGCACATACATGTATGTGTATTTTACAAATGATTTGCAAAATTAACACACATAAAATATTGATTTCATCTTTGTCTTGAATGTTGTGTGGAGTTGGTTAAACAATTCCCCATATTTCAGATGTATTGTTCTTTATTTTCCTTAGATAAGGTGTGTGTATGTGTGTTGATGTTTAACGTCTTTATCGACGCACCTGGGCCATGTAGGGCGGCCACCCTTAGATATATTTAATTTCAAAGTCCTAAGAAATTCGAACCACAGGTTTCTTGTGAAAATTTTCTTTGAATAAAATGGAGTTTCAACATTTCATATTTCGCTCATTGAGAAGCTTAATTTCTTTGAATAAATGTGCCTGGCTAAAACTTTCAAGAGATATTTAAGAGTTATTTCCCTTAGGTGTTCTATACCACCTTAATTTATGTAAAGTTTAACTCCATCCATCGAAGTTCATTCTTAGATATATTTAAAATTACTGATTATTGGGATTTCATCTGGCTTTCTGTTGTGGAGTTCTCAATTGATGCTGATCTATGTATATCTTGTTGTGTTCACTTATTTCATATATCATTATCTTCCATATTGCTTACCATGTTTCTTTTTATGCTTCAAAAGTGCCATCTTTTTCCTGTAATATCTTTGAGAAAAGTTATCTGGTACCTCTTCTTCAATCTTGGTCTTTACTGATTTAATATACAAATAAATATAATCCAAGTATACATCATTGTTTGTGTTCAGAATTTAAGCCTAGAGTTTAGAGAAGCATCTGGGGTACTGTAACATGCAACCTCGGTAGAAAAATCCATAAAATTTGAGATGGTAAATAGGAACTTTTATTTTTTATGAATTTGCAATAGGCTTAAAACATCTTTGAAAACAATTTTTTTGTTGTTGAAAACATCAATAAAACAAGGTATAATTGAAACTGGATGCAGTTTCGAATGTCTCCCAAACGAAGTCCCATTAATCACATGGGCAAAATTTGGGCAGGGTGTTTCCCTCTAAATACAAGTTTTACAGAAGTCCCATGAGTAAGTGAAATCCTGGAAATGCCTTTAAATGCACTTTTAGAACCTCATGGAAGAAATTTGGGCAGGGGTTCCCCTGTAAATCAAAGCTATACAGAAGTCCCATGAGTAAGTGAAATCCTGGAAATGCCTTTAAATGCATTTTTAGAACCTCATGGAAGAAATTTGGGCAGGGGTTCCCCTATTAACACAAGTTATTTGGTATTTCATCAATTTTAGGAGGTGGGGCATGACCACCCTTAGACCCCCTATGGTGCCAAATTATTCGTCTAATCATAAGGAGTCATAATATTAATAGTTATAGGGTGGGGATCTCAATGGTTTTCAGAATATTTAGTATTTTATCATTTGAGGGGGTGGGGCATGACCCCCTCTAACCCGCCTTTGATACCAAATGGTTTGTCTTATCATGAGGAGTTATAATATATATGGTTAAAGGGTGGGGATGTCAATAGTTTTCAGAATATTTAGTATTTTATCATTTGAGGGGGTGGGGCATGACCCCCCTCAGACCCCCCTACGATACCATATGATTGGTCTTATCATAAGGAGTAATAATATATATGGTTATAGGGTGGGGATCTCAATGGTTTTCAGAATATTTAGTATTTTATCATTTGAGGGGGAGGGGCAAGACCCCCCCCCCCCCTTGAGGACCCAAATGGTTTGTTTTATCATAAGGAGTAATAATATATAGGGTTATAGGGTGGGGATCTCAATGGTTTTCAGAATATTTAGTATTTTATCATTTGAGGGGGTGGGGCATGACCCCCCCCTCAGACCCCCTACAATACCATATGATTGGTCTTATCATAAGGAGTAATAATATATATGGTTATAGGGTGGGGGTCTCAATGGTTTTCAGAATATTTAGTATTTTATCATTTGAGGGGGTGGGGCATGACCCCCCTCAGACCCCCCCCTACGATACCATATGATTGGTCATATCATAAGGAGTAATAATATATATGGTTATAGGGTGGGGATCTCAATGGTTTTCAGAATATTTAGTATTATATCATTTGAGGGGGTGGGGCATGACCCCCCTCAGACCCCCCCTTATGGACCCAAATGGTTTGTTTTATCATAAGGAGTAATAATATATATGGTTATAGGGTGGGGCTCTCAATGGTTTTCAAAATATTAAGTGTTTTGTTATTTGAAGGGGTGGGGCATGACCCCCCCCCCCACTTAAGACAACGAAACGGAGGGTTTACCATAATACCTTGCCACTACGTTTACTTAGATATCCAAGTTAAGTGAGTATTTCAAAGTTAAGATCGCATATTAAGTTATATCGCTTTTCCCATAGACTTCTATAGTAAAATTTTGCAACCCCACCCCCTTTTGAGACCCCCAAAACCCATGTTCCCTTCAACATATTGAAATTTTTTTTTCAGGAGGCGCATCTATGAATATGGGCCTTTCAAGTCATATGATATCAAACGATTCCGTCCAACGGTTTCTGAGAAACAGTGCACACAAGTGTTCGAAAAATCGCGCCCGGAAAAAGAAAAATAATAATAATTAAATTACAATCGTTCAAAGAACGATTGCGAGGTCTTTCCCATTTTGTATATTACAATAGAAACAGATAACAGTGACTGAATGATACAATTTTGGGATATATCAGCATTTAGAAAATATATGGTTGCTATTGACTTTTAGGCCAGTCGCTATGAATATTTCATCAAAATCAGTCTAGAAGACCCTTAAATCTACTTGAATGCAAAATTTAATCAAAATTGGTTAACTTTTACATTTTGGCGCAATTTGTGCGACATTTTATTTTTGACCGCTGATTCGTACTCCGGAGTCTTAAATCTACTTGAATACCAAATTTCATTAGAAAAGGTCAACTTTAACATTTTGGCGCCATTTGCGCGAATTTTTATTTTGGACCGCTGATTCATACTCAGGACTCTTAAATCTACTTGAATACCAAATTTCATCAAAATCGGTTAACTTTTACATTTTGGCGTCATTGGCGCGAAAAGCATGAAATTTTACTTTTGACCCCAGATTTTTACTTAGGACTCTATAATCTACTGGAATACCAAATTTCATCAAAATCGGTTAACTTTTACATTTTGGCGCCATTGGCGCGAAAAGCTTGAAATTTTATTTTTGACCGCAGATTCGTAATCAGGACTCTTAAATCTACTTGAATACCAAATTTCATCAAAATCGGTCAATTATTACATTTTGGCGCCATTTTTTTCTGGCGCATAGCGACACTTTTTGGGTTAAAAACATGTAACCAGGAAGTTCATCGAAAAAAAAAGTTTGCGTGATTAATCATTCCTAGGAGTCAAATGACATTTTCCACACTTTTTGAATTTTTAATAACGGTTACGGTTTACCAGTTTAATTGTAAACAAGGTTTTTCGGATTGGCGCACATATCGCTGTTACTAAAAATAGATCGGTTTCGCGGGTAATGACCTTTGATCATCGTCTTAAAGTGGAGCCCTTTTATTACTGATGACAAAAAAGTATATACATTTACTATATCATCTGTAAAAGTGTAAAAGTTATTATTTAATAACGATTTTAATAATGTATTTTGGTCACCATGGCAAGTGCCATAACTCCTTCATAGTTGGTCATATTATTTAAATTTGTAAAATCTAGATATTACTTTGGACCAGACAAAATTAAGTACTAAGCAGTTATATTTCTTAACATTTAAAAAATCGATATGTTTGGATAGTTTAATTTCGGTCGCAGTTTATCGGCCCTTTGTTTTCGTTGTCCAATAATATAGTCCTTTTTAAAAATACAATATTATGTTTATAGATGTATCTATGAATAATCATTTGGTCCAATTAATTGTTTCTTTGATAAAATGATAGTCAAGTATCTAATATTGGAGATGTAAAATTAATAACACTTGATTTAGCATAAAAAGGTGTGCATTGTCTTCCGCACGTCTTGCTAAAAAGATACCGAAACTATCCTGCCAAAAATAAAAAAGATGACTTTTTTGTTTTTGATGATATGACCTTGACCTATATATTTTTGGATGTACCATAGGTCACCTAAGATGAATGGTGAAAATTTTGAGGTTCTACGTTTAACAGTTTTAAAATAATTTTAATAATAATGATAATGTCAATGCCAATCACTAGACAACGTTTTGTCGTAGAAGCTATATTTGCTTTAAAAAAGCATTATGCCCAGATAACAAAGTAAGAGGAATGACTGGGCCATCTTTTTTCAAAAAAGATAAATAGTGTACCCTTACAGGTGTTTGCCTATTGTAACAAAAAGCGAAATTTGGGGAACCGGTTAAAATTTCAATAGCGGCCATTTTGAAAATGATTGAGCAGAAAACATTTTTGACTCCGGATATGAAATCAGGACTCCTAAATCTATTTAGAAACCAAATTTCATCAAAATCGGGCAAGTTTGACATTTTTGACAAACTTTGCGCCAATAGCGCGCAACCAGGAAGTTAAATAAACAAATATTTTTTTTCGTGATGATTCGTTGCCATGAGTCTTATAACAGTTTCCACAGTTTAGATTTTTGATATCTGTTACTATCTAGGAGGAGATCTGAACACAAGGGTAAACAGCGTTTTGCGCAATTACGCCGTAATTAAGAATAGTTTAGCGTCAGGCCCTTAGTCATGTCGATTCCTGGCAGTGCTGAATAAGTGTGCCAAATTTCGTTAATATCGGTCAAGAAACTTTTTGATCACGATTAAATATGGATTACTATATATTGCGCAATACATTCCTATATTCAGTCATGACGCAATCATTCAAACTTGAGATTTGACCTATGACATATATATTTTCGGATGCAACTTATGTCACCTAAGACGATTGGTGAAGGTCCCAAGTCTTTAGGACTTACCGTTTTGAAACAAATTGTGTTGGCAAATCGCGACACTAAATAATGCTTTGGATGATGTTTTTTGGCCGCCATTTCGAAACCGTTTAACCGAATCATGCACTTTTTGGACTCAAATTGTAGGTCTTTTCAAGAAGATCATTTTTTGTTCATATATTTTCTATACTATCTGAAACGGTTTTCAAGTTATACCTAAAAACCATTAGACGACCGACATTTTGGCAATGGTAAACGCAAAAAAAAAATTGACCACAGAATCGTAATAAGGACCCTCAAATCTACCTGGAAACCAAATTTCATTAAAATCGGACAACATTGACATTTTGCGCCAACTTTGCGCCATACGCGTGCAACCAGGAAGTAAATTAGAGCATTATTTTTGCATGATAAATCATCACCAGGATGTAACGTACCATTTCCACTAAACAGAATCTTGATAACTATTACCGTTTCGGAGGAGATCTGATAACAAGGGTAAACAGCGTTTTGCGCGATTGCGCCGTAACTAAGAATAGTTTAGCGTCAGGCCCTAAGTCATGTCGATTCCAGGCAGTGCCGAATAAGTGTGCCAAATTTCATCAAAATCGGTCGAGGCAATTTTTTGACGCTGATGGCAGAAAAAAAAGAATAATAGGCAGAACATAATCAATAAGGTCTTCCCTTTGGAAAGGGAAAGACCTTAATAATAATAATAATAAGAATAATTAAATTACAATCGTTCAAAGAACGATCGCGAGGTCTTTCCCTATTTGTGTCCTCCGATAGAAATAGATTCCTAACTGAACAAGTAATACTGTGAGCGAGCTCACAAAAGGATACCCCCCGCTTCATATTGGACTCTGTATTGTAAAAAAAAATCACAAGTCCAGTTATCTCCCCTCAATAAAAACCAAGGGCAATACAAATTCTTCATGCACATCTATAGATAATGCACTTCTTTCATGTAAAGTTTCATCAAAATCCATCAAGCAGTTTAGGAGGAGTTGCACTTACGAGGTCTCCCATTGAATAATGTATTTAAAAAGTCTAAGTCCAGTTATCTCCCCTGAATGATGTCTGATTGCAATGAAAATTCCTCATGCACATCTACATATGATGTACTTCTTTTATGTAAAGTTTCATCGAAATCCATCAAGCAGTTTAGGAGGAGTTGCGCTTACGAGGTCTCCCATTGAATAATGTATTATAATGTATTTAAAAAGTCTAAGTCCAATTATCTCCCCTGAATGATGTCTGATTGCGATGAAAATTCTTCATGCACATCTACATATGATGTACTTCCTTCATGTAAAGTTTCATCAAAATCCTTCCAGCAGTTTAGGAGGAGTTGCGCTTACGAGGTCTCCCATTGAATAATGTATTTTAAGAAGTCTAAGTCCAATTATCTCCCCTGAATGACATCCGAGTGCGATGAAAATTCTTCATGCACATCTTCATATGATGTACTTCCTTTATCTAAAGTTTCAGGAAAATCCTTCCAGCGGTTTAGGAGAAGAAGCGCTTACGAGTTATGTGGACAGACGGACGGACAGACGGACAGACGGACGGACAGACAGACAGGGTGTTTCCTATATACCCCCCCAAACTTTGTTTGCGGGGGGTATAATGATACCATTTTTGGATATATAAACCTGGTAAGTAGTCCAGATTAAAAATATATGGTTGCTATGGACTTTTAGGTCGGTTGCTATAAACAAAACATCACTTCCGGTCATAAATTATTGTAATTTAAACTCAGCAGGTAGTCAGGAATCATAAAATATATGGTTGCTTTGGACTTTTAGGTTGGTTGCTATGGACAAAAGGTCACTTCCGATCACTAAAAGATAAACTCAGCAAGTAGTTTGGATTCATAAAATATATGGTTGTTATGGACTTTTTCTAAAGATAACCTTGCTGCTAAGGACTAACCTTGACCCCTGACCTTTGATCTTGGACCCAAATTTTAGCCCCTTCCACACTGCTTCTGAAAATATATGGTTGCTATGGACATTTCCTTACGGTAACCTTGTTGCTAAGGACTGATCTTGACCCCTGACCTTTGACCTTGGACCCAAATTATAGCCCCTTCCACCTTGATTCTGAAAATATATGGTTGCTATGGACTTTTCCTTAAGGTTACCTTGTTGCTAAGGACTGACCTTGACCTTTGACCTTGGGTCCAAATTATAGCCCCTTCTTAAATGATTATGAAAATATATGGTTGCTATGGACTTTTCCTTAACATAACATTGTTAAATATGGATTACTATTTATTGCGCAATACATTCCTATATTTAGTCATGACGCAATAATTCAAACTTGAGATTTGACCTATGACATATATATTTTCGGATGCAACTTATGTTATCTAAGACGATTGGTGAAGGTCCCAAGTCTTTAGGACTAACCGTTTTGAAACAAATTTTGTTGGCGCATCGCGACACTAAATAATGCTTTGGATGATGATTTTTGGCCGCCATTTTGAAACCACTCAACCGTAACATGTACTTCTTGGGCTTAAATGATAGGTCTTGCCAAGACGGTCATTTTTCATATTCATGTCTAATATACTATCTGTTAAGGTTTTCATGTTATCGGCAAAAAACGTATTTCGCGAAAACCTGTTTCGGCCCCCATTTCGAAACCGTTCAACCGAATCATGCACTTCTTGGACTCAAATTGTAAGTCTTTTCAAGACGATCATTTTTTGTTCATATATTGTCTATACTAACTGTAACGGTTTTCGAGTTATACATAAAAATCCATTTGACGACCGACAATTTGGCAATGGTAAACGCAAAAAACAATTTGACCACAGATTTGTAATCAGGACCCTAAAATCTACCTGGAAACTAAATTTCATCAAAATCGGACAACATTGACATTTTGGGCCAACTTTGCGCCATACGCGTGCAACCAGGAAGTAAATTAGAGCATTATTTTTGCATGATAAATCATCACACTGATGTAAGCTACCAATTCCACTAAACAGAATCTTGATAACTATTACTGTTTTGGAGGAGATCTGATAACAAGGGTAAACAGCGTTTTGCGCGATTGCGCCGTAACTAAGAATAGTTTAGCGTCAGGCCCTAAGTCACGTCGATGCCAGGCAGTGCCGAATAAGTGTGCCAAATTTCATCAAAATCGGTCAAGGCAATTTTTTGATGCTGGTGGCAGAAGAAAAAGAATAATAATAGGCAGAACGAAATCAATAAGGTCTTCCCTTTGGAAAGGGAAAGACCTTAATAAGAACTGAGCAAAAACATAATGTCTCCAAACTTCGTTTGGGAGACATAATTATGCAAGTAGGGCCTTTTGATGCAGGGTTGGTGGAGTAAGTGGAAACAAACAAAGAAAATGTTTTGGCCCAAACATCTATATCACTTTGGATAAACTTTGCAGACACAACATTTTCACTTTAATTACCGGAATTTTTACCCCCAGTAAATCTCCTGAAACACAAATGGGGGTCCTGATAGGGGGTCTTGGTCATGGTTCACATAAAATAAATTTCAGATATCACAGGAAATGTGAAAGTAAAAATCACAAATCATGCTTCACTGAAAATGTCCTCATCAAAGTTCATGTGAAATTAATTCTTTAAATCACAATTCTTGGAAAATAAAAAATTAACTAATTATACATTAGGAAAATACCCCACTGGTCCCCTCAAAAAAGTCGTTACCTTTGATTGGTTCTATGAGAGATAACTCTGTTATGTCTGTATCTCTGAAGCGACGATTTCTCATGTTGGACAGTAAACCAGAAATGAAATTTTCTTTAGCATCTTCAGATATCTTTTTTAATTCTTCCTCCTTTCTTATCTATCAAATAAAAAATATATATCAAGCAATTGATAAGATTAACATACATGATGTATAGGAATACTTTTTTTTTAATTGATTACAAAGTTTAAAGTAAAACTAATTGCAAACATCTTAAAGGTTTAACTACACTCAGGCTTTAGTTTTTAATTTGCATTACATTCTATAAATTTAAATTTAACTGTTTCTTAAAAAAATATGGCTTTATGTTTTGGATTTGTGTGTGTGTGTGTTTGTTTGTTTTTCTTTTAATTATGAAAATGTTGGACACATCTGCAGCATCTTTGATAAATGAACATAATATGAATACTTTTTTAAGAGGTACAAAAATGAGTAATATATCAAGTCATCTCTTGGAAACTTTTAGTTTTTGACACATTTTTTTGGCATGCATCCTCCTGCCCATACATTTCTATTCGTAGGGTATCAATATTTGTGGTTTTTGTTGGTCACCATTATCCACAAAGTTTGATAACCAATGAAAACCATATTTAACATTGATCTGTATACTGCTGACTTCAGAACTACAAATTAAACAATTCAAGAAATCTTTTTTTATCAAAGCACGAATATTGGTACCCATGAAACCACAGTATCTGTCTAATAATGTTTGGCCTTAGTTGATGGACTTGTTTAATGTTTTAACTGAAAATTGAACTATGTGTATTAGCAAGAACTGTAGTTGTGCACCAGAGAGCAGAAGGTATTGCAGAAGACCAAACAGCTTATTTTAATGTGATTTGAGTTGTGTATACTACACAGTAGACACTGTACATTGTATTACAGCTAAATTCTGGATCTTACTGTATCTGGATCTGCTATTAGACTAGAAGGTTCGTCAACAGGTTCAAAGGTCAAAGAGTAATCATAACTCTCACTGTATGTATATGACTCATCATCTTCAAATTCTTCACTAGAATATCGGTCTGTAGAACTGTTAAAGATCATGATCAATAATAAATCAAATAACAAACAAAAAAGTACAAATCAGGCTTGCCAACTTTCACTCAATTGCTGTGAGACTCACAGCAATTGAGTGAAACCAATTGCTGACAAATCTAGTCAGCAATTTGTTGGCAAATTTCTATAATCTTTTGATTTTTTCCTTTGATCTTTCAATTTTTCATCAAATCTCACACAAGCAGCTCATAAAAACTTGACAGCCCTGACAAATTATGAATATTTTACAATTTATTTAATGTATGTGATTTTGAAACTTTAAAAAATTGAATAAAAACAAAATTGGCCAAAATTCTTAAGCAGTGTTCTAGGATCTAAAAAAAAAAATCCCACTAACCCAGATATAAAATTGCAAAAAAATCACTAACCCACAATAGAAATCAATGTAAAAAAACTCTCAAAGAAGTGGGTTAAATTTCACTTACCCTTGGTAAGGGGTAATAGGAATCCTAGAACACTGTTATGGATGTATTACTCTATTTTATTCAATGAGTTCAGTTGGATGCTGGTCACTTATTTTGGACTTCTTCATACATGTATATCCTACCTAAAAGACTGACATGACTGAGAATCTAGGCTCTGCCCAACCTTGTGAACAAAATGAAGTAATATTTGTGCATCCCTTATGAAATCAAATAATATGACCCCATGCAGCTGCTGTATACCAAATATCAAGAAGCTTTGATAAGTTTTTGCTGAGAAAACTGTTACAAAAAAATCAAATTTCCCTGCCAGCCCATCGCCAGACATGGTCAGACATTTATCATTTTAAAACCCCTATTTTCACTGTATTTAAATCATGCCAAATACTTTACAATGTTGAAATATTTGATACTAAACATTAATTAAGCTATCAAAATATACCTTTCTGCAACTGATTCAAGAGTTCGTGTATCTGTTTCATCTTCTGTGTAATCTGTTGTTTCAGGGGACCCAGATCTTGTGTATTCACTCTTTTGTAATTCGAATGAACTTTTGGTAATTTGGTGAGATCCATAATCCTTACTGGAATATTCACTTTCGAATGTATCTGAGTAAGAAGGGAATGATTCTGAAAGTCTTGTAAGGTCTTTAATTGTTGTAGGTTCAATCTCTATTTCTGTTCCAATAGTTGTGGGTTTTGCAGTTTTAATCGTAGTCAGACCATTTTTACTCTCGGTTTCAAACGTGTCAGAATATCTGAAGCTCTGGCTCGGTGACTGTGTTGAGGAACCATTTTCAAACGTGTCAGAGTAGCTCACGGTTAATGCGGAAGGAGTGGGAGTCCTAGGACTTCTTACAGGCTTACCAAATGAAGACGGTTTTGGTGAAAGAGTTCTTCCTTTCTTAGTTTGAGGAGATATGTGCATTTTAACGAGATTTTTTTTAAATTCAGACTCTTGTTCTTTCTTGTTGTCAATTTAAACAGTCCCTTACACCCACGACAATAAAATGTAGGGTTGACAATGTTATGTTACGTCGTATTTGATTTCAAATACTTTTTGTTGATAAATTATTTTAAAGTTTATTATATAAAAATCTGTTAAAATATCCTTAAATGGGTATACAAAAAGTCGAGAGGAAACTATTTTTTTTCAATACCGTTAGCGGCAAATAAACTAGAGGCTCCATGTTGTTTTATCAGTCCCCCAAACAAAATGCATAGAAACCCAATTCTTGCTGAGGCTAGTTGTGTAGCTTAGTGTTCATAGACCTGTATAATAGAATCTATTATACAGCCCAGGTCTATGATTTTCTTTAAAACTTGGTGAAACATTAGAATGGATTTTGCAAATATTGGTGGATTTTGTACAAAATAAACAATTTCAAATGTAGAACTTTATACTGTAATATCTCAAAAACCATAAAAGATTTTTACTATGGAAGGTAATCTCCGCCACCTTCAAAAATTTTATATTTCAAATTCTTATTTTCTGTTTCATTTATTTTATATTCTTTATTTCTTATCTTACATTTTCTCTATTCTCTTTTGACAATTTTATATTTTATATTTCATATTTTAAATCTTAAATTATATTTCATTAATTTTGTATTCCTCATCTCTTATTCTTTAATTTGTATAATGCCAATGCGGGTATTCTGTATTCAATTCTGCAGAATCATTCAAACAAAATGCATTTATCTTTGTTCCTCTTTCCTTTCTTCATTATTCTTTCGTCTTATTTCTAATATTTTAATAAAAAAATAATTCATTCTACATTCTATTCGTTCGTGCAACCTACAAACATTACTATTTCTCGCTTTTCTACATTTTGTTTCTTTATATTGATGCATTGTAACAGGTGGCGGATTTTACGCATTTGTTAAATGTGTTAAATTATGACGACAGATGGCGCTGTTAACATAATAATGCTGACACGGATCGAGTTACTGCGTTGTGAAAATTGAAACGAAAATTTAATCGACGAGGCACAATTTGTGATGATATAAGGGACTAATTTATTGAGAACTATATGTTTATGGGATCGGATGTCCATGCATGGGACCCCTTCCCAACAAAAAGGTAATAGGGGTCTGAGGTGTCTGAAAATCGCTATAAGAGCATACCGTTTGTCAAATCTGCCGGTCAAATTTCAATTGATTATCATGTTGCTTGCCGAAATTTTTCATATCGGCTCAGATCCTAACAGGAAGTAGGAGTCCGACAGGTCTTAAGCAATCAACTTGAGTTAGCATTAAAATGCCATATTATACCAAATTTGGTTTGTCACGTTATGATTTAATGTTCCCTCTCAACATTTGTTTGTACGGATGTTTAATTATTATCGTAAAGTTTCACTTTAGGGTTGTTAGTTAATGTAAGTAAGTTATTATTTCTGGCCAGTCAGGCTTTCCGTATTATGTTCTGATGATATTGAACTACTTGCATGTGTCACACACCCCAGTTGATCTAATGGAAATACAAATGACAACAAAGTTCCAGACAATAAATTTTGCTACGCCTGACGCGTAACTTTTACTTACAAGCCTCAGATAAATAGTTTGTCAAACCTAATTTTAAAGCTCAGTTTACAAGCAGTGTTACCGTAAGTTCTGTTCGTAGACTCGATCCGCTCTTCCTCCCGTCCGTCAAACTCTCTCCAACGCCTTGGTGGATTTTCTAAATATTTCTAAATCATTCTTGTATCGATGTACATACATATGCATGTTCTATTTCATAATTTGATTTAATTCATTTTCTTTGTAAGCTGCGACTCGCATTTTTCTAGTAGATCATTAATGTTCATCACATCTTTTGAAATCTAAAGAGATCGAAGTTTCATTATTTTCGGACGATGCAAAATGAATTAAAAGAATAAGTCTTAGGGAATTTCGAAACAGAAGTTATTAGCGAGTCGGGCAACACCATAATCGTTGGTTCGATCCACCTCAGGGGTGAAAAACTCATGGACCAATAGTTCGACTCCCTCTCTCTTCTGACACCATTTGCGAGGCTGGGCTCAAGAAACGATTCTAGTTATTCGGAATTATCGAATTGTCCCGTGTACATCTATGGGGGAACAATACCTTCTGTGCCTTAAAGACCCCTAAGGTACACTTAAATTAAGACCCATTTGTATATAGTTCTATATTCTGTGGGGGACCCTGGTGGCGAATAGGCCCGCAGCAGAGCCTAGCTTGTCGCAAGAGGCGACTAAGGGTCTTGGGATTCTGAATACGGGTCAGTGCTCAACCCACCGAGTGACCAAGGTGTATACCCTAGGTAGCTGAATTAGGTGGCCCTCGTCCGCGAGGGTTGTCAGTTCTATAATTCGAAAACCATGACCGCTGACCATAGTGGGCCAACGTGTGTGGAGAGTGCCACGCCGCAGTTTATGCACGTCTAAGACCCCTTTGTGGACCGCCAAATAGTGTACCACAAAGGGGTCTTAAACTCAAGTTGATTGCTTAAGACCTGTCGGACTCCTAAATCCTGTTAGGATCTGAGCCGATATGAAAAATTTCGGCAAGCAACATGATAATCAATTGAAATTTGACCGGCAGATTTGACAAACGGTATGCTCTTATAGCGATTTTCAGACACCTCAGACTCCTATTACCTTTTTGTTGGGAAGGGGTCCCATGCATGGACATCCGATCCCATAAACATATAGCTCTCAATAAATTAGTTCCTTACATCATCACAAATTGTGCCTCATCGATTAAATTTTCGTTTCAATTTTGTTTCACAACGCAGTAACTCGATCCGTGTCAGCATTATTATGTTAACAGCGCCATCTGTCGTCATAATTTAACACATTTAACAAATGCGTAAAATCCGCCACCTGTTACAATGCATCAATATAAAGAAACAAAATGTAGAAAAGCGAGAAATAGTAATGTTTGTAGGTTGCACGAACGAATAGAATGTAGAATGAATTATTTTTTTATTAAAATATTAGAAATAAGACGAAAGAATAATGAATAAAGGAAAGAGGAACAAAGATAAATGGATTTTGTTTGAATGATTCTTCAGAATTGAAATGTAAAATACAGAATACCCGCATTGGCATTATACAAATTAAAAAATAAGAGTTGAGGAAAACAAAATTAATGAAATGTAATTTAAGATATAAAATATGAAATATAAAATATAGAATTGTCAAAATAGAATAGAGAAAATGTAAAATAAGAAATAAAGAATATAAAATAAGTGAAACAGAAAATAAGAATTTAAAATATAAAATTTTTGAAGGTGGCGGAGATTACCTTCCATACAAACATTACTATTTCTCGCTTTTCTACATTTTGTTTCTTTATATTGATGCATTGTAACAGGTGGCGGATTTTACGCATTTGTTAAATTTGTTAAATTATGACGACAGATGGCGCTGTTAACATAATAATGCTGACACGGATCGAGTTACTTCGTTGTGAAACAAAATTGAAACGAAAATTTAATCGCTGAGGATATAAGGGACTAATTTATTGAGAGCTATATGTTTATGGGATCGGATGTCCATGCATGGGACCCCTTCCCAACAAAAAGGTAATAGGAGTCCGAGGTGTCTGAAAATCGCTATAAGAGCATACCGTTTGTTAAATCTGCCGGTCAAATTTCAATTGATTTTCATGTTGATTGCCGAAATTTTTCATATCGGCTCAGATCCTAACAGGAAGTAGGAGTCCGACAGGCCTTAAGCAATCAACTTGAGTTAGCATTAAAAATGGCAAATAGTGTACCACAAAGGGGTCTTAGACGTGCATATTTAAGCGTGGCACTCTCCACACACGTTGGCCGCCCACTATGGTCAGCGGTCATGGTTTTCGAATTATAGACCTGACAACCCTCGCGGACGAGAGCCACCTAATTCAGCTACCTAGGGTATACACCTTGGTCACTCGGTGGGCTGAGCACTGACCCGTATTCAGAATCCCATGACCCTTAGTCGCCTCTTGCGACAAGGTAGGCTCTGCTGCGGGCCTATTCTCCACCAGGGCCCCGCACAGAATATAGAACTATATACAAATGGGTCTTAATTTAAGTGTACCTTAGGGGTCTTTAAGGAACAGAACGTATTGCTCCCCCATAGATGTACACGGGACAATTCGATAATTCCGAATAACTAGAATCGTTTCTTGAGACCAGCCTCGCAAATGGTGTCAGAAGAGAGAGGAAGTCGAACTATTGGTCCATGAGTTTTTCACCCCTGAGGTGGACCGAACCAACGGATTATGGTGTTGCCCGACTCGCTAATAACTTCTGTATCGAAAATCCCTTAATTGCATAACATATAAGACTTATTTTTAAAATTCATTTTGCATCGCGTCCGAAAATAATGAAACTTCGATCTCTTTATATCTCAAAAGATGTGCACGAATATTAATAATCTACCACAAAAATGCAAGTCGCAGCTTACAAAGAAAGCTTGCAAAAAAAATGCCCGGTCCCATAACAATGAGTTAAATCAAATTATGAAATAGAAGATGCATATGTATGTACATCGATATAAGAATGATTTAGAAATATTTGGAAAATCCACCAAGGCGTTGGAGACAGAGAGTTTGACGGACGGGAGGAAGAGCGGATCGAGTCTACGAACAGAACTTACGGTAACACTGCTTGTAAACTGAGCTTTACAATTAGGTTTGACAAACTATTTATCTGAGGCTTGTCAGTAAAAGTTACCTTAAGAGGTAACTCTGATTTTCCATTAGATCAACTGGGGTGTGTGACACATACAAGTAGTTCAATATCATCAGAACATAATACGGAAAGCCTGACTGGCCAGAAATAATAACTTACTTACATGTACTAACAACCCTAAAGTGAAACTTTACGATAATAATTAAACATCCGTACAAACAGATGTTGAGAGGGAACATTAAATCATAACGTGACAACCCAAATTTGGTATAATATGGCATTTTTAATGCTAACTCAAGTTGATTGCTTAAGACCTGTCGGACTCCTACTTCCTGTTAGGATCTGAGCCGATATAAAAAATTTCGGCGAGCAACATGATAATCAATTGAAATTTGACCGGCAGATTTGACAAACGGTATGCTCTTATAGCGATTTTCAGACACCTCGGACTCCTATTACCTTTTTGTTGGGAAGGGGTCCCATGCATGGACATCCGAACACATAAACATATAGCTCTCAATAATCAGTCCCTTATATCAATTAAAATTTTGCCTCATCGATTAAATTTTCGTTTCAATTTTGTTTCACAACGAAGTAACTCGATCCGTGTCAGCATTATTATGTTAACAGCGCCATCTGTCGTCATAATTTAACAAATTTAACAAATGCGTAAAATCCGCCACCTAGCTGTTACAATGCATCAATATAAAGAAACAAAATGTAGAAAAGCGAGAAATAGTAATGTTTGTAGGTTGCATGAACGAATAGAATGTAGAATGGATTATTTTTTCATTAAAATATTAGAAATAAGACAAAAGAATAATGAAGAAAGGAAAGAGGAACAAAGATAAATGCATTTTGTTTGAATGATTCTTCAGAATTGAAATGTAAAATACAGAATACCCGCATTGGCATTATACAAATTAAAGAATAAGAGTTGAGGAATACAAAATTAATTAAATGTAATTTAAGATATAAAATATGAAATATAAAATATAGAATTGTCAAAATAGAATAGAGAAAATTAATGTAAAATAAGAAATAAAGAATATAAAATAAATGAAACAGAAAATAAGAATTTAAAATATAAAATTTTTGAAGGTGGCGGAGATTACCTTCCATAGGTTCGCAGTCAGTGTTGGTGCTACCTAACGTTATACTGAAATCGACGTCACATTATAGAATTTTGCACTTCTTTTTTTGTCTCTGTACTATACTCCTCTGATGTTTATTTTGTCTTTTTAATGAAATGCCGTTTTAATGAAAGCCGAGTCGTTGCTGTAATGATGTATACATATGGCATTCCCGATTTAAAACCTTTAAGATAAATATGTTGTACAAAGTTTGTATAGTCAATTGACTCCAGGACGAGCACATTTATAATTAGCTACAAAAATGTAGCTCCGTTGACATCGGTGATTGGACGGAGCTACAATGCGGTCGCATTACAAGTGATGGAGCAAATCGAATTTCTTTCTCCAACTCTATATATATAATAAAGCTTCAACATGGTTCAAATTACCAATAATCATGATAATACTCTAATTAACATGTGGTCAATAATAAATTTGATAGAAAGCCATAGGTAACTATTATATGGAAAGAAAACCCACTATTTCAATATTCCGATCCTGAACTTCATTATAACGTTCAGGATCAAGAGACTTCTAAAATTGGTATTTTCACGGTTATCTTTTAAAATTTAACATCTAAGGGACTGATTTGCGCCCGGTGTGGTTCTTACCTTTCGCTTTCGGCGTTGCCTCGTTACGAGCAATGGGACCGTATTGTAGCTCCGCCAATTCAATTGTAGCTCCGCCAATTCAAAGATGCCAAAGGTGCTACATTATTGTAACTAGAGCACATTGTCTAGGGCGCAACACTATTCTAAACTTGTGGCACCTTTTTTGTATATACAGTTTTGAAACACGCATGTTTCAGTCTTTACAATGACAAACAGAGGGAGGTGCCAAGTGCGCCGATTTTAAATCCCCCTAAAAAATTTATTTTTCAAAGATGCAACTAGTTGCTAACATTTCAACGCACATTTCTTCTGCGACAAGGAATTTTATGATGCCGATACAATGTACTTGACGGCAAGGCTTGGATTTGCATGACTTTTCATTGTATCATTTGCAAATTTTAAATCGTTGTTCTTTTGCGTTTTTTTTTCTTTTTGTGGTGCCACTTTTAAAATCCATTTAAAAAAAATGGAATATTTTTTTGGTACTTTAAATATATTTCCTTTGGAACACATGTATGCATTAAGCATGTATAGTTCTTATTTTGCCGGGCTTATCAATAATATTTTACAACTTACTATTCGAGTTATGTTCTATGACAAGAAAGATACATACATACATGTACATATAGTAAACTGATTACACGAAGTATATTACATGTCAAATGGCACTAATTTGTGAAAATTTTGTCACCGAAAAGGATGTCACGCATGTATAAAATAGCATGAGTTGTGTTATGTACAAATGTTTATTAGTTACTATATCTTGGTACTTTTTATGCAGATTCTTTTTGTCCCTCACTGCAACGCGGAGCGGGGACATAGAAATGCCGGGCGTCCGTCCATGTGTGCGTTCGTTACTTTTGTAACCGATTTCTCAGCTACTACTATTCATAGACTTTTAATATTTGGAATGCAGCTCCAGATAAGGGTCTCATACTGTGGAATGCGTTTCCAGGTCTGTCATTTACCTACTTCCTGTTTAACAGGCTGGAAAAACTTTTCCTAACAGATTTCTTCGCTACTATTATTCGTACGCTTTCGATATTTGGTATGCAGCTGTAGGTAGGGGTCACATATGGTGGGAAGCGTTTTCAGATCTGTGGCTTATCTACCTCCTGTTAAGCGAACGGACTCAGAATTTTTCCCACTCGGCCGGGGACCCAGAAATTCTGCCTTCTATCTTTTTACGAAATTGCATATATTTTGTCGCTGATTGTCACTGTTTTTGATTAATACGATAACTGAAAGTAACCGTTATACCCATAATCCAAAATATTCTACGAAACTAAAAAAACTTTGCGCGGTAGCTAACAAATAAGAACGAATAAGCACCCTCACCAATCCAAAAAAAAGATATATCTTTTTTTTCTATAGAAGATGGACATACATACATGTATCTTTTAAATCACAAAGAGCAGTGTATGACAATTCATTGAAAGATCATTGCAGAGATTTAACGCAGAAGAGGTGAGCACCTAAGGCTAACGTAACGGTCCAGGCACAAGGACACACACGGACTAACACCCCTATTACTATATAAATTTATATAGCACCTAGCACCAAATTTTCAGGCAGAATGGTGGTATAAGAATTAAATTCGGTTTCGAAGAGATGGTCTGGTTTACTTGTAATCCATTTGCGGAAGCACTGTCGTTTAATCCAGAAATATTATCATGTCAAATTTTTTTGTCGGAAATGTCCCGCGAGTTGTATAATATGCCTTTTTATCTTAAAGTCTTCTTACATACAATAAATGGCATGAGGTGGATAAGCGAAAACTAAAAACATCATGATTTTTTTTTTATTTGGCAACGCTCAACGTTAAAAACTCATTTAAACTTTCAAAAACGGCGCCGGTTTTGGCGGGAAAAAGTTTATCACTAATAAAAGCAGCTTATAATAAAATAATTGTGTTATTGAATAACCATCAATTAAAGATAATCACTTTCTCTTTAATTTGGTGTACAAAACGTGTTTTTAGCATTATTATTTAAGTTTCTAATCGAATTTAGAAAAAGTTATGTATTTTTCTGAACCGTCAAATTTCGATATACTTCATGTTGATATATATCTTTAAAATAAGCACGGTGACATATGATTTTTATTAGCTTATTTCATTTCTCCAATACTCATGATTATATGTACAAGTTTTCAAGAAATTCCTAACGTCAGATTTGAATAGTGGGATTTGTCTTTAGGTAGTACTCCACAATTAGGATTTTTTCACAGTATTGTTTTCGTATGTGGCCCCTGTTGTTAAATGAAAATATTGATTCGTTTTGGTCTTAAAACAAGACAAATAAAAAATCTGGACCCGTTATATAAAAATTACGATCCACGGTTATTGTTTTAAAGAATAATTTCGAAAAAATCAATACCAATGATCATAAAGCGTCGCTTCCGGCTGTGCATGGTGACCAGCGGATGGGCTTAAATTTAATTGTGCTATTTTTAGATTTTTAAGTTTGAACAATTTTAGCGGAAAAAAGAGCCGAAGTCGGATAGGTTTATTTGGTCTTTAAAGAAAGGACTGTTTTCGGGCTTTCATTTCATACATGTTACGTTTCACCTGAACCGAAAGCTCGACTACTGGCAACGTTCAAAAAAAGGACAAAACCCCGATTTTTGCGTATTTTTGTCCCCAAATTTTTGACAAATGTTAAGAGTTGCTAGGGGCAACGAGTACAACAAAGAAACCAAATACGGCACTAAACACGACTAAACATGCCCGGAGTTTGGAACACCACCTAGTTTAAAGTGCAAATAGCAGTTTAAGCGATTACAAGAACCCGGGACAAAATAGTCAACGTCGAGCACATGCAAAAATGAGCTAAATAAATTAATTGTGGAGTACTACCTTAACAAGTTGCAAATCTATTTAATATACAGGTCTATGGTGAAACATAACGGTAACGGCTAAATCCTAGTGAAAAAAAATTTCAACATGTAAGTGAAACTTTGAGACGCCACGGTTCAGTTAAAGAATTTGGTAAAGGTCTGACAGGTTTTTCTAAATGAAAAATGGCTGCCATGCATTGTCAATACAAAACTTTCAAAAAATAAACAGATTGGGCAAATGGTGTTTTTTGTTCAAAACCTGTCTAAATTTTAGATTCAACTTACCAATACTCAGAGCAAGCTAGTAGTTAAAATCCCACAATGAGTGTTAATCTAATTTTATTTACATGAACATGTAAGGTGCGTCTGATTACTATCCTACTATTCGAGCACACTCTTACAAATATTAAATATTTTACCTTTAAAGACAGTTTTTTATATGTATTTATTTCTAGCTTGCTTTAGATAAGATTGTAAAACATTCATTTCATATACATCTACATCTACATCTCTACGGCAATCCATCAAAACACTGATGACTATCATGCCGGCGTAGCGTGAACAGAAGGAATAATTATGAATAAATAAGTAACAAACAAAAGAAAAACTACTAAAAATAAATGAATGATAAATAAATTTTGAACATATATACACTATTTACAGATCCAGGGAGGTGCTTAGAATTGAAGTCCTTGGACCTGTGATTTGAACTGGTCCAAGGATCCGACACTAATTACAACTGAGTATGGGAGTGAGTTCCAAAGTACAGCAGTGTGTGGAAAAAAAATGTATTTGTAATAGTTTGTTCTAGTGGAGATTAATTGAAACTGTAACGAGTGTGTGAGTCTTGTCTGAAAATGTGTCTGTGGTGCAAGGTAAAGTTTTGGGTCAATTGCTACTAAGTTGTTGTTTATCTTATAAAGCATGGTAACTCGGCTGATGTTTCGTCTGTTTTCAAGTGTAGGCCATTCGAGATGATTAATCATGGCTGAAACACTGCTAGTATTATGGTAACGATTTGTGACATATCTTGCCGCCCTTCTTTGTACCTGTTCTAGTTTGGTTTTAAGTTTTTCTGTGTTTGGTGACCATACAGTGGAGCCGTATTCTACATTTGATCTTACCATGGATTTGTAAGCCAGACTTTTGGTGTTCTCGTTTTGTATCTGGAGATTTCTCCTTAAAAAGCCAAGAATCTTGTTTGCTTTTGCAGTGATGTTATTTATGTGTATGTCCCATGACATGTCGTGTGTTAGTGTTACCCTCAGGTACTTTGCCGTTTTTACTTTTTCTAATGTGTGCCCTTTAAGAATGTAGTTAGAGTCTATTGGGTGTTGTGATCTTGTAACACTTAGTGAATTGCATTTTTCGGGGTGAAATTGCAGGCCCATAAGTTTTCCCATTCTGTTAATTTGTTCAAGTCTGCTTGTAATATAGTTACATCTTGTTGTTTAATAATCGGTCTATATATCGTCTGCAAAAAGTCTTGTTTTTTGATTGTACAGTAGATGGTAAATCATTAATAAAAATTAAGAACAGCAGTGGACCCAGAACTGAACCTTGAGGCACCCCACTCACAAATGGCTTTTGACTAGATACCTCACCGTCTAAAACTACTTGCTGTTTCCTATTATTTAGGAAAGCAGCTATCCATTTCCAGGTGTTCCCTCTAATACCATAATTATCTAGTTTACTCATAAGTTTTCGGTGAGGTACCTTGTCAATTTTCAATATAATTTTAGCAAAATACTTATTTCATCTAGGCTGTGTACTGTTTTATTTGAAAGCTTTGTATTGATAATGCATGGCAGCCATTTTTCATTTAAAAGAACCTTCTCAACCAAGCACTACTCAACCCGAAATGTTTCAACCAGAGAGTGGTTTAAAGTTCGTTTTTTTTGCCTACTTAAACGATGCCTCCCCGTTTTCCCCAAATTTCAGACCTGTATATTGAATGGATTTGCAAATAATTAATAGTGACTGAATATCACAATATCACAATATCCCGTATTATCTTTAAATCTTCATCAAAATTTATTTCTCAACCAAATTCAATGAAACTTTTGCAGAGACGTTCCTTAATCTTTTGTCTGTGTGATGCATGCAATTATGTCAAAGAAAAGCAAAATATTTTTAAGTAGTTATAGAAACAAAAAACAACCAGTGATATTTTTACCAATCTATTTAATCTACAGGTCTATGACACAACGGCTACACACTTGCTACATACTAAGTTTTATTTATTCTGTTTATAAGCGGAATAACTTTGTGATGGACAAGCGGACAGACAAAAGTAATATGATAAAAGATTAATTATAGGATGTTCCACTGTGGCTTGTAAATGAGTAAATGCAAGAATTGTTTAGAAGGTTAAACCACCTTTAAAAGGTAAAATTTAATTAAATAAATCAAAATAAAAGGTTTAAAAATTAAACAATACAGTAATGAAAAGGTGCCCCAATTTTTAGACCTCACGTCCTTCTTCAGGGGCAATAAAAGAGGAAAGAAGTTGACGCATCAACTGACGAGAACCAAATGGTACTATGTCTCCCAATCAAAGCGAGTAATTACATTTGGTGCTGCTGTACCAAGCCATGAACAGCGTCGGATTCCGAAATTCTCGAAAGGAAGGGGGAGGCCACAAACAGTACAATGGAGTTCTAACTGATTTTGCGAAACAAAAATAGGATGAACCCCTCAAACCCCCGAATCAGTACCCCGAATCCTCCCTAGATCTGCCACTGATGAACATGGTCATATCTATTAAAAATTCCATTCCTCTGTGGTTATTCTTGTTTACAATTGTCTTATTTTATTGTTTTTATTTTTTTTTTATTATTTTTACTGAGATTAAGTTTTGTACAAAGTCCCAAAATTAATTGGCTTAAAAAAGACCAAGATGATTATATTGTGTACATCAATAACGATGCATGAATGAACGAGAGAGAGCTTTGTCTATCAAAATCAATACATGTCATTTATAATTGCACTTTGTCATGTTCTGTTTTTAAAATCAGATGCATGCCTGCGACATGGAACTATGGAAATAACATAAATATTTACCTTTATCTGTAAATTTAATATGGTTAATAAAGCTATGACATCTTTAAATTAAAATCGAATCCCACGAGATCAGATTTAATGCTGAGTAATTGAAAATGGTTACAATTTATAATTTATAAGCGATTATTTATTCCTATTTCTGGGTTTTAGTTTTAAACTTAATTAAATTTTAATAATGATGGGCAAAATGGGATATTTTAATTTAAAAAAGTGTGTAGTTCCTGTCCAATTGTCTCAGTTTACGTCGTTTAAACATATTTGGTCATATTTGGAAAAAAGTATAGTCGAAACTAACATTTGAACTGAGGAGCAAAAAGTCGTGTGCCATACTTTGTTATTAGTATCACCCCCCAAAAAAAGTTCAAGACCAAGGCACACCTAAATTACATTTTCCCCAGGAAATCCCACCCTCGATAATAAAAGATCTGTGCTTAACGGACATACATACATGTATTTTAAAACTTTTTGTATTTTAACTCACTCACTTCTTCTATTATATCCATGTAAAGGAATTTGCTACTCCAGTATATGTTGAGTGTATTATCGTAAATGGACTTGGTAATGGACAACCAGTTTCAGGAACTTGCTTAATAGCCGTTTAATTTCAATCTCCGTTACATCAATTATGTAAGTTTATCCAATAATATTTGCGTCTTGTTAGTGATTTTCTGTCATGTATTTCATTCATAAACACTCTACAATAGAACTGGACTAAAATGCTTCCATAACACAGAACCAAGCTTTGACTTCAGATATGATCAGATATTGGATTCCGTCAAGGCGGAACCAGAATTATTCAAAAGGAGCGGGCGGTTCATACTTTGATGATAAAAGTGGGGGTGCAGTTTTACTCTAAAATATGTACAAAAAAAAACATCACCACCCAAAATTAAGAAAATCTGTCGAAGTAAAAAATGGCCGGATTTCGATAAACAGGAAGTAGGTGAGCGACAGACCTGAAATCGAATCCCACGTTATGGGACCCACCCTGATGCTGTATACCAAATATCAAGTGCCTGTGATTAATAGATGCTGAAAAAAACTGTAACGTAAATTTCCCCTACGCCCGCCCGCCGCCCGACATTCACAATTCTATAACCCAGATTTTTCACTCCGTGAAATCAGGCAAAAAAATATCCCAATGAACTGTAGCCTTAAGATCATTTCAAAATACGCGAAGTTTTTTTTTTGCGTTGGCTTTGTTATTGGTCCTTGTGTTTTGACCCGAAACGAAGGCAGGACTGACCAATTTTCATTTTTATCTGGCATTGCCTAAGTAACATAAACATATTACAGATGAATAATAAAGCAAACTATGAAGCACCTATCATTTTAACCAAACATATCTAACAGTTTATGGCAAAAGAATCAAAATAAGACTAGATTTTTTTTTAAAATGAACAGAAGATATAAATTCAGGAATTCGCCATTTTGAAAAAAAATGATAGCTTTAATTAGGTGCGCTTCCACATCAAATGAATAGAGGTGATATGAAAATATGGAACTTGACAACCTTCACAGTCATTTAAAGAGGCAGCTGTTCTCAAGTGGTCGTCAGTGGTGAATTAATTATCTCCCAATTAATAAACAACAGGACTCAACCAAATTATGCATCACAACATGCATTAGTAAAATGACATGATTATGTGGCATGAGTTGGATAAAAATACGTCGAATCTTAGATATCATAGACGGATATATACTAGCTTAGTTAACCTGCAAAATATATTAAACCAAAACAAAAAACAAAAACAAAAACAAAAACAAACAAAAAAACAGACAACACCAACAACTAGAAAAATTGTGTAAAAAATACTGAAAATTTTGTCAGTATCAACAATTTAATCACTACATTTTGATTCAGCAAGCAGACATGTCCAAAACTAATTAGTTGTCAACTTGAACCATCTAAATAACTGCCAACGGGACCTACAGTACATGAGTATATCGGGGGTACAAACTCTCCTTACATCATACGGTATTATAGGACAAAGCCGACTACATACCAAATATCAGGGGGCTGCGGTATTTGTGGTTGATCAGAAAACTGACGGAAAATTACTTTGACGCGCAGTACGTATAGGACGCAAGTCAAGACGCCATAAAACGACGATTTAGGCTAAGGTTACTCTTATACATCGCATTGCAACATGTTGAAGGTGACACAACAATGCGAAAATAGGGTGTTTATGCATACAGGACCAAGAAAGAACTAGGTAAAAGTACTAAAAACATATTGTTACCAACAACATTTAAAAGAAAACACTATTGCTTCAGCCTTTTGTTGGTATGCTCCGGATCGATCCGGCACCCCCAGTAAACAACTATGTCCAAAAACTATAACCATCTATAATGAACTTTCGTGGGACGGTCAAGTTCATTTTGCAAAATGAACAACCCATTGAAACGTTAGATAAATGGTTTTTAATGGACAAAGCTATCGGTTCTTATTGGAAGGATTTTTTTTGCAATAAATCGATAATTACTAGCACATCAAATTATTGTCATATAGTAGGGAAAAATGTTGTCTCTGTCAATAATGTTATTCTGTAACGCAACTAGAACGTCCATTGAAGAGTCGATTTAAATTGGATTGCAGTGCTTTTCCTCGTTTATTGTTTATTTTGAAATTTTATGGATACAGAGACAAAGGATGGAGAGGATTGGTTTTGTATCGGATAAATGATGTGATTTGTCACAAATATATATAGCATGTGTATAAAAGTAGTGTGCTGGTATTGAAGACAATTTATATAAAGGATCTAGAAATTGAAAACAATTTACAAAGAGGTAAGATAGACAGGCATGCGGATATAGAAATTTTTGAAAAAGGGGAGGGGTGTTCCATCTACTTCCCATTGAGAACGGGACGAACGAGGGGTTTAAGTCAAATTTTGCCGAAAATAGTCATGAAAATACTATGACAAAATCATCCTAATGAAGGAGCTCAGCATTCGAGACCCTCATAAGGATCCGACACTAATAGAGGGTTTTCCATTATAATAGCCCGTCCTTCCCGCCTATGCTCTTATTTTGGGGAACAACAAGAAAACGTCATGATCTTGAAGGAAGGAGCTCTGCGTTAAGTGGTTCAAATTCCAAAATCGTAATGATTTTGAATCGCTATTTGAAACACGTTCTTTTGAACATTTACACAAAGAAACAAAAAAAATTGAGACCAACATGACAACAAAATATGTTTTATTCAGGCCAAAAATGATCATTCTATTATTGTTGTAATATCTTACTTATACATCTTTTGTATATTTAAGATTGTTTTAGGATCAAGACTATTGTATGTATAAAACCATGCAAATAACTGAACAAAAAAAGACAATCTCAAGAAATATAAAAAATCACGAAATTTGATATCATGTGCAACTGGATATCAAAGATTATACAAGAGAAAAACAATAAGGGGCTGCACTAAGTTGTGCTAAGCATAACCCTTCTCAATCAATCCGAAAACAGGAAGTAGATGACCGACTGACCTGAAAAAAAGGAGACACGTTACAACTCATCATGATAAAGACTTGTATCATATTTGAAATAAACCCCTTGAGTAAAAGCTAAGTAGTCTGTTACGAAAATCTAAAAAACTTTGACACTTAAAATAGTTTTTGACTCGGAAAACAGGAAGAAGATGGCCGAGTGACCTTAAAAGGGGAAGCACGGTACAACTGTCAGGCTAAAGCAATTTATGAAATAAATCCCTATAGTAAAAATCAAGAAATATGTTACAAAAGTTTGTACCGAACGAACGGACGGACGGACAAAGTGATTGCAATATAGCCCCTTTCTTTAAATTTGGGGTATAAAAACACATGCAATCACACAACTAAACATTCAAAATTCCGCGTGAAGACCCCCTAACTTATTGGAATCCTGAGGCGTGAACTGTCGTTACGCTAGTGAACTATAGTATGAAGTAACAGTGGCTGCAGTGAACCAAGACTAAAGAAATATTTCTTTTTATTCACGACACGTAATAAGTAACCATTTATTAAACAAAACAAAAAACCAAAAAACCAAAAACAGATTTGTCTTTCAAAGTTATAATATTACTAAACACTTTTGTCTTTATAACTATCGTTTTATTGTCGATTATCTCTCGTTATCAGCCAATGGTGGAAAAATTCAAAATTAAGTAAGACGAAGTTGTTAGTGATTGATTTGACAAGAGTTTGGCTGGTTGTTGTACTGAGTATCCCTATGAATAGTCCCACAACCGTGTTGAGTTTTGTGTTACTACCGGATCCTAATATTGCAATGATCGAGAGGGGCTTAATTGGCGCCATAAACCTGGTTTAGCCCACCATTTCTTTTGAAATCCCTGTACCAAGTCAGGACCATTGTGATCTAATTATTTTCAGCTTTCCGGTATGTCTGTCATGTTTCTGTCTGTTAATTTCTTGAACATTTGAGATTGGTCCTAAAAGTTATGTAGTTATGTTATTGCCTTTATTTCCTGCGAATGCGTTGAATTTGAGGTTTATTTTCCATTTGGA
This sequence comes from Arcuatula senhousia, assembly GCA_963971305.1. Taxonomy (NCBI): domain Eukaryota; kingdom Metazoa; phylum Mollusca; class Bivalvia; order Mytilida; family Mytilidae; genus Arcuatula; species Arcuatula senhousia. Next base: position 6,120,605 of record OZ020312.1, on the reverse strand, counting down.
TCATATTAACCTGAGTGAAAAACTTTGTTAGATAACTAGGTCTTCGAATCTAAGATATCGTCAACCACTTGCTAGCACCGTGTTGCTAGCAAGACGTTGAAGTTCAACAATTACTATAGCATCTCAAGCACAACATAAACGTGACATTTTAACACATTCAAGTCAAAACGCATTACAATGGAAATCAATGTATCAATTTTACGACCACAGGGTTCAGTCTAATATCTAGTGGTATTCAATTATCTCCCCTGCAGAAAACAGCTAATGTGTTTTTAAATTTTTAACGATGACAACAACGATGGCGACGGCATATAAACAATCTTCAATTTTCATTTATTACGCATGGATTTGACTACTATCATATACGTTGGACATGTTATGTTATTAACGAATCTTTTCTGTTGCGTAAACAGTTGTTTATAAGGTCAACAAAAGTGCATATTTTAACAAATCGAGTGAAACTTATTGGCCGTTGGAAAAAAATAAAATGTCAACTCAACCTTTAAAAAATCACACAAGGCGTAATACCTGCAGTACATTTTCGAAACTTGTGGGAATGTTAGGTTATTACCTTTTCTTTCGACAGATATTAGTTTGAAAATTATATTTTACTGTTATCATATAACGATCCATTTGAATTCAATGTGTAACTATGAAAAACTTTCAAGGGACACAACCAAGTTCTATCATTCATTAATAATAAACATGATAAATGGGAGGCATTCCTATTTTTAAAACGGATGACTGAATATTGAATTGGACATTTACTCCAATACAATGCAAATTCACATACTGTTGATCCCAATTTACGGATACCGGTCAAAAAGGTAAACATGTTCTATGACATAATCGAATTCAACAGGTAAATCGTGTACTTTTAAAAAGAAGGTTGTCAAGACGGACTAGAAAAATAGGTCTTTTTCTTAATTTTATTTTGGCTTTACCTCTTGCAGTACATGTCTGAAAATTTGCAGATGGGAAGATATACATTTAAACAAATAGTGTGATTTTTTTCAATTTTTTATATAAAAGTTAAAGTTGTGCGATCCATTTCAGTTTGCACCGTATGCATTTCACAAATATCCACATAATAACATGCATTCAAATGCAATCTGTTACTTTTAAAAACTCTTTTTAATTCAAAAAAGTTTATTTTATCAGCATAACTTAAAATTGGAAGAAATTTTGTTACTAAAAAGAACTTTTGATTCACTTGACAACCAGGATAAACATTCGAATTCACTTTCCTATCTTTTCCGATGAAGAGCTCACATTCTATTGTTTAAATACCACCGGTTTTCGGACTGGGGTTGACAAGATTCAAACGGGAAATTGTCACGACATGTAACTTGATAAATCTTTTATCTTTCAGGAGAAATGGATAATAAAACTTAATTACACCATCAACAGCTAGACGGATTAAAAAAAAAACATGGCGCCTTTGACGCGGAATGATCTCATAGGAATTATAGTGGTGCCGGGAGCACTCGCACTGGCTTTCGTGTTGTTAGCCGTGTTTTACTTTCTACGACACTGGTTATATAAAATACTACTGTGCTTTTGGAACAGGGACCTATGTCTGCGATGTCGGACGGAGACCTGCGAACGTCTGATGCACGACGACGGCGGGATATACGTCACAGACAGTCAGCTTTTAGACAGTGGAAAATCTGTTCCCCACACATTATCCGTTGAATTGACGTTGTCCGGGAGTGATAAGGAGAAGAAGGTTGATACATTGTGATGCACAGTAAAACCTGTTTAATACGAACCCCGTTCGGGATGAAATTTTTGTTCGGAATTGAGATGTTTGGTTTATCCGGGATACTAGTAATATGTATAGAATTGGGTGTTAGTAAGGGGCATTAAATTCAGATTGATTAATAGACAGGTATTCGGTTTATTCAGGGCTGGGTTCAGACAGGTTTTACTGTATCTGTAACTTTTAAATTCAGACTCGGAGAATACTCGGTGTATTAAATGTCATGACTGTGTAAAGATTTGCTGAAATCAAACCGGTTTCAACCCAAGTGAAAGCCATGCAATAGAGTATCGACTTCAGTTATTTGAAATCAGGTCCAAAGGCAGCAGAATTTTGGTTAATAATATCATTCCTAACGTACTATTGTTATGTTTTTGTACAAAACTGTACTCTTTAAACATTCCCACCCTTCCTTTTATTATAAGTAACATTACTGTAAAGTTTCATAGCATTTGGTCAACCAGAACAAAAGTTATTGTGGAAACATATTAAAAAGTCAGTTTTTGGCCCCTTTATGGCCCCTAGTTTCTAAATGGAAATATAAAATTATCCCAAAAGGACAGGCGCACAATCCTTTCCTGCTTGAAGTTTATCCTTTGTAGATGCGCCCCGTTTTACGCCTACTTTTATCGAACTCTCTGGGTCTAGTTCGGTATTGTTCACCCCATTCATGAGACAACCATTTGTCATCCCTTCCGGGTGACTAGCACATCTTTCAAATGGTGCCGAGAGAGAGTCGGCACGTTGGTCCATGAATGTTTCACCCCCAGGCGAGGTTCGAACCACGAACCTTGGTGTTGAATGATTTCATTTGAAGGGCTTCTATATCTTAAAACAAACATATCAGGCATTGTCAGGTGTTTAATTTTTACTTGATGTATTCTACATTAAGGTATTTAGAAAACAAAATCCAAAATTGGATATAAATAAGCTGTTTCTTTAAAAAATAACTTTAGAAATGGTTGGTCTAAACATTTGGTTGGTCTAAACATTTGGTTGGTCTAGGGGTACGTCGAATGGCCAAGGAAGCCATCTCTGTTTCCTGTCTATAGAGAATTCGGTAAACATGATTTCTAAACAGTTTAGGTGCACTTTCCCATGTCTTCCTTATAGGGTTTTAGAACTAATTACACATCCCACTTGATTTAAATAAAACGTTATGAAACGTGATAGTTTTCATTTCTTATGTCATTTTACTGTCAATGACTCTACCACCCACTCGAACCTACGTTCATTACAAATCCCCAACAGTGATGCAAAAAGTCAAAACATATCAAAAGAGACTAAATTGCTTTCGTCAGATGTGACATCGTAAATTGTTTATGTAAGTGATACTGCGTCAAAATTTGTCAAAATTGTACTGATTTCTCCGTCTATCTGTATTGATCCCTAACTAACCTTTTGTCTGTGATTTTTAACTTCTACTTTGCTACACGGGAAGAATTTCTTTGCTTAGTGCTCCACTAGAAATATGATTACTTTTTGAAGATTTAATAGCGTCTTTGAAAGTAACCGATTTTAAAAATAAATCATTGACATTTATTAACCCTTTTAAGGAATGACCTCAATAGTTTTTCGGTCTATGAAGAAATAACATTTAAAAATGTTGCACACACTGTGTAACATATGAAGCAGGTTACACAAAAGTGTGTGCCATATCTTTAATGTTATTTAGAATAGACAGACAAAATATTGTGGTCATTTCTTATACATGTTTTCTCAATAAAATATCATATGATAGGAAAAAAATATTTTCAAGTCACTTTATGAATTTAATTCCCCAATTGGAGCCCCACCCGATCAAAAATTTCATCCATTGAAAAATAACACAAGTTTTTAAATTGTAAACATATCATCTGAACGTTTTACTTCATGTTATTATCTACAGCACATTTAAATCAGATTGATCTTGATCTTAATTAATTTATATAATTTGTATACCTTGACATTTATACAAAATGACGGAATCAACTTTATGTATCAACATTCAAAGTAATCAAATTTTCAATTTTTTTGAAAGGCATAGATCGAATTCGTATTGACTGTTGACAGCAAAATGTCATCTTATCGACTCGCATCTGGTTCTTGGTGTAAATTACATTGTTAATAACTATATTGCCATATCGACCTGAAATATTGCATTTTTACTATTGAATGTGTTGTTTATATTGTAATTTTTATAACATGATACTTTTTGTGATATTTTATTCTATGTTCTTATAAATAAAATTTTATATATAATATTTTATCATTCATAAATGAAAGAAAGAAAGAAAGAAACAAGTTGTGTCTTTGCCTTGTTTTGTCTTCATTTTGAACATTTGAAACTTGTCTTTTCGGTATATCTTTTTTTATTAAGACTGCTGTCGAAGCTATTGTGTTCAAAGCTCATAGTGAACCCAGGCGTGTTTTCTCTTCGTAGTCCAAATAATTTTTTTCTCTGCTGACCGGCCCTGGAGGCTTGCATGTTTTTTTTGGTTTTTTTTTGTTTGTTTGTTTACTTTTTCGTTTTCCTCTGTCATGTCTGTCTATCACCTATTGCATCTTTGTCTCCAGTATCGTTTATTTTTTTCAGGTTGATAATCCATGGCAATACGAAATCCTATTCCGATCCGATCTATAGCTTTAGATATACATATTTCCATGAATATAAAAATGTCAATAAATATGATATTATTACTTTTATGAGATAGTTGTGAATATTTTATATCTTTTGATTTACTTAAATGAGATTGTTCAGTTCTGCCAATGAGCTCATGAATTTTTTATCAATGCTTTTAAGAGAGTATGTTCAGTTTTCTAATTTACTATGCGTATAGACTGACACCATGTATTGACACTTTTCCTAATTACCATGGGTTTCATATCTCAGCCTCTGAGATGGTTAATTACCTTGTCAATATTATTAAAACAAACACGCCTCATTCTTTTCTTTTGCTCAAGAAAAAGGTTATGAAATACTGATTATCTTTGTTGCAAGAAGGGGTACCCATCCACGGGAAGTGACAAAAAGTCACCTGTCCTTGGTTTCGGAAGAGCATTTTCCAAGTAAGCTCAAATGCTAGCATGTGTGCATGGTTGTCTTACGTTTTGCAAAACAACTATCAAGCTAAACCTCAAATGAAGGCAATTTTTCCCCTTATTGTCAGTCATGCTCAAGTGGTGGTCATTTTGAAAATGAGATCTTTGCTGTTTCACTGTGTTTTAGCAGGTGCATGTGTTGTGTTCAGTGTCTCTTGTTTTTTTTTAATTCGAGATTCAACCTGGTCTTTTTTTTTTTTTGGTTTTGGCAATAAATTAGAACATCCCCTAAATAATTTTGCTAAATTAGAGTGATTATGACTGATTTTGATCTTGCAAATCCTAATGTCAGTACATGCTGAAGAAAAAAACTTCTAAATTCTATTTCACATAATGAATTCCACAGTGTGTATGGACGTATCATGTATATAAGGCGCTCAGTGAATTTAATATAAGGTATTTCATAAAGACAAAATGAAATATGAATCTCTCTGCATGATGAATGCAATTATTGATATACCGGGTAATTGCTAGCAATCAACTAATTTTGCTAAATATTAATTGATCGATATTCAAACAACCAAGTTATCTAATTAAAAGGAGCAATATCTTTCAAATCTATTGTCAAATTTTCATAGATTTTTGTCACCCTATACCCCTTCAAATAAGGTCTCAGCTGTTCTTTTTGGTTTAATTTGTTCGTTTTCGTTTTCTTGGTGTTGGCATCAGCGCCCCCCTTTTTGCCTTCCTAGACCGAACGTAAACCGAACGTAATGTGAGCATTTGCCATCACCTGGTGTCTGTCTGTCGTCCATCAACAACTTTTCAAAATCTTCTCCTCTAAAATTACAGAACAGAATTTTATGTAACTTGGTATGATTAATCCTTAAGGTGTCCTGCATAAAATTAATGTTGTTTTCTATTCAGTTTTCATCCGTCAAAAAGCATGGCTGCTATTTCTAAAATTAATCAGGAGGAAGGGGGTGATCAGACTACTCCTTTTGGTTAAGAGATAAGAGATACAGTGAGTGGGTGATATGTTGTTTTACGCCCGTACAAAGAATTGTACCTATCTTCAATTGAATTGAAGATATCTTTAATTCACTTGAAGATAGGTCTAATTCCAACATCTCCATAATTCATTTGGAGATATCTCCAATTCATTTGAAGATATCTTCAATTCATTTGAAGATATCTTCAATTCAATTACACCTATCTTCAATTCAATTATAGATATAGAGACAATTGAATTGAAGATAGGTTTAATTCAATTGAAGATATGTTCAATTCGATTGAAGATAGGTTCAATTCAATTGAAGATAGGTTTAATTGAATTGAAGATAGGTACAATTGAATTGAAGATAGGTACAATTGAATTGAAGATATCTTTAATTGTGCTGAATTGTACCCAGGTACAATTGAATTGAAGATAGGTATAATTGAATTGAAGATATCTATAATTGAATTGAAGAAAGGTATAATTCAATTGAAGATAGGTATAATTCAATTGAACATATCTTCAATTATTTGAAGATAGGTACAATTAATTGAATATATGTTAATTTGGCGTTCCATAGTACAAAGAGATAGAAAAAAATATAATGTAACATTCCTTGTTCAGCATCATAAGCTCTACAAAAGTCTCCATTGGGTCGAAATACAATACCAAAAACGGGTATAAAACGGTTAATTTGGTTATGCTATATATCGATATTTCAAAGAGTAACCTCTCATCAGCAGCATTTGAATCCAAACATTGGAAGATCAAAACCAAAAGTATTGAACGAAAGGTACTCAAAGCTCGAACAAGCTAGAAAGCCAAATCCAGCACCGCGGATATCGACCATGTGCAGTGTAAGGAAAGAAACCTGGTGTTTTAATTAAACAATTTATAATTTAGCAATCGTGAATTTCAATAACACTTTTTTTTTAAATATAAGAAATATAAGAAATTTCATGGTTACTTCGTGTCAGACTAGTCTGACGATCAGGCTTGTGATTATCCTCGATGTTGTCCTTTGAGAGTAAAAATGGCGTTTTTCAGGTTTTTGTCCTATAGAATGAAAACTAGTGCAGATAGAGAAAAGCTATTGTTTGCTTAAACCTTCAGCTCATTTAACTATAAAAGCTTAAGGACCAGATGAGCGAGTCAGGCTCGTAAGGCCTTTTGTTTTATTACTTTTATAGGTTTTGAATTTTAGTTTTTGTCAATACTGACAGGGGTGTTTTATTCTTTGACAAAATTTAAAAAATCAAATTGACTTAGGGAACCACCGATGACGCCTTTTTTAAATTGATCCGAAGAGTATACCGGTATAGCCTTTTCTGCTCCATCTTTGCTTACAATATATATATATATATATATAATAAAATCACAATGAGCTATTTTTCGTCGTAGCTTACGGCCGCGCTACCAGCCTTCATCAGCGACATTTTATTTACACACAGAAAAACAACGACGTACACAAGAGAAAAACGAAACAATACATCAACGTCACAAATAAAAAAGTCCTTGGTGCAAGCAGTGTTGTACAGCAGTATATAGTAAGAGAGAAATAAAAAAAATAAAAAAACGTGATGAAAAATGTATAAAATGAATTGCGAATTGTTAGCAACTACTCTTTAGTGTTAATTCCGTACGGTTTGTAAGTTCGTAGTTTATTCTTCCATAGATTTTCCTGTGTCTTTCTGTACGTCTCATCGCCCGTCAGTTTTTCGATCCCTTGAACCTTGAAGTCCGCGAGTGTGTGTCCGTCCGAGTAAAAGTGTTTCGCCACTGGGTCGTCCTGTCTGTTACGGTGTCTTGAAAAATTGAGAAGCATCCTTTGGTAAAAATTGCAAGTTTCTCCTACGTATATGAATAACTGGCATTTTAAACAATAGATCGAATAAACAACATTTTCCGATTTGCATGTTATTGAATTTTTAACGCTATAGGTTTTTCCTTCATAATCTTTGAAAGTGTCACTTGAAATAATATACGGACAAAGCGCGCATTTTTTCCCGCAAGGTCGGCATCCCATTTTATACATTTTTCATCACGTTTTTTTATTTTTTTTATTTCTCTCTTACTATATACTGCTGTACAACACTGCTTGCACCAAGGACTTTTTTATTTGTGACGTTGATGTATTGTTTCGTTTTTCTCTTGTGTACGTCGTTGTTTTTCTGTGTGTAAATAAAATGTCGCTGATGAAGGCTGGTAGCGCGGCCGTAAGCTACGACGAAAAATAGCTCATTGTGATTTTATTATATACTATACAGACTTTATTATATATATATATATATATATATATATATCAAAAAAGAAGTTGAAGATGCATGATCATTTCTTAATTTATATAGTAAAATTCACAGTAACAAAATACAAAGTAAACAAAGTTCATTTTCTTCCAACCGGTTTCACTGCTGAATACAGATATTCAAGGAATATAAAAATGCACTAACGTCGCTAGAGTAACGTTAAGTAATAATTAAAGTGAAAGTAGCAACATGGTAACGTCGCTATAAATAAACGTCAAAATATACAATGTTAAAAATAGCAATATTAAACATAACAACGTTAATAAAGACGTCTTAAATGTAATAATGTTCTGTATATAAAATACTAACAAAAACTCTTTATATAAACTGCATTAATAGTTATGATTTATTAAGTTCAGGTCTATATTTGGTTATAAAAAATGATTCCTTGTTTTCCCTTTCTTTTTCGGTAAAGTTAGCGGCGCACTGGTATATTGGGAATAATGAATATTGGGGTATCATATGTTTCGCACAATTGTCCAAATGTTCGCTTAATTTGATTTTCCTTGTTGTGGGGTCGCGGATCTGTTGTCTATGAACTGTCATTCTTTTCCTTAATGACATTCCTGTTTGGCCAATATAGTTTTTGCCGCAACCCATGCAAGTCATGACATAAATTAGATTTTCAGATGAACATGTAAAGTTGTTTTTAATTTTAAAATGTTGTCCTGTTTTAAAAGTAAATTCGCTTCCCTCTATTAGGTTAACGCAAATGCCACAATTTGCTCGTCCACATTTTTTTACTTCTGGCTGTGGATCGTTTTCAGAGACAAATTTGGCTTTGGTTAAAATCTTTTTAAGGGATTTGGACTGTCTTTTACTTTTTATAATCCAAGAATCGCAAAAATCAAACTTTCCTGAATTAAAAGATGACATTTCTAAATTCTGTCGAAAACTGCGTCTAGCTGAAAAATTCTATGGACAAGACAATGAAGATGAATCTATCGTCAGGAATAAAAGTAATTACACTCCACCCAAAGGTAGAAACCAAACACTAGATGAATTTTGCGAATATTTAAATAATTACCCTTTCGAAAACATTCCAATTGGCGGCATTAAAACAAACACAAATCGTACACAATGGGATATCATCCATAATTTGGAAACTAATTCCAATATAATAATCAAAGAAGCCGATAAGGGCAGCGCAGTAGTTGTGATGGATAAAGAATTCTATAAAACTTTAGTTGAAAGCATGCTTAGTGACAATAACTACTACGAACACGCTAAAAGGTACAATTCTAATAGAATCATACAAAACCTAAGCGTCATGATTCATCTTTACCGCAAATGCTTAACTGATAAAGAAGTGGATTACCTAACTAACTTTCGATGCAAAACTAGTAATTTCTATGGACTTCCGAAAATCCACAAAAGTAATCAAATAAATGAAGCTTGCAAAAATTCTAATTCTAAATACGTCCACATTCCATCACCAACCGATCTGAAACTACGTCCAATTATTGCCGGGCCAGTATGCGAAACAAATAGACTAAGTAATTTTTTAGACATATTATTAAAACCGTATTTGAAACATATACTTAGCTATGTCAGAGACGACCTGGATATGCTTAATCATTTACCTAAAACCGTCAGAGAGGACACTTTATTAGTTTCGTTCGACGTCATTAATTTATACACCAACATACCCCACAATTTAGGAATCGAAGCAACCAGATATTGGCTAGAAAAATACCCAAACGAATTACCAGACCGAATAGAAACCGAGTTTATTATAGAAGGTTTACAATTTATTCTTCAAACTAATTATTTCACATTTGATTCCAAGAATTTCCGTCAAATTTCCGGAACAGCCATGGGGACCAAAGTAGCTCCCACATACGCCAGTTTAGTTATGGGCTACCTAGAAGTTCAAATGTATGAGAGAGCCAAAATCAAATTCGGGGAAAATTTCTTTACATACCTTCAACAGAACTGGAAACGCTACTTAGATGATTGCTTTATTTTATGGAAGGAGAGTTTTAATACGTTAGAGGAATTTAAAAACCTACTCAATAGCATCAATAACCAGATTCAATTTACCATGGAATATAACGAAAAAGAATTACCATTTTTGGATTTACTCATTTTAAAGATTAATGGAAAAATAGAAACAGATATCTACTACAAACCTACGGACTCGAAGCAGTACCTTTTATTTACATCATGTCATCCTAAACACACTAGAGTTAATATACCTTACAATTTGGCCAAACGCATATGCACAATAGTATCCAACACTACTGTACGTGATGTACGACTTGAGGAACTAAAAGCTGTTTTAATAGAAAGGCTTTACCCCCCGTCCCTGATTATAAACGCAATAGAAAAGGCCAAAGCTATACCAATAGAATCTTTAAGAACAGTTAACAGAACTGAGAGTGTCGATGTCTTACCATTCATTTCTACATTTAATCCAAGAAACAGCGAGGCATTTACTATTATCCACCAAAACATACCAATATTAAAACAGGACAATAAGTTAGAGAACATCATTAATGAGAGTAAAATTATAAAAAGTAAAAGACAGTCCAAATCCCTTAAAAAGATTTTAACCAAAGCCAAATTTGTCTCTGAAAACGATCCACAGCCAGAAGTAAAAAAATGTGGACGAGCAAATTGTGGCATTTGCGTTAACCTAATAGAGGGAAGCGAATTTACTTTTAAAACAGGACAACATTTTAAAATTAAAAACAACTTTACATGTTCATCTGAAAATCTAATTTATGTCATGACTTGCATGGGTTGCGGCAAAAACTATATTGGCCAAACAGGAATGTCATTAAGGAAAAGAATGACAGTTCATAGACAACAGATCCGCGACCCCACAACAAGGAAAATCAAATTAAGCGAACATTTGGACAATTGTGCGAAACATATGATACCCCAATATTCATTATTCCCAATATACCAGTGCGCCGCTAACTTTACCGAAAAAGAAAGGGAAAACAAGGAATCATTTTTTATAACCAAATATAGACCTGAACTTAATAAATCATAACTATTAATGCAGTTTATATAAAGAGTTTTTGTTAGTATTTTATATACAGAACATTATTACATTTAAGACGTCTTTATTAACGTTGTTATGTTTAATATTGCTATTTTTAACATTGTATATTTTGACGTTTATTTATAGCGACGTTACCATGTTGCTACTTTCACTTTAATTATTACTTAACGTTACTCTAGCGACGTTAGTGCATTTTTATATTCCTTGAATATCTGTATTCAGCAGTGAAACCGGTTGGAAGAAAATGAACTTTGTTTACTTTGTATTTTGTTACTGTGAATTTTACTATATAAATTAAGAAATGATCATGCATCTTCAACTTCTTTTTTGATATATTGACTTCTTTGTGTGGATTTGTTCATATTTTTGATATATATATATATATATACATATTTAAAGAACTGGCAAAACGTACCACTGCGTAATATCACGTTAATATTGATTATTGACTGAATTTCGTGCAATTAGTAAATCGGTAAAAAGATTGCGCAATCGCCATGAAAAAAAAAACCCAACAACTCAGGTAAACAGAAGGAGCTATATCTTTCAAATCTATAGACAAATTTCATAGATTTTTGTCACCCAATACCCCCATTCCAATAAAGTCTCAGCTGTTATTTGTGGTTAACAGCAATAAACTCGCCTCCTTCTTCATTAACAGTATTGACTAAACCAGGAACATGATCTATCTGAGACAGGGGGAAATTAGCTTATGGCAAAAATTGTGTAATAAGAAGACTGGGTTGTCATGGCTAGACGAGAGATGTATATTAGTATAAAGTACAGATCTGTAGGACTCAAATCTATGGAACTTTATATATTTTATCGTAGCAAAACTATATTTTATTTTTATGTTGCATGCAACGTGTTGCAAAGCGACATAAAGGAGTCACTTTGACACTATCTGTCGTCTTGTGTCATCCGTCGCAGTTTTCCAAGCAACTACACGTTCCAACCTCTTGATATTTGGTATGTTGCTTCCTCCTATGGTACTAAATGGTGTAAAAGCAATTTTATACCCGTAACTCATCATTTTATTGTTAACCGAATATTTTCAGCATAATCATCATATAAAAATCAGTGAATTAAAAAAAAAATCTACAATGGAAACAGACAACAGCCTGTAATGAACCAATGATGGCTGCATGCAACCCTGCAAAAGATCTTGCCCTAGATCAAAGATATTAATGCCTATATGACTAAAAACAAAGCTTTAAATAATCAAAGAAAGATCATCTTCTGGACATAGACAAATTTACATGGTGACGACAGATCCAAATATAAGCTTTGACAAAGACTGACATCTAAGGCAGGAACCACTTTCTCTTCCGGAGCACCCGAGTTCATTCTTGTTACAACTTGAGTTCGCGTTGTTGATTTCTTTTCGGTTTATCTTGTGTTTTTTTAATGTATTTTCTCGTGCTGTTCTTGATCGTATTTATCGGTTTTGTCGTTGCCCTTTTGGATTTTTGACACTAGACTGCCCCGTTGGTGCCCCTTAGCTTCTTATTTAAAAAGACCTATAAAGCGTTACATATTTAGGGACATCGAAAATAAACATAAATCTCAAAGAAACCTAACACAGATTTGAGTTCTATATCTGGACCACTACCATAAAAAAATAAAGAAAGAAGGATTGTGTCCATGTGACACGGATGTCCCCGCTAAGCCCCAAACAGGGGGTAGATGTCCGACAGATTTGAAAGTCGCTTAGGGCGTGAAGTTTGTTATACTGAGTCATCCTACCAAGTTATGAATCACTCCCATGTACGGTTTCTTAGAAAAGCTTGACATAACTTTTCATGCCGGATCCCGTCCAAGACAGGATGTAGATGTTCCACAGACCTGCAAGCACTTTGGATGTACAGTTTGTCATACTGAATCGTCCTACAATTGGTTTTAAAAAATTGCCATGTACGGTTTCTGATAAAAGCTTGATGGAGATTTTCAAGTCGATTTTCATATTCTTTCGTTTTTAATTTAATTTAAATTTCATATCGTCCCAACCCCAAACAGGAAGTAGATGTCGGACAGGTTTGAAAGTCGCTTAGAACATAAAGTTTGTCCTACTAAACCATCTTGCCAAATTTAAAATCATTCTAATGTACGGTTTCTGAGAAAAGCTTGACGTGGATTTTCAAGTCGATTTTCATAGATTTTCTTATCGGCCCAACCCTAAACAGAAAGAAGATGTCCGACAGATATGAAAGTCGCCTAAGACGCACAGTTTGTCATACTGAGCCGTCCTACCAAGTTTCAAATGATTCCCATGTAAGGTTTATGAGAAAAGCTTGACGGAAATTAATTCGTAAGTAAAACTTGATGCCCCCCTAAATTTTGTCGCGGGGGCATAAAAATAGAAGCGGACAAGCAAAGGAGCTATCATGTCTTGCTGGGCAATTTACCAAGAGAAAGCCCCCGTGGGACTAGACAAGTCTAGCGATGACACTAGTTCAAAGGGGGCCAAAGTTAACTAGAACATTCAAAGCACATGTGTTACTACCAAACCCTAAAATCACAAAGCCTGTCAAGACCATTCGCCTTGTTTTGTATGTTTCTCTTTTGACATCATTTGCAATTACTTATCCCAGTTTGGCAGTTTTGAAATTAAGTTGGCATCATACATTCAGTTTGCAGTAAATACAATAGGTTTCAGAAGTAGAACAAAAAGCTCAAAGGACTTGGTACCTGTATCAAAGGAATTATAAATCATATATTAGATCTTATTCTTGCTTTATCCAAAAATTCAGGTTCCCCCAGGAAGATGAAGGAAACATGATTGATACGAGTACCAAAACCGGCTGTTGAAAATATAGTTCAGTTTACATTGTTTACAAGTATGCCTGCCTGTTTTAAATATTTTTAAACATGGAATAACTCTAAAATGTCAGTTATAGAAGAAAAATAAACAAAAAATGATTCAAATGATTCTAGCACAACCATATTCGTGACTCGTGACCAATATTCTAAGTTACTAGATCCATTGTTATTTACGTTGAATTTCAATACGATGCATAACATTTCACTATCAATTTATTACTTTTATTATACATCAATTAAAGCGGTCTCAAAATATAATAACATTTAAGTACGGCTCCACATCTAGTAATTGGTTTAGAAATAAAATCGTCTCAAGAGTATTTAATACTGGTTTTAAGTTTTGAATCAATAGTTATGGGTTTGTGACTTGGTGTCTTGTGGGAAATGGTATCTTTAGAATTACAAATGTCTTTTTGTAAATAGATGAAAGCGTATTTTTGTCTGAATTCAGTACTTTTTTGTTCATAAAGAATTGGAAAATAGCAATACATCATTTTAATGGGGATTTCTTTCAATTTGGCCTCTATGGCATATTAAGAACTTTGCAATTAAATTTCAATTTATATAAGAGAATAAGTCGCTACACTAGCATAAGTGCACAGGTAATAAACAATTTCCATGTTCTTCTCAAATGACCATTTATGCAGAAAAATTTAGGTCACAGCTAGCATGTGCTAAACCTTCTAAATCGATCTACTAGTATTTTATGTGGCACTTAGCAGTAAGAGTGACTGGACTTTACCTACAAGTATCCTTCTGCTAGTGACCATTCACACAAAAATGTAGGTCACAGTCAGCATCTGAAGCATGCATCTTGCTAAGCATCACCAAAAAGCACCAGGGCTACCATACCTATATGGTTGATGTAGTACTTGTATGATAGTGGTAAAAGTCTTTCATCATTTCATTTTTTTCAAGTAACAAAAAGTTGACATCTCCAAAAGCATTCACATTTCAAACCCCATGATGGATAATAAATTTCGGATTTTTAAAACTTCGTTTGCAAATGTAGCTAAACCAGTTAAAACTGTTAGGTATTATAAAGATGTATAGCCTGATTACTCATGTTTGTGGCAACAGATAAAAAGACCAAATCAAATAGACAAATCAACAAGAGCTACTAGCTTAGGCCTAATATATACTGTAAACCAATTTATTTTGGCGGATTTCGCAAGGAACAGAATTTTTTGGATGGGGGTGCCGGACTACCTCTGATCTGCTTATGGGAAAAGAAGGGCACAGCAAGACAATTTGTGAACTGACAAGGAGTCATACATGCAGAGTTCAGTTCATAGTAAAGACAATAGGTTGCAGAAATAGAAGAAGAGTCTGTGCGGACTTGGTTTTAAGTGATATTACTTAGGATAAATGTAAATGTTTCGTAACAGTTTTCTCAGCAACTGCTAATCACAACCATTTGATATACAGCATCAGGGTGGGGTCCCATAAAGTGGGATTCGATTTCAGGTCCGTTGCTCATCTACTTCCTGTTTAACGAAATCTGTCCATTTCTGTCTTTGACCCATTTTTTTATTTATTAATCCTGATGCATATGAGTATAAATTTTCAGGATGACATCATACCTCTTACATAAATACCATAACTTTAACATATAGGTAAACATAAGTAAAACATCCCTCTTTTTCTGTGATCAATCAACAATGACATTAGGAGACAGATACAATTTATGAAGATTTTCCTTTGTTCATACTAAGATGTATATGTGTATAAAGTTTCATTATGATACCATACCTCCATCATAGTAAAGTAACTAAAACCTGTAGGTAAACCTGATTTGAAGTAGAGAGACATAGGAAGGAACCAACAGACCCAAAAACTATAATCCACACTACTTTTATAATAACTACTAAAATCTTTATTAAAAAAAAAGAAAAAAAAAACACTGAATAAACAGTGTGGCTTTTGAATTTGGCCCTGATTACTATTGTTTTTTCTTTCTTTCTCTACATATTATTTACTTTTATAATCATGTAGAACCTAACTTTTCTTGTTGGTTTTAATGCACTTGACCCGAAAGGGTGCTTTGATCAGCAAGTAAAGATTGTCTTGTCTTGTAGATGGGGAAAATAACTAATTTTGACAATTAATACAATTGAGACTTTTTTTATAGAGTAGAATGAGCTGAATAAAGGCCCACAATAGCATATCTCTAACTAAAATAGTTTTCATTTTAAAAGGCAAGGAAATATGCTTGTTTGGAACTAAAAAAAAATAATAAAACTTCTTAATCATTTTTTATTACATACAATGTCATGCATCGTTAACAAACAAACAGACACACAAACATTATGTAATAAGACTTAAACAGTACACATAATCATTTCTACATCCAATAACAATATGATTCTTATATACAACAGGGGATGAAAATATTTCACCGGAAAACTTTTGTTTTAAGATTATCTCCCCTGTATTAAATTCAACAATAAAAAATTCTCCATTTGTTGAGGCAAATGTAACAAAATGATGAAGATTATGCTTTGTGATGATTGGTGGATGATCATTTAGATGGTCTTTACAAGACCGATTTAAACTTTCACAACTTTTACTAGTCTGTGTTGAATTGGAAATAAGTGAAACTGGAATGTCGACAGAAAAAGTACTATCTTTCAAAATATCTGTACACATAGAAATATTGGATTTCAAAACATCAGTCTCTCCTTTCAAAGTGAAAGTAAATGCAGAAGAATAAACAGCTGATTCTACTTTCACTTTCCAACAGAGACTTCCATCTATATTTAAACAGAACATGTGACTGTCATGTGATCCTATAAATAACTTTTTTCCAGCTGATGTTGGTGAGGAGAATACAGGTCCATCAGTTTGAAACTTCCAGATCTGAAAGAAAATGTTATAAATGAGATAAGATAAAACAAAATTTTACATAATGCCATTCAAACTGAATTTAAATCTTTTAAACTATAATTAAACCCCCAGCCCCAAATATCAATCAGAAGAAACGAACATAGGAGGTGCACATCTACATTATGCAACAAATATTGTGTGAAAGTTTAATGAAAAATCTATAGAGGGTTATAGATGAAGATGCAGAAAGGGATGGGTACCCCTTATCATCAAACTGCTAGGTCCATCTTGTGCTACGGGATACCCCAAAAATCAATCTGATCAAATTTTAAAATAAAAGGTTCACATCTACATTATGTCACAAAATTGTGTAAAAGTTTCATGAAAATCCATCAAGGAGCTGAGGAGGAGTTGCTGATAAGAGATGGGTACCCCCTTTTAGTCAAATAGCAAAGTACATGTTTTGCTATGGAAAACCCCAAAAATCATTCTTAATCAATCTTAGAATAAGAGGTGCAAATCTAAATTATGTCACAAAGATTGTGTGAAAGTTACATGAAAATCCATCAAGTGGTTTAGGAGGAGATGGGTACCCTGAGGTGTAACTGAAGGACAGACAGACGAACAAACAGACAGACAGTGAATCCTACATATATATACATTTTCTTTGCAAGACAGGGGTGTATAACAATTACCAGTTGTCCTCCATTATTAATGTGATACACATAACCATCCACACACCCTACACATATACCAGTGTGTGTTACACAAGGGGAAGAAAATACTGGTTTTCTACAGTTGTACTTCCATTCTAGGGTACCAGTTTCCTGAAAATTAAAGAAATGCATCAAAAAGTAGCATAGAATAATACAGGAATAAGAGTTTAATTTACATGTACACATCTGGCAAGCTTAATGGTCTTAATTATTTGGAATCATGATATTACAAATTTATTTGTAAAATTTAAGAATATTATGTCACTCTATGAAAAATTTATTTCCGAAACAGAACTAAGAGCAAATTCGCTCATAATTGAATAAAAAGCTACGCCGAGCGCAGCATGATACGAACGCAACAAGTTTTACCCTGTACGTTGGAGGCCTAATATGGATAGACTATTGCTTTGGTCACATGAAGCCCATGGTGGACTTAAAAATGTATTTTTGACACATATATATATTTACATCAACATCTAATACAAAAAGCCTTATTTATATATATGTAATAATTTACAATTTTGGCCCTTTGACCCCTAATTTCTCAAAAAAACAGTAAAAGATATTGCCAATCCCATTTAAAAATAAGGCAGGGATTTTCACAAGGATCTAATGAAAAAAAGATTTTGAAAATCAGACCCCCTAAAAAAAGTTGATTTTATGGGCGTGGCCTGTCTTTAGCCCCCTGTAGCAATGTAATGGTGAAATACATATCAAGATCATTGACACATTTGGTAGACAGAATTTTATGAGCACTTCAACAAAAATTTTTAGTTCAAAATTGAATAAATAATAAACATTTTACAACAGCTTTGTCAATACACTTGTTTTAGCTCCTTAGGCCCTTTTTTCTAAAACAGTAGGGGCCATAAACCCAAATACAAATTCAACATTCCTTTAGTGGATATAATCATCATATTTAAACTTCATAACAATTGGCTGGTCCACTACAACTTAACATTGGTAAAAAACTATTTGCCTGGACAAACTTTTAAAAATAGCGTTTTTAGCCCCATTGACCCCTAATTTCTCAAAAACGGTATGAAATATTGCAAATCTGATTGAAAAACGCAGGCAGGGATTTTTACAAGGATTACAATGAAAAAAAAATATTTTGAAAATCGGACCACAAATAAAAAAGTCGATTTTTTGGGTGTGGCCCCTTTTTGACCCCTTATAGCAATGAAACGATACAAGATACATCAAAGGTGTTGTTACATTTTGTTGACAGAATTTATTGAGGAATACAATAAGAAAAGAATGATCAAAATCAGATGAAAATTTAACATTCTACAGATGTTTTGTCAATACACCTGTTTTAGCCCCTTTTGGCCCTTTTTTCAAAAATGATAGGGGCCAGAAACCCCAAATGCAATACCAACCTTTCTTTAGTGGTTATAAACATCATATCAAAATTTTATAACAATTGGTTAACTACAACTAAAGTTATCGTACTGAAACCAAAGTGTCTACAGATGATGACGACGACAACGACTACGACGACGACAACGACATCGCCATAACATAATACGATCGCAAAAAATGCGGTCGTTTATAAATTTGATCAATTTTTCAGGACAAAAGTGGCTAAATGAGAATACATTAAAACAAATATTGCAAATTAAGAGTAATTATACAATTTAAATTTCTTTTCAGTTTTATTTCACATGGAGTGTCATTTATTATTTCCCTTTACTTGCAATTTTTACATGATAAAAGTTGGGATGAGACTTTTGAGTTTCTTATAAGTGATGTATTAACTAAACATCAATGTAGCAGGAAGATTTATGATGTTTCTTGTTTGGAAATTAAATATTATTTTTAATGCCTTTTTTCATAACAAGTTATTATCTACCACACAAAATGTCAATTGGTTAATATTGAATAGGACAAAATATAGTAGTAAGAGCCGATTTATTTCAACGCTTGCTGTAAAGTGTAATCTAACAAAACCAACGACAAAAATGACAATTAGAACTAAATATAATGTTTTTGTATAAAAGAAAATCCCTTCCCGTGTATGGAAGTAAAACTTACCCCTTTTAGAGCAACAACCATCCCCCCTAGGGTGGCACAGAATACAAGGTGTGGCTCAGTGGATACACATGGAGAGGAAAATACACTCCCACTAACTATATCTGTACACCATACAACTTCTTTCTTCTATAATAAAGATAAAGATGAAAATAGATTTTTTAAAACTAATAAGAGGCAAAGAGGCACCAATCGGGCATACGAGTGTCAAAAGTCCAAAAGGGCAATGACGAAACCAGTAAACACAAACAAGAACAGCACCTAGAAACACAAAACACAAAATCAACCTAACAGAAATCAACAACCTGAACTCAAGTGGTAACATGTGTGAACTCAGGTGCTCCGGAAGAGTAAGGGGTTCCTGCTTGCTATAGCACACCCGTCGTGTTGCTAATTTCCAATTCAGTGTGTCAAATCCGGTAGAGGACGACAAAACAAAATCTGTACTCATTTGAGAGATAGAAATCCCATATTTGTCTACGAGTCTATCTGTCAAAAGAGTAATATACTAGTACACAATATTGAAATACTAAGTTTTTAATTGATAACATCCAGACTTAAAATGGGGGTTAGGTTAAAAGTAAAACGTTGGGGGTTGGGGTTTCTGAACCCTTTGATTGAGTTCATGTAAGTATTTCATGAAAGAAAAAAAAATGAATAAAACATGCAAGAAATTCACCAATCTCAATTATCAGTCAGGGGAGATAATTGGATATTAAACCTTGTATTTCTAGTTAAATTATATTTCAGCTTTCATGGAAGCAACTTACACTTATATTGACTGCATGTAAAGACTGATCATGTGACCCAAATATGACCAATGATGTAACAGGATCAACAACTGGTGAACTTTTGACCTCTCCACCTGTTTGGTATATCCAATAGATTTCTCCTGTCAGGCTGTCCATTGCATATAGCTTGTAGTCATAGCAACCTGAAATATACCATCACATAGGTTATATCTTTTGATGTGGTATGCGGAGCATGATATGGCTGCAACATGTTGAACCCTGTACGTTTGCGGCCCAATATGGATTGCCAAATGCTTTGAACACATGCAGCCCATGGTGGACTCACAAATCTTCTAGACATATGCATTCTTTGGTGGACTTTCAAATAATTTATGAAAAGATTATATTAGATTGTGGAGTTAATGAACATGAAACTGTAACCCATATGTTAACTCCAACTGCAACCAATTTTTATGAGCTTTATGGCCATTTCAGAAATTCATTCCTCATCAGCAGCATAGAGAATCCACAATTTCAATAAAAGATGTTTAAAATGTATAAAACCAATCGAAATCCAAATAAACATTAGTAAGGGCAAAACTACGATGGAGCAAGTTAAACTTTATAGGTTTTGGAATTTAAATAAATTTTAATAGATAATGGTTATAAACAAAGTGTACCCATGAGATGTAATCTCATATACAAGTTCACCATATCTAAAAAATAAAGAGCATCTTAAACACGAGGAATTGATCTCCTAACTCCACATGGCTTTTAAGACTAACTCCTGTAATTTATTAATTTATGAAAGGATATGGAGTAAAATTTACTGTAAATGAACATGAGACTATAACACATATGTTAACTCCAACTGCAATAGATTTTTCATGAGCTGTAAGCATATTAGAATTTTTTTATACATTCATACCCCGTGATTCATACCCATTTTTACCTTCAAGGAAAACTCATAAGGGGCTTCTGGCCTTTTAATCCCAAAAATTGTAGGATATATTACAAATCTGATTGAAAAACACAGGCAAGGATTTCAATGAAAAATAAAGAAGGAATGTGTCCATGGGACACGGATGCCCCCGCTAGGCCCACAGGAAGTTGATGTCTGACAGGTCTCAAAATCGCACAGGACGTATAGTTTGTCATACTTAACCATCCTATCAAGTTTCAAATCATTCTCATGTATGGTTCCTGAGAAAAGCTTGACGGAAATTTTCAGTCATGTTCACATATTTTCACATTCGCCTAAGTCCCTAACAGGAAGTAGATGTTGGACAGGTCTGAAAATCGCTTAGGACATACAGTTTGTCATATTGAACCCTCCTACCAAGTTTCAAATCATTGTCATGTATGGTTCCTGAGAAAAGCTTGACGGAAATTTTCATAGTCATGTTCACATATTTTCAGATTCGCCTAAGTCCCAACCAGGAAGTAGATGTCGGACAGGTCTGAAAATCGCTTAGGACATACCGTATGTCATACTGAACCATCCTACCAAGTTTCAAATCATTGTCATGTATGGTTCCTGAGAAAAGCTTGACGGAAATTTTCAAAGTTATGTTCACATATTTTCACATTCACCTAAGTCCCAAACAGGAAGTAGATGTCGTACAGGTCTGAAAATCGCTTAGGACGTACAGTTTGTCATACTGAACGATCCTACCAAGTTTCAAATCATTGTCATGTATGGTTCCTGAGAAAAGCTTGACGGAAATTTCGTACGGACGGACGGACGTACGGACGGACATGAGTAAAACTTAATGCCCCCCGACATGTCGTCGCGGGGGCATAAAAAGGCTCCCAGGAGCCTTAATCGCTCACCTGGTCCTTAAGCCATAAGTGTCTTGTCTTTAAAGGATAAACTGACAACTTCGACCCAATGGAGACTTTGGTAGAGCTTAAAGAGCTGAACATTTAAGCAAGCTTCAGCTTTTGTCTATCTGCTATAGTTTTCATTCTATAGGGCAAAACATGAGAAAACTTTATTTTTGGCCTTGGACCATAACCCCTATTAGGGCGGCGGCGATCATCTGACAACTTTAACCCAATGGAGACTATTGTAGAGCTTTTGATTCTGAAAAGAATATGATCCTTCATATTTGTTCTACCTGTTATGATTCCTGAGCATCGTATGCTCTATTTTCAGTAACAGTGGCCATGTTTTTTTTATCAAATCTTCAAAATGATAATCAATTGTTTCCAACATGTCATAAATCATTCCAGCATAGTTTCAGTCAAATTGGTTCAGTGGTTTAAGAGGAGAAGAGTTTTTAAATTTTTAAGGGACGACAGACCTAATATCACATCCCTGTGATGAAAAGTTGCCGAGAAAACTGTTACGAAAATTTTCAACAGTTGACCAGTAAAGTTGAGAATTAATTAACTCAGTTAAAAGGAAGTAAATATCTGACAGACCTCCCTTCGGTTCTCACGATAGAGGACCTCATACTGAAGTCATATTCCTAATTAAATCAAGTCCCTGTAATGAGAAGTTGTCGACACAACTGTTATGAAAATTTTTAACAGTTGTCAAGTAATGTTGAAGATTAAACAGGAAGTAGGTATCCGACAGACCTTATTTCGATACTCGTAATAAAGTTCCCAATACATAAGCCATATACTATATATACTGGCAATTAAGGACCTCATACGTAAGACATATATACCAATTTTCAAGTCACTGTGATATGTAGTTGCTGAGAAAACTGTTAGAGGTAAACCAGTATACACCCACCCAAAAAAAATCTTTGAATAAAGGTAATAACAAAACTACCGAGCTTGAATGATCAATCTCATAGTCCAGAGAAAATGACAAAAACGAATCAGTCATACTGGAGAATTGGTGGATCGCAATGGTCCTGACTTGGTACAGGCATTTCAAACGAAATGGTGGGTTAAACCAGGTTTTATAGCGCCAAACCTCCCTCTTCCATTGCGATCTTAGGATCCGGTAATGACCACAGAACACAACATAGTTGTGAGACACAATAGGGATATTGAGGTGATCATCTCAGTAGAGAAGACCAGTCAAACACTAATTAAAACAATTAACTATCATATCTTTTAACTCAATTTTGAACTTTTCTACTGGTGGCTGATATCAAAGAAAGAATTTTTTAGTGATCGTATGAGACATATTTTCTTATAGCCCTGCTCCAAAAGTCGGTCACGAAGCAATTAAAAGAACATCATTTTAAAGTCTTCTTTATACATTTGTTTATCTACCTTTACAGTTTGGGATAAAATTCTTTAACTCTTATTTTAGATATAAAAAAAATCTCCATACTTATTTATTGGCTTGGCCTTCAGGTCTTATTTGTTATAATAAGTATTGAATAAACCAACTATATACATTTGTTGGCCTTAATCAAATGTGTTCATTTTAACTGTACAGTGGTGTGTTATGAAAAGTGCTCAGCCTTAAATTAATGGATTTTTTTACAATTCTGAGAGCAAGCCATACAGGGGAATTGAACTCCTAGTCTATTGGTCAGAAGTTTATAGTCCTGGTGTTAAAATCAATTCCATTGGTCAGGAGAGTCACCTGACATTTAAAGCACAAGAGAAGACTTTCAACAATGGAGATTTGAGTTGGTAAAATTTGCCATGAGTGACCTATGTTTCATTTCTGTCTTATTTAATCATCAGATTTGGGATAAAATAAGATAGAAAAGAACAATCCTGTCTCAACTATGTTCCAAACCTAGCTGCTATTGAGATCAAAATGAAATTGGAAAAAGGGGGTGGTAAGTCATGATTATTTATTTTGATATTTAGACATTTGAAATTGAATAAATTATGGTTTTTTTTACTTTTTTTTAACAAGGACCAATGCATAAGCCAAAGTTTCAGAAAATCAGTCATTTTTACTCTGAAAATAATTCTTTGGGAAAAAGTTGTTTTTCTATCTGGAAAATGCTTCTTTCAATAAGCATGATAAGGTTTTGTCAAAAACTACTGTGTTATTTGATATTTGTGGGCATCTTTTATGAATAATTGTAATTTTAGAGAAATTAAAATTGGTTTGGAATGCTTGCACCTCCTCCAAGCATTTCAGAATGTATTATTGAATTATTTTGTTATTTGCATGATCAACTTCTTGAAATTCATTGAACCAAAACACTCTTGTCTCAAATATTGTTGCACAGTAGCCTTATGAGGAATTTTACAAAATATATCGACTTCTTGTTTGGTTTTGTCGACAGCATTTTTTGTTGTTGTTTATTAAAACTTATTTTTGATCTCTTAGTAGGTTTGGTTAAAAAGTCGCACAACAATGCAATACACAAAATATTTTGAATGAAAAGATCATTAAGATGCCCAGATCCTGTGACATTGAAAAAAAGACCTTCTCCAACCCCCTACATCATTTTGTCCATTACAGAATAACAAGCATGCTGAAATGAATGCCAATAATAGAGGAGTTGTAACCCTGTGTCCCTTCCCCAATGACCCCCATCCGCCCCCCACCCCCATATAATTCTGTAAGCCAATTTATGTTCGCGACTACTTTTATTCACATTTCTGTGTCCAAGGGGATTTTCGCAGCTATTTTTTTCATGATTCTTCATAAAAACAATAATATTTCTATGAAACAAGTAAATTTCACATATTTCTGTTTCTGGCTAAATTCGTGCATATAAATCATTTGCGAATATTAGCTGGTTTACAGTATTATAGCTATTTGGAATTTATTGAAATTTTAAATTTTCTGGAATCCCCCATTAATGTTGAATTACAAATTTACTGGAAACCCCCATTAATAATGAATTATAAATTTACTGGAATCCGTTATTAATGTTGAATTACAAATTTACTGGAATCCCCCATTAATGTTGAATTACAAATTTACTGGAATCCCCTATTAATGTTGAATTTCCAATTTACTGGAATCCCCCATTAATGTTGAATTACAAATTTACTGGAATCCCCTATTAATGTTGAATTTCCAATTTACTGGAATCCCCTATCAATGTTGAATTACAAATTTACTGGAATTCCCTATTGATGTTGTATTACAAATTTACTGGAATCCCCCATTAATGTTGAATTTCAAATTTACTGGAATCCTCTATTAATGTTGAATTACAAATTTACTGGAATCCCCTATCAATGTTGAATTACAAATTTACTGGAATCCTCCTATAATGCTGGAATTCTGCCTTTTTACCAGTTACTGTAAACCAATTTTCGCGCCACATTTTAGTGTCACAGGGCTATTTCACACATGACACATATTTCTTTACATGACAGGTATGTTGTCACGTCAGCAGACAAGGCTTCCAATAATAATAGTTTTTGTATGTAAAGCACATTATTACAATTGTCTAATAAAAGAACTAGGCATTTCTAATTTCTCCACACTTTACACTTCTATTCCACACTAGGCATTGATGATAATACATTCCCTAGTGCTACATACAAACGGACTACATTTAACAAAGATGAAATCATAGCAAACCATAGCTCTTTTGTGTCCTCTTCCAATATTCCAATGAAAGAGGAACATATAGAGTTACCATATTTGTACTGGATACCTAAACTTCACAAAAATCCGTACAAAGAAAGGTATATAGCTGGATCTTCATCATGTTCAACTACAGAGCTGTCCGTTCATCTAACTAAAATCTTGTCTGCTGTCAAAGAAAGTCAACAAGCATACTGCGACACTATTTATAATGGTAGTGGAATTAACCATATGTGGATTTTGAAGAACTCAAAAGATTTGTTAGATCATTTTAAATCTAGATCATTTTCTGAGGTTCACTCTTTGAAAACGTTCGATTTTTCAACTTTATACACTACCTTGCCACACGAAAAACTAAAATGTCGCCTAAAAAAACTTCTCGAAAAAGCCTTTTCAAACTCTAGGAATTTTGTTGTTTTGGGTTATAATTCTACATTCTTTTCCAAAACATCTTTCAAAGATAAAATTTGTTACACACTGGAACAAGTTTGCAGTATGCTTGATTTCCTCATTGACAACATATTTGTCACCTTCGGAGAGGAGATTTTTCAACAACAAATCGGCATTCCAATGGGCACAAACTGTGCTCCTCTCCTCGCTGATCTGTTCTTATACTCTTATGAGACTGAATTTCTTCAGGGACTCGTAAAGAACAAGAAGATGAAAGAGGCAAGGTCATTTAATCTTACATTCAGATATATTGATGATGTCCTTTCTGTCAATAACACTTCATTTGGTAGATGGATTCCTTCATTATCCTCCAGAAATGGAGATTAAAGAGACCACCGAATCAAATTGCTTCACGTCTTTCTTGGATTTGCACCTCGAATTTGACCCAAGTGGTCATCTAAGTACAAAAATTTACGATAAACGAGACGATTTTAATTTTCAAATTATTAATTTTCCTAATATACAGAGCAATATACATACTTCCCCTGCATACGGTGTTTATATTTCACAACTTATTCGATATGCCAGAGCTTGCACACATTTCACAGATTTTTTTATCAGACACTGATTTCTTCGTGACCGACTTTTGGAGCAGGGCTATAAAATACATCTCATACGATCCCTAAAAAATTCTTTCTTCGTTATCAGCCACTAGTAGAAAAGTTCAAAATTGACTTAAAAGATATGAAAGTAATTGTTTTAATTAGTGTTTGACTGGTCTGCTGTACTGAGATGATCACCTCAGTATCCCTATTGTGTCTCACAACTATGTTGTGTTCTATGGTCATTACCGGATCCTAAGATCGCAATGGAAGAGGGATGTTTGGCGCCATAAAACCTGGTTTAACCCATCATTTCGTTTGAAATGCCTGTACCAAGTCAGGACCATTGCGATCCACCAATTCTCCGGTATGACTGATTCGTTTTTGTCATTTTCTCTGGACTATGAGATTGATCATTCAAATTCGGTAGTTTTGTTATAACCTTTATTCACAGACATTTATTTTCCTGATTTGTTGTAAAAACAATCAAATCACTATGAAAATGAGTCAATTTTCGACAATTTATTTTCGCGAATTTCTGTTCCTCAGGAAATCTGCAAATATAAATCGCTCACGAAAATTGGTTGGTTTGTTACTATACAAATGTTGGACTTGTGGATCAAAGGAAGCATGCCACTATGAAAATGATCATGAACCATAGGATATAGGTAAGATGAATTGTGTGTCTAGTGATCTCATGCTTTGGAAAGAACTATTCCTGAAAGCCTAAAAGGGCATTAAACTTGAGTGTTTAGGTAAATTTTGTTGTGTTTTCCTTTATTTTCATGTGTACCTACACAGTTTGTTATGTTTTGTTAGTTTCTTTGTGGTTTTGAACTCATTCCATTTCTTAACTAAATGTAAAGCTTTATTAAATCATAGAGAAGATTTTTTTAATAATTATAAAACTAATAGAAGATGTCCCTTCCTTTAAATGTATGAACCCTCTTGATAGATTTAATTACATTTTTAGAGTGACTGAATTATATTTATGTTCCATATGTATAACTGCTTTTACATGGTGCTATGATTTTCAAAACGCTTTTAATAGAGGTGAATTCCAGGTTTTATCAACCCAAACAAAATTATATTCACAGAGCTGACAGCGAGGTGGATATTATTGTTTAGGGGGGCCTGGGTGGTCGAGTGGTCTAATGTGCTGGTTTGAATACCACATATCTAAGTCTATGAATGTTTTATTATATGACTTCAAAAAACAAGCCAAAAAAAATTTCAAGATGCTTTTATATGTTGCTTTTAATTTTGAAGTTGCTGTTTGATTTTCAAGATGCTTTTAATATGTTGCTTTGATTTTAATGATGCTTTTAAATGTTGCTTTTGATTTTCAAGATGCCTAATATATCACCTTATATGTTGATTTTAATTTTCAAGATGCTTATATATGTTGATTTTGTGGTTTTAATATGCTGTTTTTGACTTTCAAGCTGCTTACATATGTTGCTTTGATTTTCAAGATGCTTTTATACATGTATGTTGGTTTTAATTTTCAAGGTGCTTTTATATGTTGCTTTTGAATTTAAGATGCTTTTATATGTTGCTTTGATTTTCAAGATGTTTTTATATGTTGCTTTAATTTTCAAGATGCTTTTAAATGTTGCTTTGATTTTCACGATGTTTTTATCTGTTGATTAGGATTTTCAAGATTGCTTAAAATGTTGGCAACTTTTGCTTGATTTTCAAGATGCTTTTATGATTTGATATGTTGGTTGGGTTTTCTCAATGCTGACTTTCTAGATAAGTTGAATTTAAATATTGCTTTTAAATATATATTGCTTTGCTTTGATATTCAAGATTTATTTATATATTGCTCTGATTTTCAAGATGCTTTTATATGTTGCTTTTGATTCTCAAGATGTTTTTATTTGTATTTTTTAGTTAATGCATCATTCTATTTTTTCTTAAGATATGCCTTTTCATTTCATATTTTATTATGAGTGTTTTAAAAAGTGTTTTATATGCTTTTATTTGGTTGTCTGTAAAATTTGTTTGTAACTTTCCATTTCAAATTTAATGCAATTGTGTTTTCAGTGACTAAACTTTTCACATTATTTGTTTTCTGTTACTTGTATTAAAGACTTTAAAAACATTGTTTTTTTAAATAATTATATTGCTTGATATATGTAGGTTTACTATGCAAGGTTGGACTTTGTGTGTAGCTTTTATATAAATTTTTAAGCTTCTGTATTTTTACCAAATAATGCTTGTTTATGAACGGAAACTACATACTAGCTTTGTTTGAAGGTCTTTGTAGTTTTTGTTTGCAGTATTGTTATTGATATAAATTTTGCATGTTGGTTTTTTGGGGGTTTTAATTTATGGGGATTTTTTCTTTTGTTTGTTTGATTTTTATCCGGTTTATTTTGATTTTTTCTTATTTAATCATTTGGTTTTCAAAAATATTTTATCTGATATTTGTAACAAACTGATGTTGTAATATTCAAATAAAGTATTTTTTTCAAAAAGGTTCTAAATTTTTTTTCTTTCTCTTTTTCTTTCTTCTCCTTTCACCTCCTTTTTTCTCTTTCTACTTTTATCGTTTTTGTTTCGGTCATTATTTATGTCTGTTTCCCTTCTTTTCCAATATAAACTTTTTCCTGCCCAATATTTTTTCCTCATTCTCCAATTCTTTACTTTATTATCTACAAATATTATAATTGTATATCTTTTCTTTTATTTTTCTGTTATAATTCTAGTAAACTTGCTCTATACCATGCATACCAAACTTGCTTTGTACCTTAGTAATCTACATTTGTCTTTCCTAAATCAATTTTTTTCTTTCCAAACTTTCGAACTTTATTTATTCTCTTACATCCATTCTATCTTTTTTCTACACATGCTTTTCCCATACCTTTCTTTCTCAACCCAACTTCATCATTTGCCTTTAAATGACCCCCAAATATTTATTGCTACATAATCCTTCTGTTACTCCAGTCACATCTTCACTAAGAAAGAGTTAAAATCAGGCAAAGAGGAGGGCCAGATCATAACACTTGAATAGTGATGATGTTTCTCTATTTTTATCTTTTGTCTAAAATCAGGTAAAATTACATCTTTCTCAATACTAGTTGTGATTGCAATCTTTAACTTTTTCTTGAAAAATCTTTCTCAAAAGTACTTGTAGACATATCAAGTCCAAAAATCTTTCATCATAGTAATATCAAAATACAATATATGAGCTAGGTTTCTATTTTTTGTTTTTGTTTAATATCAATAAAAACCCATGTTTACAAGAATATTGTAAAAGTAGTTATTTTTTGCAGTTGTCAGTTGCACACATTCAAACTTTATGACTATTTCAAACATCAAATTATAGCATATTTTTGACTTGTGAATTTCCAAAGACCCTAACTATAGTGAAAATTAGTATATTATGAAAACTACTACATTTACAATAACAACAAGATGTGTCCCCCGCCGCCGCATAAAAGTTGTGTGGTATGTCAATTCGAGCGATATATTCTCTGAGAAAGGATAGAATTTGGTTGTCAAAATATGGGATGATCACCTACTAACAGTGTGTAAAGTTTCAGCAACATCCGTTCGGTAGTATCCGAGGAGTTGCACCCACAAAAATGTTTGACATGACAAAGTCCCATTTTTTGGACCGGAAAATCACAAATTCGTAAATAACTCAAAAACTGTAAATATTGTTTCGAAATTTTTTTCGTATTATTTTAGAGTACCTTTTGCTCTATCAGCCTACAAAATTTCAGAACCCTGTGCACCTAGGTAACCGAGATATTGGATGTCCTATATTTTGACCTTTCTTCCCTGTTTCATTGGAAACGGCGGCCATTTGAAAATTTCAAATATGGGATGATCATCTACTAATAGTACCCTATCAGTGTGTAAAGTTTCAGCAGCATCCATTCAGTAGTATCCAAGGAGTTGCACCCACAAAATCATTTGACAAAGTCCCATTTGTTTTACTGAAAAATCACACATTCGTAAATAACTCGAAAACCGTAAATATTGCTTCAAATTTTTTTTCGCATTATTATAGAGTACCTTTTGCTCTATCAGCCTACAAAATTTTAGAACCCTGTGCACCTAGGTAACGCAGATATTGGATGTCCTATATTTTGACCTTTCTTCCCTGTTTCTATGGAAACGGTGGCCATTTTGAAAATTTCAAATATGGGATGATCATCTACTAATAGTACTCTATCAGTGTGTAAAGTTTCGGCAACATCCGTTCAGTAGTGTCCGAGGAGTTGCACCCACAAAAAACGTGACGGACAGATGGACGGAGACCATTACTAAGTACCTCAGAGGCGTTGCGGCGGGGGACAATCATAAAGATAATCCATCAGAAAAATATAGACAGAGTTTCCTTTAGGCCATAATAAAATAATTCTTACGATTCTCATCCAAATTTCTTGAAAATAAGGGGGGAAGGCTGGCAGGTGGGCAAATTCTATATTTTATAATGTACATCTCCCTAAAACATAAACACTCACATTGACTAATATGTTATCAATGTAGAAATTCATCAAATATCAGAAGGTACAAAAAAGTTTTGTAGGAAGAAATCAAAAACATCTAAGTATATCAAACCATTTCTAAAGCAAAAGTCTACCAGTATTTCCCTCCAACAGTCTCTTTCCCTTACTGTCCCTGATTTTGATCTTCCTCCTTTCTTTCTTCTTCCTTATTTCTTCCTCTGACCATCTCTCCCTTGTTCATATCTTCCATCATTCCTTCACTTCTTTCTATCTTCCCTCCTTTTTCCCTTCTTCCTTTTTTCAATTTTTTCTGTCTTTCCACCTTTCCCCCTTCCATTTTTTCTTTCTTTTCTCCTTCCTTCCCTTTTTTTTTCTTCTTTCCTTAGCCTCTTTCTTTCCTCGTTCCTTTAATTGTCTCTCCCTTCTCTTCTTCCATTCTGTGTCAATTCTTTTCTTCTCCCTTCCCTTCTTTCCATTTTTTCTTTCTTCCCTCACTCCTTCCTTCCCTACCTTCCTTCATCAGTCTCTCTTCCCATCTTCTTGCTTATTTCTTCCTTTTTTATCTTCCCTCCTTTCTCTTTCAGTCTTTCTCTCCCTCCTTCACTTCTTTCTTCCTCCTTCTTCCATTCTTTCCTCACTTCACTCCTACCTTTTTTTCCTCTATCTCCCCTTCTTTTACTCTTCTTTCTTTTCTATTAGTTTCTTCCTCTCCTTCCTTTCCTTCCCTCACTCCATCCTTCATTTTAGCTATCTTCCCTCCTTCCTTCTCACTTCATTCTTTCTCATTCTTTTTTCTTCCTTTTTCCTACATTCTTCCTCCTTTGTTTCCCTCCTTCCTTACTTCATCATACCCTCTTTCTTCTTTCTTTCCACCATTCTTTCCCTCCCTTCTTTCTTCCATCCTTCATTTACTTTTCCTTTCATTCTTTCTTCCTCCCTTCCCTTGTCCCTCCTTTTTTCTTACATTTATTCTCCCCTCCTTTTTTCTTTTTCCTTCTTTCAGGAAGTTTTATAAAAAAAGAAGCAAGGAGAGGGAAAAAGAAGGAATAAGAAATAAGGAATAAGAAAGGAGGGAAGAAAAGAAGGAGGGAAGAAAGGAAGAAAAGAAGGAAGGAAGGAAGGAAGAAAGAAAAGAGGGAAGAAAGGAAGGAGGGAAGAAAGGAAGGAAGGAACAAAGGAGGGACGGAAGAAAGGAAGGAGGGAAGAAAAGAGGGAAGAAAGGAGGGAGGGAAGAAAGGAAGGAAGGAAGGAAGAAAGGAAGGAGGGAAGAAAAGAAGGAAGAAAAGAAGGAGGGAAGAAAGGAAGAAAAGAAGGAGGGAAGAAAGGAAGAAAGAAAAGAGGGAAGAAAGGAAGGGGAGAAAGGAGGGAAGGAAGGAGGGAAGGAAGGAAGAAAGAAAAGAGGGAAGGAAGGAAGGAAGAAAGAAAGGAAGGAACAAAGGAGGGACGGAAGGAAGGAAGTAGGGAAGAAAGGAAAGAGGGAAGAAAGGAAGGAGGGAAGAAAGAAAGGAAAGGAGAGAAGAAAGGAAGGAAGGAGGGAAGAAAGGAAGAAGGAAGGAAGGAGGGAAAAGGAAAAAGAAAGGAGGGAAGAAAGGAAGAAGGAAGGAAGGAGAGAAAAGGAAAAAGAAAGGAGGGAAGAAAGAAGGATGGAAGACAGAAGGATGGAAGGAGGGGAGAAAGAAGGAATGAAGATGTAGGGAAGGGAGGGAAAAGAAAAGTGGAAAGAAAGAGAAAAGGATGAAAAAAGGAAGGAGGGAAATAAGAAAGGAAGAATAAAGGAAGAAGAAAGGGAGGACCAAAGAAAGGAGGAAATGGAGGAAGGAAGAGAGAAGGAAGAGAAAATGAAAGAAAGGAAGGAAAGACGAAATAAGTGAAAATGAAAGAAAGGAAGGAAAGACAAAATAAGTGAAAATGAAAGAAAGGAAGGAAAAACGAAATAAGTGAAAATGAAAGAAAGGAAGGAAAACAAAAGTAAGTGAAAATGATAGAAAGGAAGGAAGGAAGAATGAAGAGAAGAAAGAATCTAATTTTCGCTTTTTCCACAGTACGTACTTGGCAACTCATGAAAATAAATCCTGCAAATATTAAATCTGGTGAATAGTATATAAAATTTTCATGTGTTGCCAAGTCCCACGAAAAAAGCAAACATTAGATGTATCAAAGGCACATATATTGTAAAAGTCAAATCTCATGTTCCATAATTCCACTATACAACTATGATAAAGCATTTACTTGGAGGACCACATCTATATGTGAGTTGAAGGTTCGATTCCTTCTGGATGCCAAAAAAAACAACCCATTAACTACCACAATTACTACAAAGTTTAATATGCAAGAAGTGGTATTTTTTAATCTTATCGTGGTATTTTTTAATCTTATCATCTTTTTCCTAAACAATAGAATGTTCTTGCAAAACAAGTTCTTTGCTTTTATATATATGTTCACTGCTACATGTAATATATATTGTAAATAGGTCAATATTTTTTATCTGTTGGTAATTTGACGATTTAGATACAAATGTGTAAATCCCAGAAACACAAAAACAATCAATAGAAGACAAATAGAATAACAAGGATCCTGGAGTAGCAAAAACTCTAAGATCGATTGCTAAATGGGGCACATAAAAATTGTCAAATGGTACTCAAATTTGAACCAAAGTAGGTATTAGTGATATAAACATTAGGCATGTGCTTTACGTAGTATATTTTGTCCCGGGTTCTTGTAATCGCTTAAACTGCTATTTGCACTTCAAACTAGGTGGTGTTCCAAACTCCGGGCATGTTTAGTGCCGTATTTGGTTTCTTTGTTGTAGTCATTGCCCCTAGCAACCCTTAACATATGTAAAAAAAAATTCGACAAAAATACGAAAATATCGGGGCTTGTCCTTTTTTTAAACGTTGCCAGTAATCGAGCTTTTGGTTCAGGTGAAACGTTACATGTATGAAATGAAAGCCCGAAATCAGTCCTTTCTTTTAAGGCCAAATAAACCTATCTGACTTCAGCTCTTTTTTCCGCTAAAATTGTTCAAAAATCTAAAAAATAGCACATTTAAATTTAAGCCAATCCGCTGGTCACCATGCCCAGCCGGAAGCGACTCTTTATGAGCATAGGAATTGACTTTTTCGAAATTATTCTTTTAAACAATAACCGTGGATCGTAATTTTTATATAACAGGTCCAGATTTTTTATTGTTTTTATTTTAAGACGAAAACGAATCAATATTTTCATTTAACAAAAAAGTTCACAGAGGCCAACTACGAAAACAATACTGTGGAAAAAATCCTAATTGTGGAGTACTACCTGAAGTAAAAATTTCACAAACATCCATTGCGAATTGTATGCATGAGAGCGCTAGCAAAAGTGTAATGAATACATGGACCTCATTTTCATGGCCAAAGAGGCACAACTTCCACAAAAATATTCACATGGTACTTGAATTTGAACTTGTCCAAGGTGTTGGTTGTATAAACATTAAGTAAAAAATTCACAAACATCTGTTAAAAATCGTAGGTGTGAAAGCGCTTACAACTGTGTGACATACACACGCGCAGTCCTCTATGTCCAAGCTCCCCTTGCGGCTGGGACCAGAAAAAAATGTTCAATACACTCTATCATTAAAACCAAAAAGAAGGTCTGTCAAACCAGAAGTAGATTTTGTAAGACAAAAACTAAACAACTCATCAATAGAAAGCTACATTTATATACCAAATTTGATTTGGTCCGTCAGTCTGTCCCGTCCGTCTGTGACCAGTCAAAAACATTATACCCTCTGCAATATCATGTCATCAGACAACATTGATAAACTAAATCCATTAGAGTTCAATTGGTAAAACATTCAAGCAATCAAAAGCTTTTTATTATTTTCTACCGTTTTTCAGCTATAAGGCATAAACAGTTATTAAGACATTTAAGGAACCATAACTCATATCATCATCATATTGATTTTTTTAAACAATATTGTTATTAAAAGTTTTTCTCTTGCTTAAATGGTTTGCAATACAATGGGTTAAGGCTGTGAAAATTGACAATTTTGATGTTCTAAGGGGAATAACTCCTAAAATTTATGCACACTTGCGACGATAACTTCCCTGAAGGTTCGTAAATTTTGTGAAAAGGCAATTATAATTTCAATTTATGAAACATGTTATAATTTTTCTATGAAACATGACCATGATGACAGGATTTTAAAAAATACTCTGACAGTTTTTCATGCATTTTTAAAGCTCCAGTAGAATGCTGAAATGCAGCTGGAAATCTACATATTTTGTACATGGCATTTGTCAGATGAAAAGGACACAAATCTCAAAACTAAATCCTTTGTTTTTGTATGCCTACCTTTTGCTGAGTTTGTCATTATAACTTTAACTTACTTCAAAAAGGGGGTCAAGGAGGGGGTCCTGTCCCGAATTCCCATCAAAATAATTTTATAATCCCAGTTTCCTGGATAATAAAAACTACTGATCCCGCATCCCGAAAAATAAAATGCAAAAATAAAATGCAGGTTCCCGTGTACTGCTAGTCGCTTTTCCCGAATTCCCGTTAAATAATATGGCCGATCCTGGCGTCCCGGAAAAGGTCTTCCCGACCCTCTTCAAACCTGGTAAAACCCACCAAAAAATCTTATTTTGAACCTTCCAGTCAAGTTCTTGTCAAAACATTTCTTTAAACATGTCTGAAAACGTCGAGAGAAAAAATGTTTCTTTCAAACACTTTCACGATCCTGATTATCAAGTAAGGTTGTCCCATAAAATTAGTCCCAAAAAATGTATAGTCTGTTTATAATGGGATAATATCACTTTTGTCATCTAACTTTAATCTGGGTCTTGTCTTCAAGGTTTACCCCCGTCTTTCTTCAATTTTTCGAGTTTTCCAGCAGGGAAGGAAATTCGCTGAAAAAGTCACCAGCCCTGAATTGAAATTCTACCTGTTTTTGCTATACAGCCAGTCAAATTTTCATGAATTTTAGCCAGCCCTGTCCAAAAGTTACCAGTCTCAGGCTGGCAAGCATGCTGTTAT
Source organism: Arcuatula senhousia (assembly GCA_963971305.1). Lineage (NCBI taxonomy): Eukaryota > Metazoa > Mollusca > Bivalvia > Mytilida > Mytilidae > Arcuatula > Arcuatula senhousia. The sequence goes on along the minus strand of OZ020312.1, from coordinate 6,084,429 downwards.
TTCCAAGTCTGTTTCCAGGACATTTTTTTACCAGGAATGCTTTAATTCAATTTCCAGGACTCCCCCGTTTTACCAGGTACTTGGCAACACTGTGTTGAAAATTGACAAAGTAGGTAAACAGGATGCAGATATCCAACAGGCCTAATTCTAATACTCACAATAAAGGACCTCATAAGGAAGCCATATACCAAATTTCAAGTCACTGTGATATGTAGTTGCTGAGAAAACTGATATAAGCAGATTATACAATGGGCAAAAAATTTTTTTTATACCGCAAAGAAAAAAAATTATGACTGTCATTCCTTAAATGATGTTAAAAAAGAATGATAAAATTGGATGAAAATTCAACATTCTACAGGCGTTTTGTCAGTACACCCATCTTAGCCCTTTTTTCTGTAACGGTAGGGGCCAAAAACCCCAAATGCTTTACCAACCTCCCTAAAAAAGTTACAAACATCATAACAACTTTTTATAACAATTGGTTCACTACAACTAAAATTATCCAAGAAAACCGAAGTGTCTACAGAGGACAACAATGACGACAACAACATCACCACAACATAATATGATCGCAAACATTTGCAGTCGCATAAAAATATGAAGTCTCGACCATCCCCCCATCTAATTATTAATGGAATAGCCCTTGTCTCAAAGACAGCTCTTTTGCTTCCAATGCCTTTAATGCTTTCCTTAATGCAGATGCAGTAGTTTGCATTTTCCCTAGAAAATAAAGTGCAGGGCTTTTAAATTTTTGGAATTAGTTTTTAAGTATTTCTGTGATCTTTCCTTTTATATTCAATATAAAATTGAGACAAAAAAAGGGACAACCTGTGAAAATCAGAAACGTTTGCAGCCCTAATAGTGAAATATTTTCTTTCAAGGCAAAATAAACCATTCTCATTCTTTGAAAGTGTTTAATGTAAAATAGATAACTTCTAACTTGAATTGATGCAAAAAGATTAACCTACCAACTACAACAAATCGGCCACAGAGTGTCATACAGGCAGATGATTCAATCCTATCACCAAGAGTTATCTCCCATAACAGCTCTCCTGTGTGGAGTACAATTGCAGAAAATCTGTGAGAATGGGATCCAATATATACCACCATCCTCCCATCTCTGAAATATCAACAGTTATTAGTTTTTAACACTTTGTTTGAGTAAAGCTGCCATACATGTTTTGCTGGTAAATGCTTCAAACTCTTAAGCTAAAGGCTGATAGTCACTGGTCAGGTGTCAGTCTTCCCAAAATGTGCGGGTCCGCGAGACCCGTCCAGTAAAATTGGTGTCAGGCCCTAGCTTTGTATTAACAACAGACCAAATGAAAGAACCTCAGTGAGCACACTCACATACCCCACGCGTTCGGCTATTGGACTATCAATGTTATCCTTGAGGAATTAGTATCCAGCTACAGGAATCAATAATATTGAATGATTGTAAAAGTGAATGTGCAAGTATTTGAATACATGTATCATAACAAAGTTATGTCAAATGTCTAAGTCCAAAGGGCCATAACTCAAACAAAAATTTGCGGATCAAAAATTCCTGGTGATATGCACAACTTATTATGGTGTACTTCTTGCATACCAAGTTTCGTTAAATTCTGTTCAGTAGTTTATAAGGAGTTGCGAGTACAAACTGTAATCATGATTTTCTGCAAATTTCTAAGTCCAAAGGGCCATAACTCCCACAAAAATTTGCTGATCAAAAATTCCTTGTAATATGCACAACTAAATAAGGTGTCCTTCTTGCATACCAAGTTTCGTTTAATTCTGTTCAGTAGTTTAAGAGGAGTTGCGATTACAAATTGTAATTATGATTTTACAAACTGTAATCATGATTTTCCGCAAATTTCTAAGTCCAAAGGGCCATAACTCCCACAAAAATTTGCTGATAAAAAATTCCTTGTAATATGCACAACTACATATGGTGTACTTCTTGCATACCAAGTTTCTTTAAATTCTGTTCAGTAGTTTAAGAGGAGTTGGGATTACAAACTTTGATCACGGACGGACCAGTCAAAAACATTATACCCTTCGCAACTTCGTTGCGTGGGGTATAATGACCAGACAAGTGACAGAAAATTATCTTTAATGCTTTTGATGATTCCTCATTCAATCAAGTATTTTCATATGACACCAGAATATTTATCTTTGTAAGACATGATATGATTGGTCAATGTTTCCATGAGGCCAAATCAATTTCCACATTACAAATTAAACTAATAAAGTATTAAGGGAAAAATATCTGTGAAATTCCGTTCGGTAAAACCAAGTTTGGTCAGACAGAAAGTTTAAAGGCGCAGGACCAAATGACTGGCAAAGATTTTAAACTTTCACAAAGACTGACTTATTAAAGCTGAAAATTTTATGGACCAATTCTCTGACACACTCATGGCCTTACTTGGAAGGAAAATCTAAAGAAATGGCGCTTGTCATTCAAAAGGGATAAAAGAAGTTTGTCTTGTTATAGAGGAGAGCATTACTTCTTCCACATTCAAAAAATCTTTAAGATGCTTAACTTTGTGCACATAAACAGCAAGAGTTGAACACCTACAAACTATAAACTTTATCAATATAAGATTATAACTAAATCTGCAATGTTTATATTAAAAGATAGGTTCTCACTATTAATATACAGTTTACAATAAAATATTTTGACTTGCTAATCATAAGAAACGCCAAATAAAATACCTCAATGTGGCAATTAAAGGTGAAGCATCTACACATTTCCCAGTGTCATATTTCCATTCCTCTTTGAGGTACAAAGATGGAGTTGAGTCCCTTGAATTATCAACAATTTTGACGTTGCTTTCCATGAAAGAACCAGAATTATATTGGAAGTCATCAAAATCAGAATAAAACTCTGAAACTTCACTGTCTATACATGTATCAATTAACCAATCAGATTTTCTGTTACATCTAGAAATAGACTTCATTCTGTATTTGATAGGGGTATTTGTATTGGATACCATATCAAGTAAAATTCCCTTGGATTCTACATCCGGTAATATATTGTAATTGTCCTCTTCATCATATTTTCTTTTTCTTGCATTAACTTTTAGTTCCTTTTCTTTTTCAGGGAGAAATTTTTCAGCTATTGAATTTAAAAAATTAAGTGGTTCTAATAATCTTGTGTCGTTTTTCTCTGAAATGTTTTTAGCTTTAAGGCTTTCTTTCAGAGCATTTAAAATGTCACTAAAACTTCTATGAAGAACAAAGTCTAGTAGCCATGGCAACTGGACATCTAAGTCTGCTTGAATTTGATTGGTTAGATTTAGAGCTTTTAGGGAATCCCCTCCAGATACTATAAATAGGTCATCAAAAGATGGAGGGTATTCTAAATGAATCTCTTCCTGAAATAAAAATTTGCAATATAAAACAACAATATCTTTTGGAATAGTTTTAAAAGGTATATTAATGTTAATTTGATTGAACAAGGTAAATCTGAAAGCTAGTGCTTATTTGTAATACTTCCGCTTAAAAAAATCAGTACTTGTATAAAACAAGAAGAAGAGGACATAGGAGCATTAATGTCTATACACCAAATGGTACTATAGAATAAAGCAATGCACAAATTATCAGGCCTTTTGCTATTGTAGTTGCAGAAGAAACTTGGCAGAGTGTTTTCTTACAGAAAGGCAAGGGTAAAAAACACATGGTCCTTCTTCAAAGCAAGGCATGATAAAATATCAAGCATATCTAAATACTGTATGTAGCTATTCCAAACATTCTTTAATATTTACATCGGAATGCATGCATGCATCAACAGTTGGGATCCAGTCTTACAAATAAACTTCTGAGTAAATAAATGTTAGACTTATTTCCAAATAACATAGAATTTCTGTTGTATTTTGATTTTTTTGTAATTTTCCCAATTCTATGTAGACCTACTCAATTTATATTGACATTATCCAGAGGTCACGAAATGTACCTGACTGGTAATTTAAGCAGGTCCAGCATTTTAAACATACTTACTGGACCCATGTCTGGTAGACTTTAGTACGTTTTCAGAAAGTTGTAATAGACAGGACCAGTAAAAAAAATTAGGTCCGACCAAAGATTCCATTTTGACAGACCTAAGTCTGACAGAGGAATTTTAAGTTTCATGAACTCTGCATTATCCGTGGGTCTATTGCATATTTCTTTTAGTTAATTGATGCATAAACCACCATAACAACAATGTTTTAAGGTGAATATAATTTTTGGCTTCATTGGTTTTTTATAATAAATCCTACCTTCCAAGCATGAGTAAAATACTGTTCTAGGTCTGCATTGACGGAATGTTCTGTCCTGGAATTTGACACCATTTCCCACAGTTTGTCAATATCACACTTTCCTGCATGTAGTAAAAAGAAAATGTTTAGCAGACAGTCAAACCTGTCGTAAAGGGCACATGTATATAGCAAATCACTGCCTATAAAGGGCACCTTAAAATATCCCTTTTATGAACAATACAACCAAAATGAACCTTTATATAAAGGGCATGATTTTGTCTTCCAATGGCAGTTGGTACAGCATAAGTGTAGTATACAAAGTTTTCAAAATTTACTGCTGAACATGGTATGAAAGACAAATGGAGGAAGGACAAAATAAAATATCAATCCAATATACAAAAATCTTAAGTGATCTTGTTTGGTCTTATCATTGTATTCTATAAACTTTATTTTAAAATAATTTGCTATTTGAAAATTTCAACATTTTTTTTATTTGATTTCCTAAAACGAATCTTTATCTATAGATAAATAAGACAAAATAATAATCTGCATCCATTTGTCATGTTTGTACTTTTATATACCATATATTTGCAAATTTGTTCCAGGATTATAGGTATATTTAAGAATTTTTAAAATGTGAAGATGAAAATAAATGTTAACTAATTACTTATTACACAAAATACTCAACTTTTGATTATGAATCCAGAAATAATTGGCACACAAAATAAATCCACTATTCAGTTTTAAAAGATATCACAAAACAATAAAACCCCTACCATGTTTTGTGATTGGCAGATCAGCAATGGTTACCATGGCATCAGGACAATAATGTGATGGGAGATAACTCTCTATACATGTCTTTACTACTGCTCTGTCAACTGGCCTTTCAGGGATCAGACAAACAGCTAAAACTCCATCCTTATAAATAGCCTTGCTGGAAATACTGAGTTCTTTACTTAGAACCTGAAATATAATTATGATACAGGTTAATAAAAAATTGTAAAGGAAAAAAACAACAAGGAGAATATTGATTTGTTCTTAAAGTTTGTAAAGCAAACACTTGCTATTTTTGCTGTTCTTGATAGAATCACCTTAACAATTCATCTTTGCAAATTTTAGAAAATTCTTTTTATAAGATATCAAAACGTCAGCAAATAAATTTGTTGCAACCTTTAATCATTTCTATAACAGTCATGGAATTTTAGGATTTGGGATTTACAGGACCAAATCCATGATTTTCAAATATTTTATTAAGATTGTGTGTTACAAAAGTTGCTAAAATATACAGGACCAGGTTGCCGACTGTCAATCCTGTGCTAATACCATGACTTCCGTAAAGTAAAAATTGAATTATCAAATACTAATTTCAGATTAATTACATATACCTGTTCAATTTCTGACAGATCAATTCTCTTCCCATGTCTTTTAATCTGATTATCTCCCCTGCCAACATACACTACACTCCCATCCATCTTAACATCAACGATATCACCTGTACATCTTAGGACATATTGTTCTTTCGATAACGGTTCTTCATCATCGATGATACATACTCTCTTAGAACTACCTAAATGAAGAGAACACAAAAATAATGTGAATCTGATCTACATTGTATAACAGTTAACTGTGGGCTCACTAAGGATACTCGTGCCTAGTGTTGGGCAATCGGAAATATTTCATAATCGATCATCGGAAATGATCGGAAGATCATAATCGATTATTAATCGATTATAAAATCGGACACTATTTTTCATGAAAATTATTAATTTACCCCCAAAATCAATGTAATTCTTTGCCATTTTTGTGTAAAATCACTAAAATTTAATATTTTCCGATTAATCGATTATTGATTTCATAATCAATTAGTAGCATCGCAAGCCCATTTTGATTAGATTTTTCGATTAATCGGAACATCTCTACTCGTGCCTTATATTGGGGATCAAATTCAATGATGAATATTTGGTCTCAAAATCTAAAACATTCAAAAATTTTAGCAGTATACTCTGTTCTCATTATATTGCGGGTTTCATTTTATCCTGGTATTATCATTCATTTCAACCTAATATTCAACTGTGACGTCACCGTTTCTACGTAGCTACGTACCACAATATTACCAACCTAAAATTTTTTAGAAGTATTTTTATTGAATATAAACTAAAGGAGTATCTGTGTTTCCTTTTCTGATCACCCAGAAGCTAAAGGACTAGAGCCACAAACCCCATTATTTGGCCCTGTTAATTCTCAAATATCAAAATTGGTTTGATTTACACCAAATTTTGTGTATGTTTAGCTGGATGTCTGTGTTATAAGAGAAAAGATTTAGTTATGGTGAATAAATGAATTTTCAAGTACCATAACCCTTCAAAATAGCCTAAATCATTGATTTTCCACTTTTTGGCCAAAATGTTTTTCAGTCACAATTTTGTGATTTTCTATGTGGCGCCACCCCTCGCCCATCGAAATTTTTGTTGAAATATGAAGAAAATAATGTATTTATAAGATTTAATCAAAAATATTTATGGGCGAGGGGTGGCGCCCATGTCATTTTCACCAAAACCCAGTTGGAAAATTGTGAAATTTGGCTGAAATTAGCATATTTTCAATTTTAGCGTCACTTTATGACGTCATGACAACATAACAAGTAAAGAAAACTTTAAAATTGATTTTGTTTTGTAACAAGTAATCATTCTAGACTACTTGGCCACAAAAATCTTATCTAACAAATTAATTTGAAAAAATGGCCCGATTTAAGGCCAAATATGAGGGTTCGTGGCTTTAGTCCTTTCCTTGAATAAATTTGTCAGTTTAAAATGTTTAAAAGATTTTAGAGTTACATTTTGTATCTCCCTTAAATATACCCCCTTAAATGGTTTCATTCTTGTACATACCAATGTGTAAGATTCCTCTTCCATTAGATACCAGTTGACCATTATAATCTTTGATGATAAACTCTGTATCTTCCATTGGTTCACCTAGTGGGACGTCCTGGATTGTTTTCCTGTTAATTGATATCAATCTTAAACAATTGTGAAATTATAGAAAGTTTCATAAGAATCTGACTTGAAAGCTCTACACAATTAGCTTCACCTGGTAGCCCTGCTTCATACTAAGGTACATGTTGAAACAACTTAAGGATGGTCACTCCTGAACTTTTTTATATCAAAGATTTTATGACTTGTGATGGAATTGATAGATAATTGTCCACATCAAATGACAAAAAGAAATTTGTAGGTCAGTGTGTTCGTTTCTAGATAAATGATGTTAAAGATATGGCGGGAAATCAGACTCCTCTAGACTTTAACATTGTGACGTTTTTGGCTGTAAAAACCATGAAGTTGTATCAAGAATTTCAAGAGATTTTATACAGTTGTTTTTTTTAGGTCCATAAAATCAGAAAATGTCATAAATAGTAGGAGTTAGTGTGCAAAAATATTCTTCAGCATTTAAAGGTATATTCTAGGGGAGTTCCCCCTGAATGATACCAGAGAACATTCTTCACACTTACATGGAATAATATTTTATGTTTCAACAATATTTGAAGTGGTGACATAAAATGTATGACTCTTAAATGAATCTTTTGCACTAGTTTTGATTCATATGCATTGTATTTTGATCTGAGGCTAATTAAAAGACAGCACATCAGTGATATCAAAGGCTGCTGGCTGTTATATGTAGATTGCGTTGTGTACTCTCATTATACATCTCATTTTCTTGTACAATGTATCTTATTCTTTAACTTTTTGAAAATCTGTCTAAGTAAAAAATGGCCGGATTTCGCTATTGGTAAACCTCAAGTAAAATATAGACAGACAAATGAGTGTGTTACAAAAGGATACCCCTGCTTTATACTGAACTCTATATTAAAAACCTTAAGCCCTAATTGGTACCAGAGAACAAAGCTGAAGACCTGAAATCAAATCCCACATTATGGGACCTCAACCTGATGCTGTATACCAAATATCAAGAGGTTGAGATAAGTAGTTGCTGAGAAAACTGTAACATAAATTACTTCAGAGCCTGCACGCCTATCTGACCACCTGACATTCACCATATTAGAATCAATATTTTTCACTCTGTGAAATCTGGCCAAAATTAAATGAATTTTACTTACTTAAAGTCATCTTCAGTGAGTTCATATATTGAAGACCAACAGGAAACCTCTGTTATGCCATACAAATTATAGAATTTAGTCATATTTCCTGGAGCTCTCCAATTTTGAAGTTCAGAAAGCGATGGGAATTTCTCTCCTCCAAGTGCAATAACTCGTAATGGATTATTGTTTCCAAGTAATGTGGATCTTAAATCAGAACCAAATCTTTGTAGTAATGTTGGTGTGCACTGAAAAAACCCCAAAACAAATGCAATATGATAACTTACATATCATGACAAACAATCCTACAAACATCAAAATGTGAGCTCACAAAGTGTTCCTATGACCTAAAATAAACAAAGTCGATAAAGTCCCATAACTCCTATAAAATTTGTCAATTCAAAATGGCAGTATGATATGATCAACTACATATCATTACAAACAATCCTACAAAGTTTCATCAAAATCCATTGAGCGGTCTCAGAAGAGTTGCGCTCACAAAAGTTTGACAGACGCACGGATGGACGAACAGACAAAGACCATTACTAGGTCCCTCTGTTGCGACCATCACTAGGTCCCTGGACAAATTCAGAGCTCGTCCAGAATTACTTGCATGGGGGTGTCGGAAGGCACTTTTGCCCCCACCTGGCACAATTTTTAATAAGATTTTCCTTTACGTTGCATTGTAAAAATATCTAAGAATACCCCAACTAATAAAAGGAGTAGAGCCACGAAGGCCCAAAAATTCAACTTTGTTATATCTGCTTGTAGTTGCTGCAATAATGTTCATTAGCCTTTATATTTATTGAATTGCAATATTTTTTCCTTCAATTATTTATCAATAAGGAGAGCAGTGAGGTAAAAAATAGACTTTTTTGTGAAAAATAACAATTTGTGACAGTTTTCCTTGATTTTCATGTATAAATAGATGAATATGAAATGGGCCACACATGTCGACCAAAATTATTTTGTGATAGAAATGTGTATTATGATATCATGAATAAATTATCAAAAACTGATGGTCGAGGAATGTGGCCAATACTAATTTTGACGAAATATGCAGCGAAAACAGTGAAAATGTGTAAAAATGAGGAATTTTCAAATTTGTGGCCTTTTTAAAGTCTCAAGGCTAAACCTGTAGTTTAGATATTTTGCTAAATCTTACTGATATGAAAAGTTTGTTCATACCTAAACATATTTTCATTAAATTTTTGACAAGTTATAGTGGTTGAAAAAATAGTGAAAATACCGGGCCGATTTAGGGCCTTCGTGGCTCTACTCCTTTTACCTATAGTGCCTTTGGACACCTCCATGCCATTTATTTTGGAATAGCCCTCACCAGTAAGTACAATAAATGTGTAATATAACATACCTGTAACACAGTAACATGATATTTCATCAAAATCTGTAACAACATTCTTGGCCTACATTTGATGTCGTCTGCTGTGATTACCAGGCATGCTCCTGAACTCAGGGTCATGAATATCTCAACAATACTGGGGTCAAAGGTTAATGGTGAGGAGAGGAATACGATGTCATCTACACTGAGGTCAAAAACCTTTCTGGAAGAGATCAAATATATACATGTATTTAAAAAACATTTTGCAAGAAGTCTTTAAATTTCATACCTTAAAAACTTTAAAATGATAGAAATATTATTCTGTTTATTCTATGTACAAGGTAACAGCTTAGAAAAAAGTGAATTCTAGGTGCATTGTGTGGTTGAAAGAAGCCCCCCCCACCAAAAAAAAATCTGGAGGTCTTTTAAACATATCTAAAACTCACACAACTGTTGATGTTTGGTTAAAAGCCTAAATCTTTAGACAAAAATAAAGATGGATGGATTTTCTTATTTCAATAGAAACGAGACTATGTCCAAAAGAGATAATGCCCAATTTTGCAAAATTTGGAAAGGAAGGATAAAGGAACCTGAACACTATATGGGCCCCTACTTTTGAAGATGGGGCATAAAATGATACAAATATAAAATCTTGCTTTAAAAATAGAAAATCAATTTTTTTAACAATGTTTTTCACCTTGTTCAATGTTTAAAAACAAGAATATGCCTGAAAGACATAATGATCCATCTAGCAATATTTATTAAGGACGGACAATTGAATGGACCGTAACACTATATGCTACTATTTTAGTAGATAGGACATACAAATTACAGCGATTGAACCGTGTAACTTTCCCATTTACACCATACACGGTTACACCATACACGATACACGATTGAGTGATACACCATACACCATTGACAGATACACGATACACGATTGAGCGATACACGATACACGATGAACGATACACCATACACGATACACGATAGAAACTTTGTATCAAATTCAAGAATGTTTGCTGAAACGAAAATACGATCACCTTTTTGATCCGAACTTTTAATTTTAACCATGTTCGTTTAAAACTCTTTCTATATAGTATATTAAGCTATTGTAACCCAATTTAGTTTCCTCATTCACGTATTAGTTTTTTATAGTGAAAGAAAAATGAAAAGGTTTTTTTCTCAATTTTTCATGCCTGTCAGTTCTTGTGCTAGTATAGTGTATTTAAATTCGAAGATCTACTATTAATATTTAAAACTACACGTCGTGATAAACACAATATTCATAATATGTTCATAATATGTTCCTTTAACAGACCTGCCATGTCGTGCATAGATATTCAAATAGCATACGAATACACAGAGTAACGTTTTAATAGATTCATGGATTTAGGCAAAGTCCGGCATTATGTAGGACAAATAAATAAAATTGGTTTTAATTCTTCTCAAGAAAAATAAGCATATACAATTGAAAATGGGAAAATTTATTTTAAAATGACCTCTTATATAGTCACCTCTTCCTTAGTGCGACCTCTCTCTGAAAATAGTCTTTTTTATACTTTGAGTCTATACACTTCTTATTTTTATTCTTTTTCAAGAAAGCTTTATAAAATATTCGTATGATCTATCTTCTAAAAAGATGTGCTTGCAAAACAAGGGTCAGAAATTTAACCTAGTCAATCGAAAAAAATATTCTTTAATCGATCAACAAATATTTAAACCATTTTTATAATTTGTTTCTTTGCCTTCATTATGTGACTTCACTAATGTGTGGCAGTATTAAGGCCGGGACGGAAATCTGCATTATTTAAATATTCATTTAATTTATCTTATATTTTAATAAGACAAGAAAATAAACCTGTTTTTATTTTCTATAATAGGAAATAAAGTACGTCACAATATGTTAATTTCAAAGTTTCCGTAACAGTTTTCTGGGCAGCAAATACCAAAGAACATGTGGGGGAGAGGGTAGTCTGTATACGGCGGGTGGCGAATTTTTTTTACTTGACCTTTTTCTCACATTTTTTTTTCATTTTGAGAAGAAATGTTTTTCGCTTGATATTTATTCATTTTAAAATTTCTTGCTTAATTAATTAAGACTAATAACACCTCACCTCAAGTGTTACACTTTTTTTTCTCTTAGAGAATGTATAAGTGCTTTGTCTATTCAGTAAGCCTCACCAATGGCCCTCTATCCGTCATGCAAAAAGCCTAGTAAAATTTGAATGGAGCAAATGTGTACCGATGTGGTAATCCGAGAAGACTGTAGATCGAAAAAAAATGACAATTTTCAATTTTGAAAAATAAACGGAAAATAATAACAACGTAGTCCGAAGCATGATACCGGAGCGGGGTAAATTAAAAATGTCCATCCGTAGCACCAGTGTTTCAAAAATAAAATTACAAGAAATTAAAATTCTGGTTTTGTAAACTTAAAGACTTTTCAGAGACGCTCTAATCAAAATGTAAATTCTAAAAAAAACTTCAAAATTTCGTTTCCTTTTCATCCGATAATTTGTCCATCTTACATGTTTAAATATCCCGTATACGTTGATCAGTGCAGATTTACAGGTAACTGCTAATTAGTTCGTCTGCTACCGGGTCAGGTATTTACATGTAGTACATGTAATATACATGTCATTTCAATAACATCCTGCCTCGAGCGTCTCACAGCGGGGATTAACACAAAATATTAGCGAATTAATTCACAACATGAAATTTTAAATACACAAGTAGACTTTAAAAACAAAACAACACTAAACTTTCTTCACAAATCGCAAATTAAAATAAAATAAAAACAAAATCGTTTTGTTTGTCCGCATAATGTTTGCTACAATGATAGAAGCCAAAAGGGTAAAAAATTCCTCTATCTTGCCGTCTAATTTTACTTTTTAGATTCCACCTCCTAATATCATACATCAGGGATTAAATAAAACTGTTTTGGACATCCCTGCATACATGTAATAATAATAATTTAATTTTTTTTTCTGTTTTTTTATCATTCAAAAATGAAAGTGATTATAAAAGTCAGAAACTAAGACGAATTGAATTGATGCAAAAAGTAAAATTTTGTTAATAAGTATTGTTAGCTAAGAAAAAAAAATACGGAGCATAAAATGCAGCAATTTAGAATTGTGAATTTAATACTAAAGCAATACTTTATATAGCATGATCATGAAATTGTTATGTCACGATCTTGATTTGAATTATTTATCCCATTAAAAATCCAAGCCTTCGGTAGTGAAGAAAATTGTAATTCTTTGTTAACTTAGCAGTTCATTATAGTTTTTGGATCGCTCGGCCCGATACACATAACATACAAAATATGAATAAGAATATTGAAATCTTAAAGTAAGAAAGAGAAATCCACACATTTTTGGCTTTCCATATTGGATAGCTTCTGTACATGTCTCCAAATTAATCATTTTCCTCATCTTATTTGAAATAGTAACTTACACTTCTATATGAATGTTAAATAATCCACGCGTATACATATTTTTAAATATAATTCACAACTGTATCATTTTTGGTGTTCCTTCTGACAGCGTTCGGTCAAATCATTTAAAATACAATTTTATTTACTTTCAATGATGCGTGAAAAAAGGTAAGACAAAAGTCACAAAGTTTAATCGGTACAGACAAAATACATGTAGCAATACACTTGGATAATATATAGATCTAAGATGTCATTATTTATAAATAATGATAATTTATTTTTTTTTGTGATTTTTGTGAACATTTGAATGTGAATGACTGCGACGAATTTTAACTCCCTATAATATGGGGGGGGTTTAAACTCTGTTCTCTATTCTGATCACGTCTAAATCACTTTAGTTTATAAAATTTTATTCTATAAGGTTATGAGTTGATCGAGCCAGGGATTAAATAAAACTGATACTACAGTACACCAAGAGGCATACCGTGACTGAACACTGTGATAGTGGTACACCACTCTTAGAGACATAACAAATATCTTTTTTATGGTTAAATATTTTTTAGAAATTCTTTTTGGAAATTGTTCTGTATAACCATTTCCTCTAAATGTAAAAAGAATTTTTTTAAATCTTTTAACCACAAAAAAGATATTTGTTATGTCTCTTAGAGTGGTGTACCACTATCACGGTGTTCAGTCACGGTATGTCTCTTGGTGTACTTGTTTTGGACATCCCTGGTCGAGCATATGTTAAATTCGATTTAAATGTGGCATGTATAGTGCTGGTTGCTCTTAGTCAATACTTCCGTCTGTCATCCATTTCGTCCGTAATAAACTTTTCATATCGCTATACAGTTCGAGTAAGTTAGTTAGTTAGTTAGTTAGTTATTGCTTTACTCCCAAGCAGCGCGATTTCGGCTATATCCGGGAGATGAACATGAAAGTGGTGATACAATTAACATGAAGCAATGATGAAGTGGAGGAAATGGGGACACAAGGCCAATCGGGTAGGAAAGTTTTTTTTTTTTAACTTTCCTATACAGTTCGAAGAGGGCTTAGATAGCTAGAAGTCGGAAATATATAAAAAAGTAAGTTTTGTGTCATTAAAGTTTTATTCTTTGTTCCAAGTTCCTTTAGGATCATCACTTCAAATAAAAACACCTCCGATAATAATTCATTTCCGATTCGATGTCTGTTATTATAATGCCGATTTTTGAATTTAAACACTATTTTCGTCACGAAATTTGCTCATAGGAAGGTACAAAAACTTTTTTTTTATCAAAATCACCCGTTCTTCGGAAGCAACCATTTGATTTTTATTGGGGGATATGGATATTATTTTCGTGCTGCTTTTTTATTTTCAGAAAAAAGGCTGAATTTTTTTTTTTTGCGACCTTGTGCACGTCAATTTATTTTATTTGAAAGCTTTTATGAAATTTTCAGCCAAAACTATCATCTTGCCTTTTTTCAATTCAAAGCACTGTCCTGCTTTTTTGCCATCCTGCCTTTATATTTCAAATTTGATAAGAGCTTTACTTTCTGTTTTCAAAATGAAGTAAACAAGAAATGATTCTGAGGAAAGGGGGGGGGGTGGGTGGGTGGCAGTTAAGATCGAGTCAGATTATTTATTTTCAAAAGAAAGAACATTTATCAAGAATTCTTATTAATTACGCAATATACTTAGCACGATACTAAGGAATCTAGGGACAAATTGTTTATTTTAATTCTTTGATGCAGAGGTCAGATTTATTATTTCCAACTTTTTCCAGGCCATATTGTAGCATGACATCCCTCTTTTTTCCTCAATAATTGTGATTCAGTCAGATATGGTCCGTTTTGGGGGTCGGGGATTTCAAAGAACACAATTTGTTTTCTTAATCCAGCATTAAAATTTGTAAATATTGTTTTGCTGTTCAGAATATTTATTTTGTTCAAATCACTTTCTTCGATAGATTTAATTTGATCGCTGAATGATTCTGTAAAAAACAAACGAAACGAAATTGAGTTGTAAACCAATCGGAATGCTAGGCTATCGTGTATACACGATACACGATACACCATTGGCTTTTCATCACACCATACACGATTGACCGATAAACGATACACCATTACACCATACACCATACACGATTGACCGATACACGATACACCATTACACCATACACGATAAAATGGGAAAGTTACACGGTTCAATAGCTGTATATGAAGGTTTTGACTATACATGTATAACAAATAATAGAACTTTACCTTTGATATATAATATTAGGAACAATACATCTGTGTGGAACTCTGACTATCTTAGGAGTACCAGTGGTTCCTGAGGTGGTGATGGTGTACGCCAAGGATGTCCTGTTTCCCCTCTCTTCTTTCAAACTTGTTAACTTGATCAAAATCATATCAAGGTTGGATAATATCCTGTTATGATGTAATTTAGCATTGTAACTGTAGAGCAATTTTTCAAGGACCTGAAAAATACATTGTGCTATTAGTTGAGAAAAACATAACAAAAAGATTTATATTCTGATGACTGCTCAGCTTATATTCTTTTCAAAGTTTGAATCATTTTTTGGGGTTATTTTTTGTGCATAATATACACATTTTTTTCTGAATAAAGAAGAACATATTTTGATTAAATAAAAAGTTTTGTTTACTGCAACATATAATTTAGTATTTCAATTAATATCATTGGTATATCAATAAACTGTGTAGTACATGCAAGCAAGCCTACTATGTAAAACAACTAAATTTCAGAATCTATAATGGTATTTTTTGTCAAGTTTTATTATTTCATTTAACTGATATCACAATGCAATGAAGTTTTTGTGTGCATATCTCTATATAATGTGCTAATTGCATGTAAAGTTTTATCAAGATTCCATCATATGCTTTATAAGGATATGTAACATGTAATTTTTAAAATGTATCAAAACAGAACACAGAATGAACCTAAACCTGTATAAACTGATCACAGAATAAACCCAAACCTGAATAAAGCAAACAAACAATAAAGCAAAACCTGAATAAACCTAACAAAGAATAAATCAAAACCTGTATAAACTGAACATAGAAAAAACCCAAACCTGTATAAACCAAACACAGAATAAACCCAAACCTGCATAAACTGAACACAGAATAAACCCAAACCTGTATAAACTGAACACAGAATAAACCCAAACCTGTATAAACTGAACACAGAATAAACCCAAACCTGTATAAACTGAACACAGAATTAACCCAAACCTGTATATACTGAACACAGAATTAACCCAAACCTGTATATACTGAACACAGAATTAACCCAAACCTTGTATAAACTGAACACAGAATTAACCCAAACCTGTATAAACTGAACACAGAATAAACCCAAACCTGTATAAACTGATCACAGAATAAACTCAAACCTGTATAAACTGAACACAGAATAAAACAAAACCTGTTTAAACTGAACACAGAATAAACACAAACATGTATTAACTGACCACAGAATAAACCCAAACCTGTTTAATCTGAGCCCAGAATAATCCCAAACCTGTATAAACCGAAACCAGAATAAACCCAAACCTGTATAAACTGACCACAGAATAAACCCAAAACTGTATAAACTGAACACAGAATTAATCCAAACCTGTATAAACTGAGCACAGAATAAACCCAAACCTGTATAAACCGAACACAGAATAACCTGCTTTAACCATACTGCTTTAAATCATGTCTCATATTTGTCATGTTTCTGTGAATTTACTTCATGTACTTTGAACCTGTGTAAACTGAAGACTTGACAATTAAGACATTTGTAAGAACATTTTTTTTTGTCAACTTCAAAGAGGCTCAGGTTTGATGGTTTCAGTGTACTTCTGCCAAGTAAAGTTTTATCAAAATCCATTTAGCAGTTTAGGATGACTTGTTCTTTATAGGTTTTGTATGTGACAGACGGGATACTTAGGGCTGTTCCAGAATTTATCGTGGGGGGGGGGGGGGAGGAATTTCTATTACATATATGGTGGGTTGTGGGTATTTTAGAAATATTTTGTGAAGAAACAATGATATTTTTTTTATGGGTGGTGGGGTAAAGAAAAAAGTTCCCCAAGACCCCCCATACACATTTAATTCTGGAACAGCCCTTACCTGTAATTTAGAAGACTGTATCAACAGGATATTGATGTGTAGATGGTCCAACACTTGTTTGACATAACCTGGACTATCAGCAGAAAAATTCAAGAAAGCCTTGCCACTCTTCAACACACTGAAAAATTAAAATGTTATGCTGTATAGCAGGACTATCTTTCGCTTTTTCCATTGCAGATTTTAAAGTAACAAATGTTTGATGGAGGGCTGTGTCAAATAAACTTAAACCAAGTCACATTGCCCAGGCATTGTTAATTGATGTTAAAAAACATTTTTTTTTTCATAGAAATTCAAAGCTTTCTAAATAATACCCTTTTAAGCCATTGTTATTAAAGACTACTTTGGACATTTATGCATGCTGTATCTATATTCCATATGACCTTCATTAATGTAAACACTCCAAATGCGTTGGTATTCTGTAAAACTTTTAAAATGTTGGCCAATCAATACTTCATGAACAAAATAACTTGGCCAAAAGTAGTTATTTACCCAATCAGAATTGATGATACGAACTAACTTGAGTATCATAAGACAATACCTAGTCAGAACTTACAGTAAAAACTTCAGTTACCCAATCAGAATTGATAGTACAAACTTCAGTTACCCAATCAGAACTGATGGTACAAACTTTACCAACCAGTTAGAACTGATGGTACAAACTAACTCGAGTCTAAAATACTAACCTTATCAGATCTGATGGTACAAACTGACTTCAGTCTAAAATACTTACCCAATCAGGATTGATGGTACAAACTAACTCGAGTCTAAAATACTAACCTTTTCAGATCTGATAGTACAAACTGACTTCAGTCTAAAATACTTACCCAATCAGATCTGATAGTACAAACTGACTTCAGTCTAAAATACTTACCCAATCAGGACTGATGGTACAAACTGGCTTGGCTCTAGACATAACCCAATTATCTCTGACAATTCTGTATAATCTGTGATTTGATTACAGATCTAAAATTAAACAATCAGTCTGTAATAAATAAGTAAAAATGTATGAATAGTGTATAATGTATGAATAGAGTACAGTGTATGAATAGTATTCAATGTATGAATAGTGTACAATATATGAATGGTGTACAGTATCTGAATAATGTAAAATGTACATATATGAATAGTGTACAATGTATGAATAGTGTACAGTAGATAAATAGTGTACAGTACAGTGGATGAATAATGTACATGCATGAATAGTGTATAGTGGATGAATAGTGTACAATGTATAGGAGTTGACTAACACTATAACTATCTTTAGCAACATGACAGGTGTACTAAAGCTTACTCTTTGGGAGGACCAGAGTTCACTCTCATTTTGACTTGAGTTCATGTTTGTTAAATGTGGTTTGTTTTGTTGTGATGATTGTTTTGTTTTTCTATTTTGTCTTTGTCTTTTCTGTGTAATGATGTTTGATTACCCATTTTGGTGCACCTTTGCTTCTTTGTAAATTAAGTTTGCAAGGTTTGACAGCAAGAAAGTTTTTATTCAAACAAGGAATACTATGAATGAGCTCACAAGAAGGATACCCCCTTTGCTTCATATTGTAAGATATACTGCCAAAATCCAAATATCTGCCTTGAATTATATCTGACAGCAATGAAAACTTTTCATGCATATATCCATATGATGTGCTTTCTTGAATTCATGTAAAGTCTCATCAAAATCCATTAAGAGGTTAAGGAGGAGTTGCACTAAAAAGGTATGTGGACAGACAGACAGACAACTTGTCAAGGTAATTCTTATTAATATGTATTGCTATTCATGTCCAAAATCCTTTTTTACATAGTCTAGTCAACATAATGAGACAAAAAGTTCTATCATTTTTTGAGTTTTGGTCAATGAAAATATTCATAACAATATCAATGGCAAATTGGAAAACACCAAAGAAGTAAACGAAATTATTCATTGGGGACTTCTAGCTTTTTTCCATCTTTTGATTTTCAATGCACAATTTTCAGACTGTAGTGCTTTACTGCAGATCTCACCATAAACCTATTTTTAACACAGTAAAATTTATTTTTACCATGTCAGCTACATGCATCATTTGAAAGTAGGTAAATGTGACCATCCCTGACCCATTATCAAAGGTCACAGCTAATCTGTCTTTCCATTGGCTGATATCAGATACCAGGTGATACAAGGTCAAATCTGTTTTCATAGTCACATGCTGAAAATTTAAAAAGACAATACTTGAAACAGAACATTTATCTAATATTTCTTGGGTCCTAAAAAGATGCTTTCCTATCCCCAGGCATAGATTAGTAATTTTTTTATTGTTCTATGCTCTGAATATTTATATGTGTTTGGCATTTTCAATCTTTTAGACAGGCTGCTAAATCTAATGAGTCTTGAATAGATATAAAAGATGTGAGGCTTATCAATATTGCCAGGAAATATGCTGTTATTTTGATTTTTAATCTTAAGGGGGTACAGAACACCTAAGGGAAATAACTCTTAAATATCATTTTAATGTTTTAGTCAGGCACAATAATATTAAAAGAAATAAAGCTTCTCAATGATCAAAATATGAAATCTTGAAAATCCATTATGTTCAATTTTCTTAATATTTTGCAATTAGATTTATTTGACTTAAAGACATTTTTTTGCAAAATTTCAGGAAAATTAAATAACACAATTTTATTTTAGCCAAAGTGTTGGGTACCCCTTTAAATAGAAAGTAATGAGATGTGGATATTTGTACATAACACAGCTTCGATAAAACAGCAGCCTTAAATAGAAAATAATGAGATGTGGAATAAGTCTACGCGAAACAGCCCACAGCCCACAATTGAACAGCAAATTAGAAAAACCACAATGGACAACCGCCAGCAGCCTTCAACGAGGCCATTTGGCAATGCTCGTGGTTCTGCAATTGGTCCATCTTCTAAATAAAATGCATATTAAATGATACCAGCTAGTGGAAGCTGCTGGCTGTCTTGCAGTTGGCTTCAAGGCTCTGAGCTACACTGTAACAGTGTAATTCAAATACTGTGGATTCATTTATTTTCATGGGTACCAATTTTCGTGGTTTCATGAAAAAGGATCAGTTTGCGGATTCTTAAATTCTTGGCTTTGAAGATTGCAGCATACAAACATGTATCAATGTTAAATTTCCTTTTCAGCCAACCACAAAAAATGATACCCATGGAATTATAATGAAACCAGAGTAATTCAAAACCAGTGTAACATATCAAAATACATTCGATAAGATGTAGCCACAGAAAAAAGAACAAATAAACATAGTAGATACCATGGCTTCAGCAACATTTCTTATATCTCCACTTTCACTGGAAGAAAGACATAGAAGCTACTGTACGTGAAAGCCATGAACTCTGACCAACAACAGACACTTCAAAACTATGCTTTGGACACAAATATTTTTTTTATATTTTGAAATAAAATGTTCTGACACTGTGATCTAGTTCTTTTGAAAATCCATTCTCCCAGATATTATTGCATTAATGGCGTAAAACATAAAATGTAATGTTCATAATAGGTAAAACAATTGCCGATAACAAATACAGTTAATACAGAGAGAAAAAAAGAAAAAAGAATCATTAAACCATATTTCTGATATTTCCATTAACATGATAGATCTTATCAAAAATTTTAAAACATAATTTGCATATCACTAGTATTAAGAAATATTTAAAAAGGTAATGTTTGAATAAGCTTGTTTATGTTAAATGCCTATCAACTGTTTACAGGTAATATATCTTTTATCTTTAGAAGTAAGGCCACAATAAAGAAGGAATGTGTCCATGGGACACAGGTGCCCCCGCTAGGCCCCAAACATGAAGTTGATGTCTGACAGACCTGAAAGTCACTAAGGATATACAGTTTGTGATAATGAACCATCCTACCAAGTTTCAAATCATTCTCATGTACGGTTCCTGAGAAAAGCTTGACGGAAATTTTAAAAGTCATGTTCACACATTTTCACACCAGCCAAAGTCCCAAACAGGAAGTAGATATCCGTCAAGTCTGAAAATCGCTTAGGACGTATTGTTTGTCATACTGAACCATCCTACCAAGTTTCAAATCATTCTCATGTATGGTTCCTGAGAAAAGCTTGATGAAAATTTTTAAAGTCATGTTCACACATTTTCATATCAGCATAAGTCCAAACAGAAAGTAGATGTCCGACAGGTCTGGAAATCGCTTAGGACGTATAGTTTGTCATACTAAACCATCCTATCAAGTTTCAAATCATTCCCATTTATGGTTCCTGAGAAAAGCTTGACAGCAATTTCGTACGGACGGACGTACGGACGGACATGAGTAAAACTTAATGCCCCCCCGACATGTCGTTGCGGGGGCATAAAAAAGTGGAAGTGCATGTATATCTTACCAGTTACAGGTATAAAAATGCTTTAATTATTGCTAAAAATTTCAACCCTTAATGCAATAGTCTCGGGAACAAAGTTAATATCTCAAAAGAACTCGGACCAGACTAGGTATTATTCCACCAACAGGCACCCATAGGTAACCTATAAACAGAATCTGTGCTGCCATGTTCTCAAAATGAAAATACTCAAAGAAAAACATTCAATGAACTTTGACCAATCAAGGCGCATTCAAGGTCATTGTGGAAAGATACACATGGTTTGTTTTTTAGGAATCTCATGGGTAATTTATAATCTAATGGACCACCAAAGGGTTTTTGTTTTTAAACAAGAAAATGTCCAAAAGACTTCAGGCCCTCAACGAAAGGATGAATGCAAGAACGAATCGATAGATGGATGGACCTGGACACTTTATACCCCACTACTTTTGTAGATGGGACATAAAACTCGATGGCAAACTGTGATGCTTTGCTCATTGAAAAAGCTACCTATAAATCTTCCAAACTACCCATCAGGGAATGACATCAAAGCTTAATCGATTGCCTGGGTCAAGTAAAATTGGCATTCAAGCCAATATTCCAGTAAAAGACCTGAGCTACTGTAAACCATGAAGTTCATGACATTATTTCCCCAAATTTCAACATTAAAATCACTTGCACAGAATTGAGTTCTTGGTCCATTGTTGCTCTACCCTGTTATACCATAAAGGGGGTTATTTTCGCAGTGGTTTAATTTTCGCTTATTTTGACGGGTGGATGGAAATCGCAAAAATAAATCCCGCGAAAATACCAATCTATTAGAAATCATATACAAACACAGTGACAAACTGTGAAAATATAACCCGCAAATTTTTTTGACATACCTTATGACTCAAAAATGCAAAAATTTACCCCCGCAAAAATAACCCGCTATATGGTACACAAAACTGTTTCAGTGTTTAATGTGTACCGGTACTTGACTCTCAACCGCGAAACTTTCACTGCCGCAAACTTTCGATTTTGTCTAAAGGAAAACCTACATTTTAAGACAGTTGTTACATTTGCCAAGCAAGACAAGATTTTCGAAAAGATAATGTCATTCCCTGAACATGGATAATATTGCAAACTGTCACCGAGGGTACCCAAGGTGGAATAACCTAAGGTGGAAATACCCAAAACAGAAAATCAAAACATTTTCTCAATAATACAATCTAGAAATTATGATAATCTGTTAAAGTCAAAAATGGCCAAATTTCGTTGAACAGGAAGTAGGTGAGCCACAGACCTGAAATTGAATCCCACATTATGGGACCACGCCCTGATTCTGTATACCAAATATAAAGTGGGTGTGATTAGTAGTTGCTGAGAAAACTGTTACGAAATTTTTTTCTCTGCCCACACGTCCGCTTAACATTTATCATTTTATAACCTGGATTTTTCACTCTGTGAAATCTGGCCAAAAAAATGTGTGATTTTTCAATTGGCTCAAAAAGTGAAGATTGCTTAAAAAGGTGCTGAAAATTTGCCTTTAACTGTTGAAGTGAGTTCAACACTATGGTTTCAAAGATAACCAGAGGAGTTAATGAGACCCTTCTAAAAATAAATTTGCTATCAAAATAATTTTCATAACTGCAAAAACTGATGCATTATGCTAAGTTTGCAAACAAATTCTTGAAGGATCTCACAGTCAACTCTTTCTTATGGTATTCATTGAAATTCAGCAACTTTTAAGTGATATCTAAGTTAATATCTATACCTCCAGTTTGTATATAAATAAGATCCTCTTCTAAGTCCATCCTTTTCTCTGACATGCATTTATTCAGGAAAAATACCCCAAATGCCATCAACCTCCATTTGACGTTACAAATGTCAAGAGTTGTATTCAATGATTGTCATTTCATTAACAGAATTGCAATCTACTGTCCATCCTCCATGCATTCTGCTATGAAAGCAATATTGAACTGAAAACTTCAGTCCCACCTGACAAATCCATCAGAAGCTATTGTCAATCACTTCCTTTCATCAGTTACATTGGTACATATTTATATACATGTATATAGCTTTGAAATTGAAGTTAAACAAACAAACTAAAGAAAAGTACAATGTCAACAAGCAGACATTTATAAAATATTGAAAAAAGATACACGGAAAAGGTTTTTAAAACATGAATGAGCACTGTACATTATTTACATATTTACAAGCGTATTTAGTCTGGCTGGGAAAGGGGGGTTACCACTGCTGAGGGAACTGCCTTGCAGCAGACCCCCAAGCCTGGCCCTGTCCCCCTAGCACGCCACCCATGTTGTTTTGATACATGGCGGAATTATTTATCATGCCAGAATTGCCACCAAATCCACTTGTAGGGTTTTGGCCAAACATATTAGGATTATTGTTGCCAATATTTCCAGCATTTCTCTGCATGCTAGCTATGCCCTGGGAAAACATCTGGGAATTGTTTTGCCCATACATGCCAGCATTAGCATTGCCAAACATGCCAGCATTTCCTTGATTTTGCATTCCCATTTGATTTTGCATGGTCTGTTGGTTATAGTTTTGATTGAACATGCTTGCATTATTTGACATTTGATTTGACATTTGAAAACTATTGTCCATGGCTATATTCATTTCATCGATTATAGATACCGCGTTCATGCTTGATATGGACCCACCTAAGCCAACGTTTCGTTGAATTTGGCCGTCAAAACTTGCCTGTCTACTTGAAGAGTTATTTCCCATTCCCATATTTCTATTTTCAGCTTGCATATTTGCAGCATGACGGCGAAAGGGATTTTCGTCATTTGAGCGTCCCATCAAGGGCTCTATACCTGTGTTATTGTTATCTCGATTTTGACCACTTCTTCTTCTGTCTTGGTTGGATGAAGACTTCATAGATTGTGAAGCTTTCTCTGCCATACCAAATGATGGCCATTGGTTTCCACGGTTACCAAATTGTTGAGCATCATTTTGTCTACTTCTTTTTGGGGACCTGTCATTGTTTTGACTTTGTCCCTTGTTTTTCTTACTCCCTCTATTTTGATCTCGTCGCCTTTGGCTTGGATTAATGGGCTCGTCCATAAGGGAAGGAATGGACTTTTGTGGATTTTGTTGGAAATCTTTTTCTGGATTCTCTTTTAAAGGGAGACCGGCAACGTTAACTGGAAAAGCTGAAAGTATGCTCTTGCGGCGGTTATCATCCAAGAGACTTAAAAGAAAGAGAAGTGGTCTCCAATGAATTAGAGCAGCAGGTGAATTTAATGGGTTGAGACTGAAACATTTCGGGTTGGGCCAGTTTTGGTCTCTGCAGACTTCGATCATGGCCCAATGACTTGTAGTCAGTTTTTCGTCTGGCGTAGCATTTATACCCATTCCATTTATAAGATCCATTAAAGCATTGAATGTGCCTTGTGGACCTAGAATTGCCATTTTGATGGCTCGTAGAGCAGCAATTCTCATTGGCGTCACACCTTTCTGAGGGGTCATATCAGAATCCTCAACAGACTTAAAGATATCGGGAATGTGCTTCTGATGGGCATGATATCGGAGATTGTTACATTCAATAAAACATCCAGGAATAGGACATTTCTCAAGGTCTTCATCTGGGGGTGGTCTTGGGGCAAAATGTCCATCATCCCTCAAGTCATCTGGGGGACCAAAATCTTGAAAGTGGTCCCTTTCTGGTCTGTCGTCATAGGTTAGCATTTTATTTCTTCGTCTTATATCTTCAAGCTCCATTTCATCTCTCATATTGTCATGAACCATACCTAGGGGTCCATAATTGTCCCTAACACCACCGCTCCATCTTTCATCCATTCTTTTCATTTCCAATTCACGATTTGCCATGAAATTAGTGTTTTGAGACATTCCCCCTATCTGCTGTCTATTCATCTGCTGCTGTTCCATTGGCCAATCAGGAGGACCTCTCATCATGTCCTCCCAGCTCTGATTTAAAGCCTGGGAACGTCTCATCATCATTTGCCGGTCTTGTCCCGATTGGACATTATTTTCAAAACCTATCCCAGAATGCATCATTGACGTCTGCTGGTTTCCCATCATCATTGTATTACGCTGCTGTGGAATGAAATTTGTATTTACCGTCATCAATCCTTGGGCCATTCTTTTCTCTTCTAACAATTGCCTCTCTCTTTCTTGTCTGCGCCTTTCTTGCCTTTTTTCTCTGAGTTGTCTAAACTTTTCTTCTTTATATTCTTCCGATTCGTTAAGTTTTCTCATTTTTTCCTTGTGTTTTAGCTTATCTTTTCTACTTTGCTCTTTTCTCTTTTTGTATTCTTCCTCACTCAGCATTTTCTTTCCTGTGTTCATAGTATTTGGCTTGTTCTTGTCGTCCTTTTTTTCATCTGTTGTTTTCTGAAGGTAAAAAATGGAAGACATTTTTTTTTCCATGGCAAATCCAAACGAAGTGAGAGTGGCTTCATAGTTTGGAACCTGCCTCTCCACGGAAATTTTGCAAAAACAGCCAAAGTAAAAAATGGCCACATTTTGTTAGAACAGGAATTATGTAAGCAAAAGACCTGTAATCAAATCCCATGTTATGCAACCCCATGATAATATGCTATATTTCAAATATCAAGATGATGTGATTAGTAGATGCTGAGAAAACTTTCAAAATTTTTTCCCAGAACATCTGTTGTCCAATTTTCACCATTCTTGAATCCAAAATATCAAATACAAGTGTGGCCACTAAAAGTATGTCTCGCCTGCCGGCACCATCACTAAAATCAACTACCTAAGCTTTCATTTCTTGATATAAACACAAAAAGTGTCAGTATACCTAATAACAGATGCCTAGTTATTATACTATTCAAGCAATCCATTATCCACACAAGTATTACAAAAAGTTTTCTGTCTGAAAAAAGACCTAAGTTCACAGAGTCACTGGAGCATAAAAATGGGGTCATGGTCACATGGCATGGTGACAGTTGCGTTGTCCTTAACTGCAACTGTCTGTTTACCCAATATCAGATGCCTAGCTATTATACTTTTCAAGCAATTCATCTTCCATAAAAGTCTTACAAAAAAGTTTTTTGGCCTGAAAAACACCTAAGTTCACAGAGTCACTGGAGCGTGAAAATGGGGTCAGGGTCACACAGCATGGTGACAGTTGCATGGACCATAACCTAAACTGTCTGTATACTAAATATCAGATGCCTAGCTATTATACTTTTCAAGCAATTCATCGTCCACAAAAGTCTTACAAAAAAGTTTATGGCCTGAAAAAAGACCTAAGTTCACAGAGTCACTGGAGCGTGAAAATGGGGTCAGGGTCAAACGGCATGGGGACAGTTGCGTAGACCATAACCTGAACTGTCTGTATTCGAAATATCAGATGCCTAGCTATTATACTTTTCAAGCAATTCATCGTCCACAAAAGTCTTACAAAAAAGTTTACGGCCTGAAAAAAGACCTAAGTTCACAGAGTCACTGGAGCGTGAAAATGGGGTCAGGGTCAAACGGCATGGTGACAGTTGCATAGACCATAACCTGAACTGTCTGTATACCAAATATCAGATGCCTAGCTATTATACTTTTCAAGCAATTCATCGTCCACAAAAGTCTTACAAAAAAGTTTACGGCCTGAAAAAAAACCTAAGTTCACAGAGTCACTGGAGCGTGAAAATGGGGTCAGGGTCAAACGGCATGGTGACAGTTGCGTAGACCATAACCTGAACTGTCTGTATACCAAATATCAGATGCCTAGCTATTATACTTTTCAAGCAATTCATTGTCCACAAAAGTCTTACAAAAAAGTTTACGCCGCCGCCGTCGCCGCCGCCGCCGTCGCCGCCGGAAAGTAATACCTATGTCTCGCCTTCCGCGACTATTCGTCGCAGGCGAGACAAAAAATGTCCTTTTCCTCCAGGACACAAATAGACTATAAGAATCTAACACCGGTGTTAGGGCAAGATGAGGAAATCTCTGACACCCTGAGGGTAAGATTTCAAGTCTGCAACGAGGCTCTGCCGAGTTGCAGATGTAAGGAAATCTTACCCAAGGGTGTCGGAGATTTCCTTATCTTGTCCTAATCATCGGTGTTTGATTATTTTTCTCACTAAACCCGTAAATTGTACAACGTGGATTTGTTGACAAAACATAGCGTATGAATATGTGATGTTGGAATGGGACCGTTGCACAATTGGGTGTGTATATTATTGCGCTGTAATAAAGAACTTTGGCAAAGTGTAAAATTCACATAAATTAACATTCAATCACAGTTCTTTACCGACCGGTTTCATCTCTCGGAGATAATCATGGCTGAACTGGTAAGTGACAACAAAACGTTATGATTTAGTCTTAATAACGTAACGTCATAATGTATCTATCTCACATGGGGTGGTGTGAGACAGAACAATCTCACATCGCTAAAAATAGGAACTGTCCTGTCCAAAAAGTGAGAAAAACCTATCCCCCTTTTGATAAAATCTGGATCCACCATAATTCATAAAGAGAGCATAAAGTGGTATTCCTTACAAATTAAGAATTAAGAGTACACGATCCTATCATCAGAACCTAAAAATCTGTTCAATGAAAGTTCAACACTATGTTTTATTTTATCATCCATGGAGTACATGTACCAGTTTTTCATGGTTTTATGAGGTTGACATTTAACCATGACAATGATAAGAGCAATGATGAGATGTGGAATCAGTGTATGCGACACAACTTACTTTAACGAGCTGGAGTTCAAAAATCAGTCCTCAATGGACAAATCCATTGAGGTATTAAATTAGGAAATTTTTGTATTGTATTTCAAGCTGTGACTCAGAAAATTAACATTTTACTGTCACAAATTTAATTTACCTGACAAAGCAGAGATGAGTTACATAAACGTGTATTTGTGAGAGTAAAATCGAGTTTTACACAGTCACAGGCCGAAATACGATACATTTATTTCAATTATAATGCAATCAAGAAAAAGATTCATTTTTAAAACAAAGAAATGTCTTAAATTTGCTGAAAATAAAATCCAGTGAACCAGAATTATCCATTTATATGCAGCTTTTTGAAGAAAGCAAAGTGAAGACACAGGCAAGTTTCCTATTCAAATCTGCCTCTTTTTATGTATTTTCAAAAAACATAGGCCTCAAATTTTATAAAATTTAAAAAAAAATAGTTTTGGCAAAAATTCTGTGCATTTTGTATGTTTTTCTTTGAATTAAATCCATGCTGACTTCTGAATTTCCAATATGGCACCCTGCTTAGTTAGGACAAGTAAATCATGAGATATACGCAGGTCATTGTCTAATGAAAAAGTGTGTTACAAAAATATTGCATTAGAATTCATAAACATGTTTAAAACCACAAAATTAAAATCTGATGACATGTCTTTAACATGAAACCCTATTTAACTGCCATTTAAATTCAATTAAAAAAGGTACCACTGTTCTGAAATGTAGTACACCGTATAAGTTTTTTTTTCAAAATATTCTGTGGATTGACATGAAATTTTAATATGTTCAATCACTGTGTAAACTGAATGGACAGACAGACAAAAATAAAACTATACAGCTTCCAAATCCTTGATCTTAATCTCTAAGGCCATAACAAAATAATTCATAGATTCTCATCAAAATTTCTTGAAAGTACATGTATAGGTAGGGTGGGTGAGTTTTATTTTTTGTTTTTATCCATTTTGATAAAATATTCTGCTATTCTAATGTTCTAAAGGAAATTTTCCCCAAAATTAACATAATTTGCCTAAAATAATTTTTTTTCAAAGGTGACTGAAAAAAGTTGTGGCGGAAGGGAATGAAAATCTAGGATATTTTTTTATATTGGCCTAACAATGTTTTTTTTTCTTACAGGTTTCTCTGCCCTTTTATCTTTCTTGTCTTTGTCATCATTACTGATTTTTGTGGATTCCTTCTAAAAGAGATAAAACGAGAACTCAATGCTGAATGAGGACTTACATCTCACCTTTCCATACTTCCCTTTGGACTCTACAAGGTTCAATAATTCCCCCAAAAGAATGATATTCATTCATGCATATCTGCATCTGATGTACTTCCTGCATGTAAAATTTCATTAAAATCCATCAAGCAATTCTATTAGAAATTGTAATAGAAAAATCATACACATGTACTTTAAAGTTTGAAGGATGAAACAAAAGATTCTTACAGGTTTCTCTGTCCTTTCTTCATTCTTGTCTTTACTGGACTTTGTAGCGTCCTTCTAAAACAGACATAAAGAAATTCTTAGATAATGATTAAATGAAACAGATGGTGGTAACATACCTTATAGCTGGTTATTTCGTGGTTCAAGGGAAATTTCGAAAATAAATCCCACGAAAATATCCATCTTACGCAAATCATATACATGTACAAACAAATTCACAAACTGCGAAAAAAAAACCGCAAATTTTTTTCACATACATGCATACCTTGAAACACAAAAATTGTGAAAATTTACCCCCGCGAAAAAAACCCGCTTTACGGTTATAGAGAGTAGCTGAGTGAACAGCTAAAACACTTCTTTTGAACAAAGTTTTTGGGCAATTGATTTGAAAATTTCTTCTTCAGAACCTGTAAATTAGAGTTTTCGAGTTGAGATGACTCAGTCTGGTAAAAGATTTGTTCTTGCAGGCTCATCTCAACTCGCAAATCATCCAATCTGATAACTTGTTCAGAGTTCAAAGCCAACACGTTTTCCTCATCACAATAAAATGTTTCCAAAGAAACACAATGTCAAAATATAAAATTTCCAAGAATTGTTACATCACAGTAAAACTGACAAAATGGCAAGCCTCTAGGATAACGCAACATGAACAATGTTTGATTATGGAAGAAATAGGTACTTGCACTTATAGTTAAAAAAAACGGCTTGTTTGGCCGCACTCCACTTGCAAAAAGACTAAGAAATTCTATCACTTGTGAAAGATCAGCCAGTCTTTTCCAAAAACTTATGTAAGAACCTATAAATCTTCTATCACCTCAAAAATGGTAAATTCATTTTGAAAATACTTATCCTGAATTTCAATAAAGTTCAGGATTTGTGTCTCCAAACTATTAATAATTTTTCCCATTTTGTACAAAAATGGCCTATGTTGAAGAATTTTTTTTTTTTAGAATGTAGATAGATTTGTGATCTTTAAGTAAAGCCTCTATAATGAATCTTGAATGGAGGAAATGTTAGTTAAGCAGAGCAGAATTGATAATCAGGAACTTTGTAATTTTGATTTTGATTCCAAGTGTAGTATGAAGAAAGTTATATTTTTATTATTACAAATTATACATGTACTACATTTGTACATGTATAATTTTAGAAACTAGAGAAACCAGTAAAAGATTCTTAAATCAAGCAGAACAGATTCTAGGTCCCTCCCCCATTGATTGGGAAAAAATCTTAAGTTGGCTGGTTAAACAGGAAGTAGATGAGTGACTGATCTAGAAACAGGTCCCACCATATGGGACCCCTACCTAAAGCTGCATACTAAATATCGAAAGCCTATAATTAAAAGTTGCTCAAAAAACTTTTTTGAAAAAAGTGTGAGGGACAAATGGATGAACAGACACTAGAATTTCTATGTCCAGGCTAAGCGTTGCGGCGGGGAACAATTATCGATTGATTCATTGATACATTGTACAACAATACCTGTTTGTTCTTGTCATTTTGGCTTTGTTTTGATGAGTCAATCTTGTTGTCATTCTTGTTGCCCTTTTAACAGAAGAAATTTACAAAATATCAATTTATTATCCATGTACATTGATGTTTTTAAATAAAACAAGAAAAGTACAATAGATTCAAAATATGTTATGCAAAAAAAAAAGAAAACAATCATGGTTTTTTTTTCCTAACCAAAATTTGACAGATTATCATAAAATTTCAATATGCAAATATTCAAATGATGCTTTATCACTGTGTAAATTTCTGATCTGTACCCCTAACAGTGGTCACAAAAAATAATGGAACAGTGGTGAAACAGATGGACAGACAATTGCAAATGGGTTAAGTGAAAACTATAGGGCTAATTATGTTACCCAAGTATGCCTATTGTTTCAGTACCCTATTGTGGTAATTACATTCAATTCAAACTAATATTTAACTGTGACGTCCTTATTTCTAAGTAGCTACGTAGCACGACATTACAAGATACTAGTTTAAGATTTCTTATTTCTTTTCCTAGATTGATCATGCACTTGGTTAATTAATGCATGATGGGAAAATGCTTTGACCAATCATGCTGAAAATTGGTGAGGTGGAAGGAGGTCACTCAGAGTAATGCAATACTTTTTACTATTTCAAAATTGCTACCATTTTTCACTACAACCCCCCCCCCTCCCAAAAAAAACTTGAATAAATTTCAAAGAAATTTAATTTTAGAGATTTAATGATGTACTGGTATATGTACCAGTACTGTCATATTTGAATAGAAGACTATCCAAAGCAATTTAAAATACCGAAAACAATGATATACATCTTTAATTTTACATTGATCTAACAGTACCTGTTTGTTCTGGTTGTTTTGTCCCTGTTTTGGTTGTTCTTCTTTAATGCCCTTTTTAAATAGAAAAATATTAATTTCAAACCAAAAACGATGCAATTAGAACAAATCAAATACAATTTGCAATCAAAAAGTTTCTAGAATCAAGAGTCTTTGGATCGAACATACACTCAGGAAACCAACACAATCAACAGGCAATTTCTGCAGTGAAACCCTCAAGGAAAAAGGAAAGTTGGAAGGCCAAGAAATACCCGGCAAAGAGGGTTACAGATGGCAAGATCTTGCTAGAATGGCCCAGAACCGAACAAGGTGGAGAGGTGTTGTTGCTGGCCTATGTACCTCCCTGGCAGTATGTGAAATAAGCACTGGTGAACTGGCCCCTGGCCAGTAAAAATTTGCTCAGGCAAGTGAAATTTGGAGGAATTTCATATTGGATAAATAGAACCAAAAACTAAAAATTAAAGTTTTGGGCAAGTGAATCTCAAATCTTAATTTCTAAGGCTGCCCTGGTACAAAAGGCTAAAGACAAGTAAGTCATCGAGAGTCTGACTGATCCCCATGTGATCAGTAGTTGCTTGCCAAAAATATATAAATGTAATGCTATATACAATCCTTCAGCTAGCAACATAACACATACTTTTAAAACAGGTGTGATAAGGAGTTCTTGCATAAATTATATTTAAAAATTTCGTGTTTACTGGTTTGGTCTCTGCCCTTCAGACTTTTGACATTCAAATGCCCCGTTGGTACCTTTCTGTTTATTAGTATTTTACATGATAAACAAGACAAATCGATGTCTGGCCCTGCGTTGCACGGCAAAATGTTGAACACTTTACGTTCTAGGCCCAATATGGACAGTCAATAGTTTTTGACACTTTCATCCTATGGTGGACTGACAAAGCATATTTATCACATGCAACCCAATTTATAGACTGAATACGATTATTAAAAAATAAAAAAGATCCTTATATCTAACAAGAATATAAAAAAACACACACACAAATAAGCAGACAAAATATTTAAGTTTCAATTTCCCCTTATTACCCCCTAATTGCTATAAAACATAAAAGGTGGGGTCAAGAAGAAATTTATGCTCAATTTTTTATCCAATATATCACAAAAATTAACTTGCTATTTTTTTTTTTCAAAATCGGACATAAATAAAAAATTTGAAATTGCCCCTATTGTAAATCATATTACTGTAAAAATTCAAAGGTCAACAAGAACAAATAACAAGAGGCTCCCAGGAGCCTGAATCGCTCACCTGGTCTCGATGTCGACCCTAAAAAGACTTTTCTAGAGCTAAATGAGCTGAACATTTAAGCAAGTAACAGATTTTCTCTATCTACTATAGTTTCCATTCTGTAGCCGTAGGCCCAAATCATGAAAAAACGTTATTTTAAGGGCCATAACCCCTATAAGGTGTCATCTGACAACTCTGACCTTATGAAAACTTTTGAAGAGCTAAATGAACTGAACATTTAAGCAAGAAATTGCTTCTCTCTATCTGCTATAGTTTTCTAGACAACTTTGACCCTGTGGAGACTTTGGTAGAGCTAAATAAGCTGAACATTTAAGAAAGCAATAGCTTCTCTCTATCTGCAATAGTTTTCATTCCATAGGCCAAAAACATGAAAAAACGTTATTTTAGGGGCTGTAACCCCTATAAGGGGTCATCTGACAACTTCGACCCTATGAAAACTTTTGTAGAGCTAAATGAACTGAACATTTAAGCAAGCAACTGCTTCTCTCTATCTGCTATAGTTTTCATTTTATAGGCCAAAACATGAAAGAATGTTATATTAGGGGCCGTAACCCCTATAAGGGGACATCTGACAACTTTGACCCTTTGGAGACTTTGGTAGAGCTAAATAAGCTGAACATTTAAGCAAGCAATAGCTTCTCTCTATCTGCAACAGTTTTCATTCCATAGGCCAAAAACATGAAAGAACGTTATCTTAGGGGCCGTAACCCCTATAAGGGGACATCTGACAACTTAGACCCTATGGAGACTTTGGTAGAGCTAAATAAGCTGAACATTTAAGCAAGCAATTGCTTCTCTCTATCTGCAATAGTTTTCATTCCATAGGCCAAAAACATGAAAAAAAGTTATTTTAGGGGCTGTAAACCCTATAAGGGGTCATCTGACAACTTTGACCCTATGGAGACTTTTGTAGAGCTAAATGAGCTGAACATTTAAGCAAGCAACAACTTTTCTTTATCTGTCATAGTTTTCATTCTATAGGCCAAAAACATGAAAAAATGCTATTTTTCACCTATAAGGGGCCGTAACTCCTATAAGGGGTCATCTGACAACTTCGACTCAATGAAGTCTTTTGTAGAGCTTTTGATGCTGAAGCAGTAGCGTGGCATCAGATTTCATCTATCTCTTATACTTTTTGATTTACAAGCCAAAAACAGTAGTCTGACCCCCTGGTCTATTTTTAGTAACGGTGGCCATGTTGTTTGGATGGCAGTCACCATTTATGCAATCTTGGTAGAGGACATCCCATAGATAAAGTGTGCAAAGTTTCAAAGCAATCCCTTCAGTCGTTTCAGAGGAGAAGATTTTCAAAGAAAAGTTAACGACGACGGACGACGACGGACGACGACGACGGACGACGACGGACGCCAAGTGATGGCAATAGCTCACATGGACCTTCGGTCCAGGTGAGCTAAAAAGTAGCTTTTTTAGCCCCTTTAGACCCTTACTTCTAAAAGGGATTATAAAATGACCCCAAAAGGGCAGGTACACATCTTCAATATATCTGTACCCACTCTGCAAAATTCTAAAAAGGTCTAATGTTTGGTTTTAGAGATTCAGATTACATATAACAGGCACCCTACAGTGTGACCAACGGACGGACAGAGTTACCCCACTTCTAGACCTGCTTTTGTCTTTTACCACGGAGGTAAAAAATAATCACCATTCTCTCACGCATTTGTTTGTATCGCTGTTTAGCTCGTCTCCTTCTTTCCGTTCGACTCCTTGTTCTAGGTAAACCCTCGCTATCATTTTGATTGACTGGTATATTGACAACCCTGGTAACACCATGCGCATGATTTCTATCCTGTAATTACCAAGAAAAACATTTTTAACTACCGTGATTTCATTATTATTTGTGGGGTATCCATTTTGGTTGTTTTTGTGGGTGGCCTTTACCCACAAAAATTGATACCCCACAGAAAGGAAATTCTAAATTGATCTGTAATCAGCAGTTTTTAAAAACCACGAATTTATGAATCCTTTTTTATCAAACCACGAAAATAAATGAATCCACAGTATCAGGAATACGATTATACAAGTATACAATTATACAAGTACATGTATAAAAGAATACAAGTATACATATCAGGTATATAAGTAAAAATAAAATTATGAACCATTAAACAAATGGTATTATCAATTTTGACCACTAACAAATTTTATCATTTTTATGTGTCATACATGTACATGTAATGGAAGAGGACAGGAAACAAATAACTTAATGTCATAAAAATCTGTCAAAGTCAAAAATGACTGGATTTCGTTAAACAGGAAGTAGGTGAGCGACATACCTGAAATCGTATCCCACGTTATGGGACCCCACCCTGATGCTGTATACTAAATATCAAGTGGCTGTGATTAGTAGTTGCTGAGAAAACTGTTACGAAAATTTCTTTCCCCGCCCGCACGCCGCCCACCTCCTACCATCCGCCCTACATTATCCATTTTATAACCCGGATTTTTCACTCCGTGAAATCCGGCCCAAAAATAAATCTGTGGTTAATTTACATGTACCATGCGGTGTACATTTTTGCAAATCTTTAAATTTGATTTCTGTAATCCAACTTATTTTCACAGGGATTATATTGTCGTGAAGTTCACAAGTTACAGAATTTCATGAAAATAAAGTTTCAAGAATTAAATCATTTTTGTAGTAAAAATAGTGTACCACAAAAGATATCCGAATTCAAATAACTGTTAAATGGTCCAACACCATGAAAATGCAAAATAAAATAGTTAGAAAAATAGGTTAATTTACAGTATGATTATTGAATATATGTTTTTTTTTCTATGTTGTTTTTTAAGTTTATCATCCTTGACAGAGGAAATGAATTTCAGTTGTTTAAATTCAGGTCTAAATGTTAGGAAATGTGTACATGGATTTAATACATATAGAAAGTTAGCACTAAACTATAGTTACCATTTTCTATGTGTATATTTTTAAAATGTATCAGGCTTCAACATTATGTTTTCACAATAAACTTCAAGTTTAAAGATTCAATACAAGTACATCCATAAAAACCAAGTTGAAATGAGATATTTTTACAACTTTTGTAAAGCTTAATGAGCTAAACATTTAAGCAAGCAACACCTTTTCTCTATCTGCAATAGTTTTCATTCTATAGGGCAAAAACATGAAAAAACGCTATTTTTGACCTTAAAAGGGCCATAACCCCAATTAGGGGTCATCTGACAACTTCGACCCAATGGAGCTTTTTGTAGAGCTTAATGAGCTGAACATTTTAGCAGGCAACAGCTTTTCTCTATCTGCAATAGTTTTCATTCTATAGGGCAAAAACATGAAAAACCGTTATTTTTGACCTTAAAAGGGCCATAACCCCTATTAGGGGTCATCTGACAACTTG
Organism: Arcuatula senhousia; assembly: GCA_963971305.1. Classification (NCBI taxonomy): domain Eukaryota; kingdom Metazoa; phylum Mollusca; class Bivalvia; order Mytilida; family Mytilidae; genus Arcuatula; species Arcuatula senhousia. The sequence continues at coordinate 6,047,803 of OZ020312.1, read as the reverse complement.
GACCCAATGGAGACTTTTGTAGAGCTTTTGATTCTGAAGAGCCTAAGATCCTTCAGATTTTTTCTATCTGTTCTAGTTTTCAAGTTATAAGTCTTTGAATGTGATTTTACCCTATGTTCTATTTTTAGTAACAGTGGCCATGTTTGTTTTCAAATCATAATGCCGAACACAATTTTTAAACATCATGCCCTGATTAATACTTGGACCAAGTTTTGAAAAAATCCATTCAGTGGTTTCATAGAAAAAGATTTTTGAAAAAGTAACGGACGGACGACGGACGGATGGCGATGACAATAGCTCACTTGACCCTTCGGGTCAGGTGAGCTAAAAATGAACATAATTTGCCAGCTTAAAAAATCAAGAAAGGATGGAATGAGCATCAGAAAACATTTTTTTATATTGGCCTAAAAGTTCCTTTTGCAAAACGGAAAACCTTACCCTTCTTATACAAACTTCCACAAGATCATCAGGTTTTTCTTTATGTTCTTCTGTAACTTTCTTTTCATCTGTTTCCTGAGAAAAACAAGAAAAATAAGATCTATCTGAAATTATCATATTTATCATAATTTCATAAGAATTGTCAAGAATGTGATTCAATATTTTCAAACCAAAAAATGCTTTTGTTGAAACTGAAAAAACTTCATGTACAATGTACTATACATTTGTAGCTAGGAGAGAAAAAAAAAATCTGACCGTCAACACTGTAAATTTGTGAAGATTCACATTACTTAATGCATGTTTATACCTTTTTGTTATGTAGAGCATACGATCATTAGACCTAGTGTTAATACTAGTACATTGTAGCATAATTAGATTTCTCTTCATCTGACCCTGTCTTGTCTTATAACAAATTCTGACATATTAACTGAGAAAATTTGTAGAGTTCAACAACTTAAATAAAAATTGCTCTATCATGTCTATAGAGCATACTCTCTAGACCTTATGTACCTGTTTACTTGTAGCATGATTAGATTTCTCGTCATCTGACCCGACCTCATCTATCATAACAAATTCTGACATATCAACTAATTGGTCATTAACATCACCCTCTCCAAACGTTGGGTCCTTAATCGTTCCATCTGCATTTTCTTCCTTTTTTACATTGGTTGAATTGTCATCTTTAGATTCTCCTGTTGGGGCCTCATTCAAAGTTTCCCCTTTAAGTGCCCCATCAGTAGTTTCAGCTTGATTGATCTGTTCTGTATCATTTTCATCTTTCTTAGATATAGTATCTATTTCTTGTTTTGAATCTGTCTGTTCCGATTCCATTACCGGTATATGGAAATTTGTATCCAATTCTTTAAAAAGAAAATAAACATAAAACTTAAATAGAGCACGACTTTGAGACTGAGATGCAATAACTATGATAACTGACAACTTTGGGTGTTGGGAGAAAAATCATTCATGAAATGAACGATAGACATGATAAATGTGTGGATTGGAGGAAATTGAATTCAACATGTTCAAGCGGAGGACAGTCTTTGAAATAAGCACAGGTCCAACAGGTCATAACCTGTATACTCTGTTCAGTCCTGTGAAGTTTTGCAAACTTTGTTGCATATAAATCTTTGCGTAAAATATTTGAAATTTCTAAGACTGGGTGGGGAGTAGTAAAATTAGAATCTACATGTTTGGTTTTTTTTTCATTAGCACATTGACTCTTCTCATGCTACAATAATATTGATATTGATATGGGTTGCCGCAAACATGGGTCTTTTTTTTAAAAACAAGTTGATTATCCTATTTGTCAAATGCTCTAAGCACTAGATCTTAGTAACTTGTTTTAATCAGAAGTTACAAGGTAACTACTATTGGTTGAAAGCGCATATCATTCAAAGGTAGAGCGTGTAAAATTTATTGTGACATTGACTGGTTCAAATTCGTAGTGAGCAACCTGGCTTACATTGGAAAGGATTTATCAAAACACCTCAATCAGCAAATAGCTGACAAACAACAATTATCCAGCCGTATTTATTTCATAATGTTAAGTAGTTAACATTACTTATTTCAAATGGTTTTTTCTTTAATTTTTTACCCTTAATGCAGGTATACATCGAGGTGTCTAAAATGTGTAACCCGTACCCACAAAATTTCAAGTATCTGCGTCGACAATAGAGAAAATGTTGTCATTCATTGTTTTAAACGACAAAAACCTTAAACATATGACACTGAATGATGATATACATTGTTCCCCGAAACATTAAAATCAAAATTCATTTTTGATATATTTCATATTTTTACCCAATTACCAACATGACCAATATTGAAAATTTACCCATACCCCATGACATACAATGTATAAAGATTTTAGTTTAAAGTCTGAAACAGAAAAACGAAAAATCATTTTAAACCCCTCAACACCAGAAGAAGTTAAAATAATTGCCTCTTTCCACTTCTTCAAACAGACATTAGAACAATGTTAGAACTGAGGAAGGAAGAACCTTACTTATCATGATTATTGTTGACTTTATCTTTTATGTGGATTGTTCTCCATGTCTGTTATCATGGTTATGTATTGAATGTGTTTTGTACTAAGTTGAATATATATCTATGTCATGTATATATGTAGTACTGCGGGTCAATAGTATTTGAATAAAGTAAAAAATGCGGTAAATGTGTAGGAATATTAGTATTTCTTAAAGATCTAGAAAAGAAGGTCCATGACCCCAAGTTTTTTCCCCATGTTTTTCAAAGATAGTGTATGTGGGTTGTCATTTGTGAAATATAACTAAAATCTAATGGGTTTTCAGCTCACAGACACAGTTACAGGTACATTTATAGTAAGCTTCAACCATATCAAAGTAGTCTCTTCTAGATTTAAGAGAAGGCAGTTGTATATCAGTCTTTGACAGATCCAAACATCTTTTTTGAATAGATTCCAATTTGTTTATGTCAGTTTTTAACCACAGGCTCCACACTGGGGAGGCGTATTCATGACCTGGTCTGATTATAGAAGTTAGTGTTTATCCCAAGCATGTTTAGCATGGCGTTGCACCATGCCGCCCTTATTGTGCCGCCATGCCTTTTTAATTCTGTTTCCCTTGCCCCAAGCCCTTTTTGTCATAAATATTTAGCGCCATGGGCCTATTTTTTATTTTGGATCTGAGTTATCTCCCATAGACTGGTTCCCCGATCATTTCGACTGAACTGGATCTAAAATTAAGGCTAATACACGTAGAACCAGATCGTGATAACTGCCAATACAAAACCACTTTAGGCACTAACAACTTGATAAGGGACAAGATACAAATGAGAACGAGGGAGAAGAACCTCCTGTGCAATTAAAATGCAAGAAGCTGATATATATTCACCTTTCCAAGGTTATTCAAAACTTTATAGTTCATCTATTTAAATCGAAAATAAGATAAAAAACATTGTTAGACAGAAGCAAAGTTGTACCAAAGGGGTAATCAGTATCATAAAACCGTGAAGACAAAGACAAGACCACTGTGTAAAAATAAAAATGTTTTCATTTACTTAGTCGTTAAAATGCCCTCATACATGTACATCTTGATCAATTTTATATCTTCCTTTTTAATTGTCTGAAATGTTCTTATCTTTTTATATTTCAGACCACATTGCAATGTTCAGATGACAATACATGTGTGTAGCTTGCAATGGACAGTCCAGGCAGTGACAGTGAAGTCTGGTAGGACAGCTTAAAGCCTTTTCTAAAGATTTGTCACAGTATACATAGAGAACAATACTCCAAGGTCCTTTTGGGTAGAGATGCTTGATATATATACTCCATTTAACGAGTAGAAAAAAACAGACAGACTCCCGTATTCTTAGCACCACAAATTTCTGAGCATTGAAGTTTTACAGCTTAAGTTTTGACCAAGCGGAAAATGCTGAAAATAGTGTCCGCTGTCAAATATTGTCTTGAGAGGCATTCACTCCTATGATGAAGTCCAAGGACAGAATTAAACGCTTAAGAGATGAAATTTTGTCCTCTAGATTTTTCAGTGTTAAGTATGGCAGGGTGGACAAAATTTCATAGGACACTATTTTGCTTTACATTTCCATGTATGCTAAGCTAAATAACTCTTTTCCCTTCATCATCTATTGAACAACAGAACTCTAAGTCACCAAATTTGCACAGTCATAAATCTGTAGAAAGGTCCATGACCCCCAATTACTTTTGCATTTTTTCAATGTTTGTTTATGAAAGTGTAATTCTGCAAAATTTAACAAAAATCTGATAGATATTTTGGTTATACCCCAAACCAAATATTTAATATTCTACCTTAAAGACAGTTTTTATATGCAATTATTTCTAGCTTGCTTTAGATAAGATTGTAAAGCATTTATTTCAATATAATTTTAGCAAAATACTTATTTCATCTAGGCTGTGAATTTTTTGTATTGACAAAACATGGCAGCCATTTTTCATTTAGAAGAACCTTAAAGATAAAGATATTTTATTTTCCTAATCATAGGGCTCATTACTCGCATGTAATCACATACAGTAAAAATAAAAAGCCTTTCTCTCCCACTCGCACACACTCACACATACCACTATCGTTCTGATAAGGATGATTGATTTAACAGTACAACATATAATACACATAAACATACATTATGGGGAGTCAGTTGCGTACATTTTATTTATATCTATCTATATGGAAAGAAGGATAACTCTAATTGCCAAGAGAAGAAAAAACAATTCATGTATAAAAAAAGCAACAAAGAACTGGTGAAAACTAAGTTTTGTTTTGGGTTTTTTTTTTAGATAAGTTTCACTTTAGCAAATATTTAGCACTCAATGCATAAAATGAGGATAGCAATTCACATAATGTAGAGTTAAAATGAAGGCTATCGTTTGACATGATCCAAATAAGCAGATTGCTATCAGATATTTAAGATACCTTAAGCAGGTTGGGAATAACCCCAATTGGGATAATACATGTATATCTCAATTGGGATATATTATCCCAATTGGGATAAGTGAAGTTCTCCCAATTGGGATAAAAGACAGGTTTTTTAGATATTAAAATTTACTGGCTGAATGGTGCATAAAAATGCATGTGAGAGATTATACCCAGATGTAAATGCTTCATTACAATATACATGTGCATAGATTACATAAGGGATGCTGCATTTTATGCACAGATCATAATTTTTGTCTAAAAAGTTAGTCATTTTTAATGTGAATCAACAACGTCTTAGTATTGTTAAAAGTTCTTTTGTGTGTATTTTTGTACAATAACGTATGTTCCCTCTGTAGTAGTGCAATTTCAAATATTTTTGGAACTTGCAGATTTGAATTATTTTTTTAAAGGCATATATATTGTCTACGAAAAAATATTTTTTTGTAAAACCAAAAAGTTGTCGTCAGACTATTCGTTTTGTTATAGAAAGATACAAACTTTCAAAATACCACTAGGGTTCTTTATTACTTCAAAAATTGAAAAATAAATAATATTTGTAAAGCTTTACAAAAATTCATATTCATGAGATGTAGATGAGCTGTAAGCATGCGCACTATACTTTCTTTGATTGAAAACTTCAATAGTTCTTGCACGTGGTGCATAATCTGTTTCTCGAAGTTTTAGCTCGGAAGAAAATTTAAACGGCAACCGAATATTAGAGCTACTTAATGAATAAAACTGACAATTATTGCCTGTATTAAGTTTTGAATGTTATTTAAAAGGTAAACACGAAAAATATCGGTATTTTTTCAACATATCAATGTATTCGGGGACAAAACTCGAGATTCCGATTAGTGTCCGTGTTAAAACTACTCAGTCTAAATCTGTGTCAATGTGACGTAGTGCAGGTAAATAAAATATCAATCAATATTGTCGAGCTATTTTGATCAAAATAAACTACTTTTGAGGCAAAATTTGTAGCAAATTTGTTTTTCAATATTCATTTTATTGCATTTCGGTCTAATTGACACCAAAAAATTGAGGGGTAAAAAAATGAGTTTGCCGTAGACAATATGCCTTTAAATCTCAGAAAAAAAATTCTGACAATCAAATTATTAATTTAAATTGCAGTTATCTTTCTTTGACCAGGGTAAAAAAAATTGAAAAAACAACAGAATATTTGATGTTTTCCACTGAACATTTTCTGTGAAAATATAACAACTAGAACTGAAGATTTAATCTTTCATATATTTTAGTATCAAGTTTTGTCATGTCATGCAATCATTGATTCGATTTTGTTCGATTTTGTATGATTGTAGCAATATTAACTGAATGATGCTGCAATAACTAAAATGAATTGTCGCAAAAATGCAGCATCACACACACTATTGCAATACATCTTCATATCCCTGAAATTATAAACTTTTAAATTGTTCATGATTTGTGATGCACCAAAACTCCATTTCAAAATTATGCTTGAAAAACCTGTCATTTATCCCAATTGGGAGAACTTGACTTATCCCAATTGGCATAATATATCCCAATTGAGATATATTATCCTAATTGGGGTTATTCCCAACCTGTTAAGGGTGTGCTCGGATAGCAGGATAGTAATCAGACACACCTTAGTCCTTACAAGTTTATGTAAATAAAATTAAATTAAGACTCATTGTGGGATTTTAATTAATAGCTTGCTCTGGATATTGGTAAGTTAAATCTACTTAAACAGGTTTTGAACAAAATACAGACAGACAGACAGACATATCTTAATTAAAGTCTCACCTCTCATATACGTACATAAAAAAATATATATACAAATAATACAAATGATTTACAGCGTAAAAAAGAACAAACATTACATAAAATTTTTTTAAATCCTCGACACTGGATAAAATACAGTATTGAGAGCCACTCTTTTGTAGAGTTATGAGAGACTATGTAAATTGTAAAATATTAAAAAGTTAAACAACATAGGTACATAAAAATATCTTGCAATTGACTGGATATAATCAGTTATACATTAATTTACTTGTATAAATTAAAAATTTTTAAAAATCATTTGCTCAATCTGTGTATTTTTTGAAAAGTTTTGCATTGACAATGCATGGCAGCCATTTTTCATTTAGAAGTGATTTTAATTTAAAATTGATTGCTGTAATTTTAGAGATTAAGGATTATGGTAGGGTTTGTAAAAATAAAGCATAATGTGGAAATAAATAATCGAAAGTAATTTTACATGCGTTTTCTTTGCTCTCAAGCTAATGTAGAATAAGTAGCGAGGACATTTAGTTTCGCTTGATGAAAAAGGAAATAAAACAATAAAGGATATAAGACCCAATAGAAAATGAAGAGTGTCTTATTACTTAAATTGTAGCATAATAACTAATAAAAACAGAAAAATAAACACACAATTAACCGAGTAGTTAATGATAGTACGAAACTGTGGTATACGCCTCTAATTTGGGTCCTACTAATAAACGTCCGGCTGCGTCCGGGTGCGTCCGGGAAGGTAAAATGCGTCCGGCAGTACATAAAATGCGTCCGGCAGACCATAAAAAGCGTCCGGCGGGAAAAAAAAACCGTCGAATAACATATCTTTTTGGTTCTAAAAAAAAACAATTTAATGAATATATATTTATTTGTAATCAATATACATGTATACATTAACTACGATGCAAATTACAGATAACAAACATACTATTACATGATAAAAAAAACCTTAAGAATAATGATAAAAACATAGTAAAAGATAAGAACAAGTCTTAAAAAAATATATGCAAAAACATATCTAAAAGAAGGCTAAACTATGCAGTAAAACTTGATAAGAATATTTCAACAGCATAAAATCTTTTTTGTTAAAGGTTAAACTATTTTAAAATGCTAAAATTTTACATTATTTCATGAATGGAAAGTTACAATTCATCACGTAAACACTTAATTTAAAGTCAATTGAGAATTTCGCAAAGCTGTTTCTGTTTACGAAAATTTCAATGAAGTTGTTTTGCTGGTCTTAATTCTTTTTTTCTGGTTCGGTTTTCTGGCTGTTGTGGGTGTCCATCAGCAGATTCGATGTAATGCTCCTTTCGCCTCGTCAAGTTCATGAACTTTTGAAAATGAGCTTCCTTTTCCGCTTCCGACTTTGATGACCAGGCAATGTCATTTACTTGAAGCTTCCTTGCCCATGGAGCAAGAGCGTAGTTGCCTGGGCCATGAAGCGCCCGACTCATGTCTCGGTACTGCAACCTTACAATCCTGTGGAACTTGTCGACTAATTCGGGCAATTTAACAGATTGCCAATTGGTTGATAGTTGCTTCATTGGCGTTGATGTTTTCAAAACTTTCAAATAACTATTATAATTTCATTTGAAGGCTGTAACATATACACTTCTCCAAACTTCATTCTTTTCTATAGTATTCATCAATATCTCAAACGGAAGAAAAACTAACAGACGTATCTTTTTTTAACTTGGACACATATACAAAACTTTTATGTGCTCGTGTTTTCAGCTGAATGTGTTTCACATACTACCAGACACCTTATATTTTCCTCCGGACGCTTTTTATACACTGCCGGACGCATTTTATGTACTGCCGGACGCATTTAACCTTCCCGGACGCACCCGGACGCAACCGGACGTTTATTAGTAGGACCGTCTAATTCTACTTATTTTTTGGAGGAAAAAATAAAACAAAATTTGGAAAAAGTCAAATAACCAATGTACATGTAATGTAAATTATTGTGAAAAGATCTGTAGGATCAGGATAAGGATTTTTATCCTTTTTTTACTTCTCGAACTAGATATATTCATAATAGCAGTATCTTTATGTTAACTCTACTGATAATTTGACTGATCAGTCTTCATGCATGTCAGATCAGTGTTTCATCAAATGAAATTAACACTTCGAATTCTAAGCAAGTTTTCCTAGCAGCACTTAAATTCATTAGTCATTCCTTCTCCGTTTTTTTCCATTTTTTTTAACATATTTATTGTTTTCTTAATACTAGTACTTGTTTTTAAGTAGGTGGTAAAGGTTTTTTTTTTCGTGCATTAATTGTGTTGAGCAATTTTTATTTCCCGTTCAGCCGTGCATGGAGGTTTATTGTGCATCGTGTTTCTCTATTTTATTTTTCGTTCATCATGATTATAATTATTTTATTGGCCGTTCATTGTGATTATCATTTTTATTGGTCGTTCATCCGTGCATGTACCCCCCTTTTACCACCCTCTTTTGATAAAGCAGGACGTAAAAAAAAATATTAAAATATCTATGGGAAATGAATCATTAGAGTGTGTGCAAAACTATACCTACTTAGGAATAAACTTTTCAGCATCAGGTATCTTTCAAAGAGCAAAAAAAGAACTACATACATGTAAAAAAGGATTGAAAGCCCTTTTCAAATTAAGAAAAACTTTTACACAAGAAATGCCAAAACCTAATACTTTAATTCATATTTATAATCATACAATTAGACTAATCCTACTATATGGATCTAAAATATGGGGTTATATACCAGTGAAGAAGCAAGAAAATACTGGTAATTTCATCCAAAAAGAAATAGATACATGTGTAATTTAGTTTTAGAGAAGATTCATATGAAATTATGTAAATTCTTCTTGGGGGTGAATGCTAGAACTTCAAATGTAGCTTGTTGTAGGGGTGAACTAGGTTCTCACCCCACATTGTTTTATACCATTACACAAATGGTCAACTATTGGATTCATCTTGTAAAAGAAGTTGAAAATATTATCTTACATGAAACAATAAAAATGTCTCAATCTATAACCCATCCAAATAAAGAATCCTGGATGAGTAATATAAAACAAATATTTATATACTTAAATCTAGAATATATGTTTGAACATTATCATATGATTATGCTAATTTCAAATCAAATTTTATCAAAAGAAAAGTAAAAGACACTTTAAAGGCAAAATTTAATACATTTTGGATTAATGAGGTAGAAGCCCCCCCCTCTGGGAAAAATACCAGTCATGGTAACAAACTTAGAACTTACAGGAAATATAAGAACATTTTTATGTCTGAACCCTAACCGTAAATTAAACTCACAAGCAGATAGAAAGATAATATCCAAATTCAGAACGAGTAGTCATGATTTAGAAAGAGAAAGAGGAAGATATACTGGTATAAAACCAGATGATAGAATATGCCAACTATAACATGATAGTATGTAAAAATTCTGTTGAAGATGAGCTCCATTTCTTATTAAAATGCTGCACCCTTAATGATGTACATTCTCCTCATTTTAAATAAATTAACATCCCAATATAAGAATATATTTAAACTTTCCGATGATATGAAGTTTATTTGGATTATGTCCTCTGAAGTCAATTCTAAGCGCTTTACTGAACTTGTTATTTGTAAAACGAAAGGAATTATTGAATTCAAATCGGTAGATAAGAATATGAATTAGAGTTATCACCCTTTATAGTAAAAGTATATTATTAAAATAATATGGAGTAGGCATTGCCTAAATGCGAGCATAGCTAAAAGGGACTACGTTTTGTTTATATAATGTATTTGGGGCGAGATGGTAAGGGGCGATTAAGCTTCGAGACACGTTAGTTTCGTACGTGCATATAACCAAGACGAAACGAGCAGCTTATGTGTATTCATTATTTTAAGAATATTATTTTCTTGTAAAAAGCGCAATTTATATATTTTTTAAAGCATTATTTCTTTTCTTATAAATTATTTTAACATTCACTCCGGCCCTGTAGAAATAATAACCCTTTCCGGACCATAAAAAATCTAAATCAGCATTAGCAAATTTCTCGCGGAAACAAATACCGTAGAGCTCTCCGCTCGAGCGGGCACTTCGTGCCCGCTTGCGAGCTATGCTCGCTAATAATAATATTAAATAACTTTTGGGTTCTCTTACAGTCACAGTGAGATAGAGGGCCAGACATGGAATTAGGGGATGGGGGAGGGGTTAGTCTATGATCTTTTATATATATATATTTTTTTTTTCATTTCATTGATGCTCTAGATAATCAAACATGTACTTGTTAAATACATGTATATTGTAAAAGTAAGTTTTTTATTGTGCTTTGTATGTTTATATTTAAGTACCGAATCATTCAAATCATACATGTATATGTTTATTATTTTCTTGAATTGTAAACGCTCAGAGCTTGGGCACCATTTATTGGTTGAATAAAAATATCTGTATTTGATGAAATAGCTCATTTGCGCTATATTAAAAAAAATAATTCTAGATTTTCATTTTTTTGTTTGATTGTCGCATAAATGTATATATTGCTGATAATTTTTGTCTCGCCTGCGAAGCAGAGCGGGACATAGGTGTTACTTTACCGGCGACGGCGGCGTTAACTTTTTGGAAAAGTTTTATGAGCACCTCCATATCTCAAGAACTATAGGTCCTGGGTTGATGAAACTTGGTATGCATATGCCCCAGTAGTAGCTTAGCACAGTTGCATCCCCATCTTTTGACCTTGACCTTGATTTTCCGGTTGAGTGACTTTGACAATTTTCAATACATATAATAGCAATGGAAAAGTTTTGCGAGCACCTGCATATCTCAAGAACTATAGGTCCTAGGTTGATGAAACTTGGTATGCATATGCCCCAGTAGTAGCTTAGCTCAGTTGCATCCCCATCTTTTGACCTTGACCTTGATTTTCCGGTTGAGTGACTTTGACAATTTTCAATACATATAATAGCAATGGAAAAGTTTTGCGAGCACCTGCATATCTCAAGAACTATAGGTCCTAGGTTGATGAAACTTGGTATGCATATGCCCCAGTAGTAGCTTAGCTCAGTTGCATCCCCATCTTTTGACCTTGACCTTGATTTTTCGGTTGAGTGACTTTGACAATTTTCAATACATATAATAGCAATGGAAAAGTTTTGCGAGCACCTCCATATCTCAAGAACTATAGGTTCTAGGTTGATGAAACTTGGTATACATATGCCCCAGTAGTAGCTTAGCACAGTTGCATCCCCATCTTTTGACCTTGACCTTGATTTTCTGGTTGAGTGACTTTGATTATTTTTATTGCATATATTTGCAATGTTTAAGTTCTATAAACATCTTTTGATCTCAGAAACTGAAAATCCATGTAAATTCAAAATATAGTGGAAGTAAGAAAGAATAATTGTTTCTGATGGTGCCGGCAGGCGAGACATACTTTAGTGTTAACTCTTGTTTGTAAAGAAACATGGTAGTTATTTCAAATGGTTTTTCTTGGACATAGTCATGGAAATTTGCAAATTTTCGTAGTATCAATCAGGAAATTAAACCTATAAATATTTCAGACCATCTTCTTTTACAAAAAAATGTTGCTCATACCATCATGACCATGGACATATGCGACAATGCAATAAAAAATTCAAATGAAAATTATAGCTCATTTGATACTAAATACCATTAATCGAGCTATATAACACAAATGAGCTATTACACCAAACCTGCTTAAGGGTCCACCTACCAAGGAACATGTACATTGTACAACAGTACAAGGTGAATAGAATACTAGAGTAATTTTACATGTGAGTGATAATTGTAGAGTGTACAAGAGAACACCTGTGTCTAAAGTTTATGACGCATACAGACAACAGATAACGAAGCAAGTCAACTACCTGTTGAAGAAAATGAGATGTGGAATAAGTATACATGACACAATCTACAATATAAACGTAAATTTGAAACATCCACAATGGAAAACAGCCAACAGCCTTCAATGTGACCAGTGGTCGCTGCTCGCTATACATGTATCAATCAAGAATGTTCTACAAAAAAGGGGGATTTCAAAAGTCTGGTCCAATTTACATTTAGCAATACTTCATTTGTTCATAGATTAGACATGATAGACCTGCAAAGATATCAAAAGAACTTACATGTACAATGTACAGTAGAACAAGAGACATACCGTGACTGATCACCGTGATAGTGGTACACCACTCTTAGAGACATAACAAATATCTTTTTTGTGTTTAAAGATTTTTCAAAAATTCTTTTTACATTTTGAAGGAATGATTATACAGAACAATTTCCAAAAAGAGTTTTTGAAAAATCTTTAACCACAAAAAAGATATTTGTTATGTCTCTAAGAGTGGTGTACCACTATCACAGTGTTCAGTCACGGTCATAATGTCTCTGGTGTACTGTACATGTATACTCATATAAATCTGATCGCTAAATCTCCAGAGTTTTTGAAATTATTTTTTTTTTATATTTAGGTTTTGCCATGTTGGGATACATTTTTTTTTTCCATTTCAATAAGAATTCTCAAAATTTCTGTCAGATCTATTTTCTGCCAACATTTCTAGCTGTTCTGACAGTTTTCTATAACACTATTTCCTACCTACATGTACATGTACCATGTGTACCAACCCTATTTTTCAGGCATGAAACAAGAAACACACACATATAAATATCATGAATATATACATTATATTTTTTTTGCCTGAAGCCACTTAGACATGACGCAATGAGATTAAGTTATAAAGGAGTAAAGCCACGAAGGCCCCAAAATGGCCCAAAAATTCAACTTTGCTATATCTGCTTGTAAGTGCTGTATCAATGTTCATTAGTCTTTATATTTCATGAATTGCAATATTTTTTCCTTCAATTATTTATCAACAAGGAGAGCAGTGAGGTAAAAAACATACTATTTTGTGAAAAATAACAATTTGTGACAGTTTTCCTTGATTTTCACGCATAAATCGTTGAATATGAAATGGGCCACACCTGTCGACCAAAATTATTTTGTGATAGAAATGTGTATTATGATATTATAGATTAATTATCAAAAAATTACGATGGTCGAGCAATGTGGCCAATACTAATTTTGACGAAATATGCAGAGAAACCAGTGAAAATGTGTGAAAAATGAGGAATTTTCAAATTTATGGCCTGTTTAAAGTCTCAAGGCTAAACCTGTGGTGTAAATATTTTGCTAAATCTTACAGATATGAAAAGTTTGCTCAAACCTTTACATATTTTAGTTAAATTTTTGACAAGTTTTAGTAGTTGAAAAATAGTGAAAATACCAGGCCGATTGGGCCTTCGTGGCTCTACTCCTTTAATTTTTAATATCTGCTTATTAACGAAAATATAGTCACATGAACTTAATGTTTTTTTATTCAGTTACTAGTAAAATGACGTTCTGAAACCATCTAGAGAAGATGACCACCAAGGTGACGGCCAACCCAGATCTTGATATTTTTAAAGAAGAAAAAGAGGGAAAGTTAAGAGAGGTTGGATGCCAAGCAGTGTGGTCTTTATCATCATGCAAACCAGGTACATTTGTACATTTCCTAATGTGTATAGTATCAGTGAGTCAGAGATCCCACTTGTACAAGTAAACAGATTTTAACTTCTATCGGTAAACTTTTAAGAGTTAAAATTGTCTCCCTTTTTTGACTTTCACTTGTTTACTTGTACAAAGTAAAATGATAGAAAATAATTTTTTTCTTAATTATCTTTATCTAGCCATGAATTCTACTTTCATTCATGATTATTTATATGGCTAATAGTACTCAGCAACCTTTACCAGACTGAGATTATCTGTTATCTTCAGTTAATTGTGAAATAATCAACATTTATTGTTCCAAGGGGGCAATTTTGAAAGACCATGCACACCATGAAGACAGCCATGCGCACCAGAAATTTTTAATGGACATTGGACCATAGAGCAGATGATGTAAACATTTCAAGAAAATTATCTGTTTGATTGTAAAAATATTGTGTAACAAGTAAAATGAGCTCAAAGTTTTTCGAATTACTTGCATAGGTAAATTTTTGCTTAGAGAAAAATAATTTACTCTAACAAGTAAATTTTTGTTTACTTAAAGAAGTAAAATTCTGTTTACTTTTTAAAGTGGAATCTCTGACTGTCAGTCATGGAAACTAGCACAGGACCGAAAGCCCAATTTAGGCCTGTAAAAACTTATTTGGTCTGGTGTTCTTTGCCTTTCACAGGTCCAAATGTCTGATAGAAGCTAGCAGTATTTAAAAATTATGTGTTATTGGACCTCTATATTTTCTTTTGGCCTTGTGAAACTTGACCAATGATGGGACCCAAATAAATCTTAATTTTCTCGACTGAGTATAGACATTTGGTGCACAGGCCATATATAAAAGTAAACGATGTTACATGCAAGTATTCCACATTTTTAAAAAAACTTTTGTTCTAGAGACTTTTTAACAAAGATGCCTAGATTTTTGGCCGGATTTAAGAAGTGAAAAATCAAGGTTATAAATTAATAGTGAATTAAGGGTGAATTAAGGGTGGGCATGGAAAAAATTTTCATAAACCTTTTCATGCTTTTTTCCGCAGCTATATGAACTTTATCAAAGCCCTTTGATATTTGATATGCAGAATCAGCATACATGTTGTAGGTCACAATAACCTGGGATTTGATTTCACAATAATGTGCATATTTATTATCTGTGAACAATGAACTTGACCCACACCAGGACCCTCCAAATATGTATACAACCTTTTATAATCATATGATATTACTCAATTGTTAATTTTGGAACTTAAAAATGTTGAAGTAAGAAATTTGATAATGATCATGACGATATACATGTGTATATGTCTTACCATTTTAATTGTATCCCATAGATTTTTTTTATTTAAATACTTTAACGTTTTTCTACCTACGGTAATTCTTAAGGTTTTGGTGTGGACCAGCTACGTGAAGATTCTTCTGATACCTATTGGCAGTCTGATGGCCCACAGCCACACTTAGTGAATATTCAGTTCAGAAAGAAGACAACAATACATGATATTTGTATTTATACAGATTACAAAGCTGATGAAAGCTACACACCCAATAGGTTTGTGAATGATAATAGAAAAATAACAAATTTCATTTGAGCTTTTTAAATCACAATTCAAACTCAAACAGCCTTCAAAGTGAAAATGGCGCATCCAGAAATTCTGAAAAGAAGGGGCCCACTGACTGGCCTAAGAGGGGGCTCGCTTTGGTCACGCTTCAATGATATCCTATATATTCAACCCTTTTTTTCTTCCCAGCCCCCCCCCCCCCCCCCAGGATCCACCTATGAAGGTGGCCATTTTGAAATTTTAGTGGTCAAACATATATATGAATGCATGATTATTCTAAAATTTCATTAGCCAGCTGGCCACTGAGTCCAAATTTTGGCAGCCAATTAATTGGAAAATTTAATAGCCTGAGGCCATCATTTATTGGACAAAATTGAGGACTGTCAAACTTTCCTTTCAAAAAAAAGTTTATGTGATCCTGTCTCCAGCTCGGGTGTGACCAGCAGTGTGTGAGTGTTACCTTTGTAGTGACTCCATTGAGCCTACTTTTATCAAACTCTGCTAAGGAGTTCTATTGCTTTCAATAGGAAAATTTCACGCTTTTTCTTGATAAAAGGGATGCTTTTATTTTTGCGATCCATATACAAGCTGTGACTCTAATTTCCACGTCGCGATGTGAGCTAGATTCTCATCCCCTCCCGCCCCAATTTCAGTCCTCAAAAAAGATTTATTTTGATTTTTTGGCAAATTATGTCCATTTTTTGGTTGGCAGCATATACTATCAAAAGGGATAAAAAATGAAAAAATACACTGAATTGATGTTTTTGATTTTAGTTTGTATAACTAGTGTAGTCAGCAAGTTTTGACATCTACACCTAAATCTTGTGAATTGGAAAATGAGCTGTTGGAAGAAAATGTACATTGTATTATGAAATTTGAAAGCCATAAAAATAATCTGCAATCTACAAAACATATTCTTTTTATCTGAAAATAAGGATTAAAACATGATCATGTATACTCAAATTGTAAAAACCAGAACAATTTATATGCTAATTATTTATGTTTTACAGGATATCAATACGAGCTGGAAGCCATTTTAATGATCTTGTGGAAGTTGAACAAATTGAAATGACTGAACCTGTGGGCTGGGTCTGTGTTCCCATGAAAGACGTTAATGAGAAACCCATCAGAACATTTATGATACAAATTGCCATATTGTCAAATCACCAAAATGGACGAGACACACATTTACGAAGAATCAAAGTGCGGTCTCCAGTTCAAGATGTTTCTTCAGCCAAAATTCCTAAGTTTACAAGCCCTGAGTTATTACAGTTTGCCTATATTAGATGATGAAGGGTATCCTTCATAAGACTTTGTTGAAGCAAAAGACTGTTAACAAAAAATGAAGTATGCATAATTATGCCATTGTTAACAAAATATGCAGTACACATAATTGTGCCATTGTTAACAATATTTGCAGTGTACAAAATTATACCATCATGACCATTGTTACCAAAAAATGCAATATACATAATTATGCCATTGTTAACAATATTTGCAGTATACATAATTATGCCATTGTTAACAAAAAATGCAGTATACATTTGCAAAAATTGCAGTTTACATTTGCATTGTTTACTGTATTGTATATATAAAACAAATCACAAAATGATGCATAAAGGTTTAAAATAAGAATTTTTGTACTTGTATGACACAGATCACATATGCATAAAATATAAAAATCCTGAATTTTGCTTTAAGTTACCTGATACATATACTTTTAATGTACAAATGCCTGATTAAACTTTTTATGGCCCGACCACGTGTGTGAATCAGACAAATAGTTTTACCTTTGTCCGGATGTACATCCTTACATTTGTCCGTAATACTATGGTTAAGTTCTTGGTTAAGTTCCATTACTTGGATACTAGATGTTGGGGGTCAATGATAAATCACCACTAGATGTGTTTTGGGTAACGTGAAACCACTCACTAGAAATAAGGTCACTGCGACCTATATTTAATACATGAATCACTTTGGTTAAGTTCTTGGTTAAGGTCCATTACTTGAATACTAGATGTTGGGGGTCAATAATATAATTACAGCACTAAATGCGTCTTGGGTAACGTGAAACAACCCACTAGAAATTAGGCCACTGGGACCTATATTTTTTGCATGAATGACTTTGGTTAAGTTCTTGGTTAAGGTTCATATCTCAGATAGTACATGTAAAGGGGCAATGATATTTCACTACTAGATGAGTCTTGGTAACACTGCACCACCCACTAGAAATTAGGTCACTGCAACCTATATTTTATGCATGAACACTTGATTAATTTCTTAGTAAAGGTACATATCCCATGTAAGAAACATTTAGGGTCAATTATATTTCAAGAATGGGAGGGCCATCCTGTGGCTCATAGACATATTTTCTAGTTCCAAGAGAATTTTATGTACAAAATACTTTTAGTAAAAGAGCCTATATCTTCATTAAGATTGAAGAAGGTAATTGTTAAGTGTTCACAAGTCTTGAGCAAGGGTTTTTTTTCTTGCTCATTTATTGTAGAAGTCAAGACTTGGGTACGGTGATTCCATTTGCAGCAGTGTCCACAGTTGTTAATGTTTTCTCTTAGGTCTGTTTTAGAGAGTTAAATTTGTAAGTTTCTGCAGTCATGGCTTCTGACTGAAATTTTATACTTATTAAACCCCATGCAACATAGTTGCTGAGGGTATAATGTTATTGATTAGCCTGTCCATTTGTCAGTGATAAAAGGTTGTGACGCAACTCCTTTTAAACTACTGAACAGAATTTAACAAAACTTGGTATGCAAGAAGTACACAATATGTTGTTGTGCATGTTACCAGAATTTTTCTATCTGCAAATTTTTGTTGGAATTATTGCTCTTTGGACTTAGAATTTTAAAGAAAATTCTTATCACAACTTGTGAATGCAACTCTATTAAACTAATGAACAGAATTTAACGAAACTTTGTTTGCAAGAAGTTAATCATATTAGGATTATTTTTTTTCGACAAATTTTTATGGGAGTTATGGCCCTTTTGACTTAAAATTGTGCAGAAAATCATGATCACAGTTTGTGGATGCAACTCTTCTTAAACTAATGAACAGAATTAAGCAAAATTTGGTATAAAAAAAGAAGTACACAATATGTAGTTGTGCATGTTACCAGGATTTTTTATCCACAAATATTTGTGGGAGTTATGGCTATTTGGAATAAGAATTTTGCAAAAAATCCTGATCATAGCTTGTGAATGCAACTCCTCTTAAACTTATGAACAGAATTTAACTAAACTTGGTTTGCAAGAAGTAAACTATATGTTTGTTGTGCATATTTCAAGAAAATGTTTATCGACAAATTTTTATGGGAGTTATGGCCCTTTGGACTTAGAAATTTGCAGAAAATCTTGATCACAGTTTGTGAATGCAACACCTCTTAAATTACTAATCAAAATTTAATTAAACTTGATATACAAGAAGTATAACATATGTAGAAGTGTATGTTATTACAAATTTTTAATTCACAAAAAATTAGGAGCTCAAGGCCAATTTTTGGCTGGATTTCAGGGAGTGAAAAATCCAGGTTATAAAATGGATAATGATGGGTAACAGCCTCTTCATATTTAGTTTGCAGCATAAACATGCGGTCTCGTACTGTGGGATTTGGTTTCAGGGGCTCACCTACTTCCTATTTAATGAAATCCAGCCATTTTTTTCTTTGACAGATTTTTATTATAGTCCATTTAAGCAGAATGCATGGGGTATCTGAGAATGCTTACTAAGGCTCTTTCATCATCCAGCATAGTCAGCCTAGATTACAAATACATTGTACCAAAACGCGGGTGTAAACGGTTAATTTGGATATGCTAAATATCGATATTTCAAGGAGTAACCTCTCATCAGGAGCATTTAAATCAAAACATTGGAAGGTCATATTCAAAACTGTTGAAAACGTAAAGTACTCAAAACCAAAACGTTCGAACAAGGAATATACGATATTGAGATGTGGAATAAGTGTACGCGACACAACAAACATAAACAAACAGCAATTCAAAACAACGGAAAACAGCAAGCAGTCTTCAACATGACCATAGGTCACTGCTTACCGTCTCGCATTGGCCCAAGACTTATAATACAATGCAAAAGTATCAAAACCAATCCCTAAATCATCAACGAAAGACTCAATTCTTGACATAAAACAGTTAACATAGAATGACAAGGACAAACAAAGGCTTTGGCAAAGTTTCCTGGCTTAGGACAGGCACATATAAAATGTGGCGGGGTTAAACTAGTTTTTTGGATCCAACCTTCCCCCTATTGATAAGCTTGCACAAAGCTACATATAAAACACACTGTAAAACTCAATCGACAAAAGTTCAATTCAACAAGAGAGAACCTAAGACAAAATACTGTACGAAAACAACAAGACAAGGAGGAACTCTCTTGAGAACACTCGAAGTTACTGACGACTAGCTAAGAAACATTTATCGATTGATGTAATAGAATCAAATACATCAGTTCTAAATCCGACACCCCACGTCAAAACAATGAATGATTAAGAGTTGTGTCACCATACAGAACCGACATACTTGATCGCTGTGGTGCTTATAAATAAAACAGTGGATACAAATTGAAAATTTAACGTTTTAAAGTTACTATCAAGCTATCAATATTTCTGCCAAAACATACCAAATGCAAAGATTTTACTAAAACATTGAATTCGTATCCTTTTTTCAAAAGGTTTTTAAGCCAGTTTTTAATTTCCATAAGGTTGTTTTTGAATTTTTGTGCTTTATAAACTACATTGCTATAAAAGTCAGGATGAGATATTCCTTTAACAATCAGAAATCTACGTGTACAATCAAATTTTTCGATGAGATGTCCATATTTATCATGTTTATGTGCAAATTTTGTAAAAGATTTGACTAATTTGTGGTAACGGTAACCTTGTTTAAGCAATTTTTAGCTCACCTGGCCAAAGGCCATGTGAGCTATTGTCATCACTTGGCGTCCGTCGTCGTCGTCGTCGTCCGTCGTCGTCGTCGTCGTTAACTTTTCTTCAAACTTCTTCTCCTCTGAAACGGCTGCACAGATTCAAACCAAATTCGGTCTGGTGGTACTTTAGGGTATCCCCCACAGAACTGATGTGGGGATTTTTGATTCGTCGAAAAACATGGCCGCCGTTGCTAAAAATAGACCAGGGGGGTCAGACTACTGTTTTTGGCTTGTAAATCAAAAAGTATAAGAGATAGATGAAATCTGATGCCACGCTACTGCTTCAGCATCAAAAGCTCTACAAAAGTCTCTATTGAGTCGAAGTTGTCAGATGACCCCTTATGGGAGTTACGGCCCCTTAAAGGTGAAAAATAGCATTTTTTCATGTTTTTGGCCTATGAAATGAAAACTATTGCAGATAGAGAGAAGCTGTTGCTTGCTTAAATGTTCAGCTCATTTAGCTCTACAAAAGTCTCCATAAGGTCAAAGTTGTCAGATGACCCCTTATAGGGGTTATGGCCCCTTAAAGGCAAAAAATAGAGTTTTTGGCCTATAGAATGAAAACTATTGCAGATAGAGAAAAGCTGTTGCTTGCTTAAATGTTCAGCTTGTTTAGCTCTACACAAGCCTCCATAGGGTCGAAGTTGTCAGATGACCCCTTATAGGGGTTACGGCCCCTTAAAGGCAAAAAATAGTGTTTTTGGCCTATAAAAAGAAAACTATTGCAAATAGAGAGAAGCTGTTGCTTGCTTAAATGTTCAGCTCATTTAGCTCTACAAAAGTCTCCATAAGGTCAAAGTTGTCAGATGACCCCTTATAGGGGTTATGGCCCCTTAAAGACAAAAAATAGAGTTTTTGGCCTATAGAATGAAAACTATTGCAGATAGAGAAAAGCTGTTGCTTGCTTAAATGTTTAGCTTAATTAGCTCTACAAAAGTCTTTTTATGGTCGAAGTTGTCAGATGACCCCTTTAAGGGGTTATGGCCCTTTAAAGGTGAAAAATAGTGTTTTTTTGCTTTGAAATGAAAAACTATTGCAGATAGAGAAAAGCTTATTATTGCTTTAACATTCAGCTCATTTAGCTATACAAAAGTCTTCAAAGGGTTGACATTAAGACCAGGTGAGCGATTCAGGCTCCTGGGAGCCTCTTGTTCTGTAATAAAACGGTTATTATCATTAAAATCAGACACATCACTGCAAATGCGAGCATACCTGACTAATTGTGAAATGTATACCCCGTAAGCTGGAGCTTATGGTACGTCTCCTTCAAGAAACGGAAAATTAACTATTGGGAATGAAAAGTCATCCCGTTTATCATATACTTTAGTGTGTAATCTACCATTGATAATGCTTAAGTCCAAATCTAGAAATGGACATCTACTGTCGGTTGTGTTTGCTTTATTTAGGGTTAATTCTTTAGGATATATATCATTTATAAAATTTGAGAATGTGGGGTTGTTTAGAGCAAGTATGTCATCTAAGTACCTATATGTATTGTTAAAAGTTTTGATAAGGTGGTTTTTGTTTGGGTCTTTTTGTAGCTTGGCCATAAACTGTGATTCGTAACAATATAAAAACAGATCAGCTATGACTGGAGCACAATTGGTTCTCATTGGAATACCAATGACTTGGCGATATATTTGTTTACCGAACCGGATGTAAATATTATCTAAAAGAAAGTTTAATGCAGTAATAACTTCTATGTCGGCCCAATTAACATAACCTTTGTGGGTTTCGTTACTAAAAAACGATTTACTAAATACTTGTACACTTTAGAACAGATGTAGTCACTTTTAGATTTGTCAAAGCACCATTTAATTAAATATTCAAATTTCTTTTTGATAAGATTGTGAGGTAGATTAGTATATAAAGTGGAAAAGTCATAGCTGTCTACGGATTGAAAAGTATTTTCAAATGCCCGAAGTTTGTCTAAAACATCAAGAGAATTTTTAACACTCCAAAAATGATTTATTCCACTATTTTCGAAAATTTTATCACAGTATCGGATGATAAATTCTTTCATTGTAGTTAAAGCAAGAGACAAGACTTTAGAAATATTGGTTAAGGAACATTTACTTGATGCAGAAATAAAACGGGATTTATATGGGTTTTTGTGTAATTTAGGTATCCAGTACATAGTAGGTAATTTATTGTACGTAGGGGCTGCTCGAAGTGCTGTGGTTGCTATGACATGATCGTCAATAATACTGGTTTCTGTAGCTTGCACGGGAACGAAAGTACATGAGCCTTTAATTTCATGCATTAAAACATCCAGATAATATTTACGACATACCACAACAACATTGTTAGCCGCTTTATCCGCAGGAACAAAAACATATCGTGAACCTAATAATTGTAGTTTTGATTTAATTCTGTATATATAAGTTTGGGGTCGATATTCTACAAAGGTGTTTTGAAAATGGCTTATTCGTAATTTAACAATGGATATGAATTTATTCTTAAACTTGTCTAAAGATTTGGAATCTGCTCCTTCTCGTCTAATCCAGGTCTTACAGTACGAATGAAGGGCAGTATTTACACAATCAAAACAAGAATTCCAATTAATTTTCGAAGGAGGTCTGAATTTTGGTCCCTTTTTCAAGAATTTAATAACCTCTGGGTCATCGACAATGTATAGGTCGCCAGTAACAATATGGCCACAAGGAACATATCTAAAGTCCGAATTAGCACAGTCGCATGATACAGGAATATTCGAAGCCAATATGTGTCATATGAGACATATGTGTTAACAGTTACTTTATTTCTGAATAGAGGCAGTGTTAGTTTCAGAACAAAAGATTTGCACAAGGAATTAGATTCTATATAATAACTTGATTTGCAGTATTTATCTATAATACCAGTAATCATATTAAATCAAAGTTGTCTTTTTAGCTCACCTGGCCAAAGGTCATTCTCACTATGTCTCTGTCATTGTATTCCATATTAAAAAAAAATAAAAATCTTCTTATCTGAAACTACAGAACCAATTTGACTAAAACTTTGCAGCAATGATGTATGACATATTAACAATCAACAATCTCTGTTTTAAGAGGTTCGATGAAAACCATGGCTGCTGTACTAAAATAGAACATAGAGTAAAATATTAAAATGGCTTTTACAACAAGCGGAACAAAAAGGAAAAATCCAAATGATCTTAAAATCTTCAGAATCAAAAGCTCTTCAAAAGTTTCTATTTGGTCCAAGTTGTCATATGACTCCTTATATGGGTTTTTGTCTTTTAAAGGTAGAAAATAGTGCTTTTTCATGTTTTGCACTATAGAATGCTAACTATTGCAGATAGAGAAAAAATATCACTTGCTTAAGTTATACCTTATACAGCTTATTTCACAATATCAGATGACACCTTTAGGAGAGACTTTCATGGCTTAAGGACCAGGTGAGCAATTCAGGCTCCTTGGAACCTCTTGTTTTTGAGGTGATAAAAACAGAAACCGAGCCTGTGAATGTGAATATTAATGACAGAGTTTGGCTTTTCAAGAATTAAACTTTTTAACACATTGATAGAATTTAAGAGGTAAGAAAGACAACTGTTGATTCTGGGTCAATAGGTCAAGAGTCAATGTCATAGGTATGGAAATCTGTCTTTTTATTATCCCCGAGCCCAACGGTGATGGGTAGGGGATATAGCGTTTGGTTCGTTCGTTCGTTCGTAGGTGCATACGTATGTACATACGTAATGGTTTTTGTTTTGTCAATAACTTGGGACATAAACATCATAGAAGGTTGATATTTGGTCTGTGGGTACATCTTTGATGATAGTCAGTTAGTACTAAAATTAAGTGACCTTGACCTATATTTTCAGCAATAATGACCCAGGTTAAAGATTTTGTTAATATCCATATCTCAGCAACTGCAAGTGATAGAGAGATGATATTGGGTCAGTGGGTACATCTTGGATAGTAACCAGGATCTGTACCAAAATTAAGTGACCTTGACCTATATTTTCCACACAAATGACCCAGGTTAAAGTTTTGGTTAAGGTCCATATATCAGCAACTGCAAGTGATAGAGAGATGATATTGGGTCTGTGGGTACATCGTGGATAGTAACCAGCCTCGGAACCAAAATTAAGTGACCCTGACCTATATTTTACGCATGTATGACTCAGGTTAAAATTTTGGTTAAGGTCCATATCTCATCAACTGAAAGTGATAGGGAGATGGTATTAGGTCAGTTGGTTAACATTGTGGATGGTGACCAGCATCCGTACCAAAATTAGGTCACCTTGAACTACATTTTCCGCATGGATGACTTGGGTTTAAAGTTTTGGTTAAGGTCCTTATCTCAGCAACTGCAAGTGATAGATATGATATTGGGTCAGTGGGTACATCTCGGATAGTAACCAGCATCCGTACCAAAATAAAGTAACCTAGACCTATATTTTCCGCATGAATGACTCAGGTTAAAGTTTTGGTTCAGGTCCATATCTCAGCAACTGCAAGTGATAAAGAGATAATATTGGGTCAGTGGGTTTATCTTGGATAGTAACCAGCATCCGTACCAAAATTAGGTAACCTAGACCTATATTTTCCGCATGAATGACTCAGGTTAAAGTTTTGGTTCAGGTCCATATCTCAGCAACTGCAAGTGATAGAGAGATGATATTGGGTCAGTGGGTTTATCTTGGATAGTTACCAGCATCCGTCACAAAATTAAATGACCTTGACCTATATTTTCCGCATGAATGACTCAGGTTAAAGTATTGGTTAAGGTCCATATCTCAGCAACTGCAAGTAATAGACAGATGATATTGGATCAGTGGGTACATCTTGGAAAGTAACCAGCATCCGTACCAAAATTAAGTGACCATGACCTATATTTTCTGCATGAATGACTCGGGTTAAAGTTTTGGTTAAGGTCCATATCTCAGCAACAGCAAGTGATAGAGAGATGGTATTGGGTCTCAGCAACAGCAAGTAATAGAGAGATGGTATTGGGTCAGTGGGTTTACATCGTGGATGGTGACCAGCATCCATACCATAATTAGGTCACCTTGACCTACATTGTCCGCATGGATGACTTTGGTTACAGTCCATATCTCAGCAACTGCAAGTGATAGAGAGGTGTATGGTATTGGGTCAATAGGTACATCGTGGATGGTAACCAGCATCTGTACCAAAATTAGGTCACCTTGACCTACATTTTTCGCATGGATGGCTTGGGCTAAAGTTTTGATCAAGGTCCATATCTCAGCAACTGATAGAGCGATGGTATTGGGTCAGTGGGTACATCGTCGTGGATGGTAACCAGCATCCGTACCAAAATTAAGTCACCTTGATATCACTTGCAGAAATGCCTTGCAGAAAACGACTCAATTTACACAAAAATACTTAAAATCATTGACGGGCGAGGGGATTAGCTGTCGTGTGCGACTGCTCCTTTTCTTTATTTTCATAGAAAATACCATACTGCTTTTTATTTCAAATTTCACGATACCCCCCCCCCTTTTGAATCAAATGGTTGCTCCCTTAGTACTCCGTAAACACCCTTGAACCAGGTTTATAGAAAAAGGTATTTACTGTGTTGTTAAGTCAGTAATTAAAACAAAAGCATGTTATTGTACCCCCTACTGTTAAAGTCGGTGGAGGGATATACGTATAAAATGACTTCAATGTCTGTCCATACATACCATACATGCCATAGGGTACCCATTTCTTATCCGGTATCTCAGGAATTTTTGTACGACCGCAAAAAAAATTGTGGACGTATTATTGCATGATGCTGTCGTTGTCTGTTAATTTTGCGTGTTCCCACAATAACTTTTGTTCTAGTTATCCGATTGCTCTGAAATTAGGGACCCAAAAGGGACAAAATACTACTTTTTGTTTGTTTCCACAATAACTCAAATGCTGTGAAATTTTACATGGGATTGCTGCTGGTGTTTAGGTGGTTGTTGCCCGACTATCTATGGGATATTGCAGGCGTTTACTTGATTATTTCATAATATGTAGATTTCTAGATACTTTTTTCTTTTTATGATCTCGTCGTTGAAGAGATGGTTGTCGGCGGTCTGGGGCCAACATCTTCATCTGGGTATTGTGGTGTCTCATATGTTGGTTTATCCTCGGAGTAGTGAATGTCTCCATCAGCATACTTTCTTTTAAAACAATACTTGCCCGGGTAGTATGGACTTCTTACTGTATCTAGCCTTTTGGAATCGATATCTTTTCTATGATCATCGTCTGGGACTCTGTACTTTGTTGGTGTTAGCTGTCGTCCTTTGTTGAAGTTTGGAGTCTGAATTGATGCGTTTTTGATGACATTCATAGTAGTGTTGCCTTTGTCTGCTGTTCATGGTTATTCGTCACAGCTTTAGTGATAGACTGTTGTGTCTGGGTGCTGCCGTCCTGTGGTTGTTGATCACCTTTCCTAACGACCTTTTCCCTCCACTGTTCAAGACGACGTCGGTCTCTTCTCCTAGCGGCGGGAGACTTCTTCAGGGCCTTGCTGGCATTTCCTTTCCTCTTAGGTGGTACTTCAGCTTCAGCAGGAGTCCAGGTTAATTTCGCTTCTACCTTCCCTTCTGAACAAGAGAAGGCCCACTTTAGCTCCTTTCCATCTTTAATGGCGGCTTCAGATCATCTGGAATTTCCATTCCGATGTTGACAAGTCGAAGTTCAATTGTTATAAAATACGACAATGATATGCCTTACCATTAAACCATAGAAGGGATTGATTGTTTTTGGGGAAGCTCCTTTTTTTCATTGTTTTAGAAATAAGGGGCAAAAAGTGTATTTTTTTTTAATTTCTGGTCCGATTTGTGATTTTTTTTTTCGCAAATTAATTCTTGTCAAGTAATGAATACAAAAATGAAGATTAATTATTGCCACCCCCGTTTGGTTATTTCCGTTATGAGGGGCCAAAACCGAAACTTTTTTATTTATTGTCCGATTAGAAAAAAATTGCCAATGTATTCCTGTCAAATTGTTAATTTACAAAATTTAGGATTAATTTTGTGACACTCCCCTCCTCTTAGTTGCCGATTAACCATGAGTTTTAAAAGCAACAGCGAAGGTCATGGTCCAATGTCCTCTGGAGAAACTAACACTGGTGGTGTTTTGCCATGAGCTAAACGATCCATGGGAACAGGAACAGTTGCGGTGGACTGGTGTGCCATTGGCTGGACGATCCATGGTAACAGGAAAAGTGGCGGTGGTGTGTCATGGTCTGGACGATCCATGAGAACAGGAACAGTCATTGCTATCCATCAGCGGATGTTGGCCAGCCTTTCTATAGTCTAGCACAATTTCGAGGCCATTTGCAAAAATGTCAACTCTGTCGAGACATATAAACAACCAGGTTAAATTTCGTACTTTGCAAATATCGCTTGAGAATTATCCATATAACTAAACACTTCGTTTGCATGTACAATACACAACACACATGCCGTAGACATTCACAACTTAATCTTATAAACAACTGAGCAATCATTAACAAATAGATTTAGAACTTTGCATGATACCCTGAAAAAGAAATGAAGCAAACGCGAACAAACAAAAATTAAAAACATTCACAAAAAACAAACAAAAAACAAATAACGAAACAAATATAAGAATAGGAAAAAATCCATATAAGCGGCACGCTATGTGAAGAAGAGGCTCCGTGGAGCCTGATTCGCGCAATCTTATCCATTTGGGAGGATCTCTTCTATAAGGGAACATCTGACAACTTTAACCCGATGGAGACTTTAAACAAACTGAAGGTTTATAAGCTAGCAACAGGTTTTCTCTATCTTCACCATAGGGAAAATGAAAAATGCCACCTTTGCTACCTTTGACCTTTAAAGGGTCATACCCTACAAAGTGTCATCTAACAACTTCTACCTAATGATGATTTTCGCTAAAGGTTTAGGCAAGGAACAGCTTTTCTATAATCAGCAACATAAATAACGCACCCCTTCTTTCCTTCCAGGATTCTTTTTAAATTTTGAAAATTTTATTAATTCATTTTGCTAAAATTTAATGATAAATGAAACCAAAAAAAATAAAACCCCAAGCCATTATTTCTGAAATTGGCACCAGTGCGCTTACAGCATGAACTTTTGACCAAGAAGTCGAAAAAACAAAGTCGATCTCAGACTGATCAATTCAAAAATGCATGTTTCTGAAAAGTTTGCACAGTTTTGTGAAATTTAAGCCTTGTCCCCCATTTTCTGGTTACACCTTTGGATAAGCAATAAATTTTCCAAAAAAGTGTGAATTTTTCATTTTTGGGTAAAAAAACTCATTATTTTGAAATTTTAGAACGCAAATTCTGAATTCTTTGAAAATTGCAGAGAATGGTGATCAGGATCTCACACATTCTGTGCAGAAATCACAGATCATTCCGACGACTACTTTTAGAGGTATTTGCTATTAAACTTTTAAGTCAAAAGAAATGAATGGAAGTGGTGCGTTTTCTTATGTTGTATATATCTGCAGTAGTTTTCATTCTTTAGGGCAAAAGCATGAAAAACGCCATTTTTTAAATTCCCACAAGGGAGAGTCTGACAACTTCGACCCAACAGAGGCTTCGTTGATGCTGTTGGGTTATAAGCCATCTCCATTGAGTTTACCGTATGTTCCATCTTAAGTGACAGCGGCCATGTTTCATCGAATCTTTTCAAAATGAAGATTCTTTGTTGAGCCAACATGAAATATATAATTACTGCAAAGTTTCAGTCAAATTGGGTCAGAGGAGGAGATTTTTGAAATTGTTTTCAGACAAATGACGAGGGACGACGGGATGGCATAAACACACATGACCTGTGGCCAGATGACCTTAAGGTCCTTTCCCGTCTCTCTAGATAAAAAGTTTGATTTAAACAAAATATATTTTATCTGTGAGAGAGGTTGAAAACACGACGTTGGCTCGTTCATTATTCCGAGATAATCATCTCATGATCAAACAATTGTCTTGTGTTTTGAAAGAATTACTTTAGGGCCCTAAAAAGTCCATAGAGAAGAGAGTTATGGCGCCTTGTTTAACCCGCCATTTCTA
Source organism: Arcuatula senhousia (assembly GCA_963971305.1). Taxonomy (NCBI): domain Eukaryota; kingdom Metazoa; phylum Mollusca; class Bivalvia; order Mytilida; family Mytilidae; genus Arcuatula; species Arcuatula senhousia. The sequence continues at coordinate 6,018,138 of OZ020312.1, read as the reverse complement.
AAATCTTTTGAAATTCCCATACTAAGTTAAACCATTGCGATCTTCAAATTTGCCGGTGTTTTTTTTTTTGCGTTGTTTTGTCTTTTTTTCTTGTTATTTTGTTCCGACCTTTAACTACAAAGGAATCAACTACTCCATCAATATGAATATGATTTAGGAAGATACCTTCATTATTGACATGTTATACGAAGCTTCTAAGAAGGAATTAACGTGATTGGATTTAGCTGTTGGGACTTACGAAAAATAAGTAGACGATATAGTGCAGCGGTTTGACCAGGAAAAAAATGACTTGAATGGTCCGACAGAACATTATCATTTTAAAGAGGAATATCTCTAGTTTCAGATAAAACAGGTCGTCACATGTTTCTATTGGTCAAATTTGAAATATTTAAGGTCAAAGGTCACATAGTTGGAAAGTTCAAAATTCTAGTTGTTTGCTTTGAAATTACAGCTATAATATTTGTAATAAGTTATATGGCAGTTATTGAATTTTAATTAGTCTTTAAAGTTAACAATTGAATTGAAGCTACAAAACATCTGCCTGAGTTTCAAAAAGTGACGTTAAATGACGTTTTTTGCTGGCTCTAAGAAAATACTTTAAAACAGATATATTTATTTTGGTTTTACCGTTTTTATTTTAATTTTTTGCTACTAAAATGCATATAAATCAAAATTCAGATTTTAAACCATCCTATAAAACAGGTTATGCATCGCTAAAACAAATGACAGTAACGTAGGGGGCGTCCGAAAAATGTAGCTGCACACGAAAATGTCCCGTTTAATGACCATTTTAATGCTAATTGACAATTGAATAACATATATTACACACAAAATTATAAGAACGTTATCAAAAGGTTACAAAGAATAAACTATTTTACATTTATCCTAATAAATTGGTGAGAAGCAAAATCTAAAAAGTATCAAATCTCGAAGTGATAAACAGATAATCAAACAATCAGTAGACATCGAAGCTAAAAGCCCAAACACATCTTAAGTGCAATCTCAGCAAAAACTCCGGCTTGGACAAGAAATCGCTACGGAAGGGTGCACAGTAATCAGTTATCAGCGGAGAATAATGCTGAAAAGACAAATCTGCATGCATCTTAGGGATTGAAATCCTACATTAGTCTACGAGCACATGGTGTCTTTCGTAATTGTTTACAATGCAAGGCTTACACATGTAAATGGAATATAGAAGTAATTAAATCAGCTAGCATTTGCAAAACACTGCAGTCCACTGTAATTTGGAAATATTTTGCCTTGCCCTTTTCACATGCATCAAAATTACATATAAACCATAACGCAGGAAACAAGTCGAGGAAAGTAGTCGTCTAAGAGATGATAGTTACGACTGGACTCCCGTGTACGTTGTTGTGTCTATATACGATCTATGATCGAAGTATCAATGTCATCTTTTCACTGATTCAAGAAAAAGCCTAAGAAAAAGAACAAATTTACAGAGGACCCAATTGATAATCGACATGCCGAACTTTCTTATTGACTTATTTTTATTTGGCTGGTTGATGTACTGAGATGATCACCGTAGCATCCCTAATATGCCATCACAAACCCGTTGTGTTTTGTGTAACTACCGGACCCAAATATCGCAGTGGAAGAGGGAGGTTTGGTGCGCCTTAAAACCTGGTTTAACCCACCATTTCTTTCGAAATGCCTGTACCAAGTCAGGCCCATTGCGATCTTCAATTTGTTCGGTATGTATTCCTTGTTTTGTTTCGTCTTATGTACATATGAGATTGATTCTCCAAGTTTGATAATTTTGTTATTACCTTTATTGACAATATATCTGTTTGGTGATGTGTTTTAAGCAAACATTTAGGATTTCAATTGCACTAATTGTGCACCTTTGCATCCTGTTTTGTTTCTTTATTCACATGGAACAGACGTCTTACAATCACCTTTTGCCAAGTAGACTAGCTTTCTTTTTTACTTTTTTCACTGAACAATTCTAGATTTGGTGACTTCCTCCATCTCATCAACCCAAAAAGACTTGAGATAAAATACATAACGGATTCTGGGAAGTCTGCCTCATATTTAGATCTACACTCACTGAAGACATTCAACAAAGCTCTAGATCTTTGATGAACGCGATGACTTCAACTTTCCCTTCCTGTGTAGCAATATTCCGTCTGCTCCCGCTTATGGCGTTCGCTATAAGCAGTGCGACAGGTGTGCTATAGCAAGCATAAATCGCTTACTCTTCCCGAGCACCCGAGTTTCTTTACGTTGTTGATTGCTATTCAGTAATTTTTGTATTTTTGTGTTTTCGTGTTGTGTGGTGTCTGTTTCTTCGTGCTGTTCTCGATCATTTTTACTGGTTAATATTCCCGTAATGGTATAGCTTCTTAGTTTCTAACACCATTTAAAGAAAGGAGACATACTTGTAATGGCTTCGTTTTCTAGGGATCGACGCTCTTTAAATGCTTTTCTAGTTGCCCGCGGAAAACATTAAACAAAACTATGCAGAGTCTGTTCTTAATAAAGCTTACTAGTATATATTCTTGTAAAAAGCAGATAGGAGCACATCCAAAATATTGAAGCATTTTAAGATTGCTAATTGATATCTTTATCCCACTTCACTCCATACAAACTAAAAATACATGTATTATGCGATCTTTTGCCATACATGTATATCCCAAATAAAGTTTACATCTGATTGTATATTTGTAAGATTCCAGAATATTAATGCGCTGACGCAAAGACTTTTTTCAAATAAATCAAATTTACAACAAAGGTTCGGGCAATAAATTGGACGCGTGTTTCGTTTACTCAAGACTTATCAGAGACACTCTAGCCAAATAGCTGAAAATGCCAAGCTAAATATGAATATGAAGAGTATAGAGCAGTTTACTAATCATAAAAAGTAAAGTAACAACACGATAGTGCCGGGGACTGGATTCAAACTCATGACCCTTTGGTCGCAGTTAAAGATAAGATCTACCTTAGTCTTGGGTACATGTAAGAAGAATTTTCATAAATATTGAAATTTACACGGGAAAATTCCATGGCTTTGAACTATTTGTCAACAAAAAACACAAAGCTAAAGATCGATAGTTGTAATTGACTATAACACTTTGATGATGCACTTGTGCAGTACAATATTCGAACAAGCAGCGCTAGCTGATATTATACTCAGCATTGCTTCATTCAATATCGTTTTGTTGCCTTATAAAAAAATCAAATTTAACTCGCAGAAGTGCAACAATATTTGTATCGATTATCATAAACAAAATCCACAGAATATAAACAAATGAATGTACGTGTGGATCTCAAACATCCGGCGACATTCGTTGGTGGTTCATAAGATATTTTTGCAAAGGAACTTTTTCTAATTGAGTCAAAAACTCGATACATTTGTATGTACATATTTGTATTCGAATGTTGTAATGTTTGTTTAACCCTTTACAAGAGCCCCTGTGACCAAACTTGAATAGACGAGACCTCAAGGACGAGACACACTTCAAGTGAATCAAACATCATGCATTTGGGTACAATTTTAATATTTTTGCATGAAAATTCGCTTGGATGAAATTCGACATTCCAATGGACGCCCTCCATCTGCACTTGCTCAGCTAATAAATGAGGCGAATTCGATGAGAATTGCAGTTTGCGTTTTTCTACCTTATATTTTTATACATAAAGAATATGATATCGTGAATAAAAAACTCCTGGACGTTCTTCCTCGAGCGTTCTACAAAATTCACGTTTGTTGTTTTTAGATTTAAATTATTTGAAAGATGTAATTCGAATATCAAAATTGCTCAAAAAGGTGTATTGTTAAATTCTGTAGCGATAACCGTTTCTTCTTTGATGATTCGTCGACGAAGTTTGATCGAGATATGAGTATCCAGGTCCGAAGAAAGATATCACGCAATGCGTAGTAGCTACTGACTAGTACATGTTTTTTTTTATGACTGAATGACCGTTTCTCTTGTAATTACGACCTTTTATTGTTTTGTCTTTTTTGAGTTAGGAATTCAAGACTACTTTTCATCGTTCTGTTAATATATTTTTATTTTTTTTTCATAAATTTCTTTTTTAGTACAAAAGAGCTAAATTTTATTGGTTTTTTTACAGGCCAAATACGGAAAGACTTGGGTTTCCGGAATTATATTTTGCAAAATACGTAATAAAATCAACAATTCTGCACCGTTTTCAATAAAACTTTGCAGAATAGTTAAGTATATAATAACACAGAGTTCAAAGAGTTTTAAAGTTACAAAACACAAGAAACATTTTGATAGGAAACAACTTTTTGTCTAAAATGTGATAAGAAAGTGAGCATTTTCAAAAGCATCGATTTTGATGAAAAACTCGAGTACAATCTGGCAAAATCTTTATTAACAGTAAGATAAAGGGTTATTCTTGATAATTTTGTCCAAAATTTTGATTTTTTCATAAAAGAAATATTTGTTTTGAAACTTCACACCAATGGAGGGATTTTTACAAAAATACACCACTGTTAAAAAAGGCGATTTTACCAAAAAATGCCCGAGACGAATTCGTGACGACCCACTTAAAATCAAAGCTAAATGGTTGTATAATATGCCCTAAAAAGTAGCTGTGTGTTATGTCGGTACATTAAACTTCTTAAATAGACGACTTTTTACCGATCAACCGCTGCACTAATAACGTGATATGCAATAAGTGCACGAAACATAATCTACAACAATATTAACGATAATTAAAAAAAATCAACAACGGAAAACAGCAAGCAGCCTTCATTGTGACCAGCGGTCACTGCCCGCCGTTTTGCAAGTGGCCCTTGATTTAAAATAAACAACAAATGATTCAAGCCCAATATTAAGGTGTCAATGCAAGACCCTCTTCTTGACAAAAAAATCTTAATTCGACGACTATACAACGTTAGCTTTGATAAAGATTCCTGGCTTAGGACAAAGTCATGCATATTTAAAATGTGACGGGGTTAAACTAGTTTTTTTGGGCCCAACCTCCCCTTATTGATGATCAATAACAAAGCACAAACTAACACAAAGTAAAAATCAAATCGACAGAAGTTCAATTTAACAATAGACAAGAGCACTTTACGAGAACAACGAGACGTAGAGGAACTCTCTTGAGAACACTCGCAGTTTCTGACATCTAGCTAAGAAGCATTTATCGATTGATGTAAAAAGTTCAAACATATCGATTCTAAATCGGACACAAAATTTCAAACAACTTAAAATTTAAAAACTTTGTTTAACCCACCATTTCTTAAATCTTTTGAAATGCCTGTACCAAGTCTGGACCATTGCGGTCTTAAATTTCGCCTCGTCTGTGTCTTTGTCTTTTCTTCTTGGATATTTGTGTTTACCTTAATTTTAATTAGTTCCACCCTGCAATTACAAAGAAACAACTACCCAATAAAGTAACTTATATGAATTTGATCTATACATGCAGGTGGATGTGAACGTTATCCACCAACATCGTGAACATCTAAGATGGATTTAAAGTCATTGGATATAGTATTTCAATGAGATTTTTTTTATATTAATCCTCAGCTTAATAAAATACATATCATGATTTATTTCAGAACTAGGTACAAAATAAATTGCATCTCGAATAACTAGGATTTCTGTGAATAGTTTAATTCTGCTAAATCGTGATAATTAGCAAAATGATTAGGGTCTTTTACATGTATAAAAAAAAAAATGAGACGTGAAAAAAAAAATGATCATCATAATATCATCATCGCCGATTTAGGGTTGGCCATAAATTGATATAAATACGGAAATTATCTTTACCTGGACTTTTTATTTATATTCGTGCGTTAACCTGCATTTCAGATTATATGCTGTTATCTTTGGTGAATTTTGTTTGAAAAAGATATAGATTTATCTGCACAATATTGACAAGAAATAGCAAGGCAACAAAAGAATTTTAAGTAACCAATCAAAGAAAGTCGAAAAAGTGTAAAAGGGGGACCGAGAAAGTCGTGGTAAGTAAAACTTTTATTTTTGTTTTCTTATAAAAATTTAGAAACAATTATTGAAAAGTTATAATCAATTTATTTACTATAAAATTAATTGATATAGGTTGTTTGTATATATTTGCTTTATCTACAATTATATCAGTTTGAATTTAATTATCTATACGATCATATTTGCTTTATAACATCACGTTCAAACGAGTACTATGTACGAAAATTGATTGAGATTGAATTCATATAAGAATATTTTGAAAATGTTTATTCTGAATAACTGTAGAAAATTACATTTTGTTAAGGTTATTTAAAATTTTAGGGAAAAAAAGTTTATAAATAAATAAAGGAAACAACAAGACTACCGAATTGGAATGATCAATCTCATATATAGATGATCCGAAAAGAAAAGACAAACCTAAGCAAACGCATGCCAAAGAAATTGAAGATCGCAATGGTCCGGACTTGTACAAGGATTTCAAAAGAAATGGTGGTGAAACCATGTTTTATGTCTTCTGTTGCGAGTGTAGGGTCCGGTCAGAAAAAAGAAAAATGGTTTAGACGACTGTCTAATGAAAAATTGTTGTCTATCATTTCCTCCCATAGCCCTTTTTTTGGTTGAAATCACCCACCGTATTTTTTGGAGGATTTTTTCTCCCAGTTTCCAGCCTTAACTATATCCAGTATTACCTCGTTAACTTTTAATATAAGCGTCTTTGACACAGTTGACATTTTTGTTGTTGGTGTTTTGTTCGTGTACTCGATATTGGAATATAAATATACAGTCATGTAAAGTGAATTAAAATTGGAATATAAAGTATAAAGTGGATAAAAATTGGATTATCAATAAAATAAATTACAGTGAATAAATTTGAATATAAAATATGTATATAAAGTGAACAACAATTGCATGAAATTTAAGATATAAAGTGAATGAAAATTGGAATATAAGATATAAACTGAAAAAAAAATTGGATTATCAAAAAAATAAAGTGAATAAAAATTGGAATATAAAAAATATATATAAAGTGAACAACAATTGGAATATATTAAATAAAGTGGCTTAAAATTGAATTATAAAATTTAAAGTGAAAAACAAATGGAATTAAAAAAAAGTTAATAAAAATTGGAATATAAAATATAAAGTGAATACGTAGTTGAATGTAAAATGTTAAGTGAAAAAAATGGAACATAAAATTTAAGTTAATTAAAATTGGAATATAGAATATAAAGTAAATAAAATTGGATGATACAATCTTAAGTGAATAAAAATTGGAATACGAAATCTAAAGTGAATAAAAATTGGAATATAAGAAAGAAAATCACCACTATTCATTTTGTTTAAATATTAATACCATTTTAGAAAATGTTAGAATAAATATCTTTTAATTTAATTCTAAATCTACATTGAGTGAATGTAGAGTAAGTGTCTAGCGCTTCTTACTCATTTAGAATTGATATTTTCTATTAGATTTGTTTGAAACTTCTTTTTTGTTTGTGTGAAATAGTAAGTTGTGTTTTTTATCATGTTAATGTACTTTTATGTGCTTTTTCAATATGCATGTAATTTTCAGTTTAAATTTTATAAATATATTTCTAAACTCTAAATAAATTCTACTACCATGCATGTGGATGCTATATTCCACTTGAAACAAAGATATTGCGAGGGTCATACTTGAGATATAAAAAATGTGCTTGTTACTTCCTCGTTCCTTATCGGCAAGTAAAAAATATAATTTAATCTTGCTGAACACTACCATATATTTTGCGTAAAAATGTGCAAATAAAATTGACATTTAATTTTTATACCAAACAAACTCTTGAAGTTTAGTTAAATTGAATGCAACGCCTTATCAGCACTTAATGCATTACATAATTTATATAGGGTCGATTGTTTGATAACTCTCGATTTATAATCTAGGTAGCTAAGATAAAAACAATGTCTAGTGGAGTTTCAATTCATTAAAAAGAAAAGAAAAAACATTGCAAATTTGAAAAATTCCTCCTCATATTGCTTCTCATTGGCTCGTTTCGAAAAGACTGGTCATTTAACTTGAATTAAAGACACTAGTCTGAATTGCCGACATCAGTGGCCGCAGCTTATCGGCTCTAGATAGAAAATAATAATGAATCAAATTGATTAGGCCAATCCTAAAAGTGCCTGCCAACATACAAGCTAGACCCTCTAGGCATTCTTGTTATAGAAAACACGAATAAGGCATGTGCAAACATAAGCTTATGACAAAGATATGAGATAGACAGAAGCAAAGCCCAATTGGGTAATCAGTATCATAAAACCGTAAAGACAAAAACAAAACCGGCAGACAAAAAATCATCACAACAAAACAAACCACATAACAACATAAAACACACACACACATAACAACAAAACCGCATTCAGCAACGCGAACTCAAGTCGAAACGAGAGTGAACTCAGGTGCTCCGGTAGAGTAAGCAGTTCCTGCTTGCTATAGCACACCCGTCACGTTGCCAATGATCGATTAAGTGTTGGTCAAATCCGGAAAGGATGACATTACAAAACTCCATGTCAAACCAACATCTGTGTTCATCTGAGAGATAGAAATCCCGTATTTGCATACAAGCACATGATGTCGTCCGTAAAATTTCTTGAGTGATGACAACAACCTGGAAGCAAAGTACCCCTGTGTTAACAATTTGCTTTTCAGCCGTGTAGCTCTATCAAGGAAGTCGTTGTACTCCCCACATGCTCTGGAATAACGAATCCATTGTGATACATAAACTCCATATGCTGGAGCGGATGGAATGTTGCTACACAGAAAGGGAAAGTTAACTATTGGAAAGTTGAAGTCATCACGTTTGTCATAGAGCTTTGTACAAAGCATTCCTTGCGTGTCAATTTCGAGAAATAGATCCAAATATGAAGCAGACCTCCTAGAATCTGTAGTGTCCTTTATCTCAAGTTCCTTCGGGTATATGAGATGTAAATAGTCACCAAATCGAGGATTGTTTAGTGAAAGGACATCATCAATATAACGAAATGTGAGATTGAAGGATAAAGCAAGTTTGCGGTCCTTTTTGTCTAGAAGTGATTGTAAGAAGTCTGCTTCATATGAATGAAGAAACAAATCGGCAAGCAATGGTGCACAATTTGTGCCCATTGGGGTACCTATTGTTTGCTGAAAAAAACGTCCACCAAACTGTACAAATATGTTGTCGATTAGAAAGTTTAGAATTTCTATTATTTGATCTTCTGTAAATTTGTTTTTCTTGCTAGACTCTTGGATGACAAAGTACTAGTAAGTCTTTTTATAACCGACTACTAAATACTTGTACCTGCGTTTTCCATTCTTTTTGATAAAGCTACGTTTAATCAGCTGTCCCAAACGAGATTTTAATTGTGAATGTGGAATTGAAGTATATAATGTAGAGAAATCAAACGTTTTAATGCTATTACATGATGAAAATGACTTAGAATGGAGATTTTCCATCAGTTCTTTAGAATTTTTGAGAATCCACATTTAATTGACGCCATTTCTAGAGCAACAACAATCGAAATACTTTTGAAGGCTTGATTTTATTGCCGTCAATATTGATGTTAACAAAACTGAAAGAGGCTTAGTTGTACATTTGGATAACATATATGAATTAAAAGGTGAACTAAACTTCCCCTTATTGATAACTTGAATCTTAAAATAAAAAGTTGTTCATACAACACAGCCCTACCGAATAAAACATCATTTTGACCGGCAAAAGCTTGACGGAAATTCGTACGTACAAACGGATATGGGTAAAACTATATGTCGTCGCGGTAGCTTGAAACTTCTGAAAGCATTGCTGTATTTGCCGGTAGAGGACTAAAAACACAATTTAAAATTTTACCAATGAAAGACAAATCAACATAAGTTCAACTTAATCGCAAGTCGGAGAGACGTACAAGACGTACACTACACTCGTTGTTATTGTAGGTCCGACGCCTAAATTAGAAGCACCAATCGACTGATAAAAATATCAAATATCGATTAATGATGTATCATGATACAAAACCGCCACACTTACTCGCTGTAATACAAGGACAAACAAGTCTTGAGTATATATTTTAATGCAATTTACGCATGTTATTTTGTCCTGGTCGGAAAAAGAAACTTATTGATTGATACGAAATAAATAACTAGAATGGCGGTCTTCCATGGAAGACATATGTCGCCTGCGTCTTAAAATATATGGTAAACAGGAAGTAGATGAGTTACGGGCATAAAATCTCTGTACTCAACAAAGTACCATAGCTACATACCAAATATCAAGAGGTTGAGACATGTAGTTGCCCGGAAAACTGCGACGGAAATTTTTGTTGCTTGCTTAAATATTCAGCCGCAGGACGACGACACAGGAAAACGACGCAAGACGACGGATGGTGCTATGCAAAGTAACCCCTACATGTCGCTTCTGCTACACGTTGCAGGCGACATTAAAGTTGAACGAATTCAAACATAAAATCTATCATTGTACCCATATGACAATGGAAATGTTATAGCTATCTTCGCTTAATATTTACTTAAGATTTAAATTGTCTGAGGAATTGTATAAAATCTCCATCACTTCGTGTAAAATCTTAATTTTATGTAATCAATCAAAACTGTATTGCTATGTTCGGTTGGTTTAAGGTAACTTAAGTTAGAATTAGGGGACTTCTCTTGGAGAAGTAAAACATAGAAAGAGGGGTGATCTTTTAACCTTTTTATAAACCAAATCATACTCGTCAGCAAAACCAAATTCGAGATCTTTGAAAGTTTTTAAGTCATTGTTATTGGCAGCGGTTAGGGAAGTTTTGCTGTAAAAATACTATGTAAAAACCCAGATCCACACTAGAATTTACCACTTTTAATCCGGCTTTTTACCTCTTATAATAACATTACTGTTTTATCAATTTCAGAATCCAAGAAATGGTCTTTGGTGTTTTGCGGAATTTCAGCATTAAACATACTCTGACAGTTTTATTGCTATTTGCAATTCTTGTTATTTTCTGCTCTTTGTCAGGAGGTTTAAATTCAACAGGAGACGAGTTCGATCCTTTCGTAGTTTACGGAAAATGGCCGACAATCATTATGTATATCATGCGCTATATGACTCTTATTCCACTTCCGTTGTCCATTTGCAACTTTTTGGGCATAGTCATGTTCAATACTCATCCGCAAAAACCCAAAATGAAATCATCAACGCTTTTTGGTCCTTTTCTTTGTTTTCGAGTAGTGACTCGCGGGACTTATCCAGAATTAGTGAAAAAGAATGTCAACAGAAATATTGAAACTTGTTCGTCTATTGGACTCGAAAATTTTATAGTTGAAGTCGTGACAGACAAGTCCATAGATTTATCAAAAAGCACACGGACTCGAGAAATAGTTGTTCCACCAAAGTATAGGTCGGCAAAAGGAACTCTTTACAAAGCAAGGGCTCTGCAATATTGTTTGGAAGATGGAGTAAATATGTTAACGGACAAAGATTGGATTATCCACCTTGACGAAGAAACGCTGTTGACGGAGTCGTCTGTAATTGGGATTATGAATTTCATTAACGAAGATAAATATCAATTAGGTCAAGGGGTCATAACATATGCAAATGAAGAGATTGTTAGTTGGATAACGACAATTGCCGACTTAGTCCGAGTGGGTATCGATTACGGAATCTTACGATTCTGTCTCAATTATCTTCACAAACCGTTATTTAGTTGGAAAGGCAGTTTTGTGGTCGTTAACGCATCTGTGGAGAAATCCGTGACGTTTGATTTTGGAGTTGATGGAAGCATTGCTGAAGATTGCTTTTTCGGACTGACGGCATGGAAATATGGATACAAATTTGGGTTTATCGAAGGAGAAATGTGGGAGAAAAGTACATTTTCACCAATGGATTACATTCGTCAAAGAAAGCGTTGGGTACAGGGTATCATAATGACTCTTTTGTGTTCAGACATTCCTCCACGGTTCAAATTTGGTATCTTATTCATGGTACTAGGTTGGTTGTCGATGCCTTTTACAATTCCTAATATACTTTTAGTTCCTTTATACCCTTTACCCATGCCACAGTTTGTTAATGTGTTGTGTGGTTTCATGGGAGGGGTCATGCTGTTTTTATTTATTTTTGGTGCTACCAAGTCTTTCAATTACAGACGTGTTGGGATTTTGAAATTTGTTTTCTTATGTTTATCACCGATAGCTTTACTACCTATTTGTGTTACCATGGAAACATGCGGCATAGTTTTAGCTCTTTTGTCAAAAAAATCACAAGACTTTCATATTGTTGCAAAAGAGGTGTCAAGCGGAATTTTAGATGTTTAATATGTGTGCTCATATTATTTGTTTAATTGAAATGCTCCGTGTTCTGTAACATTACCCGATGTGATAAGTCATCTTATCATCGATGACATTTGAATTGAATATTCATTACTTGGTCCGTTATAGTAAGCGGACTGAGAAACGACATAACCATCTTCTAGTCGGGATAGTGCACAGCTTAAATAGACCATTTTGAGATCGCTGCACGTGTTCGCATCTCAACTTGGTCATCTTTCACTGAAAAGAGACATTTACGGAAGAATAGCTGTGCTGTACCGTATACGATATGCGATCGAGTGTATTGTACTGTATATATAGTCCTGTATCGACAGACGGTGATAATGCATTTGTCACATTATCTGTAACTGAGATTACCACAAAGCACGTTCTTTAAAGATATCGAATATCTATTAATTTTCTCTCAACCTGCTTTTGTACTAATAGATTTGTTTGTCGTTGAGATAGAAACATTTGATAATTTTTACTTCAGCTTTTTATTTTTTTTTCCCTTTTGTCCCAAAATTGTTTGTTGTCATTAACTTCTCACACAGACTCAGGGTTTGTCCATTCGATTGTATTTTTTAGGGGGGAGGGAGGGCTGTGGTGAAATCTAATATAAAGAGGCAGGACGCCTAGAATCCCGAAAAAAATAGGCTAGACGAAAAGGCAGGATGGTATTTTTGGCTGAAAAATGCAAAATATCTATAAAAAAATCAATTCAAATGCGCGCCAACACGCAAAAGAAAAATCCAGGCTCCGATTAATTCGAAAATAAAAAGCAGGACTGTTAACATATCTATTGCTCCTTTATGAAAATATAATGGTTTCTCCCGAAAATGCATTAAAAGCAAAGTTTTAAAAAATAAAATCACCGTTTAGTTTTCTGCTAATTTGATATTTTTGAATATTTAAGTTAAGTTGAAGTTAAATGGTCCGTCCCTAAGTACCCCATTTGAACTCGCTCAGATTATATTTATCTACAAGAAGGTTATTAAAGTGTGGATGGCTTTGCTCTCCCTTTACTTGGAGCAATCATTTTTCATCTGTTCTAGCTTCTTTTTAGCAAATCAAATCAAATCAAATTAATTAAGCACAAAGTGCGCCAAGTAAAGACCAGTGGTTACAAAAAAAACACTAATTGCAATTATATGTACAAATGAAACTTAAGTGTGTGTCCTCTGTCCTCAGAGCCAATGACTGCCTTTAAAAGGATCCAAGATATTTCACTTGCTGGTTATTTAATGGGTTTGATATAAAATTAAGCTTAATTTTCGATTTCGTTTTGTAAAGAGTTATGAATAAATGTCGATTTGTGTCGCGTACACTTATTCCACATCTCTTTATTTTCAATTGATCAAAATATATTTTTCTGCAATTTTCACTTATTTTACAATTGAAAAAAAGTGAGAATCGTCTTCGATGATGTGACATATTTTGCAAATTCAATCTTTTCTTTGTATTCTTTTTTTTTTAAATCTGATAAAGTTTTTTGACACATGAATTCTTTGGTGGACTTTGCACACACATTTCTTCACGGAAAAGGGGAGGTTCGCCTAAAAGAATCCTCCATTTCGTATCCCCATTATTCTTTTCTCTGTTTACCTAATTTTGTTTTAAACGTCAATAGTATGAATTAAGATACTGATAAGTGTTTAAAAAACGTATACTTTAACAATAAATCAAACCAAATTTATTGTCATATAAACATCTAGTAGACAGAGTTTGTGACCAGAACAAATAATGAAAAAGTACAACAATAAAAATTCACAATTCAGTCACATATTTTACATGAACAATGAATGAGTTGGCTTTTTTATCAAGAGTCCCCTGTCCTCAATACTAACGATTGTTTTGAATAGGAACTTATAACATTAACTTGTTTGCATCTATTTGGAAGAAGTATTTTTAATTTTTGATTGTCATTATATTGTTCGTATTGATCAGTGTCTTCAAAAAATTCTTTGCGGAAAGTTTTTCGCAGAGACTCGTATGTCTTGAAATAAAAGAGGAAATGAGCCCCGTCTTCTACTACATTATAAGAAACACATAGCCTCTGCTCTCTAGGAATTTTTAAGTATCTGCCCTTTTCTATGGCTAAATTATGGTCACACATTCTGAATTTTATGAGGACCTTTGTAAGTATGGCTGTGTGTCTTAGAGTATTGAATGAATAAAACGGGAATGTCTATTTGACGGGGGTTTCCCGTCTCCATATGGGATCGTCGTAATTGCAGTTACGTTAATCCGCTTCTAGATTCAAAAACTTTATATCAAAGATAAAATTCTTTATCTAAATATTTTTTTTCGTTTTTTATTTGTATGTTTTATTATTTTCATTTAGTAAATCAAGTTTGTTGTGATATAATGTCTGATACCATTCATTAAAGATGTTTTTTTAAATTTAATTTAAAGTTTTCAGTTTAGTTTTATTGTTACAATTTATAATGTGCAGTAGTAGCTCAGCATCAAATATAAAGTCCTTACCAAAGGTGTACCATACATTATGATCATTTAAGTCTTTGGTGAAATTGAAGGCTTCAAATCTTTTAGTTATTTATCTATATTGTCTGAACAGAGTCTTGACATGAATGACACTACGAAGTAAGGTTATTTGTTCGAGCAGGTTTCGACCAAGTTCCAAACGGGTACACAAGTAAGAAGTTGTTTTACGTACTCTCAATATGTGTTTACAGAAACTTAAATATAATTTTTCTGCTGGGGATTTATCAGTAAATTGCAAGGGATCAAGGACTTTATTGTTCAAGTTTCCCTTTAATTTAGCTCTATAAAAGTTCAAGTGGAAGTCCATATATGATATTTCTGAGTTATATAGTAGAATTGGGCATACCATTGTGTCTAGGTAGTGGCCCCATGGATGGAGTTTTTGCTTTTAATGAAAATATAAATTCCTTTCTAGCTTTTTTCGCAAGATCTTCTAAGCTGTATTTGAGGCTACTATTGCTTCTGAGGCTGGTGACTAAATACCTATATATTCAGAAACATTTACTTATTTCTATATAGATTTATTTTGCTTTAATAAAGGGTTCTTCAGGTTTCACTAAATTTTGTTGAAATATCATGGTCTTGGTTTTGTTGACATTTTTAGACATTTGCCAATTATCGCAAAATTGTAGCAATTTATCCATGATACTAGACTGGAGACCTTGTTTACTTGCTGACACTATCAGAAGGTCACCATCAAAAAAGCAGACTTCCTATGATTGAGTCTATAAACTTGAGTGACAGTGAAGAATTTTGATTAAATGCATCACTCATGTCGTTAATAAAAATGTTAAATAAGGTAGGGGCTTATAGAGTTTCCTTGTCTAATCCCTCTATTTATGTAAAAAAAAAACAACACAGAGTGTGGCTTGTTAAATTTGATAGACGAGTCGTTCCATGCTTTACTTTCAGTTAATCTTTTAGGCCACGGTATCTTGACCTAGTTTGATTGGATGAAAAAGGCCGATCAGCAATCATGTGACCAAACCTTGGCTACAGAATTTTACGTTTGTTGGGCACATTTAGAAATTGTTGGTTCATGAATAAAAATCGTTTTTAATAAGTTTATTTTTCCCTGTTTTACGCAAGAGGCCGAAAGACAATACGTCAGAGCAAGAGGTCACTGCCACACTTCTATTCCATATGAACAAATAAAATCACGAATGACATATTTAATTAAAGACAGTTTTTTAAAAGAATGGAAAACGCAGGTACAAATATCTAGTAGTCGATTATACTAAGACTTACTTTGTCATAAAAGTACAAAGTTACAGAGGACAAAATAATTGACATATTTCTTAGAGACAACATCTTTGTTCACTTTGGTGGATATGTTTTTCAGCAAACAATAGGGATTCAAATGGGCCAATAATTGTTCACCTTGTTTGCTGATTTGTTGTTTAAACACCCCCCCCCAAATCAACCGAACATAAATCAACAACAGGAACTCAAGTCGCAATTAGAGGGAACGTAGGTACTCTGGAAGAGTTAACGTTAGCAGTTCCTGCTTGCTATAGCACACTTAATAAATGTATCAGTCTCGTAAGGTCCCGAACAGAGCAATAATGATAGACCCGCACTTTTCTACCTTCACTTTGTCGTTCAGTAAATGCATTTCTGATGCGTTTGTTGGTGTATTTTTCGTGTCCTCATACGCATATGTGGTTCTGGCCAGTTATATCATGTTTTTTCTTGTCTAAATGCTTCGATTCTTTCAAATTATACATGACTGGTTGAAAAAAAAGTTTCATTTGCGTCCTTATGAAATATATATCTATGGGTAACAGGAATGGTATAATTTGAAATACTGATCGATATTCTATGCGGATTTTGAAAGTGACTAGTGATTTAGACTGCAGAAGGTGGTAAAAAGCAAAGAGGCACCTAAAGGGCTTTCAAATGTCAAAAGTCCGAAAAGGCAACAACAATTAAAACCAAACATATACGAGAACAGCACAAAGAAACACAAAACATAAAAAACACAGAATCAACCGAACCGAGCAAAATCAACAACGCGAACAAGTCGTAACTTAAGTCATAACGAGGGTCAAATCAAGTGCCCCGGAAGGGTAAGAAGTTCCTGCTAGCTAAAGCACATACGCAGCACGCTGCTAATTGTCAATTCAGTGTGTAAAATCCGGTAAAGGAAGACAAAGAGAAAACCCAATGACACACCCATTAGAGATTAGCAGTGCGACAGGTGTGCTATTTCAGACAGGAACTGCTTACTCTTCCGGAGCACCTGAAACCATTCTTGTTACGACTTGAGTTCGCGTTGTTGTTTTTTGTTCGGGTAGTTTTTGTTGTGTTTCCTCGTGTCCGTGTTTTCTGGTTTCGGACTTTTGACACTCGAATGCCCCATTGGTGCCTGTTTGCCTCTTTTATACCTCGGTGAAATATCAGTTGTTTCACGTGGCCGTAGCTGGGTCATTTCTTACTACAAGCACAACTAAGGCTATTCTAGGTAAAAAACATTTAAATTTAATTATAAGAATTGAATGTTTTTTTTTATGTTTCATAGGGGTGAAAAATCATGCTGAAAACTCTTAAATCAAAATCTTAAATCTTTAAAGACATAGAACCTATCAATTTCGCAATTTTTGACATTGAATAAAAAGTACATAAATTAAAAATATACTATCTAAAACCTACATTTACCGACATGAAAACTCAATGTTTTGCAGTTTTCTATAAAATAGTCTTATTTTAATTATTCGCGTTGATTAAGTATTGTCCAGCATAATTATTTACTTATGGTAAACTGGGTACTGTTAATCTGAGAAACGAAATGTAACCAAACTAGGCGAAGAGAAAACGAAATCGGAAAAAAAAACGACTGGTGTCGGCTAAAATCGATTCCGTTTTCTTTTTTTTACCAGTTTCGCTCGATTTCGCGTCCTTTCTTTACAGATTTCGGTTGCTTATTTTACTGTTTACGTTTCCTTCTCTACCGATATCGTTTTTGTTCCGCTCCGTTTCTTTTGGTTACTTTTTATTTCGCAGTTTACCGGTACCTGCAAGTGTTTACATTCTATAATTAGTTTGTCCTCTTTTTTGACATTGCGCTTTTTTCTTCAGTTTTCCGTCGAAAAGAATACTTTCTGGTAGGTTTATTGAAAATTTAACAGTTTCTTCAAAGGTTTTACAATGTATTCTTCAAATAGTGTGAATTTCATTATTTAAAAAAAAATGCCAAAATGATAGGTTCTATGTCTTTAACAGCCAATCTGCCAGAAAACCATGCAAAATCCTAAATTTTGTTCCAAACCAATATTTTCATATCAACTTAAGGGATGGTTTAACAAAAAGACCTTCATGAAAGACTTATTTTGGCAAAATATTTTTTCCGGGAAATTCAAGATGGCCGACCTAAAGGGTTCATCAGTATTCCTGGGTTTCTTAACAAAATCAGCTTGAATAATTACAAAACCTCATGTATTTCAAAGTTTCATTTGGTCCATTTATCTTCATACTATCAAAAATTGAACAGTAAATATTTAAAGGGTAATACCTTTGCCTTCAAAATAGATGAAAATTTTAAAAATCTTAATAACCATTACCCAGCATCCCTAGGGGATGACATGGGCAATTTTCCAAATTGTAAAAAAACATCTAAATACTTGAATTTTACCATTGTTTTATGTCTAAGGCAGGCTCTTTAAATCAAATTCACTCCCATATACTTTAACAACAGGCTTTAATGTCAATTGTATTACAATATAGAGCTCGGCTCATGCTTAATGACATCGCTACAAGTCAGAGAAGTGGGTCAGTCTCACATTTTGGTAGAAAATTTCCTATTTTTTGACAACATTTGTAAAAACATGCTTGTGTTAAATTTTAAACAAAGTGCATTTTTAATAAGTGTCAAGATATGTTGTTACAATAAAAATTAATGTAACTGTCTTCGAGTTGCGGAAAAAGTGCAATTCAAGAGTCAAATTAGTGTATTTTTAAAGAATAATTGATAAATTGAAGATATTGTCAATTTTAGATGATGAAGGCAGACCCATGATAAATCCAGTCAAAAGTTCTGATTATTGATCCAAAAGAATGCTGCTTTGTCTCTAAGAAATAATATTTACAAATATGGTAGCTGTCATTATTTGTATGATAGAGGCATTCAAACAGTGGCATTTGGCCATTATCGTCATAGTCACAAAACGTGCTTTTTTTTTTTAGCCAAAAATGTCATCCTTCCTTTTTTTTTTTTAACTCAAAGCACTTTTTCATTTCTGGAATTTTGCCATCCTGCCTTTTTATTTCAAATTTCACCATAGCCCCCCCCCCCTAAAAATCAAATGGTCGCTCCCTTAATTTCCATCATCACCAAGACAATTCAGTAAGCAGTTTAACAACTTATCGTGACTTAACAGAAGAATCGTTCATAGAAAATGCCGTTCCCTTTGTCCCATGTTGAATGACGTCGTTTTTCCTCCCCGTGACCCCTGATGACCTCGTCTAAATGAACGGATATATTGTGCAACCCTAGTATTCAGGGTGACTTCATTTTATTGCGAATAGCGCATGCATATGAAAGATTTTTTCAGTGATGCAAATGAAATATGGCATATCTAAAAAATGGCACAAATGTCCGCAGGTATGTTAATGGTCCTTAATGCCGTTTGAGAAACAATATCCGGAATTTCGATTTTTACCGTTTTGACTCGAACCGAATTGTATATTTTATGACGTTAGGAGAATATGTCATTTCCGATGAAGTTTTATGACGTTAATGTAAATAATTCACAATTTACGGACATTTCTTTATATGTTGTTACAACTACACAACTATCTAGTCAATTTGAAACGTATTTATCACAGCAAATACTTGTAACAATGAGACAGTAAAGCATTTTTAGTATTGGTTCTCATGATCCCGAAGAAGCTTTTGTTTTGACGGCGACGACTCAACAGGTGCGCCATTCAGAAAACGTTAACACTATTTTGTTTTGGTGAGAATGGAGACAAACAATACTTTCCAGGTTATCAAGTAAGTTCTATCGTTTATTTCTAATGCCATGTGTGCTTAAATTGACACAATAAAACATCAGAATTACTTCTACAAAAAAAGGGGGGTACTTGAATTTATTTAAATAATTTTTAAAACACATTTATTAAATATAGATCTACATTTTAGCATCATATGCATTACTTAAATGAAAGTCTTGGGCAACATAGATATATCCTTTTTTAGCTCACCTGGCCAAAGGCCATGTGAGCTATTGCCATCACTTGGCGTCCGTCGTCGTCGTCCGTCCATCGTCGTCGTCCGTCGTCGTTAACTTTTCTTCAAACTTCTTCTCCTCTGAAACGGCTGAACAGATCCAAACCAAATTTGGTCTGATGGTACTTTAGGGTATCCCCCACAGAACTGATGTGGGGATTTTTGATTCGTCGAAAAACATGGCCGCCGTTGCTAAAAATAGACCAGGGGGTCAGACTACTGGTTTTGGCTTGTAAATCAAAAAGTATAAGAGATAGATGAAATCTGATGCCACCCTACTGCTTCAGCATTAAAAGCTCTCCTAAAGTCTCCATTTGGTCCAAGTTGTCAGATGACCCCTTATAGGGGTTTCAGCCCCTTAAAGTTGAAAAATAGCGTTTTTTCAAGTTTTTGCCCTATAGTATGAAAACTATTGCAGATAGAGAAAAGTTGTTGCTTGCTTAAATGTTCAGCTCATTTAGCTTAACAAAAGTCTCTATTGGGTCAAAGTTGTCAGATGACCCCTTTTAGGGGCTACGGCCCCTAAAATGATGTTTTTTCATGTTTTTGGCCTATAGAAAGAAAACTATAGCAGATAGAGAAAAGCTGTTGCTTGCTTAAATGTTCATTTTATTTAGCTCTACAAAAGTCTCAAGTTGTCAGATGACCCTTAATAGGGGTTACATCCCCTAAAATAACCTTTTTCATGTTTTTGGCCTTTAGAATGAAAACTATAGCAGATAGAGAAAAGCTGCTGCTTGCTTAAATTTTCAGCGCATAAAGCTCTACAAAAGTCTCCATAGGGTTGAAGTTGTCAGATGACCCATTATAGGGGTTACGGCCCCTAAAATAACGGTTTTTCGTGTTTTTGGTCTATAGAATGAAAACTGTAGTAGATAAAGAAAAAAACTGTTGCTTGCTTAAATGTTCAGCTCATTTAGCTCTACAAAATATAGGGTTGACATCAAGATCAGGTGAGCGATTTAGGCTCCTGGGAGCCTCTTGTTTAGGATTCAATATAAAATCCGTTATTTATTATTGTAGATGACACAATATGATTACTATTCCGGGTTTATTAAACTTAGTTTTAGATCAATCTTCTGCATAACGTCATATCCGTTGACGTCAGCTTGGCGTCATGGTAGCTATCATTCTGGAAAAGACACCAAGGTCAAGTATTTAACAGAGAGTGCCAAAAGGATTTTCAGTTCTTGATATTGTCAGACTGATTGGGGGACACAACGGGGAATACCCGCACATTCACGCCATTTTCTCCGATTCTGGTACAAAACTACTGTAGCTGCGGGTTCGTAGCTCTTTACGACCCTTTTGCTTTTTTTTGCGGTCCGCAAATCAAAAAATGAAAAAATAAAAAAAGGATCTACAAACCGCAGCTAGCGCAAAACTGCTTCATTTTGTTGTTGAATAAAATGATATAATTGAAATTGTATTCATGCCGTCTCATAGTCCAAATAATTATAGTACCGTCTTGGAAGCCTTTTATAATTTTTGACGTTTGGCTTCCTGCGTCTCTGGGGATCTAAAAAAAGTCCAAATGATAAAAAAAACCAGAAAGACGTCATGATTATCTGGACTAGCCGTCTCAAAACTGTTGGAAATATTTGTTTTTTTACACTTGTTTTGGATCCATTTACTTACTTTTCAAAAGTCTTTCATTTTTTCATGAAGTGTACATTCTCTAATATTTCATTTCGGCGAAAAAAAAAAACCAACACAACAAACAAATTTTTAACTGGAATCCTGGATCAACCCCTGCTTCTGTTATACACAAACATGGGGAATCCGGATGTACCCGTAGCCAGAACTTTTTGAAAGGGGGGAGTCGTAGTATTTCAATTGTGCTTAACCAGTTAGTTAGTTAGTTACTGCTTTACTCCCAAGCAGCACGATCCCGGCTATATCCGGGAGATGAACATGAAAGTGGTGATACAATGAACATGAAACGATGATGAAGTGGAGGAAATGGGGACACAAGGCAGTCAAGGAAATTAGGATTTTTTTGGTCAGGACATTCGGTCCCATCATTCACAGGACCAAAAGAAAATATAGAGGTCCAATAAAGCATAATATCTAAAATACTGCTAATTTCTACTGGACATTCGGACCTGTGAATGGCACAAAACACCAGACCAAATGAGTTTTTACAGGCCTCGGGCTGTCGGTCCTGTGCTAATTTCCATGACTGCAAGGCCAATCGGGTAGGAGAGTTTTGACTGCCACTGGAAAAAGGAGCGACGGGTAGGGACAGGAAATTTAGCCTCCCGCATGGGGACCCCACGGGTCCTACTCTTACCGAGACCTGCAGCAGGGTTCTTTAACGTGCGAGGAACGTGGTATTTTTCTCAACACGGTGCACCACTATGGTTTGCGGTCAGGTTTTCCGCATTATCGCCTGACGACCCCGCATCTCTCGATGTCAGGGCTGCCCAATTCAACCACCTGGGGCAAACATCCCAGTCGCTTTATGGGCAAAGCGGCCTGACCCGATGTCAGTTTCTGAGCGCTCTTTAGTGGACTTACCGACAAGCTTAGCGCTGCTGCGGGCCTATTCGCCACCTGGAACCCGCACGGGTCCAATTTCACTTATTTTTTTATATTTTTGTCCACAAGGGGTTCGACCGAATCACTCGACTTCCCTCCCCCCCACTTTTCCTACGCTGAGACGTATATATATACTCCCTTCTCATAATACAACAACACAACATTTCTTTCTCCTGACAATAAACTTACCATTTATATACGACTTTAATATGCGGCAGGTTAAACCTGTGTAAAAAACGTTCAAAAGACACCAAAAGTTCGGGAAAAACTAGCGTGATAAACCGGACGTTGAAGCTCTTAGTACAACTAAAATATGACATTTCTACCATTATCGCTCCCTTTTGGGACGTATTATACAACACGGGGGATGTACCCGTAGCAAAAATTTTTTTAAAGGGGCCGGGGGTCGATATATTTTGATAGTGCTCAACCAAATTTCAGTATGTTTTATACAATGTTTTTCATTTCTTGGTCCAATGTGGGTTCGTCCAAATCCTACTCCCCTTTTGCTACGGGTATACGCTCAAACGCTCATATACTTATTATTCTTTCTCCTGAAAATGAACTTTTACCATATATACGAATTTAATATGAGGCAGGTTAAACCTGTGACGCTTCCGAAGTAACAATTAAATTTTATTCATCTTTTTGTTCGAAAATAGAAAAAAAACTAGCTTTTGTTGTGGGTTATCTTGTGTTTGATGATGGCTTAAATTTTCTAAGAAAAAGCGTAAAAAAGACGCCGAAAGTTCGGGAAAACAGGCGTGCTAAACCGGACGTTGAAGGAAAATTCAGCTCATAGAGCTAAAATATTGACATTTCTACCATTATCGCTCCCTTCGTAAGCGAATAAAGCAGTCCTTGGAACTGCAAATATTTCGGTCAAAGTTCTCTTTCGGTTATATATTCTTATGAGGGTGTAAAAGGGGGTCTGATCCCGGAATCCCGTATTTTTTTTTACAAAATACCATTATCCCGACTTTCAGTTTAAAATAAGAAAATCTCGAATACCGGAAAAATTGATATAGTTTTCTTTATTTTCCTGAAAGTTTCTCAGTTCACAGAGGATCATAGACCTGTGTGTACTTTATGTTTTATTTTATTTCAGCTAATCATTGACATTTGCAGGCAATGACCATTGTTTATGACTTAAAACAGTACTTTACAGACACAGTGTCAGTTTTGCAATTATTTATATAGTTTTCTAAGTTGTTGCGAAATTTTAGCTCTTGAGTTTGTTCTTTATCTGGATTTTTAAAAATTAGTTAGTAAGTAGTTACTACCAAGAACAATTTCAGCTATATCCGGGAGATGAACATGAATGGTAAGATATATTGGAGGAAACGGGGAAACAAGACCAATCAGGAAGGAGAGTTTTGACTGCCAATGGAAAAAAGGAGTGGTTGGTAGGGACAGGCAATCTAGCCTTCTGCATGGGGATTTTACGGGTCCTATCGAGACGTCGGCATTCATTACGACTGGGCTGCTTCATTCAACCACCTGCAAGGCTGGGGCAATTCCAAGTCACTTTGCGGACAAAGCGGTCTGACCCGATGTTTGGTTTCTGATCAATCTTTATTGGACTTTTAGCGACAAATTTAGCACTGCTGTGGGATTATTTGCCACCTGGATCCCGCATGGGTACAACTTTTTTTTGGTTGGTTGCATAACAAAATGTGAATGAAAAAATATCAACTTGATGACTAACAAGAGCTATGTTTTTGTAGCTATTGGACCAGTTATAGTTGTGTTAAATCTGTGACGCTCCCGAAGTTACAATTAATTCTATTCATTTTTTTTGGTTCGAAAATAAAAACAGACTAGCTTTTCTTTTGGGTTACGCGTGCGTCTTAAATTTTCAAAGAAAAAAAAAAACGTTAAAAAGACGCCGAAAGTTCAGGAAAATAAGCGCGCTAAACCGTAAGTTGATGGAAAATTCAGCTCATAGTACAACTAAAGTATTAACATTTCTACCATTAAAATTATATGATCTGCCAAATGTGATTGAAATTTTGCTGACGGTTGTTAATTCTGCTAGTTAAAATTGATAAATTTTGCACCTTTGTACATGTATAAATCCCGGATCCTGAAACTGAAAATCCCAAAATCTCGAGCTTAAAAAACTGAAATCCCGAGTGTCGATATAATTTTGTTCGGAATCTCGAACTAAAACTGTCCAAATCCCGGAACCCCGAGCTTGAATATGGCCAATCCCGGTGTCCCGAAAAATGTCCTACCCCCCTCTCTTATGCACTGTCGTGTTTAGTCTGTATTGTAAATATTTTCTGATTGTACCTGTTTTTCTGTATTTGCTTGAGCCAAATGGGTGAAATTTTGCAAATTAAAGGTTGATTATATCGTGTATTTACTGGTTTTGTCTCTGTCCATTCGGGTTTTGACAATTGGATGCCCCATAGGTACCTCTGCTCGTGGTAATTACGTTCATTACGTTCATTTCATTCTAATATTTAACTGTGACGTCATCGTTTCACGATACATGTATTACGAGATACCAGTATAACTTTATGTGGGGTATATTACCGGCTTAGTTTAAACTGGCAAACTGAGGACGCCCGGGCCGGGGGACAGCACCCTTTTTTACCCAGTTTTCCTGACCTTTAACAAAGAATATATATAGTTATTCTATAAATTCTTACACCCTTCCCCTAAAATAAAATAAAAAAATAAATAAATAGAAAAAAAACATCCTGCTCAAAGCTTTGTACTGTATTATTTCGGATCGGAAATTTTGAAACAGCGCGATTTTGGAAAATGTACCTCCCACAGGCACTTGGAACATGGATTTTATTTACATAAATAAATACATACATAAAGCGCGTATACCAGCGGGTAAAACCAGGCGAGACTTAGGTATGGTGATTCCGGCGACGGCGGCGGCGACGGCGGCGGCGTCCACAATTGGTTAAAGTTTTTGCCTAAGTCTGTTTTGTGAGAACTAGTTATGTTACACCATTGATATTTGATATGCAGTTGCATCAGCATCAGTACAGATCAGTTTTAAAAGGTTTTCACCTGTATGCTCCTGCAGTCACGGTCTACTGACTTTGAAATTTTACACTGATTTTGCCGAGGTTTACCTTTTTTCTTACGTCTGTTTAACATGAAGCAGTTATGGTACATCATTGATATTGGGTATGCACTTGCATTAGCATTACTACAGATCAATTTCAAAAGCATTTCATCTGTATGCTCCTGCAGTCACGGTCTACTGACTTTGAAATTTTACACTGATTTTGCCGAGGTTTACCTTTTTTCTTACGTCTGTTTAACATGAAGCAGTTATGGTACATCATTGATATTGGGTATGCACTTGCATTAGCATTACTACAGATCAATTTCAAAAGCATTTCATCTGTATGCTCCTGCAGTCACGGTCTACTGACTTTGAAATTTTACACTGATTTGGCCGAGGTTAACCTTTTTAACATGAAGCAGTAATGGTACATCATTGATATTGGGTATGCACTTGCATTAGCATTAGTATAGATAAATTTTAAAAGCATTTCATCTGTATGCTCCTGCAGTCACGGTCTACTGACTTTGAAATTTTACACTGATTTTGCCGAGGTTAAACTTTTTTCTTTCGTCTGTTTAACATGAAGCTATTATGGTACATCATTGATATTGGGTATGCACTTGCATTAGCATCAGTCCAGATCAATTTTAAAAGTATTTTATCTGTATGCTCCTGCAGTCACGGTCTACTGACTTTGAAATTTTACACTGATTTTGCCGAGGTTAAACTTTTTTCTTTCGTCTGTTTAACATGAAGCTATTATGGTACATCATTGATATTGGGTATGCACTTGCATTAGCATCAGTCCAGATCAATTTTAAAAGTATTTTATCTGTATGCTCCTGCAGTCACGGTCTACTGACTTTGAGATTTTACACTTTTTAACTTTTTACTTATGTCATGAGTGTTTTATATAAAGCAGTTATTCTTTACCATTTATATTTGGTATGCAGCTGCTTAAGCATCAGTTAAGATCAGTTAAAGGAGGATTTTTACTTCATTTTATACTGTGTACAGTTGCGACAGGCGAGACATGTCTCTGTGTTAATTGTTTAAGCTTAAGCAGCGTTAAACTTCAATTCTACTCTCCATTTACTCAAGGTAAAAAAAATGTAAAAAATGTAGCAGACATCACATATAATTTTTTGTTGGGTCTTATATTGATTCATTATGAAAAAAAAAGATTATTTAGTTATATAAAATAGTTTATTCTTGTTTGTTTGTAGGTAAAGATGGACGTGTTTTTCCATATTGTTGTTTTGGCTAGCTGTTTAGTGCCTGGTATCTATGGGTTGGGTAAGTTTTAGCTTAGAATTTATCGTTAGCTTTATATTTTAAAGATCAGACATTTGCTGCAAGTGTTTCATGTGAGCTATTGCCATCATCTGACGTCTGTCGTCGAATGTCGTTGTCGTCGTCTGTCGTCGTCCGTTAGACAAAATTTCGAAAAATCTTCTCCTCTGAAACTGAACAGAATTCAATGAAACTTTGCATGATTGGACTTTAAGGTATTGGAAACAATCCTATTGGTGTTTTTTTTTCTCAAAATGGCTGCCGTTCAAAGAAGATACACTTTGATCGCATTTGAACGCTTATATCTCATAAACTACTGTACTACAATTTAGGAAAAAATATAAAATCGATTGAAAGCGATTGGCGGCCATTTTGAAAACTGTTACATAATGATTAGAATTCGATACTTTTTTCAAACGACAACTCCTCCTAAACTACCAATTTGGCAAAAAATCACCCAATTGTTCCACAGGGTATTAAGAACAATCTATTGTTTATATTTTTTTTCAAAATGGCCGCCGTTCAAAGAGGGGTACCCCTTGAATGCATTTGAACGCCTTTTAGTCCCCTACCGGCGAAAGCCGAAGGGGACTATAGGTTTGCGCTCTGTCTGTCTGTCTGTCCGTCTGTCACGCCTCAGTTTTCCACACTTTTTTTCTAAACCCTTATAGATAATGAACTAATTTTTGGTATGTGAGTTTATCATGATGAGTTACAGATCAAGTTTGAGTGTCGTGCTGGTCCACAAATTTTTATTGGAGTTATGGCCCTTTGAACTTTGAAAATTCACTAAAATTTCAGTTTCCGCATTTTTTTCTAAACGCTTATAGATAATGAACTGATTTTTGGTATGTGAGTTTATCATGATGAGTTACAGATCAAGTTTGAGTTTCGTGCTGGTCCACAAATTTTTATTGGAGTTATGGCCCTTTGAACTTTGAAAATTCACTAAAATTTCAGTTTTCCGCACTTTTTTTTCTAAACGCTTATAGATAATGAACTGATTTTTGGTATGTGAGTTTATCATGATGAGTTACAGATCAAGTTTGAGTTACATGCCGGTCCACAAATTTTTACAGGCCCTTCGAAGTTTGAAAATCCATTGAAATTTTATTTTCTAAACTTTTTTATTATTCCTTGTAGATAATGAACTGATCAAGTTTAGGTTTTCATTTGTTTGACATATTTTTACCAGTAACTGAAATATGAGGCCGTTAGGGGACTATGTATTGTTTTGCAATACTCTCAGAATGCTTGTTGAATCTATTATCGTGAAAAGAGATAAAAATCATTATAAGAACAAAAGTTGTTACGCTTAATAAGACAATACCCCTGTGAAAAATTATCCCAGCTTTAGTTTATATCCTTAGACATCCTAGGATAAGCATAGACATCCCAATGATCCCAGCCTTAATTGACCCTTAAAGCAGGGACCTGAATCAAAAAGCAGGGAATCCTAGGATTAAAAGCAGTGACAAGGTCAATGCTAGCTTGAAAAAAGCAGGTACAATGTCTGTGCTAGCTTAAAAACAGGGGATTCTAGGATTTAACACTTTCATAAGCAGGAAAAAAATCCATGATATCTTTTAAAGCATCGAAAAAGATTAGACTTTGATAACAATAACCTGTCAATGTTTTGTCCCAGTTTATGCTTCACCTAAGACTCCTTGGATTAAGAAAGTCCCTACTTTTATTGTTTTTTTATAATTATCCAATGAAATTAAAGCTTTTATTTCTATTTTCCATTCAGAAATGAATAGTTTGGCTCCAAAATTTATCACTTTCAAACATTATTAAATTGGAAGCATATTTTTAAAATGTTTTTCAAACAAGTCATTACTTCTATTAGAATATGAGGATGTTATTATATGTTTAGGATGCAGCATTTCTTTTCTTTGTAAGAACAGATTATGTACACATGGTACATGTATACATTAGTAAGGCTAGAAATAGTAAGTAAACCTAGAGCTGACATGATGAGTGCCAAGTGCAAAATGTAATTTTAGAATTACTGGTTGCTTAAATCTGAAGTATTTCCAAACATGTTATGCTGTTTAAAAGCTTTTATGTCAAAATATTTTATACTATAAAACATTTCACTATATATTTCACTGATTTTTGTTATAAATTGAGCAAAGAAAAAATATTCAATCTTAATTATTGTAATGAGCAGACTATTTGTTTATAAAGTATGTATGCTGCTCGACTTACATGTATAATGTCTGAATGGATAGCTTTTTAAAAGAAAAAAAAATGTATACCAAACTTGCTGAATAACAACCTTTAGATTGGAATGTTTTGAAATGAAAGCTTAATTTTCATTGGATGATAGACCTCAGCTTTACCACTGCTTTTAAAGAGCACAAGAACATGGACTATCCTAGGATTATCAGGGACTTTAAAAAAGCAGGGATAAGCAGGGACAAAATAAGTCCCAACTTTATCCCTGCTTTTTAAAAGCAGGGAGAGTATTTGGACAGGGGCTACCCCAGGATAAGCATGAACTTTTAATAAGTAGGGATAAAGCAAAAATAAGTCCCAGCTTTTTTCCTGCTTTTTAAAGTCCCTGCTTGTCTAAGTATAGTCCCTGTCCGAATACGCTCCCTGCTTTATCCCAGGATTATCCTTGGATAAAAGAGGGAATTATCCTGGGAATATCCATGGATAATCATTTGATATATATCAAAGGATATTTTCGCAGGGATCACCGTGCAAAATATCAGATCAATCGGACAACCTATACTAGATTTATTGTCCTTGAAAATGCCAATTATTTGCAAAATTTCTTCTAGAGGTATATTTTGAAAATAAAGGGCGATAAATAATCAATATAAGAACAAAATTAAGATCTACCACTGTGAAAAATTTCAGGTCAATCATACAATCTAAATTAGATTTATTGTCCTTGGAAATGACTATTTTTTGCAAATTTTCACTTTTCGAACTCTATTTTGAAAATGAAACGAGATAAATAATCAACATAAGAATGAAAGTTGCTCAATAAATTGAGATCCATCATTGTGTAAAATGTTAGTTCAATTGGATGTCCTATATTACTTGGACACAACCAGGTGAGCGATTCAGGCCGCTATGGGCCTTTTGTTTTATGTTGGCAATGGTTCTCTAATCTCTATATGAATAGCTATATGCTGCTTCATACAGGACAGCTTGTACGATTATAGCTACATGTATTTATAAAAGCTTTGTTATGCCCCGACGACGAAATGACGGGGGAGGAGAGCATTAATTTTTTTTAATGTCTGTCCGTCCGTTCGTAAGTATTTACGGGCTTAAAAAAACGATCATGAAATTGATTTATTTTGACAATAATTAGGATGGTTCAGTAATAATAAGTTAAAACGCAACGACTTATGTTCTCGAATTTCTGCTTTTCGCGAAATCCGCGGTGAATATAATTCGCTCGCGAAAATAAATTTTGCAGTACTGTGTCCGGCGGGAGACGTGTTTTTTTTCGAGAGGCATTTTCAACTGTCCCAGTTTTTTTTCAAGAGAATTAATTTTCAACCAAAACGTGAAGAATAATGATATTTAATGTTTTTATACTGAAGACGAAAACCTAAAACCTTTACTAAACAAAGCCACAGGCGTTTGGGTTCAGGATTGTTCTTTTATTAATAACGTGTATATAAAAATTTTCATACTCGTCTATATACTAGTATATAGACGAGTATGAAAATTTTTATATACACGTTATTAATAAAAGAATAATCCTGAACCCAAACGCCTGTGAACAAAGCCATATTGAATTGATTTGAATCTCTCACGGTAGGTACTATGTCCGGCGAGAGACGTGTCCCAGTTTTTTTCAAGATAATTATCAATTATAATGATATCTAATGTTTTTCTACTGAAGACAAAAACATAAAACTACCAACGAGGTAAATATACTTTTGTATTTAATATGGAGCTGTCACTTTTTCTTATTGAAAGTTATAATATCTTGATGGAAATATGGGGATTGTAGGAATTTTTACCCTTTTGCATATTTCACCCATTTAAAGATAAATGAATTGAATGAGATAGCGAAGAATTATTAATGGACGTCAGTATTATATAATTGCATCCTGAATCTTGATGCATATATGTCACATAATGTCCATCCAGGTTTTTTCAAGAGAGGTCCAGGTTTTTTCAAGAGGTCCAGGTTTTTTTAATACAGTAACTTTAGACAAACAGTGTGTGTTCACCTCCTTCACTCGGCTAACTGAGAACTCGGTCAGTTGGTTTTATTTAACATGGAGGCTATATGGGAAATGGGTCTGTTGAAGAGTCGGTTATAGGTCTGTTGAGAGTAAAATCCAATGGATGGTCATGAAATTTTGTGAAAAAGATGTTATTTTGGCAAAATGACAATTAATTGTCAAAATACAAAATCTTTCAACCAAAATGATATTCATGTGAGCACATTTTCAACTTGCAACAGAGTCAATTAGTTATACCAGTGTTCGATAAAACGAAAAGGCGAGACAGCGGTATGTTCAAATTTGGCAACTATGAATGATTTTTTTTACAAATAAACAAAATTTTTATACTTTTGAAATATAATTAGCGATTCGGAAAGTAATCTTCAGTTTAAAAATAAAATATTCAAACAACAAAAAGTGATTTAATGTTAAAATGTTATAAAAAATGAGTTTTTCTTTAAAAAGTGCCGACTAAAGTCTGTTGGTGAGTCGGCAAATTAAATTAAAGTCTGTTGAGAGTTAATTAGCCGAGGCATAATGATTGCAAGCGAGGTATATTTTGAATTTTTATACGACCGCAAAAAATTTGCGGACGTATAATGGTATGATGCTGTCGTCGTTGTCGTTGTCGTTGTCGTCGTTGTCGTCGTCGTCTGTTAACTTTAGTGTATACACAATAACTTTAGTTCTAGTTATCCAAATCCAATGAAATTTGACAATGATATTTCTTACCATTAAAGGATGGATGGGATTGATTTTGGGAGTCCCCCCTTTTTTCATTTAGAAATTAAGGACCAAAAGGGGCCAAATTGCAACTTTTAGTTTGTTCTTACAATAACTTTTTTAAAAATCTTTTCCTCTGAAACTACTGATTAGAATTCAACGAAACTTGGTATGATTGATCAATAGGGTGTCATGCACTATAGATGTGTTTCAAGTTCTGATTCATCAAAAAACATGGCCGCTGTGGCTAAAAATAGACCAGGGGAGTCAGACTACTGTTTTTGGCTTGTAATTCAAAAAGTATAAGAGATAGATGAAATCTGATGCCATTCTACTGCTTCAGGATCAAAAGTTCTACAAAAGTCTCCATAGGGTTGTCAGATGACCCCTTATAGGGGTTACGGCCCCTCAAAGGTGAAAAATAGCATTTTTTCATGTTTTTGCCCTATAATATGAAAACTATTGCAGATAGCAAAAAGCTGTTGCTTGCTTAATTGTTCAGCTCATTTAGCTCTACAAAAGTCTCCGTAGTGTCGAAGTTGTCAGATGACTCCTTATAGGGGTTACGGCCCTAAAAGGGGCCAAAATCGAAACATTTTTATTAGTGGACCGATTTTGAAATTTTTTTTTGCATGTTTGTTCTTGTCAAATAGCGGATGCAAAATTGAGAATTAATTTCTGCTACCCCCATCTTTTCCCCCTTATTATGTAATTAGGGGTTAAAAGGGACCAAAATGGAAATTTTTTTACTTGTGATCCGATTTTGAAAATTTTTTTTTGCATGTTTGTTCTTGTCAAATAGTGGATACAAAATTGAGAATTAATTTTTGCGACCCCCCCCTTTTCCCCTGTTATGAAATAAGGGGCCAAAATCGAAACTTATTTATTTGTGGTCTGATTTTGATTTCCTTTGGAAAAAAAATAATTCCTTTTAAAATGTGAATTTAGAAAGTCCACCAAAAGCTGCATGTGTCAAAAACCTTTGTCAGTCCACCATGGGCTGCATATGTCCAGAGCAATTGACTATCCATATTGGGCCTAAAACGTACAGGGTTCAACATGTTGCGGTCGTATCATGCTGCGGCGAAGCTTTTTATTAAAAACTTTTAGGATTAACATTTGATATTGTATTAAATCAAGAGTGAAATTATCTCTGATTTTGCGTGTATGTACAGGAAAAAGAAACCTTAAAGCACGAAATCAGTACACACTATATGGTACTATAGGATAAGGCTGTATACAAGGTATTATACCCCAACTTCTATGTCATGAAGTGTCGAGAAAACTGTGAGGAAAATTTTGCATGTATGTACAATACATCTAAAACTTAAGTTTTCGGTTAACAAGAGGTAGATGACCTAGGGGCGTAAAATCGAAATACACCATATGACACTTTAAGACAAAGCAAAATACCAGACCTTTACCTTATGTAGTTGCTTGAATAACTGCGACGGAAATTATGTCACGTACGAACGAACGGACAGACATATGGATAAGGGTTAAACAGTATACCCCTGTTCTTAAAAGCGAGGGTATAATTATAAGTATTTAACTAGTCGAAGCAGCCACGCTGCATACCCCCGCGCTACTCTGGTGTTTGATAGTATAAGGGCAAATAATTAAAAGAAACAAACTATGACTATAATAAGCATTACTAGTACTATCAAATGTGTATGTATTAATATGAGACTTTTCCCTGGTCACACTGGTAGTGGGAGTGATAGTCATGTAATGAATTATGCATGACGAAGGAATAATGTGCCCTTAGGCAATCTATGCAGCCCAGCCCCTAGGGGCATTATCAAAATTCCGAAACCTTTGGCAGAATCTACATCCATACTCCATAGTGCAACTAACAAGCCAAGTTTCAGTTCCATATTCCAAATAACCTAGGAGGAGTTGCGTGACGAAAGAATAATGTGCCCTTAGGCTACCTATGCAGCCCAGTCCCTAGGGGCATTATCAAAATTCCGAAACCTTTGGCAGAATCTACATCCATACTCCATAGTGCAACTAACAAGCCAAGTTTCAGTTCCATAATCTAAATAACTTAGGAGGAGTTGCGTGACAAATGAATAATGTGCACTTAGGCTACCTATGCAGCCCAGCCCCTAGGAGAATTATCAAAATTCCAAAACCCTCGGCACAGACCCCACCCACAATGCAATTAATAACCCAAGTTTCATCTTTCTACTCCCAGTGGTTACAGAGATTATCCTGGACATTAACGCCATACGTACGTACGTACATCGAACAGCAAAACATTTTCCCCGCGCTTTCGCTAGCGCGGGGATAATAATATGGCTTTAAAATTGTTGATTTTAAATTAGTACTTTTTACTTGTACACATTTATAAGGGCTTCAAAATGCATAAATTAGAACCGATCTGATTTATGGATTCAATCACCGATTATCATATGGAAATAAACAGACCGAACGAACATCCCATCCCCCAACCCACCCGGGTAGTAACAGACTGTTTAAATTCTCGATTTTTTTAATGCACGTATCATGTATGCTTTAAAACGATTGCCATATATATATAATACATTATACTTTGGAGTTTATAATGGTTTTTGGCCATGTTTGCAATACAAAATCAGTTGGCATAGTTTATAATTAGTTGTAATCTTCTTCACTCTCTTTCTAAGACTAGTGTTACAATTTTTTATTAGTATTTTAGGGATAAGCGCCTCTTGTTAAACGTCTTCATCTTTGATTTTTTAATTCTTTATTTTTTTTCTTTCCATGCTTTCTGTTGGAAAAATTCATTCTTTTTCTTTTCATACTGAAAAATTAATGGTAAGCTTGATCAAACAGACTGATGTGCTTGTTATAACGCGATTTATATTAATTTTACGTCTAATCTATGACTAAACAATCATCACTACGAATATATACGCTTTATGTCACTTTGTAAGATATTTCTATTTGTAAATAATGTGTGTTATGGCACAAATATAGTATGATATCAGTTGAATAATTTACTCTCAACAGACTGACCAACAGACTGAGTTCATTATAGCCGACTCACCAACAGACCCAATTTAAGGCAAAAACACAATAAATGCCACAAAAACGCATGTCTGTCGGTTTTTCTTTCTTATTAGTACAGTTATATGTCAAACATACATGCTGTACGATTTAAGTTGCGTTTTTCGTAATGCTTTCGACTTAATTTGAGCAAAAAGCTGTTATGTTTACATTTTTGAACGACAAAATTGATAGAAATATCTCGATGAGTAACACGCCTTTCCATTTTGTAGCTTACCAATGTAAGCTACAGAGAAAAACAATATATGAATACGTTCAGTATTCAATATTGTTTTGCCCAACATAATTTTTTTTTTATTAAAGTAAGTAAAAAAGAAATATTTAGTAAAATATATTGACCTTGCTATGTTTTTCTCGATAGTATTTGACCAACAGACTTTAGCCGACTCTTCAACAGACCTATTTCCCATATAGCCGCCATGTTAAATAAAACCAACTGACCGAGTTCTCAGTTAGCCGAGTGAAGGAGGTAGTGTTGTATACCTCTCAAACTATATTTACCTTTCTTGGTTTAAATTATCTGAGCGTGATTAAAAATTTAATGAAAGCGTTAAGCGGCATACAAAAATAAAAACTGCAAAAACAACGAGGCATTAGAACGGGGATAATTCAACCTTCGAGCTAAAAACTAATTAAAAATTAAATACAAATATTGAAAAAGAATATGTTAAGAAAAAGTAAATGGATGATGTTTTAGAAAAAAAATATCAATTGTTCTCTTATTTTATCAATAATGTTCCGATTATTGCTGAAAAATCGCCTACTGGACACTAAGCATACAACTAGCAATCAACTTATTTCATCGAAACCACAATCATTTTATACATGCTCATATATAAGTCACCTTTCATTTAATCTTTCGACCGGGACCAAAGATACAATCATGGCCTAATCGAATTAATGGCTGAAATTCGAACACAATGGTTGTGTTGGGACAAGCAGGAACTGAACTACTAGCAGATAAAGAGATGTGGAATAAGTGTACGTGACACAACCAACATAAAGAAACGGCAATTGGAAAACAGCCAGATGTCACTGCTCGCTGTCTTGCATTGGCCCAAGACTATAAGATTCAAACAAATCCCTATATTAGTGTACGGGCCGTTACTTGTAGACGGGAACTGGAACTAGAGGTTGGCTAAGTGACCGTCTCTCACACTGTGTCTGACATTATTTTCATCCTCAGCTGAAGATTTAGCTAAAAAGGCACTAAAAGTGTTGTATTCGATCAAAAGCTACACGTCTAGTCTTAGCGAACGAGATTTGGTAAATGTTTCCATTGCACCTTGAATTTGAGTTTATTGTGCACGGGCCTTCTGTTTTGTCATCAGCTATAGGAACGCCGAGTTCAGTACAAAGATCAGAAAAGGTATTCATCAAAACTTCACAATTTACTTCCTGTACATGTCTCCACACATTTATTTGACTCTATAGTTCGTCCAGTTTTAACATATAACTGTGAAATTTGGTTTATGGATATTTATAAATCGTTTCACAATGCATTGAACAGATCAAAGAAAAATAATAACCATATGCATCCTGATGAACTTTATTCATAGACAAAAGACCCTCGGACAAAATACATAAAACAAGTTTTGTAAATTTATACTTGGGCGCTTTCCGGTTGATTGCTTTATAAAAACTCAGTCGTTGCTATTTGAAGACAGACTTTTATCAGATGAAACTTCATATCTACTTAAAGAATGCTATTATTTATCCAAGTCATTACATGATCAGGGAATTTATTCATGGTTTTCTTATATAAACAATGTTAGATCTGTAAATAATATAAGTCAAGCAAGTAAAATAGACAATAAATGTGTAAAAAATACTCATAAACTTCAATATAGAGAGGCTTTACATGATAAATATGAAACATTATACAATAACAAAATACAAAACATTGATGATACAAGCAAAACGCTTTTATTCAAATCCTTGAAGTCTGATTATATTAGAGAAAATTATCTAAACTACACTGACTTTGAAATAAGAAAAATATGTAAATGAATCAATGATCACCCTTTAGTTATAGAGACTGGTAGATATAAAAAGTACAAAGGGATCAACGAATATGTATTTCGTGCGCGGGGTTCTTGATGATGAAAGCCATTTCTTTTTTAACTGTAATAATAAAACTTTAAGGCCTACTTTTCTGAGTAACTATACAAATTCTAAATACAAAATATCTTAAACCCGTTAACAACACAGCAAGTGAAATGTTTAGGCTCTATTATAAATCAGTCTTTAAAACAAAGGACGAGGGCCAAATAAACTTTTATTTTATTTTCTAGTATGAATGTCTGGTGGAATAAGTATATAAATATATATTTTACTGTGATTTGTATAATAATGTTTTATACTGTTTATTCTATAGACTATTTTCATATTCTTGGATGACTGATTATTTTAGTCCTTCTCAACACTTTTTAGAGAGTTATCTTTTCCTGAGTAGGACAAACAAAAAATATTGCATCAATAAGGTCAGAATAAACTTGATTTTGTAATGATTTCTTACAAATGTTTCATTGTAATTTTGATGGATTAGAACTAAAAAATAAGGATACATCAATAAGATGTTGATTTGAAACTATTTTTAGCTTAAAGTTAAAATAAGTGTAAAAGGGCATTTGGGCATTATATTTGAACTTTTTGCTCTATGACATATTTGCATTCAGAAGGACAGTAAGGAATCCTTTTTAGACATATTATTTGCTAAAACCAATAATGTCAATAATTTTAATCTAGATTTCCTAAAATAATGTGTTAAAACTTTACTATTTTTCCTTTGCTCAATTATACAAAAAATGGTAAACCAGTCCATGTCGGGTCAGGTTCAGTCCAAAAAATACTAAATTATTCAGCAGTCCCTGAAATATGAAAATGGTTTATTCAGAATTATTGTATGTGTATAATATATGTATGCCTTTGATCTTATTGTAAGATGTAAGTTGTGCAAATAAATATATATTATTAGCTCACCTGGTCAAAGGCTATGTGAGCTTATGCCATTAATATGCGTCCGTCGTCGTCTGTCGTCCATCGTTGTCCGTTAATAATTCTAAAGATCTTCTCCTCTAACACCAGGTCTCCCGATACAGCGAGTACGGAGCGATACGATTTTCACGGAGCTATCTAAAATTGTCGAAAATGACGGTAGATGTCAAACTTTTCTTATATCATTTATTCGTGATAGTTTATAACAAACATGTATGTGGTTGTCAATTGAATATATATTGGGCCTCATGCTCAGCAAATTTTGGCTTTGAGTAGTAAACAAAAAATCTGTGGACGATCAGTTCCAAATAAATTATTATAACCAAGTTGAAAAAGTGATTTTTCGACTTCAAGGCATCAATACTGGTAGTAGATTCAATATTCTTTGCATATAACTTGTTCTACATTTAGTCCAAGATATAACCCGTGAAAAATACCCCTTGCAACCCCCAATTTAGCCCACGGGCTTTATGATTACAGCTAAATTCCTTGAGGACGGTTGACAAAAAATATGTTACGAAAATCACGGAGCAAAGATACGATTTTCACGGAGAGCCCTGCTTTAAATGATACGATTTCCTCGGAGCATGAAATATTTTGTGATACTGAAGTTT
The DNA here is from genome assembly GCA_963971305.1 of Arcuatula senhousia. Classification (NCBI taxonomy): domain Eukaryota; kingdom Metazoa; phylum Mollusca; class Bivalvia; order Mytilida; family Mytilidae; genus Arcuatula; species Arcuatula senhousia. Next base: position 5,979,696 of record OZ020312.1, on the reverse strand, counting down.
TTAAAAAATTTTCAAGTTTTTGTGGGTATGAATATAGTGTTTGTTGCCATAACATTTTTCTGTATGTCTGTACTTGTACTAGTCATATTTCCACATATCCCAAAGTACAACATTCAGATTTATGTTATTTGTTAAATTATATTTATCTGAAAGTAAAGTATTGAATGACGTCTATATTTTACAAAAGCCCAGAAGGCTCATACGAGATTCGAAATTCGATTTGCTTAAAATCAATTGCTTGTTTTATGATCATGTACCAATCAAAATAGTTCTTTTAAAAACGTAAGTATCGAAATTCGCGATTAGAGATTCCAAATTCGAGATACGAGATTCGGAATTCGAGATTCGAAAATAGAAATTCAATATACATGTACTAATAACCAACAAAATAGATCAACATTGAATTCCAGAAAATCCCAATTTCAACAGTTTAATCCATGATTTTGGTAAACTCAATATATTAATATTTTGTTTGCTGTTGGTAATTTTGATATATTTACCTGTCATGATTTAAAACTATATTTGGCAAAACGCCTATGACATGTATGAGTCTTAGTCGGATTTGTATAAAACATTCAGATAAATAATTGATATTTAGATAACATATAACTTTATTGCATAATAAAACCTCAAGAGGTTAAGCAAATACAAACATACAAAAACAATGAATATGTAACTGTACATACAAAGATATTATAGTATTTACTAATATTATGTATGACTTTGACCAATGTGGATGATGGATCTCATTGATTGCTTTACAAAATCAACAACCGTGGGCAAAACATCCATGTTTGGGTTAAGTACAAAAATTAATTTATCAATGGCTTTAAATGTGTGTTTCACCTGACTGTTGATTTTAATACGGTTTGAAACAGATGCTGCAGTGGCAGATTCAGAAAGGGTATCGTAATTGTATTTTTCCTTTCTTTTGGGTTAAAAAAAGGAGCGCAGATTTTTGGAAACAGACCCAAAATTGCTATATCATGCCAAAACATCCCTATTACATGTAGCAACTGTGTCAAACTCATGACACACCACCACCAGAGTAATTTACTCAAGTTACAGTTGAACCAGAGCCAGGAACCTTCTCCTACTACGGGGAAGTTCAATGACTGATCAATTTGTGTAGCTGCGAAGTTAAACAACACTCGCGAACTTAATGAGTCGTGTTTTTTTCTCGGGCATTTTATTTTTAGATTTTTTGCGATAGTTTAAGAATCTCGAAAATAAGCTAAGAACTCGCGAAAATAAAATATTGTAAATAGTATATATACAGTATATACTTTGCATGGTCTATTTATAGCTATCTCTAACGTGTTTACGTTCTTGCTCCATTGGATTCCACAGAAACTGCAGAATGCAAGATTATTCGAATTTTATAATATATATGAATGTCTAGTATATAATCAAACAATGTTACTGTAATTTCAACCCTGAAAATCATCTGACAAACAGATTTTGATTTTTTGAGTGCCCTCAGCGAGGATCGAACTCACAACATTTGGGACATCTACGGCGTATGCGCCTAGCTAACAGAACAGAGGTTGTAACCACTACACCATCCTAGGCTCCTCAAAAGAAGAGCTTTCGTTTGGGTAGTGTTACTTTTCCCTGCGAAGTACAATTACAACTTATTCTGCTAACACAATGTATGAAGCGTCGCAAGGTTTTTAATTACAGAGCTATTAATTTGAAAGCAACACGTTAGAGATAGCTATAAATAGACCATGCATAAATATCACAAGGCTATGGAATTTATCAAAATTCTGATAAATCCGTGTATGCTTTCAAATTAATAGCTCTGTAATTAAAAACCTTGCGATGCTTCATACATTGTGTTAGCAGAATAAGTTGTAATTGTACTTCGCAGGGAAAAGTAACACTTCCCAAACGAAAGCTCAACTTTAGAGGAGCCTAGGATGGTGTAGTGGTTACAACCTCTGTTCTGTTAGCTAGGCGCATACGCCATTGATGTCCCAAATGTTGTGAGTTCGATCCTCGCTAAGGGCACTCAAAAATCAAAATATGTTTGTCAGATGATTTTCAGGGTTGAAATTACAGTAACATTGTTTGATTATATACTAGACATTCATACAGTATATACTTTCATATAAATAATCACGAAAATTAAATTCTACGAAAAAAGACCTTCCATTTTGTTTGAAAATTGGCTCTGGACGGTATATTGAATTTCGAATTTTGAATTTCAAATTGAATCTCGAATCTCGGATTTCGAATCTCGTATGAGCCTTCTGGGCTTTCGTAATATTTCCTTTTAAAGCTCAATGACAAACGTGATAAATTCAACTCTTCAATCGCCAACTTCCCTTTCTTATGTAGCGATTTCATTTCCGTCCGTTCTAGCTTATTTGGTTTACATATCACAGCTGATTCACTATTCCAGAGTCTGTTGAAACTACACCGATTTCCTTGGTCATGTTTAACACATAAATTGCTGACACAAGGATATGTTGCCCCTCGGTTGTTGTCTTCACTTAAAAGATATGACAGACATCATGATCTCATTGCAAGACAAAGATGGGATTTTATATCCCTTAAATAAGTGCAGATGTTGGATTGTCATAGAGCTTTGTTGTTTTTCCTTTCTTTATCGGATTTGACCCGCTGAATTGACGATTGGAAGCGCGACAGGTGTTTTATAGCAGACGGGAACCGCTTACTCTCCCGGGGCACCTGATTTTCACTCTCGTTAAAACTTGAATTCGTGTTGATGATTGTTGTTCAGATGTATGTTTTTTTTGTGTTATATGTTTCTTTGAGCTGTTGTCGTTCGTGTTTATACTGGCTTAGCCTTGAACAATTCGGACCTTTCATATTTCGGATGCCCTTTAGGTACATTTTGTACCTTATTGCTTCTTTTGTTATCTTTTCGGGTGAAAAAATAAGGTGACATGATGTTCTTATGCTACCATTGCCAATGTACTACAGGGGATGTAACATTAAAGCACAGAAAATCCGTGTAAGAAGGAACATTTTTGTACCAAACAAAGTGGCAACCAGGGATCGTTCCGAAGGATTTGTAGTATTATAATTATTAATGTCATGTATGTCATTGCCCCCTGTGGGTCCATGATTGGTCCAATAAAATATTTCTATTTCTATTTCTATTTCTGTAGTAATAGGGAAAAATTTCTTGGAACTGCTTAAATAAAAATTTCTCACCGTATCACTTATGACCCTGTCACACTATAACGTTTTAGCCAACGTGTGCCGAACTTCGGATAATTTTCTAAAACCTTGGATTACGTTTGAAGTTGCTGTAAAAAGTTTCAAAAAATATCTCTGTAAACAAACCCAAAACGTCTGACTAACTACCTGCAACGCACGAAACTTCTATAGCGTTTGTCCAGCGTACTTGACGATTGCCTTACGCATGTGTGACGATTGCAGGACGCATTCATAACGTTCGCCTTACTTATAATTTTTGCTCTCGGTGAGGAGACCCAAGAATTCTGTTCTATTCATTTAAGTATTATTTCAAAATAGCACAAATAGATGTATTATTTGTCTTTAATGTATAAGTGTTTGATTAATTAATAAATATAGATACATGTTAATTTAGTTGATATTGGTTTTCGGCGTTCTGGTAATATGAAAGTAAAATTATTCTGAAGCCGTTTTTTAATCAATAGTGATGATTTTTGCACTTAGTCTAAATAAAAAGAATAAAAAATATTATAGTTTTATATTTTGATATGTACATAATAAACGGAGAGGAATGAATGCGCTTGTCAACGAACTCAACATGTCGAATGAGTATAAAAATGTAAGAAATGCCTGTTTGTATACGTAGACTTTGTCTAGCATCCTTTTCACTCCACTTAACTTATCCTAAATGATTGCAGACAGCATGACGGATGCCCTTGATAGGGAAGAACGCTTGTGCTTTAAAAGGACAAGATATGATAAGTGCTAAATTCGGCCCCCTAATTTACCATTTTTTAAAAATAATTGAACTGAGGTTAAACTATTCTAGATCAGTCTTAGATGAACAAGGTATCGTAAAATAACATTAATTTTAACTAAACCTTGTTTATTACGCCACATGTACAGTGACATCATCAAATTATGTGAAAATGACATTTTTGTGAAAAAGTGTTAAAATCATGCAAATTTTGAGTGTTTTTTGGCAAATTTAATTATGAGCCATACTAAGTACCACAAATATATTTTAGTGGTTTGTTTATATATTAAAAAGGATCATTTACTCAAATTATTGTGGTGGTACTCTGTGTGGCTCATAGTTAAATTTGCCAAAAACCACTCAGAATTTGCTGTTTTTTACAATTTTTCAACAAATTACAATATTTATGCCACTTTAGGTCATTATTTTAACATCACAATGAAAGAATTTAAACAAAATCATGCTGATATAGTAAAGTTCAATTTATTTAAAGTATATATCACATACTTTTAGCTCATTTTAACAATATCAAAATTTGGGGGCAAAATTAGGCTCTTATCATACCTTGTCCTTTATTTATTCGCTTTTACCTGTAAAATGTGGTGTTATAAATATATATGTATATTTATATGTTTTAGTTAACTTGGGAACACTGGGAACAGCTACACATTTTCCACCATATAAAGACTTTGAATGTCTTGCACATCAGGCTCTCACACTTCCAACACATTTCACTGATTGCATCACTGTCGGAGGATCCACTTGCTCCCATTGTGGAGACTGGGCTAATACCTCATATAGTTACTGGAGGATAGAGTTTCCGGAGGACATGTATATAACTTCTGTAGAAATGTACTATCGGAGTCATTGTAAGTATAATCATGCATGTATTAGTATTGGAACTTGAAATTTACTGTTATGGTAAAACAAACAAACCCACCCACAAAAAAAAAAAAACAACAAAAACAAGGAAGCGCACTTTTTCCGTTAATCCGAAATTTTATCTTAGAAGGTACTTCAATGTTCAGGATTAACATCTGTTCTGTAACATTGCTCGATAGATGCGAGAAATTTCTCATTTCCAAGTTGACATTTCTCAGTTTCATGTTGACATTTCGCACTTCCAAGATAACATTTCTTATTTCCTAGTTGACATTTCGCACTTCCAAGTTGACATTTCGCATTTCAAAGTTGACATTTCTCAGTTCCACCTTGATACTTTGCACTTCCAGGTTGACATTTCTCAGTTCCAACTGACCCGACGTCAGAATCCGAAGACCCATAGTCGCCTCTTACGACAAGCTAGGCTCTGTTGCAGGTCTATAAGCCTCCCGGGCCCTTCACGGGACCACCACACAGTAGAAATTAGGTCAATGCGACCTGTATTTAACATATGAACGATTTCGGTAAAAGTCCATATATGAATCTCGGTTAATACATGTTGGTAATCGAGAGCGGTCGGGTATTCGTGCATCATAGACACATTTTTTTATCAATAAAAGAGCATGTGGGACCTGCCCGACACAAAAATTATTATACAGGACAAGGAATTATATAGAACTTCTTGTACAGGGTTATGTAGCTCCGCAATAGTTGTCTTCTCTTCAATATTTTACAAAAGACACCATATTGTTGTAAACAAAAATGGGAATTTTATCTCGATAACAGATTGTTTGATTTTCATATCATATTTTATTTTTTGTCTCATTTTACCTGATTTGACACGATTGAGCGTTGGCAACAGTGTTTGGCAGCGTCACTCGAAGAGTGTGGTGCAACAAACAGAGACTGCTTACCAATCATTAGCGCCGGTGCGAATTCTCGTTACGACCGGAGTTCCTGTTGCTGATTGTTGATTGTTGTTCTGTTGCTTTGTGTTGTCTGTTTCTTTGTGTTGTTCTCGTTTCTGTTGACTGGTTTTGCTTTTGCCCTTTCTGACTTGACAGTCGAATGGCCCAATCGGTATATCTCCGTTTATTATAGGAAAACAGGCTCCAAATATTCGGAAAGCACTTGAATTGATTCCGAATCGTCCGATTTCTCTTCGAAGTAAAAGAATAGTAACAATAGAATGAAACAGTAGATCACTTCTTTCGGTGTTTGTACTTATTTATTCACTGAATACAAACGCTCCTTGTTTTCACAAACGTTTAATATATGTATTCAAAACTGTGCAATGAGCATTCTTCACTATGATTCATGCTTCAAGAAGAATTCAAGTTTACATATGTAAAATGTCCAAAGAGTATTGAAACATTGCTTGAGAATGCTCAATCTAAAATTTGTTTAAGCTCTAACATACCCAATACAAAAAAAAGTCCTCAATGGAAGTCGGACAATTAGAAATTGTGCACCGTCATAACCGCGTAGGAATAAATGCCACGTTTCTCGCACGTTGATAAACCCTGCTGTAGGTCTCGACGAGGATCCGTAGGATTCCCATGCGATAGGCTAAATTTCCTGATCCTACCTTTCTCTCCCTTTTCCAGCGAAAGTTCAACTCTCCTCCCCGATTGGCCGTTTAGCCCCCAAATTCTTCCGTGCCCTTCATCATCATTTTATGTTCATTTTATCACCACTTTCATGACTGCTAGGAAGAAAATTAGCAATAACAAACAAACATATATAGAACTCAAAAAGAGAAGAATATAAAAACGAAATATCAATTACGACTTTCAAAATAAAAAATGAAGTAAATGAATTTTTACTGCATGTTTTCACGTTATTTTCATTAATAAGAGTCCCCTAGTTAAAAACATTCAAAGTCCAGAATTGTCAACAATGCCTTCTAACGAGACTCATATAAGAAAATATAAGAATTTACTTCTTTTCATGAAATTGAAATTATTCCAAGTAGTAATAACACACCGTGTTTTACTGATCAATTTTCAACAAGTTTCCGAGTTTTGCTGATCATTCCACCGTGTAACCCTATTCAAACAATGTGTTCATCATTCATAAATGATATTGTTGGATATTTTCATTTTGAGTCAGTTTTAGCCTTTTAGTCCATCAGCCAGGTCCGGAAAAAAATAATTTGAGTGGATACCCCTGTAGACCGATTTTTTATTGCAGAAATCAAAAGACAAACATGTGAACTTTATTTTGCAACTTGTTATACTTTGCAAAAAGATGCGGAAACTGGTATAACAGAGGCCCCTTTAGGGGTACTATAAACTGTCAAAACATTTCAACCCTTATAAAACATTCTATTATACTAAGTCTACTACAATATTATTGAAAAGAAAACTTTTAACATATTAAATGTTGTCCAGATAACCAACGACAGACAAAAGTTTGTTAAAATTTTCACTCAAAGAAGTCTTAAAGGGAGATAATACAAGGAATGACTTAAATGAGTTATTTTTTCATTTTCTTTTTTCATTTCCTAAAAAAATAGGATAGCTAGGTGGAATATTTTGTGGAAAGAATCTACCTACAACATAACAAATTAAATAAAACAATTCCATTAAAATATTTGTGGTACCGGTTGAAAAGTTTCGGTATTTATGAATGTAGCCCCAGTCGCCTGAAATCTATATTTTTTTCATGTGTAAATACAAATGATCAACATAATGTGTTTCATTATATATTTTTTCAATTTTAGTTTATATATTTGACCTTTTTGAAACTATAGTATCAGAATATAAGAACTTTAGTCTTAATTGTCGTTTAAAAGTTGCCATAATTACACATACATGTGCATTTTGGATCATTTTGCAAGGCAGCATACAACATGTATACAATAATGGCGCTGCATGTTTGACCGTTTGTTGCACTTAGTTACAAAAGGGATACAAAGTAACTGTTATCGAGGAAATAAGCCAGCCAATTAATAAAGTTCTATATGGATCTTTTTTTTCAATTTATTTGACGCTTTGTTTTGATTGTTTTGCCTTTTGAAATTACTACTAGTATATTTGTAAATACTTTGAAGATCCATATATAGCTTCTTCATTGTTGGCAGTTGTTTCCTGTACCGTCTTCTAAAGAATCTACATTTTAACGAAATTCAAAGCAATAAGCGTACTTCTAAAACAACTTTTGAAAAAAAGAAAGTCTCATTACAATCGTAACTAAATATATTTTGAAAAACAGGCCTTTTTATTGTGAACTTTTTATGCTGCTGAGCAATGTCGTAGAGTTTGGTCAATTTTTCCCAGAAAGAAGTTAACTAAACGAAGTTGAAATCACCAAACCATTGAAGTTAGTGATTGTGCTAATCGACGAATGAATTGAAAGAAGCAAACAGGCACAAATAGGGCATTCGAGTGTCAAAAGTCCGAAAGGGCAACGACAAAACCGTTAAACATGAACAAGAACAGCACGAAGAAACACATAACACAAAATCAACCGAACGGAAATCAACAACGCCAACTCAAGTCGTTATAAGAGTTAACTCGGGTGCTCCGGAAGAGTAAGCGGTTTTTGGCTGCTATAGCACATCCGTCGTGTTGCTAATTTTCAATTCAGTGTGTCAAATCTGGTAAAGGAAGACAAAACAAATTTCTAAGACAAACCAACATCTGCACTCATTTGAGAGATTGTCTGCGAGTGCACGGTGTCTACCGTACAATTTCTTGAGTGAAGACAGCAACCGTGGAGCAACATAACCCTGTGTTAGCCTTTTCTGTGTCAAACGTGACGCTCTGCCAAGGAATCGATGTAATTGCCGCAAGCTCTGGAGTAACGAATCAACTGATACGAACACTTCATAAGCCGGAGCGGACGGAATGTTGCTACACAAAAAGGGAAAGTTGAAGTCATCACGTTTGTCATAGAGCTTTGTTGAAGTATTCCTTGAGAGTCAATTACGAGATGTAAATCTAAATATGAAGCAGACTTCCTAGAATCCATTGTGTCCCTTATCTTCCTGAGGATATATGAGACGGAGAAAGTCACCAAATAGAGAATTGTTCAGTGAAAGGACATTATCAATATTTGTATAACGGAACGTGAGATAAAAAGAGATAGCTAGTCTAGTTCTCCACGAGTACAATATGTCCCGTCTTATACTTCATTCAAAATTTTAAAAAAATCAAAGAAAGCTACTTGTCCTGATTTTGTGTTAAAATGCGAATACTGTAATCTTACTATTTGTATGGTTTTTAACTTTGCTGATTTCAGTGTTTCCCATTTTTCATGAAATTACATAAAAAAAAAGAAATAATGGTACACTAATGATATAAGTTTCTGTAGACCTAAAATGCTTGTATTCTTTGTTTGTCGCCAGTAACATAAGACAGAAGCGACATACATAGGCCCACTTTTTGATTGTTCGTCTTCTTAAATCGAGCGTCGCTCTGCAAAGTTATTACGTATTCCGTCTCAATTTTTATGTAACTTAACTCTATATTTCTTAATAGAGTTAAGGAATTACTCAACTACTTCCTGTTAACAGAATACTTTATAGACAAAAATACAAAATTCTGACATCGTTTGGGACAAAGTAACTGAGCAAACGGATACAAACTTTCTATGGGAACAGAAACTTCAAGGTTAAGAGCATATGCTGGTACATGAAGATCAACGTGCCCTTTGCAATGGAAAAAGCTTAAGCACCATTTTCTATTCATTTACAGCTGACCAGTACCAGTATTGCCTGAGGAACTTTGGTGTGCTTTTGATTCTTAACAACAGCAATCGTCCGATAAATCCTAATTGTTCGTCTGTGTATGTGGGAATGTTTAGGAATGAGATGACATTGCTGTTAAATCTTTAAAATGGAATGCAGTATTGTAAAAATCCATCATCAATGGGGACTTCTTGTCTTCTAGTACTCTTTTTTATGAGACAGACCGTTACCACGAAAACAAGGGGGTGGGTTTGTGTCAATCAGACAATTATTTTTTTTATAAAGGTATCTCGAGACAAAAAATTTTTGTTTTCATTATTAGCATTATTCTATATGGCAGAAATCCTTCTTCAAACTATTTTATCCTCTGTTACTTAAATATTTTTCATCAAAATTCAGATTCATAATATTATTTTAGGAAAACACCAACCCCCTCATCCATTCTTTGATTTCATAACAATAGAATTGGGGGAAAAAAAACTAAATTTACAAAACGACATCGTTACGTTATTTTAAGGCGACAGCTCGATATAAATTGTCGCCAGAAATAAAGAATAGATAAGTTATAAGTAAAAAGTAATGTAAATATTTCATATAAGTATAAATAAAGTCAAACGCACCTGACCTAAAGTAAAGTCTAACAGGCCAAAAACGAGAAAACGTGATTAATTGGTTATAACTTTGTTTTCAATAATGTAAAAAATCACCTTTACTGTAATATAACTTTTTTTTATGTTGGTTTTAAAAAAATACCATAGAAATGACTAAAAATCATAAAAAATATTGATTCTAAAAATAGAAAAAGTGACCTTCACATTTAATAATTTAAAAAATAAAACCATATCGGTCAAACCATTACAATCCGCACATGGACATTAAAAATGGATTTTTCTGTAAAACACTGTTTTTATCAAATCCTGGTGGTTTTAATATTTTTAATTGTGACCATTGTAATTAGGTGAATCTTGTTGAGTGAATTTTACCTGTGATACGTGCGAAGTCATAGGAAGACATTCGCAAACTGTAAAAATAGGGAAATTTTGAACGTAATAATTAGCAATTTTAAATCTAAAAAATATCTTTTTTAGACATTGTTATGATGCAAATTCTTTTCCTTAGTCAATAATCCCTATGCATACTATAGATTTATAAAACAGTAATTGAAGTTTTCAACCCCATGTTCAATTTATTGAAAATAAATGAATGACTACTTTTCATTTGCTCTCCAGAGGGTCCAGAAAAATGATTTTTACGCTATTTTCCGCATATTTTATACAAGTATAACATTTGGAATTATGAAGCTTAGATGTAATACTAAATTTTTGTACCATAAAAATTCGGTCTACGGGGGTATCCACTCAACTTTTAAATATGACGTCTTTTCAGAGTTAGCTGATGGACTATTTGGTGTCTTAATATATCGTAGATTCAGATAATACAATTTTTCTTAATGATAATTCATTTTGGTGCTTTATGTAAAAGAACGCACAATTTACACAGAAAAATTACATTTTCCCATTAAAATCAACCTTTTCCAACCTTTCAATAGGGCTTTCAATACAGGAATCGCATGATCAGATAACCAAAAGCCTTCTTAAAAGAATGGTACTATCAAATTGCTAAAATCTTGTCATCTTTTCTATACAGGCACAATACTGTCAGACCTACCTCGAACCTGAATAAGTCTTGTTTTTCACTGACAATGTTCTTCTGATCACACCGTGTTTTTCTTTTCGTTATGAAGGGCGTGGGCCAGCAATATACAGGACCTGCTGTCGTTACTCGCCGTCTTGCATTTGCCCAAGATTAAAAAAATAACTTTGATGTCCCCACTCGTCTAAAAATATAATCTACATCTTTACAAACTTAATACCTATGTTTATTTCAGTTCCACATAGAATGGATGGGTATACTCTAAGCATCACGAAAACATTGACCCTTCCACCTGATGTAGCTCCAAGTGACGTTTGTTTTAGAGACCCTACAGATGGTACCGCCAATGTACACCCAACATTGACCTGTAATATGATTGGAAATAACTTGATGTTCTCCAAACTGAGAAGTCACAATCAGGCGGGGATTTTAATCATTGAATTGTGTTATGTCGTGATTTTAGGTCAGTATTGAATACATTCTCTGCATTTAGAATCAAATAAAAAAACATTTTCATACTATATAATATAAAGTATCCCTATTGGGCCCACTCAATATTCTTTATGTACACATTTTTAATACTAGATTTGCATCGGTTTCGTCGTCTAGTGGATATAAAGGTGGACTAGGAATGACGAGGACCCCCGTTCCAATCCTAGTGGGAACTATGTATTTTTCAATCTTCAAATATACTTTGTTGTTGATTTTATAATTTTCCTATGTCCAACTTAGTGAAAATTTCAAAAAAAACGTGCTTTGAAAAACAAAAGAAAAGAAATATAGAGTTGAAAAAGTAGCACAGGGTATTCCAAGAGAAGATCCGGCTCAGATCACCCATGTTAGAACAAAAAAGCTGGGATGAAATGACCATTACATGAATAGAATTAACTGATCTCTGATTGGCCTAAAACTACTTTGGGGTCATATAAAATCGTATTAGTGTTTTAAATTATAGTATATTAAAGTATATTTTCTTTATTCCGCCTGTACATGCTAAAAATAAAACAGAGCTCACGCAGATTTTCATAGTGCATGGTTGTAGTCTAAAAATAGAACAATAGAACAGCTCAAGGGTAAAATTGTAGATTTGTCTCCAGTCTAAGGGTAATCATCAATTCAGTAGTCAGTTAAAGCTCAAGGGTAAAATTGTAGATTTGTCTCCAGTCCAAGGGTATTCATCAATCCAGTAGTCAGTTAAAGCTCAAGGGTAAAATTGTAGATTTGTCTCCAGTTTAAGGGTAATCATCAATCCAGTAATCAGTTAAAGCTCAAGGGTAAAATTTTAGATTTGTCTCCAGTCCAAGGGTAATGATCAATCCAGTAATCAGTTAAAGCTCAAGGGTAAAATTGTAGATTTGTCTCCAGTCCAAGGGTATTCATCAATCCAGTAGTCAGTTAAAGCTGAAGGGTAAAATTGTAGATTTGTCTCCAGTTTAAGGGTAATCATCAATCCAGTAGTCAGTTAAAGCTCAAGGGTAAAATTGTAGATTTGTCTCCAGTTCAAGGGTAATCATCAATCCAATAGTCAGTTAAAGCTCAAGGGTAAAGTTGTAGATTTGTCTCCAGTCCAAGGGTATTCATCAATCCAGTAGTCAGTTAAAGCTCAAGGGTAAAATTGTAGATTTGTCTCCAGTTCAAGGGTAATCATCAATCCAGTAGTCAGTTAAAGCTCAAGGGTAAAATTGTAGATTTGTCTCCAGTCCAAGGGTAATCATCAATCCAGTAGTCAGTTAAAGCTCAAGGGTAAAATTGTAGATTTGTCTCCAGTCCAAAGGTTATCATCAATCCAGTAGTCAGTTAAAGCTCAAGGGTAAAATTGTAGATTTGTCTCCAGTCCAAGGGTTATCATCAATCCAGTAGTCAGTTAAAGCTCAAGGGTAAAATTGTAGATTTGTCTCCAGTCCAAGGGTAATCATCAATCCAGTAGTCAGTTAAAGCTCAAGGGTAAAATTGTAGATTTGTCTCCAGTTCAAGGGTATTCATCAATCCAGTAGTCAGTTAAAGCTCAAGGGTAAAATTGTAGATTTGTCTCCAGTCCAAGGGTATTCATCAATCCAGTAGTCAGTTAAAGCTCAAGTGTAAAATTGTAGATTTGTCTCCAGTCCAAGGGTATTCATCAATCCAGTAGTCAGTTAAAGCTCAAGGGTAAAATTGTAGATTTGTCTCCAGTCCAAGGGTATTCATCAATCCAGTAGTCAGTTAAAGCTCAAGGGTAAAATTGTAGATTTGTCTCCAGTCCAAGGGTAATGATCAATCCAGTAGTCGGTTAAAGCTCAAGGGTAAAATTGTAGATTTGTCTCCAGTTCAAGGGTAATGATCAATCCAGTAGTCAGTTAAAGCTCAAGGGTAAAATTGTAGATTTGTCTCCAGTCCAAGGGTATTCATCAATCCAGTAGTCAGTTAAAGCTCAAGGGTAAAATTGTAGATTTGTCTCCAGTTTAAGGGTAATCATCAATCCAGTAGTCAGTTAAAGCTCAAGGGTAAAATTGTAGATTTGTCTCCAGTTCAAGGGTAATCATCAATCCAGTAGTCAGTTAAAGCTCAAGGGTAAAGTTGTAGATTTGTCTCCAGTCCAAGGGTATTCATCAATCCAGTAGTCAGTTAAAGCTCAAGGGTAAAATTGTAGATTTGTCTCCAGTTCAAGGGTAATCATCAATCCAGTAGTCAGTTAAAGCTCAAGGGTAAAATTGTAGATTTGTCTCCAGTCCAAGGGTAATCATCAATCCAGTAGTCAGTTAAAGCTCAAGGGTAAAATTGTAGATTTGTCTCCAGTCCAAAGGTAATCATCAATCCAGTAGTCAGTTAAAGCTCAAGGGTAAAATTGTAGATTTGTCTCCAGTCCAAGGGTAATCATCAATCCAGTAGTCAGTTAAAGCTCAAGGGTAAAATTGTAGATTTGTCTCCAGTCCAAGGGTTATCATCAATCCAGTAGTCAGTTAAAGCTCAAGGGTAAAATTGTAGATTTGACTCCAGTCCAAGGGTAATTATCAATCCAGTAGTCAGTTAAAGCTCAAGGGTAAAATTGTAGATTTGTCTCCAGTCCAAGGGTAATCATCAATCCAGTAGTCAGTTAAAGCTCAAGGGTAAAATTGTAGTTTTGTCTCTAGTCCAAGGGTAATCATCAATCCAGTAATCAGTCACGAATTTATCCTTGCTTGGCAGGGAATAGGTAATAACCAAAACTATAGGTTCGGCGACAAACCAACATTTGCGGAAAAAGCAACCCTATGATGCACGTAAATGACCACATTGTGTAAATCCATGTGTGCAACATATATAGGCTCAATATTCCGATTCTATGACATTTTATAATTTATATAAATCTTGTTTATATAAAATATCAAGAGAACATCTGTATTCTTTTATTTTATGTATATAAGTTAGAGAATATTAAGTGAAACTTAATTGTTAAGAAGGGGCGGAGAGAGCGTGAGCGAGCCAGAGAGACCCCTTCTTATCCAATACGTTTTCACTTAATATACTCTTACTGGCTTAGATTATAAACTATTTTTTCATTGGTTAAAAATTCGGTGACGGTTCTTTGTGACGTCAGGTCGTTAAATGTATTGCTAGAATACATTTCGTTGAATTTAAAGAATGGGATACATTTAATGCCAAGGATGGTGTGATTTTTAACGCTTAATGATGTTTTATTCAAAAATTTGAAAGCATAACATGAAGTTTTTATTTTCATTTGTTTTTTTTCATTATCATTGGGTAACTTTTTTTCAATGGAAGATTCAAAGCTTGCGAATATCCGGGGCTGATTTGCTCAGGAAGTAACGAATTTTTTCCTTTTGAAAATATCTGGATTTGGCTTAAGGTTTTATTTTAAAGGTTTAAAGGAATTTCAATGTTGTCGATTTCACAAAAATAGGGTTCCTTTTCATCAAATAGAACGTTTATAATTTACTTAATCAAGGATATATTTTTAGGTTTTGCATTTTCCAAAATGCGTTTTTTTTATCCTCATCAAGTTACTCGGGTGTTTTTCATTCAACCAAAAACAAGGAACCAAGCCTAAAATATGCTGCACAAGCTAGTTTTTGCAATTTGGTAAGTTTTTGGTAAAAAGATAATCGAAAACAATTTGGCTAATAAGATGTCACTGTTAATTTTAATGTATGTCAGAGAATCTGTTCCCGCAGGTTGTCCTGTTGGTTTCTATGGAGACTCGTGCAACCACCCATGTCCAGAAAATTGTAATGGAACATGTGAACCTAAAGATGGTCATTGTGTATCCGGTTGTATAGAGGGATGGTATGGACTGCAGTGTGAACTAAGTATGTATATTGACTTAATCCTCTGTACCCCTGCAGGGGCATAGGGCCTCAACAATAGCTCTCCATCTGTCCCGGTCATGTGCAGCTCGTTTGGCATCTCCCCATGACATCTTGATAATCCTCAGATCGCTGTCTTATGTTCTTCGTCGCGTTGTTACTGGGCGTCCTCTCTTTCTCTTTCCATGTGGATTCCAGTCCAGAGCAGGCTTCGTGATGTTTTCCTGTTCTCGTCTTAGGATGTGGCCAATCCATCTCCATTTATTTTCTTTATTGTGTCTAATAATTGTTTTTTGGTGTGTTTTTTTTTCCATAGGTCCTGGTTTGATATTTTCTCAGGTCATCTGATTTTCAGGAGCTGTTGATTAAAAAAATATAAATGCAAAACCAGACATAAAACCCCCATTCATCCACTTGTTCATTTTTACCTAAATATTTTTATTAAAACACCACTCGGTCTTTTCCGCTGAAAAAAGAATTCCCGGAAATTACCGAGCTAGCTTAGGGCAACTGTAGAAATTGTCCCATTGACTAGTCGTCACCTAATGCATGATACTGACCAATCTTAAATTTTAAGTAAGAACAAGAAAGGCACCAATTAACTAGATAAAATCTACTGACAACCTTGCAGTGACAGCGATTTATTCGTTATGATAAATAATAGAGTCTTACCTGAAAATGAAGATAGTCTCATCCTGCGGGTTTGACCCACTTCCCTCAATCCTACATGATATTTTTTACTTTAACGTTTTTTTCCTCCAGGTTTCTAAATGAACCTTCTGTTACCAATACTACAAATTAAATACTGATACCAGAAAATCTCACAAAACCTGACAGAATCTGAATATTGTTTTGGAATGCTAAACAAGCGCAAAACACTTTGACAAGGAAATGACGTCACGGAATCCCCATTATGGGATAATTTTATCCACGCTACATGTCGTCCTAGAATGTTACAGGGATTAATTATTTGCACAAATCACTGAATTTGTAATACATAGATATTGATGGAAGATATTTTTAACAACAATTTTCTCAAGTGGATATGGTTTTAATGGGTTTGGTCGAACTTTGCTTCTATTTAATTCCTTTTTGAAAGTTCCCTCTTAGTTGAACACATGGTTGAAAATAATATAAATTTTTGATGCTCGCTAAAAAGGCAGGACCTTTATCAAACTAATGTGCTTTCATCTTAGAAGCAATAAATGGACAGTTTAAAGGCATGACTATAGGCGTAAGGCCACTGCAGAGACTGTTAACTTGGACTCGCTATGTGCCATGAGTTGCCTAGCTCATGACACCCCATCGCCATTGTTGGCTAC
The DNA here is from genome assembly GCA_963971305.1 of Arcuatula senhousia. NCBI lineage: Eukaryota > Metazoa > Mollusca > Bivalvia > Mytilida > Mytilidae > Arcuatula > Arcuatula senhousia. The sequence continues at coordinate 5,962,938 of OZ020312.1, read as the reverse complement.
CCTAGTTACAGTTGAACCGGAGAAATGAGCTGTCTCCCAACGCGTAGAGGTTCTGGTCGGAATTCTGGAGACTTCTAGGAAGACTTCTGGAGACTTTTATTTGCATACTAGAAATTGAGTTATTCTGCGGACAAGGATTTCATGTGTCTCACAGGGATTGTAATTTTCACGACAGTGGAATTATAGATATGTTAAGATGTATGGTTACAATGATTATTTCAAGGTCTGCTAATCATAAGTCAGTATGTTGGCATGGTTATCTTACCAATATTTATTATGTAAATATTTTTTCTGATCATGACTTTAACATTAGCCCTGGCTTCGAAGAACAGTTTTCATGTGTCCTTCCGTAGTACCGTGGTTCCATAGTTTCGTCCCAATTTTTACTTACTCATATCTCATCTAATGTTTAAGTCCTAGTTTGTTCATATTTGGTGACAAACCTTATTATGGACATGATATATTATGGGATACGTTTCACTAGTTAGCATTTACTCACAGATGTCATGTTTTAGGTCTTCTGACTTATTTTAATTGGTGCCGGCAGTCGAGACCGCACTTACTGGTATTTTTTTATGATCAATAAGTCGTGTGTTAACATAACTTTTACAAATATTTTAAAGGCACAACCCCATATCACAATGAACTATGTAATGCTAGCCTTGTCTGTCGTCCTTCATTGAAGTGTGAAAATGGCCTATGTGTATGTGAATCTTCTGTGAACCAGTACGTTGATCCTACAGAACGACTCTGTAAGGAAAGTAAGTATATGTACATCATAGTTGTACATAGTTGTATATATAAAATATCTTGTCCTTTTTTATAGGTAATCATTTCATTTTCCCTTTAAGTAGTACTCCACCTAAGAATCATGCAAAATTGAAGAAAAGCGATTCATCGATAAAAAGGCTACAGTGGTTTTTTTTAACAAAAGATAGTTCAAAGTATACAAAATAAGAAATGAATAACAATTTGCTTATAACTGTCTGGTTCTGTGAGAATTCTTGCCATTTTGGTTTCTATTGAAAACATTGACAGTTTTAAAAGTTATCTCCCTTTCTTAGAATTTTCCAATGCATTCTATATATTTTTTTTCTCTCAGGACCAACGCTTGTTTGAAAAAAGAGTACAAAATATCGAATCAGGGTGCTAATAGGAGTAACATATCAAAAATAAAGTGGTGTAGGCTTTCCACCCATGAATCGCTTTTTGCATGGTTCTAATAGAAAGTGGTACTTAATGTGTGCCACTGATAAACCTTGTATGGGTGTATCAACCAATTTATCAATTCACACTTGTAAATCAGTTCGCACAAAATTAGTTTCTATTAAAAAAAAAACCAAACAACTTTTAGATAAGAAAAAGAATCGCACATTTTATCGTTCTGGGACGTAGACTGAAACGTTTGAAAATGAAGAAAATGTTTCAGTCTATGTCACAGATTTACTGAACAGTGCCTTTTATTGTTAGGCTGTCATCAACTTTTCCTTGTTCAAGTCGTTTTTTTTATCTCAAATAATCGTTATTACTTGTACAACTAATTGAACTTAATTTGCAGAGGTTATAACTTGTAAGAAGCCATCCTGCAAGTAACTATTTTTTCAAGTACAATATTTTCATGCATAGTTATAACATGACATAAATAAGTATTTAAGTACCACTTTTTATAAGAATCATGCAAAGAGCAATTCATGGATGGAAAGCCTACACCAATTTATGTTTGATGTGTTACTCCTACTAACACGCTGCTTTGATCTTTTGTGCTCTTTTTCCAAACTAGCCCAGGTCCTGAGAGAAAAAAATATATAGAATGCATTGGAAAAATGTAAGAAAGGGAGATTACTCTTAAAATTGTCAATAATTTCAATATGAACCATTGTAACAAAAAGGCAAGATTTCTCCCAGGACCAGGGAGTTATGAGCTAATTGCGTATATATTTCTTATCTTTTTTTTTTTTATATTTCTTATCTTATTTATATACTTTGAACTATCTATTGTTAAAAATGAACCACTGTAGCCTTTTTATCGATGAATCACTTTTCTTCAATTTTGCATGATTCTTAGGTGGACTACTACTTTAAAAATTAACTACATTGTTTATTAAAACTACATCTGAACATCTTATCTCCCAATCGAGATGTTTATTTTACATTGTATTAAAAACGAAAGAATATGGAATATGTTTGTACATATAGTGACATACACAAAGAAAACGAAACGCAACGAAACATTGTTTTGATTAGCACTTGATGATGTTAACGAAACGTTAATTGAGACGCAATTTTAGACATGATAGATAATAAAAAGCATAAAATGAGTTTTTTTTTCAAGTTTTCATAATACTGGTCATTACATAGTAAAAAAAATAACAAGAAAGTTCCAGACAATGATTGCTATTCTTGACACGCGTTATGTCTACTCACGACTCATCAGAGGCGCTCTACTCCCAAAGATATTGAAAAGCCTAACACTATGCGTTTTTTAACTTAGACCTTTGTAATTTGAATAATATATGAAATGTTTCATTTATGTTCAATCGTTAAGAATACCTAAGGCATTTACATCTTTCGCATATGGGCTTTGGTTGTAAAGATAAGATTTGAAGAGATTCGGTTTGTTTTTGTGAGTGAACACTTTAATAATGGTGTAACAAAACTACCAAACTTGGAGGAGAAAATACTAAACAAGGCAGAAACATTAGAAATTGAAGATTGCAATGATCCTGACTCATTGAAAATGGAGGAAATTATAGGTTAAACCATGTATTATGGCACAAAACCCCTATCTTTGAACATGTTTTGACATTTAATACAGCAAAAGAAAAGAAAAAAAATGGGAATGATCCTGATTTATCCGATTTTTCTTTGATTTATTTATAGCAACTATTTCTTTCAGCCAAAGCCAATCTAGGGAAACTTACAGCTAAATATATATCTGAACGAATGTACTTCTGAAATGATATACAATGCTGTTTGTATTTAAAATTATTACAGAGGGAAACTATAGCGATACATGTTATACAAGCATTGGAGACATTACCTGTCATTCCACCTTCAAATGTGAAAATGATATATGTATTTGTGAATCTCCAGCTAGTCAATATTACCACCTTACAGATGGTATATGTAAAGAAAGTAAGTGTTTTGTTTTATAGAAGTAGCACATTTTTTGGAGAAGTTTAAGATTATTGTTGAGTTATTATATTGTTTTCATTTGTTACTTTTCTTTTCAGTTCTAAAATCAAAACATGCATTGGAATTATCGATATTGCATTAGCCCATAATAAATGACCATTAAGAGAAATTTTCGTACCAGTTTTCTAAGCAACTACAAATCACAGCCACATAATATTTGGTATACACCATTAGGGGGGGTCCCATTTCGTGGAATTCGATTTCTGGTCAGTCGCTACTTCCTGCTAAACGAAATCCGACCATCTCTGTTTTGACCAATTTTTCAATTTTTTTCTCTGAAACAGCAGAAGAGAATCATAATTTTACAAGACGTAGTATGATTTATTTTCAAAGTATCCTGCACAAAAGTTTGAAATTGTGGAAATTGAACATTTTCAATGTACTCACAATTGCTCCAATACCAGTCATTCGGTATTTGTCACTCCGTTTAGAGCTTATAGATATGAATTTAAGTACTAATTGTATAAAGTGGACACTATTTTTATTCATTTCCTACATGGTTTGGTACGTTTTCAGGTCTGTCAATCATCTACTCCCTGGTTAACGAGGCGACTTCACTAAATTTTCAGGGGCGAAAATTTTAGCATCAGATTTCTTAGCAACAACAGAAACTACTCATCGTAGGTTTTTGATATCTGGTATGTAGCTTCAGGTAGAGGTTCAATATAGTCGGATGCATTTGACGGTCTGCAACTGTTATACTTCCTGTATAATGAGCCGACTTGGACAACTCTGAATTTGGATTCCTAACTCAAAATAGATAATCTGTCCAAAATGTGTTCCCCTTGGGTATAGGGTGTGCTCATGGATGTTCTTTCACTCCACATCTTATAAAACCCTGCTAAGAAGAAGTAGGGTATACTGTTTTACCCTTGTTAATCCGTTGGTTTTTTTTGTCTATCAGGAACAAAATATTCGTCAGTTCTCTAAGCAACTACATGACAAAGAGGTCTGATATTTTGCATAAACCATCATCCTATAGTACGATATGCTCCTAGATCATCTACCTGTTAACCAAATATTTAGAATTTTACACACAGTTGACATCGATGCAATTTAAAAAAAAATCCAAGCAACCACATAATGTAGATGTGTGATATTATGGATACAGCTTTATGGTGTAGTGCCATATGATATACTAGTATAGCGATTTTATGATCTTGGGTAATCTTCTTCCTGTTTACCGAATACTTAGATTTTTTACACAGTGGAAATTATTCATAATTTCAGTCACAGTGTTCTACATTTATCCTATAGTACCATATGGTGTAAAGCAATTTTATGGCCCTAATTCATCTACTATGTGTTTGCTCAATAACAAAAAAGTTTGTACGAAAGTCATTTTTGGAGCATCGGGTATCACTTGTGAGTATAAACTCACAGAATTACTTGATTTGCACACGGTTGATATCCTCGGGCCAGATTTTTTGTCCCTGTTCGAACTTTTTGGTCTTTAGTACTTTTTGTTCGATTCATTTGGTTTTTGAGGATCCAATGTTTTGATTCAAATGCTGCTGATGAGAGGTTACTTTTTAATATATCGATAAACTGCATCACCAAAAATCGTTTTATACATGTTTTCAGTATTTGGTTTTTGAAACCACCTGGTCGATAACCGCTGCTTATGGACCAGAAATTCCAGAGAGTAATCACAAACCTGGTCGTTAGACTTGTCTGACACGAATTTTTCAGTAGATTTCTATCAAATATCTTTTAGTCTTTGAAATTTCCGATTGTAAAATTCTATTTATTTAAAACGTCAGGTTTCTTTCCTTGTACTGCACATGGTCGATTTCCTCGGTGCTAGATTCGACTTCCCTGACCGAACTTTTTGGTTCTAAGCACTTTTCGTTCAATAATTTTATTTTTTTTATCTTCCAATGTATTGATTTAAATGCGGCCGATAAGAGGTTACTCCTTTAGTTATCGATATACAACTGTTCTATACTCGTTTTTGGTATTTGCATTTTTTTATCTACATGTATTTACAATTATTACAGAGGGATACCATAGTGAGACGTGTTTTACAAGCATTGGAAATGTAGCATGCCATTCCACATTGAAATGTGAAAGTGATATATGTATTTGTGAATCTCCAGAAAGTCAATATTACCATCCCTTAGATAAAATGTGTAAAGAAAGTAAGTATTTTCTGAGTATCAAAATAAAATCAATGAAAGATCAAAACATCTTTTTTTCAGCAACTGCTGATCACAGTCCCTTGATATATACAGTATCAGCATTGGGTCCCATAACGTGGGATTGAATTTCAGGTCTGTCACTCACCTACTTTCTGTTTAATAAAATCCAGCCATTGTTCACCAACAGATGTTTGGTATTATAAAATCATTGCAGATTATAAATCAAAATAGCTTTTTTATTTGGAATGGAATGCAGCAGCTGAAACATGATATAATTGTCTTTAAATAATTACTGCCCAATAGTAGCCGGATCATTTATTACAAACCAATCAGCTTCTTAATAAAAAAATGACTTATTTGAATTAAAGAACGAGGATTAAGACCCATAATTGGCCAAAGAAAAATGTAGTTAGTTCAAATATTATGATATGTATAAGATATCATCTTATATGTGGTTAGTAAGAAAACACATCAAATAAGGCAAATTTCATTCCTTGTAATACGTAACTATGATATCACATTAGGCAGTCACATTTGACAAAATAAAGAAAATCTGCAATTTTGAATGGTTTCAGTACATATTTTCTATGAGAAATCATTGGGCGCATGAAAAAAACAACATCACATTTTTAGAAATGATAGATTTAATCAATTTACATATTTTTGCAAGTGCGAAGATGTTGTTTAAATGACTAAAAAGTGTGCCAAAATCAGCAGAAACCAATGAAATTAGGACAATTTCCTTAATATGTTGCTTTTTGAGATAACTGATTGGTATGACTAAACTGATCTGGCAAAAGCTTATCATTTTTATTAAGCCTAATATCTAACCAATGTCTTGGCAACTTAAGAAATCTATATGCTCAGTTTTAATTTCATGTTAAATATTAAGCAAAAAATGGGTCTTATTGCCACTCAACCTTTGCTACCTTTGAATCAACTTTATTGTGAACCAATAGTTGTGACTGCTTATCTTAATCAAGTTTGTGACTGAAAATTTAGATCGCAACTAGCAACAAGTGTAGTCCAAGGAATTTTAAAGTCTTAGATACACGGTCGTTATACTTGTCCTGTGACAACATGTTTTCTACCCATTTTTCTGCTTGTTTTCTACCGATTGTTTTTTTAGAAATATGAAAAATAACGCTTTTTTTAACATTTGAATACATCCTATGGGAGAATATGCAATAAATGATCGTTTATTTCTAAAAGAACCATTTGCTTTAAAATTTCATATAATAACTAACAGGTTTAAGAAATTTGATATGTCCTGGTTTTCTACCCATTAGGTATGTTCTTTACTGTATTTTCTACCGATGAGTCCTTGCTTTCTACCGATGATCTAAATTTATATAACTACACGTTTTGGTTGTTTTACAAGGCATACTTAGACCGTAAATGCTTGTGTTGTACAGTGAAGCTTCATCACACTGTTGTATGGCACGCCATTTTAACCAAAACCTTGGTATCTATAGGATACCTCAAATAACTGGGGTTTACTGGCCACTATCTGAACGAAACTCGATTACATCAGGTATTAAGAGTTATCTTGGTAACTGGGGGTTTGATGTCAGCTACCACATAGATACCTAATTAGAACCCCTTCTACCTACATATATTGTAGTCATGTGCGGGACCCGGGTGGCGAATATGCCTGCAGCAGAGCCTAGCTTGTCCCTCTGGCCACGTTATCACTGGTGACCTCAACATCGTGGAAAATGACTTACTTCGCGATGTTTTGGCTCAAGTACCTAAATATCGTGAGCCAAGACGAATCAACTGGAGCTATAATTTCAAAACAATTAGGATTCAGTTGAGGACTATGCCAGAAAATGGACCAAAAATGAACAGGAGAAAGAATGTGACGTTTTGTCAGGATTAGGACATTGGTTTTGAAAAGAATCAATTCTTTGAAAGGCTCAATGAGCACGAAGGCAACATCCATTTTCAGCAATTGTTGGTGGCAATAATGATGACATTCCATCCCTGTATTGGATTCCTAAATTACATAAAAACCCATACAAATAGCGCTTCATTGCAGGGTCATCCAAATGTACAACTTAGCCTCTTTCAGTTCTGTTGACTTCAATACTTACGGCAATAAAATCCGGCCTTCAGAAATATTACGGTAGTTGTTATTCTAAAAATGGTGTCAATAAAATGTGGATCCTGAAGAATTCGAAAGAACTGATGGAGATTCTTAACTCTAAATCAGTTTCATCTTGTAACAGCATCAAATCATTCGATTTCTCCACACTTTACACTTCTATTCCACATGAACAACTGAAATCGCGATTGGCACAGCTGATTAAACGCAGCTTTTTCAAAAAGAATGGAAAACGCAGGTACAAATATCTACGGCAATAAAATAAAAATAAAAATAATTTTATTTACTTAGTTGTCAAATATACCAAGACTTACTTTGTCATCAATGAGTAAGAAAAAGAACAAATTTACAGAAGACCAAATAATCGACATGCTCAACTTTCTTATTGACAACATATTTGTTCAGTTTGGTGGACGAATTTTTCAGCAAACAAAAGGGATTCCAATTGGCACTAATTGTGCACCTTTGCTTGCTGATTTGTTTCTTCAGTCATATGAACAGACTTCTTACAATCTCCTCTAGACAAAAAAGACCGAAGACTAGCTCCCTCTTTCAACCTCACGTTCCGTTATATTGATAATGTCCTTTCACTAAACAATTCTCGATTTGGTGACTTTCTCCATCTCATATATCCCCAGGAACTTGAGATAATGGACACAACGGATTCTAGGAAGTCTGCTTCATATTTAGATCTACATCTCGAAATTTACTCTCAAGGAAGACTTTCAACAAGGCTCTATGACAAACGTGATGACTTCAACTTTCCAATCGTCAACTTTCCCTTCTTGTGTAGCAACATTCCGTCCGCTCCAGCTTAGGGAGTTTACGTATCTCAATTGAATTGGTCCTCCAGAGCATGCGGGACTTACATCGATTTCCTTAGCAGAGCGACACGTCTGACGCAAAAAAATGCTCATACAGGGTTATGCTGTCTTCACTCCAGAAATTTTACGGAAGACATCATGCACTTCTAGACAAATATGGGATTTCGATCTCTCAGATGAGTGCAGATGTTGGTTTGTCATAGGGTTTTGTTTTGTTTTGTTTATCGAATTTGACACGCTGAATGGACTATTGGCAACGCAACGGGGGTGCTATAGCAAGCAGGAACTGCTTACTCTTCCGGAGCACCCGAGTTCACTCTTGTTTCGACTGGAGTTCGCGTTGATGATTGATATTCAGTATTTTGTGTTTCAATGTTTTATATGTTGTCTGTTTTTGTCCCGTTCTTATTGGTGTTTACTTTTGTCTCTGCCCTTTCGGACTTTTGACATTCGGATACCCCATTGGTACCTCTGCTTCTTGTCGTAAGAGGCAACTAAGGGTCTTGGGATTCTGACACCAGTCAGTGCTCAGCCCACAGAGCGACTAAGAGTGTACCCTGAGTGGCTGAATAGGGTGGCCCTCGTTCGCGGGGGTTGTCAGTTCTATAATACGGAAACCCTGACCGCCGACTATAGTGGGCCAAAGTGTGTGGAGAGTGCCACGCTTCATGCACGTAAAAGACTCCTTTGTGGACCGCCAATTAGTGCACCACATAGGCAAAATTTTGAGTCCCTACCCACCTCTCCCCTTTTCCTGTGTTTCTTCAAAGTTTGCAGATTTATTCCTCATTTCATGTTTATTTTATCATGCTTCATGTTCATCGCCTGAAAATTACCTTTATAGCGTTGCACGGGAGTAAAACACTAACTCACTCACTCCCTCACAGATGTTGTAAGTTCATGCTATTTAACTCTTTGAATTTATCAATGTAAAGCTGAAAAGTAATAATTCCTTAAAAACTAATACAAAGCTCAGCTTCCAATGAATTATTTTATAAAACTCTTAGTAGCAGGAGTTTTTGTGGTATCCATGGGATAGCTGATAGGAAACCCTCAGTTACCTGAAAAAAAGTCTCAATACCTGATGTAATTAAGAGTTTCGCTCTGAAAACCCCCCAGATAGCTGCCAGTAAACCCCAAGTTATCTGAGGTATCCTATAGATACCATGGTTTTGGTTAAAATGGCTTGCCAAACTGTTGTATATGTTACAGGGCAAATTGGAATCCAGGGCGATCCGGAATCCTCCTAGGGCAAATCGGAATTCCAATTTCTCCTAGGACAAATTGAGATATCCAGATTTGCCATAGGAGGATTCCGGATCCCCCTGACTGAACAGTGAAAAGTTATATATTACAATAAATAAAATTGAATGAATTTTTAAAATTACATTGTCTTAAATTCAAAACCAAAAATTATATATTTTAAGAATGAATCTATGGCTTTATTGTCATAAAACAAAGAAAAAAAAATCTTTATTAAGCTACACCCCCCCCCCCAAAAAATGAAGAAAATATAAAGGATAATAATTATTTATCTTTGGAGAGAACATTTTCACTTTTTAACCTAGAGGCATAATCACTGAATATAGTTCAAAAGATGTGTTCACTATTTTCATTACTTCAAGAATTTAAAATGGAAGAACACAGGGATTTATTCTATTTGAAATTATCAGAATATGAAAGCAATTTGCCACAAAAATATGATAAAGAAAAAATTGTCTTCTCTGGATCTAAGCATAATTCTATGTTTAAATGTATTGATGCTGAAAAATGCAAATAATGCCAGAAAAATGCTAGTTTCTTTTATAAGAATTGCTACTTTTGCATTTTGAATTATTTCGGTACTTTTGCACATCTATTATATTGTAGATATTTGTTATTTTTATAATATGTTTACTAGTAATTGTATTTAATTTGCTTTTTGTCAAATAAAATTATTTAATTTGCATTTATTTATATATTAAATATTCCAGTATTATCCAGAATCGCCCTGACTTAAATTTCTAGTGTGATTCCAGACCCTACTAGAATTTTAGTGGTGTCCGGAATCCTCCTAGGGCAAATCAAGATATCTCAATTTGTCCTAGGAGAAATCAGAATTCCAATTTGCCCTAGGAGGATTCTGGATCGCCCTGGATTCCAATTTGCCCTGTAACATATATGTCAAGATCAATGTCAGCCCGAGAAATTCAAGTCTCAGCCTCAGCATTTCTAGATATAACAGTGAAATCTGGTATATGGAGGATTATTTCCCATTATATATAAAGCACTTCACAAATATCTAATATAAGTGGAAGAAATATTGATATACTATCATTTTTCTGATGAGCCAGCTTTTGAGAAAATACACATTTACTTAAATTTTGTAAAAGCGTTCTTGGTGTGCGCAAAACAGTTTTTGTTCATGAACCTCCATTTTCTTTTTATCATTAATATTATGTGTTCTATAAAATATAAAGTTTTACAATAAGTCATGAAATGTCATTTAATATATCACATGATATCACATCGGTAGAATGCCAGGACCATCGGTAGAAAGTTAGGACACATCTTTAGAAAACCAGGACTATATTTTTTTTGAAGAATGATCGAAAAATCAAAAATACGCCATTTGTAATGAAAAGGGATATGTTTTTAAAAATGTACGTCTATTTAGAACATGGAGCATAATTTATTTTCAGCCCAGTGAATGGTAATTTAAAACAAATATTCATGATTATCTGAAAAAAAAGGAAATTGTCTCTTGCTGGAAAAAAATAAACAATACCTTACTGTAATTTTATGAACATACTTAAAAAAATGTAAATAAAGGTAATAACAAAACTACCGAACTTGAATGATCAATCTCATAGTCCAGAGAAAATGACAAAAACGAATCAGTCATACCGGAGAACTGGTGGATCGCAATTGTCCTGACTTGGTACAGGCATTTCAAACGAAATGGTGGGTTAAACCAGGTTTTATGGCGCCAAACCTCCCTCTTCCATTGCGATCTTCAAGTCCATAATATATATAGTTGCATAGAATAATGTGACACTGTAAAATTTGCTCAACCCATAATATATAGTTACGTAAAATAAATTTTATTGGAATTAGAATTGATAAGTCGAACATAGGACATATAGGATATGACAATTATCATGAACAAAATTTAGAAGCTTTTGTCTGGTACTTTGTTGTAATTTTTATTTGAGAGAAACACAAAACCAGAAGAATTAAAGATCGCAATGGTCCTGACTTGGTACAGGCACTTCCAAAGAAGTGGTGGGTTAAACCAGGTTTTATGGCGCCAAACCTCCCTCTTCCATTGCGATCTTAGGATCCGGTAATGACCATAGAACACAACAAAGCTGTGAGACACAATAGGGATATTGAGGTGATCATCTCAGTACAGCACACCAGTCAAACACTAATTAAAACAATTATTTATCATATCTTTTAACTCAATTTTGAACTTTTCTACTAGTGGCTGATAACGAAGAAAGATTTTTTTTAGGGATCGTATGAGACGTATTTTCTTATAGCCCTGTCCGTTCATTTAACTAAAATCTTGTCTGCTGTCAAAGAAGGTCAACAAGCATACTGCGACACTATTTATAATCGTAGTGGAATTAACTATATGTGGATTTTGAAAAACTCAAAAGATTTGTTAGATCATTTTAAATCTAGATCATTTTCTGAGGTTCACTCTTTGAAAACGTTCGATTTTTCAACTTTACACACTACCTTGCCACACGAAAAACTAAAATGTCGCCTGAAAAAACTTCTCGAAAAAGCCTTTTCAAACTCAAGGAATTTTGTTGTTTTGGGTTATAATTCTACATTCTTTTCCAAAACATCTTTCAAAGATAAAATTTGTTACACACTGGAACAAGTTTGCAGTATGCTTGATTTCCTCATTGACAACATATTTGTCACCTTCGGAGGAGAGATTTTTCAACAACAAATCGGCATTCCAATGGGCACAAACTGTGCTCCTCTCCTCGCCGATTTGTTTTTATACTCTTACGAGACTGAATTTCTTCAGGGACTTGTAAAGAACAAGAAGATGAAAGAGGCAAGGTCATTTGATCTTACATTCAGATATATTGACGATGTCCTTTCTTTGGTAGTTGGATTCCTTCAATATATCCTCCGGAATTGGAGATTAAAGAGACCACCGAATCTAATTGCTTCACGTCAAATTAAACTAATTTGTTTATAAGTGCCATAATAGCCGGGTATCATTGTTTGGAAAAAATCGTCTGCCAGGTTTGCTTTTTTATCATCACATTGGTAGAAATCTAGGACATCAGTAGAAAACGAACAGAAACATCGGTAGAAAACATGTTGTCACAGGACAAGTATAACGACCGTGAGATAGTTAAACTTTAATCTTAAAATAATTGTTACAAAAGTTGAATTATATACATGTATTTTCAGTACACTATTATTTAGGAACTCAAATCAATTAGATAAAAAGCGAACAAGATCATTTAAAAGTTGTTGCTTGAATATATTAAGTATGCAGCTTGCTAGATTATACCGACACCTTACGTTAAGGATCATCTTTACACTTTGGAAAAATATGATTGATATTTTTCATCTTTGTGTAAAGTCTACTTGGAGCATTAACTACGCATTCAATTGTTTATAAGGCGTAAGGGGGTTTGCTCCTCTATTTAAAAGTAAATAAAAATGAATAAAGTAGCATCTGTTTTGAAGAATATGGACAAATGATCAAAAAAAGCACGAACAAATATAGGTCCATGTGCTCGTTTTAATGCTACAAGCTTTTATAATTTTAGCGGGAAATAAGTTCTCTCTAGAGTTTTCCTTACTTTTGCATTGCCGCAGATTGGCATCTTAAAACCTTTTAAAATGTATGACACAGTAGATAAAATTTCATAAAAAATTGTGAAGTGCATACTCGTTGGACATATTTTTGAATGAGAAATAGAAAATAGGGGGTTCATGTGCAAAAAAAAAATCAAGCATAATAGATGGACAAACCCAGAGGATCTCGAAAATCTTACAAAAATCCCAAAATATGAGGAGCAAACCTCCTTAATTTGTAACGTACAGATTAATAATTTTTGCATTCAATTTTACGTGTGCACTTGATCCGTTTTGCCGGGTCATTTTCTTTGCGTTTTTTTTTTGATTCGCCAAAATATAGCCAACAATGTCCTGTCATTTGGCCTCCACGTGCAAGGTATTTTCATCATTGGTGTTATTAAATCTACTCACAATCGGTTTAATGACTTAAGTTATTTATGGATATCTCGTGCTTAAAGGTACAACTTGAACGAAAAGAAAATGAATAGGGAAAACAAGACAAGTTACTAATATCTTTTCTCTAATTTTCACCCGAACTATCAACCTCACATCCAGTTGTGGAAAAATATTTCTCACCTCTAGAGAAAATTTTGGTGATGCCTAAAATGTGAAACCCGTACCCATACCCGTACCCGTACCCAGGTTTGTCAAAATTTTAGATATTCGCGTCGACTGTAGAGGAAACGATGTCAATCATTGTGATATTTGACAAGATCCTTTAAAATATTACACAGGTTGTTTATAAATCTCCAAACATAAAAACTTAAATTGATATTTAGATATATTTTAGATTTTTACTCGATACCAGCATTGAAAATTTACCCGTACCCGATGAAATACAGTGCCTTTTCTAATCCAATAAGAAACAGATTTGTCTCAAACATGACTTAAAATTTGCAGAAATAAAAAAAAAAAAACAATTGATGTATGAAAGTTTTATTTAAAAACAAACTACCCGTTTCACAATTTTACTAAGTACCAAGGGATATATCGCAATTTTATCCAATGTTTACAAATAACCCGTACCCGTCGAAAATACGGGCCACAGTATTTATAATTTTGAATATAAAAATTTCGACTAAACAGATTCATATAATACTCAATTTGCAAAATATTCGTTATAAACATTAGTGATAACATTATACTATTAAGGGAAACCAATTTACCCTTAAAAAGTGAAAATTAAAAGAAGATAAAAGTGTCCAAAAATTATCATTTCTTTGGCACATTTGTCTTAGTGTAAACTTTCGGTTACACATTTTAGGCAGCAAAATTTTCTAACATCATTGATTTTTGGAAATAAGAATAACGTTTTAAAAAACAATTTATCAGAAATCTTCATGTGCAATTATAGAAAGTTTCGTCGCGTTAAGGTTAATACAGACAGGTGTCACATGACTTTTGTACCTTTAAAAATGCAAAATTTAAGACCAGTGTCTATAAAGTCAATTATTTGAATTTATTGGAAGGAGTAATAAATATTCAATTGTTTAACAATTGCATCAATCGTTTCTTGAATAACGCCATTTTTGACAAAAACAAGGGAAATAACTCACTTTAAAATTACCATAAATTTACAACGGAATTGAATAGTAGACAAAAATCTAAGCTGGTGACCCCCTGTTTTCTATGTTTTATTTTAATATATAGGTTAAAATATAATTTTTGACAAAATAATAACAAGATCCTAATGTAAGGAAGTTTTCTGAGACATGATTTTATGCCTAAAAGGCCTTTCCTATATTATCTATTGTAATTCAGGCATACTTTAACCACTTATACTGCAAAAACGAGCATGGTGACCTATCCTTATTTTTATTTTAAATAAAGGATATTGATAACATGTTTCATTTTAGACCATAAAATCAAATGTTTAATGACAGAATTATTTTCAGTATAGGTGTCCACATTAACCTTAGTGATGTTTACGAGTCAAAATTGAAAACAGGAACTGGTACGGGTAAATGAGCCGAAAATGGTATGGGTACGGGTTACACATTTACCCGCACCACCAAAAATTTTGTTCACAGCGTAATTGCACGTGCAATTGATGATAAACCTTTTGCAATTTTTTACCTGTCGACATTAGAGAAAAAACCTTCTATAACTAAATTCTTGATGATTATGAAATTTCTTACATCTCTGGGTAATAAATTTGATATTTTAATCGCTCGGCAAGCCCCTTGATGTTAAAAATTCCATCACAGCTCAATCACGCTGTAGAAGGTAAATGTAACAAATTTTAGATCAAGATGCTTCTATATTTTATTTTTCTAATCTATGTGTAGCTTAAGCCTAACATAGATTAGAAAAATGCGCCAAATATCTACTATTTAACGAAGTGTAACTCTGAACCTTAATGCCATTCAACAGATTACTTAGTTTTGTCTTTCGTATATGCTGAGAATTTTAGAAAAGCCAAGGGTTTTACAAATACAAATACAAATAACTGCTATTTGGAAAATGCAAATTCAAAACATAAAAATATGACAAACCTCAAGCTAATGTACTTAAATGCTGAGTCATTCAAACTAATACCTACATGTATACTTATATAATAATTACAGAGGGATATCATAATGATGCATGCAATACAAGCATTGGAGACGTTACCTGTCATTCCACATTGAAATGTGCAAATGATATATGTATTTGTGAATCTCCAGATAGTCAATATTACCATCCTACTGATAGTTTGTGCAAAGAAAGTAAGTATTTGTTTAATGTTTGTTTCATTAATCTAACATGAGATGAAATGGCATTGCTGCTTTGGGCAATTTGGTAGTATAAATTGATGTCAAAGCTATATTTTTTTATGCAATTGCCCAAAACGATATTTGTACTTTTATTTTATTTTCAATCGTAACATTTGAGAGTAGAAATATACTCAATCATCGTATAAATATCAAGTCCTATTGAAATTCCCGATTGTTAAATTCAATTTTTTTTAAAACACCAGGTTTCTTTCCTTGTACTGCACATGCTCGATATCCTCGGTGCTGGATTTGACTTCCCTGTTCGAACCTTTTCGCTTTGAGTACTTTTCATTCAATAGTTTTGATTTTTGACCTTCCAATTTTTTTATTCAAATGCTGCTGATGATAGGTTACTCCTTGAAATATCGATATACAGCATAACCAAAGGACCAGGGCTGATAAGGCCTGTTTTTGGCCTCAAAATATGGCTGAAAATTAAAAGTTCTAGTAATCTACATTCACTGTCTTATTTTTTTAGGCAAGGGTTAGGGACATAATAAACAATGAAAATTATTTCAATCCATTTAATCTATATATAGAAATTGGCATTAAAAGTTGGAAAATTTTCAACATTTGGTCAAAATTAGCGGTTTTTACATTATTTTCATGCTTGTTTTGTTTTCAGTAGTAGTGTGTACAGCCATGTACCAAAATAGATACTTTGGGAAAATATTTTTCAGGACCAACTTAATTTGTTACCAAAAGGATTTTTTGGTACATGGGTGTTGTGGTCACTTCCCAGAGCGAAAATCATTAAAAATATGCTAAAAAACAGCCGATTTGGTCAATATTGTGCAATTTGTTCAATTTTGACATCACTATGACGTCACAGTATGGTCACAAATATTAAATTGTCTATGAAGCATTAAAGTACTGACATTTAACTAAGTGTTGTCAAAATTTTTACTTGAATTCCAACAAAAATAATAAATATCAACCCTAGTCCTTTACCGTTTTTATATCCGTTTTGGTAATGTATTGTTTTCTTAATTCTTAAGGGGGATAGAAGTTAAAGATTGCATTGGTCGAAATGAGCATTTTGGGCTAATGAGGACAGATGTCTTATAATGAGTGTAAAATGCAGCATTATTAAGGAATAAACTTAATTTCCCGACGTATACATTAAAAAATACTGTTAATACTTATTAATGTATTTTTTAATGCATTCGGTGCGAAAATTTGGTAAAAACAATTTTTTCTGTGAAAATATGAAAAATTCGGTTAATTTATTTAGTGTGTTGATATTTAATCCTGTCAATCACATTTCACGTTGAGTCCGTTCAAATGCAAAGTATATAAACTTCATTGTCGCATTCTGCTTTACATCATGCAGTACAATTATATTACAGGATAAGTTGTGATAAGGCCCCTTCCAAACCCACCATTGAAGAAAAAACAAATTCTGGTAGATTGTGTTACAAATTGTCTCCTTTTGAATGTTAGATAATTGTATTTTTTGAAAATTTACTTCTGTGTTTAGAATTTGTTACAATTTATAGGAAATGATGCTTAAATTTAATAACTGCAAATGCTATTTTAGAACATTGTGCCTATGGAAAAAATTCCGAAAATTAGTGATACATGTATATATCCTTTACAAAAGTAAAGCCTTGCATGTAGAACAAGTGCCATTTTTTGTTTAAACCTTAAACACACTTTATGTTAAAGTTTCAAGCTGGTTCTGCTGACAAGACAAAGATTTGTACTGAAAAATAATAAAAAAAAAACACTACAAATTTTAACCTCGTAGTTAATACCTTAATTTTGTTTTAAATTATTTCGTTTTCCTAAGATTCCTCAAGAATAACGCATTCTTCAGTTTAAAAATGGTAACATTTGTGAAAAGTTAAGTAGGTATATGATAAAGTTTCAACAGAATTGTCAGACTCTGTTTTGTAGTTGTTAGAAAAAAGAAACTTTTTTTGAGTTTTTCTCTCAAAATCAAGTTCATTTTGAACACGATTTTCTATCTTGAATGTTTTTTTCGTATGTAGAATATCTAAATATTATTTTGAAAGAAAATAACATAAATTCAGCTACAAATTAAGGTATATTAAAGAATCAAGCATTGGAACACTTATTTTTTTCCATCTTGTGATGAGCAAAATAGAGCCCTTATTGCAGCCCATCCTTTAAAAAAAATTTAAGGGATTTTAATGTGTCACACATTAAAGGTTGCGATCTTCAGTTTTCTTCATTTAATTTGAAAATCTTTTTAAATATTTATTTTGTTCTGATTGTAAAATTCAAATAAGTTAAAAACACCAGGTTTGTTAAAGCTTTTTGGTTTTGCGTACTTTTCCTTTTTGATTTTCTAATGTTCTAATTTAAGTGCTACTGGTAAGAGGTTACACCTTGAGATATGCAAAATCGATTCAACTGTTTCGGTTGTATTTTGTGAGAAAAACAATTATTGTGTGGAAAGGATTTTTTTCGAAGAGATTTTCTGCTTGTTTAAGTTTTAAAAAGAAAGTTCAAAATGATACGAAAGGGTTCTTTAAGCCATAGATAGTTTCTTTAAAGTAAAGATCCTGTTATTTTTCTAGCCACAAACTATTTCTTAACATTTTGTTCAATATATGAACTACAGCAGAATCCACTGAGTCAAAATTGTCAGATTCTTTAAATAGTTTTCAAATATAGTGTTGTTTATTTTTTTTCAATTGTAAGATTCCCTTTACTACATGTATAACTGCTAAGCTTTGCACTCTATGACAATGTTCATATATAACAAGCAAGCGGTAACGACAGATCATTTCTGAGAACAACATGTGTGATCAGATCAAACGATAATGGTTAGCGCTGCTGATGGAGTTCTAATTAGCCCATAGCATCACTCTTTTGTGTTGACGAACACATCAAAGCTATAAATTATCCGTTTAGATTTTAAAATTGTCAAAACCCTAAATTTCTTCCTACCCCCGACATAGGTTGGTCTTAGTCATATTTTCGGCATTTTTTGGGTATAATTGTTCTATTCTATTCTCTTCATTTTCAAATAGTATTTGGCATTTAAAATTTTTGGTAGAGCGTCTCTGATGAGTCTTCAATAGACGAAACGCGCGTCAGGCGTAGCAAAATTTATTTTCTGAAACTTCGTTGTAATTTATATTTGGAGGTGAACCTCGTCCCAGAGAAAAGACAAAGTAGGGCAGAACAAATCAGATATCAAAGATTGCAACGGTCCTGACTTGGTTCAGACATTTAACAGGAATCATTCGTTAAACCATGTTTTATGACCCAAAACACCCCCCCCCCCTTTTTGAACATTTTCAGACATTTATAACAGCAAAAACGAAAAATTTTGAATGACTCTTATTGTGACTTGGACCAATTTACTTCATTTTCAAACCAACGTCAATATAGGGAAACAGTTTTGGAATGTAAGTTTATCGGTAATTTCGGAATGATGTACAGTTCTTAGCTTAGTTTTTCAAAATTTATCATTCATCATCACAGGTAAGAAAAATTAATGATATATGGATTCGATATTTTTTTCTGACACAGACCATGATTATACTTTTAATTAAACGAAAAAAATAACAGTTTATTTGCGAAGCTTTGCTGATTTTAAAACATTTTCAATTTTCAATCATTTTGTATTTGAAATCATTACAGAGGGAAACTATAGCGAAACATGTTATACAAGCATTGGAAACATTACCTGTCATTCCAACTTGAAATGCGAAAACGATCTATGCATTTGTGAATCTCAAGATAGCCAATATTACCATCCTGCAGAAAGAATATGTAAAGAAAGTAAGTATTCTGTTGTATGCTAAAAATAAGAAGCAAAGATGACCAAAGGCGTAATCAAGCATCATTATACCGAAAAGACAAAGACAAAATTGGTAGACAAAAATCATCACAACGAAACAAACCATACAACAACAAAACAAAAAAATCTCAAAACAACAAAACCTCATCCAGCAACGTGAACTCAAATCGAAACGAGAGTGAACATAGGTGCTCCACAAAAGTAAGCAGTTCCTGCTTTATAAAGCACACCCGTCATGTTGCCAAAAATTGATTAAGTGTTGGAAAAATCCTGAAAGGATGACATTACCAAACTCTATGTCAAACCAACATCTGTGCTCATCTGAGAGAAAGAAATCCCATAATTGTCTATTAGCACATGATGTCTTCCGTTAAATTTCTTGAGTGATGACAATTAAGAACCTGGAAGCAACATACCCCTGTGTTATCAATTTGCTTGTCAGCTGTGCAGCTCTAGCAAGAAAGTCGTTATACTCACCACATGCTATGGAATATCGAATCAATTGTGATACGTAAACTCCATTTGCTGGAGCGGACGGAATGTTGCTACACAGAAAGGGAAAGTTGACTATTGGAAAGTTGAAGTAATCATGTTTGTCATAGAGCTTTGTACAAAGCCTTCCTATTGTGTCAATTTCAAAAAAATAAATCCAAATATGAAGCGGACCTCCTAGAATCTATGGTGTCATTTATTTCAAGTTGCTTCGTAGATGTTAAAAGTCACCATATCGAGGATCGTTTAGTGAAATGACATCATCAATATAACGAAATGTGTGAGAATGAAGGATATAGCAAGTCTGCGGTCCTTTTTGTCAAGAAGTGATTGTATACATGTATGAATGAAGAAAAAAAATCGGCAAGCAATATTATTAGCTCACCTGGACCGAAGGTCCAGTTGAGCTATTACCATCACTTGGCGTCCGTCGTCGTCGTCGTCTGTCGTCGTCTGTCGTCGTCGTCGTCGTCTGTTAACAATTTTTCAAAAATCTTCTCCTCTGAAACTACCAAACAGAATTTAATGAAACTTGGTATGAATGATCCTTAGGGTGTCCTGCACATAACTTGTGTTTTGAATTTTGATCCGTTAAAAAACATGGCCGCTGTTACTAAAAATAGACTAGGGGGGTCAGACAACTGTTTTTGGCTTATAAATCAAAAAGTATAAGAGGTAGAGGAAATCTGAGGCACGCTACTGATTCAGCATCAAAAGCTCTACAAAAGTCTCCATATGGTCAAAGTTGTCAGATGACCCCTTATAGGGGTTACGGCCCCTTAAAGGTGAAAAATAGCATTTTTTCATGTTTTTGGCCTACAGAATGAAACCTATTGCAGATAGAGATTAGCTGTTGCTTGCTTAAATGTTCAGCTCATTTAACTCTACAAAAATCTCTATAGGGTCGAAGTTGTCAGATGACCCCTTATAGGGGTTACGGCCCCTTTAAGGTGAAAAATAGCCATATTTCATGTTTTTGGCCTACAGAATGAAAACTATTGCAGATAGAGATTAGCTGTTGCTTGCTTAAATGTTCAGAACATTTAGCTTTACAAAATTCTCCATAGGGTCGAAGTTGTCAGGTGACCCCTTATAGGGGTTACGGCCCCTGAAAAATAGCGATTTTTCATGTTTTTGGCCTACAGAATGAAAACTATTGCAGATAGAGATTAGCTGTTGCTTGCTTAAATGTTCAGCTTATTTAGCTCTACAAAATTCTCCATAGGGAGCTAAAGTTGTCAGTTGACCCCTTATAGGGGTTACGGCCCCGAAAAATAGCGATTTTTCATGTTTTTTGGCCTACAGAATGAAAACTATTGCAGATAGAGATTAGCTGTTGCTTGGTTAAATGTTCAGCTCATTTAGCTTTACAAAATTCTCCATAGGGTCGGAGTTGTCAGATGACCCCTTATAGGGGTTACGGCCTCTGAAAAATAGCGATTTTTCATGTTTTTGTCCTACAGAATGAAAACTATTGCAGATAGAGATTAGCTGTTGCTTGCTTAAATGTTCAGCTCATTTAGCTCTACAAAATTCTCCATAGGGTTGAAGTTGTCAGATGATCCCTTATAGGGGTTACGGCCTCTGAAAAATAGCGATTTTTCATGTTTTTGGCCTACAGAATGAAAACTATTGCAGATAGAGATTAGCTGTTGCTTGCTTAAATGTTCAGCTCATTTAGCTCTTCGAAAGTCTCCATAGGGTCGAAGTTGTCAGATAACCCCTTATAGGGGTTAGGGCCCCTGAAAAATAGCGTTTTTTCATGTTTTTGGCCTACAGAATGAAAACTATTGCACATAGAGATTAGCTGTTGCTTGCTTAAATGTTCAGCTCATTTAGCTCTACGAAAGTCTCCATTGGGTAGAAGTTGTCAGATGACCCCTTATAGGGTTTACGGCCCCTGAAAAAAGCGATTTTTCATGTTTTTGGCCTGCAGAATGAAAACTATTGCAGATAGAGATTAGCTGTTGCTTGCTTAAATGTTCAGCTCATTTAGCTCTACAAAATTCTCCATATGGTCAAAGTTGTCAGATGACTCCTTATAGGGGTAATGGCCCCTTATAGGTGAAAAATGGTGTTTTTGCCTATAGAATGAAAACTATTGCAGGTAGAGAAAAGCTGCTGCATGCTTAAATGTTCAGCTCATTTAGCTCTACAAAAGTATAGGGTCAACATCAAGACCAGGTGAGCGATTCAGGCTCCTGGGAGCCTCTTGTTATAAATCTCAACACAAGATGCAAGATCAAGGTAACAAACAGTAATAGCACATTTTTATAAGTAATATGAGGTAGGTTAAACCTGTGACCCAAAGTTACAATAAATTTTATTCATTTTTTGTTCGAAAATAAAAACTAACTAGATTTTCTTGTGGGTCACGCGTGCGTTTAATGACATCTAAAATACAAAAAAAACGTTTAAAAGACGCCTAAAGTTTGGGAAAACAAGCATGCTAAACCGGACGTTGAAGGAAAATTCAACCCATAGTACAACTAAATTATTCACATTTCTACCATTATCGCTCCCTACGGGTGCGTATAAGATGATTTTGAAGTTATTCCATATAGCAATTTTAAGGCCCTAGGTCATCTTCCTGTTTGCTTAAATCTTAATTTAGTACGCAAGGCATTATTATTTTTTACCCGGGGTATCATTATTGAGAATTAGCTAACCAATTAACTTGTTTTAACCATTTGTATATTACAGAGGTGTACCATGGGGAGACATGTTTTACAAGTATTGGAAATGTAACATGTCATTCCTCATTAAAATGTGAAAATGATATATGCATTTGTGAAGCTCCAGATAGTCAATATTACCATCCCTCAGATAGAATGTGTAAAGGAAGTAAGTATTTACTGAATGTTTGTTTCATAGACGGAATATCAAGATTTATAATGGCATTGCTGCTTTGGTATTACATGCATATAATGCTTAAAGGTAATAACAAAATTATCGAACTTGAAGATTCAAGTTCTATGTCCAAAAACAAAGACAAAACATGGAGGAGACAAATTGAAAAATTAAAGATCGCAATGGTCCTGACTTGGTACAGACATTTCGAATGAAATGGTTGGTTAAAAACAGGTTATATGGTGCGTCAAACTTTCCTTTTCCATTGCGTTCTTTGAGTCTGGAAGTAAAAAAAACACAACACGGTTTTGAAGACAAGATAGGGTTATTGAGGTGATCATCTCAGTACAGCAATCAGCCAAACACTTATCAAAACAATTAATAACCATTATGTTTAACGTAAATTGAATTTTTCCACCAATGGATAATACTGAAGGAATCGTATCTGACATATTATCTTATAACCATGGTCTAATAAACGGTCATTGTGACACTGGTGTGGTTTAATAAAAAATCTGAAAAATTGAATCAGTTGTGAAATATAAACGCCATAAAAAGGTGAAGTAGGTATGCTGCTTCCAAGGTTAGAAACAATAATTATTTAAAAACAAATGTCGTCTCTTTTATCGTTAATATTCGTACTGAGATGACTACCCTGATCATATTCGAGATGGAAATCTATGAATGACGTGCAGCAATTGGATTCGATGGTTTCTTAAATTTCAAACTCTGGAGGATATACGAAAGGAACTCCTTTACCAAACGAATCGTAGTTGCCAGATAGGGCATCATCCCTATATCCGAGAGTGAAGGTAGCGGACCTGTTAAATCTTTTTTGTTCTTTGCGAGTTCCTGAACTCAGTCTCGTAGGAGTAAAAAACAAATTTCCGAGAAGAGGAGCATAGTTTGTGGCCATTTGAATGCTTATTTTGTGTTGAAAAGTGGCCATTTGAATGCTTATTTTGTGTTGAAAAGTTGAAAAGTTAAAAGATATGATAGTTAATTGTTTTAATTAGTGTTTGACTGGTGTGCTGTACTGAGATGATCACCTCAATATCCCTATTGTGTCTCACAACTATGTTGTGTTCTATAGTCATTACCGGATCCTAAGATCGCAATGGAAGAGGGAGGTTTGGCGCCATAAAACCTGGTTTAACCCACCATTTCGTTTGAAATGCCTGTACCAAGTCAGGACCATTGCGATCCACCAGTTCTCCGGTATGACTGATTCGTTTTTGTCTTTTTCTCTGGACTGTGAGATTGATCATTCAAGTTCGGTAGTTTTGTTATTACCTTTATCCAAATGTGAAAAAGGAAAGCATACTGCAAACTTGGTCCAATGCTTTACAGTTTATATTTTTATAAAATGTATTGGTAAATAAACCTGTAATTTTTCACTGTACAATTCAATTTTAAGGTTCATGGTTACACATCAAATAAAATGGTTGATATTTGTCCCCTTTTAATAAATCTATGTCGAGCGTACACTATATTTAGAAATACAAATAAGGTATAACAGCGTCAAGATATATGATTTGCAGATTATTTTGTTTTTTATGTTATGTTGCTTATGTTGTTAAGATTACTTTAAATTGTTGTTTTCAAAAGTTGTATCTTAAATAAAGCATGAGTTATCCCTAAATGACCTTCTTTTCAAACGTTATTACGTATATTTGATAACAATAATGGTGTTGATCGAATAGTTAATATTTGCCTATATTAATAAGGTTGAACCGAAAAACGCAAAGAAAATGCCCAGGCAAAGATGATCAAGTGCACACGTAAAAAATGCCTAAATTTTATGTTAAACATATTTGTCAAGACGTTGTTATGCTTATTTAGCAGTTTAGACTACATATAGACTGCTTGTTTATTCAAAGAAGTGTAAATTATGAGCTTTAAAAGGTTTTATATCTTAGTAAAGTCAAAATGATTCAGAACTTAAATGAATGAAAATAACGTTTAAACAGGTCGCCCTGAATTTCGTAAGTGATTTGTTAAAAAAAAAAAACTACTTAAAGATGATTTTTTACGTTGCAGATCTTTAAAACCTTTGTCCTCAAATCTTATTCCACATCTGATTATTCATAATTACAGAAGGATACCACAATGAAATATGTTATACAAGCATTGGAAACATCACCTGTCATTCCTCCTTGAAATGTGAAAATGATGCATGTATTTGTGAATCTCCGGATAGTCAATATTTACATCCTACCGATAGATTGTGTAAAGAAAGTGAGTATTTACTGCACATCAATATGAAATCAATAAAAGATCAAGATCGTTCATGACAGTCCTTTTGTGTCAGACTTTATGAAGTGAAAATCCAGGTCATTAAATAGTGTATGTAGGGTGGGGCTTTGACGGGCGTGCGGGAAGGGAAATGTTTTCCTAATTTTTTCTCAGCGTCTGCCTATAACAGCCCCATGTTATTAGATATATAGTTTCAGCATATGGTCCCATAACATATGAATATATTTAAAGTCTGCTACTCATCTACTTCCTGTTTAACAAAATCCAGCAATCAATTTACTTACTAGATGGATATTTGAAAATAAAATTATTATATTAAAATATTATAAAATCACTGCGGTGTATGCAATTGTTTTTTTCTTCACTTTTTGTGTAATGGCATGCTGCAGCTGAAGTCTTAAGTACCCCTTTTTTTTAGCTCACCTGGTCTATCTGAGCTACAATGTATTGCCATCACTTGGCGTCCGTCGTCGTCGTCGTCGTCGTCCCTTAACAATTTTTCAAAAATCTTCTCCTCTGAAACTACTGAACAGAATTCAATAAAACTTGGTATGATTGATCCTTAGGGTGTCCTGCACCAAAATTGTGTTTCGATTATTGATCTGTCAAAAAACATGGCCACCGTTACTAAAAATAGACCAGGGGGTCAGACTAATAATTTTTGCTTGTAAATCAAAAAGTATAAGAGATAGATGAAATCTGATGCCACGCTACTGCTTCAGCATCAAAAACTATACCAAAGTCAATTTTGAGTCGAAGTTCTCAGATGACCCCTTATAGGAGTTATGGTCCCTTTAAGGTGAAAAATAGCATTTTTTCATGTTTTTGGCTTCTTAAATGAAAACTTTTACAGATAGAGAAAAGCTGTTGCTTGCTTAAATATTCAGCTCAATTAGCTCTACAAAAGTGTCCATAGAGTGGAAGTTGTCAGATGACCCCTTATAGGGGTTACAGCCCCTTTAAGGCAAAAAATAGTGTTTTTGGCCTGTAGAATGAAAACTTTTGCAGATAGAGAAAAGCTCTTGCTTGCTTTAATGTTCAGCTCAATTAGCTCTACAAAAATGTTCATAGAGTGGAAGATGTCAGATGACCCCTTATAGGGGTTACAGCCCCTTAAAGGCGAACAGTAGTGTTTTTGGCTTGTAAATTGAAAACTATAGCAGATAGAGAAAAGCTGTTGCTTGCTTTAATGTTCAGCTCAATAAGCTCTACAAAAGTGTCCATAGAGTCGAAGTTATCAGATGACCCCTTATAGGGATTACAGACCCTAAAAGGTGAAATATAGTGTTTTTTTCATGGTTTTGGCTTTTTAAATGAAAACTATTGCAGATAGAGAAAAGCTGTTGCTTGCTTAAATGTTCAAATCATTTAGCTCTACAAAAGTGTCCATAGAGTGGAAGTTGTCAGATGACCCCTTATAGGGGTTACAGCCCCTTAATGGCGAAAAATAGTGTTTTTGGTCTGTAGAATCAAAACTATTGCAGATAGAGTAAAGCTGTTGCTTGCTTAAATGTTCAACTCATTAAGCTGTACAAAAGTCTTCATTGGGTCAAAGGGTTGACATCAAGACCAGGTGAGCGATTCAGGCTCCTGGGAGCCTCTTGTATAAGAATCATGCAAAGACCGATTCATGGGTGGAAAGCCTACACCAATTTATTTTTGATGTGTTACTCCTACTCCTACTCCCTGCTTTCATCTTTTGTGCTCTTTTTCCAAACTAGCCCCGGTCCTGAGAGTAATAAAAATATAGAATGCATTGGAAAATATAAGAAAGGGATATAACTCTTAAAATTGTCAATAATTTCAATAGAAACCATTGTAACAAAATGGCAAGATTTCTCCAAGGACCAGGCAGTTATGAGCAAATTGTTATTTATTTCTTATTTTGTATACTTTGAACTATCTTTTGTTAAAAATAAACCACTGTAGCCTTTTTATCCATGAATCACTTTTCTTCAATTTTACATGATTCTTATGTGGACTACTACTTAAATAATTCCTTCCAAATGTAAGCTGGGTCACTTGCTTGGAACCAATCAGCTTAAAAAAATACACATTTGAATTAAATATTGCATGCCCTACATTTGAATGAACTATATCGTCAACCAATAGTAGTTACAATGTACTTTCCGAGTAAATCAATTGTTTGACTGGAAAATCTTATAAAAGAACTAGCAACAGGTGTGTTTTGACTTAACATTGAATACAAGTCCCAGGTATTTTAAGTAAAGGTCTGACTGGTGAGACTTTTGATTTTTACAACATATGAATTGGGAATATATTACAGCAACAACCTTAAAAAGGCAAAGTAATCGCAATCTAAAACATTTTTTCCACCATACTTGCACTCATTTAAAATTACACATGTACATGTATTTTAAATATACTCTCAGTCGAGAACTTGAATCAGTTAGATCATACGAACAACATCATTAATGAGTAGTTGATTAAATATAATCAATATGGGATATATAATTATTTTGAAATCACAGTTAATTAAAACATTTTTTTATCCTGGATTGGGAAACAAGATAATGCTTGTGAATCCCTCTCCAGTTTGCAGTTTGCGATTGTGGACTTTGTAGCGTCCCCCATTAAACCTACTCTTATCGATATCTACAAAGGGGTCTTAAATGTGCATGTGATATTGCTCTCCCCACACACGGAACAACTTTTTTCTATCCTTTCCGAATGACTTTCATCGTTCCTTAAGACCATTCTCGCAAATGGTGTCGAGTGAGAGTCGAAAAATTGTTGCATGAAAATTTAACCCCTGACAAGGATCGAACCACAAACCTCGGTGTTAGTAACCCTTCGCGTAAACTGCTACACTACCGGCTCTCCTACAGTGTCAAAATAGATCAACACCTTAAGTAAATTAATGCTATAAAGCAGATTTATTAGTTTTGTCTCTTGTTTATGTTGACAATTAAAGAGAAGACAAGGATTTTCCAATAACAGCTGTTTTAAAAATGCAAATTCAAACTGTTAAAATATGGAAATCATCCAGCTAATGTTCAGATACTTATTCCTATAATCATTACAGAGGGATACCATAATGAGGCGTGCTATACAAGCATTGGAAACATGACCTGTCACTCCTTCTTAAAATGTGACAATGATATATGTATATGTGGGTCTCCGGATAGTCAATATTACAATCCTACAGAAAGAATTTGTACAGAGAGTAAGTATTTGCTGAATGCTTAATATCAATTAATGTTTATGATCATTTGCAATGCTGTTTCGGTAGTTTAGAATAATAAAAGGTAACAACCAATTTCTGAACTTGGAGGACCAATCTCTATGTCCTAGAGAAAAGACAAAGCAAAAAAGATCGATGGACAAGTGGAAAAATTGGAGAGCGCAGTGGTCCTGACTTGGTACAGGCATTTCAAATAAAATAGTGGGTTAAACCAGGTTTTTTGCGTGCCCAATCCCACTCTTCCATTTCTATCATGGTTGTGAAGCATTATAAAAAGGGTGATTAAGGTGAAAACCAGCTAAACCCTTATCAAATAATTACCAACCATTACGTTTACCATAATTTTGAATTTTTTCACCAATGGCCGACACCAAACGAAGACCTTCATTGAGGATGATATGAGACGTAGTTTCTTATATTTTTGATTTAATGGTCGGTCAGTAGTGTCGTATGAAACATTTGAAATTTTTTTACAAAGCCCTAGCATATCGAATAAGTTGTGAAATTTATATGAACCGCATGACCTGGTGAAGTAGGTATGCTTCATTCGAGGTTAAAAAAAATATTCGGAAATTAATGTCGTCTTTTTTATCATACGTTTTTGTACATATATGAACACCCTGTTCTAATTTGAGATGCGAATCCAAGAATGACGTGAAGCAATTGGATTTGATTGAATCTTTAAGAGTCTGTCTCAGTAAAAATCATGCAAAAGGTGATTTACTTATAATCTTAGATTTTAACAATTTTTTGGCTAGTTATTCATCTTGGACCACTTTAGCGAAAAATATCAACTTAAGTGAAATTGGTCCATTAGATTATCTGCAAATTGACATTAAAAATTTTGGCGGGAAAATTTCCCGAACTTTTTTCATACACAACCCAACCAATTTTCTTATCCTCTTTACTTAAAAGTTCGGAAGGGTCTGTAAAAATTGTTGATATTTTCTGAAAAAGTAGGCCATTCTAGTTGAATATCAACAAAAATATCAGTCGGATACTTAAAGTGATATTTTTGGTTGGTTTGTTAAGAAAAAAAATTGGCGGGACTTTTTCCCGTACTTATTTTCATACACACTGTAACCAAATTTGTATTGTGTATTAAACGAGAACTAATGAACTGATTAGGCTAAAATTTAATTTACATTCATTTCTCATCATAAAGATCAAATTCCGATAAAAAGAACCAGTTTTCAAAAATATGCATCTGCCACTATTTTTGCATTTTGCATGATTCTTACAGAGACGGCTACTTAATCTCTTACTTTATATGATATTTCGAAGAAATCCATTTACCGAACGAACCGTTGTTGACAGAGGGGACATCATCACTATATCTGAATGTGATATTTAACGACCTTGCCCTTTTCATTTTCATGTTCTTTACGAGTTACTGAAAAGAAATTCAGTCTTGTAGGAAAAAAATAAAAACAGATCTGGGACACGTTAAGTAAATTAGTGGTATTCAGCAGATAACCTGATTTTATCTCTTGTTTTTGTTGATAATTAAAGAGAAAAAAATGGATTTTAGCAAACACGGTTTAAAAAACGCTAATTTAAAAAAATGAAATATGACAACCATCCAGTTAATGTACTTTAAATGCTGTGTCATCCAGTCGTGTACCAATACCTATAATCATTACAGAGGGAAACCATAATGAGGCGTGTTATACAAGCATTGGGAACATAACCTGTCATTCCTCCTTGAAATGTGAAAATGACATATGTATTTGTGAGTCTCCGGATAGTCAATATTACCATCCAACAGATAGAGTTTGTAAAGAAGGTAAGTATTTGCTGAATGTTTAAGTCACAGATCAACATAAGGTGCAAAATGACTTCATGTGTTTGATAGTTTTTGTCTTGCCTGCAACGAATAGTCGCAGAAGGCGAGACATAGGTAAAACTTTTCTGGTCAAGGCTGCGTCGTATATTTTTTTTTGTAAAACTTTTTTGGAAAATGAATTATAAAGTCTTAAATATTGAATTTTAAAGACTTTGTAATATTCTTTATTTTCAATTTGAATGATTTTTTTTTCATAAATGATGTCTCGTCAATCTAACATATGTTGCATAATACAAAGGTCAAGTGGATAAAGCAGCAAAGATGCACCAATGGGGCATTCAAGAGTCAAAAGTCCAATAGGGCAACGACAAACCCGGTAAACATGAACAAGAGCGGCACGAGGAATTACACAACAAAAAGACAAATATGTCAACAAAATAGTCACCTGATCTTAACTATATTTGCATATTTCAAGAAATAACCTGAGCTAAAATGTATTTTGCATATTTCAAGAAATACCCCTCAACAGAAGAAGCATTTGAATTAAAAAAAACACATCAAAAAGCAAGAAACCAAAGATACCAAAAGAAAAAAAAATGTACTCTTAAATAATTGAATTACCAAGCCTTCAATCTAATCCCTATCAACAATCAAAGCTTCATCAGTCCACAATAAGATGCATGTGTCGAAACTATTTTTTGTAGTTGATGTAGGAAGATTTCATGATTATTGTCACACTAAATATGCAGGAAAAGAATGTATTCCAGATTTTGTTACTTTGAATGGAATTCTACAATATGTTTTTAAGGAGAGAGATTTAGTTTTGTATTTGTAAATGCACAGTTGAAAAATTACATATTTTGTGACATTATAGGAACAAATTTGAGGATATGTAGATATACTCATGGAAAAAAGAAACTGTGCATATGCATTGGAAATCAATTGTACCCAAATTTGTTCTTATCAGAAAATCGTAAAAAAATAAAGTGTTCGAGTTGAAATATTCACTGAATGTCAATTGGATGATGAAAATCATTTTCGGATAAAAATCCGAAAAATTTAGAATTCCAGTTTCTTAGATTAAAAAAAAACTTTTTTAAACCAAAAATAAAAATCAAAATATTCACCTAAATTTAAGCTGTTATCTTTCAACCACTAAAAGGAGACAGGTTTTTTTTATGACAATCAGCTGAGAAAACTTATTTTAAAAAATGTGTGTTATTTTCAAAGTGTGATTTTGTGAATTTCAGATTCAGATTGACACTACCTGATATCAAACTGTAAACAAAACACCTCTTAGACGCTTAAAAATGAAAAGTTTGGTCAAGATCTTTAAGAAAAATGATTTTGTAGTACTCTTTTGTTAAATGTATCAAAACTAAATAAAATTTGTGTTTTTTTAAAGTGATGAACAGTTTCTTTTTTCCATTAAATGAAACAGGAACATGTAAACAGATCAATGAGTTTCAATGTAAACAGGGTTTATTTAACTTTTTCAGCTGCTGACTATGGTGCAAATTGTTCATCAGTCGTTGGAGATAGCAGTTGCAGAGGGGAGTTTAAATGTCCAAATAACAAATGTATATGTCCTGTACCATTGCAACTTTACGACTTTGATAAAAAAGTTTGTGTAATGTGTAAGTTGTAAAAGTAAAGAGTGTTAAATATCAATTATTGTCTTAACAGTTACCTAATTATATGTATACTTTATTCATCTATCTGTGGTGTTATTTTACACAATCATACACGAGTTTTTTTTAAAGGAGTAGAGCCACGAAGGCCCCAAATCGGCCCCAAAATTCAACTTTGATATACATGTACTTCCTTTTAATTGCTCCCGTGATGTTCATTAGACTTCATATTTTATAAATTGCAATATCTTTTGGTTTGATTGTTTATCAACAAGGTGGACAGTAGGCTAAAAATCAGTCTAATTTGTACAAAATCTCATTTTTTGATATTTTACATTGATTTTCATGTATAAATCGGTGAAAACGAAAGGCCACACGCGTCGACCAAAATTATTTTGTGATAGAAATGTGTATTTTTATTTTATTAAATGATAATAAAAAATTGCGATGCTCGATGAGTGTGGCCAATGCTATTTTTGACAAAATACGATGAGAAAACAGGGAAAATAGGCGAAAAACTAAGAATTTTGTAATTTATGGCGTGTTTGAAATGCCAAGGCTAGACCTGTGATGTAGATATTTTGTTAAATCCTACATATATGAAAAGTTCAGTTATCTCTTAACTCATTTTGGGCAAATTTACAAAGATTTGAAGTAGTTTAAAAATTAGTAAAAATACAGGGCCGATTTGAGGCATTCGTGGCTCTACTCCTTTGCAGCTTATCCCTACCATTAAACGCCTTGCTTTCTATGTAACCTTATGCGCCACAGACTCAGTCCAATATTAAATACAAAAGTTTACTTGTAGTGAAATGTTATCATAAGAAAACAAGTTTTAAAAGATTTTATATTAACGTAGTGATTTTTTTGGGTTTTGTGTGATGATACATCACCAAACCATTGACTGTTTGCAATTGAAGTATAATGAAACATGTTTATGTGTTTCAAGACTTGGTGTCTGTAAAAGCTAATATTCCCAAAGATTTCCCTTGCGTTAATTTCGCTTTCTTCTAGTCCAAAAAGTGTTTTTTCTTATCACAAGCTAGTGTTCCCAAAGATTTCCCTTGCGTCAATTAGCTTTCTTATAGTCCAAAAAGTGTTTTTCCTTATCACTAGCTAGTGTTCCCAAAGATTTCCCTTGCGTTAACCTCGCTTTCTTCTAGTCCAAAAAGTGTTTTTTCTTATCACTAGCTAGTGTTCCCAAAGATTTCCCTTGCGTTAATTTCGCTTTCTTCTAGTCCAAAAAGTTTTTTTTCTTATCATTAGAAAAATAAAAAGTCACTTGAACGGACATCTTTTTCTTGACAAGTCTCGTTTACACTGATCTTGTTAATTGATCAGTAATGTTCGGAGTTTCAGATCAATTTCAGTAATTTATATCCATGACCGGTCCAGAAGTGTCCAATGTATTAACTCTTGGTTTTGCAGAACACAATCTTGGTTTTACTAGATTAAATGCAAAAGAAATATACTGAATTTAAAATATTGGGAACTTTGAGAGACCAGAAAATCAAGTAGTTGTTAAGTAGATTTCGTTCCAGTAGGTAAATGTTTTTCTAGCTTATGTTTATCATTACAATTCTTACTGGGTTAAAACCTGCTTTTGGCCGTTCAAGCTACTTTTTGGTTGATTAGTGAGAATGTAAGAGCTCCACTTCAAAGCCTGTGTTTCCATTAATTTTCTTAATTGTTACAACTCTGAATAAATGTATTCCTTCTCCAAACATAATACCATAATTTGGGTTCCCATTCTTCTATTCTGATTTTATTTGTATAGCATTTTCAACATTTTGACTTGAGCACCTATAAGTGATGAGTTTTGCAT
Organism: Arcuatula senhousia; assembly: GCA_963971305.1. Classification (NCBI taxonomy): domain Eukaryota; kingdom Metazoa; phylum Mollusca; class Bivalvia; order Mytilida; family Mytilidae; genus Arcuatula; species Arcuatula senhousia. The sequence continues at coordinate 5,929,274 of OZ020312.1, read as the reverse complement.
AGACGAAATTTGCTTCAGACGTGGCATTGCATGGAACTTCATCGTAATTTCATTTTTCCTGTTGTTATAATATTTCTTAGTGATGTGCTGTTGACTTTTGCTTCATTTTTTTTCAGTTACTGGGTTGCCTCGTAATTTGATAAGAAAGAGGTAGAGCCCAAAAAACGAATTTAATCTGTAAATTAATCTGTCATTTACCAGGAATCGTTATCAAAGCTTATGTTAATTTACTGGCTATATTTATGTTGTTTTTTTCAAAAAGGGGATATTTCGTTATATTTTCGGATTGGTTTTGAATTGTTTGCACTAAACTTTTAAAGTAAGCATATTGTGAAGCATCAAGCAGTGACCTCTTGTCGAACTGCATGAAGGCGGCTTGCTAATATCCGTTATGGATTCTTACGTAATATGTTATGTCGCGCACTTCACTATCTTCTTGCATAAATAATAACCCAAAATATCGTTTTTTTTCCTATCGTATTTTATATGCGCTTGCCTTGTTTCATTAGATCAGCATCTTGACTGCTTCATATGTATCTCCTTTTGTGACAAGTGAAACTGTCCTCAGTTGCATTGTTTTTGTTTGTCCAATCTAGATTCATCACGATTCTGCAACACTGTAAATTGACCAATAAAATAATCTTTGTCTAGAAAAGATCATGTGAAGCTTTTGACATATCCATCGCAAGATGATTAAGATAATTGACGATAATGAGATGTATAATAAGTTGCGCGATGATCTTTATATATAAAAGGAAGAACAAATGAATATCAGAGATGAAAATTCATTTGGGGGTTTTGGATATCGTTTAGCTGTAATAAAATGCGGGGGGAGTTGCATAGATGTACCGGTATTCATTCTTGCATACGTCCCTCAAACTCATGTAATCGCTCACAAGTAACAGGATTTACAAAAAAGGCATAAAGACAAAATCTTTGTTTCATAATTAACTTTTATCAATTCAAAACTCAGTGTCCCTTTGTTAAATGTTGTTTTGGTCCCTCCTTCGAAATCTTATTAGTGCTCATTTCTAAAATTCTCAATTTTTTTTAAGAATTTTTACAACACCATTGAAATTTGGGAATCCTGATGGTCAGAATCGTTATACAATTTGTAAGTTTAATATCCTTTGACATAAATCGGAGAAATTAGGAATAAAATCATCAAATTGAATGTACAAATTAAATGCCTGATGTTTACTTCATTAGTTTCCTTATATTTACAGCTCAACTAGATGAATCATTGGGAGATGAACAAATTTTAGACATACTGGAAAATGGAAATGATTTGATTTCGACAGATGACATTGCAACTGATGAACAAAAAACCCAGGTTGAATTTTTAGCTCACCTGACCCGAAGGGTCATGTTAGATATTGTCATCGTAATGCGTCCGTCGTCCGTCGTCTGTCGTTTTTTAGCTCACCTTGCCGAAGGCAATGTGAGCTTTTGCAATCACTTGGCGTCCGTCGTCCGTCGTCCGTCGTCCGTCGTCCAACTTTTCAAAAATCTTCTTCTCTGAAACAGCTTGGCCAAATGTATTGAAACTTAGTAGGGTTGTTCTGTAGTATATCCTCTACAAATTTATCGTTCGAAATTTTGATTCGACAAAAAACATGGCCGCCATGGCTAAAAATAGAACATAGGGGTAAATTGCAGTTTTTTGCAAATAACTCAAAAACCGTAACAGATATCAAAATTCTGACATAGGGTAAAAGTGATCAGCACCTCAAGATCTACCTGCCCAGAAATTTTCAAGAAGATCCAACAGTTATTGCCCTTTTTCTGGATTTTTTTCAAAAAATTACTTATTTAGCCCTATATCTTGAAAACTTTACAAGATATTTCAAAAATTTAGATTTCATATGAATAAGCACATCAAGATCTACAAAAGTTGTAACAGAGTCAAAGTTGTAGGATCGTTCCTTTAGGAGTTATATCCCTTGGATTGTAAAAATTGACCATTTTCACAGTTTTTTGTTCAACATTTCAAAAATCTTCTTCTCTGAAACTGCATAGTCAAATGAAATGAAACTTAGTAGGGTTGTTTAATAGTATGTAGTCTACCAAATTATCGTTCAAAATTTTGATTCGACAAAAAACATGGCTGCCATGGCTAAAAATAGAACGTAAGGGTAAATTGCAGTTTTTTGCAAATTACTCAAAAATGGTAACAGATATTAAAATTCTATTTGGGTAATAATGATCAGCACATAAAGATCTACCTGCCCTGAAGTTTTGAAGAAGGTATGACAATAGTTATAGGAGTTATTGCCCTTTTTCTTTTTTTTCAAATTTTGCTCTTTTAAGACTTATATCTTGAAAACAATACAAGATATTTGAAAATTTTAATTGCATATGGTTAAGCACATAAAGATATAAAAATTATGTAATGGGGTCAAAGTTGTAAGACCTTTCTTGATAGAAGTTGTTTCCCTTAGAACATTAAAATTGATAATATCACAGAGAAGCAGTCCTTTGTTATATCCAGCATATAAGTATCATCGAATACAAGGTGAGCGATTCAGGCTCCTGGGAGCCTCTAGTTTTTCTTCAAAGATCTTCCTCTCTGAAACCACTGATGGGATTGATTTGAAACTTTGTACACTTGATCTTTAGGATGTCCTCTACCAAGTTTGTGAAATTTGTGAACGTCAACCAACCAACATGGCTGGTGTTACTAAAAATAGAACAGGGGGTTCAGACCAAAGATTTTATCTTGTAGCTCAAAAAGTATGAGATAAAGACAATCCGAAGCAACCTTCCTTCTTCAGCATCAAAAGCTCTACAAAACTCTTCATTGAGTCAAAGTTGTGGGATGACTCCTTATAGGAGTTATTTCCCCTTAATCGTCAAAATTGACCTTTTTCACAGTTTTTGGACTTTATCTTGAAAACTGTAAGTCACGGGAAGAAGAAAAGTTACCATTGCAAAATTGTTCACCTTATAGAGATCTACAAAAATGATTTCAAGGTCAAAATTGTCAGATCAACCATTTAAGAGTTAATCCCCTTGAACTGATTTTTCTATCAATTTAAACTGATTTTTAAAAATCTTCTTCTCTGAAACCATTGATGGGATTGCTTTGAAACTTTGTACACTTGATCTTTAGGATGTCCTCTACCAAGTTTGTGAAATTTATGAATGTCGACCAACCAACATGGCTGCCGCTACTAAAAATAGAACAGGGGGTCAGACCATAGTTTTTATCTTATAGCTCAAAAAGTATAAGAGATAAAGAAAACCCGAAGCAACCTTCCTTCTTCAGCATCAAAAGCTCTACAAAACTCTCCGTTGAGTCAAAATTGTGGGATGACTCCTCATAGGAGTTATTTCCCCTTAATCGTCAAAATTGACCGTTTTCACAGTTTTTGGACTTAATCTTGAAAACTGTAAGTCACGGATAGAAGAAAAGTTACAATTGCAAAATTGTTCAGCTTATAGAGATCTACAAATATGATTTCAGGGTCTCTGTTTTCTACCCTTACTAGTTTCTTTAATGTTACTTACCAAGTACATGACCATGTTGCACACAAGGCAAGAGGCTATAGCATAAGAGATCAGGTGAGCGATTCAGGCTCCTGGGAGCCTCTAGTTTAGAGTCAAAAGCATTTTTTAGCTCACGTGACCAGTCACTTTGTCCGTCGTCTATCCGTCCGTCAGTCGTCTATAAAATTTTTCAACAGTAAACTCTCTGACATCATAAGCTCAATTGCGGCCATTCTTGGTAAAGTTGTGTATTGACATATATGCTACAAAACTATCAGTTATGAAATAATCCATGGATGCCTGTGGTTTATTGTAGATTTTAACATTGGTTGTCGTTGCTTTCGTTAACATTTTGCTTTGAGCGTAGTGCAGCAGAATAAGGGGTAAAATAGACGAAAACAACTGATATGTAAAACCATGTTAAAATCGACAATAAACCACGTCAAGACCCGGACTGTTTCTACTCTAATATGCAATGTTTGTGGCTCCGTAGACCTATAGTGCAAGACAACATTTATACATGTCTTGTTGTCTTGGCCCCAGCGCCACAAAACATTAAAAAATACAAAGAGTCTGAGAGTTTTGTTGTGCCAGGACATGGTTTCCTTTGTTCGTGGGCGTGGTCTATATTAGATTTGGATTTTTGATGATTAAAAAAACATGGCCGCTTTAACTAAAAAAAAGATTCAATAGATTTCATTTTTTGCAAATGTTTCAAATACGGTCGCAGAGAATGCAAAATTCTGTCAGACAGTGAAAGAGTGATCAGAATCTCAATATCTACCAGAAGATTAAACTACATATTAATATGTAGGAGGTATTGCCTTTTCTCTGATTTTCTTCCAAATATTTCACTTTAAAGCTCTATATTATCAAAACTATAAATGATATTCAGGAAATTTAATTTGCATATTGTTAAGCACACCAAGATCTACAAAGTTTGTTACAGTGTCAAAATTGTAGGACCGTTCCCGCTAGGAGCTATTCCTCCTAGAACGTCAAAATTGACCATTTAAATAGCATTTTCTCATTATTTTAAAAATCGTTTTCTACTCTGACACAATTATTTGTTAAATTGTGTGGTAGTATAGTATTTTTCAGATTAATGATGTGTTGAAAAACATGGTGGCTGTTGCTAAAAATAGAACAAAAGGATACCTTGTATCTTTTTATAACTTGAAAAATATGACAGATATCAACATTTTCATAACAATTAAAGTGTTCCTCAAGATCTACTTGCCGTGAGATTTCAAAGAAGATCCAACTAACCGTGTAGGAGTTATTGTCTCTTTTCTCGATTTTTGTTACACTTACATGTATTAAGCTATCTAGAAAATAAAAAATGCCTATTGTTAAGGAAGCAGAGGTACCAATGGGGTATCCGAATGTCAAAAGTCCGAAAGGGCAGAGACAAAACCAGTAAACACCAACAAGAACGGGACAAAAAACAGACAATATGTAAAACATGGAAACACAAGCACATGACAAGATCTACAAATTTTTTAACAGGGTCAAAGTTGTAGAATCATTCATTTCAGGAGTTATTCTCTTAGGAAATAAAAAAATACTATTTTCACAGTATTTTCCTAATTAATTGCAAACCGTAAAAGCAGCAGAGAAATCTTACAGTTGCAAAATTGATTTGGTGGTTGAGCACTACAAAATTCATTATGATGTAAGACATAGGATGGTCCGTTTTAGGAGTAATTTTCCCTTAAATTTCAAATTAACTGTTTATGCATTGTATTTGACAAACTGTAGAAAATAACAAAACCAATTTTGTAGTCTTGATTGCATAAATAATCAGATACTAGTAATTGGACTCTACATTTTAATGCATTAGTTTGATAAATGTTGACTGATAACCCTTTAATAAACTTTTGACTTTTACAATATCAAAGAAGTTGTTTAACCTACAATTCAGGCATTCTAGTGACGTGAGCGATCTAGGCCTGTGAGCCTCTGAGGAAAATTATATTACCCCGTTACAGTTATTATTATAGGAATTTATTTATTTAATTTTTAAAAACCTTTAAATGCTTTTTGACAACAAAAATAGATTGGAAACTGGCAAAATTTGTGAAACAGTCAGCTTTACAATTATGTTATAGTAATGTAATGTAATAGATAATTAAGAGAATGCCTTGTGCATATTAATTCTTAATTATCTTTTTAGGTGTTGGAACAAATGACTAATATTTTGACGAAAATCGATTTGAATAACCCTGACAACATTGACCGTGTTTTACATGGTATGAAGGATTTGTCAAGCTACACAACGAGCTTGTCTGATAGTGCCCAGGTAGGACTAGATATGTTAAAATACAACCAGCTTGCCTGAAATTGCCCAGGTAAGATTTATGTCAAAATACAACCAGCTTGTCTGAAATTGCCCAGGTAAGATTAATGTCAAAATACAACCAGCTTGTCTGAAAGTGCCAAGGTAAGATTAATGTCAAAATACATCCAGCTTGTCTGATAGTGCCCAGGTAAGATTAATGTGAAAACACAACCAGCTTGTCTGAAGGTGTCCAGGTAGGATAAGACATGTCAATATACAACCAGCTTGTCTGATGGTGCCCAGATAATTTTTCGCAAGTTAATGACCTTTTAAAAATTAAATTGCTGCTTGTTTATGTGGACAGTGTCGCGTTCAATTATTCAAGATCTCATTATCGTCTATCAATTATTTTATTGCCAAAAGGATATTCATTGATTGTTAAATATTCAACAATGAGTTTACATATCCTTAGCAATAAGATATATCTTACACGAAAGTTTGAGTAAAAGGTGAAACTTCAGGAGTGTGTTGCAAGAAGCGGGAACTTCTTTTAATAACATTTTTGGGACAACTAATAACAATCTTGTTACGATTTGAGTTCGCGTTGTTGATTGCTATTCAATTTATTTTGTGCTTTTTGTCTCGCCTGCGAAGCAGAGCGGGACGTAGGTGTTACTTTACCGGCGTCGGCGGCGGCGACGGTGGCGTTAACTTTTTGGAAAAGTTTTATGAGCACCTCCATATCTCAATAACTATAGGTTCTGGGTTGATGAAACTTGGTATGCAAATGCCCCAGTAGTAGCTTAGCACAGTTGCATCCCCATATTTTTACCTTGACCTTGATTTTTCGGTTGAGTGACTTTGACAATTTTCAATACATATAATAGCAATTAATGGAAAAGTTTTGCGAGCAACTACATATCTCAAGAACTATTGGTCCTAGGTTAATCAAACTTGGTATGGGTATGCCCCAGTAGTAGCTTAGCACAGATGCATCCCCATCTTTTGACCTTGACCTTGATTTTTCGGTTGAGTGACTTTAACAATTTTCAATACATATAATAGCAATGGAAAAGTTTTGCGAGCACCTCCATATCTCAAGAACTATAAGTCCTAGGTTAATGAAACTAGGTATGCGTATGTCCCAGTAGTAGCTTAGCCCAGTTACATCCTCATCTTTTGACCTTGACCTTGATTTTCCGGTTGAGTGACTGTGATTATTTTTATTGCATATATTTGCAATGTTTAGGTTCTATAAACATCTTTTGATCTCAGAAACTGAAAATCCATGTAAATTAAAAAAATAGTGGAAGTAAGAAATAATAATTGTGTTTGATGGTGCCGGCAGGCGAGACATACTTTAGTGTTAACTCTTGTTATGATTGTATCTTCATACTGTTCTCGTTTGTGTTAACATATTTTGTCTGTATTTGCTCTTTAAGACTCTTGACATTGGATTGCTTTATTGGCACCTACCTCTCTGTATTGTAGCTTACCGCACCGAATTGCTGCCTATAAAGAGGATGTACATCGTTATACTAGGGTTTTCTTTTTAGCTCACCTGACCCGAGGTCATGTGAGCTATTGTCATCGTTAAGCGTCCGTCGTCCGTCTGTCGTCCGTCCGTCCGTTAACTTTTCTTCAAAGATCTTCTTCTCTGAAACCACTGAAGGGATTGCATTGAAACTTGGTATACTTGATCTTTAGGATGTCCTCTACCAAGTTTGTAAATTATATATATGTTGACAAACCAACATGACCGCCGTTGCTAAAAATAGAACAGGGAGGTCAGATCATTGTTTTTGGCTTATAACTCAAAAAGTATAAGAGATAGAGAAAATCCAAAGCAACCCTCCTTGTTCAGCATCAAAAGCTCTACAAATCTTTTTATTGAGTCGAAGTTGTGAAACGACTCCTTATAGGAGTTATGGCCTTTAATCATCAAAATTGACCATTTTTGCAGTTTTTGGACTATATCTTGAAAACGGATAGAGCAAGAGGAAAAGTTAGCATTGCAGAATTGTTAAGCTCATTGAGATCTATAAAAATTAGTTAGGGTCTAAATTGTCAGATCAGCCATTTAAGAGTTATTCCCCTTTAACTGTTTTTTTCCATTAATTTACACTGATTTTCAAAAATCTCAAACCACTGAAGGGATTGTATTGATACTTGGTACACTTAATCTTTAGGATGTCCTCTACCAAGTTTGTGAATTATATACACATTGACCAACCAACATGGCCGCCATGCTAAAAATAGAACGGGGGGGTTAGACCATTGTTTTTGGCTCATAACTTTTCTTGTTCAGCATAAAAAGGTCTTTATAGGAGTTATTTCCCTTTAACTGTTTTTTTCTATTAATTTAAACTGATTTCCAAAAATCTTCTCTGAAACTTCTGAAAGGATTTTTTTGCAACTTTGTAAGCTTGAAAGTTTGTGAAATTTATTCAAACTTTGGCATAAGAGATCAGGTGAGCGATTCAGGCTCCTGGCAGCCTCTAGTTCTTAAATCAAACATGATCATCCTGAATATGGCTGATTTTTTTTTATTTAGGAAAACCTTTATGATACTTTCGATACCCTTGTTGATACATTGGATGACACAAGTTTTGTTGATATACCACAAGACAGTACAAATGGTACCAATGTGACCGAAAGTGATGGTCCAAAAGTATTAAATGTTAATACTAAAACAATGTAAGTTTATTAAATGCCCGAAATTTGCATTCATATTTTAAGAATTACAATTAACGTGCATACAATTAAAAAGTGCAAATCTCATTTGTTTATTGGACCATTGAATCTTCTTTCATACATCGATGAAATGTAGCTTCTGTCACGTGGCCATAGCCGGGTCATGGCCTTAATTTCTACACACACAGCTTAAAATGTTTTTTTTTGTTATTATTAAAATCTCTAAAAAAACTTGAATATGCATTTGGATATTAATACGAAAATGGAAAATACACAAATGTACACCATAGAGACAAAAAAATCAGAATCAAATTAAAAATTTGAAATGAAATTATAAGAATTGAATGTGTGTATTTTGATGTTTCATATGCATGAAAAACTGTTGACTGGTCGTACACTCTTAAACCTATGAAAACTTTTGCAGATAACGAAAAACTGTTGCATGCTTAAAACCTAAGCTTATTAAGCTCTATAAATGTCTCTATTGGTTTGAAGTCGTCAGAAGACGCCAGAAAGGTGTTACGGCCCTTTTAGGGTAAAAAAAAAGCGTGTTTTCCTGTTTTCCCAATTTGAATGAAAACTATTGCAGATAGAGAAAAGTTGCTGCTTGTTCTAAGTTCAGCTCATTAATCTCTACAAATATGGCACTAGTTAGTAACAAAAACCTGATAAACTACATCTATCGAATGTAAACAAGAGTTTACTGTTGATAAACTGGGTTTATCACTCGCTAACTATAGTTTGCATTCCTGAAACCAAGTTTATCAGCGATAACTTTAGTTTACGAGGCGAAAATGCTACTTTATCAACAGCATTTATCGCCGATAAACTATTGTTTGCGATTGATAAACTGAGTTTATCGTTCGAAAACTATAGTTTGCAGTCGTTAAACTTAATTTATCACCGGGAAACTGGGTTTATCATTCGCTCACCATAGTTTGTGTTTGTGAAACCCAGCTATTTTATCTGTGATAACTATAGTTTTCGATCTTAACATCACAAACAACATTAATCGACTGTAAACAATAGTTTGCGATGGATAAACTAAGTTTATCACCGATAAGCTCAGTTTATCACCGAAAACCCCAATTATCATTGAAGATTTTCATAATCAACAGCTTAGGTTAAATATGTACGCGGTAGTAATAAAAACCTGATTAACTACATTTATCGACCGTAAAATATAGTTTACTGTTGATAAACTGTGTATATCGCTAATTCACTTTAGTTTCCATTCGTGAAATAAAGTTTATCTGCTATAACTTAAATTTACGAGTCGAAAATGCTACTTTATCAACGAAAAACAGTATTAATCGCCCGTAAACTATAGCTTGCAGTCGATAAACCAAGTTCATCGCCCATAAATTCAGTTTATCACCGATAATCTAAGCTTATCACTGAGAAACCCTAATAAGCATTTGAAATCCCCATTATAGACCACTAATGAGGAATTTCTAACAACTGAAATTATCATTAGCATCAGCAAACTATAGTTAGCGAGTGATAAACCCAGTTTGTCGACCAATTACTACAGTTTACGGTCTATAAGCTCACTTTATTGGATTTTTGTGACTGTGGCGTGCAATATACAAAGGTTTCCATTGGGTCGAAGTCATCTGATGACCTCTTATAGGGGTTTTGACCATTTTAAAGCCAAAAACGCGTTTTTTTAGCTCACCTTGCCGTAGGCCATAGAGATTTGCAATCACTTGGCGTCCGTTGTCCATCGTCTGTCGTCCGTCGTCCGTCGTTCAACTTTTTAAAAATCTCTGAAACAGCTAAGCCAAACGTAATGAATCTTGGTAGGGTTGTTCTGTAGTATGTCCTCTTCAAAAGCATTGTTCGAAATTTTGATTTGACAAAAGACATGGCGCCGCCATGGCTAAAAATAGAACATAAGGGTAAATTGAAGGTTTTTGCAAATTACTCTAAAATTGTAACAGATATCAAAATTATGCCATGGTTTAAGTGATCAGCACATCAAGATCTACCTGCCCTGAAATTTTGAAGATGATCCAAACATCGTTGTAGAAGTCACTGCCCTTTTTCTTGATTTTTTTTCTGAATTTTGCACATGTTTAGACCAATATCTTGAAAACTATACAAGATATTTGAAAAAAATTAAATTGCATATGGTTCAGCACTTCAAGATCTACAAAAGTTGTAGCAGGGTCAAAATTGTAGGACCATTTTTTTAGGGTTATATCCCTTAGATCATAAAATTTGACCATTTTCACAGCTTTTTGTTCAATTTTTCACAAATCTTCTTCTCTAATACCGCTTGGCCAAATGTAATGAAACTTAGGGGGGTTGTTTTGTAGAATGTCGTCTACATAATTTTTTTTTCAAAATTTTGATTTGACAAATACATAGCCACCATGGCTAAAAATAGAACATAAGGGTGAATTGCAGTTTTTTGCAAATTGCACAAAATGGTAACAGATATAAAAATTCTTTTTAAGTAATATTGATAAGCACGTCAAGATCTACTTACTCTGAAGTTTTGAAGAAGATCTGACAATGGTTGTAGGAGTAATTGCCCTTTTTCTTTTTTTTATATCTTCAAATTTTGCTCATTTTAGACCAATATCTTGAAAACTATACAAGACCCCTATAAGAGGTCATCAGATACCTTTGTATATTGCACGCCACAGTCACAAAAATCCAATAAAGTGAGCTTATAGACCGTAATCTGTAGTAATTGGTCGATAAACTGGGTTATATCCCTTAGATCTTAAGATTTGACCATTTTCACAGCTTTTTGTTCAATTTTTCAAAAATATTCTTCTCTAATATCGCTTGGCCAAATGTAATGAAGCCTAGGGAGGTTGTTTTGTAGAATGTCGTCTACAAAATCATCGTTCAAAATTTTGATTTGACAAAAAAACATGGCCGCCATGGCTAAAAAAAGAACATAAGGTTAAAATGGCACTTTTATTTGCAAAGCGCACAAAATGGTAACAGATATAAACATTCTTTTTGAGTAATAGTGATAAGCACATCAAGATTTACATATTCTGAAGTTTTGAAGAAGATCTGACAATGGTTGTAGGAGTAATTGTCCTTTTTCTTGTGTTTTATTTCTTCAAATTTTGCTCTTTTTAGACCAATATCTTGAAAACTATACAAAATATTTGAAAAAATTAAATTGCATATGGTTAAGAACATAAAGATCTAAAAATAATGGGGCAAAGTTGTAAGACCATACGATAGGAGTTGTAAAGCTCTTAAGCTCTTAAGCTCTAAAAAACTAGCATTGCGTATTTTCAAAAGTCACATTATTTCTTACTATTAAGGTTTTCATTTATTCATGCACTTGTATCTATTGAAACAAAATATCATGATTTTTAAAAATCTTTGTTAATTTTTCCTTGAATACTCCAGCTGTACTGCATGCACTTCTCTCGAAGGGATGCTTGTTCATACGACGTTAGAATTCGAATCTTGAAAAATTATTTCATTCAGTTTTGGTATAAGTGAATCCAACCAGCATAAATCAATATCTTAAAAAATTGCAAAATATAGACTGACCATATCGTTGCGAAACAGTTCTCCACACTTTGACACCATTGTCATTATGCTATCATTGGCCAGTGTGAATTAGTCTGACTTGTTGTTACTTTACTTCATTTTATCTTCTTTCTTCGTACAACTTATTTTGTGAAATAAAAAAACAATTAGACTCGCTAAAATGGTCACATCAGTTTTGTATTAATTCCTTCTTGCAATTGTTTTTTTTTGCATTATCACTGAACATTTGTATCATACAAAGAGGAAAGTTTGGTAACACAAAACTGGATTCAAACCTTATTTTTGAATGACTTAGCATATACTAAATATAATATTTTTGGATTCAAATATATATACTATTTTTAATTAATCAAAAGCTGTTGATTTATCTGAACTGGTTCTTTAAAAACCGCATTTTTACAAAGGCAACATAAGAATCAGTAAATTATGCAATTGCCTAATGCGTCATGCCCGAAGCACTGACAGTTTTGCAAACGATAGAAATAAACCTATATGTGAATCGGTTCTCGTCCGAAGTTAAAAAATTAAGTACTCTTTTAACGTATTTGACTTATCTTGCAATAATTCTTATCGGACATGCGTTCATGCATATACTCATTTCTGATTGGTCGAAACGTCATTGCCAGATCCGTTCATACTTTCATGAACGCCTCTGCCTCGTTTCCAATGTAAACAAATATGGTGGCGATGACGTCGTCCTAAATAACGAATTTATTTCCGAATTTATTTATTTTTCTTTAAAAAAAAGGTATAAATTTGAAGAATTATAAGGATTGAACACCTATTTTCGGTCGTTCATGCATGTATGAACGGATCTTTTCACTCACAAACTGTATCATGAACGGCCTTCGGCCATTCATTCAGTTTGTGAGCTCCAAGATCCGTTCATACATGCATGAACGACCGAAAATAGGTGTTCAATCCTATAATGAAGGATAGAGAAATTATGCTAGTCGTTTAGAAGGTTATAAAATGATTGTTCCACGTCTGGGCAGAGAGCAATTGCAATCACCTTTGAAATTTTTAACACTTTTGTACAGTGCAACTAATGTCACACCTGCACACTGCAAAAAGGGAGTGATTCACATACTAAATCAAGTATACTAAGAAAATCTGTTTTTAGGTTAGTTCTAGAATCCATGGCGAGTTTAATGGATGCTTTCATGCCACCTGAACCTGAGTATGAATCTGATTCTGAACCTGAGCTTCCTTCTCATACCGATGATACATCTTATAGTACAAATGTAACAGAGTCTCCAGTACTAACCACAACTCCTTTCAATATTCTTAATCCAGTGACAACTAGCAAAGAAACACCAGAGCAGTTATTGGTATGTTAAATGATTTTAAAATTGTTCACACATGAAAAATTACCAAAAAGTTGCCAGTCCATATAGTTTGCTAGTTCATAAAGTAACCAGTCCATATAGTTTGTCAGTTCATAAAGTTACCAGTCCATATAGTTTGCTAGTTCATAAAGTTACCAGTCCCTATAGTTTGCTAGTTCATAGAGTTACCAGTCCATATAGTTTGCTAGTTTATAAAGTTACAAGTTCATAAAGATGAGCAGTTCATTTAATTAAACAGTCTTTAAAGGTATCACTCCATAAATTTACCAGTCCATACAGGTACCAGTTGATAAAGTTTACCACTTCACATAAAGGTAACCAGTCCATAAATTTACCAGACCTTTATGTCAGACCATCAAGTTTACCAGTCTATAAAAATATCAGTCCATAAATTTACCAGTCCAATAAGTTTCTAGTCCATAAAGTTTACCTGTCCATAAAGTTATCACATGTATCAGTCCATAAAGTTACATTTTACCTATCATTATCATGCATCAAGTCTAATTTCGAAAACTGAAAATCATCATTTCATGAATTTTAGTTTCAGACTTATAGGCAATTATTTTTCTTCATTTTCAACTCAAATTCATTCTAAAAAACATGAAAGACACTAAGAAGGACCACTTTCAACTCGGTTAATGAAGACATTTTTGTATCTAGAGCAGTTGACATCATTGTAACCTGTTTAAGTCCCTCGAACGAGAGGGGCGATTTGATAACATTATGTGGTAATCTACTATGAGATGTTGACTAAGTACTTTAAGTCAGTGTTACGATTCATATAATTCAAAATTTGTTCAAGTTTTTCTGTGGTTTAAATTTAAATATGCTGTGAACCCTTTCTGCTAATTGACATGGCTCAATTTGTTTGACGTATTTGCCATTAAAAATAATGGTGTATGTTTATCTTTCATAGGTCACCTGTAATTAATATTTAAAACCAACTTTTCGTTCTTTTTTCCCAAAGGGTCATGCGTGTAACTGTCATCACTTGTTGCCATTTCATTGTCCGCCGTTTAACCTTTCGAAAAATCTTCTTAATAGCAAATTGAATTGACCAAAAATAGCGGTTTTTTTTTCAAGAACCATAAAACATTAGCTTAAATTACCATTCAAATATTTGAAACATGATACCAGAAGTTTTGTAAGGGCTATCTTTTAGTGTTGCAATTAACATTTTGCTGTAGTTGACCTCATACATTTTGTGACAAATTGCCTCATTGCAGGATAAATATCTTAATGAAGTAAGGACCCGATTAACATTTTGCTTAATTTTTACTTCCTTTATTGAAGAACAAATCACGAAAAAGTCTAATTTGAGGAAACATTACTTTGAAATCCAGTACACATTTTTTCTTGCTGACATTAGAATTATTATGACCAAGACAAAAACAAAACTCCCCCCTTTTCAGGTTAAATGGTCAGTACCTTATCTTTGTTAATTTTCAAAATTATATATAGATTAAAACAAAAGTCATGATATGCTTTTCGAAATCGTTCACTTTACTATATGCCTATTTCATCAAGGGTAGGTATGATAATGAAAACAAGAACAAAAGAAAAAAAGCCAAGAGAGTTAAAATTATATTTCTATTTCATTTTTTGATTTACTTTAATTTGTATCAAGAGTTAGATCCAGTCTGCCTTTTGACTATTTGTAAATAAGGATTTTCTTGTTTTCTTTTGACCCTTGTTAATATATTGTTCCATCTGTGAACTATGTTAATTGTCAATCAGAAGAGGACTTACATTATTGATTTGTTATTTATATTTTTATGTAGTTTCTTACATTTAAGACCCAAGCTTTGCTTTGAAATTAGAAAAAAAATTAAGATGGCAATAAAGAGCATGCATTCAAATCTTTTCAGATTCTTTTTTTTTACTTTGCTTTGTTTTTGCTTTTTATTCTTCTATCTCAAATGTTACATTATTTATGAATTCAATAATTAAATTAGCTGCAGAGACTTGTATTTTTTCTCTCTCGATCATAATTTAGTATTTATTTAACCAATAGTGGTATCTTCATATACAGCCTGGTTAAATATCACTATCATGTGTTTCAATAATGTTCGCCCTCCAGACTGATAAAAATTCCTCTGTTGTAAGATAATCACACTGAAAACATCTTATCGCACCCCCGGCTGTTTTCTTATTTGCAGACCTTGTATCATAATCAAATTTTATTTTTAAGGTACAGAAAAAGAAAAGTACAAGAATAATTAACATTATCAATAAGATAGAGGAAAAAGCTTTGAGTAGTTTAGTTGATAATCCAATAAAAGTCGAAGCAACAACTAAAAATTTCAAGCTAGCTTTCGGTGTTGCCAATGCAACTGATGATGGGAATACGACATCAACGTTAAGTGTAGAGAAAGAGGAAATGGGAAAAATGATTAAAACAACATTCCAAGTTCCCTCAGAAGTCAATGATATTTTGAATTCTTCTCATTACAAGTTTAAGGTAAGTTTTCCAATCACATTCAAATTTGAGTGTTTGTGGATCATTTATATATAATTAAAAACTGTATATGGTATCAAGATATACAGTTTTGCCACTTTATAGATTTTCAACATTTTGTGACAATGTTGAAATATTTTGGCCAAAGAAAGATAACTAATCATTCTCTCTATATATAAATAATATTTTATCAAATATACAGATATCTGCATATTTGTAACTATTGATAGAATAATTTTTTTTTACGACCGCAAAAAAAAATGTGGTCGTATAATCGTATGATTCTGTCTTCGTGGTCGTTGTTGTCGTTGTCTGCTAACTTTAGTGTTCCCACAGAAGCTTAAGTTATAGTCATTCAATTGCTATGAAATGCAACAATGATGCTAGTTACCATAAAAGGATGGATGGGATTGATTTAAGGGCCCCCCTCTTTTCGTTTAGAAATTAGGGGCAAAAAAAAGGCAAAAACTTCTTCTTCTTTGTTTGTTCCCACGATTACTTATTTTCTGGTAAACTAAATGCTGTGAATTGTTCTATACGAGTAAAGAATAAAAGGGATTGTTTTTTGGGCTGCCCATTTTATTCGTTTAGAAAAAGGGACCAAAAAGGGCAAACAATTCAATTTTTTATTTGTTCCCACAATAACTTGATCTTGTTGGCCAATTGCTATAAAAAATTGCCAGTAATATGCCTTTATAGGATTGATTTTGGTGGTCAATTTTATTTCATTTGGAAGAAAAAGGTCGAAAAAGGGACAAAAAATGCATTTTTTAAAATTTCTAGTCCGATTTTGATTTATGTTACATGTTTCAGTCTTGCCAAATAGTGGATAAAAAATTGATCCCCCTTTTCCGTTTTGTAATTAGGGGCCAAAAATTAATGTCAAAGCATTTTTTTTTTATTATGTCTGTTTTCAATTTTTTTTGCTTATTTGCAATTACAGTTATATTTTTGAAACTGAAATTTATTTGGTGTGCCTTTGAAATTTTTTTTTTTGAAATCCTTGTCAAATGTGGGTGGAAAGTCCACCAAAGGCTGCATGTTTCAAAAAGCTATATCAGTCCACAATTGGCTGCATGTGTCCAGAGAAATTGACTATCCATATATTGGGCCTCAAATGTACAGGGTTTGCATGTTGCGGTCATAATATGCTGCGCTCGGCGAAGCTTTTTTTTTATTACAGCAACTTTTGTCTCGGAATTTGTTGACCTGGGATGCATCATCAAGATTTATTACAACTAAAACAACAGGACTTGCACTAGAAGACGTCAACAATAATCCTATTAAAGTGAAGAACCTTAAAACACCAATTGAAATAGAAATTCCAGCCCATGGTAGGTTCTTGTTCTATTTTTTTTTATTTCTTTGCAATATAACTACCATCAAGCCTTTAAAAATTGGTATTGCTATGATGAATTTTCGCAATACAATCCATTAGGAAATAAAGGTAATAACAAAACTACCGAACTTGAATGATCAATGTCATAGTCCAGAGAAAATGACAAAAACGAATCAGTCAGAAATGAGAGGTGTTGGTTAATAAAGGTAATAACAAATAGCCAAATTTGAAGTATCCAATGACCATGTCAAAAGACGAAACAAGGATGAAATGAAGATGGTCAAGACTTGGTATAGGCATTTGAAAAAAAAGGTCAGCTGAACCATGTTATATTGCGTGCAAAACCGCCCTTATCTTTTGCATTCAGAAAGTAGTCCATTCGAATTTGATTCTAAATTTCTTATACAAAATTTTAACTCGCGTTTCGACCTGAGTTCACGTTGCCGATTGTGGTTTGGTTGTTTTAAGTGTAATATTTGTTTGTTTTGTGTTGGTGTTTTTTGTCCTCCCATTTTGTCGCTGTTTTGTTGGATTAATGATATATGATTGCCCCTTCAGTACACCTTTGCTTTTTAAATGGGTATTTTACTTATATGGAGATCACCAGGCTTGCAAAAAGGTTTTCATATATAAAAAACAGTTATTCTATGATGTCCCTTTGAACGAATATGGGATTTTTACCTCTCTGATGAGCATATATGTTGCTTTGACATAGTCTTGAAGTGCACTTTTTGGCCCTGACCAGAATTGACCGATACTTTAATATTATTTGTGGTCAACGTTACGGGAGTGTAACAGCAAGAAGGGACTGCTTACTGAATACTCTTACGGGGCTCCTTTGTCTGAAACAAATTTATCAATAGATTTTAATACTTTTCTGTCTTTAGAATAACCGTTTGATAAATTCAAGACTCAAGCATTAAGACACCATGACACCAGGATTTGTTCTTTATATTGCACATAGTCGATATCTTTTTTGGTTTTCGGTACTTTTTGCTCATAGTTGTAAAATAGTCCCTTATAATTATGGCTTAAGTACAAGGTGAGCTATTCAGGATCCGTGGGCCTTTTGTTTGTTCTTCTTTCCGTTACATGAAATGAAATACTTTGCATCATGCTAAACACATTTAAAAAGGTTGAATCGCAAAACAAGTGTGAGTGTTACAGCTGTATACACTTACACTTTATCTTATCAAAACTTTTTCTTCGATCAAATATATAGATATTTTTAAAATGCTTAAAATATGCCGTTGTGGTTTTATTGTACATTAACATTGGGAGGCATTTTTTTGTTCTAATTTCACTAGTTAGATCACCAGCCAACAGGATAAAGTCTTGCCTATTGCAATCACTCTTCTGTTGTCCATACAAACCTTCTTTTCTCAGTTATATTAGGCTTGCAAAAAAATCTGTTTGATCAATATTATCAAGCTTTTCAATAAGTATGGCCGTTAAAACTTCAAAAATTATTTTTCTGATAGTTTCAAAACAGTGAGAATAAAAAACACCATTGCTGGCTTAAATGTATAGCTTATTGATCTGTATTGTTGACCTCTTTTTATCGAATTGTTTGATGACTCCATAAATTATTTATTGCCCTTTATGAAAAGTAGCAGTTTTTGCCATATATTTTGAAAACAAAAGAAATAAGAAACACCATTTGGATTTTTAGGTTTAACTAAGGGATCTCAACACAAGTGACCCGAAAGTGGTCAATGAAACATTGTTTTACCTTTATAAAAGCTATGACTCCTTTAAGGGTGTACTCTGGCCAGTATGAAACTTTTCTAACCTTAATCTATACAATGTTCTGACACTACAAAAGCAAACAATTAATGAAAAAGAAAATCATATGTTGCTGTGCATTCTTCTTTAGTACAGACATTAGAAGATGTCAAATTTTCACAGTTTTGTTCATTCAAACCATTTCTGTCGAATATTTTGACTATTTCATGAAAATATTAAGCTAAGAGTATTACATTTGTTCCCATACTTTCTGAAATGTTGAATTTAACAAAAATGAATTCATAAGGTTTAAAAAAAACCTACGGACATGTGGATATGTTTTATTCGATTTTCATTCATTTCAGGGCCATTTTTCGGACATTCCAAATTTTCCCTAAAATGCATCTTTTCTCAATCATTTTGCATCTGTAAGTTAAAACATCATATGTTTTGTGGATTGTTGTTCAAACAATATCTACCTAAAAATAGTAAATAATTTTAGGAGTAAAAAATGATTAGTGAATTTCTTTTCTCAAGATTACTTTTTCAACCCCAATCTTTATTTTCAAAAAATCTCATCTGGAATCGTGACCAGCAATTTAGGCTGTTAAAAATGATTTAATAACTTTATGGCTTTTTCAAAATCATTTCAAAATAAAGGATATCTCCAAACGAAATCTCAACGAGAACTTAACATGACCAAAATACATCCTTTATTTTTATACAGCTTTAACATCCAGACATTGCAGTAAGGTGAGCAATGGCTGTCATGAGCCTCTTGTTTATGATTTTTCATATTCATAATTCATATTTTCTTTTTTCTGTTTTATGATTTGGTGTAATTAGGAAAGAGCCAATACACGACATATAAACTAAACTGCTCAAGTCCAAATCCCTTTTTACGCCTGAAAATCCAGCAAATGGAAAACATGTATTTGAAGATGCACATAGTCACAGATGCTCCAGAATATAATGTTACATTGAGAGTGGCATATAGTCCTGACAAGCAAATTTTACCTGAAGATTGTTTGGAAGGATATAATTTTACTGGTGCACAATCAGAGCTGTTTTTTGAACCAAGAGCAAAAAGGATAACTTGGAGTATTGGATTTGTTCCAATGTTACAAAATTCCTCAGTTAATACTACATTGGTCGATTTAGATACAGATATAACCATGATAGCAGTGGATGTATCGACAAATGCCATGGGCTGTAACTTTTGGGATGAAATTTCTGGAAGATGGTCTAGAGATGGTTGTAATGTAAGTACTTTTTAGTTCACCTGTACCAAACGTCCATGTGAGCGATTGCCATCACTTGGCGTCAGTCATCGTCGTCTGTCGTCTGTCGTCTGTCATTCTTTAACAAATTTTCAAAAATCTTCTCCTCTTAAACTACTGAACACAATTTTATGCAACTTGGTATGATTGATCTTTAGGGTGTTCTGCAAAAAGTTGTGTTTCGATATTGATTCATAAAAAAAATCGCCGTCGTTACAAAAAATAGACCAGGGAGGATCAGACCATTGTTTTTGGCTTGTAAATAAAAAAAAGGTATAAAAGAAAGAGAAAATTTGATGCAACATACATCTTCAGCATCAATCGATCTACAAAAGTCTCCATTGGGTCGAAGTTGTCAGGTGACCCCTTATAGGGGTTATGGCCCTTTAAAGGTTTAAAATAACGTTTTTTTCATGTTTTTGCCCAATAGAATGAAAACTATTGTAGATAAAGAATTTTAAGATGTATGGTTAAAGCCTTCAGCTGATGGAGCTCTTCAAAAGTGTTTATGACGTCGAAGCTGTCAGATGACTGCTTATAGGAATTACATGTTTTGTCCTTACATTGAGTGAAAAAAAAATAGCGCTTTTTCTTGTTTTTTCCCTACAAACTTAAAACTATTACAGAAAGATAAAAGCTGTTGCTTATTTAAACCTTCAACTCCCTGAGCTCTTAAATAGTCTGTATTGGTTCGAAGCTATGAGAAGACTCCTTAAAGTAGTTATGGTCATTTAAAGGTAAAAACAGCGTTTTTCCAAGTTTTTCCCCTTAAGAATGATAACTTTTGCAGCTGTTGATTGCTTAAACTCTCAGCTCTATTAAGCTCTACAAAATTCTGCATGGATCAAAGTTGTCAGATGACCCCTTTTATAAGACCCGTATGGCTAAAGGACCAGGTGAGCGATTCAGGCTCCTGGGATCCTCTTGTTTCTCATTTTCATTAGATTAAACTTCAATTCATGTAGTTGTGGGAAAAACGTTTCTTTAGCTCTCTAGAGGTTTTTTTATCAGTCAATTTCAAAAGTCGTAGCGGTATACGAGCCTTTTTTGTACAAGAATTTTAACCTGTTCCAATGAACGTTCACGCATATGACTACAATTGTCACACTAGTCATTGAAAATAGATTTGGTTGTCATTCAAGATTTCTAAAATCTGTAGTTTTATCAATTGCAACACACAGCATTGGATATTCCATAAATTAAACAATTTAAGGCAAAATGAAGGAATAATTTATATTTGAAAAAATGGCAGGGAAAATTTAAAATCTTGATGACTAACAACATCATCTCATTTTTGAAAATTAGAATAAAGCGTATTTCATCAATACTTGTTGGTGATTTGATATCCGAAGTTGGACAGTTAAATGACAGAATTTTAAAAGAAGCAAAGGTGTACCAAAGGGGTAATCAGTATCATAAAACCGTCAGGAAAAAGACAAAACCGGCAGACAAAAAATCATCATAAAACAAACCATATAACAACAAAAACACACACACACATAATAACAAAACCGCATTCAGCAACGTAAACTCAGGTGCTCCGGAAAAGTAAGCAGTTCCTGCTTGCTATAGCACACCCGTCACGTTGCCAAAGATCGATTAAGTGTTGGTCAAATCCGGAAAAGATGACAATACAAAACTCTATGTCAAACTAACATCTTTGCTCATCTGAGAGATAGAAATCCCGTATTTGTATACAAGCGCATGATGTCTTCCGTAAAATTTCTTGAGTGATGACAACAACCTGGGAGCAACGTACCCCTGTGTTAACAATTTGCTTGTCAGCCGTGTAGTTCTATCAAGGAAGTCGTTGTGCTCCCCACATGCTCTGGAATAACGAATCAATTATGATACATAAACTCCATATGCTGGAGCAGACGGTATGTTGCTACACAGAAAGGGAAAGTTAACTATTGGAAAGTTGAAGTCATCAAGTTTGTCATAGAGCTTTGTACAAAGCCTCCCTTCTGTGTCAATTTCAAGAAACCAGACTAAGATCCAAATATGAAGCGGACCTTCTAGAAATTCACGCGAAGGGTCGAGCCTCAAATTTTGTCATTTAACTATCTATTGAGAAATCATATAATCTTCTCAAAATAATGTAAGAGCCAAGAGGCTATTACATGTCCTTCTGTAATTTACGATGAATGAGACGACTTTAATGTCAAAATTATTTAATTGCCCAACCTAGAAACTAACATACCAACTTCACCTGCCTACGATGTCTATATTTCACAAATTATTAGACATGCTAGGGCTTGTTCACATTTTCAGATTTTTTTTATCCGACATCACTATATCCGTTACCGGCTGTAAGAAAATACATCTCGAAGGATTCTTTAAAAGATACTGTCCTTCATTATCAGACACGGGTGAAAAATTCAAAATCATGGTAGACGATATGATTAAGTGATTATTTAGATAAGTGTTTGGCTTGTTGATGTTCTGAGATTATCACCTCAACATCCCTATTGGTCTTCACAACAGTGTTGTGTTCGGTGTTACAACCGGACCGAGCGATTGCAATGGAAGGGACACGTTTTACGCACCATTAGACCTGTTTTAACCAACCATATCTTTTGAAATGCATGTCTCAAGTCAGGAACATGGTGATCTTCAATTTTTCCTATATATCTTCATTGTTTTGTCATTTGATAATAATCATCCATGTTCGGTAATCTTGTTATTACCTTTATTTACCTTTTCGTTATGAACGATGTTTATTAACAGTAGTCACCTCACATGGTTAAAGTAACCTTTAAGACTAAACTTATAGTTGACATCGAAAAATAAAATGCTATTTTATAAAAAAGATAGGTTTCTGCGAGAAGTATCAATTTTGTATAAGATCAGCCTGTGCTTTGTAAAACATATTTTATCCAAAGAGGTGATTTTGTTTGTATGTCTGTCCATTCATTTCTTCATATGAAAGATTATGGCTGTTTTTTTCAAATCATGAACTGATTCGACATTGCTTATTTCCATACACGCTTTAAATTCATCAGAATAGTTCTATTTATTCTTTTTAAAAGATCATAGTATATGTACAGGCTACATCACATGCAGATTGGTGCACACCTAACCTGTACGGTAGATAACATAGAGTTAACTTTGTGACTGGTTTCAATGTCTGCTGATGTATGTTATAACAAACATGCATGTTAACTTGTGTTTACTCATGACTGGCCAAGCAGACTTGCAACAGCTTTTTTTATGACTGTTATAACCAGTTACGCAGTCGAGACTTCTTTGACCAGACCAGTCATTGTAAAAAGTCTGGTCTTACTGGACCCTGAAACTCATTCAGATCTATAAGATGGATGCAGGATCAAAATTGTCATATCAACCGTTTAAGAGTTATTGCCTTTGAATACGGAAACAAATGCTCACTGGCCCCTACTTTTTAGATAAAACATATTAAAATTCAAGATACAACTTCAGGATTTCTAGAGGAGTCTTTTGATTTTTTCACCAAATTTTTTTACTTCATACATCTCGGAAACAAGCACAGGGATCTATAGTTTTTTTTTTTCATTTCATTAAGTGTACAATTTTCATTTCTATCACAAATCATAAGATTTTTAATATAAAAAAGTTCAGGAGTGACCTTCCTTTGATACCTTCATATTTCTTATAGTGATAACACCATGTCTTATATTGATTGGTCATAGCCAACCAATCCTTGGTCAGTCCTTTCAATCAATGTTGAAAGGACTGACCGATGGACACTTCTATACAATATAGCAATTTAAATACTTCGATATATCCTCTATGTCAATATGGGGATAGATACCTATGACCATTTGACGTTCTCTTTTTACAGATGTCAAAAGATTCAACACCAACAGATCTAAAGTGTAACTGTAACCATTTGACAGAGTTTGCAGGAGGCTTCTTTGTTCTACCTAATTTTGTTGACCCTTTTGCTGATGCTCTTCTGTTTCTGACTTTTTTTGACAATCCTGTAGTTACCTGCTGCGTGATATTAATATGGATGCTGTATGGTGTATTGCTTTGCTGGGCAAGAAGAGCAGATAAAAGTGACCAGAGTATTGTAAGATAATCGTTAATATTTTTCAAAATGTTTCAAATGTAAAAAAATAAGTTTGATGAAGTATATCAGATGAATATCTTCGAATACGTGTAGCGTTAAACAACATGTCCTTCTTTTGAAACATACCTCAATATATAAGATAATTATCGTTTTGCTATATGCATGCATTTGACAATTGAAAGAAGCAAAGAGGCACCAATGGGGAATTAGAGTGTCAAAAGTCCGTAACGACAAAACCGACAAACATGAACTAGAACAGCACGAAGAAACACAAAGCACAAAATCAACTTTTAAGATGTATGCTCTTTATTTTTTAGATATAGTGTACTTGTACATGAGATTACTTCTCATGTGTACCCTTTGTTTTTAACCACTATATAAATTTATGTAAATTCTCAGACTTAAGGTAAAACTCCATCCACCATAGATTTGCCCTTAGCTATATATATTTGGATTTTGTTTGGCTTCATGCATTTTGAACATCTTTTGAATTGTGGATTTCCTTTGTTTGGACTAGAACAGCACGAAGAAACACAAAACACAAAATCAACTTTTAAGATGTATGCTTTTTAATTTTAAATATGGTGTACTTGTAAATGAGATTAATTCTCGTTTGTACCCTTTGTTTTTACCCATTATATCGTATAGCGGGAAATTTTCGCAGCCTGCAAATTTCGCGATTTCATACCAAATGACCTAGTTTTTATTTACGCGGACATTTATTATCGCGATTTCATTATATTATCAATAAAAATAAATTTATGTAATTTCTAAAACTTAAGGTAAAAGTCCATCCATCATAGATTTGCCCTTAGCTATATATATTTGGATTTTGTTTGGCTTCATACATTTTGAACATCTTTTGAATTGTGGATTTCCTTTATTTGGGTTCTAGAGCTGCTGATGAGGAATATTTTTCCGAAATTGCCAATTAATTGCAGATGGAGGTAACATATGTGTTGTTGTCTCATGTTCATTTGCTCCATATCCTTTCTTGGATTATTTAACAGAAACTCAAGTCGTAACAAAAGTGAACTCTGCTGCTCTGGAAGACTAAGGTATTCCGTCCTGCCATAGAACAACCGTCGCGCTGCTAAATTCCAAATAATTGTGTCAAATCCGATAAAGGAATTAAGACAAAACGAAAAACTCTTCAACAAACCATCTGATCTATCTCATCTGAACAGATATGTTGCCGAAATTCGGAAAAAAAATTGAGCATGTCAATAATTGGATCTTCTGTATTTTTTAGCTCACCTGGCTAAAGGCCAGGTGAGCTATTGCCATCACTTGGCGTCCGTCGTTGTCGTCTGTCGTCGTCGTCCGTCGTCGTTAACTTTTCTTCAAACTTCTTCTCCTCTGAAACGGCTGAACAGATTTGAACCAAATTTGGTCTGATGGTACCTTAGGGCATCCTCCACAGAACTGATGTGGGGATTTTTGATTCGTCGAAAAACATGGCCGCCGTAGCTAAAAATAGACCAGGGGGGTCAGACTACTGTTTTTGGCTTGTAAATCAAAAAGTATAAGAGATAGATGAAATTTAATGCCAACTTACTGCTTCAGCATTAAAAGCTCTACAAAAGTCTCCACTTGGCCCAAGTTGTCAGATGACCCCTTATAGGGGTTACAGCCCCTTAAAGGTGAAAAATGGCGTTTTTTCATGTTTTTGCCCTATAGTATGAAAACTATTGCAGATAGAGAAAAGCTGTTGCTTGCTTAAATGTTCAGCTCATTTAGCTCTACAAAAGTCTCCATAGGGTTGAAGTTGTCAGATGACGCCTTATAGGGGTTACGGCACCTAAAATGATGTTTTTCATGTTTTTGGCCTATAGAAAGAAAACTATTCCAGATAGAGAAAAGCTGTTGCTTGCATAAATGTTCAGCTCATTTAGCTCTTCAAAAGTCTCCATAGTATCGAAGTCGTCTGATGACCCTTTATAGGGGTTAGGGCCCCTACAATAACCCTTTTCATGTTTTTGGCCTATAGAATGAAAACTATAGCAGATAGAGAAAAGCTTGCTTAAATGTTCAGTTTGCTTCGCTTTACAAAAGTCTCCATAGGGTTGAAGTTGTCAGATGACCCCTTACAGGAGTTACGGCCTCTAAAATAACGGTTTTTCGTGTTTTTGGCCTATAGAAAACTATAGTAGATAAAGAAAAAACTGTTGCTTGCTTAAATATTCAGCTCATTTAGCTCTACAAAATATAGAGTTGACATCAAGACCAGGTCAGCGATTTAGGCTCCTGGGAGCCTCTTGTTTTTCTTTTCTTAGACTTATTGAAAACTAGGTAGTTCTTAGTATACGTAGCTACAATTATCATTTGAATGAATGAATGAATAATAATAAGTTCATGAAGTTTATCCTGATGAAACTATTCAGCATACAATAGGTTGCTGAGATGATGATTAACAATTATTTTATTGCACATGTGAAGTTTACATATTAAGTTACACGCTTTTGTTACGTTCATTTATGTAATTTTAAGGTGAAAATTTATATATGCTCCTGTTACGTTACTTCCGAGATGTACTAAATTCCAGACCAATTCGGATAATTGGAATGAATTGAAAACTGATTTATTACTGTACGTACTGTAGAATTTAAACTTTAATAATTGTTACTGCATTAAACCTTACATAGAAAATAAACAGGAAGAATTAAAGGTCAAATGGGAATTAGTTTTATCAACATGCATCGAACTATAAATAATAAATATCAAAACAGTGATTTATTCATAAAACAAAACTCTTAATATATGACATTATATCAGCTTGAAATAAAGGGCATAACGGATTCTAGGAATTCGAAGTCCGCTTCATATTTGAATCTACATCTCGAAATTGACTCTCAAGGAAAACTTTCAAGAGGGCTCTATGACAAACTTCAACTTTCCAATCGTCAACTTTCCCTTCTTTTGTAGCAACATTCCGTCTGCTCCAGCTTATGGAGTTTACGTATCTCAATTGATTCGTTACTACAGAGCATGCTGGACTTACATCGATTTCCTTAGCAGAGCGTCAAAAATTGCTCACAAAGGGTAATGTTGCTCTTCGGTTGCTGTCTTCACTCAAGAAATTTTACTGAAGACATCATGCACTTATAGACAAATATGGGATTTCGATCTCTCCGATGAGTGCATATGTTTGTTTGTCAAAGAGTTTTGTTTTGTCTTCCTTTACTTGATTTGACACGCTGAATTGATTGTTTGCAACGCGACGGATGTACTATAGCAAGCAGGAACTGCTCACTCTTCCGGAGCACCTGAGTTCACTCTTGTTTCGACTGGAGTTCGCATTGTTGGGCGTTGTTGATTGATATTCAGTGATTTTGTGTCTTCATGTTTACATGTTGTCTTTTTTGTCCCTTTCTTGTTGGTGTTTACTGGTTTTGTCTCTGCCCTTTCGGACGTTTGACATTCGGATATCCCATTGGTACCCCTACTTTTTTCTTTAGAGAGGAGATTATCTTGTTGTATGAAGGAAAAAAAACCTAGTGTAATTATAGATTTACCTATTGTAATTTTCATATTGGCATAATAGCTTAAAAATTGTTTTCATACAAAAGAAAAAGTTCAAAATAAATGTCAAAGAGTAATTAAAACATTAGATTCATAAAAGAAAATTATTTAGTTACAACAATCATAGATAAGCAATTTCTCTTCGAGATAAGAGTTTTTTTCTTCAGGTAAAAATCATCTACCTATGAGTAGTTTTCATTTTCAATGAGGGTACGAGTAAATTTAATACAAAGTGATAAAAAAAATTGCTTTTATTATTACAAAATTCTATACATAGATTAAACACCAGTACTCCAAAGTACCTTGTTAGTTCCTGTTCAGCTTTCGCTCTATTAATTTAATTGGAGAAGCGACGTTCGTAATAATACATACCTCTACGTGTTTGTAACGTGTATGAATACTACATTAGCGTTACCTCCCTTTTGACAAATTTTAATAAGTGCTTAAATCATGTTCTATATGTCAAATACACCATCCTCAATCGAAATGCTAATGGCAAGAATTTGATCTCGAACCGTTGGTGAAACGGCACAGGTAACACAACTTATTTCGATAAAAAATGGTTTTAAGATTTTCGAGGCATTCTTAAAAATCACCTTATGACACAGTTAAACTATAGAAACCTGTTTGTTATCACTCAATCACCAGTTGAAACACACGCCTTAAGCATTACAGTTAAAGGCATGTAGGTCAGTCGATCTGTTCGGAGTTACTCCTAAAACATCCACATAGGAGATACATTACCAATTTCATTACTCTCACAAGTAACAAAATAATCCATTTGTCCTATGGCCTTAAGATGGTTGATACTGGTACGTATTCTAAGTATATTTTACGATAATAACTAAAGGTTTTGATGCGTATTTTGATAGGTATACCAACCTAATAATATTTTTTTGATTAACAACATACAGTCATTTCAAATTTTTTTAGGCTGCAGTAATTGTTCCCGCTCCAAGTTCAACACAGGAATCTTACAAGTATTTGACTTGCTTTAAGACTGCTTGGAAATACAATGCTGGAACAACATCAAATGTTTTCTGTTACATCGAGGGAAGTCATGGAAATACTTCCAAGCACTGCTTGTCTAGCATTAGCACTCCAGGTCTTTTCCAGGCTGGAGGTGTCGACTGGTTTCTCATAACATCCTCAGTGGATCTCGGTGAAATAAAGCATGTGCATGTATGGCATGATAATAGTGGTTTCTTTCCATCCTGGTATGTTAGCTTTCTATATGCTCACCTACCCCGAAATGCCATCACTTGGCGTCTGTCATCCTTCCGTTGCCCGTATTTTTTTTTTCAAATATTAACTCATCTGCCATTATAAGTCACTTGATATATTTGTTAATAAGCATTTGATGCATTGCACTGGTGTGGGTATTTTTGATTTGTCATAAAACATGACCACAGTGCCGATAATAGAGCATAGAAATAAATTGCAGCTTTTTGTGAATAACTCAAAAACGGTGCACCACTTTGGGTTGCGGTTAGGCCTGACGAACCCGGCATTCATTACTACTGGGCTGCTTAATTCAATCACCTGGGGCATATAACCCAGTCACTTTGTGGGCAAAGCGGGTTCACAAGAAGAAAGGTTTCTGAGTGCTCTTTAGTGACTTTTAACTGACATGCTTACCGCTGCTGTGGCCTTTCCGCAAGGGAACCTCCAACGTTTTCATATTAAATAGATCATGATGTGATTTTCAATATGCATTTTTATGCCCCCGCAACGACATGTCGGAGGCATTTTGTTTAACTCATGTCCGTTCATACGAATTTCCGTCAAGTTTTTATCTCAGAAACCATGGGTGGGAATAATTTGAAACTTTGTAGAAAGGTTCAGTACGACAAACTCTATGTCCTAAGCGACTTTCAAGTCTGTCGGACATTATTTTCTGTTTGGGACTAGGCCGAAATCAAAATCTCTTACTAGGCTGATTATAAAAAGTCTATGAAAATCAACTTGAAAATTTTCGTCAATCATTTCTCTAAAACCCTACAAGGGAATGATTTGAAACTTGGTAGGATTGTTCAGTATAACCAACTGTATAATTTTTAGTGACTTTCAGGTCTGTTGTTTGGGGCGTAGCGGGGGCATCCGTGTCCCATGGATACAGTCCTTCTTCATTTTTAAATATATGTTATAGTTTTTAATATTTGAGCTTCATAAATGCAACATTTATAAAATTTAAGAAGAAGGGTTATAACTTCTACATAGGATGTTGGATCTTTAAAATTTCAAGGCAGTTAGCAAGGCGCAATTAATGTACACCTACGGCGGTCTTGTTTTATGACAAATCAAAAATCCCCACATAAATCTAAGCACTTTATGTAAATGAACAACCATATTAAGCTTGGTAACGTTTTAAAAAAAAATAATGGATGATGAACGGACGACAGGGGATGAGTGATGACAGAAGCTCGTATGACATTTAGATCAGCTGAGCTAGACACTATTTTTGAAAAAAAAGGCATCTTGAATTCTATAGCAGCCAACCGTTTATATCTTTGTCGTTTTATTAAATTATCATATTTCTCCTGAAATATTATTTAATTAAATGTTATTTATGATTTTGCCATAAACTAAAGTCGTAATTTGCTCTAATTTCAATCTTATAATGTTTAACTCATGTGGACCATTATGTTCATAATAAGTTGTTGCCAACACTTGTCATCCTTTATGGTCTGTCGCTTTTCGTCATTTTTGGCCGGATTTCACATAGTGAAAATCCAGGTAATTAAATGGTGAAAATGTATAGCTTGGGCGGCAGGCGGTGGAAATACTTTTGTGACAGTTTCCTTATCAATTAAATTTGGGGTTGTCCCTTATCTACTTCGTGTATACCGACTTTTTAAATTTCTTCAAATAAATGGTCAATAGAAGGAACTTTTCGTAACAGTTTCCTCATCAACCACTTATCAAAGCCTTTTCCTATTTGGTATGAAGCATCAGCATGAGGTCCAATAACGTTGGATTTGATTTCAGGCCTGTAAGTACTTGTCAAAGAATCCGACTAATTATGTCTTGGACTCATTTTTTTATACGACCGCAAAATTTTGGCGATCATATTATTTTATGACGATATCGTCGTTGTCGTCGTCGCCCTCGTATGGGGACATTTGGTTTCCGTGCGATAACTTGAGTATATATTGACCAATTGTTTTGAAATGTTATGATGTTTTTAACCACTAGAGGAAGGTTCCTATTGTATTTTGGGTTCATGGCCCCTACCGTTTTAGAAGAAGGGGCCAAAAAGGGCTAAAACGGGTGTATTGTCAAAACTGTTGTAGAATGTTTATTATTTATTCGATTTTGAAAATTACTTGTTTTATTGAATTCCTCATTAAATTTGGTCAACTAAACGAGTCTATGCTATTGGTGTATTATATTGTACCGTTATGTTACATTTACTAAAGGGGGTCAAAGATTGGCCACGCCAAAAAAATCAACTTTTTTTATTTCTGGTCTGATTTTGAAAATCTTTTTTTCATTGGAATCCTTTATAAAATTCCTGCCTGTGTTTTTCAAGCAGATTTGCACTATTTCTTACCGTTTTTGAGGTATTAGGGGTCTAAGGGCCAATAAACGCCATTTTTAAAAGTTGATCAAGGCAAATGTTTTTACACAAGACATTTAGCTGGGGGCTAAAATGGGTCAAAATGTCAATGAATATAGAAATAATTAGATGTCAATGAAATTATTTATGTGTCAAATATGCATTTTAAGGTCCACCAGAGGATGCATGTGTCAAAAAGCTTTGTAAGTCCACCATAGGCTGCATTTGACCAAAGCAATAGACTATCCATATTAGGCTTCCAATGCACAGGATTCAAATTGTTGTGGTCGTATCATGCTGTGCTCGGCGTAGCTTTTTATTAACTTAATGTGACTGATCATTTATATCCTTTACAAAGTTGTGGACTCAGTGGAATAAATTTAGGGCCTGTCTGACCGAATGTTTCTCTCTTTCTGTTCAGCACAAAATTTCATAATTTTCTGTGTGACCAAATCAACGTAACACATTTTATACAAATTATCTCCCTTGAAAAAAATGCGTAAATCGTTATAAAATAAATATTTCACATGTTTCAGTTATTTCAAACCAATTCTTTTCATCAAAGTTAAGCATATTAATAAACTTTAAATAGGTAAGGTGGTTCGGGGGTATAAGAAAAATCCATCAGATACAGAAATAAACTTTGATTGATAAAATAACATTAAGAAAATGGAAAAATAATTGGGGGTCACGGACCTCTCTACAGATTTATGACCTTACGAAGTTTGTGGCCTAGAGTTCTGTTTTTTAATAGATTATAAAGGGAAAAGAGGTATTGAGCATCACTGAGAGCTGGAAACCCATCAGATTTTAGTTATATTTCATAAATGACAAGCCATATATACTATCTTCTGAAAAACATGATAAAAACTTGGGGTCACGGACCTTCTTCTTTTGATATTTAAAAAGAACAATTTTTTCCTACACATTTCAATATAACAAATTTGTCACACATTTTTCCAATTATCTCCCCTGAAAATATAACTCTTCATAAAAAGCGTAATTTCTGTTTAAATATTTATCTTATATTTATTTCATGCATAAAATAAAATAAAGAATTAAACTTTGCATATCTTGTTTTATTTTTAGTCATTTTAATTGAGACCGTCCCAGGCTAATAATTTGCAAGATGTCCGAAAAAGATATTCAGTTTATACTCCCGAGCCATCTTAAATAGCAATATTTTTGTCTGCTTAAAATTAGTAACATGTTAGAATAGATGTCGAGTGTAAAAGAACTGTTTTACCTTAATATGACTAATGCCAGCTGTAAGTAACCACAATTGATCTGTAAAAAGCTGATATTTTGTATGCAATATTATCAGTAATTATCAATTTTATATCTTTTTACACTTTTAGATGTCTTTAACTGAAGCAGACGATGTCAGTTTATATCAGTGAACTTTGTTATTTGAATTAGATAACGACAGTCATTTTAAATATGTACCTTTAAAATACTTAGAATTACTGATGTGGTTTGTTACTGTCATTGTAAGTCATTAATAGAACTTTACCTTGATTTAAAATGACTGACAAGGATTAGTTGATGATGCATCTTGAGCTTTACCTTGATTTAAAAGACTGACAAGGATTAGTTGATGATGAATCTTGAGTCAGTGTCAGTCATTTTAAAACAAGGTAAAGATTGCTGGTCAAGTTTTGAGATTTCTGTCAGACTTTTAAAATAAGGATAATTTTTTGGCCCAGTAACCCCCCTATTTTCTTATTATAAAAGGGTTTATTGGGTCATTTAAAGCTACTTTACAAAGTTTTATAAATTTATTGTTATGTTTTCATAGGTTTTTACACTTAAACAAGTCTAATGCTAAACCTGTGAAAAAGCCAGAGAAAGCCTTTCCCGACAATTTTTTAACGCTTATCATCTAGAAAACGAGTTCAGCAACCTATAAACTTTTTAAGCTTTTTTGTACCTTTTCCTATTGTCTATTCATCAAATATATTAATTCATATACCTTCAGTTGATATTTTCAAATTTAACAGCAATTATCCTTAATAAGCGATTCAGACCCCTGAAAGCCTCTTGTTTATTTCAGGTTATTGTCAAGAGTTGTAGTGAAGGATTTACAATCAAAAACAGTCAAACATTTTGTTCATGATGACTGGTTGGCAGTTTTTAAAGGTCAAATTAACGTTTTACTCTCACCTATGACAGAACAAGAAGCCATGCGTCATGCCAAGAAAGAAAACTTTACAACACGATTTATACAAGATATTAGAGAGTCTCATATAGTTTTCAATATACTTTCCAAAAATACCTACAGTGAATTTACACGAGCCCAAAGGATAGCTTGTACTGTCTGTTTTCTTTTATGCACAATGCTTTTTTGTCTTATGTTTCACGGGATTCCAACTGATGATGACGAAGTTTCTACAGATGTAACCGGCATTGAATTCTCTATATCTCTGAAGGATATTATCATAGGCATTGAGTGCAGTTTGATAATGTTTCCAATCAACTATGTGATTCTTCAATTATTTGTAAGAACTGAAAAGAAAAGCCAAAGAAAAGATTCATATTTGAAAAACAGGGTTAATGCTATATTAGATGAAGCAGAAAGTATGAAAAATGTAAAAAAGTAAGTCATTTGCTTGCCATTACATTCAGAGGATTAAGTTGTTTAGGATTTATAAGGTACCGGTTGATATGACAGAGCATCTTATTTGTACTTCTATCATAACTTTAAATTTGATAATGCTAGTTATTCTTAGACTGATGGATGTCTACGGCATACGGCATACGGTTTTAAATATCTAAATTTAAATTATAATAAAACTTTTGAAATAATATACATCTTTTATTGATTTCAATATTTCCCCCCATTCTTTTGAAGGGGATCTAACTTTTTTTATAAAGATAATAGCGAAAAATATATTTTTTTCTCACTTTAAATAAAAATTTTGATTAAGAACTTAATTGATTATTTAGTATACTCAAAGACCCTACAAAACAGACTTTTCAATAATTTAAAGAAAAATCAACGAAGTAGATTTTTTAAATGAAGGAAATATAATTTTACCTATTGATCCTTTATTAAGAGCACCTTAATCATTTATTTTTAAAGGCATTTCTACAAATTTGAAATTCCAGGGTTAACATTAATTTTATTATTGAGATTTTTAAGTTCCCTACTTTCCCAAGTTCAAGCATTGGTTGGGACCATATGATCCATTCATGCTAATATTGTCCACAATGTATTTAAATTGAAGATGATTTCAAAGGCCCAAAAACTAGTTCGACCCGCCACATTATATATGTATCTGTCCTTAGCCAGAAATCTTTGACAAAGATTTTGTTTGTACTTGTCTTTTTGATGTTTTCTGTTCCCTGTTTGTATATATGTGACAATTTCAGGACTGGGATATATTGTTAAATTTTATTGTAAATAGATAAGTTACGACAACAGAGACAACTTAATATTCAAACTAGTTATTTTCCTTCACTTGAAAACCACACACCCATTTCACCTGCTTACGGTGTTTATATTTCACAGCTCCATTCGATATGCCAAAACTTGTAAAATTTTTCCGATTTTTAATACAACTTCTCTGTCTCCGTGACCTACTGTAAGACCAAGGTTACAAGAAATATGTCTCATACATCCCTAAAAAAATTGAATTTCGTTCAGCCACTGATGAAAAAATTCAAAGTGAGGTTGAACGTATTAGTCAGTAAAAAGCAAAGGTGTACTAAAGGGGTAATCAGCATCATAAAACCGTAAAGACAAAGACAAAACCGGCAGACAAAAAATCATCACAACAAAACAAACCACATGAAAACATAAAACACACACACACTTAACAACAAAACCGCATTCAGCAACGCGAACTCAAGTCGAAACGAGAGTGATTGTTTGGATAAGTGTTTTGCTGATTGTTGTACTGAGATGATTATATTTTTATTTCTAGTGTGTCTTCACAACCCTGATGCGTTTTGTGTTACTTCCGGAACCTAAGATTGCAAAAGAAGAGTGAGGTTTGATGCGCCATAAAACTTGGTTTAACCCGCTTTTTCATTTGAAGTGCCTGTATCATGTCAGCACCAATGGGAACTATAACGGTCCTGGTTTGTCTTCCATGTTTTGTAATTTCTCTTGGACATGAGATTGATCCACCAAGTTTATTTGAATTATATGCATTTTATATAGATCATTTTGCCAATATCAGAAATGCGAAGAGCGCCTAATGGCCTCGTTCAAGGCTGTTTGCAGTTGTCCATTGTGGTTTTTCTAAATTACTGCTTGTTATGTGAGTTGTGTCGCGTACACTTATTCCACATCACATTATTTCTATAAGTGGCTTTGCTAAGGATTGATTATGTCAATGTTTATAAAATAACGTGAAATAGTGGTCATTTTCATTTTTACAGTTCGTCGATATACAAATTTGCAATGGGACGCCAGGATTATTATATCGCCTGCAATATACAGGAGTCGATTTGACATTATATGTCATATTGCGACCTGTATCCTACGGCGTTCAAAAAATTTCCATCGCAGTTTTCTGGGAAAAAACATGTCACAACCACTTGATATTTTGTATGTAGTTTTCTCCTATAGCACTATATGCTGTTAAGCGATTTTATGTCCGTACTCATCTTCTGTTTATCGAATATTTTAAGAGTTTGACGTAGGTGGCATTATCTTCTATGGAAGCTAAACCATCATTAAACCCCCACTCGTAAGAGAGGGGGCTATATTGCAATCACCTTGTCCGTCCGTCTGTCTATCCGTCCGGTTCAATTTCTCTGCTTCTACTGGATGGATTGGTTTCAAATTTGGTACACAGCTTCAGCATAATGAGTTATACCGTGCCTCCCCTTTCCAGGTCAATCCATTATCTACTTCCTGTTTTCCGAGCCGACTTATACTTTTTTAGGGTAAAAAAATTGAAATGTAAAATTTTTCGTAACAGATTTCTTGGCGTCTACTGGATGGATTGGTTTCAAATTTGGTACACAGCTTCAGTATGATGAGTTATACCGTGCCTCCCCTTTCCCTGTCACTCCATCATCTACTTCCTGTTTTCCGAGCGGACTTAGACTTTTTAGGGTAAAAAAATTGAAATGTGAAATTTTTTGTAACAGATTTTTCAGCTTCTACTGGATGGATTGGTTTCAAATTCGATACACAGCTTCAGCATGATGAGTTATACCGTGCCTCCCCTTTCCAGGTCAGTCCATCATCTACTTTCTGTTTTCCGAGCTAACTTGGACTTTTAATGGGTCAAAAATAGACAATTTTTCGTAACAGATTTCTCGGCTTCTACAGAAGGGATTAATTACAAATTTGGTATACAGCTTAAGAATGATGAGTTGGATCGTGCCTCCCCTTTCCAGGTCAGTCGGTCATCTTCTTCCTGTTTTCTGAATGGTCGAGTGGGGTATGCTTAGCACGACTTAGTGCAACCCTTTGTTCTAGTTCAATTTTCATGCTAAAATATGTTTCCTGAAATTATAACATAACATCATTATTTTGTAAACGAAGATTTTTATTGAGTAATCAAAAAACACCACGATAAAACTGTCATTCTTTATTTCAGGTTTCCATGGTGGATGATATACACAGCGTGGACTGTAGTTACACTTGTTTCTTTAATCGTTTCTTATTTTCTAATCTTATATGGACTAAAATATGGATATCATAAAAGTTTAGAATGGCTGGTTTCATTCTTAGCAGCATTTCTGGATGAACTCGTCCTACTTCAACCTCTCAACGTTATATTTGTTGCCTTTGTTATGACTTACATTTTGAGAAGACCTGCTGAAAATGTCAATATGCCAGAAAAAATAATTGAAAGGAAGGAAGGTTTGGAAATATGTTTTTTTTTTTCTTTTGGTTTACAAATAGTCACTCAAGATTTTTTTTATTATTTTTTTTTAATTTGTGATAAAAATTGCAGAAAATTGTCCAATTGATGAAAATAAAATAAAATAACTCCTGGGCCATACAGAGTGCTTCTGTATGGAATATATAGATATGCTAATATTCAGATAATAGCGAGCACAGCTCGTATCAGGCACGTTGATTGTGACCAACCCATCATTGTACAACAACATTTCACTCCTTTTTTAAGACTGTTATGTTTTTTGCAGAATCGTCACGATTTGTATCAAAGCCATTATCACGTAGGGTGATTACGAAAGCCAAGCAAGAATATGATCTTAAACTGAAAATGAAGACAAGAGTACAAGATTTTTGCCTATACTTGTTTTTCACTGCAGCTCTCTCCTTCATTGTCTTTAGTCATGCACCCATAGAAAACAGCTATCGTCAAACAGAAACAGTACAGAACTTGATCATTAATAATAAATATAAACAAGTATGTAATTTTTACATTAAGATATTGCATTCTATTTGTAGCTTCTTACAATGTTGAACTGTTTGTAATTTACCCCCACCGCAACGTTAACGCGGAGTGGGGACATAAAAATGTCGGGCGTTTGTCCGTCACACTTTTAGTAACACATTTCTAATCCTAGGCAGCTTTAGGTAGGGGTCTTATATGATGGGTAGCATTTTAAGGTCTGTGTATTACCTGCTTCTTGTTAATCGAGCGGAGGGTCAAAAATGGAAAAAAATTCATTGCAGATTCCTCAGATACTATTATCCGTAAGCTTTTGATATATAGTGAAGGTCTCACATGGTGGGATGCATTTCCAGGTCTGGCTTTTTGGCCTAAAATAAATTGAGCAGACTTAAAATCGTGATGCTTAATTGCGGGTGGAAGGATTCTCTTCCTTGTCTATTTCGTTAGTATTTTTTTCAAAATACAAAATACCAAAGCGAAATGAAATTGTTAATCTGGTTAAACTGTATATTCATATTTCAAGATGGCTACAAAAGTAGTCGAAAGTAATTTTCAAGGAGAGTGACATTAGAAATTATAGGAAGTTTAACCGATATAGTTAATAAAAGGGCTTGTGTCAACATTTTTGTTGGCTTGTTTTAATGGCAAGAACAACACCATCCAAAAACCATATATAGGGCTTTTACTCCCAAAAACATGCTCTAACTGTTCAGGTCTTTATCTACATCTATAAAGGGTTACATTCATATATTTTACCCCACAAATTAATCTTCTTCTACTTTTTGGACAAGTATTCCACTTTTGTTTTTCGTTTTAGGGTGTGAATCAATAAACAATTTCATAGGGTCTTTTCGTTTGTTTATTAAAAAAATCGTTGTAAACATCGCTTAAATATTGAATGGATTCAATCATCATGTGACGAAAATCTATTCATTCCTTTTCTCTTTTAACATGGAAAAATTTAGTTATAATGTACAGTCATTTTCTTGATAACTGAGTTAATATGGTATTCTAAATGATAGAAACTGCAAACATATGATAAAATCAGTTTTAGAAATGTGCCAGAACTTGAAGTTAATGAGCCGATTGTCTTGGACAAATAGCTAAGACAATAAAAACTTATTCTATTTTCTATTTCGATTTTAACATATAAGTGTTGTTTAAATGCTTTTCCTAATAGAAATAAGTCAGCTTTTACGGAAAAAACATAAAAACTACTCCTTGAAATATCGACATACAGCATAACCAAGTTAACCGTTGTATACCCGTTATGGTATTGTATTTAGACTCAAATATTAAAGAAAAACATTAATAGATACATGTATGGTATGAAAAAGATTTACAAGGAAATAATTATATACTGCCCTTATTGCTAAGGAAACATTGAAATTACTCATCCACAAATAATAACTCTTCCAAATTAGGCTGACAACCATTGTACCTTAGCAATGATGAAAGATAGTGTCGTCAACAAAAGGAATAGGCTAATCCTCTGGTAGTATATGAGCAGCCGATTTCAGTCAGTCAGGGTCTTTCGGTATCAGTATCAATTAAGATCACTTGGCCTGACTATCAGAAACCGAGAGCTTTGGCTCCAAGTATTAAAGAGACGTATATATATCTACCAATACATTGAAGCTTAGTCTAATTACATGTAGTTAAAGAGCTACAGAGTGCAAGGGCTATAAGTGCTAATACACCTATAGAATTAAAAAGAGTTTAAGAGTCCAAGTTTTCTCCCTGAAGTTTATAAATTAAATACGCTACCAGTTGCAAAAATCAGCTTCAGATCCCGAGGTACATGAGGTAAACGGGTACAAACCCTAAACACCTTACAATTACCTGATATGATGTTTTCTCTTAATATAAAGCAGGTTTAACTTGTGGTGCTCCCGAACTTGCAACTTAAAAAAAAATTAAGCTAAATAAATTAATAAAACTGTTTATTATGAGTTGAATTGAAACAATTCATATTCGAAAATATAAACACGATAGCTTTTCGTGCGTTTTAAATGTCGTCTGAAATTTTTAAAGAAAAAAGCGTTCAAAGACGCTGAAAGTTCTGGAAAACGGTAGTGCTACAAAATGTATATTAAACCGGACGTTGAAGGCTAATTCAGCTCATAGTACTACAAAAATATTGACATTTCTACCATTACAACTCCCTTTTGGAGCGTATGAATTTAGGAACAATAGAAAAACGTTCATCATAAAGTAATCTTTGTTAATGTTTACAGTAGTTCATATTCGTGAGATCTAAGTCCACTTTTAGCATGCATATGGTCGAATAATTTTAAATGATCTAAACCAAGTTTGATGCAATTTTGAAGATACAGTGTAAATGTAAATACATTTTTTTCTGTTATTACATTTTGGTCTTGAAGACGTAAAAATTTTGGTAGACCATATGCCTTTAATCTAAAGAACAATGACATTGTATAATGTTTGAAAAATCAATAAATGGATAACCAACTTAAAATGAATATAATTAAAAACTACCATGCATTCCCATTTCATTTTCCACCAACTTCACGAGAGTTTATAAATTCGCACGCGAGTTAGATAAATCCTGTAATTCACTCCATGAATATATGAAATATATTTAACTCGAAACCACGTTATTTCATATGTACATGTTATCTATATAATAAAAACGGTTAATTTGGTTATGCTCTATATCGATATTTCAAGGAGTACATTTTGTAACATCCCACTGCATCATTTGATCAAATCATTGGAAGGTCAAAAACCAAAAGTATTGAATGAAAAATACTCAGAGCCAAAAGGTTTGAACAATGAAGCCAAATCTATCATCGAGGATATCGACAACGTGCAGTATAAGAAAAGAAACCTTGTTTTTTTTTAAATTTGGAATTGTACAGTTAGGATTTTCAATAAAAAATAAGAAATGTAATGAATTAAATAAACGCTAAAATAAATCTGATCAGCATCGCCTCAACCATATTTCAATGTTGAATGTGCCTGATAGGTAAGTGATGTTTGTTGGTTATTTTTAAGGCCCTCTTGTTTCAGTTAAACTAATATGATGCAGTTTAAATCTGAACAGCTTACAGCTAAAGTCACTTTACTAAAATATAGATGATAATGTCACCTCATACTTAAACTAAAGCAGGGACTCATTGTCTTAAGATAATAGCTAGGAATGCAAGTTTTTTAACGATTTAAAAAAATGAACGCACCAGCAAACAAAACAGATAAGTGACTGTTCTTACATCAAAATGACATCACAATATACGGTTAAATAGACGATTGTTTCAGACGATGTAGAAGACACCATTAAATAATTTCTACTTTCATTTTCGAATGCAAAGGCTATGGGAAAAGAACAAAAAACAATTATGTTTACTGGGACCAACAAGGTGTTTGTCATATATAACTGCAGGCCACGGACTGAATTATTCAAGTTATTTGTTAAGTTGACATGCCACGCTTTTTATATCCCGCCACACGAAGTGGCGAGTCATTATGTTATACCTCCAGTTTCTTTCGGTGTCTCTCCGTCTGTCTGTCCCCCGAAGGTTGCCGAATGATAACTTAAAGTGAGTCAAAGGATTTGATTGATATTTTGCACAGCTGTTAGGTACAAAAAAGAACAGGTCAAGTTCAATTTTAAGGATTATTCGAAAATCATTATTGAAGATTTGCCACTTTGTAAATTTTCCAAATTTGAAAAAGATGAATTTTTCTGGTCTAAGAAACATAACTCATTTCTTTTCTGTCTCTGTAAAGATGTTTAGTGTATACAGTATCATAAACAAATATATTTAACAATTGATGATTATTGAGGCGTGGTATCATTTAATATCCCATTAGATGCCTTTTTTTTCTTGTTTCGTTAAAATTAAAGGTTTTTGCGCTCCTGTCATATAATTTTGAATAATTATGACATCAATATCATATGTCCGAAGTCCTAGTATTTTAGAAAAAAAAATCTTTACAATTTAAACATCTCATAGCTGCATGGGAAGACTAAAAATATTTATGTTTAATACAATAATTACATATTTGTTTTTCTAATGGAAATTACAAAATAGAACATTAGCTATTGGGTGCGGAATTATGACTAGCTTATACATCTTCCGGATAAAAGCATCAGACTCAGTCAATTCAGCTAATAATTTTAGCTGTTTGAGCATAAGGTCTAGAACCATTTAATTTGACTTTTGCATTTATTTTAGTGTTTTTAATTTTAACAGAAACTTCGAATTATTATACCGTGCAACATTTTATTTCTTCTTTTTAGCTCAATTCTACTAAAGATGTTTGGAGATATGTTGACAGCAGTTTAATGGCAACATTGGAGAAGATGGAAGATTCTCCTAATAATGTCAAAACACCAGAAAACGATTTCATCTTACTTGGAACTGTTCGTTTACGACAAATAAGAATTTTAAATGGTAAATATAAAAAAAAACACCGGTCATTTAAAGAGTCTAAAAAACTATAAAACTTTATGATGTAAAGCAATTTTATACCCGTAGCTCATAAACTTCACGTTTATCGAATATTTTAAATCGTAGGCGACACACGCATCAATGGAAGATTTTCAGTAAGTCTGAAAAGACTTTGACAAAGTCAGTATGCACAAATGAAAAAAAAAAACGAATATAAAATTTGTCACAACATAAGAACAAAATAAAGATTAAAAAACAACCTTGAACTCAGTCGAAAGACAATAAGAACAAAATCAGAGGACATAAATGAAAAAAAAAAATGACACAACATAAGAAAAAATAGGAAAAGATAAAAAAACTTATCAGCAACTTAAACACAGCCGAACATGACGAAACTCGCTTTTATTGCATGTAAATTAAGTGGTTTATAATTGTCTGTCCAATCTTTTTTTTATAAATTCCAGACAGCTGCGAATTTCCAGAGAAGCTTCAAAATATTTTTACGATCAAATTGGATTGTTCATCATCATTGGACTTGTTGAATGATGACAGCAGTAATTATGACATGTCATGGGATAAACCAATTCACTCTTCTTCGACAATAAATGAATGGACATTTCAAAGTGCATGGGATCTAATGTCCGTACCTTTCATAGGGGAACTTGGATTTTATGGAGGCGGTGGATACATGGTTGACTTTAAACCGAATTCTTACATGAAAATCTTAGAATTACAGAATAAGGACTGGCTGGACGACAGAAGTAAAGCAGTATTCATTGAG
This sequence comes from Arcuatula senhousia, assembly GCA_963971305.1. Taxonomy (NCBI): domain Eukaryota; kingdom Metazoa; phylum Mollusca; class Bivalvia; order Mytilida; family Mytilidae; genus Arcuatula; species Arcuatula senhousia. Next base: position 5,886,471 of record OZ020312.1, on the reverse strand, counting down.
TTTACTCTTTATAACAGCAATGTTAACTTATTCACTTCAGTCATGACAGTCGTAGAGTTTTCTTTATCTGGGACTGTTTTAAGGAGCAACCAGGTCTTTACTTCACCACTGTCGACGTACAGTTTACAGAGAGATGTCACTCGAGTTGTGATGGAGATATCTTTTTGTCTTCTTGTCCTTATATTTCTTATAATAGAAATTAAAAAGATGAGACAAATTGGAATTAAAACATACTTTACAAGTTTTTGGAGCGTTATGTCCACTCTACAACTTATCTTGTGTATCATTATGATGGCTTTTTATGTACAAAAGTACATTTTGATCCATAATCTACTAAGTGAATACAGGGACAACGGCCAGGACAGATTTCTGAATTTTGGATTTGCTGTAATGTTTGATAACATATGTATCTATGTAATGGCTATTTTAATGACAATTACAATAGCTAAATTCATTGAGGTCTTAAAATTGAACATTCAGCTGAAGTATATGTATTATATGCTCATGCATGCTAAAGGTCCACTAATGGCTTCCATAGTTATGTTTGTTGTATTTTTAATTGGCTTTGTATTCTTAGGACATTTCATATTTGGGCGAGTTCTCGGTGATTACAGCTCAGTTTTTGACAGTTTTATGACACTTTTGGCTATAACTGTTCGAATTTTCCATTATGAAAAATATGTGAATATAGCACCTGTTTTAGGACCTATATTTTTATTTATGTATTTCTTCGTTATTATTTTTGTACTAATGAATCTTTTTACTGCAATTGTTTTAAATGCTTCCAAATCTGTTAGAAAAGCAGGTGTGACAAAGACTACAAACGTCAGGGCAATCTTAAAATATATGGTTAATGCCTTAAAAAATGCCCTGAAATGATTAATAATTATTGTTATTGTTTCAATTTCTTTGATGTTACGTCTTTATGTCTTCATTCTAACATGTCTAAGGCAATAAATGCATCCACCTAATACATGATTTTTTTTATAGCTTTTATAATTCTAAAGGTCAAGGGTTGGAGAGCTATAGGCATCTTTTTGTGTTAATCAGCCGCTTTGTCACAATATATCCATTTTAGTACATGTAGCTTCTTGTCTTTTTTCCGAAATGGTAATAATGTAGTTGCTGTTAATGGATTCCATTCAGTGGTTATTAACATCATATCAGAATTTCATAATAATTGACAAGGGACCGATCATTCAACTTGTTCTTGGTTCTTTCGAAAAAAAATATTCTGAAGATGATTGGTGAAGAAAAAATATTTCGACATCAAGGGTTAAATAAAAAATATGCTGAAGAAGGATTTATGCCATATAAAATAATGTTGATAATGCCAAAAAAACATTTTACCACGGAGCTTTAAAAAAATCTTGATCAGATGAACAAAACAAGCCCCCCTTTTAAGTAAATGGTCGGTTCCTTAATCCACTACTCTGAGACAGTTAGTTCTGTGGAACTCTTATGATTGGCAATTTTTTTTGTCTCCATTCTTTATCATGCTTACAACAACCCACTGTTTGAGAAATATCGTAGGTAGGGTATACAAATTGAACAAGGATCACAATTAAAACTAGAGGCTCCTAGGAGCCTGCATCGCTCACCCGACTTTAATGACTGATGATCATGAAATGAAAATAATGTGGGGTATCTGAGGTCAAATGCTCCAATCAAGGATCACCATACAATTTCAACATTATAATGAAGGCTTTTGTATCGCCCGTTTAATCAAACTTTCAAGCAAACAAAAGCTTTTCTTAATTCTTTTTTAGGATTTTTAATCTGCAAGCCAAAAACCCAAAACTTGACAATTAGGGACCAAAACTTGTATATGGGGTCATCTGATTTCTTCAGCCTAATGGATAATTTTGCAGAGCTAATTAAACTGAAGATTTTAGCAAGCAATATTTTGTTTACAAAATTACAAAATCCCATCTTTGCACCGTTCAGTCTAAGACTTTTTTTCTGTTTTGCTCAATTAAATATTCAATATATGTTCATTATTGGAGGTCATTTTTCACTCTCTAGAATAGGATTCCATATTATTGTTCAATTCATAAAACAGAATTACATCTGTAATCAGTGTAATCAGCCTGTTATCTCTTTTTTTTTCATTATAGCTACATAAGCTAGCTTTATATAGTATATTTAGAATGTGATTCTAACTTTGTCGTTTGAAAGGACAAGATATGATAAGTGCTAAATTTGGCCCCCTAATTTACCATTTTTTAAAAATGATTGAACTAAGGTTGAATTATTCTAGATCAGTTCTTAGATAAACAAGGTATAGTAAAAAAACATTAACTTTAACTGAATCTTGTAAATTACGTCACAGTGGCGTCATCAAAATATGTGAAAAAGACATTTTTGTGAAAAAGTGTTAAAATCATGCAAATTTTGAGTAGTTGTTGGTAAATATAACTATGAGCCACACCGAGTACCACAAAGATATTTTTGTGGTTTGTTTCTATACTAAAAATGATTATCTACATAAATTATTGTAGTGGTACTCTGTGTGGCTCATAGTTAAATTTGCTGAAAACCACATCAAAATTGGCGGTTTTTTGCAGTTTTTCGTCAAATCATGATTTTAGCGCCACTTTGGATAACTATTTTAACATCATAATGGATTACTTTAAACAAATTAATGCTGATATAGTAAAGTTAAACTAATCTAAAGTATACATCACATACTTTTAGCTCATTTTAATAATTTCAAAATTGGGGGGCAAAATTGGGCTCTTATCATATCTTGTCCTTTTATTCAAATTTTTTAGTATTATTTATGGTGTTTCGGACCTTACTGTATTAAAAATTTATTAACAGTTTTGACTTAAAGTTAAAAAATGCTCTAGTCTTCATCAGTTGTCAAAAACATTCTTCCACATTTAAATACAGCTAGACAAGACACCCTTTAATCATTTAACCCATGTATTGCTTTCTGATTCTAACCTGTTCAGGTGATTCTTACTATTATCTTAGTTTTAGTTAAATTGTATTTACCTTTTCAAGTAAATTCTTTCCTCTTTTGCATGCAACCATAGGAAGACTATTAAATATTTGTTTACACCTTTCATTGCTCTGCAATACATGCCAATGTTTAATTCATAGTTTTTTCAATTGTTTTATGGCTGGATTGAAACTCGTAACCAACACCATGGTTTTATCATTACCACGTCTTTTATCTTGAAACATATCTTTTCTGTTTAGATGAATTGTATTTTGTATTATTTGATCAATCTCTGCAGATTTATAACCTCTCTGTATAAGTCTGATTTTGAAAACTTCTATGATGTTTTGAAGCTGCATTGCATCTCTTGTATTTCTGATATGTCGTATTATCTCTCCTTAAATGAAGCCTTTAAATATCCCATTCAGATGCTAGTCCTTTCTTAATATTTGAAAGCATCTGCCTTTTTTGGAATATGTTTTTAAATCAAGCGTAACATTCAGGTTAAATCGTTCCACTTTGTAATTAAATGTGTCTAAGAATGGCATTTCTGAGCAAGAAATATCATATGTAAATTTCAATAACTTGTGGCAAGAATTAGCTGCATGTAGTTGGAAGAACTCATGAATTTCAGCTTCTGATCCTTTATATAAAAGATATATATCATCTCTCTATCTTGCACACAATATTATTTTGCTCTTAACAGTTCATTGAGCTCTTCAAAAGTCTCCATTAGATGAAAGTTGCAAGAGGACCCCTTATAGAAGACCCCTATGGCTCAAGGAACAGATGAGCGATTCAGGCTCATTTGAGGCTCTTGTTTATTAGTGGATTGATTTTCAAAATCTTTTCTATCGTTTGAATCCTTGTGACATTCCCTACCATTAGAGTAAGTTTCCCCTTGTATTTGAGATATGTACTATCGTTCCTATGAAAAGGGGGCATAAAACTATAGTAGTTATGACCTTTCAAACGTTTCACATTTTAAAAGCTCATAGAGTGAAAAGTGTCGCGGAACAAAACGGAGAAAGGTATTTCAAAATTTACATGTATACCGAAACAAAATCTGATAATAAGATATGAACAAGATTAGTCTTTTGGAACCAAATGTTTACTATGCATGTTTCAAAATGGACATTATAAATTAAACAGACATTGGGTTATAGTATTAAAAAAAATCAGCCCTTAGTACTCCTCAAATATGTCATAAAAGTAAAATAAAATAATCTTGTATCAATTCTGGACTTTGAACTTGAAATGACTATACTGAGGGTATATTTGACAGATGAGAAAAGAATTGATGCTGCTACATGTTAAAGGTTGATTCAAATATAGTGGCGTCCAACTTGAATAAATTAAAATACAAATGACAACAAAGTTCCAGACAATACATTTTGCTACGCTTGACGCGCGTTTCGTCTATTCAAGACTCACCAGAGGCGCTCTACCAAAAATATTAAAATCCAAAACACTCATGCATGATACTTAAGAAGACCATACAACAGTAAAAACAAAAATACCAAACCGAGGAACCAAATTATTACCTAGATGATCAACCTATGTCCGGGGTAGGAAGAACCTAAAGGTTTAGACAATTTTGAAATTTAAACAGATAATTTAAAGCTTTGATGTGTTCTCCAACAAAGGTGTTTGACCTCGGAGATTTAAGACTCCACCATCAGTGCTAACCTTCATGGGCGTTTAAAAAACAAATGATAACAACGTTCCAGAAAATAAATTTTGCTACGCCCGACGAATGTTAAGAAATGAAAAGGTCAACGAAGTTGGTGACATCATAAACTAAATGAAGCGGAACTGAAATTCCTGATCGGCCTTTAACAAGAAGCAGAAAGTACCAATGGTGTATTCAAATGTCAAAGTTTATAAGGACAAAGACATAAACATGAAAAAGAACAGCATGAAAATTCACACAACATAAGAACACACAAAACCCCAACTGAATAGCAATCAACAACGTTATTTCAAATCATAACAAGAGTGAACTCAGATACTCCGCAAGAACATATTTAATTGTTGGCCGGAATTAACGGAATGAAAACGTGTTATAAAATGGTGAATGTCGGGCGGGCGGGCGTTGAAGAAATAATCGTAACAATTTCTCAGCAACTACTAATCACAGCCACTTAATATCTGGTATACAGCATCAGGATAGGGTCCCATACCGTGGGATACGATTTCAGGTATGTCGCTCACCTACTTCCTGTTTAACGAAATCCGGCCATTTTTGACATTGACAAGTTTTTATATTCATATAACATATTGCTAGCCTAGTCGTGGTCACTGGTTATCTGGAAATAAATCTTTCGTAATATGACACTTGATTAGAATGGTCAGTGCCATCACTGTCCTAGGCATCCATTGTCGTCTTTGATCTGTAAACAGTTTTTAGCAAAAATCTTCTTCTCTGTAACCGCTTGTAATGAACAAATGTAGAAAAAATTAGTAGGGTTGTTCTATAGGATGTACTTTTAAAACCACTACAAAATAAGTGCCTGTACCAAGCAATGACCATTGCGATCTTCAATTTGTCTTGTGTGTCTTTGCCTTGTTTCGTCTTTTGTTATTAGATATATGAGATTGATCATCCCAGTTCGGCAATTTTGTTGTTACCTTTATTAAGCTTGCCTTAACTTTTACCATATTGAGATCTTCAAAAGTCTTCACTCAGTCAAAGTTGTCAGATTCCTTATATTAGGGGTTAATTTATACATGTTTATAGACATGTATCAGTCCTCCTAGAACAATTTTGCAATGATGTATTTCTATATAACAAATACTTGCACTGTTAGTTAACATTAAGTCGTTACAACGAATTAAAATTTGTTTTGTTATCAAAAAGAATAAAGTGATTTTGAAATTTGTTTTCATGGGTTTATTACCGATAGCTTTGCTACCTTTTTAGTGGGGGTTATTATGGAAAGAATTGTGCAAAATGTGATACATTGTACAAGTATGAAACTTTGCACAACGCTTCTTTAACATGTGTATATTAATATTCAGGCCCTGGCCAAAAGAAAAAAATCATTTTTTCAAGATAGCCACCCAATTTTTCAAAATGGCGTCTTTTTATAGTACCTTTTATTTTGTTATTATAATATAACTCTACAAAACTTTAATAAATAACTACGATTTCTTCATTAGGATAATTTTACAACATATAGACCTTTTAATGGCCCGTAACATGACGCATAAACGCAACTTCCGGTTTTAAAATGGCGCCAAAATGCTGAAAATGGCATTTTGGGGGTTTTTTATTGAGGATTTTTGTACTTTTTGCTTATCTTTCGAGGTTATGATATATGTAACCATTGAAACGTGAGGTACAGTGTTAGCTCTTTTGTCACAAAAGTAAGTCACGAAATTTAAATATTGTTACAAAAGAGGTGTCAAGCGGAGTTTTTATTAGATTACTTTGATTTTGTATTATTTATTAATCGGTCAATCTGACAAAAATCAGACCTCTCAATAAGAAAATACGTCTCATACGATCCCTAAAATAATTCTTTCTTCGTTATCAGCCACTAGTAGAAAAGTTCAAAATTGAGTTAAAAGATATGGTGGTTAATTGTTTTAATTAGTGTTTGACTGGTCTGCTTTACTGAGATGATCACCTCAATACCCCTATTGTGTCTCACGACTATGTTGTGTTCTATGGTCATTACCGGATCCTAAGATTGCAATGGAAGAGGGAGGTTTGGTGCAATAACACCTGGTTTAACCCACCATTTCGTTTGAAATGCCTGTACCAAGTCAGGACCATTGCGATCCACCAATTCTGCGGTATAACTGATTCGTTTTTGTCATTTTCTCTGGACTATGAGATTGATCATTCAAGTTCGGTAGTTTTGTTATTACCTTTATTGTTCCCAGATGTCTTTTGCCACACCATGCAGAGACAGTAGGGAACAATAGATAGAAATCTTGTTTTAATAAAATTGTTACTCAGTCCGTTTAAAGTAAGCAGACTGAGAATGATATTACCACTTTCAAGTCTATCCAGTTTTGTCCTACATTTTTTGTATCAATTCTTCTGATCTCTTAAGAAATAAACAAAGAGCCACCGACCGGGCATTCCGTGTCAAAAGTCCGAAAGGGCAATGACAAAACCGGGAAACACAAAACCAAAAATCAAGATTTGGACACTATTAATTTCATCTTATCTTCATAAGTTAAAATCTATAATGTCCAGATCTTGATTTTTTGGTTTTGAATCCCTTTCGTTCAATCCTTTTTTTTTATCTTCCAATGTTTTGAATGAGAGGTTACTCCTTGAAATTTTGAAACAGGATAACCAAACTAACCTTTAATACCCGTGTTTGGTATTTGTATTTTGTATTTTGTAAAGTCCTGACATGCCTGAAATCAAGTGTTAACAACTGTATAACTTTAATCAAACACTCTAACAAATACATTGTGCACCACGAATGATAACTCTGTGTAAAATAATAATATATCTTCAGCTGTCATGTCACAAAATATTATATTGAGCTGTGTGGTTATATGTAATTTTTGTTTTATTGTTTATTTTTTTAAAGATATATCAATGTTTATTTCAATAAAGTTTACCAGATACATGAGCTGTTATAAATGTTGACATTCCAGAATGACCCAAAATAGAACAAACCAGTGGATCTATATGAAGAAACTACAAAAAAATATAGGAATCGAACTTCTAACAATCACTTATAGACAAAGAAGGATTGCAAACTTGCTTTATCCTTTAACTCACATTTTTTCATATTGATATGATGTCCTTTCACTAAATTTTAGTGAAAGGACATTATATACAACAATCCTCGATTTGGTGACTATTTACATCTCATACAACCCAAAATGGGAGCTCCGCTTCATATTTGGATTTATTTCTCGAAATTGACACACAAGGAAGGCTTTTTGCCAAGCCTAATGAAAAACGTGATTACTTAAACTTTCCAATAGTCAGCTTTCCCTTTCCCTGTAGGAATATTCCGTCCCCTCCAGCAAATGAAGTTTACGTATCAAAATTGATATATTAATCAAGAGCTTGTTTAGGATAGAAACTAATGGGGTGGAATAATAGTACGCGACACAGCTTGCACAACAAGGTGTATTTCAAATTCCTTGATAGAGCAACACGATTGACAAGCATGTTGTTAACACAGGAGTACGTGGCTCTGAGGTTATTGAAACTTCTCAAGAAAATTAACAGAAGACATCAAGTACTTGTATACAAATACCGGGTTTCTATCATTTAGATGAGCACAGATGTTGGTTTGACATACAGTTTGGTAATGTCATCCTTCCCAGATTTGACACTTATCCGATATTTGCAATGTGACGGGTGTGTTATAGCAAGCACGACCTTTCCACTCTTCCGGAACACTCTAGTTTTGACATGAGTTAACGTTTCGAGTTGTGGTTTGGTTGTTATGTGTGCTTTTTTGTTTGTTTTGTTGTTTGATTTGTTGTGTAGACTTTTTGTCTACCGACATTGTTTTATTTCTTTTCGAAACATTTATTATTGATTACCCCTTTGATACACCTTTCATTAATCCATATTTTAAGGCTTTTTCGTTTAGTCCTCGGATCTTTAGATTGGAAAAGTTTTCAAAATCAAGTTCAGGTGTTTTTTTATTTAACATTAATATGTCAAAATGGTAATTTTCTGTGGCTAAGCGGAGCCTGCTTATTATTTTATTCAATAAATTCCTTTCAAGCTAGCAATTTGTGAGTGTGGCCTTTGTAGCGGCCTCCATTGAGCCTACTCTCTCATCAAACTCCTCAAATTGTTCTTTATCGTGCATTGGGTATTTTGCTCGCCATATACACGGGACAACCTTTTTTCGTCCCTTCCGAAGGACTACCATCATTCCTTTAGTCCATCCCTGCAAGAAATGGACGGAAAATTGGTTCATGAAATTTTCACTCCATACGAGGAACAATCAACGAACCCGACGCGTTAACCAATCCACCACTGACTTTCCGGATGAAGGGTACTACTAAAAGTTGAAAGACCTAATTTACTTCAATCTTACGGTAAACAGTTTCACTTACCACTAAATGTTTGCCTGTAACGAAATGTACAGATAATGGTTTTTAAATGTCTTAATCAAAACGACAAAAAAAAAGATCTTTTTGCTCTATTTTTTTCAGATTTATCTTAATCCGTTTCATGGTTTTGCCATTTTTTGTATGTTCTTCCTTTCCTTCGTTCTGATTCATTTGGGGTTAAAGGGACAAGATGTAGCACTTTGATTACGACAATGTGCGATCTGTTTTCCTCAGCTTTTTCTGAATCATTCCTTTAATATTAATTCAAATAATCATTTTAACAATTGAGAATACATTCACGGTCGTTATACTTGTCCTGCGACAACATGTTTTCTACCGATGTTTCTGCTCGTTTTCTACCGATGTCCTAGATTTGTACCAATGTGATGATAAAAAAAAACAAACCTGGCAGACGATTTTTTCCAAACAATGATACCCGGCTATTATGGCACTTATAAACAAACTAATTTAATTTACATTATTTTGTTTTAAGTATGTACATAAAATTACAGTAAGGGTATTGTTTATTTTTTCCAGCAAGAGACAATTTCCCTTTTTTCAGATAATCATAAATATCTGTTTTTAATTACCATTCACTGGGCTGAAAATTATGCTCCATGTTCTAAATAGTCGGACATTTTTAAAGACATATCACTTTTCATTACCAATGGCGTATTTTTGATTTTTCGATCATTTCAAAAAAAATATGGTCCTGGTTTTCTAAAGATGTGTCCTGGTTTTCTACCGATGGTCCGATGTGATAATGTGATATATATAAAATGACATTTCATGACAAATTGTAAAACTGTATATTTTATTGAACACATAATATTGACGATAAAAAGAAAGTGGAGGTTCATGAGCAAAAACTGTTTTGCGCACACAAAGAACACTTTAAAAAATTTACAAAATTTAAATAAATGTGTATTTTCTCAAAAGCTGGCTATCAGAAAATGATAGTATATCAACATTTCTTCCACTTATATGAGATTTGTGAAGTGCTTTATATATAATGGGAAATAATCCTCCATATACCAGATTTCACTGATATATCTAGAATTGCTGAGGATGAGGCATGAACGCATTTCTCGGGCTGAAATTGATCTGTACATATACAACAGTATGGCACGCCATTTTAACCAAAACCATGGTAACTATAGGATACCTCAGATAACTTGGGGTTAACTGGCAACTATCTGGGGGTTTTCAGAGCGAAACTCTTAATTACATCAAGTATGGAGAGTTATTTCAGGTAACTGAGGGTTTCCTATCAGCTATCCCATGAATACCACAAAAACTCTTGCTATTAAGAGTTTTCAAAAATAATGTATTGGAAGCTGAGCTTTGTATTCGTTTTTGAGGAATTGATAGTTTTCATCTTTACATTGATAAATTCAGCTTTCTAAGAGTTTAAAAATAGCATGAACTTAAAATATATGTGAATGAGTGAGTGAATGAGTTGGTGTTTTACGCCCGTGCAACGCTAAATAGGTTATTTACAGGCGATGAACATTTAAAAGATGATAAAATGAACATGAAATGAGGATGATAAATGAAACATGGGATTGGGATGGGAAACAAAGGAACTGCAAGTTTTGAAGAACCACAGGAAAAGGGGAGAGGTGGGTAGGGACTGAAAATTAAGCCTATGTGGTGTACTACCTTGCGGTCCACAAAGGGATTTTTACGTGCATGAAGCGTGGCACTCTCCTCACACGTTGAACCACTATGGTCGGCCGTCAGGGTTTCCGTATTATAGACCTGACAATCCCTGCGGACGAGGGCCACCCTATTCAGCCACTTAGGGTACACCACTTGGTCGCTCTGTGGGCTGAACACTGACCCAACGTCAGAATCCCAATACCCTTAGTCGCCTCTCACGACAAGCTAGGCTCTGCTGTGGGCCTAGTCGCCACCAGGGCCCCGAACGGGACTACAATATCTGTAGGTAGAAGGGGTTTAATTAGGTTTCTATATGATAGCTGACAGCAAACCACCAGTTACCAAGATAACTCTTAATACCTGATGTAATTGAGAGTTTCGTCCAGAAAACCCCCAGATAGCTGCCAGTAAAACCCCAGTTATCTGAGGTATCCTATAGATACCAAGGTTTTGGTTTAAATGGTGTTCCATACAACAGTATGATAAAGCTTTACTGTACAACACAAGCATTTACGGTGTATGTATGCCTTTAGAAACAACGATAATGTGTAGTTATATGAAATTAGATCATCGGTAGAAATCAAGGACTCATCTGTAGAAAACACAGTAAAGAACATACCTAATCGGTAGAAAACCAGGACATATCAAATTTCTTAAACCTGTTAGTTATATGAAACAGCAAATGGCTCTTTTACAAATAAACGATCATTTATTGCATATTCTCCCATAGGATGTATTCAAATGTTAAAAATAAGCGTTATTTTTCATATTTCTAAAAAAACAATCAGTAGAAAACAAGGATCATCGGTAGATTAATTAATTCGTTAATTCATAGATGGCCTTTTCCATTGTGGATGTTTTAAATCTACGTTTATATTGTAGGTTGTGTCGCGTACACTTATTCCACATCTTATTTTCTTCTTTTATCAAAGAAATTAAAATCTAAAAATTGTAGTATTTTAAACACATAACTGGAGCTTACAGCAGGACTCCATTGGCAGAGACAACGGTGCAGTTGACCAAATTCCGTTAACATAAATACAACAAAATAATATATGAATAACTTTAAACTGTGATACGTAAATTAAGCTTGTGTGAAGATTTACGATATTAGAAAATCAAGTCTATCAAACTCAAAAGAGGGTTTAAAAATAAAATTAAAATAAAAATATCACGAACGACCTAGATTCTGTTCACATCAGCTTTGCTTTATATAGTTTAAGGACTTATAACATGTATAATGAAAGAAATAACAAAGTTGACAACTTGGGATAGTCAATCTCAGATGTCCAAGAATAAAAACCAAACGTAGCATAGACACACCAGTACATTGTAGGTTGCAACGATCCTTAATTGGTAGATGCATTTTAAATGATAGGCATTATAACAGTCAATATTTTTGTTTTTTGACCTTCCAACATTTTGATTCGAATGCTGCTGATGAGAAATTACTCCTTGAAATATCGATATACAGCATAAGCAAATTAACTGTTTTATGCCCGTTTCGGTATTTGTATCATAACATGCCTCTTCCAAAAAAGAAAGACTTTTACAAAAATAAAATTAGACCATAACAAAATTACGGAAGTGGGATGCTACTTCTCAAATGCCCAAACAAAATAAAGGCAACACGCACTAGAAAAGAATTGAGACTGCAATTGTCTTGATTTTGCAAAGGCATTTTAAACCATTACGGTTAATTTCTTAGGAATTGACTTAATACACAAAGAAACGAAATTTGAATTCGGGTGAGTACAGAAAAAAAAAGTTTTTTGACTTTCAATAGCTTTTAATTGTTAATGTATTGACCTTTACAAATCATCAGTATATATATACTTAATTGATGTCAATATCACCTTTGTTGCTTTTTGCGACAGTGACCAGTAATTTTTAAGGTTTGCATAGAAAAACATATGATATATTGTTATAAATCAAAATGTAGTTTTATAACATTAAGGCATTTAATCAATTTACAGTTCATTCAGTTAAATAAGAATATTATCAATATTTTTTGAAAATTCAGCGATTTTCAAATTTTCTTATCAGATGTTACAATAGTTTTTAAAAGTAAAGTTAAAAACTTGAAAATCAATCCAGTAAACTATCAACCAGCTGACGATCGACTTAACTATATAAACCAGAAGATACTAAGCGTTAGAAAGCAGCATCGAGGAGTTGTCTTGTAAGGTAAGACTTTTAAATGTATTAACTAAATGAACATTGCTTCATATTTCGATATAAAATCTTTTATTTAATCCTAGTATTAAAAGACCTAAGCTCAAAATATACTGCTGTTTCTTTACTCCTTGAAATAAGAAAATACAACAAACGTACGACTAAAATTGTATTTGATTTATTTTTTTATTGACATCACGTTGGAAATTAATAATTCTTTAATTGATAGTTGTTTATTTGTGTCGGAGAAAACAATAAAGCTATGAATGTCCCGTTTAAATTCAAAAATTGTATTTACCCTAAGGTTTTTCCGAACCCAGACATAGGTTGTAATCTTTGTTAAAATTTGGTACCCCTAGCCTGTTTGGTATTTTTTTGTTTTATTATTCTATGCTCTTCATAATCACTTGGTGTTTGGGTTTTCCAATATTTTTGGTAGAGCACCTCTTGAGTCTTAGAAACACGAAAGGCGAATCAGGCATAGCAAAATTAATTGTCTGGAACTTTGTTGCCATTTTAATTTCTAATTTGGTTTTAGTTTATTTCTATTGCTTCTTTGTCTATACTAAGCTTTCCTTAATTGGTTCTCTATCATCTGTCTAGCAGCGACTGATGAGTTTTAGAACTGGTTTGAACATCAGCATGGAACATGATTATTTCTATTCATAACTTTTGAGCGTAAACGTTGATGGCGGGGTTTTATTTTCCTATGTTGCACCATTCTGGCAACAATTGTTTTGAGCTGATGTCTTAGAAACAACTTTTAGGTTGCGTAAATTAAATAAATAGTTTTGATGATAAAAACCATATGGTTTTGCTCTTTTGTAACAATTAGGATGTAAACTTATCACATCCAGCATTTTTGGATTGTTTGTTCAGGTGAAAGACCTAATAATGGTAAAGGAATTAAAGCTTATTTTTGCATGGTGCTAAATGCTGACTTAAGATGAAATACCAAGTAGGCATGACCCTACTTATATCTATTAATATAAATTAACTGTACTAGGGTTAAATCGAGTAAGTCAAAGGAAACAGCTTGAGTAACGAAAGAAAGGTATAATTACAGAAACTCAGTGGTCTTTCATTATGGATCTGTCTTCATTTCTTCTTAAAAGATAGTAAAACATAACGCATTAGTTTCGGGAACCTCTCAGACAACTTAGACTCTTGGTAGGAGGACGTGCTAACTCTAGGGCAAGTCCTTTCAAGGACTTAACCAAAAAAGCTCAGTGATATCTTATTTTAATGAACAGTTTTTGTTTCTCAGGGAACAAAATTTTAAAATCCTAACACATGCTGCCTTTCTCTTAAACACTGATGTAGACCCTTCGGAAGTGACCATAGGTTCACTGAATCTGGAGTAAACCAGGGAAAAGATCCAACAACATAATCTGTAGTTGTCTTTTTATTTCATTTGACAAAATTTAACTAAACTTACATAACGCTTGGACCCCTTTCTGTAAAGGTAGATGTCTTTAAGTTGGACCCCATTATTGTAAGGATCAACAAAAAAATAATAAAAATAAAAAATCTTGGCGGTCTTTAATTTTTATGGACAAATCTATGTTTTTGGAGGAACAAACTTCACTATATTGAAAAAAGCGACTTACTTTATGACGCAACTCGTTAGAGGTAGACCTCTTTTTTTAGTTGACCCTCATTATTGAAGGTATAAAACGAAATAAAACTGAACGTTACATTCTGAGTTGTCTTTTATTACTTTTTGGACGAGTCTTTGTTTATTCGGGATCACACTTCACTATATTAAGCATAACAGCGTGGATTCATTTATTTCCGTGGGTATCAATTTTTGTGTTTTTCAACAATAGAACAATTCGTTTGGTTTTGAATTTCGTGGTTTGCTCATATTACTTCTATAGATTCAAAACAAACGAAACATTTCGTGACAGTTCAATTTTCATGGTTGACAGGAACCTACGAAAACCACGAAAATTGATACCCCACGAAAATAAATGAAACCTTACTCATTGGCCAAACTTGGCTAAGGTAGACCCCTGGTAGGTGGATCTCTTATGTTAGGGACATGTTAAGGACCCAGCCTCATTATCTCTGGTATTCTATATCTTAAAAGACCAGTCTGTGTTTCCTGGGGGAGCAACCTTTACAAAATGATATATAACGCCTTACTTAATAAGGTTCATGTGTACGTTTAACTCAAAATGACGTTAATTTAGATCGATTTTTCAGTATATGTACAGTAAAAACTTCATATTAAATTCAAAAATAAACTGTAGCCGGCCCTAGATATATTAATGTCTTATCTATTTTTATTAATATTTTTATGATTAAGTCCATTATTTTTAAGTTCTGCTTTTTTCCGTTTTTGAGCAAATCCGATTTTAGGTAAATATCAATAACACCCTTGTGCATGGCCTCAAAAATCATGGTACATTTAATTATAACTTAAGCAAAAGTGATCACAAACATGTCAGTTGAGAGGTACAATAAGGATATTTTGTCCTTATTCAAAATACAATTTAAACACAAAAAAAGTGTGCTGACAAAACTGTACTATCTTCAACAAAATTAATTTGTGAATATAATAAGGTGTGTCCATATCTAGGTCCTACTATACTTTATTTGACCTGATGATATGCCGTTTGAGTTGTACATATACTAAAATTTTCTTCAAAAAAATTCAAAATGTCCTGATGAACATTAACACCCTTCGGCCAAAGTGAATCTTTGGTAGGTAGGTTTCTGAATCAGCCACTGTCTCTAATCTGTATATAGGTCGGGATAACGATACTCCTTGTTTGATATTTCTAATTATCTCTTAATTCACAAGAAAGCGAGTCATACTTATTGTCTTTTTAGTATTTGCCATTTCTGATTTATGTTATATCATTATATGCAAGTTATCTAAAGCCGATATGATATTAAATTGATATTTCCCTGTAATTGTTTAGACATTACTACTTTTAAAAGCAGTCACGTCTTTGTTACTGGTTTGGTAAAGTTAATTTCATGGCAGTTCCGCTATAAATACACACTGTAAAATCATCTCCATAAAAAATAAGACATTATTTTTAAATGTGATAAGTTTTATCAATGTAAGCGTATAGTGTCAAAGGCAGATGTTTTAAGCTCACCTGGCCAAAGGCCATGTGAGATATTGCCATCACTTGGCGTCCGTCGTCGTCGTCCGTCGTCGTCGTCGTCGTCCGTCGTCGTCGTCGTCGTCCGTCGTCGTTAACTTTTCTTCAAACTTCTTCGCCTCTGAAACGGCTGCACAGATTCAAACCAAATTTGGTCTTGTGGTACTTTAGGGTATCCCCCACAGAACTGATGTGGGGATTTTTGATTCGTTGAAAAACATGGCCGCCGTTGCTAAAAATAGACCAGGGGGGGTCAGACTACTGTTTTTGGCTTGTAAATCAAAAAGTATAAGAGATAAATGAAATCTGATGCCACCCTGCTGCTTCAGCATCAAAAGTTCTACAAAAGTCTCCATTCGGTCCAAGTTGTCAGATGACCCCTTATAGGAGTTACAGCCCCTTAAAGGTGAAAAATAGCGTTTTTTCATGTTTTTTCCCTATAGTATGAAAACTATTGCAGATAGAGAAAAGCTGTTGCTTGCTTAAATGTTCAGCTCATTTAGCTCTACAAAAGTCTGTATAGGGTTGAAGTTGTCAGATAACCCCTTATAGGGGTTACGGCCCCTGAATAATGTTTTTTCATGTTTTTGGACTATGGAATGAAAATTATTGCAGATAGTGAGAAGCTGTTGCTTGCTTAAATATTCAGCTAATTTGGCTGTACAAAAGTCTCCATAAGGTCGAATTTGTCAGATGACTCCTTATAGGGGGTACGGCCCCTAAAATGATGTTTTTTTTTCATGTTTTTGGCCTATAGAAAGAAAACTATTGCAGATAGAGAAAAGCTGTTGCTTGCTTAAATGTTCAGTTCATTTAGCTCTACAAAAGTCTCATTAGGATCGAAGTTGTCAGAAGACCCTTAATAGGGGTTACGGCCCCTAAAATAACCTTTTTCATGTTTTTGGCCCATAGAATGAAAACTATAGCAGATAGAGAAAAGCTGTTGCTTGTTTAAATGTTGTGTTTATTTAGCTCTACAAAAGTCTCAATAGGATCGAAGTTGTCAGATGACCCTTAATAGGGGTTACGGCCCCTAAAATAACCTTTTTCATGTTTTTGGCCTTTAGAATGAAACTATAGCAGATAGAGAAAGGCTGTTGCTTGCTTAAATGTTCAGCGCATAAAGCTCTACAAAAGTCTCCATAGGGTCGAAGTTGTCAGATGACCCTTAATAGGGGCTACGGCCCCTTAAATAACTGTTTTTCGTGTTTTTGGCCTATAGAATGAAAACTATAGTAGATGAAGAAAACGTTTGCTTGCTTGAATGTTCAGCTCATATAGCTCTACAAAATAACGGGTTGACATCAAGACCAGGTGAGCGATTTAGGCTCCTGGGGGCCTCTTGTTATGAGTTTAAAACAGACGTATCAGCTGACCGGTCTTGGTGTAGCAGTTTCAACGAGCTAATATCAGTAATCTATACTTCTAAAATTACAGAGCGTTTTTTTTTTGTTAGCCGGGTTTCAGCCTAAACAACAAATGGTGCGACTATAAGCTTCATATATCAAAGAAGCAGAGGTACCAATGGGGTATCCGAATGCCAAAGGCCGAAAGGGCAGAGACAAAACCAGTAAACACCAACGAGAACGGGACAAAAACAGACAACATGTAAAACATGGAAACACAAAACAACTGAATGTCAATCAACAACGCGAACTCCAGTCGAAACAAGAGTGAACTCAGGTGCTCCGGAAGAGTAAGCAGTTCCTGCTTGCTATAGCACACCCGTCGCGTTGTCAATAGTCCATTCAGCGTGTCAAATCCGGTAAAGGAAGACAAAACAACACCCTATGACAAACCAACATCTGCACTCATCTGAGAGATCGAAATCCCATATTTGTCTATAAGTGCATGATGTCTTCCGTAAAATTTTTTGAGTGAAGACAGCAACCAAGGAGCAACACTACCGTGTGTGAGAAATTTTTGCGTCAGACGTGTCGCTATGCCAAGGAAATCGATGTAAGTTCCGCACGCTCTAGAGTAACGAAAAAATAGGTGATGGTTGTGCCCTTTGAAAATATCATTAGAGCATATGCAATTAATACTGCAGTTTGCTTATTAACCTAATTAATTGATCCGGACACCTATATTTGTCATCGTTCCGGAATTACACGCAAGAATAAGTTTCCGGTGGTCATACTAAAAAGCGCTAGGAAGCGCCTGAGTGAGTAATTGGCGCCTGAGACTTAAAGGTTACTTCTTATCTGTAAATGAAAAATAATGGCTTATAAATTGTTACAGAATCATTTATTTAATCGATATATCAACCTAAAAAATACTAAAAAAACAAGAACTATGCGTAGAGGTAAAACATCGATTTTTTCCTCGCCATGATATTAGATCTATATATTTTTCATCATGCAACAAATTATTTTAGATAGAATGCAGCAATCTGATTGAAGTATAACCTTAATATTTGCGTAGCACATTTAAAGACGTCTGCAATTAGATTATGTACATTTATATGACAAAGAGCATCTTCAGAGCCGGTTCGATGTTTTGTCCCCCCACTTATTACAATGTTTGAAATTATTATCCAATTAAACTTTTCCATTCATTATGCTAAAAATGAAACTATTAAAAAATTATCATATTGTAATTTTTTTCCTACGTCAATAAATGGACAAAATTGCACTTACATGTATCCTGTCACTGAACATTTGTTTAATCTACAGGTGGGATAACATACAATAAAAGATAACGTACCAAAAATTTATTTAGGGTTAAATAATAACATAGAAACCTTGATTTGAGATTAGCACAACAATGTAAGATGTTTTTATATTATTGTGTAGTCTATATCTTAAAGCAACACAACGATTGATTTTTCCGCAAATTCGCAGGTTTTTCCTAGTAAATTTAGAGATGAGGAGTAATTGAAATTTTATCATGAACTTGCATATATGCATTTTTGCTTAAGTAACAAAGGTAAAAAGCAGTCATAAAGTTAATTTTATCATAACTTGAATTCTTGGGTTTTTTTTGGAAACTGTACAAACTATTATTAAACTTAAGACCATTGGCTGATCTAAAATTGCTTCTACTTTTCAGTGCCTTAACAAAACCTTCAACATGGTAAAACCTATGATGTTTTTCATCGTCTGGATTTGTTTATTGACTTTGATGACAGGTAAATATTTTAGTTGAAATGACATACGGATGTTACATAATTTGACTCAAATGTCTGTTAGTATTTTACATTAATCATGCATTTTAACTTTTATAGCCTTTAGTAACTAATTCATTGAATATTATGTAAATGTAGCAATTTTCTTTAAATAGAAGTTTTAAGTAATAACAAGTAGTTTCCAAGACAATCCTAAACTTTATTCATACATATTTTTTGTTTAGAATATGCTGTTGGAAAGTCATGTGGCAGACATCAAGGACATGGAAAAAAACACGGAAAACAACAGTCTAAGAATCCATATTATGAATGTAACTATTCTACAATAACATTATTCAATAACTAGAGTATACAAAAATATTGAAATATGGTTAAGGTTTATAACTTTCCATGTCAATGGCATTTCTAAATTACACAAAGAAGCCTTATCTTAATTATTATATATGATCATGCGCATATTTTTTAGGACCTTATCTTATAAATTTAGATTAGAACATATACATGTATTGCATTTGTATTTTGCTTATCATATCTTATTTATAATTTGTGTAATATTTTGCAAACAAAGCAACATAACAGAAAAATAATTGTACGAAGTAATAAAAAAATTCTAAACCAAGAACTTTCAATTGTTCTTTTATAAATCCGTCTCCTTCTCCCTGTATTATTTCATTATTAAAGTTTGTTTGATACTGTACTGTAGCAGTATATTTAGGACAGGTAAGCCATAAATTGTATTTGCATTTTATGGTGCATTTGATTTTAATTCTAGCCAAAGTGTATAGAAAATCAGATGGTTATCATGCATATGGATACTCCACAGAAGAAGGTAAAATGTAAAAATAAGTTAATTAGATGAAAAAATAAACCATCAGTCGATTTAAAAAGTATCAATAAAATAGCATGATCATAGGTATTTTGAATGATTTTTGGGCTTTCTCTATGTCTTACATTATATGAATTGTTTATTTTTTTATTTAACCCGACAAAACTGAATCGTCTTACCAAATACAACTTAACGTGAATCCTTCACTGGACTTTCCTGATCGTCGTGAATCCACCTTACTATGGGTGGTTTTAAAATTGAAAACCACATTAGAAATCAGATTAAAATGTAAACCGAACCGCAATTATACACTTTTGTATAAATGAACCATGAATTCTTATATCTTTTCTCATTATACTCGAAAAACATTACATGTCAAGGGAATTTGACTCAAAAGAAAAAAATGCCCAATTCAGTTTGCTTTACATGGATTGATAGCCATTCAACGGTTTCGACTAATGACTAAAATTGGATCATATGATGGTTATATGATGAACTTATGAAACAGTCCGGACTTTTCCAATTGTCTTTGTTAATGTTATAATCCGCTGTGGCGTTTCACCATGCATCATTATTTTTACATAAAGATTTCACGCACATACATTGACATAATTTTCAAAACAAAAGAGATTATTGATTCTCTGACTCTTCATAAAACTCAACATCCCAAAAGTCTGATTTACCAAAGTTTACGGGTGGTTTAATATTTTTAACATTCTGACCATAGTCTGAATATATATTTAACAATATTTGCAGCTCTGAATATTCTGAAGATTGCCTAAATATATTTTAAACATATCCCTAACCCTTTATACAGACACGCAGCAGAACAGAATAAGAATGACAAAAACATCTAGTCTTTATTTCGACCGTTTTGTATCGTTTTCTCTATAACTGGACGTGTTGAATACTTTATTTCAGATATAGTTGATTGTGAAAACAACCCGTGTCAGAATGGTGCAACCTGTGTGGGTCAGTTTAACTCTTACACGTGTGATTGTGTAGCAGGGTATACAGGGACGAATTGTGAAACAGGTTGGTATAAAAGGCTATTAAGAGCACCAAATAAGAGGCCATGTATATCCATAATTCATCTACACGTTTTTTTCGACAATATCGATTCCAGCCGTAAGCTGGTCTATGGTCCTGTATATCTAGCTTAATTTTGCTTTCTGGTATACGGGCCATAGGCGGATAAGAATTCGCTTAGATTTTAGCATTTTGAAATATTAGATCTTAGTTTGATCCAATCTAAGCATTAGTCGAAACCGTTGAATGACTATCAATCCATGAAAAGCAAACTGAATTGGGCATTTTTTGCCTTTGGGGTCAAATTCCCTTTTATTACATGTACTGATTTTCGAGTATAATGACAAGAGATGTAAGAATTCATGGTTCATTTATACAAAAGTTTGCGGTTCGGTTTACATTTTAATCTGATTTCTAATGTGGTTTGTAATTTTAAAATCAACAAAATGTTTTTTCCAACGGAATATTTTATGGATTTCACTCACCTTTGTTTAATTGAAAAACATTAGAGTAAGTCAAGTAAATAGTTAAGAGACATTTGTTTTAATACGGCGGGCGTATAGGATAAAAACGTATTAAACTCCTAACGAGGTCTTTAGCATCCTGTGTAGAAGGATATACTGTTTGGATTTTCCTTTGACATTTTTTGCGTTGATGTTATAGTCCACTGTGGCGATTCTTATACCAATATTTTTACAACATCCAATTTTAACGCACACATATTCTTTTGATAAAAGAGATCATCTTTTCTCTGACACTTTATATCAATACAATATTCTTTAGGTCTAAATTTGTACAGTTTTTGTGGGGTTTAACATTTTTAACATTCTAAAAAAGGTCTGAACATTGCCTAATATATGCTTAACATATTCTTAACCTTCCTAATAGTAAAAAAACCATAAATGACTAAAGACTCAAGTCATTCTCTCGACGAGTTTGTACGAATTTCTATATAACTTGTGTTGAATGCTTTATTTCAGAAATAGATGAGTGTGACACTAACCCCTGTGAGAATGGTGCGACTTGTGTGGATCAGGTCAACTCGTTTGCGTGTAATTGTGTAGCAGGATATACCGGGACGAGTTGTGAAACAGGTTGGTATATAGGGTTATTAAGAGCAACAAAATGTCTGCTATTTAAATCCATTCATTTTCTGCAGGGATAAATCAGAATGCACTGGTTTAATATTTTTTTGTTATCCAGTCTGCTTTTGAATGGTTCAGTATGCGTTTTCAATTAAGATCAAGTGTTCATTTTGAAGGTAAGGTGAGAATGGTCTGTTTTTTTTTCGACCCTAGTTAGTTCAGAGTTCAATCTTGATTTAGCATTGTTGACCCTGGACTCAAATTAGTCAGAATGTACTGGTTCATTTATTTTAGATCCAGTCTTCCTTTAAATGGTTAAGTAAGCGTTTTCAATTAAGATCAAGTCTGCCTTTTGAAGGTCAAGTGAGAATTGTCTGTTTTTTCGACCCTACTTGGATCAGAGTTCAATCTTGATTTAGCATTGTTGACCCTAGATTCAAATTCCCGAAGTGGCTAGCATTGATGACCCTAGATTCAAATTCCCGAAGTGGCTAGCATTGTTGACCCTAGATTGAAATTCCCGAAGTGGCTAGCATTGATGACCCTAGATTAAAATCTTGAAGTGGCTAGCATTGATGACCCTAGATTAAAATCTTGAAGCGGCAACATAAATCATCAAAATTTCTTGCGTAAAATGACAAGAAAAATATACTGAACATTGCCTAAATTTATTCATAACATATCCTTTACCTTTATAATTGTCAAAAGGCAGAAAAAAAACATGAATGAAAAAAGATCCAGTCATTCTTCCGGCGGTTTTGCATAGGTTTCTGTTTGACTTGTGTTGAAAACTTTATTTCAGATATAGATGAGTGTGACACCAACCCATGTCAGAATGATGCAACTTGTGTGGATCAAGTCAATTCGTATACGTGTAACTGTGTAGCAGGATTTACAGGAACGAATTGTGAAATAGGTTGGTATATAGGGGTATGAAGGGCAACAAAAAAGCTGCTGTTTAAATCCATTCATTTTTCTGCAGGATTAGTCAGAATGCACTGGTTTAATATTCTTTTTTGATCCAGTCTGCTTTTAAATGGTTCAGTTTGCGTTTTCTATTAAGATCAAGTGTGCTTTTTGAAAGTCAAGTGAGAATTGTCTGTTTTTTCGACCCTACTTGCAGGGATTAGTCAGAATGTACTGGTTTAATATTCGTTTTTTATCAAGTCTGTCTTTAAATGGTTCAGTATGCGTTTTATATTAAGATCAAGTGTGCTTTTTGAAAGTCAAGTGAGAATTGTCTGTTTTTTTCGACCCTAGTTAGTTCAGAGTTCAATCTTGATCTAGCAATGTTGACCCTAGATTCAAATTAGTCAAAATGTACTAGTTCAATTTTTTTTTATCTAGTCTGCCTTTAAATGGTTCAGTATGCGTTTTCTATTAAGATCAAGTCTGCTTTTTGAATGTCAAGTGAGAATTGTCTGTTTTTTTCGACCCTACTTTGAGTTCAATCTTGATTAAGCATTGTTGACCCTAGATTCAAATTCCCGTAGCGGCTAGCATTCTTGACCCTAGATTAAAATCTTGAAGCGGCAATAAAAAAACATCCAAATGTAGTTCAAGGTTTTACTTAACCTTTTAGTTTTTAAAATGTTTTCACAAGATATTGTAAATGGCTTATCGTTTGTAAAATATGATACCCAAACCCCTTCTTGCGTAAAATGTCAAGAAAAATATACTGAACATTGCCTGAATTTATTCATAACGTATCCTTAATCCTTTTAATTGTCAAACGGTACAAAAAAAACATGAATGACAAAAGATCCAGTCATTCTTCCGGCGGTTTTGCATAGGTTGTTGAAAACTTTATTTCAGATATAGATGAGTGTGACACCTACCCATGTCAGAATGATGCGACTTGTGTGGATCAGGTCAACTCCTTTACGTGTAACTGTCTAGCAGGATATACAGGGACGAATTGTGAAACAGGTTGGTATATAGGGTTAGTAAGAGCAAAAATAGGCTGCGATTTAAATCCATTCATTTTCTGCAGGGATTAGTCAGAATGTACTGGTTTAATATTCGATTTTTATCAAGTCTGTCTTTAAATGGTTCAATATGCGTTTTCTATTAAGATCAAGTGTGCTTTTTGAAAGTCAAGTGAGAATTGTCTGTTTTTTTCGACCCTAGTTAGTTCAGAGTTCAATCTTGATCTAGCAATGTTGACCCTAGATTCAAATTAGTCAAAATGTACTAGTTCAATTTTTTTTTATCTAGTCTGCCTTTAAATGGTTCAGTATGCGTTTTCTATTAAGATCAAGTCTGCTTTTTGAATGTCAAGTGAGAATTGTCTGTTTTTTTCGACCCTACTTGGAGTTCAATCTTGATTAAGCATTGTTGACCCTAGATTCAAATTCCCAAAGCGGCTAGCATTCTTGACCCTAGATTAAAATCTTGAAGCGGCAATAAAAAAAACATCCAAATGTGTGTAGCTTCAAGGTTTTACTTAACCTTTTAGTTTTTAAAATGTTTTCACAAGATATTGTAAATGGCTTATCGTTTGTAAAATATGATACCCAAACCCCTTCTTGCGTAAAATGACAAGAAAAATATACTGAACATTGCCTAAATTTATTCATAACGTATCCTTAATCCTTTGTAATTGTCAAAAGGCAGAAAGAAAACATGAATGAAAAAAGATCCAGTCATTCTTCCGGTGGTTTTGCATAGGTTGTTGAAAACTTTATTTCAGATATAGATGAGTGTGACACCAACCCATGTCAGAATGATGCGACTTGTGTGGATCAGGTCAACTCCTATACATGTAACTGTCTAGCAGGAAATACAGGGACGAATTGTGAAACAGGTTGGTATATAGGGTTAGTAAGAGCAAAAATAGGCTGCGATTTAAATCCATTCATTTTCTGCAGGGATTGACAGAATGTACTGGTATAATATTCTTTTTTGATCAAGTCTGTCTTTAAATGGTTCAGTATGCGTTTTCTATTAAGATCAAGTGTGCTTTTTGAAAGTCCAGTGAGAATTGTCTGTTTTTTTCGACCCTAGTTAGTTCAGAGTTCAATCTTGATCTAACATTGTTGACCCTAGATTCAAATTAGTCAGAATGTACTAGTTCAAATTTTTTTTTATCTAGTCTGCCTTTAAATGGTGCAGTATGCGTTTTCTATTAAGATCAAGTCTGCTTTTTGAATGTCAAGTGAGAATTGTCTGTTTTTTTCGACCCTACTTTGAGTTCAATCTTGATTAAGCATTGTTGACCCTAGATTCAAATTCCCGAAGCGGCTAGCATTCTTGACCCTAGATTAAAATCTTGAAGCGGCAGTAAAAAAACATCCAAATGTGTGTAGCTTCAAGGTTTTACTTAACCTTTTAGTTTTTAAAATGTTTTCACAAGATATTGTAAATGGCTTATCGTTTGTAAAATATGATACCCAAACCCCTTCTTGCGTAAAATGACAAGAAAAATATACTGAACATTGCCTAAATTTATTCATAACGTATCCTTAATCCTTTGTAATTGTCAAAAGGCAGAAAGAAAACATGAATGAAAAAAGATCCAGTCATTCTTCCGGTGGTTTTGCATAGGTTGTTGAAAACTTTATTTCAGATATAGATGAGTGTGACACCAACCCATGTCAGAATGATGCGACTTGTGTGGATCAGGTCAACTCCTATACGTGTAACTGTCTAGCAGGATATACAGGGACGAATTGTGAAACAGGTTGGTATATAGGGTTAGTAGGAGCAAAAATAGGCTGCGATTTAAATCCATTCATTTTCTGCAGGGATTAGTCAGAATGTACTGGTTTAATATTCGTTTTTTATCAAGTCTGTCTTTAAATGGTTCAGTATGCGTTTTCTATTAAGATCAAGTGTGCTTTTTGAAAGTCAAGTGAGAATTGTCTGTTTTTTTCGACCCTAGTTAGTTCAGAGTTCAATCTTGATCTACCAATGTTGACCCTAGATTCAAATTAGTCAAAATGTACTAGTTCATTTTTTTTTTCATCTAGTCTGCCTTTAAATGATTCAGTATGCGTTTTCTATTAAGATCAAATTTGCTTTTTGAATGTCAAGTGAGAATTGTCTGTTTTTTTCGACCCTACTTTGAGTTCAATCTTGATTAAGCATTGTTGACCCTAGATTCAAATTCCCGAAGCGGCTAGCATTCTTGACCTTAGATTAAAATCTTGAAGCGGCAATAAAAAAACATCCAAATGTGTGTAGCTTCAAGGTTTTACTTAACCTTTTAGTTTTTAAAATGTTTTCACAAGATATTGTAAATGGCTTATCGTTTGTAAAATATGATACCAAAACCCCTTCTTGCGTAAAATGACAAGAAAAATATACTGAACATTGCCTAAATTTATTCATAACGTATCCTTTGTAATTGTCAAAAGGCAGAAAAAAACATGAATGAAAAAAGATCCAGTCATTCTTCCGGCGGTTTTGCATAGGTTGTTGAAAACTTTATTTCAGATATAGATGAGTGTGACACCAACCCATGTCAGAATGATGCGACTTGTGTGGATCAGGTCAACTCCTATACGTGTAACTGTCTAGCAGGATATACAGGGACGAATTGTGAAACAGGTTGGTATATAGGGTTAGTAAGAGCAAAAATAGGCTGCTATTTAAATCCATTCATTTTCTGCAGGAATTGACAGAATGTACTGGTTTAATATTCGTTTTTTATCAAGTCTGTCTTTAAATGGTTCAGTATGCGTTTTCTATTAAGATCAAGTGTGCTTTTTGAAAGTCAAGTGAGAATTGTCTGTTTTTTCGACCCTAGTTAGTTCAGAGTTCAATCCTGATCTAGCATTGTTGACCCTAGATTCAAATTAGTCAAAATGTACTAGTTCAATTTTTTTTTATCTAGTCTGCCTTTAAATGATTCAGTATGCGTTTTCTATTAAGATCAAGTCTGCTTTTTGAATGTCAAGTGAGAATTGTCTGTTTTTTTCGACCCTACTTTGAGTTCAATCTTGATTAAGCATTGTTGACCCTAGATTCAAATTCCCGAAGCGGCTAGCATTCTTGACCCTAGATTAAAATCTTGAAGCGGCAGTAAAAAAACATCCAAATGTGTGTAGCTTCAAGGTTTTACTTAACCTTTTAGTTTTTAAAATGTTTTCACAAGATATTGTAAATGGCTTATCGTTTGTAAAATATGATACCCAAACCCCTTCTTGCGTAAAATGACAAGAAAAATATACTGAACATTGCCTGAATTTATTCATAACGTATCCTTAATCCTTTTAATTGTCAAACGGTACAAAAAAAAACATGAATGAAAAAAGATCCAGTCATTCTTCCGGCGGTTTTGCATAGGTTGTTGAAAACTTTATTTCAGATATAGATGAGTGTGACACCAACCCATGTCAGAATGATGCGACTTGTGTGGATCAGGTCAACTCCTATACGTGTAACTGTCTAGCAGGATATACAGGGACGAATTGTGAAACAGGTTGGTATATAGGGTTAGTAAGAGCAAAAATAGGCTGCGATTTAAATCCATTCATTTTCTGCAGGAATTGACAGAATGTACTGGTTTAATATTCGTTTTTTATCAAGTCTGTCTTTAAATGGTTCAGTATGCGTTTTCTATTAAGATCAAGTGTGCTTTTTGAAAGTCAAGTGAGAATTGTCTGTTTTTTTCGACCCTAGTTAGTTCAGAGTTCAATCTTGATCTAGCAATGTTGACCCTAGATTCAAATTAGTCAAAATGTACTAGTTCATTTTTTTTATCTAGTCTGCCTTTAAATGGTTCAGTATGCGTTTTCTATTAAAATCAAGTCTGCTTTTTGAATGTCAAGTGAGAATTGTCTGTTTTTTTCGACCCTACTTTGAGTTCAATCTTGATTAAGCATTGTTGACCCTAGATTCAAATTCCCGAAGCGGCTAGCATTCTTGACCCTAGATTAAAATCTAGAAGCGGCAATAAAAAAAACATCCAAATGTGTGTAGCTTCAAGGTTTTACTTAACCTTTTAGTTTTTAAAATGTTTTCACAAGATATTGTAAATGGCTTATCGTTTGTAAAATATGATACCAAAACCTCTTCTTACGTAAAATGACAAGAAAAATATACTGAACATTGCCTAAATTTATTCATAACGTATCCTTAATCCTTTGTAATTGTCAAAAGGCAGAAAAAAACATGAATGACAAAAGGTCCAGTCATTCTTCCGGCGGTTTTGCATAGGTTGTTGAAAACTTTATTTCAGATATAGATGAGTGTGACACCAACCCATGTCAGAATGATGCGACTTGTGTGGATCAGGTCAACTCCTATACGTGTAACTGTCTAGCAGGATATACAGGGACGAATTGTGAAACAGGTTGGTATATAGGGTTAGTAAGAGCAAAAATAGGCTGCGATTTAAATCCATTCATTTTCTGCAGGAATTGACAGAATGTACTGGTTTAATATTCGTTTTTTATCAAGTCTGTCTTTAAATGGTTCAGTATGCGTTTTCTATTAAGATCAAGTGTGCTTTTTGAAAGTCAAGTGAGAATTGTCTGTTTTTTTCGACCCTAGTTAGTTCAGAGTTCAATCTTGATCTAGCAATGTTGACCCTAGATTCAAATTAGTCAAAATGTACTAGTTCATTTTTTTTATCTAGTCTGCCTTTAAATGGTTCAGTATGCGTTTTCTATTAAAATCAAGTCTGCTTTTTGAATGTCAAGTGAGAATTGTCTGTTTTTTTCGACCCTACTTTGAGTTCAATCTTGATTAAGCATTGTTGACCCTAGATTCAAATTCCCGAAGCGGCTAGCATTCTTGACCCTAGATTAAAATCTTGAAGCGGCAGTAAAAAAACATCCAAATGTGTGTAGCTTCAAGGTTTTACTTAACCTTTTAGTTTTTAAAATGTTTTCACAAGATATTGTAAATGGCTTATCGTTTGTAAAATATGATACCCAAACCCCTTCTTGCGTAAAATGACAAGAAAAATATACTGAACATTGCCTGAATTTATTCATAACGTATCCTTAATCCTTTTAATTGTCAAACGGTACAAAAAAAAACATGAATGAAAAAAGATCCAGTCATTCTTCCGGCGGTTTTGCATAGGTTGTTGAAAACTTTATTTCAGATATAGATGAGTGTGACACCAACCCATGTCAGAATGATGCGACTTGTGTGGATCAGGTCAACTCCTATACGTGTAACTGTCTAGCAGGATATACAGGGACGAATTGTGAAACAGGTTGGTATATAGGGTTAGTGAGCAAAAAAAGGCTGCGATTTAAATCCATTCATTTTCTGCAGGAATTGACAGAATGTACTGGTTTAATATTCGTTTTTTATCAAGTCTGTCTTTAAATGGTTCAGTATGCGTTTTCTATTAAGATCAAGTGTGCTTTTTGAAAGTCAAGTGAGAATTGTCTGTTTTTTTCGACCCTAATTAGTTCAGAGTTCAATCTTGATCTAGCATTGTTGACCCTAGATTCAAATTAGACAAAATGTACTAGTTCAATTTTTTTTTATCTAGTCTGCCTTTAAATGATTCAGTATGTGTTTTCTATTAAGATCAAGTCTGCTTTTTGAATGTCAAGTGAGAATTGTCTGTTTTTTTCGACCCTACTTTGAGTTCAATCTTGATTAAGCATTGTTGACCCTAGATTCAAATTCCCGAAGCGGCTAGCATTCTTGACCCTAGATTAAAATCTTGAAGCGGCAATAAAAAAACATCCAAATGTGTGTAGCTTCAAGGTTTTACTTAACCTTTTAGTTTTTAAAATGTTTTCACAAGATATTGTAAATGGCTTATCGTTTGTAAAATATGATACCAAAACCCCTTCTTGCGTAAAATGACAAGAAAAATATACTGAACATTGCCTAAATTTATTCATAACGTATCCTTAATCCTTTGTAATTGTCAAAAGGCAGAAAGAAAACATGAATGACAAAAGATCCAGTCATTCTTCCGGTGGTTTTGCATAGGTTGTTGAAAACTTTATTTCAGATATAGATGAATGTGACACCAACCCATGTCAGAATGATGCGACTTGTGTGGATCAGGTCAACTCCTATACGTGTAACTGTCTAGCAGGATATACAGGGACGAATTGTGAAACAGGTTGGTATATAGGGTTAGTAAGAACAACAAAAAGGCTGAGATTTAATTATCTAATAACTAGTAGAATAAAAAAAAGTTATTGCTTCAGCCATTGTGAAATTTGACACCAAAAATCGCTCTCGCAAATCCAACGGTTAAGTAAAAAATAAAATTTATTTCTGAAATATTCGTGTACTTCAAATTTTACACGTTTATTTCTTAAACTTAGTATCAATATACTAGTATTGGAATAATGTTATTGAAAATAACTTTTAACTTAATAACCAGGGGTTCTCTTGTCCTTTTTTTGTGGGCGAATAGAATCTCGAAACACTAACTAGATAATGTGTCTATGACCCACACTATGGTTCTCCCGTTTTTGAAATATCACTTATCAAACGTGGGATATAAACCTAAACCTAAGTTGTTAATGCGTAAAATATAGGTCACGGTGAGGTTATTTCTAAAAGGTGATGTAACACATCCCAAGACACATCTATTAGTGAAATACCATTAGCCCCAAACATGTAATAAAAGACATATGGACTTTGACCAAGCACTTAACTGAAGTCGTTAATGCGTATCAGATAGGCCACACTGACCTATTTTGTAGTGGATAGTGTAGCACTACATTACCTAGGACACAACTAGAGGTGACATACAATTGATCCTCTAATAAATAATATCCAAGATATGGACCTTAACCAAGATCTTTATTAAACTTGTTAAAGCCTAAAAAAGGTCACAATGAGTTATTCTAGTGGGAAGTGTTGCGCTACCCAAGACAAATCTAGTGGTGAAATACCACTGACCCTTAACATTTGGTAACTGAGATATTGGCCTAAAACAATAACTTTAACGAAGTCGGTCATACGTATTATGTAGGCCACAGTGACTTATTTTCTAGTGTGTGAAATAGCATTACCACAGACACAGTAGTGATATATCATTGACCCCCCTCATTATCTAGTATCCGAGTTATGGACCTTAACTAAAATCTTAACCAAAGTATTGCGGACGTATGAATGTACGAATGTACAGACGGACAGACAAGGTTCAAACTATATGTCTGATCCAAATACGTGGTCGGGCCTTTAAATGTGAGTAAAATGTAAAAAAATAAGTTATAACGGTTAACCCAAAATACTGTGTATCGTTGAAAGAACTTCAATTCAAGAACAAGATACATCTTGGAAGAATTATTAGGTTTTAGCTTATCTTGGTTAACATTGTGTATGTTCCTTTATTTTAACAACTTTTTGGGTGAATGCTTTATGTTCAATTGATGAGACAGCATACTCGTAAAAGAACAAAACATGATAGAGGGATTTTTTTTACATGGAATGATACATTTATAAACATATGCGCTGTAAGTAGGATTCGGTACGATGAGGTTTGAAGTTCTAAATTTGATAACCAAGAATATCGGTATTGGATGCCCACTTGATACCTCTGCTTCTTTTAGAAAAAAAAAACGTAACTGGCAAAAGCTTGCAACTAAAATCTGGTTTGTGCGTTGCAATGGTTTTTTTTCTACATAAATATTTACTGTACCAAAGTGTTACGGACGTACGAATGTACGAACGTACAAACGGACAGACAAGTGTCAACTATACGAAATTTACGTACTTATTTAAGCGGGTACTTATATTCACGAAATTATGGTTTTAAAAGTTCATGGGTACTTAATTTAGCGTTTTCTACTCATTTATCTATTCATTGCATACATAACACTACATTTCGCGGGCATTTTTTTTTTGCACAAAATGCATGACCACAAAATCCGTGAAAATTAAAATCTCGCGAGAATAAGTATGCTTACAGTACTAGGCCTTCGACAGTCCGGCGGAAACGACAACGACAACGACAGATTTTCCCATGAATGAGAAGAAACATAGTCAGTGCATTTGAAAGACCCATTTGCGCAGTTAGATAAGATTTGGCTTAATAGAAGCCACTGCAAAGGTCACACTCGCAAACTGCAAGCTGGAGAGGGATTAATAGAAGCATTAGATTTGTTTCCCAATCAAAGATTTATATGTTTAAACTAAATACGACTTAAAATAATGATTTTCTTATCAATTATCTTCATAATCACACACCAGCAAGCTGCCCAGGTCAATGTGTTCTAGAATGCTGCGGGATACCCTTAGAAGGTGTGGGTTGCAGTGAAGGTACAGTCTGCTGCACATCTAGAGGTAAGCCTGACATAACATTAACATTCGTTTCAATATTATATTGATTTTATGTTATGCTTTTAGAAGCTGTCGCGTAATTCTGACAGGTCTGATCAAGTTAACTTCGTGACAGGTCTGCTTGAAAGTCTGATGTAAAAGGACAAAGTTAATGTTCTATCATCTAAACTGTGGTTTAAATTCATTTTCAATATCATAAACAGTTGTTTTACACTAAATTTAACCCCTTGCATTATTAAACAGAGTCCAGATAAAGCAGACTTGCAATGACTGGTCTTGTTAGAGTAGTTGCGACTTTGTGACGGTAATCACCATTCATTGAAAAGCTGTCGCAAGACTGCATTGACCGGTCATGAGTTAACGCAAGTTAACTTTGATGTCTCCTTTAGCAGACACGAGCAGACATGGAAAGCACTCACGAAGTTAATTTGATGTTAACTTTCATACAGGTTATGTGTACATTATTATATTAAAATAAGACTAGTCGTGATTCTGTTTAACATTTCAAACTAATTAAAATTGCATTTTTATTTATGAGGCTTGTTTAGGGTATATTGGGATATGGGATATCCACACATTTTCTTAGTGGGATACGGGATATTTGAGGCAAAACTTATTGGGGTATGGGATATTTTTGTCAATTTTATTTACAGGGATATGGGGTACTGGAAAAAAACATTTTTTGGGATACAGGATATTTGATGAAAAATTTATGGGGATATGGGATATTGGTACCCCCCCCTAAACAAGCCCTATTTATAATAAAAATTTAAATGTTGATATGAATTGGTCTTCTTATAGAAAACATCGGTGGTCACTTTGTTGTTCTCAATTTTTATTAATATATCTAGAAAAGACATTTCGACTTAACTTGTATCGACGTTTAACCTTATCAGAAATTCATATCTGTCGTTTGATATGATTGGCAACGTGACATTTTATAGAATTGTCATGTCTAAGATTTTTTGAAAAAAAAAGATTTGTTTGAATATTGTTCCAAGAAACTCGAATGGAGGATCGTGTAAAATCAAACAATACTTTGTACCCATATTTTAAAAACTTTTTTTTAAAGTTTCGTAGGATGCAGAAATTTTCTAATACACACAAGTTCTTGTGTGCACAGATGTATTTCAATAAAATATCAAAAGAGGCTACCAGTTTAAAAGGTGGTGGTGCTTAACTTTTGGCGGACTGTTTATTTTTCAAACAATTAGCAAGTACACTTAATTTCCTATTTTGCTAAGGATTACACGTAATCTATTGAAAGTTTACCATAAAGATGCATGTATCAAAAAGCTGTCGGTCATATTATGCTGTGCTCGGTGTTCAGCTTTTTTTTAAAAGTCATTTGAATTTACCTCGAGCAGCACGATGTGATAAGATTTAGAAACGATGTGAACTTGCACTTTTGAATGATTAACAATCACACCAAACAGGAATATAATCTGCAACTCAGATAATTTTATTTATTGCATGGTACAAATGCTTTATAACAAATATTAATTAAATAATATATATTTTAGATGAAAGTATCAATCACGATTTTTATCCTTTTGGTGTAAAGACAGAAGACAACTGCATAACCAATCTTTCATCTGAATGGCAAAGTGACCTGATATCAGTGAAAGGTGGAATACCTCTGTATGGAAGCAACGTGACAGACTTGATTGTAAGTCAAATGTATTATATCATGTAGCAATGAAAAGTCATCAATTTTTTAGTAGAACCTGTTAGACACGTACATATATATCAATATATCAATTAAACGACAAAATGTCTATGACTGAAACAAATGGTCATTATATATCTTTGATTAACAATTGTCGTTCTGAACGTCTCAATCTACATTCTATCATGCATATAATCACCGCCTTCACTCGGCTAACTGACAACTCAGTCTGTTGGTTTAGTACTATATGGAGACTATATTGGATGAGTCGGCTATAATAGGTTGGTCAAGAACAGAACAGAACCTGTGTAACTGTTTGAATGATGTTTCGATGCTTATTACAGTTAAAAACTTGTTATCTAGTTTTACTTGTAAAATTCTTTCTATTTTGTCTTTGTGTTATAAATTTAATGTCCAATCCTTATTCATGAAGAACTTCACGTCGACATATAGACCATGGATTGTATTTCCATTTTTATCGGATTTTTTATATATTCCAAGCAAATAATTGGAAATATTGGGGATATGCTTCACTATACACTGCTGAAACACAATATCTGTTCCTATCTAGGCTTAAGTTAATTAAATACATAATTTTTTTGTTTTTTTTTTCTTGTAACTCTGTTGTATGTTTGAAACCAAAAAATGATTAGCATTCGTTTGCATTTATGCGTCGGTTTACGAAGTTAAAACACACCTTATTACAAATGAGTAACATTCAAAATAGATTAAAGTACAACTTAACCTTCTCTATCAGCAAATCATTGAACTAAACAAATTTGTAATTCACAAAAAAGTACACTAAAAACGTACATTAAAAAAACAATATAAACAAAAATTGAAAAAAATATATCAAATTCAGTAAAAACTAGGTAAGGTGTTGGGATGCCAATTGCAAAAAAAAAGCGAGTCTACTAAGTATAAAGATAATTTTTCAATGGACAAATTGCACAACTGAATAACTTAATACATGTTAACTTCTCAAAAGGATACTAATCTCAAAAAGCAACTAAATGACCTAAAAATCAATTAAAATGAGCACCGCAACTCAATGACAAAATTAATTTTCAATATAAACCAATCAGCTACTTTAAGCGATGCGATCATTGTGAGATATTTTCGATTTAGATTCAACTTTATTTACACTTACACAATTCCCCTATGATTTCATTAACTCGTTGAAATCAATGTCAATCAAAATGTTAATAGATGCAAAAATGAACTAATGGTTCATTCGAATGTCAATAGTCCGATAGGGCAATACAAAACACGAACGAGAACAGATCGAAAAAAAATCTTAGAAAGGTGGAAGAAATAGACAATACCCGTGTAAAAACAAACAAAAACAACTGAACATAAAGCAATTAATTGTCAATTTAAACGGAAATGAATTGAAGTGTTCTGGAAAAGTAAGAAATTCCTGCTTGTAATCACACCTTTTCGGTGCGTCCTTAATGGTTAATTCAATATGTCGAGACCGAAAAGGAAGAAAAACCTACATATGGACTCATCTGAGAATTAAATATTCCATACTTGTCTATATTTTACTATTTTTGAAAGCCCCATTGGTACGCCCCTTTATTAACTGAACAGTACTATGGGCGCACATTAGATAATATTGCAACCCTAATCTTATTTCAGACCAAAGCCTTACTATAATGCTCACTGTATAACTTGACCCTCACCAGACCAAGATCATTATAACCGACTCACCAGCTGACCCAGTTTAATGCAAAAACATAATTAATGCCACAAAAACGTACTTTGTTTGTCTGCCTTTTTTTCTTATATCCACGGATATATGTCACAAATACATGATTTACAATTTAAGTTTTATTTCTCATAAAACATTTGACTTAAATCAAACAAATAGTTTTATTTACATTTTTGAATTTGAAATAAAATATATTGACCCTGCTATGTTTTTTTTCGATAGTTCTTGACCAATATTCTATAGCCGACTCACCAACAGACCCATTTCCCATATAGCCTCCATATAAAATTATATAACAGACCGAGTTCTCAGTCAGCCGAGTGAAGGCGGTGACAATATGTATTTAGAAGAAAGAGGTTTTTTTTATTATTAGAATTTGATGTTAGTATAATGTTTTCTAGTGTATGCATATAGCTGGTACGACATAAGAAAACCCATTGAACACATGTTGAAACAAACTTTTTTTATTTTACAGATATATTCATATGGCTACTTATGGCTGGACTTATACATCGACATTTTTTATGCTTCTATGAGTTTTCCCACTGGTTAAGCTTTTATATGGTACAGAACCGCAGACACTGTTGATTTGAATAGGATTTCAACGGACATTCAGTCAACATTTAAAGTACTTTCTTTTGTACCGACGTTTGCAATAGTTATTACATATGACAATGCTAGATTGAGCGATGTAAGTTGATGTGTTTCTTTTTAAATGTATACACCTTAATTGAGTTTGAATAGCGATCTGTCTATCATTGTAGAGCAGGTTCGAATCCAGAAATGACTTTTGATATTTCCAATTAAAAAACAGCGAGCAACGACCACTGGTCA
This sequence comes from Arcuatula senhousia, assembly GCA_963971305.1. NCBI lineage: Eukaryota > Metazoa > Mollusca > Bivalvia > Mytilida > Mytilidae > Arcuatula > Arcuatula senhousia. Next base: position 5,850,015 of record OZ020312.1, on the reverse strand, counting down.
CATTGAAGGCTGCTGGATGTTTTCCATTGTGGATTTATTAAATCTACGTTATTTTTATATTGTAGATTGTGGTGCGTACACATCTCATTTTCTTCTATATTTAAATATTTTATTTGAAATGGTTGATATAATTCAGAAATATGCTATTAACAATTATTATGTTTTTATCAACAGCAGACATTCTTAATAATTAGGCATGCATGTATCGGCTTAGCATCGACTGATAAAGATACAAAACAAGTGAAAGTAATAATAAACAGACATTTTCAGAATGTGCACTTTTTTTTAAATTATAATCGAGTGACAAACAATTTTAGAATTTGTTGCTTACTCTCTGATCCTATCTTTTAATCCAAGATGACTACAAATTATAAGACATACATTTTGTTAAGGAATTTTAGAGGCACAAAAGAAAATTGATATGAAAACTTTAAAAAAAATAGACACATTTTAATCATTCGACTTAGTATAATTATAAAATTTGGCTTGGAAAATTTGTACAAACAGTATGATCATAAAGATTTATCTAGGCTATTTGACAATCATGACAATACTATATAAACATAAACTTGAGCCATACTAGTGTATAAGTAAAACTGTGCAAAACTATTTTAACATTGACTTTTTTGTAATTCTTTATTTTTCCATTGCATTTCAAACGTATATCAATTCAACCATTACACAGTATAAATTTGTCCGTTTTTGATTACAATCACATGTTAAAAAAAATTGCACTAAGTTATAAAACCATTAATGCAAAAATATCCATTCTGTCACATTGCCCTATTCTATAGGAATGTGTTATATGGAAGAAGCAGAGGTACCAATGGAATATCCGAATGTCAAAAGTCCGAAAGGGCAGAGACAAAACCAGTAAACGCCAACAAGAACGGGACAAAAACAGACAACATGTAAAACATGGAAACACAAAATGACTGAATATCAATCAACAACGCGAACTCCAGTCGAAACAAAAGTGAACTCAGATGCTCCAGAAGAGTAAGCAGTTCCTGCTTGCCATAGCACACCCGTCGTGTTGCCAATAGTCCATTCAGCGTGTCAAATCCGGTAAAGGAAGACAAAACAAAAACCCAATGACAAACCAACATCTGCTTTCATCTGAGAGATCGAAATCCCATATATATCCATAAGTGCATGATGTCTTCCGTAAACTTTCTTGAGTGAAGACAGCAACCGAGGAGCAACATAACCCTGTGTGAGCAATTTTTGCGTCAGACGTTTCGCTCTGCTAAGGAAATCGATGTAAGTCCCGCACGCTCTGGAGTAACGCTCTGGAGTAGCTCTGGGAACCTTGTTATGAGGAAAGCAACATTATTTTATGTTTTTAATGGATAACTAGTTTATTAGAATAAGTTTAAAAAAGATATGGAGAAGTTGATATTTCTTATAATACTGCTTTCAGTAACCTGTAGATGTCTTTTACACATTCATACAAGATTTTATAATGAAGAAGTTAAAATGGTACTACTGCCATGTTATTACAATAATATTTTGACGGATGCCCCATTTTTAGTTCATTTTTATCGGTGCAGCCCTGGTGACACCATTCACGACAGTATTTAGTAAAAATAAATAAGCTTGATACAATAAGATTTTGTTATAATAGGAGATGATGTATAGGATCCCATTTGAAATCAATCTTTTTCTTGGTTTGCAGGGGCTTTGTAGAAAGTCACAGAGAGTTTTTCTATTTCATAATTATCTTTTAGCATATTTAAAAATCCACTTGGGGTGGGTCTGGTGTTCCTACATTTGCATGAATATATGAAAAACTTTATGAGAACAACAATAAAATTGACAAAACTGTTTGTTTGGGGAGAACCAAGTAAAAAGCTTTCTCTCTCCATTGGGATTTCAAAATTACAGGTATTCTTCATAGTATCCTTAACCTGAATGATGAAACTTCTTGTGACAAGACATTCCCAAAATATATGTTATATTGTTTCTGATGTTTCATTGCAGAAGGTGCGTAGATCAGTTTTTTTCAGGTTGCATTTTTTTTGTCAGAAGAGAGTTTGTGAAAAGGATTTTATGCAAAAGTTTATATTGAAACATAATTCATTTGTTATTTTTGCAAGATGAAAAAGGAATTGAATGTATATCATCCCAATGCTCAATGTTTATGTCAAGAATGGCACTCGACTTTTGTGGTTGTTTGTCAGTACTTTCAGTGAATTTTGGAAGAATTTTCTTATAAAAGTATTGACTTATTTTTTTTGGGACTTCAGATATTTCAAAGGCTCTGAGAAAACCTGTTCTAGTCTTTTATTTTCTTGCATTTTTGATTTCATATCCTGTGGTATACAGTGGAGAACACCTTGATATTGTAAAAAAATTGTTCTCACTTGTTCTCAGAAAGCAGATCATTAAGGTAGAAAACACCAGACCTACACCATTTTTTGACAGAAGAAAGGTTTACTTCCAATTTTTAAGTTTTCATTAAACCATATGAACTGGGACAAAACATTCTTTGCAAGGTCATTTAATCTTACATTCAGATATATTGATGATGTCCTTTTTGTCAATAACACCTCATTTGGTAGATGTATTCCTTCAATATATCCTCCAGAATTGGAGATTAAAGAGACCACCGAATCAACTTGCGTCACGTCTTTCTTGGATTTGCACCTCGAATATGACCCAGGTGGTCGTTTACGATAAGAGACGATTTTAATTTCCAAATTAATAATTTTCCTAATCTACAGAGCAATATACCTATTTCCCCTGCATACGGTGTTTATATTTCACAACTTATTCGATATGCCAGAGCTTGCACACATTTCACAGATTTTTTGATCAGACACCGATTTCTTCGTGACCGACTTTTGGAGCAGGGCTATAAGAAAATACGTCTCATACGATCCCTAAAAAATTCTTTCTTCGTTATCAGCCACTAGTAGAAAAGTTCAAAATTGAGTTAAAAGATATGGTGGTTAATTGTTTTAATTAGTGTTTGACTGGTCTGCTGTACTGAGATGATCACCTCAATATCCCTATTGTGTCTCACAACTATGTTGTGTTCTATGGTCATTACTGGATCCTAAGATCGCAATGGAAGAGGGAAGTTTGGCGCCATAAAACCTGGTTTAATTCACCATTTCATTTATTATTCCAAACAAAAGAAAAGAAGTTGTCTTCTATATATTTAAAAATGTTATAGGGAGGATTTGGAAGCACTGTTATGCATTGAATAAGGATTAGTAAGGCCAATATCTTAATGACTGTCATCTTTCCCAGTATGGTTAAATCTCGATATAACCATGTGTTTAACAGTTTTTTTTATTTTGGCAATTTCTTTTGTGGAAGTAAGATCTTGTTTTATCTTCTTAGAGCGCCTCTGATGAGTCTTGAATAGACGAAACGCGCGTCAGGCGTAGCAAAATTTATTGTCAGGAACTTTGTCATTTGTATCTCAAACATGTCGAACTCAATTCCTTGTAGTTTAATGTTTCCATTAAAATTCCATTTTAGGTCAAGGTCTGGTGCTAGCTTATTGTTATTGTTTTTTTTACCCAATCCATATGGCTTCAGTTTTTTCTAGATTTGCTCTCAACCCTGAACATTCAGAGAATTTGTTTAAGATATGTAGCGATCTTCTCAGACACATCTCATTTTTTACATATAATTGAACCATACCAGTGTGTAAGTCCCTGTAAAGCTGGCAATCGAATGTTTAAAATTCCTGCTAATCAGTGTTTGTATAGGTTATTCACTCATTTTATTTTTCATTTAGAATCTTTAGAATGGTTCGGAAAAAAAAGTTCAATATGTTTTTGCATCGATAAACATTTATGAATTTGTTACGTACTACTTTATAGAAATAAGACGACCATTTTCGTATTGCTTAAGAAATATATGCATTTTATCATTATCTAGGCTGAAATTTGGCGAATGCGAAATATTTATATGAACATAAATAGGCTGTAATTCGACATAAGAATCGGATTTTACGCACTCAAAAAAACGTAAATAATACACGTACAATATAATGTGGGGATCAGTTGACAATTTACCCCCATAACCATGTTCATACAAGTTCATGAAAACTACAAAATATAAATACAGTTCAAATACGTGAATAGACTGAATCAAGTTGTTGCTTCAAACAGGAAATTGCACATTCTCCGGTTGTTTTTATTTTTTTTTTAATGCTTCCTTTGGCATCTTTTTTGTTTGACCTTGATAAAGTGGATTTTTCTTTATTTGTTTCATACTCCTTTCAAACTCAAGTTATTATGATATTCTTTAGAGTAACGCGTTTCTAAGTTGAGTTGCTTGTCAATCTTGTTGAAATGGAGGAAAGGAATTTTATGTTCTAATTCATTTTCCGAAGTTGTTGGACACTGTCAAGTATCTGTATTTGAATTTAATCACAATATGAGCGGAATTTAGAAAGTTTTTTTTATAATTTATAATATATTTTCCTGGCGTTGGCGTTATTTTTATTTGTTTTAATCTTTATTTATTTTGATAGGATCCTGATTTAAAAAGCACTTTCCAGCTTGTTGTAGCTACCGATGGTACATCTACGTATTCTATATTCGTCTATGATGAAATCAATTTTGAAGCAGATTCGGTGAGTCTTAAGTCAACTTAGGAAATATCACAAAACTACCATAAATAGTAATGAAGTTTGAAAAAGATGTTCATAACCTAGCAAATAATCAATATGAAGAATGAGCCATTAACATTAAAATTGTTGATATAGAACAGGTCGATGGATCTACCTTCTAAGGAAAGTGTTCACATCAAACTTTTAACCAATGGTTTTAAAGGGAATAAAAATAACTACGATCACAAACACGTGCTTTTTGAGAAATAATTCAGCAAAAACTGACTCGCTGAACAAACTTTAAAAATGAGCAGTGAAAAAATTAGTGGGTCTATTTGCATCAATATTAGATAAAAAGTTATGATAGAAAGGACGCCAATTTTCCCCGAGGAGCATTGGCCAGTAAGAAGATTTTAGTGTTATCTTTAACTTTGTTATTGTCCATTGACCAATGAACCAAATGATATAGAAGTCAAAATGTTTAACATCACATTACTTTATGAGAAGAATCCACGCATGTCAAATAGAATAACGTTTAAAACCAAAACTTTTTGGTATTGACAAAATATGAGCGAGGAAGTTATTATATTGAAAACTTTCGTATAACTAGAAGCTCCCAGGAGCCTGAATCGCTCACCTGACATATGTGCCTAAAGTAAAGGTTAATAGGCAAAATCTATTTGACATTGAAAGGGTCATAAGTTTAATAAAGGGGGTCATCTGACATCTTGTCATTCGCACTGTGTTAATTGCTAATGTATCATTTGTAAATAATATTCTTTGTACCACTGTTTGCACATGGTTTTAAAGAATAAAATTGTCTTGTCTTGTCTTGTCTTGACATTATGGTTTAACTTAATGCGTTATTGATTGTACAGAGTAAAATTCTTTTCATAATTTTCTTTCCTTCAAAATTCTAAGAGGAATAACCTAAAAAATGAACAGTATTACAATCTTGACATTATTTCATATTTTGTACATCATAATGTGCTTAACAAAACGCAATTCTCATTTCTAAAATATCTCGTATGAATTTTAAGCTTGAGCGTAAAACATTTTTGTAAGTGCAAAATTCAAAAAAGTTAAAATAAAAGGGCAATAACTTTTTATGGGTTGTTGGATCATCTTCAAAATTTCAGAGCTGGTGGATCTTAAGGTGCTGATCGCATTTGTTCTCAATCAAAATTTAAAAATATGTCACCCATTTGAGTTATTAGCAAAATAATGCAACTTACCCCAATGTTCTATTTTAGCCACAGAAGGCATGTTTTACAACCAATCAAAAATACCCACATCTGTTATATACACCTGGTTATAATAAACAACCATACTAAGTTTGGTTCCAATTGGTCTTAAAGTATATGAGAGTTGACATTTTCAATGTAATGAGGAAATACTGTTTATATGATCAATTTTGACGTTCTAAGCGCAATAACTCCCAAAAGGAAAGGTCCTACAGCATTGACTCTTTACACATTTTGTAGATCTTGATGTGCTCAACAATATGCAATTTAAATTCCTCAAGCATCTTGAATAGTTTTCAAGATATTGAGTTAAACAGGTGCAAACAATCTGAAAATGGGCACTTACTCCCACATGGGTTGTTTGATTTTCTTCCAATTTTCAGGACAGGAAGATCTTGAGATGCTCATCACTTTTACTTTGCCAGAATTTTGATATTTGAAGCCGTTTTTTTGTATATTTGCATAAAAACTGCATTTTTCCCCTTTGTTCTATTTTTAGCCACGGCGGCTATGTTTTACGACAAATCAAAAATCCCCACATCATTTCTAAGCACCGAATGCTAATACACAACCATACTAAGTTTAGTTGCAATTGGACTTAATAATAATAATAATAATAATAATAATTATAATAATAATAATAATAATAATAATAATTTGCTTTATTTGAAGAGGGTAGCTCAATTAGTTTACCCTAATCTTCATTGAGGCCTTTGGGGACTTAGTGTCAGCGGAGTTAACGTATTAAAACGTTTACGGACGACGGACGGACGAAGGAGCGAAGTGATGACATAAGCTCAAATGACCATTTGGGTCAGGTGAGCTAAAAACGTCGAAAAATTTTTACTTTTTTTTTCCTATTTGAAAGGTCATTTTAAAAAAAAAATTGATTGATTGATAGGTTAAATAAAATCTAGATGACTCGACCTTTAGAATGAAACAAGAACTGTATACGACATATTGTTAAATGTGGAATTGGAATCACAAAACAATCAATTAAAGAAACCACCGAATCCTCTGGCTTTACATCCTTCTTGGATCTTCATCTCGAATTTGACCCGGGTGGTCATCTCAGTACAAAAATTAACAAATACATGTAAGAGACGATTTTAATTTTAAAATTATTAATTTTCCAAACCTGAAAAGTAACATTCCAACGTCACCTACATACGGTGTTTATATTTCACAACTAATTCGATATGGCAGGGCTTGTACATATTTTTTAAGATTCTTTAATCCGACACCGCTGTTTGTAACCGACTATAAGACCAAGATTATAAGAAAATATGTCTGGTAAGCCACTGGTAAAAAATAAATATCATGTTAGACGAAATGGTTACTTCTTGCTTTGATAAGTGTTTTGCTGGTTGATTTACTGAGATTATCACCTTAGCATCCCAAATATGTCATCAAAATCCTGTTGTGTTTTGTGTTACTTCCGGACCGAAAGATCGCAGTGGAAGAGGGAGGCTTACCGCACCTTAAAATCTGGTTTAACTCACCATTTCTTTTGAAATGCCAGTCAGGACCATCACAATCTTCAATTTTCCGGTATGTATTTTTTGTTTTGTCTCGTCTTATGGACATTTGAGATTGATTCTCAAAGTTCGGTATTTTTGCTATTACCTTTATTTGTATGTGAAAAAATGCTAAAAATTCCTGCGTGGTAAGTGCAAAGTTATATTTTCTCAGTCAAACATATTTATAAACTTTGTAATATCTGCATATGTTTTGGAAAATAGAATATCTTTATAAAATGTTCACCTAAAATTTATTAAAGTTTAGAAGATCTTTATTTGTAGATAAGGGTATCCCAGGGTTTACTCCTTGGAATTACCGTCCGTAAAATGTTCTATTTTAGCCAATTTTCAACAAATACATTTTCTTTAGAATAAGACTATAAATGGTGACCTACAAACTTGTTAAGACACTTGATATAGGTTAAACATTCTAAAGATAAATACTATTCATGAATTTAAACATGAAGATGGGGCTTGCCCTAATGTCAAATTTTAAAAACAAGTTGCAAAAAGTACTAGTACCTACAAGACCAAACCAAACACAAGGAAAGAAACCGGGTGTTTTATACGTTGTTTAAGGCCAGCTTTCAAATGCTTACTATTAATGTATTATTTTTCGCTGTTGCTAATTTTTGCAGCTTCTTAAACTAGGACATATTCATGGATATTAATTTTCGCGGTTTTGAGGTATAAATATCAAATTTATTTACGTTTCTATTTAGAAGGTGGTACAAAATACAATAACAAAAACGGGTTAAAAAAAACGGTTAATTTGGTTATGCTGTATATCGATATTTTAAGCAGTAACCTCTCATCAGCAGCATTTGAATTAAAACATTGGAAGGTCAAAAACCAAAAGTATTGATTGAACAGGTGAGCCAAATCAAGAATTGAGGATATCGACCATGTACTACACAAGTAAAGTTTAAACAATTTAGAATTAAATAGCCGGAAATTTCAGTAACGACTCTAACAACCGGGAATTTCAAGACTTAAATCGCCCCTGCGGTGAAAGATGGATGTTATTAAGTGTCAACCAAAGCTTCCAATATCGCACTTGATGACATATACAATACATCCGATTTACGGATTTAGTGTTTAAAACCTGTTAAATATGTGTGAAGTGTTTGTTTGACCCTTGTCTTTAAATCTATCAAATGTTTATTAACCAACTTATACTCACAACAAGGCGATTGGCTTCAATTCATTATACGCCCTTCAAATATACGATATTCACCGATTTTCAAAAATTATAGTTTTGCGAGTTCTTTCGATATTTTCTTCCAATTTTTATATGCTATTCCCAAGCTTTCATGATTTTTTCAGATATCGAGAAATTCTACATATCCCTGTTCAGTGATGATAAAAAAATTGAAGCGTTTACGAGCATGTTATGGTGTCTTTACGATGTCTTTACGAGCAAATTGCTATGTAGTAAAGGGAATAGTCATTAACTCGCAAATGACTCGTAATGACCCCTTCACATATAGGAGATTTCCTTCCGAGTTGTTACGATTTTCAAAACGTATAGTTTTACAAGTTCTTCCGAGATTTTACGATCTATTTCCGAGCTGTCACAATTTTGTCAGATGTGCGGAAATTTTACAAACTCCCGTCCAGCTACGATACAAATTCTATTTTTGACGTATTTATGAGCATGTTACATTGTCTTTTGCGAGGTCTTCCCGAGTAAGTTAACAGTAAAGGCGAGTCATTTACGATCTCTACGAGTTCTTTACGAGTGATATTCGATGCATTTACAAGCTAAATAATGACATTGTAATTTTTTCAACTCGCAAAAACTTATAAAAAAATCCTCGTTAAACTTTCACAAGTTCAGACGATTTCACGCGAGTTGTCAATACCTTTTTACGAGTAACTTAGAGTTAATTGAGAGTATATTGCGAATCTTTGCGATCGAATGCGAGTTGCAAACTCATAAGAACTCGTAAGGATATATCAAAAATATGAAGGGGGTATTAGGTTGATATTAATTATGCTTTATTCATTTTGGAAATTCATTTTCAATTTATACCATGCCCAAAAGGTCAACAATATACTATTATCTGATACCATGCACACATTAACACTTTTTTATCGGATATATTCTCGGATACTTATTGTTCGCGGTACTTTTGCAACCGCATTGATAAATTGAGACGTTTACATTACATCCAGCGACTTGCAATGTTTTTCTTATTTGTCATTGATATCAGATTTATTTAGTTGATTTTTCCCCTTTGCTGGGATTGTTATCATTTACTCTTTAAACATCATGAATTGGTAATTTTGATTGATTTAAACATATTTTATTTGCATAAAATACAAAAAGGTATTAGACACAAGTATTCCCTACTTATGAAGTCTTTACCTAAACAATACAATATATCTATAACATTGAAGGCATGCAAATCAAAGTCAGTTAATAAAATTATAATATATGTCTAATTTGAAAAAAAAAGAAACAAACAAAATAGACTATATTATAAAAGTATACAAGAAAGGGAGAATAAATTAATGTAACATAAAGATGGGTGTGGGTGTGTGTGTAATGTGTCTGTCTGTCTATCTGTAGGCTGTGAAAGTGAATATACTATGAGAAACCTTTTTGTCTTCCTTATAAAAAAAGACATGGGGTAACACATTTTCATATTGTTCAGTTGTAAGGGTATTAGATTTACCAAGAAGAAGATCGAGATCAAGACTTACGTACTGTAGAAGCCAATTTAGATCGAGAAATAATTTTTGTCTGGCTGTGTGATAGGTTGGACATTCTAGGAAATAATGGTAAACGGTCTCAAAGTTTGCACCACAGTTACAGTTAGGTCATTGTACAATATTTACTTTAAATAAGTCATTATTCAAGAAAGAGGATGAGCATCTAAGTTGAGTTAATGTTATATTCAGATTTCTTGGTCCGCTATAAAAATGGTTTGGTACCTTAGATTTAGTAGATAGATTTAAAAGTTCACATTTGAACTTAGACTTGCTAACAATATTTCGAGTATTCTCGTCAAGTTCGTTCTACATTCGCACTGTTGACGAAAAAAAAAAGAGTTAGATGTGGTGGAAAGTCTACAGAAAGGCACGATTAAGTCGCTTCCGTTACGAAGTGGATATACGGTAGTAGACTGAATCGAAGGAGGGAGAAGATTACACAAATAATTGGGGGCTCTATTATTGTAGATCGGTGGTATCCTTAAGGATATTCATAGGAACAACAACTTCATTTGCTTCCTTGTTCCTAGAGGTAGCAAAGGAGGACCTTGGTAATCCGGGAGACGTCCTAGCCGGCATCGAGTTCTGGATTTTGTAATTTTTCATGATTGCTAAAAAAGCTACCAAGTTGCAATGCCCTCGGGGAATTTACACTCCACCGGCAGCGACATTGGCTTGGTTGTAGTAAATAAAGGTAATAACAAAACTACCGAACTTGAATGATCAATCTCATAGTCCAGAGAAAATGACAAAAACGAATCAGTCATACCGGAGAACTGGTGGATCGCAATGGTCCTGACTTGGTACAGGCATTTCAAACGAAATGGTGGGTTAAACCAGGTTTTATGGCGCCAAACCTCCCTCTTCCATTGCGATCTTAGGATCCGGTAATGACCATAGAACACAACATAGTTGTGAGACACAATAGGGATATTGAGGTGATCATCTCAGTACAGCAGACCAGTCAAACACTAATTAAAACAATTAACTATCATATCTTTTAACTCAATTTTGAACTTTTCTACTAGTGGCTGATAACGAAGAAAGAATTTTTTTAGTGATCGTATGAGACGTATTTTCTTATAGCCCTGCATCAAAAGTCGGTCACGAAGAAACCGGTGTCTGATCAAAAAATCTGTGAAATGTGTGCAAGCTCTTGCATATCGAATAAGTTGAGAAATATAAACACCGTATGCAGGAGAAGTAGGTATATTGCTCTGTAGATTAGGAAAATTAATAATTTGAAAATTAAAATCGTCTCGTTTATCGTAAATTTTTGTACTGAGATGACCACCTGAGTCAAATTCGAGGTGCAAATCCAAGAAAGACGTGAAGCAATTAGATTCGGTGGTCTCTTTAATCTCCAATTCCGGAGGATATATTGAAGGAATCCAACTACCAAATGAAGTGTTATTGACAGAAAGGACATCATCAATATATCTGAATGTAAGATTAAATGACCTTGCCTCTTTCATCTTCTTGTTCTTTACGAGTCCCTGAAGAAATTCAGTCTCGTAAGAGTATAAAAACAAATCGGCGAGGAGAGGAGCACAGTTTGTGCCCATTGGAATGCCGATTTGTTGTTGAAAAATCTCTCCTCCGAAGGTGACAAATATGTTGTCAATGAGGAAATCAAGCATACTGCAAACTTGTTCCAGTGTGTAACAAATTTTATCTTTGAAAGATGTTTTGGAAAAGAATGTAGAATTATAACCCAAAACAACAAAATTCCTTGAGTTTGAAAAGGCTTTTTCGAGAAGTTTTTTCAGGCGACATTTTAGTTTTTCGTGTGGCAAGGTAGTGTATAAAGTTGAAAAATCGAACGTTTTCAAAGAGTGAACCTCAGAAAATGATCTAGATTTAAAATGATCTAACAAATCTTTTGAGTTTTTCAAAATCCACATATGGTTAATTCCACTACGATTATAAATAGTGTCACAGTATGCTTGTTGACCTTCTTTGACAGCAGACAAGATTTTAGTTAAATGAACGGACAGCTCTGTAGTTGAACATGATGAAGATCCAGCTATATACCTTTCTTTGTACGGATTTTTGTGAAGTTTAGGTATCCAGTACAAATATGGTAACTCTTTATGTTCCTCTTTCATTGGAATATTGAAAGAGGACATAAAAGAGCTATGGTTGGCTATGATTTCATCTTTGTTAAATGTAGTCCGTGTGTATGTAGCACTAGCGGAAGTATTACCATCAATGCCTAGTTCTTTTATTAGACAATTGTAATAATGTGCTTTACATACAAAAACTATATTATTGGAAGCCTTGTCTGCTGGCGTGACAACATACCTGTCATGTAAGGAAGAGAGACAATTGAGAGCTTCACGATCTCTAAATACAGAAGAAGGCCGGGGGTTCACACATTTGCGAAGTTTGTCTATTCGGCTTCGTACAAGAGATCGGATAGTCCTTACCCAGTCCGACAGTGATTCAAGCTCTGGTTCTTGGTCCTTTTCTCTCTTTATCCAGGCTCTAGCATAGTCCTCCACAGCGTCCATGATGATCTTAAAGTTATGATTCCAATTTATACGTTGCGGTTCCCTGAATTTAGGTCCATGGGAAACCACATTACGTAATAAATCATTTTCAATTATCTTAAGATCACCCGTGATGACATGACCAGATGGACCATAGACAAAGGGAGAAGCATAGCAATCACATGTCAGAGGGGACTTTAGATATTCTTCAATGTTTAGGTCCTGCAATGCCTTTTTATGGTTGAAAATTTTACTATTTATGGTTTTAGTGTAGCGGTAGGAAACAATTGGTGTTGACTGATTTTTGAAATATTGAGGAATTTGAGATGTAATTTCCTTACGATTTAAAATATTGCTAATGTTTATAGCATCTATCCCTTTGTTCTTAAATGGAATATGGAGAAATTTCCTATCCTCAGTAGTAAGAGGCTCACTTCTTACAGGCTTAAAAAGACGGAAAAGAGCAACGTCGCAAATAATGCTAGTAAGCCTGTGATGATTCTTGCAGCATCTAGGTGTAAACGCTCTAGTTTGTTGGAGTTGATAGCACCACAGTTGTCCCATAGTTCAGATGCAGATTCGAATATTGGTCGAATATAAACTATAAAAAGCGTTTCAAGATTTTTTCTACAAAGTTTATATTTAAGTTTCCGCAATACATTTAAATGTTTACATATTGATTCAATAAGTTTCTCGATATGAGCATTCCATTTTGCGTCGTTGCTAAGGACAACACCCAAATGTTTGTGTGTTTCACTTAAAGAAATAGTCTGGCCATTTAATTCGAACTTCGTATCTTGTATTGGGATATTAGAAAACATCATTATTTCAGTTTTATCTGGAGTGAAGCACATCAACCATTTCTTTGACCATGTGTCAAGTTCAATAAGATCCCGATCTATAACATTTTTAATCGCATTCATATCTCTATTTGAATATCCAAACGACGTATCTTCTGCGAAAAGCCTGCAAAGTGATACAAGATTATCAGCTATGTCATTGATATAAATTATAAATAGGAGTGGACCAAGAACTGAACCGTGTGGTACCCCTGCTGTAATGTCGCAAAGGTTTGACGATGACTCGTTTAAAAGGACCTTTTGTTTTCTCCCAGATAGATAACTTTTAAACAATTCTAAAATCCTCCCTTTAACTCCATATGATTTTTTTTTTTTTTTTTTTTTAGATTTTTTTTTATGATTTCATTTTATGAATCAGTCCTCTATGTCACACTTTATCAAATGCCTTCGAAAAGTCACAAAAGACAAAACAGTTAATTTCTTTTTGTTCGAGTGAATTTAGAATAGAGTTATACATTTCGATGAGTTGATGAACAGTGAAATGTATAACTCTATTCTAAATTGGTCCATTTTCGTTTTACGGATACAGAAAAGAAATTTTGAGTTTGACAATATGTTTACTATTTAGGTCGGTTTTGATGTTTCTGTGAGCTACTTTTCTCTTCCCTCCGTGAATTCAGCCTTAACAACATTGACTAATGTCGGAAAACCAGGGAAGTTTGTCTACAAAATCGATGGCAACCCCATAAAGGAACCTTCAGGTACAATTTGGTTTTGGATTATCATCTTACATGTATTTGTATATAAACTCTATGCTTTGTAATGGGGTATTATTTTTCCTTTCAAATAAGTCGTTTTTTATTTTTAATTTCATTTGATGTCACAATATTTTCTTTTAATTAACACCTTTTTGGAGCAACTCGATTTAAAATCTCTATTTCAATCTAAAAACTATATGTCAATGCCTTGATCCATATTTATACTAGTTTCAATACGAAAACGATTGAAGTATATCACCTTTTATATGAATATTAAGAGCAAACACAACTAAACTAAATTATATCTTGATTAAAATAAAATCTTCTGGGTTTTGATTGTCTTTGCTTCCTTGTTAAAATAGATTATGATTATGCATAATAAACTTGCACTTTTCTATATTTTTTTTAATAATAACGATTGTAATTTTTGTCTTTACATTTTAGGGTTTTAGCTCATTGAATTGGAGACTTAAATGACAAATAAAAGTCTACAACAAAGATATGCCTTTCTTGTTTGTTATAAATATATAATATTTTTTTCCTATGAGTAGAAACTCAATACACTCTAGTTGTACACTTTATGTTGAAATACGACACTGCTCTTTTCGGGTACTCTTAAAGGTATACGGTCTACGATCTATAAAACTGTTGTTCAAACAAAAACTGTCAACAGACTGTTTGGTTTGTCTATTTTAAAATATATCAACAATAAAAAAAAGTTGGGTACATTTGTCATCTACACAGGCAATTTGTCTTAACGTTAAATTAACGTTAAACTCGATTAACAATAATTTTACATTAACATCACACTAATTTAACGTTAAATTAAGTTAGTACAATAGTAAAAAAATGTAGGATAGATTTTTAAAGAATTTTGTCATAAGAAGTATTTATGTGCATATGTTTGAAAAATAAAATAAAAAGAATAGGCGCCCGTGCTTAATTTTTGTAGAAAATTGATCACAAACAGTTCAAATTTGGCTATTTCTATATAGATTATATAGAGAAGAATGGTTTAATTTTTTCAAGTTTCACGTGATAGATTTTAGTTAAATTTGGTCAAAACATCATTTTTTGTTAGTCTTTTGCAAATAAGGTATAAAATTAATGGGTCACCGTTAATTTTCTGAAAATAAATTGGAAAAACTGAATTTTCCCTACACATTTCATACAAATTATCTCCCTTGATAAAAGTTCGGAAAATGTTATAAAATGAATATAACAGTTTGGTTCTGCTCAACCTTTTTTTTTCTCTAATAATTCATTATACAAACAACTTTCAAACAGTTAAATAGCAATGTTTTTGCCTTTGATTAAATTTGGTAACATGTTCAGAAAAGATGCTTAGTTCGATACCACTGTACTAACTTAACATTAATTTAACGTGAACATTTTTAACGTTAAAGTAGTGTTATACTTTAACGTTAAGGTCTCAAATAACCCTTTTGACTTTCACATTCATTTTCAGCTTAAAATCTGCATTTTGTAAATTTTTGATTGAACAAATACGGGTAAGATGGTACACATGTTATATATCATTGCAAAGCTAATAAAGTTTGCTGTCTAATGCTGGTATAAAACCTTCACCATCAAGGATTACTTTTTTCGCAATGTTGGATTGTTTACAAAATGCTCAAAATACCCTTTTTACCATGCTTTCCGGTTTTCCACATGGAGCCTTTTCACACAGCCATGTAAACAAAATTCATACACTTGTCAAAAATCAATCAAGGATATTTAAAATGAGTAAATCTTTAGGTTTGATTTGATTGTACACATGATTCCATTGTTAATCCAATAAAACTTTGACAATTACAAACAATAACACTGCACTTTTTATTTTTAATGGACTATTTGAGGGAGGGACGGACCAATTGACCCGGAAGGGGTTAATGAGACCTTAAAATAACACAATGCACCAGATAATCATATTTGAATATGAAAATAAAAAGAGGAAGATTTTTTGAATTTATTAAGCCCTCATGCAAGCCAAGGAGTTGTGTGGTTTTGATTATATGGGCATTTGAAATAGGGGTGTGCCATGAGAAAACCTTAAAAAGTTGACGTCGCATATAATTTTCTATGTTAAATGGCAAAGACTTTACTCTATTCACTTTCTCACAATTAAAACATTTTTTAATAGGTAGAGTGACATTGCAGTGACTTTATTTAAATGGTCTAAGGGCAGACAACTCTATGAAAAAATAAAAACAGGCATCAGCATATGAAATAATCAACATTTTGTCGTGTCGCGAGCAAGAAAATCTCTCTATTTTCAATCGTTCGAGCCTAAATTTCTGTTTAAAAGTGAGGTTTGGGAAAAAATATGCATCAAACAATATTTCTATTCCTGTATGAGAGTAAATACAGTGACAAAAAGCAAAAAATACAATGGTTGCTAAGGGGGTACCATTGTGAAACTACCAGGATAGCCTACAGAAGACACAAATAGGCTGTATTCTTAAGGTCTCAAATAACCCTTTTGACTTTCACATTCATTTTCAGCTTAAAATCTGCATTTTCTAAATTTTTGCTTGAACAAATACGGGTAAGATGGTACACATGTTATATATCATTGCAAAGCTAATAAAGTTTGCTGTCTAATGCTGGTATAAAACCTTCACCATCAAGGATTACTTTTTTCGCAATGTTGGATTGTTTACAAAATGCTCAAAATACCCTTTTTACCATGCTTTCCGGTCTTCCACATGGAGCCTTTTCACACAGCCATGTAAACAAAATTCATACACTTGTCAAAAATCAATCAAGGATATTTAAAATGAGTAAATCTTTAGGTTTGATTTGATTGTACACATGATTCAATTGTTAATCCAATAAAACTTTGACAATGACAAACAATAACACTGCACTTTTTATTTTTAATGGACTATTTGAGGGAGGGACCAATTGACCCGGAAGGGATTAATGAGACCTTAACGTTAATTTGCTGTTTAACTTTTTAACGTTAATTTACCTGTTGAATTCTGCGACGTCAAATGTTAAACTTTAACATGAAATAAACGATCGAAGCTCGATTAACACTAATTTAACGTTAAATTAAAATTAACAAAATTGCCTGTGTAATTATCGAAAAACAATTATCACTTGATAATATTTGTAATGCTTTGCAAAAATTCAATTTCACGAGCTTATCCTGCCTCAAGCATGCGTTCTAATTTAATTTTTGTCAATAAAATTGACTGGATCATACATGATATTTATCTAAATGTTTTAGCTCGTGAAGAATTTTACATGGTGACGAAAACCTCGAAGCCACTATACTAAGGAAATGACAATAATTGTTCGTAATTAGGTATTAAGAAACTTCAAATTGATTTTTGTATGTGTCACTATATCAAAGTCTTCGGGGGCGTTTTAAAATTCCTAGAAATAAACCTGTCGTCAAGACGGTAATCAAATTATCAACGTTCGAATAATTTTGAGCAAAATAACAAAGCTTATCTATTCACATTTTAATTTCACTTATTTTGGTCTGAATGACGCCGAAAATTGGGCAAGAAAAAAATAAATGTAAATTTCTTAGACAATATGCTTTTAAAAGACAGAAAAAAAATGATCATCTATCTCACACTAATGCTTTTGTCCTTCCATAAACTGTTTCGATTGATAAATTCCTTGAAGTGAAACCAAATCAGAAAAAAAAATCCGAGGCTTTTAGTCCCCTTCTGACGCTATAATTCTGACGCCCGTTTGTTTAGCGAAGACTCATCAGAAATGACTCAGCCAAACAATTTATCAAAATAAACTAGAAATCAGGAGTCGATCAGGATAGGACTCCAACTAAAGATAAGTGTTAACATCGGTCAGAATAGAACTTCACCGATAGAAAAGAGTTCTAATCGTTCAGTTTAGGACTCCAACTACAAATTAAAGTAATATCGATCAGGATAACAAAAGAATAGTTTATTGGACAAAAGTCCGAAAGTGTAAACACCAAGCTGCAAACATCAAAGAAAACATGACGAAAGAAAACAATAAAACATAAAACACAAAAAAAAACAGTGTTTAATCTAAAACAATTAGGCATGGCACGGTGCCAATGTCCGTTTTTTTCCTGACCTCATGTCCCTTTTTATCTGACGCCATGCCCCCCCTTTTTTTTATCAACCACGAGTTTTTATCTGACGCCATGCCCATTTTTATCAAAAGCTAGTGACACTAGTTTTCGAAATAAAAATTTCAATAACAAGATGTGGCCATTAAATCATGGAAAACTTTTAAAGAAGCTATTGACACCGTTGCACCCCTTGATTGATTAAAAAAAGCAGGTGTGTTGTGATATCTCAAATAGATAGGATCTACCGAAATCTGATAACAGCTATCTGATGCAACATTAAATATGTTGGGGAGACTGGCAGATATTTATCAAAACGAACAGCTGAACATCGGCTCGCTTTTGTCTGTTCAAAAAATAAAAATGCTTTTTATAGACGATAAAGATATGTGGAATGAGTGCATGCGACACAACCAACATTAAAAAAAACGGAAATTTAAAATATCACAATGAAAAACAGACAGCAGTCTTCAACATGACCAAAGGTCACTGCTCGCTGTCTTTCATTGACCCAAGACTACAATACATGAGAATTAATCAAATCCCTAGATTATCAACGAAAGACCCATTTCTGGACATTAAACAAAAAAAGATAGTTGAAAAGAATGTTTATAAGCATCTAAATAAGCATAATCATGACATTCAGTACATAAAGGTTCAACCCATTAAAATCATTAAAAAGAATAAATCATTTTCAAAACTCCTTTGTAGAATTTTGGCCAAATACATATCTTTAAAAAAAATTAGTCAAAAATGCGTTCACTTGTTTCACAATACGTTTTTGTTCCCGCAGACAAAGCTGCCAATAATGTCGTTGTGGTATGACGAAACTATTACCTTGAATTGTTGATGCAAGAAATAAAAAGCACCAACACTTTTATTCACGTACAATTTACAGAATTTAGTATTATTGAGGACCATATTTTAAATACCACCTCCTACATACAATTAACTTGATTGATTGATTGATTGATTATCTTTATTTCCTCCATAATTGAAGATTATACATTTTATATCAAATCTAAACAATAAACATATTTACAAACAGTGACTAATAAAGTAAGTTAAAAATAAATGTTCTATACATCTTCACAAAAGGTTTATAAGTCTACATTGCAATCACACACAACAGAAAATTAAACAGAAATATAATACACTTGATTGTAAAGATCACATGCAAATTTTGAGTGCATGCGATGCATATGTTCTGCAATGTGACACATCAGCCGACCCCATGTATCAGACTGGAGAGATCTAATGACATCAGTCATTCCGCCTAGCACAGAATTAACAAGTTCATCGTCATCTTGGTTGAAGTAATCTATAGACTCTGTTACGGATAGAATGTCAACCACTTTGTAAAACATCTCGCTCCTGATATCCAAAAGTGCTGGACATGATAGAATATAATGTTTGAGTAAGTCATCTGTATATTCGGAGCATTGCACACAGTGTCCAGATTTTGAAGGAGTACAACCTAGTTTAACTAAAGTCATGCATCCGTTGTTGAAGTACGGAAATAATTGTGCTAGTCGAAGCAGTCTGTGTTCTGTAAGGCATGTTTGAATTAGACAGTATCTTTTTAGTTCGTTTCTACATTCTACGGCTTGTCTCCATTGTTTCTCCTCGTAAATGTCTATCGTTTGTATGACTATTTTCTTCCAAAGTATCTTATTAGGGAAGAAACCACTTAATAAATATTCTTCCATGAATGCTTGGAGGTCATATTTAGCAGCTAGTTTCAAAAGTTCGTGCGTTATTGAGTTACTGCTACAAGTATTGGTCAAAACCTGAGACAGTCTGAGATTAAAAAGCTGCTTATGAGTGTGTCCAGAAAAGGCACGACATAGACGTCCCAAGAACAAGAGTTTAATCTTTTCGATGTAACCCATTACTGTCCACAGTCCAAGGTTACTAACACATGCAACAGACGGACTACGTTTATGAAACTGTAAAATAAATTTGGCGAAATATCGCTGAGACACTTCTAGTATTTCATGTTCTCTTGGTGAAATTGGGCCCCAAGTCTCACATGAATAAAGTGCCGTTGGTAGAATAATCCTTTTCCATATAATCGTGTTGGTCAAGGCGCTCATTCCTCTAGGATTCATTCCTACTGAGTACAAAGAGTGCAGTTTCTGTTTCATTTTCTTTCCTGCAGCTTCAGTTCGAAACAACGTTTTGTTGCTTGAGTCAATTAAGGTCCCAGCATAAGTTATTCTCTGCTTTTTCTCAATGTTTATATTTCCTAGCTTTAATTCAGGTGTAGCATCCGCACATTTAGTTGTCTTTGTGGGTTTAAATACTAATAAACAACTTTTAGTTGCATTGTACTTTAATCTCCACTTCGTTGAGTACTTGTATACACAATTAAGTAATGTTTGTGTCCCATTCACAGATGAGCTAAGAAGTGTTGTATCATCCGCCAAAAGGATGGAAGGCATTTTTATGGTTCCAACTATCAGTCCAGAGTTAGTTGATAATAGTTCTAAAATAAGATCATTGATAAACACAGCGAAAAACCAGGCAGACATCACCCTTCCTTGACCAACGCCTTGTTGTATTCGAAAACACTGACTAGTGACACCATTGTATTGAACATGAGCTGTTGCCGTTTTATATGACATATAGATAATGCTCCATAGTCTACCCTGTATTCCAATTTTATGTAGCTTGTACAATAATCCATCTTGCCACACCTTATCAAAGGCTTTCTCATTGTCTAAAAATGTCGCATAAACAGTAGAGTCTCTTTCTAAGTAGTAGTTAATAGCTTCCTTGAGAGAATAAATTGCAGGAATTGCACCATGATCTTTAACAAATCCAAATTGTAACGGGTGTGGTAGAACCAAATCATTTGCTGTAAGGAAAGTTTGCATACGGTTAAGAATTATTTTATCAAACAGTTTTCCTAATGACGAAGTTAATGTTACTGCCCGATAACTATTTGGATCAGTCTTTTCTTTGTTGTTCCCTTTGTATAATGGAATGACAATGCCATGACGATAAGAAGTCGGTATATACTCCTTTTCTAAAATTAAGTTGTATATAGAACATAAATGTTTTTGCAGATTCCTCCCACCATAAATGATATGTTCATTGCTGATTTTATCTTGGCCGGGGGATTTTCTAGCTTTTAATGTCTGCACTTGCTTTTCTATTTCATCAATCGTAATTTTATCTTCCAGTATCGAAATATTGTCCATGTTGTTATGTTCTCTTATATGCTTAACTATTTCCGATATATGCTTACTAAAGTTTTTATCGAAATATTCTTCTTCCTTTTCGGAGTATAAGTTTTCAAAGTACGACCCCCATAGTTCACACACATCTCCGGGTAAAGTAGCTTCTTTACCATCGTAAATCAGTTTGTTTGACATCGGATCTTTATTTCTTGCTTTACGGACACACTTGTAGAATTCCCCAATATCTACTTCCGCGGCATTTCGAAAGTCTTCATATTTTTCCTCGTTCCATCGTTTCTGTGCTTGTCTCTTTCGCTTTCTGAATTCTCTCTTTTTGTCTTTATAGTTTTTATAAAATCTATTGTCTTGTTCACGAGGTTTATCGTTATTCTTCCATACTCGTCTAGCTTCTCTTTGTTCAAAGTGTAACTTGTCTAAATTATTTTCTTTCCAGTAAGGCTTCAGAAAAGGTCGAAATTTTCCGAACGGAATGTACGCATTTGCTGACATGTGTAAGGCATTAGTTAAAATGTTGTTGTATTGTTCAATGTCATTAACGTTGCATGATTGCCTATTCGGTACACTAAAATTAAGGAGACGATCTACCTCAGTTTGATACATCTTAAGTTCAAATTCATCAGCTTTTCTCCATTTTAGCACTGAATGATACAGTTTAGGCGCCCCTGATGTGTCACACACCAGATCAATGTTAAGAGACATGGTTATTGGAAAATGATCAGAGTATTCATAAGAACAATCACTATTTATACAAACATCTAATACAGCATTTTTTAAACACTCAGGTATAAATATATAGTCTATCATAGATCTTTGGGTTTTATCTCTATTTCTAAATGTGTAGTTTGGACCACGTTTAAAAGGCAAACATTGTGTGGCCTCCAAGTTTCTTTCATTTAAAAAATTAAACAATGCATCACGTTTAACATTACAATTAGTGTTATCAAGATCATAATTAAAATCACCTCCGATAATAGTTACACAGTCTTCACACATCATATCATAATACCCAGATAACTCATTAACACAATCAACATATTCAGCAAAGGAATAGTTTGTAGATGGTAAAAGTGTACATAAAATACAAATGTTTTGATAGTATTCAGATGATAATACAACACCACATATTCTATCGTGTGAAATATCTACATTTTTAACTTTGAACCCTAAAGACTTTCTTACAAGTATTGCTGTTCCTCCCGAACCTTTACCACTATTACAACATGATTTACTTATGCTATAAGTTACATGAAAGTCTGGTGCTATATCGTTCAGAAAAGTTATATTAGAGTGATTTAACCAATGTTCAGTTAGAATGCATATATCAGTATTCAAAAGCAAAGATTGTAAGTATGGTGTGCCATACATGACACCTCTCATATTCCAACATAAAAAGTTAAGCATAGACATAGCGAACAATAGACTGAACATTATGAATGGTAATTGTTGTTTTTGTCATATGGAATGTAGTCGCGCCAGTAGACACCTTCTGGCCAGAAGTAAAAGTCATTTTCAACCCTATCAAAGTCAGGCTCTGAAATATTAACACGTATTGTATATGATGCTGTACCTTTCGTCTCTCGTCGTCTTAAAAGTTTTGTAAATGTCACTTTTACGCCTCTCTTTTCTGCATGCAAAACGATTGCGTTGCTTACTCGCTCATATGGTTTATCTGCCTTCACATTATACAAAACAATCCTTTTTTTGTCCGTCTTCTTTTAACTCCTGTAAAGATCGAAGAATTGTCAGTGTTTTCAGGATCCTTAAAACTGGAACTATCATCATCATTGCAATTAGTCAGTTGTATAAGATTAGTTTTGTTGAGCGATCTTTGTTTTGAGATGTTGAACTGATGTCCGACATCCGTCCCACTCCAGTCTGAATACGAAGGTTTAGCTGTTTTCGTCTGCTGTCGCTGATAATTGAGCGGATCCGTTGAATTTCGGAAACATTTATCGTGATCAGTCTCGATGATATCAACAGTTCCTTCGTCACTTCTCCTCTGTCTCGCACTTCCCTTTAAGGCGTCAGCATAAAGTCTGTTGTCCACCTGTGGTTCTTCTGTATCATTGTGCATCAGGTCTACACAGTTCCTAATCTTTGCCCCGATATCTTGTCTCGTTTGGTCTATTGAATCTCGAGTTCTTAATTGATTTGATTTAAGTTCATCTTGTAATTTCTGGTTGTTCTCCTTAAGTTGTATAATTTGAGCTTTCAAATTTCCAATTTCTTCAACACTATGTGAAAGTTTTCTCCTAAGTTCTTTGACTTCAGTTTCATTATCCTTTATTAATTGTTCAAGTTTAGCCTCAGTGTTTATATGATAATCCTTAACAGTTTGTTTCAATTCAAGAATCATGGCTAGTATCACGGCATTGTCCGTATTTTTGTTTATCCCTTTTTGTGCGAGTTTAGTACAAATTTCAGTTATCATCACATCTCCGTCATCGGTCACTGTTGTGGGTCGTCGACTTCTAGAAATGCATTGTCTCAACTCAGTCCCATTGTTTTCCCCGCATAGGTAACGGAATATTATGTATATGTCGTCGGCGAGTTTCTCTGCTATAGACGTACTGTTACTATTTGTTCGTTCAACAAGTTTTACTTCTAGGAATGTTTGTTCCCTCTTACGAATGAGATCAAAGAGTGATTTTCTGATAGGTTTCATATCATTGGTGTCAGTGCATTTTATTAATTCTGATTTAAAGGTTCGCTTGTCTAATTGACCAAAGTTAGTTTTTATTATATGAAACATGTCATCGTCGTTAAATTGACTATCTGTAATTTCCTCCATAGAGTTGTTTTCTTGTGTGGTTTGTCCAAAACCATTCACAGAGTCGTTATCATGATCCGTTAAACTTGAACCGTCAATATCGCTCATTGTTAATCACCAGATTGCCGCTAGGAGTAGAGTCCAAAGTCCAACCTGAGCATAACGGTTCAGGTATATTGTGACGAGAACACTTATATAGACGCTAGTGAACAGTTTTCATTGGTGTGTATGTTATATTGTTTCTATACTGTCAAAATCAGAATTTTGTAGAACTATCAATTTCAACTCACTTTTTCGGCTATAAGAGTCCTTTTTATCAATTATATCCATGTATCAAAAAAATAATGACACTTAAAGTCCATAACCATCGAAAAATCGAAAAAAATCAGAGAGAAAATTTTCAAAGCACCTTACAACAGGGGAGATAATGACCTACAATGTACTAGGTCCCTAAATAACACAAAAAACTTACAAATTTTGTTTCATATCTGCTTCAAGTAAGTGTTCTCTCACCATATTTCAAAAGTCCTATATCTTGCTTTGACTGCTATGAAAGATTTTATCATCCGATACTTCGAAAAGGTATTTGAAAACAGTCACTGTGGTATTAATCATTTTTGGAGTGTGAAAAATTCGACTGATGTTTTAGACAAACTTCGCGCTTTTGAAGGTACTTACCATTCAGTTGATAGCTACGATTGTTCTACTTTGTACACTAACCTTCCTCACTATCTTATTAAAAAAACAATTTAAATATCTGGTTAAATGGTGTTTCGATAAATCTAAGAATGAATAAATCTGCTATAAAGTTTATAAATTATCAAATAAATTGATTTTTAGCAACGAGACTCATAAATGTTATCTCCATTGAACTGATGCAGAAATGATAACTGCTCTAGATTATCTTTTCGACAACATAAATATTCGTTTTGGGAGTACAATTTATGGCCATGACATTGGTATCCCTATTTGAGCTTATTGTGCTCCACTTATTGCTGAAATTTTCTTGTATTGTTATGAATCCCAATTTATGGCGAAACTTCAAAAAAAACCCAACAGCATCATCTCATTGAAACTTGCAATTATACATGCAGATATTTAGACGACATTCTTTCACTAAACAATCCCACATTTTCTAATTCTATTACGGAAATATGTCCCAAGGAATAAACTTTGAAGAACCTTACCAGTGATAGATGCCCATTTTAGATCTAGATTTAAGTATAATTAATGGAAAATTACACACTAAAATATATGATAAAGGGGATGACTTTTCATTTCCTATTGTAAATTTTCCTTTTCTAGAGGAAGATGTACCACTTGCTCCGTCTTGCGGAGTATATATTTCATAGTTGGTAAGATATGCTCGGATCTGCAGTGGTGTGTCTGAGTTTAATGATAAAAACCGGTGTTTTACAAAAAAAAATACTAAAACAAGGATATCGTTTCCACAAATTAGTGAAGTGGTTTACTAAGTTTTATCATAAATATCTATACCTTATTTGAAAATTTAACTGTAAATGTCAAATTTTGATTGTAAAGGGAATATCCCATCCCGATTTCTACGGTAATTTTGTTTATAAAGCAATTGGAAACAATAACAATCCTTTGGAAATAAAAAAAAATGGCTTAAAACTTTATTGAATAAAGGTTATGAAATGGACATTTTAGTAAAATCTTTGAATTTAGACTTCTTCGGTAAAAAATAATGATAACCTGATATTTACTTTAAAATGTTAATTGCCTTTTTATACATTTTTATACTTCTGTCATTTTTGAGCATTGAGGCGGCCAAGTGTGTCGGTTTTGTGTGATGATGCATCATCAAATCATGAATGGTTTGACGTGTTGTGTTGGATTTAAAATCGACATACATGATTTTTTTTTTACATCAGTAGATGGATGCTTCTTAGCTAGCCGTCAATAAATTCGAGTGTTCTCATGGGAGTATTTCTACGTCCCGTTAGTTACTTGTTGTCCTTTTTTCTCAGATACTCTCTTGTTGAATTGCACTTATACGATTTGGTTTTTACTATGTGTTAGTTTGTGCTTTGTTATCAATAGGGGGAGCTTAGCGCCAAAAAAACTAGTTTAACTCCGCCACATTTCAAATGTGCCTGTCCTAAGCCAGGATTCTTTAACAAAGCTTGTGTTTGTATTTAGTCGAATTTATGTTAATTGTTTTTTGTCAAGAAGAGGGTCTTTCATTTCACTTTAGGATTGGGGTTGGATCATTTATAGTTTATTTTCAACTCAGGGGCCGATTGAAAAACAGCGAACAGCGACTGCTGGTCACATTGAAGGCTGCTGACTGTTTTCCATTGTGGATGTTTTAAATTTACGTTTATATTGCAGGATATGTCGCCTACGCTTATTCAACATCTTATTTTCTTCTATAATATGAAAGATATCCTCCGAAAAATATTTCTGTTATTAAAAATCACTTGCATCTGGTTTCACTCCATCTGACTGGACCTATTCATCTGTTAACAGAAAATGGCAAAAAATACCAAACAATATAGACCCATTTCCTTAACTGTATCAGCTGTAAGCGTCTCGAACACGTTACCACAAAGCAAATATATCACTCACCCTGAATCGAACAATATTGTACATGACCTATAGCATGGATTCCGTTATTCTCGATATTGTGATACTCAACTCATATCTTTCACCCAAAAACTAGAAACTAGAACTACAAGCCAACAACAACATTAACAAGTAAACAGACCTCATAAATATTACAGACTTTACAAAGGCCTTTGACAAAGGGCCTCATCACAGACTTCTTT
This sequence comes from Arcuatula senhousia, assembly GCA_963971305.1. Lineage (NCBI taxonomy): Eukaryota > Metazoa > Mollusca > Bivalvia > Mytilida > Mytilidae > Arcuatula > Arcuatula senhousia. The sequence goes on along the minus strand of OZ020312.1, from coordinate 5,823,067 downwards.
ATAAACTGCAACACTACGGAATCAGAACAAAACTCATATAATTAGGTAAAAGGTTTCGTTTCCGACCGTACCCAAACAGTTATCTCTGGAAAAAAACAATAATCAACTGTCCTAAACACTTCAGGTATACCTCAATGACTTGCCATAAAAGTTCAATTCCAGTGAGCTCCAGCTGTTTGCCGATGACAGCATCATCTACAATACCATTATATATATACCAACAACTAACCATGAGGCTCTTTAAAGGGCCTCATTGTTGCAGCCGAAAGGGAACAAGACTTGTTCATGGCTTTTTATCCAAACGAGTTTACAGTCCTCACAATAACCATGAAAAAACAAACACATGACTATATACTCTATAACCACATCTTGAATTATTTACCCCTGCAAAATACATAGTCTTAAACCATTTTAATGACGTCATTCTATTATATAAAGAGTGAATTAGTGTTCACAAATCACTTAGCTATCTATTGTTCATGGTTTTATGAATTGTTCACGGTCCTGATCACAAACCCTCAGACAATATGTGGTTTCTAATTGCCCAAGAATATTTATTTTACAAGTAATTATGACTTTTTAAAGGGTAACAGTAACGCAAATGCATAGAATACAGAAAAAATCTTATTCAGCTGAAAAGAATGTCACTTTTAATTCACAGTAAACTAACTGTATTCCATCTGCTCAATAGTCTGACTATGCCAGAAAATGGGCAATGAAAGAACAGGAGAAAGAAAATGACGTTTTGTCGGAGTGGGTTGAAGCTGCGAGGTAATTGAATTTGAAAAGAATCAATTCCTGGAAGGCCTCAATGACCAGTAATAAAAATCAATGAGACGTTGAATAAATGTACTCGAAACACCCATAATCAAGCGACAATTAAAAAAAAACACAATGGACAACCGCCAGCAGCCTTCAACGAGACCAGTAGGCGCTACTCGTGGTTCTGCAATTGCCCCGTGGTCTACATAAAATGTATATAATTCAAATCGAATCATGAAATAGTCACAGATAGACCCTCCTCTTAAACAAGGAACAGAAAACATAAAAAAGACAAGTACAAACGAAAGGTTTGTCAAAGATTCCTAAAAATTGTTAAAGCAACATCCATTTTTAACAACGCTGATGTTGCAGAAACACTGTCCACCTTACATGACAAATATGTTGTTGTACCTGCAGACAAAGCACAAAATACATGTAACATCATTTTTGTGTGCAAGAAACACTATATTGACTGCTCGACAGCTGAATTAGGGGTTGGTTGTACCAACAATAGAACCACATACACAGCAACGACACTGTTTAAGAAGGAAATGACAATCACGAATTAAATCTGTAATTTTCTTTTTCGGGCCATCTGTTTGTGCTGATTATAGACGAAAAAGAGATGTGAAATAAGTTTACGCGACACAACCATTATTAAAGAAACGTTAATTTAAAAAAACCACAATTGAAAACAGCCAGCAGTCTTCAACATGACCAGAGGTCATTGCTCGCTGTCTTGTATTGGCCCAAGATTAAAAATACAATACATAAGTTTCATACAAACCCCTAGATTATCAACGAAAGACCCTTATCTGGATATAAAAAAACAGATAGTAGACAGGGACAAACAAAAACTTTGACAAGAATTACTGGCTTAGGACAGGCACATATAAAATGTTTTTGGACCCAACTTCCCCCTCTTGTTAATATTGTACAAAACACAAAAAATAGCACACTTTAAAAATCAAATCGACAAAAGTTCAAACATTCCATCCCTGTATTTGATTCCTAAATTACATAAAAATCCATTCAAACAGCGCTTCATTGCAAGATCATCAAAATGCACCACTTAACATCGTTCAGTTCATTTGACTTCAATACTAACGACAATAAAATCCGACCTCCAGAAATATTACGGTTGTTGTATTGTTGTTATTCTAGAAATGGTATCGATCAAATGTGGATCCTGAAGATTTCGAAAGAACTATTGGAGATTCCTAGCTCGAAATCAGTTTCATCATGCAACAGCATCGATTTCTCCACTCTTTACCACAGTATATAACCGGACAGTAAGCGATCACGGAAGTTGATCACTGTCCGGTGGTAAAATCCTAGTTGATTTTGAAAAATAGTACGATTTCCCCATGAATTTAAGCTTTTATTCCACTGAGACGAATTTTTACGAAAAAATGAAGCGTACAATTTGTTAACATTGTTAATTATCACTATTCAAATTATCAATATATCTTGTGGATGATTTAAATTTTCTAAAAAAAGGGTTTAATCATTGGTATTTTTGACAATGGAAACTCATTTCGGCGAAAGAAACAACAATTTATTAGTGAACTACTTACATTGAAATAGGGTATTGCATCTCCAATGAAAGCTGTTTAAATAAAAAATCATTTGGTATCAATATTATTTGATAAAATGGTTTTGACTGTTCACAATAATCAGATTTGTAAGAGCACTACTCACTCCATCTCTGTCCGACTAGTTGCCACTGTACACAATCATTAATTGTTCGAAAGCTATATCTATCTGTCCGATTAATTGTTGGGTTCAAAGTAGCAGTATCAAGACAAAAATCCTCACAATCCATTATTCACACGATTCAGCTAGGGAAAATGATATAAAAAAAAACTGGAACAAAGATAAAAGGTAATAGCTTACCCAAACAAAGAATTGCAACAAGATTTCATTACAACATAGGTATATTTAGGATTCAGATTTATTTTTGTAATTCCTCGTAAGTTGGAAAATAATCCGTACATTTTGTCAAGCTAGTTGTCGAATAAAAACATTTGACCATAATTCTGAGCTTTGAAATTGAACATTTTGGTACATACAAATTAGATTTAAGATTTGGGAAGAAGCAAAGGTGTACCAAAGGGGTAATCAGTATAATAAAACCGTAAAGACAAAGACAAAACCGGCAGACAAAAAATCATCACAACAAAACAAACCACGTAACAACATAAAACAAACACACACATAACAACAAAACGCATTCAGCAACGCGAACTCCAGTCGAAACGAGAGTGAACTCAGGTGCTCCGGAAGAGTAAGCAGTTGGAAGTTGACCTTTCTCTTAAAATCTAGCAAGCTTTTTAAACTTTGCAAATGAAGATATATATCTATAGTTGATATACTGTTCTTGGGTTACATGTATATATACATGTACATGTTTATGCTTCATTTTTTGCCTTTTAATCTCTTATAAACATTTTACATGAAAGAATCCAATTTAATCATAATAAAAAAATATGTATACAAAGATTAATTATCATGCAGTTTTATGGAGAATTTAGCATTTGAAAATAAACATATTCAGTCGGGAAAAACAGATATTTTTTAAGCAGGTCCCAAAACCTGAAAAAACCTATTAAAATCTCATATTTGTCGTTGATGTTATTAGATAACGACATTTTAAAGAAGTGTCATGTAAAAGATTCTTTGAAAAATGGTTTGCTTGAATTGCCTGCTTCTTTTAATGCTCTCTGAAACTTGAATTCAGGATCGGGAAAAATCACACAATACTTTGTACCCATATTTTTAAAAGCTTTCTCAATTGTCAATTTTTTCATGATGCAAAATTGTTTTAATATCAAAAGGTTCTTGTGTACAAAAGATCAGACTATTTCAATAAAAGATAAAATGAGGGTGCCATTTTAAAATGCGGTGGTGCTTAACTTTTGGCGGACTGTTTACTTTCGTCAATTGTAATGTTCAACCAAAACAAAGTCATTGAAACGTGGGAACAAAAAGTTTGAAGAATATTTAGGAAATTTGTTCGACAGGCCAACCAAGCAGTTGTTTACCAATGGGAAGACGGAGAAAATAACTATCTGAAGATGTGGAGGCTGATTCAGCAAGATTTCGGCAATATGTTTTAGCCAAGAATGTTTTACATTTAACTGTCTACATGTATTGTCGTCTTCCTCAAACTTTATATATTTTTAGCTCACCTGGCCAAAGGCCATGTGAGCTATTGCCATTACTTGGCGTCCGTCGTCGTCGTAAACTTTTCTTCAAACTTCTTCTCCTCTAAAACGGCTGCACAGATTCAAACCAAATTTGGTCTGGTGGTACTTTAGGGTATCCCCCACAGAACTGGTGTGGGGATTTTTGATTCGTCGAAAAACATGGCCGCCGTTGCTAAAAATAGACCAGGGGGATCAGACTAGTGCTTTTGGCTTGTAAATCAAAAAGTATAAGAGATAGATGAAATCTGATGCCACCCTACTGCTTCAGCATCAAAAGTTCTACAAAAGTCTTCATTTGGTCCAAGTTGTCAGATGACACCTTACAGGGGTTACAGCCCCTTAAAGGTAAAAAATAGCGTTTTTTTCATGTTTTTGACCTATAGTATGAAAACTATTGCAGATAGAGAAAAGCTGTTGCTTGCTTAAATGTTCAGCTCATTTAGCTCTACAAAAGTCTCCATAGGGTCGAAGTTGTCAGATGACCCCTTATAGGGGTTACAACCCCTGAAATAATGTTTTTTCATGTTTTTGGCCTATGGAATGAAAACTATTGCAGATAGAGAAAAGCTGTTGCTTGCTTAAATGTTCAGCGAATTCAGCTGTACAAAAGTCTCCATAGGGTCAAAGTTGTCAGATAACCTCTTACAGGGGTTACGGCCCCTAAAATGATGTTTTTTTCATGTTTTTGGCCTATAGCAGATAGAGAAAAGCTGTTGCTTGCTTAAATGTTCAGTTCATTTAGCTCTACAAAAGTTTCAATAGGATCGAAGTTGTCAGATGACCCTTAATAGGGATTACAACCCCTAAAATAACCTTTTTCATGTTTTTGGCCTGTAGAATGAAAACTATAGCAGATAGAGAAAAGCTGTTGCTTGCTTAAATGTTCAGTTTATTTAGCTCTACAAAAGTCTCAATAGGATCGAAGTTGTCAGGTGATCCTTAATAGGGTTTACGGCCCCTAAAATAACATTCTTCATGTTTTTGGCCTTTAGAATGAAAACTTTAGCAGATAGAGAAAAGCTGTTGCTTGCTTAAATGTTCAGCGTATAAAGCTCTACAAAAGTCTCCATAGAGTCGAAGTTGTCAGATGACTCCTTATAGGGGCTACAGCCCCTAAAATAACATTTTTTCGTGTTTTTGGCCTATAGAATGAAAACTATAGTAGATAAAGAAAAACTGTTGCTTGCTTCAATGTTCAGCTCATTTAGTTCTACTAAATATAGAGTTGACATCAAGACCAAGTGATCGATTTAGGCTCCTGGGACGAAGTATGACACTTTTTCGTGGACCCTTTTATACCGGTGAAATAAAAAAAAAGCTGAGGATAAAAACAAACAAATTCAACAAATATCAAACATCACATTTTTTCTCTATTCTATGTTTTGATTCAATCTTTTTGTTTTTATTTGAGCTCCTCTATTTTACTGTATGAATCTGGGTGTTGTCAATTATAATTGAGAAATACCTATATGGTCTGAATACTTTTATGGTCCAACTGGTTTTTAGACCATATAGGTATACTGGTACGGTCAGACCGTAAAGGTACATTTCCTACGCGTACGGTCTGAAACATGTATATGTCATGGCTAAAATCCAAGAGGAATTCAGATTTAGTCTACAACATGGGCAAAGCAATACAATTTCCTCTAAGTCTTTTAGTATGAGATATGTAGGCATCAAACTAAAACCTAGCATACATAGCCTAAGCATGAAATTCACGTGAATTCAAAGACAAAGTCAAATGGTATAGGAATTCGCTTTTAATGAAATTTTTAGACATCGAATTACAGAACGCGGTCAGTTTTAATGGTGTTGGAATAGAGCTGGAACAGATTTAAAATATGCCAAGTCGATATTCTCAGAGCCTATATTATTGCTGGAATTTGGCTTCCCTGTTCGAACGTTTTAATTTTGAGTACTTTCCTTTCAATGCTTATGGTTTGTCCAGTGGCGGACCCAGGGGGGATTTTCAGCAAAATTGGTCTGGAACCCCCCCCCCCCTTTGGCCCACGGAACCAAGTATGTGGACCCCTCCCCTTTTCGAAAATTCTGGATCCGCTCCTGTTGTCTATCTTTCAATTTGTTTATTTCAACGTTGTTGGTAATCGGTTAGTCATTATAATAACACCTTTACCATCTCGCAAGAGACACTCTCTTTCCTTGACTTGGAATGTAGCATCCAAAATGGCAAAATAGTAACGTCTGTGTTCTATAAACCCACTGATGACCACTGATGCACACTGCTACCTGAACTATCAATCTTGTCATCCCCAGAGCTGCAAAAATGCCATTCCTAGGTCTCAATTTCTGAGACTTATACGTATTTGCAGCAGTGAGGATGATTTTAAAGTTCAAAGCAGCACTATGAAATCATTCTTTGTCAAAAGGGGATATCCTAACAACATCTTGGATAAAGCTATCCACTCAGTTTCCCGGATGACACGATCCAAGGCTTTGGAGCCCAGGTCAAGACACAAGAATGACCGTATACCCTTGGTACTTACATACCACTCTCATAACATTGTTATACGGGACATTCTGTTGCGCAGTTTCAAGTCCATCGTGTTGAAGGACGAACACATGTCAACAGTGTTCGACTCGCCGCCCCTGACTGCTTTTCGCAAGGGTAAGAGTTTGAGGCAACATCTTGTCTCCAGTTCATTTGACAAATCCAAGAGACGCCCTCGCTCTGACTTTTCAGGCACAAGGGGCTGTGGTCGATCCATCTGTGTCACGTGTGCCTTTACCTGGGAGACTGGGGAGATAGTTGGCCCCTCCAACACTTTCAGGTTGAAGAACGGTTTTACCTGCCGTTCCGAAAATAGAAAATAAAGAGATGTGGAATAAGTGTACGCGACACAGCCCACAATTAAACGGCAATTTAGAAAAACCACAATGGACAACCGCCAGCAGCCTTCAACGTCATTTAGTCATTTCGTCAGCCGAAAATGTCATTTACGCCATCCGCTGTGCTAAGTGCCTTAAAATTTACGTAGGACTTATACTGATTTATCATGAAATCGAGGCTCTAAAAGAAAACTGTCATGATAACCTAGCTGTCACCACAGTCGCTAAGGCTAACCACATTTTTAAAAACAACTCAAATCATTGTTAAGCTTTTTATTAATATAAGACATAGATTTACATAGAGATGACCGCTCCATGATGTCCATAATCTTGATCAAAATGGTTTTCACATCTTAACAGACTTTTTTGTGTTGAGCATGTTGTCCGTATCATACAAGTAAGTGACTATTCATCGACTCACAAATATCTGGCACACTGGCTGTCGATGCTATAAGAAGATTTCAGTTTCACAAAAGTCAATGGAAAGCTTCTAATGGACAATTTTGTCAGTAGCATTTATTAGTCATACACAAGTGAACATACTTAGGTACTCATAGCTGTTAATCGCACTTCTGTTTATGAGCTTGTTGAATGGATTTCCATTTTGTTATAAGATGAACACTGCCGCAAATATGTTTTCGAATCCAACAGTAGAGACTATTTTGAGTTCTCATATTTATTCTGTAAAGTAAATAAATGAACCAAAATAGACAATGACATTAATTATCATAAAAATAGGAAAACATATATTCATAAGCTTGCTTATAAGCAAATTGTAGAATATTACAATAAACTAGGATATAAAGAAATGAGGAGCAATGTGAAATAATAACTTTTTTTATTCAAACTGAGGATTCAAAGCAGACAATTAATCGGACACTCACAGAAAATAAATGACCAATTAATCGGACAGTAAACGATTATGCCATAATTACAAAACTTATGTTTTTAACAAAATTGTGTATTTTATCTCCATCTATCCTTTGCAATGTAGAAAGTTAAATAATCGCCCTTGTTGATAATAATAAAAAGGCTAGTAAAATCATTGCAGTTTGCGAGTAAATTCCAAATATGTGCGAAGAGGTGAAGGAAAACATGTTCACCCATCGATGATCAATCTAAAAATTATAATAGTTTAAATTGTCCCGAATACAAAAAGAAACGTTAAAAAGTTGTGTAAATGAGCAAGCTATAAAAACAACTCACCTTTGTTCCTATTCGATATCGTAGTACGTTCATTCAGCCTTAAAACCACAAAAATCTGGCGAAAAAGATAACATGCAACTAGGATTTTACCACCGGACAGTGATCAACTTCCGTGATCGCTTACTGTCCGGTTATACACTGTGTTTACACTTCTATTCCGCATGAACAACTCAAATCAGGATTGGCACAGCTTATTAAACAAAGCTTTTTTAAAAAAACAATGGAAAACTGCTATGAACAGCATTTCATTCGTTATCAAGATATTAATGTTTGTATTTTGATGTTTCATTGGCATTTAAGACGCATGTGAATAATCAAAATACAGACATTTAATTCTTATAATTACATTTCAATGTTGTATTTGTTTCTAATTTTGCTTTGTTTTATGGTGTACATTAGTTTTTTTTTTTAATTTGCGTTTTAAAGGAATATTGTCAACGTATTTGTTTTTGTACTAACAAAAACGACGACCAGACAACTTGTGTTGTCCAATTCATACATTTAAACAGCAAAATTAAAATTGTAGTACCCTGATAATCTAAAATTAGAAAGAAAAAAAAAGCCTCCCTAAATAATATTTGTACAAGTTTACATGCATTCATATTCACGAACTCTAATCCCGTGATTATTTATATGAAGGTATATACTGTATAGATTATATTTAGGATATTTTTGTTCGGGTGTTCTTATTTTCGCGATTTTTAAACTATCGCAAAAAATCTTTAAAAAGTAAATGCCAGAAAAAAAAACACGAGTCGTTAAATTCGCGAGTTTTGTTAATCATCCCAGCTACTCAAAATCTTGATCAAGATCAAGATCTCGAATCTCTAATGAGCCTTCTGGGCTTTCGTAAAATGACAATAGTGGCTCGTATTCAAGTAATGAATTCACATTGAATTCGTTTAATATGTTTCCATATGAAAGTCTTCGGGAACAAAACATTCGAGATCCCGTTGAAGGCTGCATTGAATACACTATAAACTATATCTGTCGTCACGATTATTTGATTCAGAAATTACATAAGATTCCATACAAACAGAACTTCATTGAAGGGTCATCAAAAAGTACCACTAAACCTCTTTCAGTTCTGTTGACTTCAACACTGACGGCAATAAAATCTGGCTTCCATAAATATTACGCTTGTTGTAATTAAAAAAATTGGTGTCGATCAAATGTGAATCCTGAAGAAATTCGAAAGGAAAGAACCGACGGAGATTTTTACCTCTAAGTCAGTTTCATCTTGCAACAGCAGCAATACTTCCGTGATTTTTAGCAAACAAATGGGACTCCAATGGCCACTTATTGTGTACCTTTGTTTGCTAATATGTTACTTCATTCCTTTGAAGCAGACTTTTAACAATCTCTTGTAGACAAAAAAGATCGTATTCTGTCTCTCATTTATCGTCATTTTCCGTTATATTGACGATGTGCTTTCGCTAGACGATTCTCGATTGGGCGACTTTCTCAATCTCATATATCGCAAGCTAGGAATTTAAGATAAAGAGCACAAAAGATTCTAGGAAGTCTGCATCATAATTAGATCTACAACTCGAAATAGAATCTCAGAGCACATGAGTTATCTCTTGTTGCGAAATCAAAATGAAATTGAAGTTGTAAAAATTTACCTAGATAAGATACAATTTAGTTGTGCATATGAACATACATGCATTAATGAGATATTCGATTGTGAAACACCCGAAATGGTAAGGACAAAATCAGTATAATCAAACCGGAACAAAAGGAAGTAGAACACAGCAGCATGAAACTCACAAAAACAATAAAAAACGCAAACTCAAGTCGAAACGAAAGTGAAAGGTTCTCAAGAAGAAAAAAACAGTTCTTGCTTGTTGCAAGCTAAGAAGCCTGTTGCGGTGGTAACGATGTCAATTCAGCGTGTCAAATCTGGTAAAGAAGGACAAAACAAAATACTAAAAATTCAAAAATTCTATAAGCGCACGTAATCTTCCTTAAAATGTCTTAAGTGACAACGATCGAAGTGCAAAATAGCAACTGGTATTGTGTTAGTAGTTTGCATGCCAAAGTATCAAGAAAATTAATGTATGTCCCAAAAGCTCCTTAAAAAAACCGAATGCTTTTATACCAACAAACATCTATCTTTTCGTTATAAACTATTTCTGTAGAAATAAGAGTGACCATTTGCGTTTTGTTTATGCTGGCGTCACACTGTCCCAATTTTGACATACGATGGACACACGAATGTGAAAATTTTAACTTCGTGCGAAGTTAGTCCCGAACTTGCTAAAAATCAAAATCAAAACCGAAGGGTATACGATTAGAACCGATGGCTAAACGATTAGAAAAGAAGCACATACGAATAGTTGCGAACCGATTACGAAGTTTTTACGATGATATAAAGATTAGTCAACAATTATATCCGAAGGAGAAACGAAGTTATACGATGGTTGTACAACGTTGTGTTAAGCAAACGATGGGTCTACGATGCATCTCGATGGGTATACGAAGCATGAAATGTACAGAGTTCCCACGCAACTTTGAAAACGTGAAAACGTTGTGAATTTGGTTATACCTTTTCACGGTCACGAAAAGTGCTTGAAAATTGCGATGTTTGCCGAAAACCGGGAAACTGCCGTGAATTTTGACCCGAAAGATAATCTGTCTCCTAAAATTTTATGCCGGAAAAGTAAAACGTCGCGATGAATGTGTTGAAATTTAATCGTATATGACTACTTTTCTCCGGATTTTCCTCCAAACGTTAACGTTGGAGTCGACTGGTTTTATAGTTACACTTGGTCGTGTTGGACGTGAATCAGCCCGAGTTCAGATCACCTTTGCGCTTCATGTGAAGGAGCTTTAATGTTCACGTATCAACATTTTTACATCGATTTTATCAAACTGGGAATTATAGTCAAAGAATATTTTTTATTAATCTTAAATTTTGAAGCAACACCAACCCATGTTTGGCCAAGTTTATGACCCTATCTAGACAAAGTGTGTTCTTTAGGATACAAATTGTTATTGAACCGCTATGAAACTAGACTGGGGTTGTAAACAAACAAACTGCCCCTGTGAGTGACTGGCCAGATGTACAGACTAATTTCTGACTTGCATCTGATGAGTAACGTTGTGGACCTGACGCTGAACTCAATATATAATAATCAGTACATGCAATAGTTAGGCAAGATGGATATTGTTTTACCAAATTCAAAGTTACGACTTAGGTGTGACTGTCTCAAATTAAACTTTGAAGACTCAAGAGAGTAGTTCATCTGTGTCTTTTGGTCTTTTTGAAACATATTTAATCTTGATTTAAAATTCCATGTTGAATTCAATCTTTGTTATTTTCGTCATTTGAGGTATTGAGCGTGTCCTGCATTTAAGTTTATAGAAAATCAATATCAATATGCATGTTCCTTAAAGAACCCCAGTTTAAGATCCTTGAACATTTTCATTCACAACGTCAAGATGAAGAACAGAAATAAATTCCTTTATAATTTATAGTTAATTCTCCTTGATGAATTGGAGTTGTCACTTACAATCTGCATGATTCGCCCCATCACACACCTCCTTTTTCTACATATTTGTATATCAATACTCACCTCAAAGTATAAATTATCAAAGAAGCTTGGCAGTGTCATGTACAGTACATACAAACAAATATATATTTATAAAGTATGCAAAGAGCTTCATACAGAGTTAATGTAGTAAAAAGACAATATATCTGGTTTTAAGTCCACAAAAGGCTTAATAAGGCTCACTTTGTAATTAATACATTTTGTATCTAATAAGAAAACATTTCTTAATGACAACACTATCTATTGGGGCTATTTTATTATGGCAAATGATGAAGTATTATACTTGGATGTGGGCATGAAAAGACACATCTTAGAAATTACATAGGTTTACTACCTCAAAAGTACTTTTGAGAATGAACAGAATCTATGATGACTAGGACGTGCCGTTAGTGGAGTCTGATTTATAAGATATTAGCCTGTGGTGTAAAATATTGAATATAAGAAAAATATTATATATTGTAAGCATAATTCTTTTATACATCACAAACAAGTTGTAAGATACCTAAAAAACATTTACAACGAAGAAGATTGCCTTAAAAAAATCCAAAAATTGACCTTGAAAATGAAAAAAAAACCTTGAAAAGACCTTGAAAAAACCTTGAATTTCATCATGAAAAAAGAGTGGGAACCTTGAATGTAATAACGCGATGTGCAAGAAGATTATATAGTTAAGTCTATATAAATTGTCCTTTGCTGCTTTTAATTGGTGTGCGTGGATTAAAAGCTTAAATGAAAGCTCTCCAAGTATACCCCTGCTGTCTTTCATGTCGACCAGTATAAAGAGAAGATGTGACATTTGATCTAAAGCTCTAAAAAAAGTTTCGCATATGTAGAAAATTCTCCATACTTTCAATACAAACCCTTACAATTTCAAAATAATATTGCCGAGCTGTTCTGCAACATATTTTTATTAAATTAAATACAGTACAAAGAAAACGAAATAAAGATTTTTTTGTTAATTTGGACAAAAATCCTAATTTTAATCGCGTTTAAGACATCCCGATTAGAACACGATCAATGTTTTTCACAAAACATTTTGCTTTGATATAAACGGGAAGTTGATGTGTAAAATGGACACTTGTTCTTGAAAAAAAACAGCGAGGTTACGATTTTGCTCGAAATTAAACAAATAAGCTTCTATGCTCTTCATAATCATTTAGTGTTTGGCATTTTCAATATATTTGGTAGAGCGCCTCTGATGAGTCTTGAATAGACGAAACCCACGTCAGGCGTAGCAAAATTTATTGTCTGGAACTCTGTTGTCATTTGTATTTCATTTGCATTTTGTTGGTTTTTATAATATTTCATTAAAATGGCTTGGTAATATTGTTTTGAAATGGTGTGGGTTTGTATTAAACATATATGGAATTTTCTACCTATGCGTAACTTTTTTTACTATTATAAGGGTTTAGAAAAAAATGTGAAAAACTAAAATTTCAGTGAATCTTTAAACTTCAAAGGGTCCTAACTCCTGTAGAAATTTTCTGACTAGAACGACACGTTAACTTGATCTTTATAACTCATCATGGTAGACTCAAATACCAAATATCTATGTATAAGGTTTTAAAAAAAAGTGCGGAAAACTTATTGCGACAGCTACACGACGGGGTCAGACAAACACACAAACGGGCAGACGGAGTGCAAACCAAAAGCCCCCTTCGGCTATTGTCGGTAGGGACCGATAAACACTGAAGTAAGTTTAAAATGTTAAACCTTTATTTCTGATATTGAAATTTAATTATTAAAGATGCCACCAATTAAAGCCTGGACGAGGACTTGAAATACGAAAGCGCCTGGATGGAAAGAACAGGAAGAGAAGGAAGGCATAAGAAGATTCTAGATCCAGACTGTCTTTGCTCTGTTTTGTCTTTTCTTCTTGTATATTTGAGAACGATCATTGTAGTTTCGAAATTTAATTATTAATTAATTTTTAGAATCAAGAACATTATGAATTGAGAATTAATTAGGGTAATTGTATAACAAACTGCTGTCTAGTAAGTATTCCTCCTGTTGCGTGTTTATTAAAAAAAACTGAGCTACATGTACTTTTTTTTCTCAACGATTCACTGTAACACGCCACATCTGAACTACAGCCTAACTGAAATTGATTAATATATGTCTAAATAACATGTATAAGACACTTTTGATACGTTTGATATTTTTGACTTCAGAAATCGTACTGGTTGGACTAGTGCCTTGTTTCCATCTCTGTGTAATTACTCTATGGCATTACACTAGTCACGACGGATATACGAATACAAAACGAGGTCTTCGCGACGCCGTGTCTCAATCGCACCACCTTTATATAGCTTCTCGTTTCATTCGTGCCGCCATCGTAAGATAAATGAATCCGACGACACTTAGAAGGCAACACAAAATCAGAAAATGCCTCCACGAAGGCATTACGATAGAAAGGATGCAGTTACGAACACAACACGAACAAAGACCTTCGCACGAACCTTCGAAAGGTTCTTAACATGTTAAAAAATTTTGGTGGCACTACAAAGTTAACAGACAAACTCAAAACCTGTTGTCTTGGCAAAAGACATTTTAATTTTTTTTCACAAACTGTTTAGACATTTTAGGTATTTTTTTGAATTTTAGAGGGAATATAAATAAGAATAATAAGATCACCAAAGAAGCAGAGGTACCAACGGGGTATCCAGAATGTCAAAAATTCGAAAGGGCAGAGACAAAACCAGTAAACACAAACAAGAACGGGACAAAAACAGACAACATGTAAAACATGGAAACACAATTTAACAGAATATCATTCAACAATGCGAACTTCAGTCGAAACAAGAGTGAACTCAGGTGCTCCGGAAGAGTAAGCAGTTCCTGCTTGCTATAGCGCACCTGTCGCGTTGCCAATAGTCCATTCAGCGTGTCAAATCCTCTGAAAAGCTGTTATTTGCAATAGACACGGGGTCAACTATCAAAAAATTGACCCATGTAAATACATGGAGTATAAACACTCAGTTCAGAGTAAACTCTGTATCTAGAAGACAAAGGCAAAGACGAGATATAGGACATAGAAAACTTAAAAATAAGGACCGACAAATGGGCTATCCGTTTCAACGCAAAGAAGTTTTAGGACCACCCTACGAAATCATCGCCAGAAAAAAAACCGTGAACGCCCACCATCCCGCCATCCCGTTGTATAAAAGCCAAAACAAGTTTCTACGACGTTTCAGAAACAGAAACAAATATATATGATACTGGGTTTTCAGAATGTCGCATAAATGATGTCCGAAGTATTTTCTGGCTTTTGTTAGTTAACGAAAATTGCATATATTGCTTTTATGTGCAAATTATAGTTTGAATAGTCCTAAGGTTATCGCATTTTCTTTTGTTTTATGCAAGTTCGTATGTAGTTGTATACAAATGAAGAAAACTGTGTTAAAATTTTATACTCTATAAAATAACTCTGACCGCCAGCCACTGAGGTTTCTATTCTTCAACTTTAATTTGAAACTGGGCAACCCCCTTGATGCTTAGCCACCAGTTCCACAGACTCACGCCTGCATAGAATCATTATAAAGGTTAATGAGGGCATAAGTGATCATTGCTGCATTACGTAGTGTTGGGCAGTGAAAACGGGGATACCGGGTTGGAATGTAGAGGGGAACGAAAGTGGTTGGAAGCAGAGGTAGAGGGTCGAAAGCAGTCGAAGCTTGTGGTATATTTCCCAGAAAAGCGGGGACATAATCTAACTAAAGTTGGGTAGTCGAATACAGACGGCAGGAAACTGTGGTTGGCGAGAAGAATGTTTTAAGACGTATTCACTTGTAAACAATGACGAACAATTAAAGGAATACTGCGAGCGAGCTCACAAAAGATAGCTCTGCCCCATAAACTGGGAAAAGACACTAAAAAGTCCAATCTTACCTAACAGAAACGAAAAGAGAGAGCTCTACAGCAAGGTCCCGCTAAAAAATTGCCTAATGCTGATATTGACTTTTTTCGTCCGGATATGCCAATCGGAAAACCACTCGGCCATTCTCGGGAAAAAAACGTTTTTGTTTTTTTTCCGAAAAAGGCCGAATGGTTTTCCGATTGCCGGATATGCTTCTCACAATTTCAGGTGCACACAGGTTCGATGTGAATTTGAAAATATTAATAACCAATTTTGCTAATCGCCTTCCAAACATTGTCTTTGTAAATATAGAACAAGGAGAAAAATATTCTAATGACGATGATTTACTTCATTTTTTTTAAGTAAAACAAATTGTATTCACTTTTTTACATTTTCTTTTTTTACGCTCATTCGCCCCATTGACATCTTCTATTTTTGCTGTGCTCACACTTAGGCAATGCCTATCTCATATTAGGAGTTTCGCTTACGAGATAGGCAGGCAGACAGACGGACGGACTAATAAACAGGGCGATTCCTACGCCTCCTCAACTATGATTGCGGTCTTATATTATGTCAGGTCTTTGGTACACCTATACATCCTGGTTCTAAATAATGGTGCATTCGAATGTCCTTAACCCGGAAAACCATGAACTAGGATAGTTTGTGTATATGTATAAAGGTGATGATAAAGTTACTGAACTTGGAGGAGCAATCTTAATGTCAAAAAGAAACAAGGGGTTGCATTTAGTCGTGCTAATAATACCCCCACTCGACAATGCAGAAAACAAGAAGTGGGACTGACCTGGAAAGGGGAGGCACGATACAACTTATCATGGTAAAGCTGTATACCAAATTTGATATCAATCACTTCAGTAGAAGCTGAGAAATCCCTAACGAAAGTTTGTAACGGACGGACAGACGGACAGACAAGGTGATTGCAATATAGACCCCTCTCTTACGAGTGGGAATATGGAAGACATACCGGAAAAATTGACGATTGCAATGGCCCTGACTTGGTATAGGCATTTCAAAAGAAATGGTGGGTTAAACCAGGTTTTTATGGCGCGCCAAACCTCCCTCTCCATTGCTGTAGTAACGCAAAATACAACACTTCACTGATATATCCAGTGTTGTCTACAGGCTCTTTGTAGTTATCTCTTTTTTTTGTGTGGGGGGTGTGGGTTGGTGGGTGGGTGGTGTTGGTGTTAAACGCTCTTTACCGACGCACCTGGGCCATGTAGGGCGGTCAGTTTTAATGGTGGAGGAAACCGGAGTACCCGGAGGAACCCACCTACTTTGGTTCTACGTGTTGCATACAGGTATACGATAGTAAATATATTAAATAAATCCTGATGTTTTCTGACTAGTGGGTCTTCGGACTACTGGACCTTCGGACTAGCAAACCTTCAGACTAGTGAACCTTCGGACTCGCGGACCCTCAGACTACCGGGCCGACACCTTAATGGATCATCCATAAGTCCAAATAATTTACCATGAGGGCGATTAGAAATTACTTTAATACTCATTCATCTGAACTATTTTGTGCATTTACAAGTTGTGATTTTCACACCCAGAACAATAGTATTACTCTTCTATTTATTGATTATGGTTCCAATACGAAAATTATGTCAATCCAGGACATGCCGTCGAAAATCACAATGTATTGATTTTTTGTCATCACATGATAGGTCAATCCATGACATGCTAAATTTCTGAAAATGAAGAAATAGCCTGTTAACCTGTCTGTATTTATTTGCAATTGTTAGAATAATGCACATAATTATATCAATCTGTTAAAATCTGCAAAACTTTTATTAGCTCACCCGGCCAAAGGCAAGGTGAGCTATTGCCAGCACTTGGCGTCCGTTGTCGTCGTTAACTTTTCTTCAAACTTAGAGGAAACGGCTGCACAGATTTGAACCAAATTTGGTGTGGTGGTACTTTCGGATATCCCCCACAGAACTGATGTGGGGATTTTTGATTGGTCGAAAAACATGTCCGCCGTTGCTAAAAAAAGACCATGGGGGTCAGACTACTGTTTTTGACTTGTAACTCAAAAAGTATAAGAGATAGATGAAATCCGATGCCACCGTACTGCTTCAGCATCAAAAGTTCTACAAAAGTCTTAATTTTGTCGAAGTTGTCAGATGACCTGTTATAAGGGTTACAGCCCCATAAAGGTGAAAAATTGCGTTTTTTCATGTTTTTGCACTATAGTATGAAAACTAATGCAGATAGAGAAAAGTTGTTGCTTGCTTAAATGTTCCACTTATTTAGCTCTACAAAAATCTCTATAGGATTGAAGTCGTCTGGTGACCCCTTATAGGTGATGCAGCCCCTAAAAAACGTTTTTTTTCACGTTTTTGGCCTATGGAATGAAAACTATTGCAGATAGAGAAGCTGATGCTTGCTTAAATGTTCAGCTCATTTAGCTCTACAAGTCGAAGTTGTCAGATGACCCCTTATAGGAGTTATGGCCCCTAAAATAACATTTTTATATGTGTTTGGCCTATGGAATGAAAACTGTAGTAGATATAGAGAAGCTGTTGCTTGCTTAAATGTTCAGGTCATTTAACTCTACAAAAGTCTCCATAGGATTGAAGTCGTCTGATGCTCCTTACAGGGATTACAGCCCCTAAAATAACGTTTTTATAAGTTTTTGGCCTATGGAATGAATACAATTGCAGATAGAGAAAAGCTGTTGCTTGCTTAAATGTTCAGCTCATTTTGCTCTACAAAAGACTCCATAGGGTTGAAGTTGTCAGATGACCCCTTACAGGAGTTATGGCCCCTAAAATAACATTTTTTTCATGTTTTTTGCCTATGGAATGAAAACTGTAGCAGATAGAGAGAAGCTGTTGCTTGCTTAAATGTTCAGCTCATTTAGCTCTACAAAAGTCTCCGTAGGATCGAAGTCGTCTGATGACCTCTTATAGGGGTTATGGTCCCTAAAATAACGTTTTTCATGTTTGGGGCCTACAATATGAAACTATAGTAGATAGAGAAAAGTTGTTGCTTTTCTCTATCTACTATAGTTTCATTTTGTTGCTTTTCTCTATCTATTATAGTTCATTCCGTAGGCCCCAAACATGAAAAACGTTATTTCATGTTTTGGGTCTACAGAATGAAAACTATAGTAGATAGAGAAAAGCTGTTGCTTGTCAGCTCTACAAAAGTCTTTATAGGGTCGAAATCAAGACCAGGTGAGCGATTCAGGCTCCTGTGAGCCTCTTGTTATCGACGGATTAAAAAGCATGCATGAATGGACAAGAATACTTCAAGAAACATATAAGTGGATTTATGTTGAAGCCGTTGACAGTTAAGTTGCACTACATTCAAGTTCTCGTGGCAGCTAACATAAAAGTGGCATTGTTTGCTCCTTTGGGTCCCTAATTTCTAAACGGAAAAAGGGGGAACAATCTTCAAGCGACTATGAACCTGATACAAAAAATGCAAAAATCACAAAATTGATCTTCTAACAGCAATGTGCAATTTGGGTTATTTGCAGAGGAGCGTATGCCCCGTTAAATTGAGAGATAAATGTTTCTGCATTTAATTTCCGCACAATATTACACTTAAGCATAACCCCTCTTTCTTTTCAAAGAGATCCGTATGAGCCCTTACTCTTTATTGTTTAAATTAGAGAGTTGACTAACTAGCGCACTATTTTGTTTGGAAATATTAGACGAGTGAGGACGAGTGTGCCCCTCACTGGAGTTCTTGATCCGCCACTGTATAAAACTAGACCCAGCTCGCCCCGTCAAATGTGCATTTTTGTCTGTTTTCATGCAGAATAAGCACGGCGTAGAACTTAAACTGGCTGTATGGTAATAGGACGAAACTTTATAAAATGAAAATAAAATATTCTGAAAAAAGTTTCTTTATAACTTTTGAATTATTCTCGTTGTTAGGCACAGGCCATATTATATCCTGATCCCAGGCTTTTGCAAAAACAAAATACCTATAGTATGTTACATTTTTGTAAAAAGTAATCTAGCTTTGATTTTGAGAATGAAAAAAAAATCATATATTTCAGACTCATCAGAGGTGAACTACCCAAAATATTAATTAGCCTATATGACATAAGATAAAATATCAGTACTTTTTTGAAAAGGGAAACATGTGTATATTATATTTCAGTTATAGTGATACCCCCACTGCTCAATCTGTGTTTCCGCCCGTCGGTGCATGATCAAGATTTCTTTCAAAATTTTCTCAGAAACTATTAATCGTACGTTTCCCCCTACTATTCATTGTAGGCTATCCAGCCTCAAGTAATGATTCCATATACAAGGATACGATTTGGGAATGTTTTGATTTAAGATTTAGTTTCTATGGTAAATGTTCGTCGAACAATCGTTACATTTTGTTCAAAGTCAAATAATCGCAGGGTTAAGTGTCATTTAGTTGTCCAAAATAGTAGGATTAAAATTCTGGTCTGCGTGACATCTTTCTGTTTTACAGCTTTGTCACATTTCCTCCCATACCGTCAATGGAAATTTGTTATCACTGTTTTTCCCAAAGATAATTTATTGTATGGTTCTATTTTTTTAATGCAACCTTAAGTAGCGATTCTTTATGGTGGGATTCAATTCCAAGTCTTTTAGTCGTCTACTACCTGAGATACAACTTCGTCATTCATTTCTCATCATCTACTTCCTGTTTCAATACATCGGCTTATTCCAAATGTGAACGAGTGAGATAAGTGAGGGTGCTTACAATATATTGTTTTTAAGTCGTAAATAATTGTGACGAATTACCAGACAAAATAAGAATGAAAAAAAAGTTTGTATGACTAAGGGAGCAACCATTTGATTTATGTGTGTGTGTGTGTGGGGGGGGAGGGTGCTATGGATATTTTCTCCGTCCTGCCTTTTTATTTTCGGACAAAACCGAGCCTGGATTTTTTTTTAGCGCTAGCACATGCATCGGGGCCCCCATAAAAATCAAATGGTAGCTCCCTAAGGAGGTACAAAAGGGGATAAATATCAACAACAAAATACAGTTAACTCGAACAACAACAGTACAATAAAACAAAGCCACAACTGTACAACAATCAGCATAGCGAAATAATGTAGAACGAGTGAACTCCAGGGCACCAGAAGAGCAAGCGGTCTAGCTGCAATAGCACACCTGTTGCTCTACTATAAATTGCCAATTCATCTTATCAAACCCGGTGAAGGAGGAAAGAAAAAACAAAGTTTAACGCATCTGACAGATAAAGATATATTTGTCTATGAACATGAAAGGGATGATACAATGAACATGAAATAAGGATGAAGTGGAAAAAACTAAGACACAAGGCCAATCGGAGTTGGGAGTTTAGACTGTAACTGGAAAAAGGGATTGATGGGTAGGGTACGGGTAATTTGGCCTCCTGCCGGGGATCCTACTGGTCTTACTCTTATCGATACCTGCAGCAGGGTTCTTAGTGCGAGGGACGTGGAGTTTTTCCACAACACAGTGCACCACTATATTTTGAGGTCATGTTTTCCACATTATAGCTTGACGACCCTGCATCTCTCAAACTATCTTTGTGGTTAATGTCATTGCAGTTAAGATCCGTGCACTGTAAACAATCAAGCGGAATATGTATATTGCTAAGTAAGTCAGATGCATTTTCTTGGTACATTTTTATATCATCTTCGCTACATTTGTCCCATTTTACAGTCTTGATCTATTCTGGAATGTTATGTTCATTAAGCACAGAGCCTTTGTGCAGTTTCAAAATGTTTGTAGAAAATGAAACTAAAAAGTGATCAGATGAAATAAAGTTTGTGTCAACACGAATATTAATTACTATTACTTGAGCCAGTTGTTACAATATGATATATCCAGGACACAGTACCATGAGTCTCACTATAATGAGTAAAAGTATTAGAATTTCACCAAAAAATTAAAAATCGCTTACAATGTAAAGTTGATCATTAACAAATTTTCTAAACTCTTTTCCACATAATGTATCAATGGATCAAGCATTCCAATCACCAGCTACAATAACATTTGATGTATCAATATCTTGTACTATACTATGCATTTTAACAAGATATTGCAAAAATTCAATGTGATTATAAGAACAATCATAAAGCAAATAGACATTAACAATTAATAATTTAAAAGTTTCAGATTGTAACAAAATGCCATAGACCTGTATATTGTTTATTATACAGATCTATGAAAATGCTAAGAAGCCTTTTATCTATTATTTCACATTTACAACCTATTTCTTTACGCCATAAAATCCTCCATATGGTCTACCACAATGTAAGACATTAGAATCAATAGGTTATTCCTTTACCGAAAAAAACCTTGATGTAAGGTATTCAATATTGACAATTCAATTAAGGAATGACTTTAAGAGTTGGTCATTTTATACGGGTATAAAATGGGTAGGGTCGTTTTACGCTTAATAACGTTAAAGGGGGCTCCCGCAGGGTACCCCCCTCAGGTCGCAAGGTCGCTTTTAAAAGGGGCCTGAGGTCGCAAGGTCGCTTTTAAAAGGCATATTTTGGCGGAGGTCGCAGGTCGTTTTTTGGCAAAGGTCGATTTTATGAAGTGTAGGTCGGAAGTCGCCCTTAAAAAGCCCTCAGGTCGCAGGTCGTTTTTCACCCTGCGGGAGCCACTTAAAGACCCCTTTGTAGAGTTCGATAAGAGTAGGCTCAATGGGGGCCGTCTACAAAGGCCACACTCGCAAACTGCTAGCTGGAGAGGGATTAATAGAAGCATTAAGCTTGTTTCCCAATCCAGGATAAATAAATATGTTTAATTAAGGATGTATTCTGGTCACGAAATTACCATAAATAGATAATACATTTAAACATGTTTACCAAAATTGAACAGGAATTATTTATGTTAATTTGTTAAAACAATTATACAATTATCAAACTTTCAATTTTATGATTTGTTTGCAATCTTAAATGATAATATCCTTGCAAAAAATAGTTTAATAATTTTAATATGTTCTACATCCATTCAAATTTAATTGAATTGTGCTTCATTGTTTCATCATAATTAATAACTTTAATTTGCATTTATATATACATTGACATTGTACATGTGTTAATCCATTGTTAGAATACATATGTATTATTAATATTTAATACAAGAATGTACACCATAAGTAAAAATGTACCTTTTGTTTCATACATGCATATATATACCAATGAATGTTAAATAATATTCAGTTCAGGTCTATTCAATCTATTGTTAAATACTTTAATTATTCTAATTCTGCATTTTAGACAAATTTTTCAGCACTCATTCACAAACCCATTTTACATAATTGGCGGTAAATTTGCTATAAATGCCAAATTTTTCTAGTAAAACCCATGAAAATTTAAATATTGCCATGTGGAATATTAATGGATTTTCCAAAAGTAAAGCCTCCAATGATACCTTTTTGAAATCTGTTTGCAATGTACATGTGTTAAGTTTAGTAGAAACTTGGTGCGGTAGTGACAATGATACAGCCAATATTTCTGGATTCTCCTTGATAACAAACAGTACACGAAAAAAACATAAGAAAGCATTCAGATCATCGGGTGGCATTTCTATGTATATAAAATCTGAACTCAAAAATGGTGTGTCCAAATTGCATAATAATAACACAGATATTGTTTGGATTAAGCTCCTTAAATCTTTCTTTAATCTAAAACAAGATGTTTTTCTTGGTGTTATCTATTTTTCTCCTGAAACCTCAGGTACCACTAACCAAGATTTAAACGAATTATATAATAAACTTCTCAGTGATGTAGAATATTACAGTAATCTAGGTGATATCATTATACAGGGCGACTTTAATGCCTATACAAACGTAAACCCAGATTTTGTCATTTTTGATGATTCAGAACATCCCAATTCTGAAGACATAAACTATATATCTGATTCCCAATTACCAAGAAATAACTCTGACAAAAAGTTACCCAATAAAAGTGGAAAAGAACTTCTAAATTTATGTAAAGAAACGGGTTTAAGGATTCTGAACGGACGTACTCTTGGTGATCTCCAAGGAAAATATACATGTACAACCTACAATGGAAACAGTGTTGTTGACTATACACTTGCCTCTTGCAACCTTTTACAAGGTATTGGTAGTTTTACAGTAAATAATCTTACAGATATATCTGATCACCGTTTAATAAACTGCTCTCTGCTCACATGTTTTTATAATAAAGTAATAAGAGATAACTTGACCCCTTTGCCAGGTAAATACATATGGGATTGCAATGCAATTGAAAAATATAAATCTAATCTACAAAGTGATCCAATAAAACTCAAGCTTAAAAGTTTTTTAATGAATAATAATGAAAACTGTGAGACAGCTGTTGAAAGTTTTAACTCAATTTTACATGAAACTGCTTCAATGTCTGCAAAATTTCTAAAAGGGAAATTTCCTAATAAAAAGAAAAAATCAAAAAAGACTGAATGGTTCTCAGACAATTGCCAAGACCTCAAAACAACAGTCAAAAGTTATCTTTCTCTTGTAAATAAGTACCCTTATAATGCACAATATAGAATAAAATATTACTCATTCCTCTCTAAATATAGGAGATCATGTAAAACTGAACAAAAGAAATATAAAAGAAAAATATGTGACAATATTTACTCAAGCATGAATAATGACCCAAAACTATTTTGGAACATGGTTAATAAACTTAATTCTTCTGTAACTAATGAAGAAGATATTTCTAATAAAGAGGAATTCATTCACTTCTTTCAAAATATAAATAATCACTCTGAAAATGCACCAAACAATAGATTTCATGACTCCATAAAGGATCAGCTGAACAAGTTTTTGCAGCATTCCAATAATCTAGGAAAAAGTGAAGATACCAGTCCATACAATGAACCCATTAATAAAGATGAAATTATTAAAGCTGCTAAAACACTAAAATATGGGAAGGCAACATCTAGTGACCTAGTCTCGAATGAGATGCTGAAGTATGGAATAGATCAGTTACTTGATCCACTTCACAAATTGTTTAATTTGATATTTGAAAAGGGTCAATATCCAAAAACATGGAATGAAAGTTACATATCACTAATTCATAAAAAAGGGGACAAAGCCAACCCTTCAAACTATAGAGGAATCTCATTAACTTCTAACCTGGGGAAATTATTCAATAAAGTTCTACTTGCAAGAATAATAAAATTTACTGATTCCAATAATTTGATTTGTGAAAATCAAATTGGATTCAAAGGAAAATCCAGGACAACTGACCATATCTTTACCATTAAATCTATAATTGATACATATAAATCTAAAAAAAAGAAAGTATTTGCTGCCTTTATTGATTTAAAAAAAGCATTTGATACTGTTTGGAGAGATGGCCTTTTTTTCAAACTGTATCAAAACCATTTTCCTAAACAGATTTTAAAAATCACACACTCAATGTATCAAGACCCCACTTGTAGAATCAAGTTCAAACAAGGACTAAGCAGAAGTTTTATTTCAAAATGTGGCGTTAAACAAGGGGACGTACTGAGTCCTATTTTATTTAATTTATATATTAATGATCTTGTTTCAAATTTAAATAAATCATTGACTGATCCAATCAACATAGGTGATGTTTCCGTTAACTCTCTTCTTTACGCAGACGATATTATTCTGCTGTCCAGCACCCAAAGTGGCTTACAAAAGTCACTTGATGTTCTGAATGATTTCTGCTTATCCTGGAAGCTAGAAGTAAACAAACAAAAATCCAAGGTGATAGTATTTAATTCAAACGGTAAAACTTATTTGAACTCATTCAAAATCAATGATGCCTATATTGAAACTGTAAAGTCATATTGTTACCTTGGCATAACTTTAAAATATACAGGCAATATTAATGTCTCTACAAGCTTATTAATGGACAAAGGACGCAAGGCATGGTTCAAAATTAAGAAAAACATCGGTTTAAATAATCCTTGCAACTTATTAGAAAAACTATTTGATACACTGGTTTCACCAATAATTCTTTATGGGTGTGAAGTTTGGGGGGCATATTCTAATCTAAAAGATACAGACCCCTACGAATATCTTCATATCAAATTTATCAAAGAAATCTTAGGCATCCATAGCAAAGCAACAAATGTCGCTTGCTTATCTGAACTTAACCGATACCCCTTGAGAGAAAAGGTTAAATTTTTAATACTCAAATTTAGAGATCACCTTTCTAATTTAGACAACAGTTTAGTTAATAAGATTTTTAACAACCTTCCCCCCAGTAATAGATGGATGACAACCACAAACCAATGGATCAGAGAACTAGGATTTAATTACATAACTCATAACACAACTAACTCTATAAAATATTTAAGTAACTTTAAACAAAGAATATATGACCAAGCTTTACAAAATAGAAGTAGTACTTTAACTGAAAACAATAAATTATCTTTCTATAACACAATATGTCAATTCAATCAAAGACCTCCATATGTTGATATCTGCAGATTCAAATCTGATAGATCTTTTATTTGTAAATATAGATTAAGTGCCCACTGTCTAGCAATAGAAAGAGGACGATATAACAATATTCCCAGAAGTGAAAGAATCTGTTTAAAATGTAATTTGTCACAAATCGAAGATGAAATGCACTTTTTCATCCACTGTCCTGCCTACAATATATTTAGACAAGAACTTACTCAAAAGGTCAAAAATGTTCATAAAGATTTCAATTCTATAACTGAAAACAAAATGTCTTTCATATTGAACAGCAACTCTTTAATAATAATAAAAGCAGTAATTGAGTATATAAAAAAATGTCAAGAGTTAAATTAACCAAAACATTTAATAAGTATAAATGAATATGTACTTTTCTCTAAGTCACTACCGCTCCAGGTATATAGTTCTTAATTTTCTTTTATTTTTATCTCTGTCGTCAAATATTGTTTTTGGAGCTGCGTCTTGGTGCGATTCTGTACTCACTTATTTACCAATTGTGGTGAATGGGTGTAGGGTTGCATCAAGACCCAGTATCTATTGTTTGCATTATGTCTCAATTTTTAATATGTCATTATGTATGTGTTATAACCATTTATTGTAAATGTGTTAAACAAATAAATATTAGTATTAGTAAAATAGATATGTGGTCAAAGGGGGACAACTCCTGGTGCAATCCTATGTAGCAAAATGACGAAACTATTCACGGCGATAAAAATAAAAATTATCGGTGTTTTTGCCTTTTTTCTGCTATTGGTTATGGGAATAATTCAGACAAGTTGAAATAAAATAGAAATTAAAAAACTAAATATCGTCTTTTACGACAACCATCAAATCGGCAGACGATTGTTTTTATTTATCGTATGTAAACATGAAGAATGGGTAAGAAGCTAAAAAGCGGATTTAAGTCATTAAAACAGAAAGAACGGTTGCAAAAAATATCAGTGGCACAAGAGATAAGATTCGATACTGCAAGAAACAGTCCTCCACTCGACAGTAACGTCCGTCATGACCATACGTATGCAGCTAGTGATGAGGTCCCGATTACTGTAGCAAACCAGCTTCACCCACGTTTACATAGTGATATTTGTGCAGAAGAGTTTTCCGATGACTCCTTGGCTTCTGGTAGAAGAATTGTTGAACTGTCTGTCCTCGCCAAAGCCCTTTCAGGATGTGTAAAGTGTGGCTTGCCCCTCCAACTGGTTCATGGTATTGACATTGTAACTCATGGACTGGCAGCCCTATTATAAAGGTACATTGCATACATGTACATGACTTCCCAATCATACTACATGTATACTCAAACTAAAGTCACAAACCAAAGCACAGTGCAAGGCCCTCGCTATACATTGTACTACCGTTTCCACATACATGTATTTAATATACATGTAGCAAGAGTCAAAAATTTTTGTATACACATGTACACAATAAATAAAAAATAAAATCCTAGACCAAAACACCTGTGCCTGCAATTTACAGATCCAAGTTTTCCCTTTCAAGAATAGTTATTTGTTATGCAGTATTTACTTTATTTACCAACTACATGTATGCAAAGCATTACAATTTTACTTTTTGTGTAGACAACGTACACACAGTTGAGGGTGTTTTCTTTGTACACATAGAGTACAAATACTTAATGGTACATGTAGTAACTGTACTGTACATACAGGATGTGTAGTCGTACACAGGGACACAAATTAAGATATTTAAGTTGGTAGCCCAGATCTAATTTTTCCTGTATAATGTCTACATGTATACATTGTATTCTCATATAAAATTTTCTAAAATGTTAGTACATGTTAGTAGCCCAGCTCAAAATCAAGGGGCAGTCGGCCTCTTGGCCCCTGCTAATTTCAGTCCCTGGTACACTTTTGGTTGGTTAATGGTTGGTTAAAATAAATTTTTACATGAAATGAGGCCATTATTTTTTTATCTTTAGTTTTACGAACCCTCCTACCCTATAAATTTGGCCCCGAAATTAAAAAAAAATTTGCTTTTTCAATTTTATTTTTATTTTTTTTCCTACCTCACAAATATCTGACTTATTATTGAATAAATTTCCTATTATTTTGACACAAAATATTATTTTTTTTGCCCGACCTCAATTTTTCTGGAATTTTATTTTAATTTTTCTTCCTTCCTCCTACCCACCAACATTTAGGAAAAGTTTCGTAAAACTAAAAATTAAAAAACAGTGGCCCGATGATAGAAATATTTTTATGTGTAAACAATACCCTGCATCATGTACATGCCCTATCATTATTGTGTTCTTTTACAGTTTAGGCCATGCTTGCGAGTTGAAAAGCTTTTAAATTAAAATTGAAAAATCAATGTGTATTTATCTGACAAATTAATTACTTGACTTTTCTAAAACGTGAACAGGTGAAATAGAATTAACAAATGGAATAAACATGATGAAAAAAAAATAAAGCTGAAAAACACCCTCCGAAATCACTTTGAAATTGCAAAACAGCTATAGTGTTATTTCAACAATTATTTTACAACTTGATGAAAACTTTTAGGCCTCTAACCTTTTGTTATGAAACTTCAATTCTTGGTGTCTGTTGATTGTCTTACATACATGCATATGTACAAAAATGTATGTAACATAAATGAACTGGTACAAAATAAAGGGATATATGTATCCTTTTAAAATATACTGTACTGTACGTACTCTGCTAAAACTGTAGTACATGACATGTTTACTATATTCATTGTATATTTTCAGATTCCATGTTACAATACTAAATGTTTACATGTGAATAATGTGCCAACCGGAAAAAGACATGGTCGTGTATTTGACGCTAACAGCAAGCTAGCCACAGGTTATTATTATATGTTGTATATATATACACACCTGACATAGACTATTTATAACCAGATCTATGTATACATGTACATGTATGATAAAGAATAAATCAACATTTTAAATAGGGCACTGTCTATCATGTTATTCCCTAGAATTTGATGAGACCTACATGTATATTGTAATAACATGAGGATGTAATTGATTGCTCCTTTTAAAACATTAATTATAGTGTCATACTACAGGGTTTTTTCCAGGATTTTGAGGGCTTTAGTCACTTTAGCGGTCGACCAAAATGTGCGACCTAATAATCCATAACCATGTTTGTCACAAGTTTAGCAGAAAGTTTGATCCTAATAGATATTACAATGTCATGATTTTAACTGTCTGTAAACATGGTAAAGATGCCTACAAATTGTATGTACTTATTTGACTATAAAACTGATGACTTCAACATTGATTTACAAATGTCTATATTGAATTTCTGTGTCCAATGTATTTTGGACACTCCATAGATATCTATAAAAGACATATTTTTTTTGTTACAGCTATTGTACACGCTGGCATTGGTGGCAGACAAGTGAATTCCTTCCTTACAGCACTCAATATTCCCCAGGTCAGCAATGCACTTCTTACAGAAAGACAGAAAGAATCTGGAACTGCTATTGAAAAAGTTGCTGAAGAGAGCATGGAAGACAGTCTTGCTGAAGAAATAAGGAGAACTCAAGAGTAATAACATACATTGTAACATTTTCAAAGTTTGCATTCTACATAAGCTCATCTACAAAAATATAACACTAACAGAAGCAAAGAATTTGTTAATTCCTTTATTGTGTTTGCCAGGGTTTGTTTCTAAGATAAATAACAGTTCTTTCCAAGACTGACCTACATGTAATCAAAATTACAACATAGTTCTATACAATAAATTTTGCTTAATCTGATGTGTGTTTCATCAGAGGTGCTCTACCAAAAATATTGAAAAGCCAAACATTATATGATTATGAACAGCATAAAGCAATAATACCAAAAATGAAACTTCATACACAACTTAATGATGATATATCTGTTGTTCTTATACATGTTATATATAGTGATTGTTTATCTTGATATTACAGGATTCACAGTAGTAACGAGTTAACAGTCAGTGTGGATGGTGCATGGCAAAAACGTGGCAGTGGAAAATCATTCGACAGTTTGTCAGGTATAATAGCAAATTTAATGTACATGATACACTGTACCAAGGAATTAAAAAACAAGGAGAAGGTTGCAAAACAATAAATAGTCCCCTACCAGTCGGTGTCTTAGGACCAAGGATCATAACTTTGGTTAAAATCGTGAGGTCATTCCTTTTAGGAGTTATTCCCCTTAGAACATCAAAATTGGCCATTTTCACAGCATTTCCCTATTACAAACCGTAAAAGCTAGAGAACAACTTTTAGTTAAAATATTGCTTAGCTGCTAAATTACGACAAAAATTAATATGATGGAAGTTATTAAATGACCCCTTTTAGCAGCTCTGATGGCAGGAACCCAAGGCATAGGTAGACTTTAAATACATGTTGTGTTGGTACCAACAGACAAGACATACTTTTAGTGGCTACACTTGTTTAGGTCTATTAGCTTATTTCAATGCACTCCACTTGCAAAAAGACTGAAAAATTCTATCGCTGGAAAAAGATTACAAATTGTATGTAACTTTGTCTTTAAATGTATATATATTGTTGCTTTCTGAAAGTAAAGCTATACATATTCATGTATATAAGAATCTATTATTTTACAAGTATTTAATAACCTACCCGTAACCTGCTTGGGGAAAAAATAGTTTGTTGTAGGAGGGAGTGGGTTGTAATAAACACGTTTAATTGGACATTATTATCTTATCTTTTCAGGTCATTGTTCCATGGTTGGAACAGAAACAGGGAAAGTTATTGATTGGAAAGTCAGAAGCAAGTACTGTAAGGCTTGTGACGAAGCGGAGAGAAAAGGTGTTGAAATCAAACCTCACGATTGTAACATGAACTGGGATGGCAGTTCCAAAGCCATGGAACAGGATATGGTGGTAGAAATGGTTGAGGGAATGTTCAAAAAGGGTATAAAAGTTGGAACAATCATAGCTGACGATGACACTACTACTATTGCCAGGCTTCACAAAAATGTAGACCCAAGTATCAAGAAAATGTCAGACAGAAACCATGTAAAGAAAAATATTTAAAACAATTTATATGCCTTGAAGTCTAAACACAAGACATTGACACCAAGAGTAATAAAATACATATTAAAGTGCATTAATTATATGCTGTGTCAAAACACTAACAACCCAGATGGCATTGAGAGAGGTCTTGAAGCTATTTCCAGGCACCCATTTGGAGACCATTCATTCTGTGATGTATCATGGTGTTCTCATATTGATGATCGAGATAAAAAGTACAATGCTTTACCATTCGGCAGGCCATTAAAAGATATCCCACTTCGTAATAGTCTGACAGACCTTATGAACACTTATAAGAAACAAAAAACAAAATTGGCACACCTTGGAAGTACTCAAGGAAATGAGAGTTTCAACAAAAGTGTTTCTGCTAAAGCCCCTAAGTCACATTTCTACAGTGGATCTAGAAGTTTGAACTCAAGAGTAGCAGCAACAGTGGCACAAAAAAATGATGGACAAGGATATGTGACAAAGGTAATGTTTAAGTGGTTAGTTTTGCACCACATGTAATAAATAATGTAACATGTGTGTGAATAAATTGATTTTTTTAAAATCAAAATAGCAGAAAAAATGCCTACAAATTTATAAAAACAAACAAACAAAATAATATAACATTTGTACATTTTATTAAAAAGAACTCCATTATTAATTAAAGTCTCCCTCCTTTTTCCAAAGATTTCTAAGTTCAAAAGGTCAATAACTCCAACAAATCTTAGAGGATCAAAATTTCCTGGTAATATGCACAACTACATATTGTGTTCTTCCTACATACCAAGTTTCATTGAAATGGCAGTCTTCAACTTATAAATTTCACAGCACAAGCCAGAAGGGCTTGTACATTTTCAAATCAGCAAGCCATTAAAAATTTTTACAAGCCTTAACCAAAGAATATGCTACATATCTTAAAAAAATCAGAAGCCAGTCGGGCATTCAGCAACGCATTTTACATGCCCCTAAAGCCTTTTAACAGCCAGGGCTGTAGGGCTGGTGGCCAATTTCTCAGACTGAAATGGGTTCAGTACTTTCAGAAGAGTTGCGCTGACAAACTTTGTGACGGACGGACATGACAAAAACAATATGTCTCCCCACCAAAGTACATGTATGGGGAGACAAAATTATTGAAAATGTGTGAGTGAAGGACCTAAGTTAAAAAAAAAAAGGTTTTGTCTGTCATTCATGTACAGTGTATGTACAATATTCCATTTCTCAATACTCAAAGTATTATTACAGCTGCAGCTTACGAACTTGATCTAGTTATTATACATTGAATAATTTAGATTTATACATGACTTAATTTTTGAGGAAAAACATACTATACAATTCAATATGTTGATCCATTTTTTACCAAAAAAGTTTTTATTTGCTTTTATCTTTCTCCAAAATAAAAAGTTGAATCTATTATTTGTTTCAGGTAAACCAGAAAATAGGACTTTCCCCAGGTGTCCACACAAAGAGACTTGCAAAACTAAGAGACAGTCAAGCAAAGAAAAGACGGCTTATCAGTGCCACCAAAAAGGCAAAGATCAGAAGAATTCAGCTGAGGAACAGACGGTATTTTGTTAATAAGAAATTAGATACAATCTATCTATTTTATCTATTTGTGGAAAAATCCGTGTTATAAAACGGTTAATGGTGGCATTCAGATGTAAAAAAAAATAAATTTCGTAACAGTTTCCTCAGCAACTACTTATCACACCCTCTTGATATTTGTTATACACCCGAGTTCACTCTTGTTGCGACTTGAGTTCGCGTTGTTGATTTCTGTTCGGTTGATTTTGTGTTTTGTGTTTCCTTGTGCTGTTTACCGGTTTTGTCGTTGCCCTTTTGGACTTTTGGCACTCGAGTGCTCCATCGGTGCCTCTGCTTATTACAGCATTTGCATGGGATGCAAGGGATCAGATTTCTCGATGGACACTCAACTACTTCCTGTTTAACATAATCTTGCTATTCCAGAATCAATTGTAGCATGTGTAGTGGGGCGGCAGGGGGTCAAAAGGCACTTTAGTTAAAATTTCATGTGTAGTGGGATTTTTAAAAATAATTCAAAAGTCAACATATTAAAGGAAAATTTATTAAAAAAATTACATGGTAACAGTAAATAAAATGTGCCTTATGACCCCCCCCCCCCACTCTCTGGAATAGTCAAGAATGGAACTTTTTAAAAACTATATAAATTTGTATTTCATTGTCAGTCCACCATACAGGTGTCCTAAACAACCCATGACCACCAATATTTGACCTTCAAGTACACAGTTCAGCATTCCTTATGAATTAATTTATATTCTTTTTTAGTATAAAGACTAATGCTGCCAAAGAAGTTTTGGAAGGAGTTTGCTACAGCTCTGCAGTTGATTTACAGGATACACAAGACATTACAGAGATTCCACCCCCTCCAGTCCCACCAGATGTCTCTTTGAAGCCTGCTACAAAGCTTGTTTGCTTTGATTTGGAAACAACTAGTTTAGGTAACAAGAACTCTGAACAGTAACTTAGTACAATGACATATAATTTGGGATTCACAGTGAGAATGCAGAAGTACTATATAAGTACAATGAAGAAACATGGAATAAGTGTATGCGACACAACCAACATAAAGAAACGGCAATTTAAAAAATCACAATGGAAAACAGCCAGCAGTCTTCAACATGACCAGAGGTCGCTGCTCACCGACTGTCAGTGTCATTGGCCCAAGATTAATAATACAATACATAAGATTCAAAACCAATCCTTTCATTATCTATGTAAGACCCATAAACAGATAGATGACAGGGACAAACAAAAGCTTTGACAAAGATTCCTGGCTTAGGACAGGTACATGTATACATCTAAAAATGAAGAGATGTATACTGGTAGTTTTTATTTTGTTCGACTGTCCATATTTTTTGCAATAGACCTACCTGAGTTCCTACATTTTTTTTATGATTTTTATTACACCCATTACAACTGAGCTTATACACACTGGTGCTTTTCATTTTTTCAAATCAAAACGTGTTGGTTATATTATCCCCACTCGTTATGCTGCTAAGAGAGGGTGCTATAACATGTATATAAATCACCTTGTCTGTCCATCCTGTTCAAATATTTGTAACGGATATAATGAATTTCACACTTTTAGCAACATGTTTTTTAACATGTTTTTTTTTTTATAGAACGTGAGGCCCATATTACGCAGATTGCTGCAGTTTGTGGCGATAGCCATTGGAGCTGTTTTGTGACACCAATTAAAAGCATATCACCCAAGGCAACAGAAGTAACCGGCCTTACAAAACAGAATGGGAAACTTTTCCTTTATGGAAGACCTGTTGATTCCCTACCTATTGGAACAGCTCTTGATGGCTTTCTGAATTTCATCGGGGAGACTGAGGTATACTTGTATGGCCACAACATCAAGTCCTACGATTGCCATGTTTTTCTTAATGCCCTCAGATCAACTGGGAAGATGAAATGTTTTCAAACTAAAGTTGAAGGTTTTGTGGATACAAAGCTACTTTTCAGAAAGCAATCACCAGGTCTGAAATCCTATTCACAGGTGAATTTGCTTAAAACACCTTTAGACTGTGAATATGATGCCCACGATGCATTACAAGACGTTATACATCTTCAAAAGCTTTTAACTGACTTAAAAGTCGATGTGAACGATCCCGAGTTTGCAAGTGCAAAATTTAGTTTGTCAATGGCTATTTTTTCATTAGAACGGTTGAATTTAAGGGACCGTAATCTGCCTTCTTTAAAGGAACTAGTAGAAAGCAACGCCTTAAGTAATGGAATGGCTGAAACCATTGCTGCGTCTAATCTCAACAAATCATCATTACTTCTTGCGTACTCAAGAGGTCAGGAAGATGGAATCCGTGAACTTTTTTCACAGAATGTTGGTGGACGTCCTAGAGTGACACGAATGTCGAAAATAGTACACTCTGTTGCCATGTACATTGCAGAACATTTAATTGAGTCTTAAATATTTGTCTGCTATGCAGTATTAATGAATGAATTAGTGATTGAGGGTGTGTGTTTTAGGGTCTTAAGTCTTTGTATCACACATGCACATAGTATTTTTATTGTACAACTTTTAACTTTATTTTTTTACTATATAATTCAGTTCAATTATTAATTCAACACTAAACTTGTTTGTTTACACCCTACTTTGTTTTGAATTGTAATTTGTTCATAATTATTGTCATACTTGTGTATTGCTATATATGAAGGGTCCTGTGATTATGTTATGTTATTCCACCGACAGTTTGCAGGGCGTAACAAGTAACCAGATATGTCTTCTTTGTATGTCACTCATAGGCTTTTGGTGTTTGATATGAAACAGTTAAGGAGCCCATTTTGTTGCCTTACAAAAAATAGGTCTGTTCTGATTTCCAACTTGTGTATTTTTGTTACATACCATATGACCATTTTCTCAACTTTTTAACACACAGGCTAGCTGGCCTATTTGCAGTGGTTGCTATCCCATTTTTTCTACTTCAGATTATTATGGGTTGACCATGTGTGTGGATCGGACATATAGTTTTACCCCCGAACGTTCATAACACTTTTGTGAAGGTCCATAACTTGGATACTAGATTTTATAATACCCTTGAATGACTTTGGTTAAGGTCCATATCTCGGTTACTACATGTTGGGGATCAGTAGTATTTCACAAATAGATGTGTCTTGGGTAGCACTACACTACCCGTTAGAAATAAGGTCACTTACCTGTATTTTACGTATGAACACCTTAGGTTTAGGTCCATATTTATAGTTAATACATGTTGAAGGTCAGTGATATTTCAAGAACGGGATGGCCATCCTGCGGCTCGTAGACATATTTTGTAGTTTATAAGAGCATAATGTTTGTATTTTTTACTACATAATCAAAGTCTTACAAGTTAAATATGTATTACTTTCAATAAAATTTGTGTTTTTTTATTTATCAAATTATTTCAAGAACTATTTGCTGGGGTTTTGGGTCTGTCCTAAATTTCATATTCTGCCTTTTGTATCACAATAATATTATATAGAGAAGATGATTGATTTTCATGAAACTTCATACCATTTGATACCACCAAGATATGACCATGTGAAATTGTTCTTCACATCTAACCCTCTCAAATAAAGTGCCCATTTTGTCTACCTGTCCACATGTCTTGTAACCATACTGCTTGATGATTTTAATGAAACTTTTCATAAAGGAAGTACATAACATGTGCATGAAATAATTTAATTGCTCTTAGATATTGTCAAAGTCTTGAGAGATTCTTGGTATTGCTGTCTGTCATGTCTGTCCTTGTGTCTCATTCTAAAGAACCACTTCATTATTTTGATAAAATTATTTATAAAGATAACATCATGTGGAGATATCATTGATATACATGCATAAAATATAAACTTCATTGTTTTCAATATCTTTTCACAGGTGATAAATGGACTTGAGTGTCACAAAATACAGTCAAATACAATGCATGTGGAAATGCTTTAATTCTAGTTCAGAGTTTCTGTTCTTTCAACTGGCTGTTTAAGATAGAAATTCAACAGTGCTGCAAACATCTTTTATCTAGATATTTGAGCAGTGCTTGCTGTAAATAACTACAATAAAAAAATATAATTGCACACACACACATTTTAGTCAAGCGGTTAGTAAGTTTATTCTTTTAAGCTACACCTGAAAAGAAGGGATGTTGTAAAAATATCCCTAAATATTAAAATACAAATGCAAGGGTTATTTCATTTAGAAAGTTTCTGGGAAATAAATTAATTCCAAATGTAAGCAAGACTGTTGCTATGACAAATGATTTAGATTATGAGGTATTGAAACTCAAAATAGGTGGTTCAGTTAGAAGAAATAAACTATTCAAACGGATGATGTGAAACTGACGCAGGTAAAATTCCATTTGATAATGGACCAGAATGAACATAATTTCTTACCCTTACTTCATGTACTTTCTAACAACATACAAAGAATGATAATTGAAAATAATTATATTGAATGAATCATTTCTCTGAAGAAGAAAAGCCTGTAGAAAAAAAGAGATTTATTGGTGAAGAAATGGCTTGCCTAAGGATGCATTCTTTTAACACCCCACCCCTTTTCCTCAACACCCCCCCCCCAGACCAATTTTGGTTATTGCAATTCCTTTTTTAGCTCACCTGGACCGAAGGTCCAGGTGAGCTATTGCCATCACTTGGCGTCCGTCGTCGTCTGTCGGCGTCTGTCGTCGTCTGTTAACAATTTTCAAAAATCTTCTCCTCTGAAACTACTGAACAGAATTTAATGAAACTTGGTATGAATGATCCTTAGGGTGTCCTGCACCAAACTTGTGTTTCGATTTATGATCCAACAAAAAACATGGCCACCGTTACTAAAAATAGACCAGGGGGGTCAGACTACTGTTTTTGGCTTATAAATAAAAAAGTATAAGAAATAGATGAAATCTGATGCCACCCTACTGCTTCAGCATCAAAAGTTCTACGAAAGTCTCCATTTGATCGAAGTTGTCAGATGATCCCTTATAGGGGTTACAGCCCTTTAAAGGCGAAAAATAGCGGTTTTTCATGATTTTGGCTTATAGAATGAAAACTATTGCAGATAGAGAAAAGCTGTTGCTTGCTTAAATGTTCAGCTCATTTAGCTCTACAAAAGTCTTCGAAGGGTCGAAGTTGTCAGATGACCCCTTATAGGGGTTACAGCCCTTTAAAGGCGAAAAATAGTGTTTTTGGCCTACAGAATGAAAACTATTGCAGATAGAGAAAAGCTGTTGCTTGCTTAAATGTTCAGCTCATTAAGCTCTACAAAAGACTTCATAGGGCCGAAGTTGTCAGATAACCCCTTATAGGGGTTACAGCCCCTTAAAGGTGAAAAATAGTGTTTTTGGCCTATAGAATGAAAACTGTTGCAGATAGAGAAAAGCTGTTGCTTGCTTAAATGTTCAGCTCATTAAGCTCTACAAAAGTCTCCATAGGGTCGAAGTTGTCAGATGACCCCTTATAGGAGTTACAGCCCCTTAAAGGTGAAAAATAGTTTTTTGGCCTATAGAATGAAAACTATTGCAGATAGAGAAAAGCTGTTGCTTGCCTAAATGTTCAGCTCAATAAGCTTTACAAAAGTCTTCATAGGGTCGAAGATGTCAGATGACCCCTTATAGGGGTTACAGCCCCTTAAAGGCAAAAAATAGTGTTTTTGGCCTATAAAATGAAAACTATTGCAGATAGAGAAAAGCTGTTGCTTGCTTAAATGTTCAGCTCATCTAGCTCTACAAAAATCTTCACAGGGTCGAAATTGTCAGATGACCCCTTATAGGGGTTACTGCCCCTAAATTTACGTGTTTTCATATTTTTGGCTTATATAATGAAAACTATAGCAGATAAAGAAAAGTGGTTGCTTGCTTAAATGTTCAGTTCATTAAGCTCTTAACAAAAGTCTCTATAGAGTCAAAGTGTTCAGATGGCCCTTAATATAAATAACATTTTGCACTTTTTTGGCCTACAGAATGAAAACTATCGCTGAAAGAGAAAAGCTGCTGCTTGCTTAAATGTTCAGCTTATTTAGCTCTTCCAAGTTCTTTATAGGGTTGACATCAAGACCAGGTGAGCGATTCAGGCTCCTGGGAGCCTCTTGTTTGTTAAAATATCATCATATTAACAGATTTGTGTTAATCCTATAAGAATTCTTATGTCCATTTCTAAGAAAAGTGACATATATTGACTTTCAACTGTGTTTTATGGTAAAAAACTGACATGGGGTAGGGGAAGGTAATTGGTTCACAACTTTCTTATATGCACACGTACCCCAACTTTTTTTGGTCAAAAACATTTGTATAATAGAGCTTTATTTGCTTACCAAATATGAAAAAAAAAATACTCAAAGTTTGGGTTTTGGGGGTAGAACCTGATTTTTAAGTCCTATCTCGTGATAAATAAAAGGCCATTTTTGACCCAAAAAATGCACAAAAATATAATAATCACAAATCGATTTGTACAAAAGATCGTATTTCATTGCAATATTATCATACATACCAATTTATGATAATTAAATCAGAGTATTGAGGTCAGTTTCTGGGAAAAGTGACATTAAGTGAATATCCCCCTTTTTTCTATTGTAAAAAAATGGACATGGGGTAGGGGAAGGTTATTGGTTCAAAACTTTCTTATATGCACACGTACCCCAACTTTTTTTTGGTCAAAAACATTCGTATTATTAAGCTTTATTTGTATACCAAGAACGAAAAAAAGTTTAATACTCTAAGTATGCATTTTGGGGGGTAGAACCCGATATTTTAGCCTAATCTTGTGATAAATTAAAGGTCATTTTTTCACCGAAAAATGCCCCTAAAATAAATATTTTTACTCTAGTAATGATTTTTTTAACCAAGATATTCCAAGATCAATACAATCAATAGAAAAATACATTCGTGCCAGATTTCTGTTCCGAAATATAAAAAATAAATGCATTTTTAATGACTTTTTAAGAAATTTTGGCTTTTTATCCATGCCAGTAAAACTACTATCTTCAGATGGCTATATCTTTCTTAAATGCACAGCACCATATGTTTTTTTCTTCATTTATTGTTTGTTTAGTGTCATAACAATCAGAAAATCATGGTTAGAAAAAAAGTTTAATACTTTTAAATTTTGAGCTCTGACCAGAACTAAATTTAAACTAAAATGCCGTGGCAGATGAAGATGTTAGTGACGTCACAAGACCAAACCATATTATACATGGGTTGGTCTAACCAATCAAATTGAGCGTTACATACCAAATTAAATTATAATCATATAATCAGTGTTCTTGTAATAAACAAATATCACAACCAGACAATAAACCAATTACAGAATTCACATTCAGATTTAATGATCTGCAATTATAAGACACAATATTAATTAACTTATCTTCGGGATCCATTTTTAGTTCCAAAAAAAATTACGTACCAATACACACTCTGGCCAATTTGCTGGATTTAATAATAATTTAATATACTTGTTATCTAACAATACCTTAAAGGAAGCATAAGAATCATATCGTGTAACAAGTTTTTGACATTCAACATTAACATTTAAATTATCAAAAATGAATTTTTCAATATCTTTACTACATGTAGTAGGATTAAGCCTAGTAATAAACAAAGAGGACCAAACTTAACTCCTCTTAGGAATGAATTTCGTTTAGTTCCAATAGCAACTGAGCGTTCTTCTTTTCTGACATCGGCCTTTTCATTTAACGATCTAGTTGAAGACTGCATCATTTTCTTTTTCCGACTTTTAGCAGCAACCAATGTGAATCCTGATTCATCCATCTGTGATGTAGATTTCAAATCCATAATGGTCTATGAATACAATTTCTTGACGAATTGATTTTCATCAGATTTCGACACTACACCAGAGACATACACTTGATTATTTTCAGAAAACTGCTGTTTCGCTTCCTCCTCCTCCTTTTCAGAATTCGAATTTGCTCTTTCTTTCACTTGCGTAATGCTGTCATCCGAAATAAATGATGCGTTCTGTAATTCGTTCACACTGTTAAGTGCATTTATGTTATTTAATTTAAAATGCGTATCATAGATGAATCTTTTCTTGAATTCTTAACTTAGTGTAACAAGTGTTTTACATGTAATGTTTTAATACTTAAACTATCCATAAGTATCAAAGAATTTCAATAGGGTGGAGACATGAAACGTCTCATTTTTTGTTTAATTCATACAAGAGACATTTGTTGCACACGAACTGTGTCCATAGCGGCCCGCTAGGCAATATGCGTCTGAGTCCACACTTGTTTGTTTAAAAAATATCTTTGTACAAATTTATCTTCAGATAAAAAAAATGATATACTGGTATAAGTATTTACTTTATCCAACATCAAGTCAGCAAGTTAGAATTATTGGTTGTGAATTACTTGTTAAAAAGTCATTGGAACTGAGATCAGGACATCTTGCATGTGACTGTTTATAAAATTTCACGTATAGAATTGACTCTTTGTTATTGTTTTATTGTGTCGCAAACATGTTCTTTAAATGTTTTATTGCAAATAAAGTTTGAATTTTTTATTTGAATTTGAATATTCTTGCAGCTATGTGTCTGTTAATGAATCCACGAGTCATACATTTCTTCAGCTTCTCATATTCTCTTATAATTATTTCTTTGGCAAAATCCAATGCCTGATCATTTAAGGCAATCTAAAAGCTTTGCCTTCCAATCTTTTTGATCTGTCATCCACTTAATCTGATAGATAAATGTTCCATGTAAACACAATATATAGACGATATTGAGATGTGGAATAAGTGTACGCAACACAACAAACATAAACAAAATCATCAACGAAAGACCCAATTCTTGACATAAAACAGTTCACACAGAATGACAAGGTCAAACAAAGCTTTGGCAAAGTTTCCTGGCTTAGGACAGGCACATATAAAATGTGGTGGGGTTAAACTAGTTTTTTGGATCCAACCTTCCCCCTATTGATAAGCTTGCACAAAGCATACATATAAAACACACTGTAAAAGTTCAAATTCAACAAGAGAGAACCTAAGACAAAATACTGAACGAAAACAACAAGACGAGGAGGAACTCTCTTGAGAACACTCGAAGTTACTGACAACTAGCTAAGAAACATTTATCGATTGATGTAAAAGAATCAAATACATCAGTTCTAAATCCGACACCCCACGTCAAAACAATGAATGATTTAGAATTGTATCACCACACAGAACCGACATACTTGATCGCTGTGGTGCTTACAAATAATACAGTGGATACAAAGTGAAAATTTAACGTTTTAAAGTTACTATCAAGCTGATAATATTTCTGCCAAAACATACCAAATGCAAAGATTTTACTAAAACATTGAATTCGTATCCTTTTTTCACCACTTCAATTATCCAAGCAAACCTTTGTCGAAACGAAATTATCTCAAGTGCTCAGGAAGAGTAATTAGTTCCTACTTGTTGCAACTATCCGTAGCGTTGTTAACCATCAATTTTCTCTTAACCTGGTACTGTGTACAGCGTAGATAGAAGAAGACATGCTCTGAAGTTTTAAAGCAATATATTTAATTGAAAGAAGGCCATAATAATTTCGAAGTACTTCTCTGACGACCCCCCCTTTTTTTGCAAAAATCAAGAAAACCAGCTTACATGAACGCAATTAACACATCATATTATGTATTTATACAACCCTTAAGAGAAACTTAGTAAGCACGCTCACACACCCTAAGCGTTTATCTATTAGACTATAAAATGTTATCCTTCGAGTAATTAGAAATACAAATGACAACAAAGTTCCAGACAATAAATTTTGCTACGCCTGACGCG
Source organism: Arcuatula senhousia (assembly GCA_963971305.1). Lineage (NCBI taxonomy): Eukaryota > Metazoa > Mollusca > Bivalvia > Mytilida > Mytilidae > Arcuatula > Arcuatula senhousia. The sequence continues at coordinate 5,780,907 of OZ020312.1, read as the reverse complement.
CGTTTTGTCTTTTCAAGACTCATCAGAGGCGCTCTACCAAAAATATTGAAAATGCCAAACACTAAATGATTATGAAGAGCATAAAAGAGTAAAACCAAAAATACCAAACTGGGAAACCAAATTATAACTAAGATGATCAACCTATGTCTGGGGTAGGAAGAATCTTAGGGTTTAGACGATTTTGAAATTTAAACGGATAATTTAGAGCTTTGATGTGTTCTCCAACATAAAAGTGTTGGTGCCGGAGCGGGCTAACCTCGGGGAATTAAAACTCCACCAGCAGTGCTAACCTTCACGGGTGTTCGAAATACAAATGAAAACAAATTTCCAGACAATAAATTTTGCTACGCCTGACGCGCGTTTCGTCTATTCAAGACGATTCAATTGCGAGTAAAAATGTGATACTATGCACATCTTTTAATTGCGTTCTTCTTTCAATAAATCAAGTTTCCTTTAATTCTGTACTAATAGTACTTGCTAAGGAGTTGCATAAAACGTAAGTCAAACAAGGATTTTTTGCGTATTTCTAAGTTAAAAGGACAGTAACTTCAACAAAAATATACAAACAAAAAATTCCTGGTAACATGCACAATTGCATTTGATGTACAACTTGCATACCAAAATTTATTTAAATATGTGAGTGTCCAGCAGTTTCAGATGAGCTTCGTCCAGAAATTTTGCAGACAGACAGATGGTCCAGTTAAGAAGCTCCTCTTGAAACAATCTATACTACATGGGACAGAAGTTGGCCACCGAAAAATTGGTCCGATATTGATTAAAAACTAGAGGCTCCCAGGAGCCTGATTTATCTGACTTCAATGACTGATGGAATGAAAATAATTTGGGATATCTGAGTTGAAAAACCCCAACAAAGGATCACCATATAATTACCATCTTATAATGAAGGCTTTTGTAGAGCACATTCAAGCGAACAAAAACCACAAAGACAAAAGCTTTTCTTAATCTTTTATAGGTCTAATATGCAAAGAAATAACCACAGGGACTTGCTCCTCTCTATCAATATTTTGTTTTAGAGTCAAAGTGTGGTACGAAGGGAGATATAACTTTCACCACCCCCTTTTCTTCAATTCGATTTTCTTTTAGTAAATCAATGATCTCATACCTTTTCTTATGTTTTTTTTTTCGTACCGCACATTGACTCTTAACAAATTATTGATAGAGGGTAGCAAGTCCCTGTGTAAATAACCCAAAACTTGACAATTAGGAGCCATAACTTTTATAAGGGGTCATCTGATAGCGTCAGCCTAAATTATATTTTTGAAGAGCTTATAGAACTGAAGATTTAAGCAAGCAACATTTTCTATCTGTTACAGCTTTCATTCTATAGGTCAAGTACACAAAAACACTATTTTCACCTTTGAGGAACATTACCCCTTTTAGGGTTTATCTGACAATTTTGACCTTGAAATCATTTTTGTAGATCTCAATGAGCTTAGGCTTAAATTGGTTTGAAATATTAAGGAGATATGCACCTGGAAATTAAAGTGATTGAATGTCCCTCAAAATGGTCTCTTGTGTTAAAAAACAGAGAAAAATCACATGTACATGAGTGGATTTAAACGATATAAGGTTTTAAAATTGGCCGGAAATCAGACTCCTCTTGATTTTTTCTTGGCATAATATTGAAATAGTTTTTCACATATTAAGCATAGAAATGATAATTTTAAAAAACTTACTGAAATTTGTTATATGTAATTATTTAGACATGATATTAGAAATAATGAAAAGCAAATGGGGGGGGGGGTGCATGGATAAATTACTTCCCAGGAACTTTACATGTTAATGGATAAAGGCAAAGGATATCGAAAAATTTTACTACATTAAAATCTCACTGACAGCACTGCAGGTACACAACTATAGCTATTGTATTGTTACCATGTGTTACTATGTGTTACATTTTGTTGCCTTTTTCTGTAAACGGAAAAAAGCACCTTAAGGTCAAGTCGAAGAAAGGAGAGACACCATGATGTTTTTATATTTTATACTTATTGACTGGGTATGAGGGAAATAGGTAGATTATTTTCCCCGAGGTGCAACTATTGCCTGAGGCGTAGCCGAAGGCAATAGTTGTCTCAGAGGGAAAATAATCTATCTATTTCCCAAATACCCAGTCAGTAAGTATTTTATTATACCGAAAGAAACAACAGACAAGAACGTTTATAATATTTGACTATTTAAAAATGCATATATAATAATAATTAAAAAATCAATCAATTTAAAACGTACTAAAAAGTTGCATTGAAAGTACTTAAAAAAGTTTAACACGGAAAACTCGTGCAATTAATTATATGTAGTGTGACGTAACATGAATAAAATATATCAATCAAAATGAAATAAAGAAAACGATTGGATAAAGGCGGGGCTAAATGACGTCAGAGGGCAAATAGTTGTGGCGAGGGCAATAGCTCGGAAACTATTGACCGGTCAATAGTTCAAAGCTAGCAAACAGAAAAAATAGTGAAAATATTGTATATGCATTTATTAAAGAAAAACACTACCACAGTGTAGGAACGGAAGTGTACAGTTTTAGGGCCTATAAAGAAATGGTGAAATGAACCATTCTAGTTTGTACAGTTTAATTTGTTTTTGCACAAACTTTTTCAAATGACACAAAAACGAAGAAGATGTACGATTGCCGTTCGCTTCAAATTTTAAGTAGACATAACATAGAATATAATATAACTCAATTACCTGTAATTGTTTTTGATGTCGAATAGAAATTTCAATCTGCACACTTGATTTTTAAAAAGTTCACTCCAAATTGATGTAAATAATCGGTTCGTGAACATAAATCGCATTCAACTCGTGATCATTGTGTATATGTATCCTCTCAAAAATCATTTCTGCACATTCTTCACATGCACAAACGGGTTAATACATACAGGATTTTATTTAATTTGAACTTTATTCACCCAAGCCGTGTTTTAAAATCTGAGCGAAATCTATCGCAGTCATTGTACAAAATCTATGGAGGACAGTTCACAAAATCTATGGAGGACATTTTTCATAAAAACATATTTTCACAACATCAGCGGCGTCAGATGTATAGTTCTTATTTAGCATTAAATATACCAGAACATAAATAATTCAAATTCCCCAAAAAGAATCGTTTTCCCCAAGCTTATAGGTGTAGAACAGTTTTATAAATTCAGCTCAGTTGACACCTACAGGATAAATAATATGTCAAAATAAATGAATAAATAAGGTAACAACATAACTGCTGAACTGGGATGATCAATCTTAATAATACAAGACGGAAAGACATAACGAAGCACACGCCAGAGAACTTGAAGGTATGATCCTATATCATTTCCAAAACCCGGTCTTATAGCGCAAAATCTCCTTCTTTCATAGCGAATAACCTGTCATTTAGAAGTAGCAGTTGCTGATCTTTTTCAGATCAAAACGGGTTTTTTTTTCACGATTTGTTTCATAGATTTGCTTCATAGTGGCTACATACTAGTATATAGTAAAAATATATGAATTAAACAATTTTGGCGTACTCAGAACAGGGTGTGTTTTACAACGTTCCCTTGTATAACACGGTACGTTTTCCTGTAAATGTCTTGATTCTACAGACCCTCTAAAATTCAAACTTACCACACGCACGATGAACGCACGCACGATGAGCGCACGATGAACGCACGATGAGTGCACGATGAACGCACGATGAGTGCACGATGAGCGCACGATACACGTTCAACGCACGATGAGCGATGAGCGTTTAAACACTCACACGCACGATTGAATCGCTCAAATACACAATTGGGGATTTCACACGATTAACCACTCAAATGAACGTTACACGATGAGCGATGAACGTTTAAACGCTCACACGCACGATGAGCGATGAACGTTGAATATTCATGCAGAGAAAATAAAAACACGTTTTAGTTATAGTTTTCAGATACAGTACTAGCCTACAAGTAATTGTCGAATTTTTAATGTAAAAAGATTTTTTTTTTCGTTTTTATTTTCATATATTTTTTATCATAGTTACTATTAATGATATAAAATACCATTTATTATTTTTTTATATTTTATTGATTTGTTTAAATTTTTAATTATTATATTTTTTTTTCAATCTTATTTATTTATTTATTTATTATTGCTGATGTAAACTGATTGCTAGTTACTTACTCTTCCTATATACCATCAGTGAAGCCAAAGCAAAATACGGATCCAGCAGTGTTATAATCATTCACAAATTCATTAAGATTAACCTTTTGGTACATTTGCGCAACATCTTATAAGACATGTATATCTCGCAACTTGAAAATAATTAACAATTTTCAAAATTTAACCCCAATTTATTTCTTTTTATTGAAAAAAAATATTAAAGACCTATACTATTCATTTCTAGTTAAATCAAATCTAAATATGAAATTTAATTTTGAACATACGAAAATAATATTTGAGTAAAATGCAGCGACCACTTTATAGAAATAAAGATACATTGTAACAAGTTTTTTTTTAGTTCAAGATGGTAATAACAAAATTGCAGTAATTGAGAGAGGAAACCTTAGGTATAAATCAATAAAACGAGTGAACAAAACTTGCCAAAATTGCGATTCCCGTTAAATTTTCCAGCCAAAATGAGATTTATAAAATCTAACTTCATAAGAGAAGGATTTTAAAATTTTAAAACAAAAAATAACTCCTTGAAATATTGTCTTGATCGGATCATTTGCAAAAGATTGCCCCATTTATCAATACTGGCAATAATTTGGACCTAAACATTATTATTTCGTAACTCTAAACGTCTATATGTTTGTTTAAATTTGTATTTACGTGTAATATGCTTTCAACTCTAAATGGAATAATTTGCATTTGATAAAGATTAATTAACAAGGTCCTGATCATCACCTGTGGTTTTCTTTCCCTAAGCTATACCCGCTGTGATCTTCCGCATTAAGCATCCGTTATATATGCATGCGGCCTGTATTTTGTTTATTATACATGTTATTGTTTGTACACGACATGCAAATAATGAGTTTGGTTAGTCTTTGTTTTAACATTCATCATAAGGGGAAACGTTTATCTTCATTAAAAAATGTGTATATATGATTTGATAAAGAAAGACATTTGAAACTTAACATTTTAAATAAAGTACATGGACTTAGTCTTCTTTCAGAAACCTATAAAGTTATACGTTTTTACAGCTGGGACATTGACAGACAGACAACAAAAAGGTCGGCGATACATGTAACATAGTAAACCAAGGACAGACAGACGGACACCAAGTGATTGAATATCATTATGTATTTTTGTTTGTTTATTAGTTTTCGTTTTCTCGCAATTTTTTTTTACAACCGGGACATTTACAGGCGGACACCAAGTGATGGACGGTACTTGTAACATAGTAAACCAAGTATAGACTGACAGACACCAAGAGATGGGCGAGATTTGACAGCGGCAAATCAAAGTAGTTTTCTAAAAATGTCTATAAAAAAAAAAGATTAAATATCTTTACAAAACTTTCGCCTTGATTAGAATGGTATTACTAACTTTGGTTACAATAGCGAATTGATTTACAATGCATTTTCCATAGGGGAGGGTACCCTGTTTTTCGATTTTTTTAAAAATAGATCTTACCCGAATTTCAATTTCTTTGACACAGAACCTATGGGTTGACATGCATATGTTTATTTTTAGCCAATAAAAAATTTGGGTACGTGCGGCGTTTGTGGGCGAAATTTTTGGTCGAAAAAAGGGGGGTGCTTTTTTAACGTTATTTCAAGTGCACATTTTAACATTATTATGAGCGCATAGGTGACTTAAGAATTTCTTTGCCAGTATTACCCAAAAGGTTGCTTGGTGCTATATTTAGAAACAACAAATATATCAACCAATGGAAATCATTTCTGTATTTTCTCCTACGCTTTATGTTGGATTCAAAAACTTACCGGTGACCGGGATTTGCTAATGCGCAATTTGTAACCCTTTGGTATACACTGTGGAACATCATCTATTACGGCTTAGTACATGTTTGAGCAGGGATGTCCAAAACAATCAGTTGTATCTAATCCCTGGTTTGAGGTAGCCCAGCTATAAGGTATTTAGACGCACCGACCTATAAATGAATGGTGCTTATGCTTTTCCTTTAAAGTGTAATTTATGATTATCCAATGTCTTGCTCATGTGAAATGTGGGTACGTCGTTTTACCCGAAAACATGACATAATTTAAATGTAATAATATAGTTTGAAGCAAAAACTTAAACATTGAAGTAAATGTCGTATTGGTCAAGAAAACGCATCCTATACTCAAATAACGCCTATTTCAAACTTGAGCATTATAAGATCGTAAGAAGCCGAGCTACGTGAGTTGTAGTTGTAGTGAGTTGACGAACGAATGAACAAAATTGAACGTAAAATACTCAACAAACAAGAAGTATATTTGAGGATGGATGAAAATTGCATACCGCGACATGTGGTCGTTCGTTAATAAATATACATGTATATATACTCCTAGCGTGTCTGATGAAGGTTAATCCAGAAAGGCGCTTCACACGCAGTGAAATTTTGCATTGTACATTTCTCAAAATCATTTCAACATGTGGATCGTGTCTTTCTGGCACATATTCCATATTCTTTCGTATTTAATACATGTACCAACTATTGCCGTATGGCGTACATACGGACACAATTTAATAAATATAATATAAAAAGGAAAAATAATTAATTTATATCCCGCAATGATATGTAAGGGCATTAAGTTCTATTCTTGCCCGTTTGTCCGTCTATCGGTACGTTGGTATTTCTGGTATCCTCATGGATTCCTCCCAAGTCAGGTTTTTTAGTCCACGTCCACGACTTAAACATGACATTATGTATATAGGATGGAGCGGGACGTTGACTCAAAAACCCTGATTTTGGGAAGACGCCGTCATGATTTTCTCAAAAATGTAAATGTACATGTGAAAGAAGGGGGTTCAGTATCATAAGTTGTATGTATGTTCTAAGTGACTTGCAGACCTGTACCACCACTATTTTTGTCTCGGGACTGGGTCGATATGAACCTTTTTATAAAAAATAGTTTGCAAATTTTCGTCATGTATTTTCAGTTCATGAGAATGATTTAATAGGGTGGTTCAGCGTGACCGTGCAACTGAATATTACTTCTTGTCTGGGGATATACGCGGGGCAAGTGTGCGCCATGAACAAATTCCTTCTTTATTTTACTACTATTACAGACGAATCGACCTTTCCTTTGTTTTTTTTTTAAAGAAAATTTAACTAGACTGATGCTGCGTGTCAAAAAAAAATGGTAAGAAAGTAAAAACGTAGACATAACAAAAGGCAACAAACAGTTGTTAAAGCACGGGTTATGATAATGTTTACAAATTATCCACATTTGTATGTTTACGGCACGTCCCAAAGAATGGTTTAAATAATCACTAGAAAAATTCCTAGCCATACATGTACACCAAAACGGGCGAAATCTGAGGGCCCATTCTAAAAGTGTTCTTTAATTAGTAGATAAATAAATATTTTCCCAAACGTCACATTTGCGTAACTTTTAATAGAATATTAAAGACATTGTATCTTTTCATTTTTTTCTTTAGATTATTTTGTCTTCTTCAAACTTTGTATATTGCCTTATCTTATGAATTACCTTTTTGTTTATTTGACATGTTCAGAGTCTACCTTTTAACACCTGTCGATCGCGATACCTGGGGTGTCATGCTGTGACCTACTTAAATTAACATCCGCCTGCCGCTTTTGGCCCGCGTCCAAACAACCAGCTGTGACAAATTATGCACACATGAAGATTGATAGTTGATGAAAAAATATTATGATACATTTTCCGTAATGTTTAAATTGTTATAAGACAACAGTTACATGTACATTTTAAGTCAAAATATTATAATTAAATATTATATATTTCTTGATTAAATTTTAAATTTTAAAAATGAATGCCAAAGATAGTTTTTTACATGTACAAATGCTCTTTAAAATAAATAATTATAAAATTTATGGGCTTTCATACCCCGCTCTCCCTGTTTTCCCCCTTACTCATAATCGAATAGTTAAATTTATTTTCGTTTTTTTTTTTAAATAAATTTTATAAAGACGTATTTGCAATATCATGCCCGTTAAAATTCAAATCTATTATTTTCGTTAAGAAATTACAATGAAAATTTTGTCGATGCGTAATTTACGTTTTTCTCAAGTTTTTTTCTCTATTTTTCTGTTATTGTGTTGCTGGGATTCGTACTAGTTTTATGTGTTGTGTTGTATCTTATAAATAAGCGTTGCTGTTCCGAAGCAAAAAAAAAAACAAAAAAAACAAACAAACTTAACACTGTATTAAGAAATAATGCTACGTGCAATTAAGAATGATTCAAGAAAACATAAGATGTGCACTAAACCGAGAGTACGAGACAAATCATTTATACATGCATATGTACATGTATTTATAAAACGTCAACGACAGAAAACTGCCAACAGAACTCAGTGTGACCATGCAGGGGCCGCTGCTCACTGTTTTAACTCTAGACTGAGAAATCGGCATAGATATTAAAAACAATATTTCAAAAGAAAAGCTTTCTTTCAACCTAGCTTTTTGACAATTGCACGCAATAACAATTTCCATAAAGACGATGAATGAAAATATAAGCTTTGAAAACAATTTAAAACATTTAAAAGGTGGCGGGGTTAAATTAGTTTTTGAGGTATAGTCCAGTCTCGAAGCTCCCTTTTTGATAATCCACAGCAAAGCACGCAATTAACCCCCTCCCAACGGAAACCACCTACGAAAAAAAATATTTCCTTAGCAGACTCCTTGGTTCATCTTCTATAAAGGGCAAGCTTCACCGTATCCGAGATATACATTATAACCTTTGTTACAGCAAGGTAAAATTTATTAGTATTCAGATCTTGCTACTGTAAATGAAATCTATGACAGCAAAAGTATTATTAAACATTATATATTTTTTGTTAATAATTTTTGTTCTTAATATGCAGAATCATACATATACCTCTAGCGGAATTGCGTCCGAGGCGGGTCATTCGCTCTGACCTGTGATGAAACAAGCATAGATATATGAAATAAAACAAAAAAATCAGATAAATGCCGATTCCTATTTATTTAATCATTAAATTATTCGTTTAATTTATTTATACATGTTCTTTACTCTACGGAGACTTGCATACATGTTTTTGTAGTCAAAAATAAAACTTATGGATAATATGTATGTACCTATATTTGAAAAGATAACACGAACAGACTGCAATCACGACTGGGCAAATCATAGCGATTTTTAATTATTGTCTCAGATCATGACAATGTATACTATTGTAGATACATGTAGCTGTCTTTGCACATTCGAAATATTATATCATTCATTTACACGATTAAACGTTCATTTACACGATTGAAACATTCATTTACACGGTAAACCACTCACACGATTGAATCGCTCATTCACACGATTGGAACGTTCATTTACACGATTGAAACATTCATTTACACGCTAAACCACTCACACGATTGAATCGCTCATTTACACGATTGAAACGTTCATTTACACGATTAAACGTTCATCTACACGCTAAACCGCTCACACGCTAAACCACTCACACGCACGATGACCGCACGATGAGTGCACGATGAGCGCACGATGAGCGCACGATGAGCGCACGGTGAATGCACGATGAGCGCACGATGAATGCACGATGAGCGCACGATGAGCGCACGATGAGCGCAAAAATGGTTAGTTTGAATTTTAGAGGGTCTGTAACAAGGATCGGTCCAGAACAGGTCAATGAAGGCGCACATGTTTAACCTAAATCATAAATAGTAGTATCACATTAAAGGACATGTTGTTTAACTACCAGTATATCTAATTAAAGAAGCCAAGTTTCAGTTCTGTATTCCAAAAACCTGGAAGGAGTTACGTGACGAAGGATCAATTTGTCCTCAGGCTACCTGTGCGGCAACTATGCGACAATCATATATCGCTAGTCCGAGAAGACTTAAATTCAAAATAAAATCATCGTAAATACTAGTACAAACCACACAACTTAAACAAAAAAAAAAAAAACATATTACAACCAAATCGCATAACGTGAACTCTGAGTTAAACTAGTCGAAGCAGCCACGTTACATATCCACACGCTAGTATATGGGACAAATAACTGAAAGAAATGAACAGGAACTACAATTGTAATTTATTGTTGTTAGACTTATTACTGGTTTTGTGGCAAGTAATAATAACCTGCAAATTGATTTTTTTATATAAAATATAAGATTATTAATATATGGTTTAAGGGTAGGTTCATTTCTAAACTAATTTGTAGGTACATTTCTAAACTAATTCTTAGGTTAATTTGGCTGACACAAAAACTAAAGTTTCAGTTCCATTTTCAAAATAACCTGGAACAATATGCCCTATGGCTACATATGTATCCCAGCCGCTTGGGGCATCTACATACACACTGCAACTACTGAGCCAAGATTCAGTTCTACAGGTTTTGTTACAAAGGAATAATTAGCCCTTAGGATACCTATGCAGCCCAGCCCCTAGGGGCATTATAAAAACTAAGAAACCTTTGGCAGAATCTACATCCTTAGTGCAATAACTCAGTCAAGTTTCAATTCTGTATTCCAAATATCCTGGGAGGAGTTGCGTGACGAAGGAATAAATTACCCTCAGCTACCTGTGCAGCCCAGCCCTAAGAGGTATTGTCAAAATTCAGAAACCTTCAGTAAAATCTACACCCATAGTGTAACTACTGAGCCAAGTTTCAGGGGAGGAGTTGGGTAACGAAGGAATAATGTGCCCTAAGGCTACCTATACAACCCAGTCCCTAGGCCGGGGGAGGCATTATTAAAATTCCGAAACCTTCGGCACAATTCCTACCCACAATACAATCAATGACCCAAGTTTCATCTTTCTACTCCCAGTGGTTTCAGAGATTATCCTGGACATAAACGCCATACGTACGCCGACATACGAAAAACATTATCCCCGCGCTTTCGCTAGCATGGGTATAACGAGAATGAACGTTCTTAAAGAGTTCAACAGTTCCTGCTTGATATGAAGCACACCCGTCACTTTTTCAGTTCTTAAAGAGTTCAACAGTTCCTGCTTGATATGAAGCACACCCGTCACTTTGTCAGAACGTTCTTAAAGAGTTCAACAGTTCCTGCTTGATATGAAGCACACCCGTCACTTTGTCAGCACTCGTGCATGTGGCAGTTTTCAGACGACCCCTCATAGAAGACCATTATGGTTTTAGGATCAGGGGACAATTTTAATCTGATAAAGACTTTTGTAGAACAAATGGAGATTTTTGTAGAGTTTAATGAGCTGAAGGTTTTAGCAAGCAACTGATTTTCTCTATCTGAAATAGTTTGCATTCTATTGGGCAAAAAAAAACAACCAGGGAAAATCGCTATTTATGGCCTTTAAAGGGCCATTAGCGCTATAAAGGGTAATCTTACGACTTCGCCCAAAGGAGGCTTTTGTAGAACTTTTGATTCCAAAGACCCTAAGAATCTTTTGATATTTTGTATCTGTTATAGTTGCTGAGTTATAAGCCATTTTAAATAAGTCTACCCTATGTTCTATTTTTAGTAACAGTGGTCATGTTTTTTATCGAATCAATTCAAAATGAACTTCGTTTGTTGCCAACGTGTCAAATATCAATCCTGTAAAGTTTCAGTTAAATTGGTTAAGTGGTTTCAGAGGAGAAGATTTTAAAAATTGTTAACGGACGACGACGACAGACGCATTTACATGTATATAGTGGTTGCATAAACTTACATGACATTGTCCAATTGAGCTAAAATTATTTTTTGGTCAAAATATCAAAGGTGTATTTTATCAGATGTGATACGAGAAAAGGCTTCAGCTAGCATCATAATTGATTTTGATATTTACATGTGTACATTAAGTTGTTTGCTGTCAACTTTGCATGTTGATAGCAACCAGATATGTATCAGATTCGCATCAATAGCAAAAAGGCATTTTTGCGAATCGCACCTGGTAAATCAGTGTCTTTTTGTTACAATCGAACATTTCACGCAGTTTCGAAGCGATAATTTTGGTTTGGGTCACGTGTAAAACTCCACCAAGAACTAGTTTGCTTCCTAAAATGTTCGGCATTGTTCTTCGTAAACTAGACAATTTTTAAATAATCTCACGAAATAGAAAGTTAGGCCACCTCTCTCCAAAAGATTTACTGATCAAACTTTTCGACGAGGTTGAATAAAAATTGTTCACAGAAAGCATATTTTAAATTTGGTTGCAGAAAAAAAAGCTTAAAAATACACCATGCAGAGTTAAGCCTTTTAAAAACAGAATAGAGAGAAAGGTGTCTGAATCTATAGTCTGTCCGTTCAGCTCTACAAAAGTCGCCTTTGGTGGAAATTTAGCCCTTTTTGCAGCAGTGTCTTTTCCGTATAAAAAAGTATAAACTGATTATCAAAAGTAAATCCCACTTTCAGGCACCATCAGAATACTAAAATGGGTATTTGCAAGTTTTATCAACTGGATGCCTTTAAACAGTTCATGAGATAATAAAGTGTTCATATATTTGATAAACTTTCTGTCATTTAAAGATATATACTCTGTGTCAAAAGATGAAAATGTAGATATGTTGGTCTTTAACTGAGGCATATATGCACAAAGCTTCATCAGCTATACGTGCAGTACGTGAGCTAGGAAGTACTTATGAAATTTAACAGCGATAGTTAATATAAAGCAATCGCAAGTCCATGTTTCTGTAGAATAAGAAACTTTATGATGTTCAAATAGAAATTAAAGGGTTCTCAATAACTATTTCATGTATACTAGTACTTAATCCATCCAACGTTTTGTAAGTCAGGAAGAAACGTGCTCTAAAATCTCCATTTGATACAGCACATGACAAGAAACACTTTTTATATGTTGGAATACATGTGCATATGCGTAAACGATATGTGTTTGAATAAAAAAAAATTTCCCATCACTGGATTTATAAAATATTTTATCTTTGTTTCATATGCCTACTCATTATTTTCTTATAATAATTATATGAATTATTTATGTTCTGACATTATTTATGCCATATGAAAATTACATCTGACGCCGCTGATGTTGTGAAAATATGTTTTTATGAAAACTGTCCTCCATAGATAATGTGAAGTGTCCTCCATAGATTTTGTACAATGACTGCGATAGATTTCGCTCAGATTTTAAAACACGGCTTGGGTGAATAAAGTTCAAATTAAATAAAATCCTGTATGTATTAACCCGTTTGTGCATGTGAAGAATGTGCAGAAATGATTTTTGAGAGGATACATATATACAATGATCACGAGTTGAATGCGATTTATGTTCACGAACCGATTATTTACATCAATTTGGAGTGAACTTTTTAAAAATCAAGTGTGCAGATTGAAATTTCTATTCGACATCACAAACAATTACAGGTAATTGAGTTAAATTATATTCTATGCTATGTCTACCTAAAATTTGAAGCGAACGGCAATCGTACATCTTCTTCGTTTTTGTGTCATTTGAAAAAGTTTGTGCAAAAACAAATTAAACTGTACAAACTAGAATGGTTCATTTCACCATTTCTTTATAGACCCTAAAACTATACACTTCCGTTCCTACACTGTGACTACTGAGGTATAATAATGACATATATTGTCGGTCATGAAAGCTAGATTCTAAATATCTAGATAAAAATGTGGCTCACTGATTTTGTTTTTCCGCTATTTAAAAGTCGGGTCTCTTTCTGCCATAATTGTAATAGAATATATAGGGGATTCCGTATTAAATACGTCCATTGTCAGACAAAAAAATATTGAAAGAACGAATTCCTCACCATGAATTATTTTCAAAAACAGATATGTTGAAGCTATGATATTGAGCTTTACAACCATGTATAGAAAAATATGGGTCACCGATTTCGTTTTGTCTCTAATTTCGTTCGAGTTTGACATAATGTTGAAAAAGATAGCCTTTTCTTCGACGTCTTAGTCGACGTCGACGTTATTTAGATTTAGCGTCTTTTAATAAATCTACCTTTCTTCGGGATTGCTAAAAATACATAACACTTTTCGAGATTGCGCAGTTAAAGCTGTCTATTTTTTATCTATACATGTGAGACTTTTGTACATGTATATGATTCTGCTTTAGTATTATATTATTTTTCACCATTCGACTCAGTTTCGGATAGAATATTGGTTTTTATTTTCGCCCACAAGTGTGTTAGAAATTTTAAAAGATGCAGCTTCGTAAAAAATCTTTGTCTTCACAGTTTATGCTTAGTTACATATATTTAAATTTCTTATATGAAATAAACTAATTAATCGTTTTTTATACAGTCAATATTAACGGGTCTGAATTTTGAAATGTTACAAAATGTATGTAAAAAATAGTACTAATTAAGATTTAAAAACTGAGGCTCGATTTTTCCACTGCGTTTCTTACATTTTTGCTGCATACATTAAATGTTTAAGCCAAGGCACTGTAACAAGAACAGAACCCAATCGAGAGGCAAAAATTATAAGTCGGCTCGTTAAACAGGAAGTAGATAAGCAACAGATATCAAACCGCATACTACCATATGAGAACCATACCTGAAGCAAAGGCGGATTTAGAGCCAACGTGCCGGCTCCCGTATGACAGAAAAATTTTGTTAGGCATCGTATGATTTTTTTTTAATTGCACACCCATCCCTTTTGAAAATTTCTGGGCCCACAGTATAACTGAATATCAAATATCGAAGGCCTAAGACTATCAGTAGCTAAGATATCTGTTACGGAAAAGTGTGACGGGCGCAGGAACGGATGCCCGATATTTTCTACCATCGGGGACAAAAAAGATAGTGAACTTACAGGTGCTTTGAAAGATTTAGCAGTTCTTACCAGTTGTTAAACGGGAAGATGATGAGCGTCAGATCCGATATTGGATCCCATATTGATACAGCATACCAAATATCAAGAAGCTTAAATAAATAATTACTTAGAAACAGTTTTTTTTACGATTTTTTTTTCACCGCCCGCCGCCCGACTATTTATAGCCCGGATTTTCACTCCATGATTCCAGCCCAAAATATTCACTTTACCCGAATCATTCTAAAAAAATAAAAATCTCGTACTTTTAAGACATTTGCAGTTTTTTTCTGCCTAACGAACTGATAAAGAAGATCATCGGTTGGTTTCCGTCCGTTTATCTGTCTGTTAATAAAAGTTTATGTAAATTGGAAGTAAAAAAGTATAAGATACAGCTTTCAAATGTATATAAATAAATTTTGCAATGAAAGAAAATTGGGTACATTTTCTTGTAAACTTTAAAAAAGTAAAAAGAATCTGATTGGGTATACGATAATTTAAACTACGCCTAACATCGTACATAGTGCAGTGACAATTTCGAAAAACGTGCTTATTTTCGGAGTTTAATCAACCGGGTGGACACACGGCGAATTTTTGTTTTAATGTTTAGAGTATACCTTAAGGCAACTTTTTTGCCCGGTCGTAAAGATTTTCCATGGTGCAGTTTTGTTTTTTATGAAGAAAAAGGGGGGTCTTCTGGTTTGGGGGAAATTTATGTATTGACTTTGGTTTACAATTACTTTGAAGAGGGCTTAAAAGGGTTAAAACTTGTAAGTGGTTCAGGTACACTAGTATTTCAGAATTCTAAAACTTCCTGAATAAAGCGTGCTTATTGTGATGTTTAAAATATTTTTTCAAATTTAAAAAAGCCTAAACAATTAACAGAATTTAGACGATTTCAGTTGTAATAACTCTATCAAAATAGATTAATGTCTGCATTTTTTGGTTTCTACAATTAGCTTATGATCATTGTAAAATATTAGGCTAACATTTATCTATTTGTGTGTTCTACTTTTAAAAAAATACAATGTATGTTTGAAAAATAGGGCATGTAATGGGACATTAAATGATACCCCGCCACGTTATAATATCAAAAGTTGATAAAATTTGATTTCAAAGTGGCCTTTCTCGAAAACTATTTTTCGTATCAAGCTGGAAATTGAACTTGACCTGTATTTTATTGTACTCAATAGCTGTACAAAATATCATTTGAATCCCATGACGCGTTTTCAAGTTATTGGTCGGAAACTCAAAATTTCATGAAATTTGATTTTTCAAAGTGGCCTATCTCGAAAACTATTTTTTGGATCATGCTGGAAATCAAACTTGACCTGTATTTTATTGTACTAAACAGCTGTGCAAAATATCATTTAAATCCTTTGACGCGTTTTCAAGTTATTGGTCGGAAACTCAAAATTTCATGAAATTTGATTTTTCAAAGTGGCCTATCTCGAAAACTATTTTTTGGATCATGCTGAAAATCGAACTTGACCTGTATTTTATTGTACTAAACAGCTGTGCAAAATTTCATTCAAATCCTTTGACGCGTTTTCAAGTTATTGGTCGGAAACCTTCGGGGGACGGACAGACGGACAGACAGACGGACGGACGGACAGACACCGAAAAAAACTGAGGGTAGAACATAATACCCTGCCACTTCGTGTGGCGGGGTATAAAAATAACGATGGTTCAAATCTGTCAAAACTTGTTTCCGGATTTCAATAACTTATCATGACCGGTACGATTCAAAAACTATAAATTTGTTTATTTTTTACACATTAAAATCGTCTTCAACACATAGAAAATCTATTTTTCTGGCAATAAATCATTGTTTTAAGCAAAATGTAATATAGCAAAACATATTGAAAATAGTTTTTGATTGTAAAATATAATATTTTATAAGTTTTCAAAATATCTAAAGGCCCAAACTATTTAACAAAACACTGGCACGGTCCTATATTTGGCGATATGAATGTCTGCAAAATTTTTATCAGCTCGTTTTGTAATATATTGAAAACGTTTTAACCCATGTACTTGCAATTTTTCGACTTAATGATGACACTAAAATTAATATTAATTCTATTAATTCTAGTAAGCCAGAGGTAAAATAAACGGAAACAGCATTGTTTCTTAAAAAGAATTCGAAGTTCTTTGATTCTGTACGTCACCAATTTAATCAGTTCTTGCAAACAGGCTACTTGATTTGAAATGTCAAGTGATTGCCATTTGGTCTTGGTGTCTTCTACTTTCTCTAATTCCTCACTGATCCGATCTTTCAGACTCCTTAATGAATCACTGTCTTCACAGCCGAACAAATCTTGATCCCCACTATCCGATGAAAGCCCTGGAGCAAGTTTCTTTCCATCGACCGAGAGAACAAAGCTTTTTACAGTATTAACATTTTCCAATGCCTCTGTTATCACGCCTGGCGCAATTTCTCTCGGAACACCAGTTTCTAGAGGGTTGAAAAGATTGATAGTCTTTACATTGGGGACCGCAAAATTGATGGACGAGTCTTTTGGATCGTATAAACCCTTTTCTGATGATCCTTAACTACCTGGCCAATAGATTTTAAACCCGCCATGAAACGAAGCGCTTTCCCATGAAAAAGCCTGTAGAACACTTTCCAAAACTTAAGACTCTCGTTCGGGTAAACCATTTGAGTTGTACTATCTAATGAGTACCACCGTGCAACATCAAGTAACAGACGGAATGCAATATTATGAAGGGGAAATTTTCCATTATTTATTGTTCGTAGCAATATCAAGAAGTCTGTTTTAAGGCCCTCTGTTTCCAAAGTTTCTAAAATATTGGGCAAAATATGTTCGAGCTCTCTGTAAACGGTCTCATTTCTAGTTTGTGTGAACAGCTGTCTGCCGGTTGAACTTCTTCTTCTTCGTATTCTTTTAAGAGGTGCTTTTATCAATTCTGCTGATGACGGCGCAATTCTATTGACTGTAGTTCTTGGTGTAACCGGGGGAGCTTCACTTGGTGTATCAGTTACGATTTCCTGGATCTTTCTCTTTTTTGGTCTGTTAAGCCAAAGTCCTCGGCCTCTTTTTTTTGCTTTCTTTCCTCTGAAATTCAAGTGAAAAAAGGACATATACATGTGTATAGAGAGCTTCATGAAAGATCTCCCTGCTTCTTTTTTTTTTAAATTAATGTATATCATGTATATGAAACGTTATTATTCCAGTGCAACAAAGAATAAATTTGCGTTTAAGCTGAATTGGAGTAATCCCAGTTTATATAAAAAAATAGATTTATTAGGTCGAGCTGTTAACTTTGATTGTAATTTACTGCGGGTATTTGAACTTCATATTTCTTGTGGAATTGGTATGCAGATCCGGAATGAATCGTTGCCTCACTTATCTGAAAGGGATTGTTACCCCAAAACGATAAGGTCTGTAATGGTGCGTTGCCAACGATTTTTTTTACGGTGATTTGTAATCTTATTTTGCATCTACACTTTGTTTGTGCTTTAAAAAGTTGTGAATGTATATAATATTAGTTTTTCTGTAGAATCAACAAGAAGAAAAATCCAAGGAGAAATAGATTAAAAAGATTTTTCTGAAATGCCATGTGATGTCGCCCCTTAGTTTCTTGTTTTTTCGCCAAACGAGAGCCTTTTTTCGTACTATATATGCAATTTCTGTAAAAAAGAATATTCCTGATGTTCCGTCATATGATTAGTTTATTAAAAGATACCTGTCATCATCGTCCATCCTCGTCGAAAGAGTGGAAGTCGATTAGTTTCATCTAAAATGGTGCGTTAATTGATCTGAAAGGATCCAAGAACGCCGATTTCATCTGAAAGGATGCGTTATGAATATGCACAGTGGCATTGTTTTCCCAAATTATTGCATTTCGATTCCAACATAACTGATAAAAATGCAAAAGTGTTAAATTCTAAAAGACAATCTGTTTATCCTCCGAAAAAAGTCATGACAGAACAGTAATTCTTTGAACTGTGCATGAAAATTGCATCTTACCCTCTGTCAGCAGTGCAACAAGATACCAAAGAAAAAAAAAAAAAACAGACAGGCGCGGATTCAAATAAATATGTATTAATATGTATAATTCCACAAGACGTTTCCAACCTGTCCATAAAATTATAGAAAGAAATGTTTTATTTTAGCAAAATAAAGATATATCGCCTCTGTGAGTGTTCCAATCTGATATACCTCGATTGTACAGTATGTTATAATATATAACCGAGTATACCATTATATAAAAGAAGAAAAGTAGGCAAACTATTTTTTGGTAATTCTATAAGTAGTATACGAACATTGAAATCAAGATTTACAAGAGAAGACAATAAAATTTAAAATTAAAAAGATATTTATTAGCACATAGACTATTCGTTACAAAGACAAGTTTTATGCCTCTCGACGATAATTTGAAAGGAATTTAGCTTTACTCATGTCCGTCCGTACGAATTTCTGTCAAGCTTTCCTCAGAAACTGTACAAAATAATGATTTGTAATTTGGCAGGATGGCCGTTCAGTATGACGGACTGTATGCCTTAAGCGACTTTCAAACCTGTCGGACTTCTACGTTCTTATTGGGAATGGGTCGATATGAAAATTAATGTAAAAATGTCCATCAAGCTTTTTTCATAGACAGTGCATAAGAATAATTTGAAACTTTGCAGGATAGCTCAGTATACAATACCAAAAAGCGGTATAAAACGGTTAATTTGGTTATGCTGTATATCGATATTTCAAGGAGTAACCTCTCATCAGCAGCATTTGAAACAAAACATTGGAAGATCAAAAACCAAAAATATTGAATGAAAAGTTCTCAAAACCAAAAAGTTCGAGCAAGAAGCCAAATCCAGCACCGAGGATATCGACCATGTGCATTACAAGGAAAAAAAAACCTGGTGTTTTAAAAAAAATTGAATTTTACAATCGGAAATTTCAATGACAAAAAATATTAGAGATTTATGGGTAAAATAGCGTCAGACTTGGCTTGTGTATCAAAAACTACGTCTCAAGCGACTTTAGGACTTGTTGGGCTTCTGCTCCTCGTTAAAGGCCTAGCGAAGGCATCCGTGTCCTATTCCTCCTTTATTTGGTTATATAAATAAAAGTTATATCAACAACAATAAAAAAAAAATCCATAGATAAGTCAGTGATGAGGGTTTAACGAACAATCTTACACATAGACTATTGCTAACTGTCATAGCATGATCGTTAGACTTTGATAAATTGTATATTGATGAACACCTCTGCCAAAGTTTATAATCTTATATTGGTGCTTCTCACTAGCTGCCATACTGATTGAGCTTGTATCAATAGATCTAAACCAAGAGTTGATGGTCCTGGTTCAGGATCTAAGTCTTTAACGTAAATGGTGTCCCAGGTTCAAATCCTAGCGTGTCCATATCCGAGCATTTACTAGTCTTATAAGAGAAGCTGAACTTGTGCTTTTGGTCGTATCGTATGTTTTTTGTTTTACACTTATGTTATTGTAGCCAGGCGACCTCGTTTAAGTTTGTGTGGTTTGGGCTTGTTTTGCTTAGGCTATACACTTTAATAACTTAGCTCAAGTCCACTGCTTTTGAAAGGAAATGCATTTGCACAGGGTAGTTTCTTACTTAAACGTAGTCTTTGTTTGGATTGCAGATGCATAAGATCTGAAAGCTACGAACCATCTTTGATAGGATCGGTCTTCAATGAATCTGCATGTATTGCGATAGTTGATCAAACCGTCTGCCTTCCACTGAAAAAGTGTATCTTGATCTCTTCTCTGTGGTACTTTTTTTAGACCTGCTTTGGTTTGCGATTTCCTTTGGATGCTTATCATGTTAACAGAGCTGGTCACCATTTTGTCTTTGACAAAATTACTCAGTTGAAAGTTTGGTTGACAGATTCATATCTGATGTAAAAGGCGATTTTTAATAAAATTAATGAACTTCACGGTTTGAGAACATACAATAGAATAACAAATGAAAGGATCTCTAGAAATGTAAGAATAGAACATTCTAAAATGTGATAGCAAAAAAAAAAACTCCAAGAACATTAACATTTTGTTATATTATACATAATATGTTATATGACCACCACCGGTATAGAGTAAAGTCGACCATTCTTTGATAGTGCAGTAACTTGGGGAGGAGTGTTCAATAACTTATGTGACTTTTATACTTGTCTACTTGTTTAAGTTAATATTATTCTGGTTGGATTTGACGCATTCTAAGTATAAGAAAAGCTACAAATTGGTGATTGGTAAAGATGATAAAAAATTTCACGCTGTCATGCCATGACATGGGTATTTTAAAAATGTAATGGTCTTCATAATTTTTTATAAAATCCTTGTCATAAATTATCAAAAATACGTTTACACTTTGAAAAAAAGTTTGCAATCATTAAATGTGTAAATTCTCGTATAATTATTAAGAACTTCCGGTATAAACATAGAAATTTGAAAAATGCACTAAGAAGGAAAAGGGACATAATTCAAGCAGTAACAGAGTTATGACCCCTTATCGTTTACTCTATTCGTTTGGTATTTGATTTAAATATATCAAAATATAAAAGTTTAAACAAAAGCACAATCCTTTACTAAAATATAGGCATAAACTTCGAAAATTTACGAAAACTTGCTTGCTGACAATTTGTCCTTTGACCTCTGATCACATAGTTTTGCACCACTTGTAACCTTTACGACCACTCAAAATGAATGGGGTAAGCATTAAGCTATCCAAAGAGGTATGATTCAGCCGTGTGTCAGGGTGGTTGATTAAAATTTGAAATCGACACCCTAAGTTACTGCACTAACAGAAAGTATTATCGAATCTAGTTTAAACCAGAATACAACAATAAAGTTTATATACACTTTGCAGTTGCACAGACGCCACGTGCAATGTGATTGACAGGTGTAAATATTAATACGCCGATTAAATTAACCGAGTTTCTAATGTTTTTATGCAAAATCAGATTATTTTACTAAGTTGTTGCGAAAGCTTATCAATAAATTTATCTATAAGTATATTAATTGTTATATTATTTTGGTTTATAGAAGCCATAAGCTTCGCGGATTATTTAATGTGCACTAAGAAAAAAAATAGTTTATGGTTCAATAAACCAAAAAAATTATTACAGCTAATTCTTAAGTAAATGTATATAGAAAATGTGAAGCTCTGATTTCAGATGGTAGAATTTTAAAAAAATATTTATAAATTCGTTAATGTTGAAATTATCCATTGTTGGCAAAATAATAATGAACATGCAGGCTGCGACGCACCCAAGAAGAAATTGTTCTTTTCAGATTATAATTAGGCTTTCAAAATACTATCATGACTATAGTCCCCAGTTGGTATAAATTGGGTCTTCGGAATTCATAGTTTTGTCTGCCTTTACATGTACCTTTAACATTAAAGTAAAGTGCAACGGTATCTCTTAATTAATATACCAGGCGCAGATCCAAGGAATGGCGAACCGAGCGTATGCCCCCCCCCCCCAAAAAAAAAAACTGACAAACATAATGTTTTATGCACAAACTCCAAATAAAACACTTTTAACAAAATGTTCGCAACTTGTTTCGCACGGCGAAAAATAAAAACATTTTTTTAACAAATGTTTAAGTTTCCGCTGTACTAATCCTCCTGTATATCATTATCATGATTATACAATATGCCGTGTCCTACGGATTTGTAAACAAGTGACGCTAGATGGCGATGACTTACTTCAATTTGATCTTAAGTTGATATATATTGTGACAACACAAACAGATGCCAAAAGTTCACCAAGCTTTGACAATTAGGATAAAGAGTGTTAGTAAAAAAATCGTGTATTTTGTGGATTTATTTATTGTCTCAGAATCAAAACTTGCATCAAGGAACTCAAACGATAACAATAATTATCAGTTATTTAAGAGCATTTTTCAAGGCATTAACCATATATTTTATAAGTGCCCTGACATCTGAAGTCTTTTGCACTCCTGATTTTTTAACAAATTTAGAAGCATTTAAAACAATTGCAGTAAAAAGATTCATTAATACAAAAATAATAACGAAGAAATACATAAATAAAAATATAGGTCCTAAAACAGGTGCTATATTCACATATTTTTCATAATGAAAAATTCGAACAGTTATAGCCAAAAGTGTCATAAAACTGTCGAAAAATGAGCTGTAATCACCAAGAACTCGCCCAAATATGAAATGTCCTAAGAATACAAAGCAAATTAAAAATACAACAAACATAACTATGGAAGCCATTAGTGGACCTTTAGCATGCATGAGCATATAATACATATACTTCAGCTGATTGTTCAATTTCAAGACCTCAATGAATTTAGCTATTGTAATTGTCATCAAAATAGCCATTACATAAATACATATGTTATCAAACATTACAGCAAATCCAAAGTTCAGAAATCTGTCCTGGCCGTTGTCCCTGTATTCACTTAGTAGATTATGGATCAAAATGTACTTTTGTACGTAAAAAGCCATCATTATGATACACAAGATAAGTTGAAGAGTGGACATAACGCTCCAAAAACTTGTAAAGTATGTTTTAAGTCCAATTTGTCTCATTTTTTTAACTTCTATTAGAAAAAATATGAGGACAAGAAGACAAAAAGATATCTCCATTACCACTCGAGTGACGTCTCTGTCTAAACTGTGCGTCGACAACGGTGAAGTAAAGACTTGGTTGCTCCTTAAAACAGTCCCAGATAAAGAAAACTCTATGACTGTCATGACTGAAGTGAATAAGTTAACATTGCTGTTATAAAGAGTAAATTCAATAAATACTGCTTTACTTCTGTCGTCCAGCCAGTCTTTATTCTGTAATTCTAAGATCTTCATGTAAAAGTTAGGTTTGAAGTCAACCATATATCCACCACCTCCATAAAATCCGAGTTTTCCTATGAAAGGTACAGACATAAGATCCCATGCACTTTGAAATGTCCATTCATTAATTGTCGAAGGGGAGTGAATTGGTTTATCCCATGACATGTCATAATCACTGGTGTCATCATTCAACAAGTCCAATGATGATGAACAATCTAATTTGATTGTAAAAATATTTTGAAGCTTCTCTGGAAATTCGCAACTGTCTGAAAATTCAAAAGTACTAATAAAAAAGATTGGCCAAACACTATTTAAACCTTTTATAATCGACTTTCAATCAAAACCAATTTCGTCTCGTTTTGGCTACTAAGTTTTTTTTCTGTTTTCTATTTTTTTCTTATATTGCGACCAATTCTATTTTCGTTTTTTTTATTTATATCTAATAATTTTGTCCTGGTCTGTACACTGAGTCAACATTACTGATTAGTTTGTTTTTTTATGTTTTTTTTTCTGATGTGACACATTTTATATTCGTGTTTTGTTTTCTTTTTTTTTCATTTGTGTCTTCTGATTTTTACCTTGGTCTTTTCAGAATTCCTACAATAGAATGTCTCTTTTGTACTTCTTTGCTTCTGTTAGAATCTATAAACGACCAGTTCTTTTTTATATTTACCATTTACAATTCTTATTTGACGTAAACGAACAGTTCCAAGTAAGATGAAATCGTTTTCTGGTGTTTTGACATTATTGGGAGAATTTTCCATTTTGTCCAATGTTGCCATTAAACTACTGTCAACATATCTCCAAACATCTTTAGTAGAATTTAGCTACAAAGAAGCAAACATCTGTCATTGTAAAAAGAATAGCCAGATTTCGTTAAAAAGGAAGTAGGTTAACGACAGACCTGAAATCGAATCCCACGTTATAGGACACCACTTTGATCATGTATAGAAAATATCAAGTTGCTGAGAAAACTGTTATGAAAATTTTGTCCCCGCTTTCCCGCCCGCCACCCGACATTCACAATTATT
The DNA here is from genome assembly GCA_963971305.1 of Arcuatula senhousia. Taxonomy (NCBI): domain Eukaryota; kingdom Metazoa; phylum Mollusca; class Bivalvia; order Mytilida; family Mytilidae; genus Arcuatula; species Arcuatula senhousia. The sequence goes on along the minus strand of OZ020312.1, from coordinate 5,756,218 downwards.
TAACTAGGATTTTTCACTCTGTGGAATCATGGAAGTCCGGTAAATAAAATTGTTGCAAGCAAGTGGGTTACACAACATAACAAATTTGCCCCCATTTTGTTTGTTAGTTCGTTACCTTTTTTATAAGCATCACCCAGACATATATTAAACACTTAATGCAAAAGTGAAATTAAATGGTTCTTATACAGTTACAAATGTAGTTAACTAAGACAAGAGGGCCCTAATGATCAGAATCAAACATCACTAAGCTAGAATGAACAAACGATTGTAGCGAAAATGCTTTATTTTGCCACGTTAAACACCATCCTCTACACCTTTATTCAACACATTTAGCACTTTTAAATGTATCAATCATTTAGAGCTACAGTGTCGAGCAAAAAAATATTGGCTATTTTTTTTTAATTTTGCCCCTTTCTTTCTATGTTAGATCAAACAATTTCAAAATATGCTTCTGAAAAAAGCTCTTTACCGATGTTGGTGGATTTTTTAACTATAAATTTTCGAAATATACCAATTTTTTGGGATTATTTTAACATAATTTGTAGGTTATTCTTTATTATATGAAATAATTTTTAACACAGAATAAAAATTGGATATCAACTCATACTTCAAAAATAATCAATATGGAAATCCAATCACAAACAGCTTAAATATTTATTTTTGAAAATGGAATTCACGGTTTTAAATAGAACCAAACAGAAAAATAAAAATTCGGCGGCAACTTTTGACACATGATTGTACATATATATATAGCAAAATGAAACGGAATCATCATTGGTACCCTTTATAAAACTTACGGGCAAAGGTTTATATATGTATAATTAATTTTTTCATATTTATAGTTTGGCATGTCTCTGAAAATTCAAGCACCATCTTTTCTAATTCAGCTTTATTCAGATGAGATTCATCAATCTGCAGATGTAATTTGAAAAGTTATAACCCTAAAACTGTTTATTTGAAATCTATTTGTGGTGCTTAATATGATTGATACACTTAATATGTTTTACCTATAATTCTGATAAGAAATCATATAGCTCTCAAGCTTTCTTTAACTTTTGTTTGTTATGATGATGAAAACAGGATAACATTGTCAATTTTTTTTTTCAAGAAGAAAAATGTCTAAAAGGAAAGGTCTTTCTACAACACTTGCTTATTTTATGTTTATGTATGTATTGTATGTTTTGATATGCTTGACCTTATGCAATTTTTAATCATCAAAATAAAAGCTGATGAAATGTCTTAGATTTGTACTTGAATAAGAACAATTTTATATTTATTTATATTTTATTTTTGGAATGTGTCCAAAAGATATACCCTTACCAACATGACCAAAAAGAGCTAACATAATGCACATGTGATGCTCACATTAGATCTCACGTTAGAAACTAACATAATTGCACGCGAGGCTTTTAACATGCAAATAAGGTGAGCATTTTATGAGCAGAAAAAAATTGCACGCGTGAAACTCATCTCATTTGCATGTTAAAAACCTCGCGTGCGAAAATGCTAACGTGAACTTTGATTTCACGTGTGCATCTTATCGAATAAACTGTACCATGTTAGAATTTTGGCTAACATAATGCACATGTGAAATTTAAAATCTTGTAATTATACAAAGTCAAATTCAAATTCTTTTTACATGACTCATACAAGCTCAGGTCAAATAAAAATGCATGACTTAAATCCTTCATTGGCAAGAAGAAACACAGATTAAAAGAAATTTCCCATAAATATATATATTTTTAAAACAACATTTAAACATGCAAATTAAGATTAATTGTAAATGGATCATTCATGAATAATTAAAGATGATTGATATTTATAAGTTCATTGTGGGTTATAAATGTGTAAATATTAAAAAAGCATCATTAAACATGCACTAAAATTATGTTTTTCTTTGATTTAAATAATCTTAAGTGTAATTTTCACAATCTGAGAATCATCTTCTTTTAAAACTAATTATGAGAATTATTAAGCTTAATTGATAAACAAATCAAATTAACTGTTACTGATGATATGGTGACAAATATGTATATTTTATAAAGACATAAAGAAAAGACTTACTATGTAACAATAAGCAATAATTAAAACCCATTCCATTTCAAAATTTCACTAAAACAGCACTTATTTTCCTTGAATTCTTTGGCCCCTCAAAAATCTTCTTCAAATTTGAATTTGCAGGAAGTACAAATGTATTTGACTGAGCATGCCTATTCCGAAATCGCATGTGTGCATTATGTGAGCAGTCTATTTATAGTTCTGAGAAAACAAAGAAAATTTCTAAGTACAAATCTAACATAAAACCCACATGCATGACAAAAGCTCATCTGATTTGAAATTTCACACGTAAGCTTTTTGGTAGAATGCTCACATTGGCAATCTTATTTGTATACAGATGTAACTTGCATCACATGAGATTCCCGTGTGCAGCAAGTGTGCTTATGTTAGCAGTTTCTCTGTACGGGTAATAACCTTTCTTGCATATTTTGGGACCCGAACACTATATGCCCCTAGTTTCGTAGACTGGGCATAAGATTTCAACAACCCCAATAAGAGATGTCGAATTTCTTGTAGTTTCAAACGTTCAGAAATGTCTTCAAGTTTCGATTTCGTTTGAAAATCTGTTATTGATTTTTAAAGTTTTTTTTATCAAAAATCTTAACTATTTTTTTTTAATAAACAACCGCAGTCATGTTATTAATGACTCAAAACGGATAACAAAATTTATATTATTCCTAAATTCATAAGAGAAAACCTCAAATCAAGTATTGATTCCAATCAGTAATTGCGGGGGTTAATCTTAACGACGATTTCTTTATCAATAAAGTCTGCGGTTGCTCATTGGTTTACATCATAAAAAGAGTGGGAATGATAAAACGCTTGTCGTTCTCCACCTGCATGATAAAAGTATCTACTAACGATGACAAATTTATGGGAAAAATATGGACATAAACTTATTGGTCTGTTTAGACCTGAAAAGTATACTTAAGAACATTTGCAACATGATTTTGGAGCGTAAAAAGCCAGCAAAAATGTTGACAAAGATTCTTAAAATATCCACGTTGGTAAGACCTCTTATAAACGCAACTTTTACTGTCAATGAAAACCATCCCTACTACTATTGTAAGGATCTTGAAATATACATATACAGCATTACCAAATTACAGTTGTCAAACCGCGTCGGTATTTTTGTTTTATTTTTGGAATATTGCTAACAAAAAAAAACCGGTTATCAATTGTAAGAAGCCTTAGAACTCATTATTTTTAAATAAATAAATTTGATTAAGATACTGCAATTTCATTGGACAAAATTTTTATGAGCAAGATTTTCATGTTTTTTTCAAATCATTTTGAATATTTATCTATTAGGAATAACTGTGATAATTTTTTTTCGAGGGGAATGTGATTTTTTTTCTTTTGCACATTTAGTATAATCTGCGTCACAGATTATACAATGTGCATTTTTTTCATTCCCAATGAAAAAAAATTAAGACAGGCATTCTTTAAGTAAAAATTACATACTTGTTTATACTTATTATTAATGATCAAGTTCTGTACTGTTTCTGATTGACGATAGCTGTTTTCTATTGGTGCATGACTGAACACAATGAAGGAGAGAGCTGCAGTGAAAAATAAGTATAGGCAAAAATCTTGTACTCTTGTCTTCATTTTCAGTTTAAGATCATATTCATGCTTGGCTTTCGTAATCACCCTACGTGATAATGGCTTTGATACATATCGTGACGATTCTACAAAAAAAATTAAACATGACATGCTTAAGAATAAGAGTAAAATATTTTTGAACAATAGAGGGTTGGTCACAATCGATGAAGCAAGTAAATTAAACCACTACATTTAGAAAAGAAAGCTTTAAAGTCACGTGTATGATATTATTATTAAGAAATATAGATTAACTTAAAGTTTGTATTTGTAAAAAACAATGCCAATAAAATATGTTTGACTCGAAAATCTTGACGTCATAGAAAGAGATTATCTCAAATTTTATAAACATATTCTGAGATTGAAAAAAGAACTCGACACCAATCTTTTTTAATTATGAGGAGCTTAACCGATACCTTTTGTAGTAGTTGAACATTATCATATCTATGTAATGTGTATATACAGTAAATAGCCAAAAGGGGAATTTTATAGAATGAACACTACATTGCATAGTAGCACACTATGGCTTAGGAGTTCTTTTTTTTTTCACTATCAAGTTGCAAAATCAACATTAAGTTACAAATGTCATTGTCATTTTTTTTATATAATTTCGCCAACGGATTAATCGAAAAAACTAATATAGCATACTTTTCATGATGATTTTCTGAAAGATAAAACCACTTTAAATGATTCAACATATTTTTTTTTGTTGGGGGGGGGGGTAACTTATCCATTGCTTACAGTGAACGGATTAGAACTAACAAGAAAATTTTGCACAAAAACTTAAAATTTGTGTATCGACTGAAAGGAGAAGGGAAAAATGCAGCGAAAATAATGGTCCAAATGAAAATAATTGAAAACTGCTCCTGACGCACATTTCTTATACTATATACATGTATATAAAAATCATTAAAGGCACTAAAAACAAACAAAATGTCATATAAACTTGCAAGTGAAGAACTATTAAAATCCAATGTTGGGTAATAATTTTCGGCAAGAACGCTCTTAAAATGCATAAGGTTATGGTAAAAATCTTTTTTTTTCTAATTTAAAACACAGTTGCTGCCTCATTTTTATTCTAGATTGCATCCCACTTTATATTAATATTGCTTTTATACATGTTTAATATTGGACGGTCAGTAATAGTATTTCTTAATATGATATTTACTTTAACATTTGTTTTTATTTAGGGTTTTTAAATCATTTGGTTCTATCTCTAGTTGGTACTTTGGGCATAAATGTTCCAAAAATATTGGGAAGAAACAATTTCCATTCTTTCATACTTTCTTTGAAATATGTTTCATTCTATGCGTTAGCTGATATTTCCGAGTACTGTAATGAAAGAAGAATAAGAATATTTAAAATCAGACCAAAACTATGATTGAAACCACAAAATGACAACATTACGTTATTTCTTAAACTTATATTTGTAAAAATAATTGATAAGTCCAAAATATCTCCTTAGAAAGATATCATAGAGAAATGAGATGCATATGCCAAATAGCGTACTTTCTTCATGGAAAAAGAAGTCTAAATTAAGCAATGTTACTAGGACTAAAATGTGGCCAGAGAGACAAAATTAATGGTTGGTTTCTTTTCATTACATGTATATCGTTTGAAGAGATCCTATTTCACATACCTATTACTAGTAATCTTAACGACATAAACGATTTGCATCAAATAGGCAACTTATAAAATAATATTTTAATAAAAGAAAAACAAACATTTTTCCAAACCTTCCTTCCTTTCAATGATCTTTTCTGGCAAATTGACATTTTCAGCAGGTCTTCTCAAAATGTAAGTCATAACGAAGGCAACAAATATAACGTTGAGAGGTTGAAGTAGGACGAGCTCATCTAGAAATGCTGCTAAGAATGAAACCAACCATTCTAGACTTTTATGATATCCATATTTAAGTCCATATAAGATAAGAAAATAAGAAACTATTAAAGAAATAAGAGTAACTACAGTCCATGCTATGTATATCATCCACCAGGGAAACCTGAAAAAGAGATAGTAGGTTTAAATGTGGTGCAGACAGACATACCAAATTAAGACCAGCGTGCATCTATATATTTTATATATTACTCATACCATCCCTAAAAAAATCTGTCTGCGTTATCAGCCACTGGCACTAGTAGAAAAGTTCAAAATTGAGTTAAAAGATATGGTGGTTAATTGTTTTAATTAGTGTTTGACTGGTCTGCTGTACTGAGATGATCACCTCAATATCCCTATTGTGTCTCACAACTATGCTGTGTTCTATGGTCATTACCGGATCCTAAGATCGCAATGGAAGAGGGAGGCTTGGCGTCATAAATCCTGGTTTAACCCACCATTTCGTTTGAAATTCCTGTACCAAGTGAGGACCATTGCAATCCACCAATTCTCCGGTATGACTGATTCTTTTTTGTCATTTTCTCTGGACTATGAGATAGATCATTCAAATTCGGTAGTTTTGTTATTACCTTTATTTAGCATTTGAATAAAAGGAACCAACTTAAACTTATAACAATTTTTAACAAGCTAAAGTATACATCATCTCAAAAATGATAATCAAGAAATTAACTGAACATATCCTAATATAAAAGCTTAAAACTACGAACTGAGAAAATGTCAACTGTTTCAGGTTAAATTAAATATTGATAACATTTTCAATCCAAGCATCCCAACTTAGTTTTCATTGAACACATTATGCACGTTTAAAATGAGAATTAGATACGCATGCATGACTCACATGGTTCTTGATGAAGCTTTTACTTGGTAGTCTTTCAAACACCATATCGAGTCTGAAAGAAGTGGAAACCAACTACTTACTTTTGTACACTTTTCATACTTTCTGCTTCATCTAGGATAGTATTTACAGTGTTTTTCAAATATGAATCTTTTCTTTTGCTTTTCCTTTCAGTTCTAACAAACAGTTGTAGAATCACATAATTAATAGGTAGCATTAGCATGCTACACTCAATGCCTATGATAATATCCTTCAGAGATATAGAGAACTCAATGCCGGTTACATCTGTAGATACTTCATCATCATCAGTTGGAATTCCGTGAAACATAAGACAAAAAAGCATAGTACACAACAGAAAACATACAGTACAAGCAATTCTTTGGGCTCGTGTAAATTCACTGTAGGTATTTTTGGAAATTATATTGAAAACTATATGAGACTCCATTATATCTTTTATAAATCGTGTGGTAAAGTTTTCCTTCTTGGTATTACGCATGGTTTCTGTTTCTGTCATAGGTGAAAGTGCCACGTTTATTTGACCTTTGAAAACTGCCAACCAGTTATCATGAACAAAGTGTTTGACTGTTTTTGTTTGTAAATCCTTCACTACAACTCTTGATAACAACCTGAAAAATGAATACAAGATGCTTTCATGAGTCCGAGTCCTTTACCTCCTTCATTAGAGTCTATATTCATTATAAAAAACATTTCATTACTGAAGGGGACAAACCTTCTGAACAACTACATTGTACTTAATTTACTGAAGTTTCAAAGTGTTAAGTTATTTAAGAAGTTCAGTATTAATTTAGTACATTTCCTTGCAGCCAATCAAGTAAAATAATGAATGTGTCCAGTAAAATCAAGAGCTTCTACACTGGACACTTTTATTAGTATCTAGAGGTCATATAGAATATATTACACTTCAATCCATAAGCTCTTTTTAATTAATAATAAAATAACTAATTATATTGTTATTCATACTTTTTTGTGTTTTGTGTTTTTTCATGCTGTTCTTTTTCGTGTTTATCGGTTCTGTCGTTGCACTTTCGGACTTACAGTACTTGTATGGTAAAAGCTTCCCTCTCTCCCCATTTACCATTGTACGATATACAATCCCCATCCCCATTTACCAGTCCATTCTTCATGCAACATAATTTTTTCCCAATCCCACAATGCCATTGTTTATTATCGACAATCTTATTAAATCTACTTATTATTAATTTGATTATATATTTATTTATAAACAAACTATAAAGAATATTCAAATATATATAGTGTTTATTTTTATTTATTTATTAAATAATATATTTAAAAGGAGTTGTATTGCATTTATTTTAGAATTATTATTGATATATCAAAAATAATGTAAGCAATTTCCATAGAGATCTTGGGCAGCAAATTAAAACAACATACATGTACGTCATTGAATTTGATCCTGAACTTTCTGGTAACTTTTGCACAGTCTATTTATATTTTTTATCAACCGGTATCTATAATCAATTAAGAAAGAAGTGTTTATTTTTATTAATTTAATTAATATTTAATTTAAGGAGTTGTTTTTTCATTAATTCTAGAATCATTAATAATATATGAAAATAATCTACGGCCGTAATTTAAAACAACATACATGTACGTCATTTAATCTGTAATGTCATATATTCTGCCAATATAGGCACACCTCCGGTAGGAGTAAAACGTTGATAAAACACTGGATAATGTTTAAAAGGTAAAACCACAAATTGTTCTATGTACACACGGTATATAACAGTCTATCCTCACTTTTAAAACACTGGTATCTTCAAAAAGAAGTAATTTGTATGTTCCACACACAACCAAATCACCATCTGCATGATCTATATCTAAAGCTCACCTAACAGTTTATATCTATGGTTATGCAAGCTATATATCAATGCTCTACATGCAGGCTCTATGAAGCAGTCAATGAATTTGCAAGATGATACACAGTCAGAAGCAATACATGTCACTAATTGATATGGGTTTATGATGACCTCTTCCAATGTGTATTTGTTTTTACTATCAAAAAGCGATGTAAATTCATCTATTCGTCCTTGTATAGTCACTGTTAGATCTTTTCTAGCGACTTCAAGTTTCTCACATTCAGATATAAAATGTTTTATATTCTCAGTGTCTTTATTGCACAATTTACAATATGGTGAGACCTCTGCCTTATTAAATTTTGCTCTATTGGCTTGTAGGATATATGTCCCTGTTGAAACTTTAACTCTGATTGGAATCCTTGCAATATCTCTTGTATTGGCTGAGTTTGTCTTTAATAGAGGATGGACCTTTCCAGTAACGTAACTACCAGAAATAGCATTAATGGTGGAGAATTGACAGGACTCATGGTTTATTTTGTTGCTCCAATATCTTTCAATCTTGTTTCGGATCATTATTTTCCACTTCAATTTATCCACTGGTTCATAAAGATAGCTTTTACAATCTGGAATGTCATACTTGATACATAACTTTTTTACATTGATGAACCAACTGTGAGATGTTGAGGTTTTTATTGATAGTTGTCTCTCTGCAATCTTCCATTCTGCAGAGTCATGATCTGACCTTGAAATGTTTCCAAATAGCGTAAGTGCTTTCTTATGTATTTCTGCTTCAATGGGCAACAGTCCTGATAGTATATATATGGCTGGAACAGCAATAGTTCTTGTTAAGGTTAAGAGTTGTTTCAACAGGTTTTTGTAGAATAGATCAATATTTTGTAGATTTTTTCCTTCTGGTAGGACAATTTCTAATCCATAGGTTAATATTGGTAATATATAAGTTTTTAATATTGAAATAATAGTCACTGGATCTAGCCCATTTCTGCCATGCAATCCTGTGCCCATGAGACTGTATGTTACTCTTCTTGCTTTCTTAATATTTTCCTCAACTGTTATTTTGGCAGTATCATGTTCACTTTTCTGTATTCCTATATGTGTTGTTTTATTGACAACTGGCATTGGTTTGTCATCTATGGACCAAATTTCATTAGGTATATCTATTAATGGAGCAGTTTTGACTGGTAAAATAACACTTTTAGTTGGTTGCAGTGTATATGCTTCCCTCTTGCTGTAGTTGTTAGTTATGTCTATAAGTAATTTTAACTCTATTGGACAGCTTGATATAATGGCTAAATCATCTGCACAAGTAGGGGCACAACAGTTTATATTTCCTATATGTCCTCCAAACCCTGAGCTTGCTAGAATGTCTAGTAATGGATTAATGTAAATTTTGTATAGGTCTGCACTTATTGCACCACCTTGTCTAACACCTTGTTCTATGTTGAAATTTTCTGAAATTGCTCCTTTCCATTTGACACATGAAGTTGCATTGCTATATAGTTGGTTTAGAACTGTGATGGATTGGTCATTTATTCCTAATACCCCCTTCACATATACGATATTCTATTACGAGTCGTTACGATTTTCAAAATTTATAGTTATACGAGTTCTTGCGAGATTTTCTGCCAACCTTTTCCGATCTATTTCCGAGTTATCACGATTTCGTCAGTTGTGCGGAATTTTTTCGCACTCCCGTCCAGAGACGATATGGATTTTATTTTTAAAGTGTTTACGAGCATGTTACGGTGCCTTTACGACGTCTTTACGAGTGATTTGCGATATTGGAAATGATATCGTAAATAACTCGCAAACCACTCGTAAAAGAATTCCTTTGCGAGGTCTTCCCGACTTAGTTACGAGTAAAGGCGAGTCATTTACGATCCCTACGAGTTCTTTACGAGTTACTTGCGATGTGTTTACGAGTTAGATTATGACATTGTTGTTTTTTCAACTCGTAAAAGTCTTACGAGGATTTTTGACATGTCAAAAATCCTCGTAAAACTTTCACGAGTTATTACGATTTCACACGAGCTAGAAAGGCCTGTTTACGAGTAACAAAGAGTGATTTACGAGTCTTCGCGATCGAATACGAGTTGAAAACTCGTAAGAACTCGTAAGGAAATCTCGTATATGTGAAGGGGGTATAACTGAAACAGTCTTCTCATTAAGTTTGCATGTACAACCACATCAAAGGCAGATTTACTATCGAGCATCGCTATGTATGTTGGCAGGTTATTATCTTTATTCTCTCTTTCAAATTCTTCTATTATTAATTCACATTGTAAAGGAGAGGTTTGTTCTGTGAATCCTCTTTGTAGATGATTTTGTTTTGCTAATATGACATGATTTTCTCTTGACTTTATGATTTTTTCTATTATCTTGGTTATAGTTGGTGTGACAGTTATACCACGGTAATTTTTGGCAAGACATGGGTCTCCTTTGTTTTTGTAAACTGGATATACAGTGCCAACCTTCATGACATCAGGTATAGTTCCTTCTTTGAATAGCTTGTTTATCAATAGTTGTATATACTGATGTAAATATTTTCCTCCATAAATAATATTCTCTGCAGCAATACCATAATAATCAGCAGCTTTATTTCTGTTCAGACCTTTTATTGCTTCTTGAACCTCCTTTAGTGTGACAGTATTGTGTTTGTATCGTTCTCTACAAATGTCCACAATGATTTTGTATTCTTTTTCAACATCTGCTAAATATTCCTGATTGTAATCTGAATTTAATTGTTTTTTTGACAGTTCACGAAAATGGGTTCGCCAGCCTATGGCAATGTCATCAGCATGATATATTTCTTCTCCTACATTTAGCTGGTCAATATATCTAGACAATTTCCCTCTTTGATTTCTTATGATTCTATGGAATGTCTTAATATCTGTGGTTCTTGCATCAATTAGTTTTTGCCTATCATTCATTCTTTGTTGTGCATTTTCCATTCTACATGTCTTTCTTAGTTCATAGGTGGTATTTCTTTTTGCTATCAAGTATACATTATCTAGGTTTTCTGGCCTTCCCTGTTGTTTCCATCTGTAAAACGCTAGCTTTTTTCTAGATATTGCTGCTTTGATATCCCCTGTCATTGTCTTAAGTTTGGCTCTTTTTTTTTTCCTTCTTCTTTTTTGGTACTATTTTTGATACAGCTTTTTCAATAATATTATTGAGGTTCTCAAATGCAGTTGCGGAAACATCATCTACTGTTACTTTTCCTTCATCTTTTAACAACTCCCATGTGATGTTGTGTTCATAATCTCCTTTATCAATTTTATCCCAATGTATCTTTTGAACTGTATCTCTTTTTTGTGAGTCTATTTGTTTGGTTTGGTTAACCCTCTTTTGTATTTCAATTGTCATCTTGAGAGGGTAATGATCAGATACATTTGATATTGGCTCAATTTTCAGATGTTCTATAACTCTGTGTTTAAGCGTTTGTTGGTATAAGACATAATCTATAGAGGTAGAGTCTTGGCCTCTATTGTTTATAAAAGTTGGTCCTGTATCTTCAGTTACAAGCAGATGTTCGTGCATGAGGTCATTGATACCTTTCTTCCTTGTTGATTCTTTCCCATTAAGGATGTCCTCATTAAAATCACCCCCAATGATAAAGCCATGGGTTTCTATATAGGTGTTCATTATTTCATTTAGTTGGTCGATGCATCCAAGAAATTCATTTTGATGGTCAGTGGTTCCTTTACACGGCATATACATCGATACTACTATTAATTTTGGTTCGCAGTTAACTTCAATGCACTGAATTCTCTCAGATCCTATGTCTAACGGCCTTATAATTGAATCAAGCTTCTTGTTCCAGAGTATCGCAGTTCCACCATATCCTCTTGGCATTTGTAAAGGAGCAATTGGGTCATGTGAGTCAACTGCTTTTCCTGCTCCAAAATAATTTTCATTTATCTCGTTCAGCTTATTTAGCTGACAATGATATAGCCAGTGTTCTTGAATGAGTATTATATCTGCAAACTCCTTGACTTCTTCAAAGAAGGGTACACAGGTTAAAATATTCTTACAGTTAAAATCTAAAATACACAGGTTTTCAGTACTGCATGCATCCTTGCTATTAGCGAAGTCTCTATCTTCAGAAATATTTACATCTACATCAATAACTTGTGCTACATCTGGTAAGGATGGAGGCCTCGTATGGGTAAAAAATGTGGTGCTCTCTGTTGGTAGAATATAGGTTGCCCGGCTCTATTCTCATTGCTGCATGTAGTTCTGTTGGGTTGCTGATATCGATATTGGGCATTTGTTGGTCTGTGATTTCTATCATGTTGGGTAGAAACAGTTGGATGTAGTTGTTGAATTGGAATGTATGGATATTGTTGCTGTTTAGAGCTATCTTGTGGGTATTGTTGTAGATTCGTTGCTTGTGTGTTATCTGGTATATGTTGTTGTAGATTTGTACTTGTTTGTGAGTACATCTGAGCTTTCTGTTGTTCATGGCATCGTGTATTATTTTGCCTTGGTGTATTTAAACATCTCTTCATCGTTTGTGGATTTTGGTCAAAATCATTCGATTGCATCACTGGTGTTTCTACCGTTGTATAGTGAGATCCTGGACTATTTGAAGACATTTTAGTATATTTGTTGGAATTTTCTAACATATCCAGTTCTTTATCTATTTTGTTTAATACGTATTTTGTGACACGTTTTCTCATTCCTATTATTAGCTCATCTGTTTCATCATTTACAGGTGCAGCTGAGGAGTTGCTTATGTTCTTCGTTTGTGATTGAAGCATTTCAATGCGTGTATGCAACGTTTTGATGGTATTTTCTAGCTCAATATTCTGTATCTCTGCCTTATGAAGCCTTTCCATAATTTTGATTTTTTCTTTCATGTCTTCCTGTACCATGGCTTCTTTTATTTTTATTTGCTCCTCTCTTTTCTTCAACTTTTGTTCTAATTGTCTTAAATCTTTCATGCGCTGATTGATTTCGTTCATATCTGGTGTTCCATTAATCTTCTCATTGGTGGTATATTTTCCATAAGAGATGGAGTTTTCATATCTATCATCTTCTTCAACTACATGTACTTTATCTCTGTTGTCTTTTTTCTTTTGCTTTGTTGTTTGTACATCTACTTTATGTTGTTTGGTGTTACTTATTTTCTTGTCACTGATCATTACTGGTCTTTCCTTGTTCTCAATTACATGTAGTTGCGCTTCTTTTGTTCGATCTGGTGTTTTCTGAGAGCTGTTGTTACCATGAGTCAAAGTATTTTTTGTTGTACTCTCTTCGATTGGTAGTTCTTGTTTATCTAATCCGATACATGCATGACATTTATCGTTATCAGAGTCTAAGCATTTAGAGTGATATGGTAGGTCACAATCAGTACATCTATTGTCAATTTCAACATGAGCATCATTACAACCGTTGCATAGCATTTCTTCATTGAGAAGAATTTCTGCTTGAGAGACGTCTTGTTGTTTATCAAGTACGGCCAAGGTGTATTGACTGACTACTGCTTTGTTACTGCAAGACTTACATGTATAGGGTACATTTTGATTTGTTGTATGAAACTTGATTTGTTCTTCAGTTAATTTCTCACATCGGTAATGTAACCAATGACCTTCTTGACATAGTATAGATCTTGTTTTACTATTTTTCTTGCATTTCAAACATTTTTCATGGCCCTCTTGCTGTTCATTGCTTAAACTTTTTCTTTCTTGCAATGTTTGTCCAGATATGGCATTCAATGCGGACTCAAGTTTACATGCTAGATTTTGATTTAGTAAACCAACGTTAATATCAGCTCCATCAATTTGGGTTTTGGACATTACTTCATGTATCTTGTTGATATCAATTTTAAACATTCCAAGGTTTCTACCATTTATCAGTAGGGAACATTTGGGCAAGTATGTATTGATGGTGTATACATGTTCGTTTGTATCCTTTTTATGAACTTGATATGTATATTGACAGTGTGCACCTTTCTTATCTGTACCAATAGATTTCTGGACCTCATACTCATAGGCATCCTTATAGTATTGCTCACAGGCAAATAAAAAGAGTTCGAAAGATACTGCGTCATATTGTGCAGTGATTCCACCTCCTGTCTCAGTGTATAAGATCTCAGCCCTTTGTGTACATTCTAACTTTTTGCGTAGGTTCTTTTGTACATTAAGCGTATATTCATTTTCATATATGTTGCGTGTTGTATGAGATATGATGCTATCACCATTCTGTCGACGCAAAGACATTCTCAGTGTCATGTTGAATATTGCTAGATCACTGAAACACAATCAGACAACACACTGTGGAAGGACCCACCTTAGTGTTTCCCAATTGCTTAATTACAGTAATCTATCACTACTCCTTAACACTGTATGCGTGTACATTTAAGATTCTACCAGCAATCTCGGCACACTTTGTGTGCAATTTTGCGGAGCCAATGTCGGGCTAAGAGTGGTTTTGGATGGATTCCATCTTTATACAAATTGAAGTTATAGTTATAGTTTTTATTTCAGTCTGGTAAATGTGCGATGAGTTTATGAGTATATATGCGATGCAATGTCAAAAGCTATGCTATGGTTTATTGGTTGTGTGTGGAAGACCAGAATTCACTCCATAGGATAAAATAAACAATTCCTTTTAAAAATCGATTAAAAAGTTTGAAAGTCTAAAATGTCTCCTTCAATTTGAATCAATTTAACGAAGTAATGATCTTGCAGGATAAAATAAGTGTTTTTAAGTAAAAGTTAAAAAGTTAAAATGCCGCCATTTTTTCACGAGCTTTTCTGAAGGCGCAAAGTCAAAATTTTAAAACGTTTTTAAAATTGGATAAATTTCACAAATTTGTAACTAAATCATTGTGCTTGTGGATAATTGACGACTGTCTGGATTGTTATATGCTATTATTCTGTAATAATCTTCTCCTCCACCACTAGAATACGCAAAATATATGTCACAAAATTTCCACCACCACTTTCACTTTCACCGGAAATATCATGGATATAAATTTAATTTGATCCTGAACTTTCTGGTACAAAAATGTACATGTAACTTGTGCACAGTCTATTTATATTTTTATCTGCCAGTATCTATTAACAATTTAGAAAGAAATATTAAAATATAAGAGTTTATTTTATTACTTTATTTTAAAATATTTAATTTAAGGAGCTGTATTTTATTTATTGTAGAATTATTTTTAATATATAAAATAATGTTAGCAATTTCCTTAGAGCTTAAAACAACATACATGTACGTCATTCAATTTGATCCTGAACTTTGCGGTAACTTGTGCACAGTCGATTTTTATTTTTTATAAGCCAGTATCTACAGATGAATTCCGTACAATAAAATATGTTTTTAATTAAAATATTGAAAGTTTAAATTAAGATTTATATTGTCATTTAAAATCTATATTTACTATATGAAAAGATGATGTAATCAAATTCGAAATAACGTTTACCATCCCCATTCTCCATTTACCATTCAATGGACCAATCAAATTCGACATACCATTTACCATCCCCATTCCCCATTTACCATTCAATGGGCCAATCAAATTCGAGATACCATTTACCATCCCCATTCCCCATTTACCATTCATATTTACTATCCCCATCCCCATGCACGATACCATTCCCCATATACCATGTACTATTCCCCATCCCTTACCCCTTCCCCATTCCCCATCCCCCTATATACTATAGATTGGGAAGCTTTTACTATACAGGGACTGTATGACACTCGAATAAATTGGTGCATTTTTTGCTCCTTTCAAAACCTTGCTGTTTTCACTGTTAGAAAAACTATAAAACTAATTTTTAAAGTAGAAAGTTAACATACCAGGATGGAGAGAAACCACTATTATCATGCCATACATGCACATGCTTTATTTCACCGAGATCCACTGGGGATGTAATGAGAAACCAGTCGACACCTCCAGCCTGGAATAGACCTGGAGTGCTTACGCTAGACAGACAGTGCTTTAAAGTATTTCCATGATTTCCCTCGATGTAACAGAAAACGTTTGATGTTGTTCCAGCATTGTATTTCCAAGCAGTCTTAAAGCAGGTCAAATACTTGTAAGATTCCTGTGTTGAACTTGGAGCGGGAACAATTATGGCAGTCTAGAAAAAAGTTTTCAACAACTGTATGGTCAGTGTTGTTATCAAAACAATGTCATAAGGTTTTTATTCCAATTTAAATGTACATCAAACCTTATAATCTTTCAAAAGACGAATTATTGTAAAATGCCTGAAATACCCAAATTCAAAGTCGGCACATTAAAATTACAAGTCTATATCAGAATACAGCATAAGTTTTATTTTTGCTAAAATACAGAAGTTGTGAGTGATTGTTTAATTAGGATTAATCATAGTCTTACTATTTTAAATATAGAATGCAATGTCATGTAAGTAAAAAATATAATATCTTCTTATAACTTCACTAATAAGAGCCATTCTTATAAACAAATGTCTTATAAAGGCAGAATTCAAAGATTAAAAAAAATGCTGGTCAGGGATGTATCTAAGTATATCTTTTGCTAGCATTTGATGTGTTCTCACTGCAAGAAGACATTTAAAAAAGCAGGCGTTAAAGGCAATGTTAAGTGTTTTTAAGAAATGTATATTGAATAGTTTGCCCAATAAATGCCAATTTGGTATGCTTGACTCAAAAATATTGACGTCATAGCGAGATTTAATTTCAAATTTTGCAAACATATTCTGAGATTAAAAAACTCTACACCGAATTTTTTAGAATTTGATGAGTTCGTCCAATACACATTATCTATTATATTTTATCGAATATTGATAGGATACACAAAACATCAAAACATAAGATGTTACGTGGAAAATATCAAGAGCAGGTGACCTTATAAAATTATCACGTGCACCTTAGTTGGTGTGTGATCCGGTGGTTTCTTTTCCCGAGAAAGAAAGGTCACCAGAGGGGTTGCCCCAAGTGTGACCTTTTTTCGAGGGGAAAGAAATGCCGGGTCACATATCATCTAAGGTGATAACTGTTATATTATACTGAATAGTTAAATGAAAGGATTCAATATATAATTTTGAAACATATTTCGGACATTTTAAACTTTTTTCCATAGGAAAAATAAAGACCATATATTGTTAAAGGAAAAAAGAAGGTCTCACGTACAGAATCTCACGAGAAGGTGACCTTACCATGCGACCCAACGGTTACCAGTTGACCAAGCGAAATATCACATGTCACATGACCGCGTCTAAGCAAATCACAATAGAGATTTTTATATGAGTATATAATATTACCATTTTACACCAAACGGTTATCGATTGACCAAGAAAATATAATCATATGTCACGTGACGTCGTCTCTACGAAAAAAAAAATGAAGATTTCTGTATCAGTTTATAATATAAAAACTCTTGGGCATCCATGACTTATGACCTTGCTTGTAAATGAAGGGCATTTATGAAAATCACATTTGATAATTCTTAAATGTCAAACATTTGGCAAGAGTTGAAAATGAAAATTGGCTAATATATTAAATTGAATTAAGATTAAAAGACTAGTTTTTACAAGAATGGGTTTCGATTGTTAGTCATAAGAAAATAGAGTTATGTAATCTAGTGAAGGCAGTGATAAAACAATTATATAATGTCTTGTAACTTTTTTAAAGACAGAGAGACGAAAACTCTTTACATAATATAATACATGAAATAATGCTATATGAAGAGAAAAAAAAATGTCAAACGCATGCGTGTGTTGAAAGCATAATTTTCTTTAATATTAAGGCCTACATTTTAAAGGAGGTTGTTAAGCGCTAAATGTATGTTATGATATTAAGAAGTCATCAAAGACTTTATCAAACTTTCATATTTTAACATCAAAACATATTTTAAAGGCATATTGTCTACGACAAACTCATTTTTTTTACCCCTCAATTTTTTGGTGTCAATTAGACCGAAATGCAATAAAATGAATATTGAAAAACAAATTTGCTACAAATTTTGCCTCAAAAGTAGTTCACTTTGATCAAAATAGCTCGACAATATTGATTGATATTTTATTTACCTGCACTACGTCACATTGACACAGATTTAGACTGAGTAGTTTTAACACGGACACTAATCGGAATCTCGAGTTTTGTCCCCGAATACATTGATATGTTGAAAAAATACCGATATTTTTCGTGTTTTACCTTTTAAATAACATTCAAAACTTAATACAGGCAATAATTGTCAGTTTTATTCATTAAGTAGCTCTAATATTCGGTTGCCGTTTAAATTTTCTTCCGAGCTAAAACTTCGAGAAACAGATAATGCACCACGTGCAAGAACTATTGAAGTTTTCAATCAAAGAAAGTATAGTGCGCATGCTTACAGCTCATCTACATCTCATGAATATGAATTTTTGTAAAGCTTTACAAATATTATTTATTTTTCAATTTTTGAAGTAATAAAGAACCCTAGTGGTATTTTGAAAGTTTGTATCTTTCTAAATAAACAAAACGAATAGTCTGACGACAATTTTTTGGTTTTACAAAAAAATATTTTTTCGTAGACAATATGCCTTTAAATAACTTTTACTATAAACTAACTAGACTATGGTCACTATTATCTGCTCTTCTTGCCCAGCAAAGAAATACACCATACAGCATCCATATTAATATCACGCAGCAGGTAACAACTGGATTGTCAAAAAAAGTAAGAAACAGAAGAGCATCAGCAAAAGGGTCAACAAAATTAGGTAGAACAAAGAAGCCTCCTGCAAACTCTGTCAAATGGTTACAGTTACACTTTAGAGCCGTTGTTGTTGAATCTCTCGACATCTGTAAAACAGAAAACAAATGTTAATAGATGATTTGGAATGACCATAAGGACTTGGGTCGCTGAAGATAGGTCATTCATTGTTATATTTGGCATATAGGCAATTTGAAATGAATGACATGCTTTCACCAACCAAAATAGTTCACTTTCAACATGCGAGCTTTGGTGAAGTTGATAAATTAATAATACCTATTAAGGAGTGGAAAATTCATGTAATTTGCGATTGTATTTGAAGGAGAACCTGTTTCTGTCATGAATATTTAGAGAAAAAACGTTAAAAAGACTTGGAAGGGTTGGAAAACTCACGTCGAAAATTCACTTACAGTCGGTCATTAAACTTGCGTTTGCAATTTAAGCCACCTGTATATCGTTCTTATAAACCGGAGAAATCTTTATTTTAAACAAGAGATTACATTTACGTTGTGATAAGTAAACCTATACACTACAAGTTCCCTGACTAGCCTGAGTACTTTATATGGTCTTAAATGGCCACTTAAAATATCTAGAGGCAGACGTCTTTTTGTATCGATTTCAGGGAGTTGTAAGCATTTGAGTTCGCATTGTTGATTTCTGTTCGGTTTATTTTGTGTTTTTTTATATATATTTCCTCGTGCTGTTCTTGTTCGTGTTTGCCAGTTTTTTCGTTTCCCTTTCGGACTTGTGGCACTAGAATGCCCCATTAGACGCCCCTTTGCTTCTTTCTTAGCATTTAACATTTTAACCTATGTACAATAGTTTTTCTACTGCCATACATACAAATCTTCATTTTTTTTTCTTTAAAGGGTCCTAGAAAGGATTATGTGAAAACGTTTAAGTACTTTTTTTAACAAAAAAAAACCGATTCAGTAATGATTTTCTGTTTTCTATGGTTTTCGCTAATTGGTAGACATTTACTAGTAGGCAAAAATTTTATCATTTCGTTATTTCCTTTTATTTTTGAGGGAATACCGGCAAATATCGTCAATGTTGATGCTGCAAGAAAAATAATTCATGAAATTCATTACTAATGTTAATGTGCAAACAAAAACATGTTTTGCACTTGGAAATAAATTTGTATGAAATTTAAATAATGTTTTGAAAAATTCAAATTAAATTAATGATAGTTGTTAGCTTTCCATATAATTATATAGATTATAAAAAAACTTATTGAAATGAAATTGTTGCAGCAACATTGCGGCACTATTGCTGTTATATTGCTGCAGTCAAAATTATTGTGCCGGAAAAATGTAGCAGGATAGCGCAACAGACAACAACTTCATGGCACTGTTGCAGCAGTAAATATTTTTGTTCCACAGTAAAGCCATAGGATTGATTTTAGTGCTGCAGTGTAGCCATAAGATTGATTTAAGTGCTGCAGTATAGCCATAAGATTGATTTTAGTGCTGCAGTATAGCCATAAGATTGATTTTGGTGCTGCAGTATAGCCATAAGACTGATTTTAGTGCTGCAGTATAGCAATAAGATTGATTTTAGTGCTGCAGTATAGCCATAAGATTGGTATTGGTGCTGCAGTATAGCCATAAGATTGATTTTAGTGCTACAGTATAGCAATAAGCTTGATTTTAGTGCTGCAGTATAGCCATAAGATTGATTTTAGTGCTGCAGTATAGCAATAAGATTGATTTTAGTGCTGCAGTGTAGCCATAAGATTGATTTTAGTGCTGCAGTATAGCCATAAGATTGATTTTAGTGCTGCAGTGTAGCCATACGATTGATTTTAGTGCTGCATTATAACCATAAGACTGTCTAAGATTACGTTTAGTGACAGGTCTCGATTGCGTAAAGAAGTGTTACTAGATGAGTCCTTAAGACATTAAATAAAAATCGGTTGGCTATGAACAAATGATATCGGTCTAGGTTTGACCGATAGAGATGATATCGAGGTATTTTACCTTTTCGTCGATAGTGTGGACTTTTTACGGTTTTGGTTAGAGGAATGTCTCAATTTTGTATTGAAATGTCAATGGGTGGCCGTGGGCCTTTTCAATATTCGTTTCGGTTCAAACTCAGTTTGCTATGACCAATCGACTAGGTTTAATCAAAAGAGAAGATATCACGGTATTATACCGTTTTCATCGATAGCGTAGACTCTCATTGGTTTTGGTTAGAAACAAGTCGCAATTTTCAATGGAAGTGTCAATGAGTGGGTCCTTTCGACATCTTTTTAAACTTGGTTTGCTATGACCAATCGACTAGGTGTAATCGACAAAGGAGATGTCGAGGCATTTAATCGTGGAAACCATAGGGACTTGCGGTAAAAGGGCATGGTACTATCAAAGTATGTTTTTGCCTGCAAAAACGTTGTCTCCCCCCGTTTCCCCCAAAAGTTCTAACTCCCACAAAAAATTGAGGATCAAAATTTCCTTGTAACATACACAACAACATATGGTGTCCTTCCTATATACCAAGTTTCACTGAATCCTGTTCAGTAATTTCAAAGGAGTTGCGCTGATAAGATGATAAATGAGGATTCTCAGCAAAGGAGTTGGGGCGATAAGACCCTAATTTAGCCTAAAAATATGACAGTAGTGCAAAAGTGTCCATTTTTGGCCAGAATATAGTGTTAACGCTGCCTATAAAGAAAACGCGTCCAAACATTTGACAATATAATATTGAAGCGTTATAATGACATCATAATTCTATTGATTTTAGCCAAAATGACAAAATTTGAGAAATTTTTGTTGTTTTCAAGGTACATTTTGGACGAGAAAACATTGTCCGCACTTGAGAAACAAGTTCATACTTTTAGAGAAGGTTTATATCAGCCATATTAACAATCTGTATAAATATTTAGTTGTTCCTTGATTGCGGAGATACTTTTCTTGTCCAAAAGGTATCTTAAAAGTACTTAAAATTGATGTAAATTGGCGATTTTCTTAATGAAGGTCAGTTTCGTTTCATATTTCCCCAAAAACAATCATTTAAAAATTCAAAAATATATTTTTTTCTCATTTAATAAATATTTTATCAGCATCTGACAACAGTATAAAAATGTTGAGATTTGGGAAAAAAATTAGGCCAAAAAACAGGCCTTATCGCCCCTACTCCTTTGTAAGTTCAAAGAGCCATATCTCCCACGAAAATTCAAGGATCAAAATTTCCTGGTAATATACACAACTATATAAGGTGTCCTTATTCTAAGTTTTATTGAATTCGATTCTGAAGTGTCCGAGGAGTTGCGCTAGCTGACAAACTTTGTGACGGACACACGCACGGACAAGATAAAACAATATGTCTCCCTACAAAAGTGAGAGTCGACATAATTTTGGCTATTTTAAACTTTTTTTGGACCTCGATTTCTTAACAACAGAGAGTGGTAGCAAATGGGGACCATATAGTTTTTGAACCCATTTGTTCCCATTTTTATTCTAGCAAGTACCCGTAACCATGGCAACCGTTGGAATTTTTCTGCAGGTGAAGAGATCTATAATAATTTATTAGTACTTTTTGAATGAAACAAAGAGGCACGTATTCGAGTGTCAAAAGTCCGATAGGGCAACGACGAAACCGGTAAACACAAACAAGAACAGCATGAAGAAACACCGAATACAAAGTTAACCAAACAGTTGATTAAGTCAGAATCAAGCATGGATTATTATAAACTTAAACTTAAAGTTTCATTTTTTTTCATTATCAAAGTATTGATATTCACATATACATAGTTCTCATTCGAATGCGTAAAAAGTAATAGTTTCTTATTAAACATTTGTCAGAAGCTTATCTTTAAACATGAATTGAAATTTGAATTGTCGAATGAGGAACACGATCCTTATTATAGACTTATAAGTTTAATTATTAATTAATTAATTGATGTTTATTTATACAGATACAAGATCTTGCAAAAATGTTTAATAAACCACACCTTATTCTGTACTTAACCGATATCACATTTTGGGTATTAAAAATCATCTAATAAGCTTACATTTTTTCAGCAGTTTCAAATTCAACCAGAAGTTTATTCGGTTGAAAATAAGAGAAAAGTACTTACATTGCAGCCATCTGTAGCCCATCGTCCAGAAGCCTCATCCCAATAGTTACACCCCATGGCATTTGTCGATACATCCACTGTTACCATGGTTACATTTGTATCAAAATCCATCAATGTAGTATTAATTGAGGAATTTTGTAACATCGGAACAAACCCAATGCTCCAAGTTATCCTATTAGCTCTTTGTTCAAAAAACAGCTCCGATTGTGCCTCAGTAAAATTATATCCCTCTAAACAATCTTCAGGTAAAATAAGCTTGTCAGGACTATATGCCAATTTTAATGTAACATTATATTCTGGAGCATCTGTGACTATGTGCATCTTCAAATACATGTTTTCCATTTGCTGCATTTTCAGACGTAAAAAGGGATTTGGACTTGAGCAGTTTAGTTTATATGTCGTGTATTGGCTCTTTCCTAATTACACCAAATCATGAAACAGAAACAAAACGAAAGCATGATAATGAGTATTGAAATCATAAACAAGTGGATCTCGAGAGTCTTTATCGCTCAACCGACCTTAATGCTTGGATTTAACAGCTTCAAAAAATAACTTTTTTAGGTCAGTGTTGTTTAAATGTTGCTCCAGTTTAATATGGATTCATCCGAAAGAATTTTATTTGTAGATCCCTGACAGCTGAACATTTCTACATGTAAAGGTTGTATATCTTTTCTCTACGATTAATAGAACATAAATTACAATTTGACATTAAAGGAATCATAACTTCTATTAAGGGACAACTATGTATCATAGACTTCGTCACTTGGGTAGAGCTCTACTTGCTTAACAAATAAACAGGTAGATATAGTTTCTTATCTCTACTTAAAAAAACACAATATGATAGAACAACTACTAAGGACCATAACTACTCATATAATATTATGTGCAACCTAAAATAGACCGAAGCTTTAGAGAATAATTGTCAAAAATACACTGGATCATTTACACTGAAAAAAAAACCAATTTATTTGTGAAAATCATTAAAGATTGAAATATGGAAACCACCCTGGTTAAATCCTTGTAATAAAAAATAGTCTTTCTAGAATCAAAGGTGTACCAGAGGGGCAATGAATTATCGTTAGTATGAAAAAACACGGACAAAATCGGAAGACAAAATACACCATCACAAAAGAAGCATAATAACACATATAACAACCAAACCACATTCGGCAAGGTTAAATCAAGTCGAAACAAGAGCTTAAATTTCGTGTTGGAAGAAGCAGAGGTACCACGTGTCATCCGAATGTCAAAGTCCGAAAGGTGGAAGATTAGAAACACATCGATATGGACGTAATGGTTGAAAATCTACATATGAGACATGTAAACTTCTTTAGCCACGCTTCTCATTTCCTGATGGACTGTATTAATTAGAATTATCATAACAAAAAAATATTTTTCGGATATTAAGGAGGCTATGTAGTAGTTTTTATTGAAAAAAAAAGAAATAGACCTATCACCTACCATGTGCTGGGATATCTATTTCAATAGGTGTTTTAAGATTCTTCACTTTAATAGGATTATTGTTGACGTCTTTTAGTGCAAGTCCTGTTGTTTTAGTTGTGATGAATCTTGATGATGCATCCCAGGTAAACAAATTGCGGGAAAACAGTTGCTGTAATTAAAATTACCCCGCCACCATATTTATCAACGATTATAAATATAGAGATATCTATGTGAATATATAAAGAGAAACGAGTTATCTTTCTCAGACCAGAAAATTTCAGCATTGTCATTTTTTTAACCTATACAGTGGCAAAACTACATATCTTGAAATCATTAACAGTGCTTTAAACAAAAATGATACAGATACAGTCAAACTTGAATTATATTGGAAAACGTACCTTAAATTTGAAGTGAGAAGAATTCAAAACATCATTGACTTCTGGAGGAACTTGGAATGATGTTTTGATCATTTTATCCATCTCCTGTTTCGATACACTAAAAGTTGATGTTGTATTCCCATCATTAGTTACATTGGCTACCCCAAAAGCTATCTTGAAATTTTTAGTTGTAGCTTCGATTCTAATTGGTTTATCAACTAAACCACTCAAAGCCTTTTCCTCTATCTTATTGATAATGTTAATTATTCTTGTACTTTTCTTTTTCTTTACCTAAAATATAGAATTTAATAAAGATACAATGTCTTAAAAAAAACCAGTTGAGTGAGCGATAAAATGTTAAATCTGCGATAATCATTTCATAAAGGAATTATCAAGAACACCGAAGGGTGAAACATAATCGAAACACATTTCCTGGTCGAACTGTTTTTGATTTGAGTCAATACTTTTGGTGCTTGACCTTCCAATGTTTTCATGTAAATGCTGCTGATACATGTATATGGTATTTGTTTTTAATTGAACAAGGCCACATTTATAAACCTGCCAACCTTGATACAATGAATACAAAATAATGATAAAGAGGGAAAATGTAAGTTTAGTTACATCAAATATCAAATTTACATATCATAAACTGTTAAATATAGAAGTAAACAGCGAAATCAAAGCAAAGTACATGTTAGAACTAAGAGTTTGGAAATTTTGGATACTCTATATTGCCATTTGGAGAATTGATCTCTTATCCAGTGAAGCTAGGGTCTTAAATGTTGGAAGCCCTGACTGAAATTTGAATAACAAATCAATAATGTTCGTCCTCCACTGATTGACAATTTGCATTCTCATTCGTGAAAGTTATAATTTTTCCAGTCACCAAATTAGGCTTCTATATGAGTAGTTTAGGCAATCGGAAGAAGGTTACATATGCAACCGGAATAATTTATAAAATATGAGGGTCAAAAGAAAACCAGAAAACATTTACTAAATTGACGAAAAGAAGTTTGATGCAATGTTTTTCCAAAAAATCATATTTGTCACAAAAATTATACAAATACATGTATAATAAAAGCTCTCTTGTCTATTTTTCCTATTTTATTGTTCTCTTGTATGAACAAAATATTCTAAAATTATATGAATAAGGAATACATTTAAGTGAACGAAAAAATCACTTAAAGTTAAATGATCGTTTCCTTAACACATTGGTCCAAAAAATATCTTAAAATGAATTTCTTTATGCATATCTCAATATCTTCATAATCTTTGAATTTTCCTCAGGGAAAGTTTCGTGATTATTTAATAACTTTCCCGGTAGGTTCTCAAAGGATTTGTACTTAGATATATTAACAGACCGGCCAACAACAAGGCCTATCTACTATCTATCTAGATAAAATGTAATGTATGGACTGGGAACATTATGGACTTTTAACTTAATGAACAGGAAACAATATGGAGGAGTTACATCTAGGACGCGTAAATCTATGGGCTGATAAATAAATATACTTAAGGGACTTGTAATTAACTTGATTGACTGGTAAACCTTATCAACTGGTAATTAACTCGATGAACTTGTAACTTATGGACGGTAAAACTTTATTTACTGGTAATCTTTTGGATGTTTTGCGTTATGTGAATATCTTTACCATCATTTAACTCACCAATAACTGCTCTGGTGTTTCTGGGCTAGTTTTCACTGGATTAAGGATATTGAAAGGAGTTGTAGTCAGTGCTGGGGATTCTGTTACATCCGTACTTATATCCGTTGTATTTTTCTCGGTATCACCGGTATCAGAAGGGAGCTCAGACTCAGATTCATACTCAGGTTCAGGTGGCATGAAAGCATCCATTAAACTCGCCATGGATTCTAAAACTAACCTACAAAACAGACTTTCTTAGTGTACAGGATTTATTATGTGAATCGACCCCTTTTTGCACTGTGCAGGTTGGCATAAGTAGCGACCCCGTTGAGTTTACTCTTATCGAAATGAACAAATGTGATGCATAGGAGATTGCTCTGCTCACATGTGGGACAACTATTTTTAACCTTCTAAATGATTAGCATCTTTTTTTCAGCCATCTTTGATTCGTCAAAAGAGAATACATAAAACAGTACTTTAAATCTTAACTTTGGACGAGAACAAATTCGAATACACTAAAACCTCGATTTCATTAATATCATATGTAAAACTGTTTCCGGCATGGCAAATAACGAGCTTGCTTAACCTACTGATTTTTTTTACATTGCTTTTGAAAAAAAATCGGTGATTTTTTAGGAACAGGTCAAATTAACCGACAGTTTTGATCTATTCACCACATTATATTTTCAATTTATCATTATATTATATTTAGTTTATTCTTGGACGTTTAAAAATGGTTTGAACCCTGTTTAATGGTACCGAATTCTCCTCCCTTGTATGATAATGATGTTTAATGAAAATGCTAAAAACGAGCAATTGCCAGAAGGAAATACACAAATGATGTGATCATTAATTGATATAAATTGGTACTTTCATTGGCAGATTCTATGAGAAATGAAATATAAGCAACATATGTTGTTGCGGTAAGGGTATTTTTTTCAACATCTTTTTTAAGGTAGAACAATACAAAGGTCGTTTTTAGTCTGACCGTCACACTATAAACCTACATAAGTTTCGTATTATTTCCAATTTAAATACCTGAGACATCACTGGAAAAGAAATGAAACCCTTTATGATAGTACCTACATGAATAAACTACAAAAATAACAAAAGAAATAACTGCTAAAAAGTTAGAATATCAAACAAACTGATTTAAATGAAATTAGCTCTGCTAGCATTACCAATATATCCTTAGCATTGATATAATCTTAATCAGGACTGCGTGACCGCCATAACCCCAGAATTTTCCTATCACATTCCCTTCTTCAATAAAGCAATATTTTGTGTACAGAGCTTCCTTACATACGGATCACTATTAATATTGAAATTAACATAAAATATTTTTTGAAGCTTCAATCTTAATCTTAGACATTGTGTTGATAAAAACATTGAAATAATACATCCAAAAACAGCCACGTTGGGAACGCATATGGGAGTTGAATTCGACTAAACTTTACTTTTCAGATGACAAAAGAAAGTGGAAAAACCAAAAAAAATTATAAACTTCCTACTTTGAGCCTCATTTACTAGATCAAATGGCATGTTTCTACCATTAGAGCACTGTAGGATTAAGGCCATCATAAACATCATTTTTTGACCGATAAACAAAGTTCCATCCACAATTTTTTTTTAAATACTTAATATAGCCCAAAATGCACTATCCCTAACAAAAATTTAAAAAATTCCGGGAAATATTTTACAATTACGGCCCTTGGAAGAGGTGAATATCTAAAATTGTCAACCAGAGGTGGGGTTATTTCCCCGAGGGTTGTCACTTATAATGAACGTTTCAAAGTCCATAGAGCCAAAACTCCCATAAAATTTAGAGGATCAATATTTCCTGGTAATATGTACAATAGCATAAGATGTACGTCTTAAACACCAAGTTTTACTAAATTCCGTTGAATAGTTTCAGAGAACTTGAGCAGATCTAGAATAAATTTGTGATTGCAGAGGTTCAATACCTCTGCAATATACAGAACAATATGTCTCCCTACCAATGAAGGGGAATAGATATCAAATCTAATGCACAATGTTAAAAATGAATGCTAATATAAGGCCTTATACTTACATCGTTTTAGTATTAACATTTACGACTTTTGGACCATCACTTTCGGTCACATTGGTACCATTTGTACTGTCTTGTGGTATATCAACAAAACTTGTGTCATCCAATGTATCAACAAGGGTATCGAAAGTATCATAAAGGTTTTCCTAGATAAAAAAAAGCAATGTTCAAGAAGATCATGTTGAATTTAAGAATACTAACCTAACGATATATCACAAACTTTTACAAGCAGCAATAGTGAAGTAAACTACAAAACAGGGACTAACAAATGGAGCATTCTAATGTCAAAAGTCCGAAAAAGCAAAGACAAAATAGGTTAACACAAACGAGAACAGATCAGGAAGAAACATACGCATAAATCTAACAAAAACAATGAACGAGTTCAATAAGGTGCCCTGGAAGGGGAGTCAGTTCCTTTTTGTTTCAACATTTGCGCATATTACTAAAACACTTATGATATATATATTATATTGATAAGAAAGGGGAATATCACTGTTGATTATTCTTGATTAATCTTTCAATCAGTGAATATCATTTTCGCAATAAACGAATTAAGTAGCCGTCTCTGTAAGAATCATGCAAAACGCAAAAATAGTGGCAGATGCATATTTTTGAAAACTGGTTCTTTTTATCGGAATTTGATCTTTATGATGAGAAATGAATGTAAATTAAATTTTAGCCCAATCGGTTCATTAGTTCTCGTTAAATACACAATGCAAATTTGGTTACATTGTGTATGAAAATAAGTACGGGAAAAAGTCCCGCCAATTTTTTTTCTTAACAAACCAACCAAAAATATCACTTTAAGTATCCGACTGATATTTTTGTTGAAATTCAACTAGAATGGCCTACTTTTTCAGAAAATATCAACAATTTTTACAGACCCTTCCGAACTTTTGAGTAAAGAGGCCAAGAAAATTGGTTGGGTTGTGTATGAAAAAAGTTCGGGAAATTTTCCCGCCAAAATTTTTAATGTCAATTTGCAGATAGTCTAATGGACCATTTTAGTTGATATTTTTTGCTAAAGTGGTCCAAGATGAATAACTAGCCAAAAAATTGTTAAAACCTAAGACAATAAGTAAATCACATTTTGCATGATTTTTACTGAGACAGGCTCTTAAAATAATAAAATGAGATGTTGAATAAGTGTATGTTACACAGCCTACATAAACAAGCAGTAATTTAAAACGAAAAAAAAAACATGACGAAAAACAGACAGCAGCCTTCACTAAGGCAGATAGCTGTCTTGGTTTTTTAGTTTCATGTAAAACACATTGTATTGAGTATCTTTTGACAAACTTGGGCATTTATCCTCCATTTCGTCTTTTTAAATTCCAATTAACTTGCAAAGAATTATTTATGGAGATCAATGCAATTAAGATTTGGTAACTTATTATCCTAACAAAAAATTACAATGTTACATGTATTTGTCCAATGAGAACTCGAATGATGATAAGAAAACAAAGATTGTCTCAATGTAAACTTAAAGACATAACACTATTGCAATTATTTACGTCAATAAAAGAGGACAAGGTCTATTAATGTAAAGTTGTTTGGGTAAAGTGTTGGGTAAATAGAATAAGTTTCATCGGGTAAAAAAATTGGTACACAAGTTTGGAATATGTTTTGTATCGGTTTCTTATTTTTCATATTTTAAAACAAATATCAATCAAAACCATTTTTATGTAATCTCACCTTACTAGGGGTGGTATCTTAAGTATTTGTGCGGCTTCCATAACTCTTTTTAAGAAAGGCTTGTGGTTATAAATGTCAAAATCAGAGATATTATAATGTCTAATAAATACTACCTGAGCACTATCAGACAGATGACTGTATATTGACATATCTAATCCTGCCTGAGCACTATCAGACGAGGTGGTTGAACATTGACATATCTAATCCTACCTGGGCTTTATCAGACCAGGTCGTTGTATGTTGAGATGTCTAATCCTACCTGGGCAGTATCAAACAAGTTGAGTGTGCATAGACATATCAAATCCTACCTGGGCACTATCAGACAAACTGGTTGTTTATTGACTTATCTAATCTTATCTTGGCACTATCAGCAAATGTGGTTGTATATTGACTTATATAATCCTACCTGGGCACTATCAGACAAGCTGGTTATATATTGACTTATATAATCCTACCTGGGTACTATCAGACAAGCTGTTTGTATATTGACTTATATAATCCTACCTTGGCAGTATCAGACAAGCTGTTTGTATATTGATTTATACAATCCTACCTTGGCAGTATCAGACAAGCTGTTTGTATATTGATTTATACAATCCTACCTGGGCACTATCAGACAAGCTGGTTATATATCAACATATCTAATCCTACCGGGGCACTATCAGACAAGGTGTGGTTGTATATCGACATATTTAAACCTACCTGGGTACTATCAGACAAGCTGCTTGTTTTTTGACATACCAATCCAACCTTTGCACTACCAGACAAGCAGGTTGTATATTGACTTATATAATCCTACCTGGGTACTATCAGACAAGCTGTTTGTATATTGACTTATATAATCCTACCTTGGCAGTATCAGACAAGCTGTTTGTATATTGATTTATACAATCCTACCTTGGCAGTATCAGACAAGCTGTTTGTATATTGATTTATACAATCCTACCTGGGCACTATCAGACAAGCTGGTTATATATCAACATATCTAATCCTACCGGGGCACTATCAGACAAGGTGTGGTTGTATATCGACATATTTAAACCTACCTGGGTACTATCAGACAAGCTGCTTGTTTTTTGACATACCAATCCAACCTTTGCACTACCAGACAAGCAGGTTGTATATTGACTTATATAATCCTACATTGGCACTATCTTACGAGCTGTTTGTATATTGACTTATATAATCCTACCTTGGCAGTATCAGACAAGCTGTTTGTATATTGATTTATACAATCCTACCTTGGCACTATCAGACAAGCTGTTTGTATATTGACTTATATAATCCTACCTTGGCACTATCTTACGAGCTGTTTGTATATTGACTTATATAATCCTACCTTGGCACTATCTTACGAGCTGTTTGTATATTGACTTATATAATCCTACCTTGGCACTATCTTACGAGCTGTTTGTATATTGACTTATATAATCCTACCTTGGCAGTATCAGACAAGCTGGTTATATATTTACATATCTAATCCTACCGGGGCACTATCAGACAAGGTGTGGTTGTATATCGACATATTTAAACCTACCTGGGTACTATCAGACAAGCTGCTTGTTTTTTGACAAACCAATCTAACCTTTGCACTACCAGACAAGTAGGTTGTATATTGACTTATTTAATCCTACCTGGGCATTATCAGACAAGCTGGTTGTGTATTGGCATATCTCATCCTACCTGAGCACTATCAGACAAGCTGGTTGTATAACTAGACATATCCTTAACACCATTTAAAACCCGCTCAATGTTGTCAGTATTATTCAAATCGACTTGTGTCAAGATATTAGTCATTTGTTCTATAACCTAAAAAGATAATTAAAATAAGTTTTACTAGGAATTCTCTTAAATGTTATTTCATTTTAACATGTAAAGCTGAGTATTATCATTAATTTCGCAATTTTTCAACTTTTTATTCAATAAAATAAGATGACCACGAGACTGTTAGAATAAATGAGTAGAAAAAATCATATCATTTAATGTTAAGGTCCATTGTACCAACAGGGAAATTTGACTATTGATGTGAAATTTTTAATATTACATCACACTAAAATGAAAGTTTCAAAACTGTAATTTTCGTCATCATTACAATATAATAGTTAAACTTTGTTGCAACTTGGTT
This sequence comes from Arcuatula senhousia, assembly GCA_963971305.1. Classification (NCBI taxonomy): domain Eukaryota; kingdom Metazoa; phylum Mollusca; class Bivalvia; order Mytilida; family Mytilidae; genus Arcuatula; species Arcuatula senhousia. The sequence goes on along the minus strand of OZ020312.1, from coordinate 5,723,846 downwards.
GAAAATAAAGTCAAGGTCACATGGCATGGTATCAGATACCTAGGTATAATACTTTTAAGTAATTAATGGTTCATAAAAATTGAACAACCATGATTACGCTCTCATAATATCAAGTGTACAATTCTAAATGAAGACAGGGTCAAGTAACATGTTACAGTGTAGCTACTCCAACAAAACACCTTATTACTTTGAGAGATTTGTTATTTTGTAGATATTTCGTTTCTAAAATCAATGGTGACCCTAACGTAGATGAAATGAGAAGTGGTAACCCACTTATTTCATTTTTTTAACAATTCTGTACTTCGTGAAATTTTAAATTTTTGAAAATAAAAATGATATTTTCTCTTTACTGAAGCAGATACCTATCATTTTAAGTTGCTATGATGGATTAATTAAAAAAAATATTTTGTTTTAGTTTGAGTAGCTATTAAGTGGCTTATACTGCAATTGTTCTAAATAAGTAGTCCATTTTTACTGTCCGTATATCGATATGTGATATACGGTCAGTGTCAGTATATCAATTTAAGACCAAGCCCCTTTTCTATCGTTTGCTTACATTCGGGCCAACTCTCGGATAACCCGGTAGTCACAGTGATTTTATCATCTGTAGTTTTACATTCTCCGCTTGATATCAGTTTCTGGTAGCAATAAAGTAGGAGGCTTTCGTATGAAAAAAAAGCCCACAATTTTGGCATAATCTACTGTTTGAAAATTACATTTAAAATTTACCACAGACTTTTATATTAAAACATGTTCTATGAATTTACAAACAAGGTGTTTATCTACCCGAGCATTGGCGCAACAATAATTTTTTAATATTTTCTCTCCCACGTTACAATTTTGCACTACTATGGCTTTATGTAATACTATATGAGCATTTAATTCTTGGCACAACCACTTGTTCCAATATAATCGCAAAATAGTAGAACTACTGACTCAGTTGCACTGACATTCCTAGCATTGACTTCAAGAAACATGAAAACGAATCATTAACATACACTTATAGCATTGCAATTTCGGAATTTTTTTACATAACGGTAAATTATTCATTTCAATAATGATAGATGCACTTGGATCAATTTTAGTTTACTGTCTTAATTATCTAATTTGCATTTTGTGTATTTTAAGTTTTTAATATTTTACTTACTTGTCACTTGTTAGTAAATACATGTATAAATATAAAAATCATTTAGAAAATCATTTCTTTGCAAGCCTAAACGCATAATTTGTGTTGAACTTTTAACACGTTTAGTATTCAAACATGATTGTGATTGTGTTTAGGCCATACAGAATTAATTTCTTGTACTTTGGATTTTGACTCTAAAAAAAGGAGCCAGCGAGAAAAATTATTCTTGTTAATTTTTTTCTGAAAGTTTGATTTTTTTGGAGCGATTGATTTTTTTTTTCAGGCGAGCGACTTTTTAAATTTTTAAAAGTTTTTTTTCTTGTTTTTAATCTTAAGCTAATGCGAGCGAGCGATTATTTTTATTTTTGAAGAAAATAACTGAAATATTTCAAAAAAGATATTTTAAGAATAACAAATGCTTGTTCTTAGTGTTTTATGACTTTTTCAATTGATTTATCAACTTTTTAAGCAAAAAATAATTGTCTTGAGTTGTTTTTCTCTCTGAAGAGTTGCTGTCTTGGATTTCTATCATTAGGTACAGACACACCAAGAGAAAGTCTATAACACTAAATTAGAACTACTATGTCCCCAAATCTTGCTGCTGGCAAGGCATAATTTTAAGATTTAATATTGAAAAGAAACACAACTTCCTATCTGTTCTCATTCTCATGTACGGTTTCTGGAAAGCATGACGGAAATTTTTACGTAAATTTTCATATTGGCCAAGTCAAAAACAGGAATCAGGAGTTTACAGGTCTGAAAGTCGCGCCAAGGAGTTGCAGTTTACCATACTGAACTATCCTTTCAAGTTTCAAATCATTCTCATGAACGGTTTCTGAGAAAAAGATTGACGGTTATTTTACAGACGTTCGGACGGCCGGGCATAAGTTATGCGGGGCCATAAAAACTGCTTTTAAAATATGCTTTACTCTGAACTATTGTAACCTGGGTTTTTTGTTCATCAGATGCGGTGTCATCTGTAGAAATCAAATCATTTCCATTTTCCAGTATCTCTAAGATTTGTTCATCCTCCAATGATTCGTCTATTTGAGCTGTAAATATAAGGAAAATAAACAAGTAAACTCCAGTCTTTTAAATAAAATCCCCGTTTTTATGTTTTTATGTTAAAGGTTATTTAACCTTACAAGTTGTTAAATGATTTTGAATCTCAGGCTTTACGTGGAATTAAATAGCGCATGTCAATATTCACAAAACCCGTTGAAAATTGAAAAATTTGAAGGAGAGATCGAAACTTTTTTTGTCCCAAAGACACTTAGTTTGAATGGGAAATGTCGTATCAGTGCGACTCCTCCAAAATGATTAAATTGGTTATGCAGTATATAGAAATTTCAAGGAATAACCTTTTTGTTATGTAAGATGACACATAACCGAAAAAAAAGAGTTTAAATCTCTCACCTGACTTAAATGCCGAATTTAAAGACAATAAGGCAAAACAATTTTTTTGCAATATCAAAAAAGGCATTAAGTTCAATATTGGATTATCTGACAACATCGGATAACCTAATTTGTTTAAGTTCCTGTCTCAGATAAATTCATGCAGTTTCTTCCAGAAGCAAGGATTACATATCTACTAAAGGGACGATGCAACTGAAAGCCTTTCCTAGGCAGAAGCCGCTTACTCTTCCGGAGCACCTGAGTTCACTCTCATCACGACCAGAGTTTACGTTCCTAATAGATATTCAGTAGTTTTTGTGTTTCCGTGTTTTGTATGCTGTATGTTTTGCCGTCCGATCCTGTTTGTGTTTACTGGACTTGTCTCTGCCCTTTCGGACTGTGACATTTGGATGCCACAGTGGTACATGTACCTCTGCTTCTTTAGAAACTTCCTTTGGCAAAATATTTTTGTCTGGAAATTTGATATTTTATGTTCTCAGAGGAGATAACTTTTTAAAAAGTTTACGGACGGACGACGGACACTTATGATCATGTGAGCTAAAGAAAAGTATTGTGGTAATATTAAATATATTAAAAGATGTTGTCTTTTATTATCCTTTTTGTCATTGAACTAAATGGTAACAAACAGTTTAAGGAGGCTAAGGGTTCCAAAACGGAGCATCTTTGTCAGTCATCTTGCAAATATTTCAGTTCAATAGTCTTTTTATAACGTAATTGGTGTAAAATTTATTTCTTAATTATATTTCATTAAACAATATCACAAGATAAACACTTTAAAAGAAATTAAGCTTTTTTGAAAAATCTCATTTCAGGGGAGATAATTGGTAGGGAATTGTGTGACTAGTTTTTAAAAAGAAATGCATCAACAATTTTAGTTTTCCTAAAATATCTAGAAAACAAGTACCATGAACCCCTGTTTTTATCACAGAAATAAAAATAGGGCATGTAATGGGACATTAAATGATACCCCGCCACGTTATAATATCAAAAGTTCATAAAATTTGATTTCAAAGTGGCTTTTCTCGAAAACTATTTTTCATATCAAGCTGAAAATTGAACTTGACCTGTATTTTATTGTACTCAATAGCTGTACAAAATATCATTTGAATCCCATGAAGCGTTTTTAAGTTATTGGTCGGAAACTCAAAATTTCATGAAATTTGATTTTTCAAAGTGGCCTATCTCGAAAATTATTTATTGGATCATGCTGGAAATCGAACTTGACCTGTATTTTATTGTACTTAACAGCTGTGCAAAATATCATTCAAATCCTTTGACGCGTTTTCAAGTTATTGGTCGGAAACTCAAAATTTCATGAAATTTGATTTTTCAAAGTGGCCTATCTCGAAAACTATTTTTTGGATCATGCTGGAAATCGAACTTGACCTGTATTTTATTGTACTAAACAGCTGTGCAAAATATCATTCAAATCCTTTGACGCGTTTTCAAGTTATTGGTCGGAAACCTTCGGGGGACGGACAGACAGACGGACGGACAGACGGACGGACGGACAGACACCGAAAAAAACTGAGGGTATAACATAATACCCTGCCACTTCGTGTGGCGGGGTATAAAAAGTATATCCTACTTTTGTTATTTTACACAAATCTGAACAAATTTCTGTCATGTTTTAAAAATATATGCATTTTGAGGAATTTTCCTATACAATCAATACAAATTTCTTGAAGATTGAAACCCAATCATTTCAAAAATAAGCACCGTGACCTATAGTATTAAGTGTGTATTTTCAATGTTCATACCAATGACAATTTATTATAAAAGTTTGAAAAATATCCTATGTCAAATATTTAGAACCTCAACCCCCAGCCTCCTTTATCTCGCCATATGTTATATGTGCATGTAAAAAGCAAAGAATCTTAGACAAAGCTTTCGTTTATACTTGTCTTTTAGTTGTTTTCTGTTCTTTGTTCATGTAGGGGTTCTTTCTCTGTGACTATTTAAGGACTTTGAATTAAGGATGTATTCTTCTGAGGGGTCAAAATTTTCCTTAATCAAGTTTTTTCCCAAACCTACATTTTTGAAATGCTAAGACCCTGGGAAAACCATATTTAATAAGAAAAAAATATGTCCGTGTGCATTTTAGTTTGCTACAACCATTTAAAAAGGTCCAATTTTGACAATTTTCTCTAAATTTCATCCTTTTTGGCCTTTTTTGAGGTAATTTTCTTTAAAATATCAAGTTTCATAATCAAGTTTTCTCTCAAAGTTTCCATATTGATAGATGCAGTGATTCTGAACAAATTTAACTGATAAAAAGTATATGTCCGTGATGATATAAGAAAGTTTAGTCCCGAAAATGTGCCTTTTTAGGTCATTTTCAAGACATCATAAAACCGGTAAAAATCAAGATTTTTCAAATTTTCTGTCATACCAAAACCTCAAAACCCCCCATTTTCATTTAAAATAATTGGACAAATATATCTTTTTGAATTAAGAAAAGAAATCATATGAATTACATGCATATTTTGCTGGAAAAGTGAATTTTACTACCCCTACCCTGAAATTTGCTAAATTTGGATTGTGATCAGTGGTCAAATTTGGTCAAAAATTAAAATGTTGCATATCTCAAAAACTACTCGTCGAATCTTCATAATTTTTTTGACATAATTTAGATGGATCATCATTTAATAAATATTCATCAAAAGTTATCAATTACAAGGCAAGGTTTAAAAGTTATTCACAAACGAGATTTCAACGAGACTGAAACCTCAGAAGAATACATCCTTAAATCATTTTATTATGACCTAGGGTGATCGCCTAAAAACTAGCAGCGCCTACTGGCCCTGTTACGGTTTCATATGTGAGCTGTGTCGGGTACACTTAATCCACAAATTATCTATTATGTATTTTTAATACTACAGTGTGCTTGTGGTGCTAACTGTAACTTATCTGACCAATTCAGAACTACAACCATTAGGATATCTAAAATAGTTTGTATAAAGTTTCTTATTCATGTTTCATTTACATATTTAGCCCTTCTTATTGAAACATCGGTTAAACTTTAACCAAGTTTAACCAATTGATGAGGGAAAGACTAAAAATGTTCAGAAAGAAACATTTACCGAAAGGGAAGATACAAACAAATACCAAGGAAACTATGAGTCACTGCCAACTCAGTTTATCCTAGCTAATACCCTAAATTGCCTAAGTCAGTTAACAGGAGGTACAAGTGGATATCCGACAGACCTAATTTTGATAGTAGCGACAACAGACCTCATACTGGAGTCAAATATCAAGTCCCTGTGATGAATGCTTGCTGAAAAAGGTGTAATGAAAATTTTCAACAATAGACCAATAAACGTTGAAATTTGACCAAGTCGGTCAACAGGAAGTAGATATCTGACAGACTTTATTTCAGTACTCGCAATTTAGGACTTCGTTTAAAAGTTATATACCAAATTTCAAGTCACTGTGATTTGTAGTTGCTGAAAAAAAAAACGATTACGAAAGTTTTCAACAATTGACCAAATAATGTTGAAATTTATCTAAGTCGGTAACCAGAAAGAAGATAATTGATAGACCTTATTTCCATACTCGAGATAAAATTCCTCATACTGAAGTCATATACCAAATTTTAAGCCACCTAGGCTTGTAGTTGCAGAAAAAAAACTATTACAAAACTTTCTACAATTGACCAAAAATGTTGAAATTTATCTTAGTCGGTAACCAGAAAGAAGATAATTGATAGACCTTATTTCCATACTCGAGATAAAATTCCTCATACTGAAGTCATATACCAAATTTCAAGCCACCTAGGCTTGTAGTTGCAGAAAAAAAAACTATTACAAAACTTTCTACAATTGACCAAAAATGTTGAAATTTGACTCATTCGTTAAACAGGAAGTAGATATCTAACAGACCTAATTTCAGAACTCGCAATAAAGGACCTCATGCTTAAGTCATGCTAAAGTCAAGCCACTGTGATTTGATTTATCTTAGAAGCGAGCATATAATGAAATATGATAAAATTAAATAAAATTATGTCATTTAGCCAATATGATCCTACTCAAATTGCAAATCAATGAGGAATTACAATTATATTTATGTCTGGAGATCTCAGGAATTATATTATAAATATCTCACAATTATCTATCCTGGCATTAAGATATTTATAGGACTTCTTGTTTTTCATATTGGGATTATCAAATATCCTAAAATAACAAACCTTATTCTGAACAAGTGTGGCCACTAAAAGTATGTCTCGCCTGCCGGCACCATCGCTAAAATCAACTACCTAAGCTTTCATTTTCATATCCATAACCGCAACTGTCTGTTTACCCAATATCAGATGCCTAGCTATTATAACTTTCCAGCAATTCATCTTCCATAAAAGTCTTACAAAAAAAATGTTTCGGCCTGAAAAAGACCTAAGTTCACAGAGTCACTGGAGCGTGAAAATGGGGTCATGGTCACACGGCATGGTGACAGTTGCATAGACCATAACCTGAACTGTCTGTATACTAAATATCAGATGCCTAGCTATTATACTTTTCAAGCAATTCATCGTCCACAAAAGTCTTACAAAAAAGTTTACGGCCTGAAAAAAGACCTAAATTCACAGAGTCACTGGAGCATAAAAATGGGGTCAGGGTCAAACGGCATGGAAGCAGTTGCGTAGACCATAACCTGAACTGTCTGTATACGAAATATCAGATGCCTAGCTATTATACTTTTCAAGCAATTCATCCTCCACAAAAGTCTTACAAAAAAGTTTACGGCCTGAAAAAAGACCTAAGTTCACAGAGTCACTGGAGCGTGAAAATGGGGTCAGGGTCAAACAGCATGGTGACAGTTGCGTAGACCATAACCTGAATTGTCTGTATACCAAATATCAGATGCTTAGCTATTATACTTTTCAAGCAATTCATCGTCCACAAAAGTCTTACAAAAAAGTTTACAGCCTGAAAAAAGACCTAAGTTCACAGAGTCACTGGAGCGTGAAAATGGGGTCAGGGTCAAACGGCATGGTGACAGTTGCGTAGACCATAACCTGAACTGTCTGTATACCAAATATCAGATGCCTAGCTATTATACTTTTCAAGCAATTCATTGTCCACAAAAGTCTTACAAAAAAGTTTACGACGTCGCCGCCGTCGCCGCCGCCGGAAAGTAATACCTATGTCTCGCCTTCCGCGACTTTTCGTCGCAGGCGAGACAAAAATCATGTTCTAATAACATCAAAACAGTTTCATGATATCCTAAGATAATTCTGAGAAATCTCATGAAAATCTCGAGTTATCACAGGTTACCCTGATGTTTTTCTACAATGAAGGTTACTGTACATGTAACAGTCAGGCATTTTTTGGGTAGTAATAAGCTGCTCCTCTGTCAATAACATCACAGATAGACGATAAATTATACAACTTAATAACTCTTAAGATATAATGATTGTAAATAATTGTTCTTCAACTCTTTAATTTTTTTTAACTTACGCATAAAACACACTTTATTTTTAGAGTCGTAAAGTTGCAATGGTACAGGACATATACATCTGTTATTTGGACATTTAAACTCCCCTCTACAACTGCTATCTCCAACGATCGATGAACAATTTTCGCCGTATTCTGCAACTAAAAAAAATACATAAACCCCGTTTTTTGCAGGTGAAAGTCGAAGATCTGCATAAATGTTCATGTAATTTTGGTATTTCTGATGCAAATTCATATCATTAAAATTATACCTACATGATCAATGCACCTGTTTCTTTGAGTAAAGTCATGTTATTTTTTTTCAACTGTACGTGCTATCACAAATGCATGACTTAGTAACAAAATATTGACACTACCCTTCTTTTTAAGAGAGACAATAGAACATTGCATAAAAATTATGTTGTTGAAACATGCATTCCATTGTGGACTGATGAAGCTTAAAAGTCCAATATCTTTGGTGTTGGATTGGCTTTGTATTTCGAATATTTGAAAGTTCCAGTATTTTTTTTTATTTTGTGGTTCCTTGCTTTCCAATGTTTTTTTTAACTTAACTGCTAATGTTGAGGGGTTATTTCTTTAAATGTGCAAATAAGTGAGGCCAATTTAACCGTTTGCTTATATCCACTTGGCCCCTTGAATTATGCAACATGGTGCATTGAGAAGGCATCATTGATGAAAAACAAATGATTTAAATTGAAAAATAAGAACCAAAGTTTTTGATTGTTTTTAATTTAATTAATATACGTTATAAAATACTGTCACAGCTATACGCCCTTCTTTTGTTAAGAAGGGGACAAATTTGAAACTACTATTACATGTTAATAATTGGCAAGTGTGGCCACTAAAAATATGCCTCGCCTGTCGGCAACACTTTAAAACTAGTTTAAGGCATATTTAGGCCATTGAGATTAGGACACTTACTGCAAGTAACCAACAAGAAGAATCTTATAGTGGAAAAACTTATTTTTATCTAAAAACCACAAAAAACGGCTATGAAGAAATTTGAGCGTAAACAGGAGGTCAAAGTCCTATGTTATGCTAAGTAAAAGACTTTTCAGGCGAATCAATTTCTACAAAAGTCTTTCAAACAAGAATATTTTTCAAAATATGCATTGCTCCATCTTTCAACATCTGGGACGAACGGACAGATAGACAGACGGACGGACAAGTGAACGGATCCGAAGACTATTTGCCCCTACTTTTGCAGATATCGCATAAAAAGTTTTCATCTTCAAAATCTAAGTTCAAGAGGTCATTGAAGGATGAAAATGGAGCCAAGGTCATATGGCAAGGTGACAGTTGTGTAGAGCATAAAACAAAATGTTGGTATACTCAATATCAAACCTTAGTATTATACTTTTAAAGTAATTCCTTATCCATGGAAGTATTGCAATGAAGTATACGACCCAAAAAAAGTTCCAAAGTCGTTGAAGCATGAAAATGGGATGATGGTCACTTGGCATGGTGCCAGCCGCATGGGTTACAACCAATAGTGTCTGTATACCAAATAGCAGATGCCCAGATATTATACTTTTCATGTAATTCATTTTCACAAAAGTTTCAAAAGAATTTTTTGACCCAAAAAAGGCTCATAGAGTTGTTGAAGCGCGAAAATAGAGTCAGAGTCATGCGGCTTTAGTTAGTTGCGTAAAACACAAAGCAAAGTATTTGAATACCAAATACCGTATCAGACATTATACTTCTCAAGTAATTCACTTTCCACACAAGTCTTACAAAAAGTTTACGCCGCTGCAGGCCAGACGAAAACTATTGAACACATAATTTCATTTTACACCATTTATTGATATTTATGATAGATAAACATTAAGCAAATACGTACTTTCTTTACAAACTCTATCTGTAGGATGGTAATATTGACTATCTGGAGACTCACAAATACATATGTCATTTTCACATTTCAAGGAGGAATGACAGGTAATGTTTCCAATGCTCGTATAGCATGCCTCATCATGGTATCCCTCTGTAATTGTTTTATATTGAATACTAATCACTATAGAATATGTGTTGAGGACAAAGACTTAAAAAATAGAACGTAAAAAATCATCTGTAGTAGGCAGCTTTTTAAACAAAACACCAACGCAATTCTGAGCAACCAGTTTTGGCGAAACTTTCATTTACTAAAGTTTTAAATAATTTTTCCTTAAATTATGAGATATAATTGTTTAAAATCTAGTTGGATTGTACAGTGGAAAATGACAAAAAATGTTTACCTCAAAATACCTCCTCAGTCAAAAAATTACAACAGAATATAACGGATATTGAAATGTACGATTGAATAATTTGTACTAATTACTTTGGTCATGTAGGCGACCTTTAAGGTATCATCAAGATTAAAAAATAAATTACAATTTATAAGAAATAAAGTTTAAATGAAAAACCAAGACATATATGGGATTTTTAATATGATTTGTTTCGTATTCATTTACCAGATTTGACACACTGAATTGACTGCTGACAACGCAACGGATGTGCAATAGCAAGCAGAAACTGCTTACTCTTCCGGAGCACCCGAGTTCACTCTCGTTTCAACTAGAGTTCGTGATGTCAGTAGTATTTGTGTTTCAGTGTTTTACATGTTGTCTGTTTCTTTGTCCCGTTCCCGTTGGTGTTTACTGGTTTTGACTCTGTCTTTTCAACCTTTTGACATTTGGATGCCCCATTTGTACCTCTGCTTTTAATCAAAATACTTGGAATATAAAATATAAAGGGCATCTTATAAAACATTAAATGATACAGCATCACCTCAATTATCAGTAGTTTTACATATAGAAATATATATATAAATGGGAGAGAGAGAGAGAGAGAGAGAGAGAGAGAGTGAGAGAGAGAGAGAAGGGAGAGAGAGAGCTGAAGAGAGGGAGATAGAGAAATGGGTTATCTTTAAAATTTCAGCAAAATTTATGAAGTAGCAAAATTAAAGATAATATTTTTCGAATCATCTTGGGAATTGAACTTGACCTGTATTTGATTGTACTTAATAGCTCTGCAAAATATCAGAGAATCCCTCAACACGTTTTCAAGTTCTCATCTGACAACCTTCGAGGGGACGCAGACAAAGGGAACAATAACACATCGCACTTTGTGTGGAAGTATCTAAACACCACTATGGATAACATTTAAGTACTTACTTTCTTTACAAAGTTTCTCCACTGAATAAATGTACTGGTTTTCAATATTTTCACAAACACATACGTTATTTTCACATTTTAACGAGAAATGACAGCTGTTCAACAATACGCTTGAATCACAGATTTCATCAATGTATTTCTCTGCAATGATATAAAAGAATAAGTTAAATGTGAAAGATATTTATGCATCCACCACAAAACTGTAGTAAAAGGTTTTTTTCATATGAAAAAACAACACTTTTTTAAAAACAATTTAAGAAAACTGACTACTACCCAGTGGATAATATTGTAGGCCACAGTAAGCTTAATGTTTAACAATAAAACATTTGTGACTACGAACATAACATGTATTTTAAAGACCAGTTCTCCCTTGTATGCATCCAAATGTTTGAAATTACATTGGCTATTGTTAAGTACTAGAATTTTGCTTTAAATTTGATGTATGAAATTATATACCTTTATTGACATGTACATATATATGTATAAATTTGAATATTTACTTAATTACATGACATCTGCTCTAATAAGCCTATTAAAAGTAGTCAATTTGACCGTTGCGATCTTTAATTTCAATTTCCCCTTAAGAAACATGGGGTTGATATTCATATGATGAGTTGAGTATATTTTTACTCACAGATGTTTCGATGTACATGTAAATTTAAAGTAAAAATGTAGTTGTAAGCAATACCAGAAATTTATTTTTATTATAAACTTTAAAATCATTTTATACTACTAAACTATCAATGCCATTTTAAATCTTAATAATTTATCTCATGTTAATATTTATAAAACAAACATTCAGTAAATATACTTACTTTCTTTACACATTCTATCTGTAGGATGGTAATATTGACTATCCGGAGACTCACATATACAAATATCATTTTCACATTTCAAAGAGGAATGACAAGTCATATTTCCAATGCTGGTATAACACATCTCATTATGGTATCCCTCTGTAATGATAATTGGTATTGGTATAAGTCTGGATGACACAGCATTAAAAAAACATTAGCTGGGTGTTTATACTATTTTTTGGTTTGAATTTGATTTTTTTTATAAATCGCTGTTATTCGTAAAATCCTTGTCTTCTATACAATACTCAACATTAACGAGAGACAAAACTAAGCAATCTGCTGTATATCATTACCAACTAGAATGGCGGTCTTTCATGAAGATGAATGTCGCGTGCGTCTTGAAATATTCGGTAAAAAGAAATTAGATGAGTTTTAGCAAAAAGATTCCTTCCCACCATAAAGTACTATAGGAGGAAGTAACATGCCAAATATCAAGAGGCTGTATAGTGTAGTTACCCGGAAAGCTGTGAGGAAATTTTTTGTTACGCTGCAGGAGGACGCTAGACGACGGAAAGTGACTCCTAAATGTAGCTTTGCAACACGCCGTAGGCAACAAACAAATGTTTGTCTATTCTAAAACTGTGGTTAAAAAAATTCGTATAAAGATTCGTAGTGAGTGACCAAGCTTATATTGGTAGGATATAATTAAAAGACTATAATATCAGGTCTTCAGCTGCAAGATTACAATAAATATGCTGCAGCAATGATTTTATCAAAAAGCATCGTCAAGTGAATCATGATACTTGTACGACCACCACATGGTGAACCCTGTATGATAAAGGCCCATAATGTGTAGTCTATTGCTTCAGACACATGCTGCCCATGGTGAACTAACATAATTTATTTGACATATGTAACCTTTGGTTGACTTTCTATTCATTTCTGTAGTGAATTATATTAAAAGAAAATCAACAGCACACCAGAAAGATAACCCGTTTTGGTTTGCTACATTTCATGTTTGACCTTTTTGGTCCCTAACGACAAATGGGAAGGGGTTGGCGTAAAAAAAATAATTCTCCGTTTCGTAACTCCACACCTTGAAAATGATTAATTATACCAAAAAAAAATTAGAAGTCGGACAATCAACACACGTTTTAATTTAGGCCCCTTTTGAACCATAATTTCATAACGAAAAAAAAAGGTAGCACAAATAAATACTCCATCATGTATCCACTTCATGACTAGAATTAACTTGCAAAAAATATATCAAAATCGGATCCGAAATAAAGTTTTTCCCGTTTATCTTTGGCCCTTTTTTTCTAAATAAAACAAGCATTCTGAGAGTATTGCAAAACCATACTTAGTCCCCTACCGGCCTCATATTTCAGTCACTAGTAACAATTTGTCAAACAAATGAATACCTAAACTTGATCAGTTTATTATCTACAAGGTACAATAAAACAGTTTAGAAAAGACAATTGCAATAGATTTTCAAACTTCAAAGGGCCATATCTCCCATAAAAATTTGTGGACCGGCACGAATCTCAAACTTGATCTGTAACTCATCAAGGTGAACTCACAGACAAAAAATCAGTTCATTATCTATATAAGCGTTTAGAAACAAGAGGCTCCCAGGAGCCTGAATCGCTCACCTGGTCTTGATGTTGACCCTATACTTTTGTAGAGCTAAATGAGCTGAACATTTAAGCAAGCAACAGCTTTTCTCTACCTGCAATAGTTTTCATTCTATAGGCCAAAAACACCATTTTTCACCTATAAGGGGCCATAACCCCTATAAGGAGTCATCTGACAACTTTGACCCTATGGAGACTTTTGTAGAGCTATATGAGCTGAACATTTAAGCAAGCAACAACTAATCTCTATCTGCAATAGTTTTCATTCTGTAGGCCAAAAACATTAAAAATCGCTTTTTTCAGGGGCCGTAACCCCTATAAGGGGTCATCTGACAACTTCGACCCTATGGAGAATTTTGTACAGCTAAATGAGCTGAACATTTAAGCAAGCAACAGCTAATCTCTATCTGCAATAGTTTTCATTCTGTAGGCCAAAAACATGAAAAATCAAATCGCTATTTTTCATGGACCGTAACCCCTATAAGGGTTCATCTGACAACTTGGACCCTATGGAGAATTTTGTAGAGCTAAATGAGCTGAACATTTAAGCAAGCAACAGCTAATCTCTATGTGCAATAGTTTCCATTCTGTAGGACAAAAACATGAAAAAACGCTATTTTTCAAGGGCCGTAACCCCTATAAGGGGTCATCTGACAACTTCGACCCTATGGAGACTTTCGTAGAGCTAAATGAGCTTAACATTTAAGCAAGCAACAGCTAATCTATATCTGCAATAGTTTTCATTCTGTAGGCCAAAAACATGAAAAGTGGCTATTTTTCACCTTTAAGGGGCCGTAACCCCTATAAGGGGTCATCTGACAACTTCGACCCTATGGAGACTTTCGTAGAGCTAAATGAGCTAAACATTTAAGCAAGCAACAGCTAATCTCTATCTGCAATAGTTTTCATTCTGTAGGCCAAAAACATGAAAAAATGCTATTTTTCACCTTTAAGGGGCCGTAACCCCTATAAGGGGTCATCTGACAACTTTGACCAAATGAAGACTTTTGTAGAGCTTTTGATGCTGAATCAGTAGCGTGCCTCAGATTTCCTCTATCTCTTATACTTTTTGATTTATAAGCCAAAAACAGTAGTCTGACCCCCCCTAGTCTATTTTAAGCAACGGCGGCCATGTTTTTTATCAAAGCATTTCAAAATGAGGATCGTTTGTTGCCAACATGTCATATATCATTCCTGCCAAGTTTCTGTTAAATTGGTTCAGTGGTTTCAGAGGAGAAGATTTTTGAAATTGTTAACGGACGACAGACGACGACAGACGACGACGGACGCATAGTGATGGCATAAGCTCACATGGCCTTTGGCCAGGTGAGCTATAAAAATGTGGAAAACTGATATTTTAGTGAATTTTCAAAGTTCAAAGGGCCATAACTCCCATAGAAAATTGTGGACCGGCACGAAACTCAAACTTGATCTGTAACTTATTAAGGTAAACTCACATACCAAAAATCAGTTCATTATCTATAAGCGTTTAGAAAAAAAGTGCGGAAAACTGATATTTTAGTGAATTTTCAAAGTTCAAAGGGCCATTACTCCCATAAAAAATGTGGACCGGCACAAAACTCAAACTTGATCTGTAACTTATTAAGGTAAACTCACATACCAAAAATCAGTTCATTATCTATAAGCGTTTAGAAAAAAAGTGTGGAAAACTGGTATTTTAGTGAATTTTCAAAGTTCAAAGGGCCATAACTCCTATAGAAAATTGTGGACCGGCACGAAACTCAAACTTGATCTGTAACTCATCAAAGTAAACTCACATACAAAAAATCAGTTCATTTTCTATAAGCGTTTAGAAAAAAAAGTGCGGAAAACTGAGGCGAGACAGACAGACGGACAGAGCGCAAACCTATAGTCCCCTTCGGCTTTCGCCGGTAGGGGACTAAAAATATTATTCAAACACTGCAATTTGATTGGACGATTTTTTTTTCATATTCCATTGGGGAAAAACATGCAAAAAGGCCCACTTTTTACAGAAAACGACATCATTTTAGTTCTTTAATAAGTAAAATTGTCAGTTTTTTTTATCTTTTTGTTCATTTATAAGAAATAACTGTCCTTTTAAATCATTTGGGATATGAAAAAAAAAGTTTTGTTTTTTAGTTATAATCTGTTTAAATTAAAGCAGTCCTCCCTTTAATGAAAAAAATCTATCAAAGTCAAAAATGGCCGGATTTTGTTAAACAGGAAGTAGGTGAGCGACATTCCCACGTTATGGGACCCCACCATGATGCTGTATACCAAATATCAAGTGGCTGTGATTAGTAGTTGCTGAGAAAACTGTTCCGAAAATTTCTCACCTGGCCGCCTGCCGCCCGAGGCCCACCGCCCAACATTCACTATTTTATAACCCGGATTTTTCACTCCGTGAAATCCGGCCAAAAACGGACCCATCCATCGTAAAACTGTAGAAATATCATTGTCAAATTGAATATCAATTGGTCAGCCAGAACAAAAGTTATTGTAGAATCAAATACAATAAAAGTATCATTTTTGGATCCTTTCTCATCTCATTTTCTTCTATTCTATACAAAAAGGGGCTCATATAAATCAATCTCATGCGTCTCTTGATGGTAAGAAACATCATTGTCAAATTTCATAGCCATCCGATTAGAACTCAAGTTATTTTGAGAAAACTTAAGTTAACAGACAAGGACATCGACGACGACAGCATCATACCATAATCCATTGTACGTCCACCGTTTTTTTTGCGTTCTTATAAAACGTGAGTCATGAACAATCTTTATATTTCATTGATTTCAAGTTAATATACAGCAAATACTTACTTTCTTTACACATTCTATCTGTAGGGTGCAAATATTGACTATCTGGAGATTCACAAATACATATATCATTTTCACATTTCAATGTGGAATAACATGTAACATTTCCAATGCTTGTATAGCACATCTGACTATGGTATCCCTCTGTAATAAGAACAAACAGTAACAATAAGATGTGGAATGAAAGAAACATAGTGAGCACGCCCGCATATTCCAGGCGACCACATTGTGAAAAAAGATTATATATTTTGAGTTAGGATTCTAAAGCGCTGAAAATGAATTTTGAATGGAACACAATATCCCTATTGTAACTTTTTACTGACATATTGGTGAACACTTTTTACTAAATTGTAATTAAATGTCACATGCAATTTAAAGCAATGTGCAAGAGTTTTATCTTAACCCACAGCTAAAATGGACTGTACTCAAAAATGATTAAAACAGAACTTTACTAATACGAGATTTAACTCAAAAAGTACATTCAAAGATTAATAAGAAATTATTATTTCTAGGTCCTGATCCATTTATTCTATGAATTTTATATGCAGTCTTTACTGTTCACATACTAAATATTCGATCTAAAATCGAGCCATTTTAAAGTAATCGTTTTGATGAGCCTCAAGTGCTCAATTGACCATTGCGAGTTCCCGTTAAAAATCATTAACTTGATATGATTGAATATATTTTTACTCGCTTGTTATGACTAAAAGTTTATGAAAAGTACAAATAACATAATAACAGTAATAACAGAAAAAAACAAAGGTTTACTTGAAAATTTAACATCATTTTATACTACCCATGCAGCAATGTAATTGTAAACTTTGGTATAACATCTCGTGTTGATAATTATGAATCAAACATTCAGCAAATACCTACTTTCTTTACACATTCTATCTGTAGGATTGTAATATTGACTATCCGGAGATCCACAAATGCATATATCATTTTCACATTTCAAGGAAGAATGACAGGTGATGTTTCCAATGCTTGTATAACACACCTCATTATGGTATCCCTCTGTAATGATTGTATGTATTGGTATAAGTTTGATTGACAAAGCATTATAAGTACATACATGTAAGCTTGGTGTTTATTATATTAAAGTTAATGTTTGGATAAGTCTTTTTTAAATCGCCGATATTCGTAAATCCTTGTGTTCTCTACAATTGAATTCTCAGTATAAACGGGAGACAAAACTAAGTAAACTGCCGTAAAGCATTAACTTAAAATGTCGGACTATTCTGACACTGAAATTAAAGCAATAATCATAACGATGTTGAAGAAAATATTTTAGAATGCAATTACTTTGCCCTTTTAGGTTCGTTTCTATTCTTCTTTTGTAACGGCAAAAGGTTGACCAATGCCAGAATTTGTAATACCTCAGTTTCATTTCATAAAAAATTAATTGCTCGTTGCGATCTAAAATTGTTCAATAACTAAAACTTAAGTTATTGTGAGAACAGTAATGAAAACAGACAAGGACAACGCCAACGATGACAGCATTATACCATAATACATCGTACGTCCGCAATTATTTTTTTCGGTCTTATAACAAGATGCTCCCAGGAGCCTGAATCGCTCACCTGACATATGTGTCTAAGGTAAAGGTTATTAGGCAAAATCTATTTGACATTGAAAGGGTCATAAGTTTATTAAGGGGGTTATCTGACAATATAGTTTAACTTAATGTAGTAATGATTGTACAGAGTAATATTTTTGCAATTGAAACCTTTTCATAATTTTCTTTCCTTCAACATTCTAAGAGGAATAATCTCTAAAATGAAGAGTATTACAATCTTGACCTTATTTCATATTTTGTAGATCATGATGTGCTTAATAATATGCTATTTACATTTTCTTAAATATCTCCGATAGATTTTAAAATATTGAGCTTAAAACATTTTTGTAAATGCAAAATTCATAAAAAAATAAAATAAAAGGGCAATTACTCTTTCAAGGTTTGTTTGATCTTCTTCAAAATTTCAGGGCTGGTTGATCATGAGGTGTTGTTCACCTTTCAGCTCAATCAGAATTTAAAATTTTGTCACCGTTCTTGAGTTATAAGCCAAAAAAATGCAGTTTACCCAAATGTTCTATTTTTAGCTACAGCGGCCATGTTTTACAACCAATCAAAAATCCCCACACCAGTTCTATACACATAATGCTTACAAATATCCATAATAAATTTGGTTTCAATGGGACTTATGATGTCAGAGGAGTTAACGTTTTCAATGTAATCAGAAAATGCTGAGAAAATAATCAATTTTGTGTTCTAAGGAGAATAACCCCTGAAAGGAAGGGTCCTACAATGTTGACCATAGGTCTCAACTACTCCTTTTGACGTTCACATTAATTTTCAGCTTAAAATCTGCGTTTTTGAAATTCTGGCTTGAACAAATACGGGTAATTTGGTTCACATGTTATATATCATTGCGAAGCTTATAAAGTTTTCTGTCTAATGCTGGTATAAAACATCCACCATCATGGATTACTTTTTTCGCAAAGTTATATTGTTTACAAAATGCTCAAAATACCTTGTTTACCATGCTTTCCGGTCTTCCACATGGAGCCTTTTCACACACTCATGTAAACAAAATTCATACACTTGTCAAAAATGAATTAATGATATTTGAAATGAATGAATTTTTAGATTTCATTTGATTTTACACATGTTTCCAATATTATTCCAATAAAACTTTGACAATTACAAGAATAACATTGCATTTTTCATTTTAAAGGATTATTTAAGGGAGTGAACAATTGACCCGGAAGGGGTTAATATCTTATATAGTTTTTAAGATATTGAGCTTAATAGGTGCAAAATTAGCAAAAAAATCACAGGAAGGGATATAACTCGTACAGAGCCGGTAGATCTTGAGGTGCTGATCACTTTGATTTTCAATTAGAATTTAAAAATATGTAACCGTTTTTGAGTTACAATGTATTTGCAAAAAACTGTGATTTTCCCTGATGTTCTATTTTTAGCAACAACGTCCATGTTTAACGACCAATCAAAAATTCCCACATTAATTCTATACACCTAATGCTAATAAAGAACTATACCAAGTTTGGTTTCAATTGAACTTTAAACATCAGAGAAGTTAACGTTTTCAATGTTATGAGGAAATGCTGTGAAAATGCTCAATTTTGACGTACTAAGGGCAATAACTCCTAAAAGGAAAGGTCCTACAACGTTTTTTACATATTCTGTAGATCTTGATGTGCTAAACAATATGCAATTTTAATTTCTCAAATATCTTGTATAGTTTTCAAGATATTAAGCTAAACAGGTGCAAAATTTGCAAAATATTCACAAAAGGGCAATAACTCCTACATGGGTTGTTCGATTTTCTTCAAAATGTCAGGGTAGGTAGATCTTGCGGTGCTGAACACTTTAACACATGCCACGTTTTTTAGTTATTTGCAAAAAAAACTGCATTTTACCCCTATGTTCTATTTTTAGCAATGGCGGCCATGTTTTACGACGAATCAAACATCCCCACATCAATTCTAAGCACCGAATGCTAATGAACAACCATACCAGGTTTGGTTGCAATTGAACTTATGGTGTCGGAGGAGTTAATGTTTTGAAAAGTTTACGGACGACGGACGACGGACGCCAAGTGATGACAATAGCTAAGATGACCCTTCGGGTCAGGTGAGCTAAAAAGGTGCTGTAATGAGCCTTCTTGATCTTTCATTTATTTCATGTTGATATCCACCAAATACTTACTTTCTTTACATATTCTATCTGTAGGATGCACATATTGATTATCTTGAGATTCACAAATACATATATCATTTTCACATTTCAATGTGGAATGACATGTTACATTTCCAATGCTTGTAAAACACGTCTCACTATGGTATCCCTCTGTAAAAATAATAAGCAGTTACAAAATACAAATAACAAAAATGGGTATAATACCTATGTAAGTCAAAGAAGATATAATGAATATTCATGAATAAAAACATCATTTCTACTACCCAAGCAGCAATGTTATTTTATCCTTTGATATTGGATCTCATTTTGAAAATTATATATTGAAACAAACATTCAGCAAATACACATTTCATCTGTAGGATGGTAATATTGACTATCTGGTGATTCACAAATACAAATATCATTTAAACTTTTTAAGGCGGACTGACCGGTTACATTTCCAATGCTTTGATAACACGTCTCACTGTGGTATCCCTCTGTAATAAGTACGTGTGAATTGAAAGATCATTGAGCACTCTCACATACTCCAGACGACCACATGATATATTTTGAGTAGGAATCCAAAGGGTTCAAAATTTATTTTGAAAAGGACAAAATATCTCTATTGCACTTCCCAACTGACATATTTGTGAATTTTTTTTTCGTTAAATTACAATTCAATGTCACATGAAATATGAGGCTATGTGCAAAGCTGTTCGTGATTTTGACCTTTAGCTAAAATGAACTGTTTTGGAAAAAAAACACACAAAAAACTTTACTATAATAATAAAATCATTGACTGGAATTGGATGAGGCCATGGTTTTTTTCACACATTTTAATTTGAAATAGAAATCAGGAAAGTTTACAAAAAATGTTATAGAATGTCCCATTGAAATTTTGAAAGAAATGGTAAAAAGACACATTCTCAAAAGGATGTGTTGCGTTAAGGCCCTAATTTGGCCCATCTAAATAAGAAAAAAAAAGTATTTCAACGCTTGTTAATTTATACCTTATTTTGAAGTCGAATGATTGTACTATCATAAAAGAAAAGTCTTTAATAATTTTGCATTAACACAAGGTGGAAAATCAATATTATTAAACTAATGACGTAGTACGAGGTAAAGCATAATAGTCTTTTTAATTTTTCAGTATGACTTTAATACACATGAAATATAAGGTTATGTGCAAGGCTGTTCGTGATTTTAACTTATAGCTTAAATGAACTGTTCTGAAAAAAAACTTTACTATAATAATAAAATCAGTGACTGGAATTGGATGAGGCCATGTTTTTTTCACACATTTAAATTTGAAATAAGAATCTGGAAAGTTTACAAAGAATGTCAAAGAATGTCCCATTGCACACTTTGAAAGAAATGGTAAAAAGTTACATTCTCAAAAGGATGGGCTGCGATAAGGCCCTTATTTGGCCAATCTTAATGTGAAAAAAAAGTATTTCAACGCCTATAAATTTATATAACTTATTTTGTAGTCGAATGATTGTACTGTCAGAAATGAAAAGTCTTTAATAATTTTGCATTAAAGTAATAATAAAGCAGTTTTGGGAAAAAAATTGCAATGTAAAAATAATCCCTTAACTGTTGCATAATCATAAAATGAAAGCTTTCGCGCTTTTATGAAGACGAAAATTTTAATAATATGCGTGTACCGGCTAGAAATTTAGTTGATTTTTTAAGAAGTTTGATACCAATGGCCACTTATTAACTTTCGTGAACAACATTCCGATTTTTACCGAACATTTCAAAACAAACAATAATGTATATTGAAGTAATGCATGTAAAGCTCTGGGTTTAGTATAAATTTCATATTTCTTCTTTATTTGACAAGTAAAATCTTTCCGCTATTAAGAAATACTGATTAAAAAGTTATTAATAACAACACACACGCACCTGTTTTCCATCCATCGTGCTATATATTAACCGGGCCTATTTAACTGAAAGCAGAAAGGTCGATTAATTCAATGATTAGGGGGATTTCTAAACCACTTTCTCCTGTTATTGATATCATTGTAAAGGGGAACGGAGTAAGGAAAAATCAAAACAGTTACAAAAACCATCTAGCATACCTTTTCAGACCACGTTTGTTTACATCCATTTCCTAAAGTATTTTTAGATGGGCTTGCGCGGGCACTTCCGAGTGAGTTCAAACTTGGGTCGTATGCATCTAGTTTGCATAATACAACTCGGGAAGCAAATGGTTGTTAAAAGACAATTTTTTATTAAATTCTGCAAAACTACACTATTTAATAGTCTTTTTGTAGCTTTTATAAAAGTTTACATTAACAATTTATATTTTTAAAGCTTAAAAAGACTGTTAAAAAAATTATGATTTTTTGATTTATTATTACTTTAACACAATGTGGAAAATCAATATTATAAAACTAATGACGTAGTATGAGGTAAAAAATAATAGTCTTTTTAATTTTTCAGTATGTTTTACACGCGGAACCAACTTGAAACTAGTAAAAAATGTGTTTAAGTTATACAAATTTTTGATCAAAACATTGACCTGGTTCAGTTTGCAAGACTAAACTTCCGGAAAGGATATATATCACTTAAGTTTGCCACTCTTCCATAGGCACACAACGTTAAAATCATTTCAGTAGCTCATTTCAGGCACCATTTTCTAAAAATGATAAAATATACTTTTATGTTACAGGACGTTGATTTTTTAACAAATACAAATATTTTCCTTTCAAACAAGACATTTATTGATAAAATGTACCAAATGACATTTTTATTTCAATAAAGGACTGAAAGGAGGTCTTATCGCAACCCATCCTTCTAATCCTGATCTCTGTTTAACCGTGAAAATATTATCAAAGATTAATAAGAAATTATTATATCTAGGTCTTGTTGCAGTTTATTTTATAAATTTTATATGCAGTCTTTTCTGAACACATACTGAAAAATCGTTCTAAAATTAAGCTATTTAAAGGAAGTCCTATCGATTAGTTTTTACATATTTGTCTATCCTGGATGGGAAACAAGCTTTATGCGTATGTACATCCCTCTCCAGTCTGCAGTTTGCGACTGTGGCCTTTGTTGCGGCTCCCATTGAGCCTACTGTTATCGTACTCCACAAAGGGATCTTTAACATTCATGAGGTAGTGCTCTTCTTTTACACGAGACAACCATTTTTCGTCCCTTCCGAACGACAAGCATCGATTCTGGAAACCATCCTCCAAAATGGTGTCAAGAGAGAGTCGGAAGTTTGGTTCATGAAATTTTCACCCCGGACGAGGATCGAAACACGAACCTTGCTGTTAGTAGCCCGACGCGTTAACCACTACACCACCGACTCTCTTGTAATTTTGTATTGTTTTAATAGTCATATCGATGCACATAAAGTGCTCAATTGACCATTGCGACCTTAGGTGCTCAACTAAACGTTGCGATTGTCCATTAAAAATTATGGACTTGATATGATTCAGTATATTTCTACTCACTTGTAATGAATAAGAGTTAGTGTAAAGTAAAAATATAAATGTTATCAATAGCAGACAAAGAAACAAATATATATTAATTATTTTGACATCATTATATACTACCAAAGGAGCAATGCCATTATTAATCTCAATACTTAATGTCATGTTTATATTTATGAAACAAAAAATCAGTAAATACTTACTTTCTTTACACATCCTATCTGTAGTATGGTAATATTTACTATCCGGATATTCACATATACATATATCATTTTCACATTTCAAGGGGGAATGACAGGTAATGTTTCCAATGCTTGCATAACACGCCTCATTATGGTATCCCTCTGTAATGATTATAGGTATTGGTATGAGTCTTGATGGCACAGCATTAAAAGTACATAAGTTTGATGTTTGTAATCTTTTTTGTTTTGAATTTGCATTTGAAAAATCGCTGTTATTCGTAAAATTCTTATCCTCTCTACAATTCTCAGGGTTGTTTCAATTATAAATTCGAAATTCTACTTTTGTAAATATCGAAAATTTAACCAATACCAGAATTAGAAATACCTTAGAATTATCTGATGTCACTTCATAACACACCTGTTGTTACACCGTATGGACTCGTGAGCGGAGGAAAAGGTTATTCACGTACATGGAAATGGTTAATAACACACTTTGAAAAGGAATAAACGGATTGAAAATAAAAGAGGGTATGTTTGAGTATTATTTTTCTTTACCCATTTCAATTAAATATTAAATGCCATGGCTCACGGAACATTTGAAATCATTCCCTTTCTTAAGATGCAAGATATTTTTCGATAGAATGTTTCAGATTTCTTCCAACTTAATGACAAAATGATGTTACCCAAAAAATTAACAATAAAACATAATTTTCTCTAATGAAATAACCCTTTTAAAGAATATAATGTGCATACACGTGCTTTTAAGAAAATTAGATATACCAAAACACCGTTTTTTTATAGGCATGCATCTTATGATTAAAGTTATGCCCTATAATTAAAGTAACGCCGTCTGAAAAGGTTATTAACCGGTAACGCGTATAAAAATGGTCAAGAAACAACAAATGATTAATGCTGGAGGAGATGGTTAAATGGCTGTTTTTTATTGTGACTGCTTAAATTGCCGTTTCTTAAATGCTAGTTGCGTCGCGTAAACTTATTCCACATATCGTCTATATAACGGTAAATCTTTCTCATTCCGAAAGAATCAACAGCCTGTGTAACTCAATTTGTAAATCTACTAGTCAGTGTCTGTGGGGCGACTATCATCCAAATACGACTATCCCCGAAATTTCGGGGATAGTTGCAGATAAATATAATCAGTGACTAACCCATAAAACTCAACTTGCGCTTATCCCCGAAATTGTATTATTTTGACTAGTAATTTCAATTGCCTTAATTAAGTCTCCAAAGCGAAGTTTTGAGACTTTTATTATTTTTGTTGCGCTTTTTTCCTCTTCTTAATCTTCATCTAATCTCTTGCACCGCCAGCTTTGTCCTGGGTACTTTGTAATTAATACTTAACCGATATCAATCAAATTTTGCATAATGATAGTATCCTATTAGGTGTTGCCTATTAGCTTCTAACTTGACATTTTTCAAAAGAAGGGGGCCCCAAAAGCAGTGCCGCGACGCACCGCCCTTCATACACCTCTATTTGATAGGTAAAAAATAATTCCTACCAATAACCAGTATAGTAATACGTATGGAACGCCGTTACTGCCTTCTGTTGATCAATTTCTTTATGGTCATGATCAACTTCTATTATCATGATGAGCAACTTCTATTATCATGATGAGCAACTTATATTATCATGATGAGCAACTTCTATTATCATGATGAGCAACTACTATTATCATGATGAGCAACTTCTATTATCATGATGAGCAACTACTATTATCATGATGAGCAACTACCATTATCATGATGAGCATGTAATAAATGAGAAATCACCGGAATACCCGTTGCTAAGCAACTAATAAATCACGTTCAAGCAAAATGATTTAGCATGAAGTGGAACTTGTCTGCAATAATATGTCTGAGCTTGAAAACCGATGTACCTATATTTTTTGAGACCTCTCATAAATTGTACCGACGTCCATTGGACATCCAAAAATCGGAGGTAATGCCTAATATGGTGGATGGTTTTTAACTTTACTTTGGTTAGTTAGTTAGTTATATATTGCTTTACTCCCAGCACACGATATTTTCTTTGCTAAAATCTGTTATAACTATTATATTTTTATCCCCTCGCGACGACATGTCGGGGGGGGGGGGCATTATGTTTTACTCATTTCCGTCCGTACGTACGTCCGTACGTACGAATTTCCGTCAAGCTTTTCTCAGAAACCGTAAATGGGAATAACTTGAAACTTGGTAGGATGGGACAGAATGACAAACTGTACGTCCTAAGCAAATTTTAGACCTGTCGGACATCTACTTCCTGTTTGGGGCTGGATCGATACCAAAATCGACATGGAAATTTCTGTCAAGCTTTTCTCAGAAACCGTACATGGGAATGATTTGAAACTTGATAGGATGGTTTAGTATCATAAACTATGTATCCTAAGCAACTTTCAGACCTGTCGGACTTCAACTTTTTTTTAGGCCAGCGGGGGCATCCGTGTCCCATGGACACATTCTTTCTTTATTTTTCAAATTAGTTCAATAAAAAGTTATTCCATGGAAACGGTGCCACACTGGTACGTCTTAGAAGACAAAGACGACATTTTAACGTTATTGTACATTCAAATACGGAAGAAAGGACGTTTAAAGACCGCCGGGCAAAAAAAGATACAAATCAAATTGAATCGTAATTTAAAAAAAAATACTGCTTTGAAATAATTAGTCGGGAATCCTAATTTATGAATACTTTTTATCATCTTTGAAAACATGTACAGAGTGTTCGGCTATTCCGTCAACTATTTCAATGCGATATTAAGCATATTGAATCATGACAACCATTTATTTCAAATATACGTTTTAGAATACAAAGGATTTATCAAATTCATTTTACACATGTAAAACCCGAAACACTAAACGTGTCCATTTTAAAACTTTGTCTTTGTGACCCTTATAAATCGAAGGAAAATTCCTTGGCAAAAGTTAGTTTCAACGTCGAAAAGATTGTCAGACATTCAACTACACAGCTCACTTTAAAACAATCCACGTAAAATTTTGTCAGCACTACGCATCAATATCAGTTTATTTCCTTCATTTAAGAATTAAGAAGTACACTTTTTTCAGGTAAAATGTCAATAAGAAAGAAAACAAGACTATGGCTCTACCGACCAAAACAAAAATATGACACTAAAAGACAACCATTAGCAGAAACCACCAGTAACCCTACGTGTTTACCAACAAAAAATATCTTAGAACTAGAGTCTGAAAATAAAGATACAACGATAGAATATTCGAGTGTTGCTATTTTAAAATATAAAAAAAGATGAAACTGATGCCAATTCATCTGATTCAACGGATGACAATGTAACATCAACGAAACCAGTCAGTCTTACACATATATCGAGAGCATCCCTTGATACGGTTTTAATTTGTAAATAAATATAGTTTAACTTATAAGTCACATAATATTAGGAATTGCGATGCAAGCTTCTTCAAATCTGGACATTGTATGTCCGATTAGAAGTGGCGCAATCAAAATTGCGCTGATTAAATCAGTCACTGAATTGCCCCGTATTACAAAAGAGATATATTATTTAATCAATACATTAATACTTCCATGATCAATACAAGCATTAATTTTATAATTACAAATCTTCAATAAGCAGTCATAGTTTATAGCAAAAAGTTAACATCAAGTTTCAAAGAAAACAGGTTAAATTAAGACAAGCAAATACATCAAATTTCTACGCGTGCTATCTTTATTTGACAACTTCTTTTCGTTTGCCTGATAATTAAATTTATTTTCAAAACAGTAACACATATTTATTTAAATATGTATGTATATTTATGCAATTTAAGATTGGTTATTCATGTGTTTGTTCTTTTTTTTCGCCTTTTGTATATGCAACATTTAATTAAAAATAATATTAAAGGATAATAAAAAGCAACTTTATAAAACAAATTGCTCTTTATTTGCATTGTTATGTTATAAGATATTACGCATTGACCCTTGTTAGCTTTCTCACGTATTTTTTAACCTTTTCGTCCTGCGTTATCGGTGTATCGGCATTTTCAAGCGATATATAAGATAAATGAACTCATTTATTATGTTAAACTATTCCATGTGGTAATGATTGTTCTAAAAATATTGACCTGTATGAGCAGAAATGTGTGTAAAAACTTTTTTTTGTAAATAAATTCATATTTCAAATGAAGTATTGATTTTGTAAAGAGGTTGTGGAAGAAATCGTTCAATAATGAATTATGATACCAACAAAATTAAACACCTAAAGATATGAGGTTTTCCGTGCAATAGCATTTTTTTCTATATAAGAATGGCTGCAGGGCTTATTATGGACCGTTTTGATGACATATTGCTATTTTGGAAAATTTTGCCTTTTCAAAGTGTGTTATTCACCATTTCCATGTGCGTGAATAACCTTTTCATCCACTCACGAGTCCATACGGTGTGTTAGTTGCGATCTAAAATTGTCCTTTCACAAATTTGATTTACTCAAAACGTCACTACTACATGTACTTGGTATTGGTTGACAATGTTAGTTCATTCAAAGTTAGCGCGTGCATAATTAAATTTAAATGTGTATTTTGATTTTGAAACTGGTGTGTTCGTAGTGAGTGACCCGGCTTAGATTGGGAAGAAATAACTAAAAGACTCATCTATCAGGTTTTCAGCAACAACATGTCGTTACAATTAAAAATGCACTGTAATACTGCAGCAATGATTTTATAACACGATAAAAAGCTCTGTGGGGCACAGCATGGCACGACAGTAAGGAACATCATTGTCAAATAGCATAGTAGTCTGATAGGATCATAGCAAAAAATTTATTAATCGTGGGAACACTTAATAGACAATGACCACAACAACGACAAAAGCGTCATACCGAAATACATTGTTCGTCTGCTAATGTTTGCAGTCTTATAAAAAAGGTGCTCTCATGAGCCATCTTGATCCTTCATTGATTTCATGTTGATATCCAGAAATACTTACTTTCTTTACATATTCTATCTGTAGGATGGTAATATTGACTATCTGGAGACTCACAAATACATATATCATTTTCACATTTCAAGGAGGAATGACAGGTTACATTGCCAATGTTTGTATAACACGTCTCACTATGGTTTCCCTCTGTAATAGTGACAAACAGTTACTGTAAGATGTGGAATTTAAAGTACCTTAGTGAACATGCCTACAAACTCCAGGCGAGTACATTATTGACAGAGGTATTTTCAATTAGGAATCTAAAGCATGCACTTTGATAATGTATTTGAATAAGGAAAAAGTACCCTGATTGTACCTCTCAACTAGCATGTTGGTGAACACTTTTAGCTAAATTGTAATTAAATGTCACATGAGGCATTGTGCAGGGTAGTTAGTTATATCAACCTATAGCTAAAATGGACTGTATTCAAAAATGAAAAATGCAGAACTTTACTATATGATTTGATCACAGTTTCACTGGGAGTTTCGTGTTAAAGTACTGTTACTGCTTAATCAATGACTTTTGACCATAAATTGAACAAAAGGGACACTTGTACATTTTCCTCTTTTAATTTGGAAGGCATTTATAATAGATTTATCCATTAAAATTTTATCAAAGAATTATAAGAAAATATTATATTTAGGTCCTGCTACAGTTAATTTTTGAAATTTTATATGCAGTCGTTGCTCTACACATACTGAAAAAAAAATTTAATATTAAGTCATTTTAGAATAATTTTATCGATGAACCTTTACTGCTCAAATGACCATTCCGATTTCACATTAAAAATGATGGACTTTATACGATTAAATATATTTCTACCATTTTGTTATGATTAAACGTTAAAAAAGTACAAATACCAATGTAAGCAAGAGCAGAAATTAAATATTTATAAATAAAAACATCATTTTCACTACACAAGCAGCAATGCTATCTTATACTTTAATATTGCATTTCATGTTGAAAATTATGACACAAACATTAGCAAATACTTACTTTCATTACACATTCTATCTATAGGATGGTAATATTGACTATCCGGAGATTCACATATACATATATCATTCGAACATTTTAAGAAGGAATGACAGGTTATGTTTCCAATGCTTGTATAACACGCCTCATTATGGTATCCCTCTGTAATGATTATAGGTATTGGTATAAGTTTGATTGAAAAAGCATTAAAATATATTAGCTGGATGTTGGTCATATTTAAATGTTTTGCATTTTTAAAATGACTGTTCTTCGTAGAAGCCTTTTCTTCTCTACATTTCTCGGCATAAACGAGAGATAGAACTGCTGTTTAGCATACCTTAATGTCATTCTCTGTGGATTGTGATTCAAAAAAATTATGTGGTCCACATTAAAGATATGGAAGACACAACTATCAAATACAACAAGTGCTTTCATGAGCCATCTTGATATTTCATTGATTGCATGTTGATATGCAGCAAATACTCACTTTCTTTACACATTCTATCAGTAGGATGGTAATATTGACTATCTGGAGATTCA
This sequence comes from Arcuatula senhousia, assembly GCA_963971305.1. NCBI lineage: Eukaryota > Metazoa > Mollusca > Bivalvia > Mytilida > Mytilidae > Arcuatula > Arcuatula senhousia. Next base: position 5,693,660 of record OZ020312.1, on the reverse strand, counting down.
CAAATACATATATCATTTTCACATTTCAATGTGGAAAGACATGTTACGTCTCCAATGCTTGAATAACACGTTTCACCGTGGTAACCCTCTGTAATAATAACAAACAGTATCATTAAACTGAGAATGAGTTATTTCGAGTTTGAACTCCAAAGTCAGAGTCAATGCTTTTCAATATTGGCTCGTTAAACAGGAAGAAGAAAGAGAAAAATCAAGGTTCATGCTGTCGTTAAAATGCTATAAAGATTTACAATTTTGGTGGCAAATAAGTTATCTCGGGTTTATTCATTGAATTGTCGATGATTGCTTTTTTCAGATTTTCTAAAAGGTATGACATAATAAAAAATATAAAATAAACAAGAATTTGTCCCAAAGACATAATGTCCCATTTGATACGGACAAATTTATTCGAATACTGTATGCCTAATCTTTTAGACGGACACATATTTTTTGAACTGCATATACGACAGACCTTTTTAAATAAAAACAGAAAAATGGGGTTCAAGAGCAATTTTCAAATTTGATAGATCGGCAAAGCCCAATGATCTCAAAAATAGGACAAAGTCTAAGCATACCCCCATGTGCCCATTCAGTAAACAGGAAGAAGATAATCGACTGAACAGGCAAGCTGTGTATACGAATCAAATATAAAATTAATCTTTTCAGTAAAGGTCGAGATATCTGCTACGAAAGTATTCCATTTTTATACTAAAAATAGTCTAAACATGCTCGGAAAAAGAAAGTTGATTAATTGACTGACCTGGAAAGGCCAGTCAAGGTATAACTCATCATGATAAAAATTAGTATCAAGTTTAAAATTAATCCATTTAGTAGAAGCCGAGAAATATGTTGCAAAATTTTTTTCATTTTTTACCCTTAAAATAGTCTTTGTCGGCTCAGTTAACAGGAAGTATATTTCCACCTGACCTAGAATTTAGAAAGAATAATAAACGATCACCCCATCATGCTAAAGTTGTCTTTAAAATTTGACATCAGTCCATTCAGTAGAAGCCGAGATAATGTACCGGAAAGGCGAACTGACAGACGAACGAACGGATGGACGGACGGACGGACGGACGGAAAAGGTGATTGCAATATTCTCCCCTCTCTTACAAGTGGGGGTTTTAAAAGGGAAAGATGTCGATTAGTCGGTCATCACGTCATAGACAGTCATAAAGCTTTATACAAATTATTTATGAAAGGATATGGAGTAAATGAACATGAGACCACAACACATATATTAACTCCAACTGTAATCAATTTTTATGAGCTGGATGGCCATTTCGAACAATTATTCCTCATCAGCAGCACTAGAACCCCAAAAAAAAAGAAATCAAGATGTTCGAAATGCATAAAGCCAAACGAAATCCAAATATATATAGCTAAGGGTAAAACTACGATGGAGGAATTTAACCTTAGGTTTTAGAATTTACATAAATCTGTATAGTGGTTAAAACAAATTGTGCATATGAGAGGTAATCTCATGTACAAGTACACCCGTTTTAAAAATAAAGAGCATACATCTTAAACACGGGGAATTGTTCTACTTACTCCACTAGTTATACAAAGCCTTCTTAGCATGTCAATTTCTATATATCTTCCAAATACATTAAAATATGAATAAGACCACCTTAAATATATAGAGTCCTTTATCTCAAGTTCCTGGGGATATATGAGATGTAAATAGTCACCAAATTGGGAATTGTTAAGTGAAATAACATCATCACTATAGACACTTGGACAAATATTGAGGACCACCAATTTTTAATTTTTTTCAATAGTCTGTTTTTCTTTTTTTTTGCTCAGAAGCGTATAAATCTGATCAAAAACCTGCATGGCGATAAAAAGAATAATATGTCCGCTAATGTTTAAATGTTTTGTTGTCATAAAACCATAACATTTGTGACCAACAGTTGGCTTTTTTGTAAACATGGGGAAAATTACAAAGAAAAAATCCAAAAAAAAGTTTGCAGCTTAAATTATCTGTAATTATGAATTTGTTATTGATTGTGTAATAAATGATATAAACGTAAAGAATCGCCATTTTCCAACATTAGAATAAAGCATTCAAGTTCGATATTGTTCAAATTCTCAAATATTGTGAAAAAAATAATGTTCCTTTTTTTTGCCAAAAATTTTTTCACCTAGTCAAATATTTGCATATTGCCGGTCTTTTGTAAGAATAATTTCTGTTATTCTTGATTCAATCTAAAGTTGGGTTGATGACAATTCCATATAGCCCTTGGTTAATTTTGTTTTTTTATGTTTAAGATATAACTTTATGACTTTTACAAGAGGCTCCGCAGAGCCTGAATCGCTCACCTGAACTAAACAGATACATATATTTTGTAGATATTATTGTGCTTAACCATATGCAGGATTTCATGCACCTTTTTGCAAAAAATAAGGGCCTTTCTTAGGGGTAAATTCTCAAATAATAAGGGCTTTTTAAGGACTTTTTTAGGGATATTTGGCAAAAATAAGGGACAAATCTTTTTTATTTCATCGCAAAATTAAAGGGACTCACCATTTTCCGACCCTTGAAATACAATGATATGTAACATTACCCAGTCAGAAGACCATTATAAAAGATGATCACCAGCATGAACTAATGCTGAATGCTGTGGATCACCATCAAATAGACTCCTGAATGGTAAATACTCATTCTGAATGAGTACTAAAGCTTGATTTAATAATTATAATATCATACAAGCAGTAAAGAATGAATTTTTTTTTCAAATTTTGAATTTAAAAAAAAATTAGGATTTTCAAAAAAAAAAATAGGGCTTTTTTAGGATTTTGACACGTCTATTAGGAATTTTAGGGCTGTTTGGGAAAAAATGAGAAAAATTAGACAAAAAAAGGGCCCGCTTGAAAGCCTACATATGCGATTTAAATTTCTGAAATATCTTGGTTAGTTTTCAAGATATTGGGCTTAATAAGTGCAAAATTTGGCAAAAATTGCGAAAAGGGCAATAACTCCCACATCAGCAGTCAGATCTTTTCCGAAATTTCAGGACAGGTAGATCTTAATATGCTAATCACTTTTGAATCTTGCACAATTTTAATATCTGAAACCATTTTTGAGTTATTAGCAAAAAGAATGAAATTTACCCCTATGTTCAATTTTTAGCCATGGCGGCCATGTTTTTGGACGAATCAAAAATCTAAACAATAGAGTTGTAGCATATAAGCTATTTAACAAGTGTGCCAAGTTAAAATGCAGTTGGTCTTACGGTGTCAGACAAGTTGATCTTTGAAATTCAGGGAAAGGTAAATTTTGTTGTTTTAAGGACATTAACTCCTAAAAGAAATGGTCCTACAGCTTTGATCTAAATACATGAAGTGTAGATCTTGATGTGCTTAATCATATGCAATTTTATTTTTTGAAATATCTTGTATAGTTTCAAGATATATGGCTAAACAAGTGAAAAATTTTGAAAAAAAATCCAGAAAAAGGGCAATAACTCATACATCAATTGTTGGATCTTCTTGAAACTTTTAAAGCAGGTAGATCTTGAGATGCTGATCATTTTTGTCTCCAATCAGAATTTTGATATCTGTAACCATTTTTGAGTTATTAGCAAAAAATTTACACCCATGTTCTATTTTTAGCCATGGCAGCCATATTTTTTGACAAATCAAAAATCTAAATAATGGAGTTGTAGCATATAAGCTATTAAACAATTGTGCCAAGTTAAAATGCTGTCAGACAAGTTGATCCTTGAAATTCAGGGGAAAAGTAATGAAAAATTGTAAATTTTGACGCTTTAAGGGCCATAACTCCTAAAAGAAATGGGTTTACAGCTTTGACCTAACTACATGAAATGTAGAATCATATGCAATTTGAATTTTTAAAATATCTTTTATAGTTTTCAAGATAAAGTGCTAAATAAGGGCAACATTTTGAAAAAAATCCAGAAAAAGGACAATTTACTCCAACATCGGTTGTTGGGTCGTCTTGAAAATTTCAGGGCAGATAGATCTTGAAGTGCTGATCACTTTTACTTTGCCAAAATTTTGATATCTGTGATCGTTTTTGAGTTATTTACAAAAAAAATGTATTTGACCCCCCTGTTCTATTTTTAGTAACAGCGGCCATGTTTTTTGACGTATTAAAAATCCCAACGCAAACTTTTTGCACAATACCCTAAGGAACAACCATATCAAGTTTGGCTGCATTTAGCCAAGCAGTTTCAGAGAAGAAGATGTTTGAAAAAAGCTAACATACGACGGATGTTGGACGACGGACGACAGGAGACGGACGACGGACGGACGACGGACGCCAAGTGATGGCAATAGCTCACATGACCCTTCGGGTCAGGTGAGCTAAAAAGTTTGTTGATTTTCAGGTGGTTCCTAACTTTTGTCCAAGTGTGTACGTATATATTACAAAACGTGAGACTAAAAGATAAAGCAATTCTGCAAACTCTGTTGTCTAGAAGTGATTGTGAGAGGTCTGTTTCACATGAATGAAGAAACAAATCGGCAAGCAATGGTGCACAATATGCGCTCATTGGGAAGACCGTTGTCTGCTGAAAAATGCCTCCACCAAGACTAAATAACAAGCATAAAATATCATACAAAAAATTATATCCTAATTTGCATTTTTTAAAAGTTATCGTTACACAGTATATTAGATTAAACTATACTCTTCAAAAAAAGAAACGCATAGATGATTTTTATTTTATAAAATTATTTTTTTTATAATTATCAATAAAAATCTAAAAAGACAATTAAACCCTTTGAATGAACAGGTAATTTTAAATGGTATAGTGTCTTTTCGTCCGATTTGACATATTGCCACATTATAAAATTGCCAGTTGAAAAAAGAGTAACCCGTGATCTGCCGCGAAAATGTTAAAGCGCTTTAAATGGAAAGTTCGTGGTCTACTCGACCGTTTATCAATAGCGTATAAAAGAAACAAGTTTGATAGCCCAACTCGTCAAAACGTAAAAATTATGCCATGCCTCGGTTGGACACTGCTACCAGAAACATTGTAATCGGACGACTACAAGCAGGAATCTCCCAAAGTGAGCTTGCACGGACCGAAAATCTGAACCAGAGCACCATTTCCAGACTATGGACGCGATTCCAGCAGACCGGTTCAACAAATGACCGCCCACGAAGTGGTAGACCACGGATAACAACGAGACGTCAAGATAAGTACATCCGGGTATTCCATCTACGGAATCGGACAGTTACAGCAACAACATCTGCAGCCAGAATACCCGGATTGAGGAGAATCAGCTCCCAAACTGTTAGAAACCGGCTGAGGCACCATGGAATTCGACCCAGGAGACCTTATTTTGGAGCCGTTTTGACGGCGTTACATCGACGGGAAAGAGTCAGATGGTGCAACAGGTTGAGAATCTGGACGTTCCAGAACTGGCGCAGAATCTGGTTCAGTGACGAGTCGAGGTTTCTGCTACAGAAACGTGATGGTAGAACACGTGTATATCGCCGACGAAATGAAAGATTCGCGCAGTCCTGTGTACAGGAAGTGGATAGATTTGGTGGAGGTAGCGTCATGATGTGGGGGGCGATATCAGATAACAGAAAAACAGAGCTTGTACATGTTCCAAACAACTTAACGGCTCAACGGTACAGAGACGATATCCTTCAACCACACCTCCTTCCCATTATCAACCGCCAGAGGGAGTTATTCCAGCATGACAATGCTAGGCCTCGCACAGCACAACTTATCATGGACTTTCTTGCCCAGAATAACATTAATGTCTTGCCATGGCCTTCAAAATCGCCAGATTTGAATCCCATCGAACATCTATGGGATCAACTGAATAAACGAGTGCGCCAGCGCCAACCACCACCACAGAACTTGGATCAACTTCGACAAATGTTGCAAGAGGAATGGCGAAGAATACCCCGCAATAATGTTCGTGTTTTGGTAGCGTCCATGCCGAGGAGATGCAGAGCTGTGCTAGCCTCTCGAGGTGGTCATACACGTTATTGACTTAGAGTTGTCCGGAAGTGACTTTTAACCGGTTTTAATTGACTGTTATTTATTATTTCTACAGACAATGACTTTAACTTGACACTTTACAAACATTTCAGGTGCTAATCGTTTATATATTTGTTAAATTTTGATTTGAATGTTGCTATTAAATTTTGTTAAAAACCACCTATGCGTTTCTTTTTTTGAAGAGTATAGTTGAAGCAGCCACGCTGCATATCCCCGCGCTACTCTGCTGTTTGATAGTATAAGGGCAAATAATTGAAAGAAATAAACTATGACTATAATGAGCATTACTAGTACTATCAAATGTATATGTATTAATATGAGACTTTTCCCTGGTAGTGGGAGTGATAGTAATGTAAAGAATTATGTATGTCGAAGGAATGTGCCCGTAGGGTACCTATGCAGCCCAGCTTCTAGGGGCCATATCAAAATTTTGAAACCTTTCGCAGAATCTACATTCATAGTGCAACTACTGAGAAAGGTTTCAGTCCCGTATTCTAAATAACCTGGGAGGAGTTGCGTGACGAAGGAATAATGTGCCCTTAGGCTACCTTTGCAGACCAGCCCCTAGGGGCCATATCAAAATTCTGAAACCTTCGGCAGAATATGCATCCATAGTGCAACTACTGAGCCAAGTTTCAGTTCCGTATTCTAAATAACCTGGGAGGAGTTGTATGACGAAGGAATAATGTGCCCTTAGGCTACCTCTGCAGCCCAGCCCCTAGGGGCCATATCAAAATTCCGAAACCTTCGGCAGAATCTACATCCATATTGCAACTACTGAGCCAAGTTTCAGTTCCGTATTCCAGATAACCTTAGAGGAGTTGCGTGACGAAGGAATAATGTGCCTTTAGGCTTCCTATGCAGCCCAGCCCCTAGGGGCCATATTGAAATTCCGAAACCTTCAGCAGAATCTATATCCATAGTGCAACTACTGAGCCAAGTTTAGTTCTGTATTCTGAATAACTTGGGAGGAGTTGCATGACGAAGGAATAATGTACCCTTAGGCTACCTTTGCAGCCCAGCCCCTAGGGGCCATATCAAAATTCCGAAACCTTCGGCAGAATCTACATCTATAGTGCAACTACTGAGCCAAGTTTCAGTTCCGTATTCCAAATAACCTGGGAGGAGTTGCGTGACGAAGGAATAATGTGCCCTTAGGCTACCTATGCAGCCCAGCCCCAAGGGGCCATATCAAAATTCTGAAACATTCGGCACAGTCCCAACCCAAAATGCAATCAATGACCCAAGTTTCATCTTTCTACTCCCAGTGGTTTACAGAGATTATCCTGGACATTAACGCCATACGTACGTACGTACGTACGTACATACGTACATCGAACAGCAAAACATTATCCCCGCTCTTTCGCTATCACGAGGATAATAAAGGAATTAGAAGGTCACAAGTCAAAATTTGTGTCTACATTAAAACCCTTGGTATTTTAAGCCAATATTAACTTCAATCAATATCTTTAAAAAAAAAGATAAGAATGTATGACTTGAATACAAAAGTCAATGATAGATTTAATATCATAAATTTAATTGCAAAACTAGCAATTTATTAGAAATGGAATTATACCAATCTATAACACACACAATTAGGTATTTAAGAAGCAGAGGTACCAATAGGGTATCCGAATGTCAAAAGTCCGAAAGGGCAGAGACAAAACCAGTAAACACCAAGAAGAACGGGACAAAAACAGACAACATGTAAAACATGGAAACACAAAACAACTGAACATCAATCAACAACGTGAACTCCAGTCGAAACAAGAGTGAACACTCAGATTCACACGAAACACGATTAAAAATAGTAATCAAGAATATCCAATGGACACAAACAGCTAAAAATCGGGCAAATCCCTAATGGGTACAGGCCCTAAAAATGGACGAAACATTGCATTAAAATGCACAGTACGCAATGTCGGGTCAGACACATGGTTTCCATTCCATAAATGGGTGGATTTTTAGGTTATTTTTATACAATTTGAAATATCTTGTATAGTTTTCAAGATATAATGCTAAATAAATGCCAAATTTTCAAAAAAAATCTAGAAAAAAGGGCAATAACACCTACATCAGTTGTTAGATCTTCTTGAAAATTTCTGGGCAGGTAGATGTTGAGGTGCTGATCACTTTTACCCATGCCAGAATTTTGATATATGTTAACATTTTAGAGTAATTAGCAAAAAACTACAATCTAGCCCTATGTTCTATTTTTAGCCATTGCGGCCATGTTTTTTGACAAATCAAAAATCCAAACGAATATTTTGTAGCACTAATGCTAATAAACAACTGTTAAGTTGGATGTATGGTGTCAGACGAGTTAAGCTTTGAAAAAGTTTACGGACAAACGACGCACGGACAATGGACGCCAAGTGACGGCAATAGCTCACATGACCCTTCGGGTCAGGTGAGCTAAAAATGGAACCCCTAAATCAATCCAATCTATCTATTTACAGTAAGAAATATCATAATCATATTTTGTAGCAATTGGTCATATATAGAATAGAAATAATGTGAAAACAAAAATATTTGAATTCTTTGCCCATTTGAGTCCCAAACTTCTAAACGAATACCAAAGGAACCTCCAAAATTAATCCGATTCATCCTATTTAGTATGAAACATTATAAAACCATGTCAAGCATTCGGTTAACCAGAACAAAGGTTATTGTAGAAACAAACAATGAAAGAAGCATCTTCTATATAAAAAAGGGACCTAAAATCTATCTTTTTCATTCTTTTATGGTAAGAAACATCATTGTCAAATAGCATAGTAGTGTGATAGCAAAAATTTAAGTAATCGTGGGAACACTTAAGTCTAAGTTAAAAGACAACGACCACAACAAAGAAGACAACATCATACCATAATACATTGTACACGTCTGCAAATTCGATCCAGTCTTATAAACAAGAGGCTTCCAAGAGCCTGAATCGCTCACCTGGTCTTGATGTCAACCCTATGAAGAACTTTTTAAACGCTGAACATTTAAGCAATCAACAGGGTTTTCTCTTTCAGCAATGATTTTCATTATGTAGGCCAAAAATGTGAGACAAGTTATTTCATGGGCCGTCTGACAACTCTGACTCTATAGAGACCTTTGTTGAGAACTTAATGAACTGAACATTAAAGCATGCAACCAATTTTCTCTATGTGCTAAAGTTTTCATTATATAAGCCAAAAACATGAAAACATGTTAATTTAGGGGCTGTAATCCCTATTAGGGGTCATCTGAAAACTTCAACCCTATGAATGCTTTTGTTGAGCTAAATGAGCTGAACATTTAAGCAAGCAACAGCTTTTCTCTATCTCCGACAGTTTTCATTCTATAGGCCAAAAACACTATTTTTCGCCTTTAATGGGCTGTAACCCCTATAAGGGGTAATCTGACAACTTCGACCCTATAGAGACTTTTGTAGAGCTAATTGAACTAAACATTGAAGCAAGCAACAGCTTTCTCTTTCTGCAATAGTTTTCATTCTACAGGCAAAAAACACTTTTTTCGCCTTTAAGAGTCTGTAACCCCTAAAGGGGTCATCTGACAACTTCAACCCTATGTACACTTTTGTAAAGCTAATTGAGCTGAACATTTAAGCAAGCAACAGCTTTTCTCTATCTGTAATAGTTTTCATTTTAGAAGCCAAAAACCTGAAAAAAATGCCATTTTTAACCTTTAAGAGACCATTAATTACATATGACAACTTCGACTCAATGAAGACTTTTGTAGACCTTTTTGCTGAAGCAGTAGCGTGGTATCAGATTTCATCTATCTCTTATACTTTTTGATAAGCCATAAACAGTAGTCTGACCCCACTGGTCTATTTTTAGTAACGGTGGCCATGTTTTTAAGGGATCAAAAATTGAAACACAACTTTGCTGCAGGACACCCTAAGGTTCAATCATACCAAGTTTCATTGAATTCTGTTCAGTAGTTTCAGAGGAGAAGATTTTTGAAAAATTGTAAACGGACGACGACGACGGACGCCAAGTGATGGTAATAGCTGACATGGACCTTCGGTCCAGGTGAGCAAAAAGTACTCTCATGAGCCATTTTGATCTTTCGTTGATTTCATGTTGATATCCAGAAATACTTACTTTCTTTACATATTCTATCTGTAGGATGGTAATATTGACTATCCGGAGACTCACAAATACATATATCATTTTCACATTTCAAGGAGGAATGACATGTTACATTTCCAATGCTTGTATAACACGTGTCACTATGGTTTCCTTCTGTAATAATGAAAAACAGTTACTGTAAGATGTGAAATTTAAAGTACCTTAGTGAACATGCCTACAAACTCCAGGGCGAGTACATTATTGACAGAGGTATTTTCAATTAGGAATCTAAAGCACGCTCTTTGATAATGTATTTGAATAAGGAAAAAGTACCCTGATTGTACCTCTCAACTAGCGTGTTGGTGAACACATTTAGCTAAATTATAATTAAATGTCACATTAGGCATTGTGCAGGGTAGTTAGTTATATCAACCTATAGCTAAAATGGACTATTATCAAAAAATGAAAAAAAGCAGAACTTTACTATAATAGATTTATCCATTAAAAATTTCAAAGAAATATAAGAAAATATTATATAAAGGTCCTGCTACAGTTAATTTTTTGAATTTATATGTAGTCTATGCTCTACACATACTGAAAAATCAATTTAATATTAAGTACTTTTAGAAAAAATTGTATCGATGAACCTTAACTGCTCAAATGACCATTCCGATTTCCCATTAAGAATTATGGTCTTTATACGATTTAATATATTTCTACCATTTTGTTATGATTAAACGTTAAAAACAAAGTACAAATACCCATGTAAGCAAAAGCAGAAATTAAATATTTATAAATACAGATGGGTCCAAACCTAACCTGTATGCAAACCAAACTAAAAAAGCAAATCAGAAGTTTGGTCTAAGTTCACTTTTCACTTTGTTTGGTTTACTTTAGCAAACTAAATATTACTTTAATGTTTACTCGAAAAGTAAACCAGACGGCTGCTTTGGTTTGGTTTGGTCAGAGCAAACCAAACTTTAAAAAACAAACCAAACAAGCGCTTGAGTTTGGTTTGGTTTGATCTGAGCAAACCGCTAGCATGCGCAGATGATTCATTTAACCGATGTGAAAGAATGTTCGAACTGTTTCACAATTATTACATTTCATGAACAAATGTTATTCATTAAATGACTCAATCGGAATTTACAAATTCTGATTTAAACATTTAACATCATATTACATTGGTATTTTATGAGTAAATAAAACCAGCACACCAGTTTTCTTTTTTTAGAGCAAACCAAACCAGCGGCCTGGTTTGGTTTGGTTTGGTTTGCTTAGAGCGAACCAAGAGCATGCGCAGATGTTTCCAAGAAGCGAGGTAAAACGTCGTCCGACATCATTTTATGATATTTGCTCTCGGAAAACAAATGTATTTTACTTGAAGAATTAATTATGATTTAGATATTAGCCATCATTTTAGATTGGTTTGGTAAGAGTTAACAAACCAGCATTTCGTTTATTTTGGTCAGGGCAAACCAAACCAGCGTCAAAGTTTTGTTTGGTGAGAGCAAACCAAACCAGCCGCCTGGTTTGGTTTGCTTTGCTTTTCAAACCAAATCAAACTAGAAAAAGCGAACCACGGTTTGTTTTGAGTGAGCTGTGGTTTGCTATTTTGACATTAAGACATCATGCACTTATAGACAAATATGGGATTTCCATCTTTCAGATGAGTGCAGATGTTGGTTTGTCATAGTGTGTTGTTTTGTATTCCTTTACCGGATTTGACACGCTGAATGGACTATTGGCAACGCGACGGGTGTGCTATTGCAAGCAGGAACTGCTTAATCTTCCGGAGCACCTGAGTTCACTCTTGTTTCGACTCGAGTTTGCGTAGTTGATTGATATTCAGCTATTTTGTGTTTCCATGTTTTACATGTTGTCTGTTTTTGTCCTGTTCTTGTTGGTGTTTACTGGTTTTGTCTCTGCCCTTTCGGACTTTTGACATTCGGATACCCCATTTGTACCTCTGCTTCTTGTTTGGTCAAGCAAACCAAACCAAACCAGAAAAGTAAACTAAATATTTGCTCGCGGTACACCAGCAGCAATGTTATTTTATATTTTAATCTTGCATTTCATGTTGAAAATTATGAAACAAACATTTAGCAAATACTTACTTTCTTTACACATTCTATCTGTAGGATGGTAATATTGACTATCCGGAGATTCACATATACATATATCATTCGAACATTTTAAGAAGGAATGACAGGTTATGTTTCCAATGCTGGTATAACACGCCTCATTATGGTATCCCTCTGTAATGATTATAGGTATTGGTATAAGTTTGATTGAAAAAGCATTAAAATGTTAGCTGGATGTTGGTCATATTTAAATGTTTTGCATTTTTTAAATGGCTGTTCTTCGTAGAAGCCTCTTCTTCTCTACATTTCTCGGAATAGACGAGAGACAAAACTGCTGTTTAGCATACCTTAATGTCATTCTCTTTTGATTGTGATTCAAAAAAAAATATGTGGTCCACATTAAAGATATGAAAGACACAACTATCAAATACAACATGCTTTCATGAGCCATCTTGATATTTCATTGATTGCATGTTGATATGCAGCAAATACTCACTTTCTTTACACATTCTATCAGTAGGATGGTAATATTGACTATCTGGAGATTCACAAATACATATATCATTTTCGCATTTCAATGTGGAAAGACATGTTTCATCTCCAATGCTTGAATAACACGTTTCACCGTGGTAAACCTCTGTAATAATAACAAACAGTATCATTAAACTGAGAATGAGTAATTTCGAGTTTGAAATCCAAAGTCAGAGTCATTGCTTTTCAAAGTTGGCTCCTTAAACAGGAAGAAGATGAGCGACATTACTTTAAAGGCACCCCACCATATGGATCTTACCTGACGCTACATACGAGATATCGAGAACCTATGATTTATAGTTGCCAAAACGTTTGTTGGAAAAAATTTTGGACCCTGAAAATTTAGTGCAAAAAGTCTAAAGTCGGCTTTTAAACTACAAGTAGATGACCGGCATTTCTAAAATCCCATGTCATAAACTAGGACCCCTACTTAAAGCTGCATGCCAAATATCAAAAGCCCGCGGTTTATAAATGATGAGGAATATGTTACGGAAATATTCACTCGTTAATTTTCTATATTGGCTTGTTAAACATAAAGTAGATGATCGACAGACCTGAAAATGTATCTATGAGACGCGATAGATTTTCGGTGGAACTATCATCAATCCGTGCATAAGATCAGATGTCAGAAATTAAATAATCATGTAGAAAAAGGAAAAAAAAACAAGATGGATAGATTCTCTTTTCTAGAGCACCAGAGTCCACTTAAGTTCGTGTCGTTGATTACCATTCTGTTGGGTTTTTTTCGGGGTTTGGGTTGTTTTGAGGGGAGGAGTCATATTGTTTGGTTTTTTTGTGCTTTTCTCGTTCGTCTTTTAAAGTTTTTTTTTCTTTACACTTTTACACTTATGACATTCGAATACCCTACTCATTGGAACATTTTTGCTTATGAAACAGACCCATTTCTTTTTATCTTATAAAATTCAATAAACAACCATTTAGACAACATGACCTACTTCTAAAGGAGTTTGCTCCTCGATCATAAAGTATATAAAACTGGATAAATAACATCTATTTAACAGAATATGGACAAATGGTGAAAGAACAAACAGAGAAAATGTAGGTTTATGCTCTCGTTAAAATGCTATAAACAATTACAATTTTGGTGGCAAATAGGTTACCTCGGATTTATTCATTGAATTGTTGATGATGTCCCATTTGAAACAGACAGACGAATTTATTCAAATACTATATGCCTAATCTTAAAGATGGACATAATTTTTTTTCAAATGCAAAGATCTACTATTTTAGTCCACCTAAGCATTTTAAACTTTATTTTGGTGTGTTTAATTTTAGCATTTTTGGATTAGGCGCCAAATAAACCAATTTAAAAATACATCCAAAATATACAAAAATCCTTTCTTTTAATAAAAACAGAAAAAATGGGGTTCAAGGGAAAAAAAAATCAAATTTGATAGATAGGTAAAGCCCGATGATATCGAAAATAGGACAAAGTCTAAGCATACCCCCACTTGACCATTCATAAAACAGGAAGAAGTTAATTGACTGACCTGGCAAGCTGTGTATACGTATCAAATATGAAATTAATCACTTCAGTAAAGGTCGAGATATCTGCTACGAAAGTGTTTCCATTTTTATACTTAAAATAGTCTAAATCGGCTCTGAAAACAGGAAGTTGATAATTGGAAAGGGCAATCACGGTATTACTCATCATGATAAAACTGAGTACCAAGTTTAAAATCAATCTCTTTAGTAGAAGCCCAGAAATATATTACGAAAAATTTTTCATTTTTTACTCTTAAAATAGTCTATGTCGGCTCAGAAAACAGGAAGTAGATTTCCAACTGACCTAGAATTTAGAAAGAATTATAAACCATCACTCCATCATGCATAGGTTGTCTATAAAATTTGAAATCAATTCCTTCAGTAGAAGCCGAGATAATGTACCGGAAAGCCGAACTGACAGACGAACCAACGGACGGACGAACGGACGGAGAAGCCTAAATGTGATTGAAATACTCTCCTCTTTCTTACAATTGGGGGTTTGAAAATGGAAAGATGTCGATTAGCCGGTCATCACGTCATAGACAGTCATAGAACTTTGTACAAATAATTTATGAAAGGATATGGAGTAAATAAACATGAGACCACAACACATATGTTAACTCCAACTGTAATTATTTTGTATGAGCTGGATGGCCATTTCGGAAAATTATTCCTCATCAGCAGCACTAGAAGCCAAACAAATGAAATCCACAATTTAAAAGATGTTCAAAATGCATAAAACCAAACGAAATCCAAATATATACAGCTAAGGGCAAAACTACAATGGAAGGAATTCAACCTTAGGTTTCAGAATTTACATAAATGGTTAAAACAAAGTGTACACATGAGAAGTAATCTCATGTTCAAGAACACCATATCTAAAAATGAAGAGCATACATTTCAAACATGGGGATTGTTCTACGAACTCCACTAATTATACAAAGCCTTCTAAGCATGTAAATTTCTAGATATCTTCCAAATACATTGAAATATGAATAAGTCCACCATTAAAACACTTGGTATTTTCAGAGCCAATATAACCAAGGGTTTTAATGTAGACACAAATTGTGACTTGTGACCTTCTAATTCTAGTTAAGGGTTTATAACTTCAATTGTCTCAATTTCAATCAAATTTGTAATAAAACATTCCTTAGTTATAAACTATTTTTCTTTTAGTTTTATATATAAGTAATTCTTATACATTAACGAATATTTATACATCAACATGTATACTTTGCATTGTAAGCTAATAGCATGACAATTGCCCTTATTAGCCTTAAAAGCTCATTTGTCCATTGCGATTTTCAAAGACCATGTTGGGCAAGAGCAAAACAAATATTTATAAATAACTTTATAAACTCCATTTTATACTACTAAAGCAGCAATGCTATTATAAACGTTGGTACATATTTTTCATCTCATGTTAGATTTATGAAACAAACATTCGGCAAATATCTACTTTCTTTACACATTCTATCTGTTGTTAGGGATTGTTATATTGACTTAATGGGGTACATAACACTTTGGCTAAAATGAAATTGTTTCGTTCAATTTTCCTGAAATTTTGCACAAATGTGGACTTAAGGATGGTCACTGTTCATGTTTCAGGATTTTAATCTGATTTTGGAACTCCTCTAGACTTTGCCTTTAAATATTGAAGAAATTTTTTGCATACTGACCCCTACTTTTTATAATATTTTCTGATTATATAGACCTTAAAAACCAACTGTATAAAATTTCTTGAAATTCTTGATACAACTTCATGTTTTTATAGGGCAAAAACGTCACAATGTTAAAGTTATGTAAAATCTAGAGGAGTCTGATTTCCCGCCAAATTTTTGACGTCATTTATCTCGAAAACGAGCACACGGACCTATCATTTTCTTTTTGCTATTTGATTAGGTAAACAATTATATATCATTTCCACCACATATCATAAAATCTTTGATATAAAAAAGTTCAGGAGTGACCATCCTTAAGTCAAATAAATTTAATTGCAAAATCTTAGGAAATCGAGCCGCAGGTTTTTTTCAAAATTGTTATTGAACATAATGGAGTATCAACATTTCATATTTTGATCATTGAGAAGCTTTATTTCTTTTAATGAATGAGCCTGATTAAAACGCTCAAGTAATATTTAAGAGTTATTTCCCTTACGTGTTCAGCTTAAGCACTCTGGAATATATTTTGTCTTCCCATGATATTATAAAGGTTGATATAGGTATATCGTCACGTGTTACATTGTAGATTTATGAAACAAACATTCAGCAAATACTTACTAAATACACAAATCATTTCTGTAGGACGGTAATATTGATCATCCGGAAGCATACAAACACATTTATCATTTTCACATATAAAGATATCATCGCAGGTTATGTCTCCGATGCTTGTATGACATGCCTCATTATGGTTTCCCTCTGTAATGATAAGTAATGGTATAAGTCTGGATAACACAACAATAAAAGTAAATTAGCTTGATGCTTGTCATATTTAATGTTTTGAATTTTTCATTTTAAAATCGCTGTTATTCGTTTAATCATTGTCTTCCCTTACATTATCAGCATAAATGAGAGACAAAACTAAGCAATCTGCTATATAGCATTAATTAAAACTAACTCCAAGGAAGTAGAAAACATGGTTTAGAATGTGATTACTTTTCTTTCTTAGACTAAGTAATAAATTTAAGTTTTTACTGATTTAATTTTGTATTGCTGTATTGCTGTTTATATTTGTGTTTTATATGCCCTTTTTCAAATTGTTTAAAAGACGGTGCCCTTTTCTAGAGCTGATGTACGCGGTCAGTGTCCTTTTTTTCAATTTGGCACCCTGCCCTTTTCAAATCCTGACTGGAACTCTGTTAGTGTTGTTTCAATTATGCCATCCTAATTCTACTCTTTGTATCAATCGAAAGTTTAGGCAATATCAGACTGGCATGTGAAAAAATCTACCATCACTATTATCTAATGTTACGTCATCAAGCTCTTGTTGCTAGTTGTGATTTAAAGCTGTTCTTTCACAAAATTGATTTACTAAAAAAAGTCGTCACTTTATTATTAGTTGACAATGTAATTCATTCAATGGTAGTACATGCGAAATTTAATTCAAAAATGTATTTTTAAGCTGATTTGTTCGTAGTTTGTGACCCGGCTTGGGCCTAAATTGGGAAGGAAACATAAAAAACTACTCTAATATCAGGTTTTAAGTTGTTTTAAAGATAAAAGTTGTAAAAGATAGAATATTAGAATTATTTGCCCCTTTGGGCCCATTATTCTTGAACGAATACAGAGGAAGCTCCAACATCATTCCAATCCATCTTTTGCATGGCATGGAAATTTATTGTAAAATTTCACAGCATTTGGTTTACCAAACCAAGTTATTGTAGAATCAAACAAAAAAGTAGCATTTTTGCTCCTTATTTCTAAAAAAGAAGGGTAGATTTCAAAATCATTCTATTCATTCTTTTAAGGTAAGGAACATCATTGTCAGATTTAAGGTGTCTCGGGGCTATTAAAATTCTGCTATAGATTTTATTCGTATTTGGAACATTGATAGACATTAATGAATAGATGAAAAATATTAAATAAAAAGAGGGGGTCACCGTTCATTTTAAAGCTCTAGCAGCTTTCTAAAAATAGCAAAATTTCAATATTTTTATATAAAATATGTAGGGAGAAAAGCTATAGAGGCACCTAAAGAAGAATTCCTACTATAGAATCAGCTCAAAATTTGAGAGAAAGTCCCTTTATTAAAGCTCTTCGAAATTTAATGAAAAAAACATAGGGTCACCGTTCATTTTTTCAAGATATTCATGAAAATTGAAAATTTTCCTATTTATTCTATACAAATTATCTCCCTTTGATTTAGTACGGGAAATTCTAAAAATGATTAAAAAGACCTTTTTTGTATTACAATTGCTTGTAATTTGTTAAGATATATTATAATATATAGTTTTTGTCTGCAATATCCAGTTGATTTATCAATTTTATACAAAACACCAATATGTGCAAAAAGATGCTCAGTAGAAAAGCATCGAGCCACCTTAATGGCAATCGGATAACTAGAACTAAAGCTATTGTGGGAACACTCAAGTAAGAGACAACGACGGTGACGGCAACGACGGTAGCATCATACCATAATATGTCCGCATTTTTTAACAGTCGTATAAAAAAGCTGTTATGAACGATTATGGTATTTTATTTATTTCATGTTGATATGCAGCAAATACTTACTTTCTTTACATATTCTATCTGTAGGATGGTAATATTGACTTTCTTGAGATTCACAAATACATATATCATTTTCACATTTCAACGTGGAATGACAGGTAATGTTTCCAATGCTTGCATTACACGCCTCATCATGGTATCCCTCTGTAATAATTACAAACAGTTAAAACAGCTTTTGCTCGCTAGTAATACCTCACTCCAAAATTATACCTTGCGTATTATTTTTAGTATGAAGCAAACAGGAGGTAGAAGACACACGGTCATAAAAGTACTATGTACCATATGCTACAATAGAATATAGCAACATATCAAGTTTCTCCTCATTTAGCTCATAAGAAACCTGTTTCCAAAATTATTCATCTTGTCCACTGTTTGTCAAAACCCGAAGATTCGTTAATGTAGATGAAAAAAAATACAAATACCAAAACGCGTATAAACAGGTGATTTGGTTATGCTTTAAATGCATAATTCAAGGACTAACCTCTCATCAGCAGGACGGACGGCCAAAAAACCAAATGTATTAAACAAAAAGTACTCAAAACATAAAAAGGTCAAACAGGAAAGCCAAATCAAGCACCGAGAATATCGACAATGTGAATTGCAAGGAAAGGAAATTGGTGTTTTTAACAATTTTGAATTTAATATTCGGAAACCCGGTGGTTTCAAAATACAAATACCAAAACGGGTATAAACGGGTAATTCCGTTATTTTAAATGCTGTATATGCATTTTTTACAGAGTTACCTCTTATCAGCAACATTTAAATAAAAAATTGGAAGGTCAAAAATCCAAACGTATTGAACTAAAACCAAAAAAGTCCGAAAAGGAAAGCCGAATTCGGCACCGAGGATATCGGCCTAGGATCAAAAATTTATATTTACCGTATTGCACTACAAGATAGAGATGTATGCGTAATATTAGACCTCTACTTATTGTGGTTGCTTCATAAATGTGACGAACATTTTGCATCAGCCATAAAATCAACTAAGTGAAATTCCCTAAGGATTCGGTTAACAGGAAGTAAAAGAGCTAAGGGCATAAATCGCTATTCACCATATGGTACTATAGGATAAAGTTATATGCAAAATATCTGACAACTTTGTCATTTAGTTGCTTAGAAAACTGTGAGAAATTTTGTTACGGTCAGATGAACGGACAGACTGACGAATGAACGAACAAATGGACGCATAAGGATAAAACAGCGAACTCAAACTTTTTCAAAGTGGGGGCTTGATAAGACGCGGAATGAAAGAACTTCAGTGAGCACGCTCACATACCCCAAGGAACATATTATTGACAGAAATTATCTATTTTCAGCTAGGTTTCCAATGTCAGAGTTGTTGTATTTTTCTAAGTCGGCTCATACAAAACGAAGTAAATGAGTTATTTTAGACTTATGTCAATTTGTAAGCTTAAAGAAAAACAAAGTTTATTTATCTGCCAAAGATTTTGTTGTGTGGTGCAAACCCACAAAATATGCGCTCAAAATGGCATCAATCGCTCACCTGGTCTTTAAACAATAGGGAAATCCTGTTAAGCTATTACACATATCAGGGGTCTTCTGCAACACTTTTCATTCTATGAGCCAAAACGCATCAAAATTAATAATTAATAATTTATTGCTAAAAAAAAACATATCTTCTGGGTTATTTGACAACTTAAAGAGACTTTGCTAAATGAGCTGAAGGTTTAAGCAAGCAGCAGCTTTTCTCTTTTTTCAATATTTTTGGTAGAGCGCCTCTGATGAGTCTTGAATAGACGAAACGCGCGTCAGGCGTAGCAAAATTTATTGTCTGGAACTTTGTTGTCATTTGTATTTCGAACAAACGTGAAGGTTAGCACTGCTGGTGGAGTTTTAATTCCCCGAGGCTAGCCCGCTCCGGCACCAACACTTTTGTGTTGGAGAACACATCAAAGCTTTAAATTATACGTTTAAATTTCAAAATTGTCTAAACCCTAAGGTTCTTCCTACCCCAGACATAGGTTGATCATCTTAGTAATAATTTGGTTTCCCAGTTTGGTATTTTTGGTTTTACTGTTCTATGCTCTTCATATTCATATAGTGTTTGGCATTTTCAATATTTTTGGTAAAGCGCCTCTGATGAGTCTTGAATAGACGAAACGCGCGTCAGGCGTAGCAAAATTTATTGTCTGGAACTTTGTTGTCATTTGTATTTCGAACACACGTGAAGGTTAGCACTGCTGGTGGAGTTTTAATTCCCCGAGGCTAGCCCGCTCCGGCACCAACACTTCTGTGTTGGAGAACACATCAAAGCTTTAAATTATACGTTTGAATTTCAAAATTGTCTAAACCCTAAGGTTCTTCGTACCCCAGGCATAGGTTGATCATCTTAGTAATAATTTTGTTCCCCAGTTTGGTATTTTTGGTTTTACTGTTCTATGCTCTTCATATTCATATAGTGTTTGGCATTTTCAATATTTTTAGTAGAGCGCCTCTGATGAGTCTTGAATATACGAAACGCGCGTCGCGTCAGTCGTAGCAAAATTTATTGTCTGGAACTTTGTTGTCATTTTTATTTCAATAGTTTTCATTCTATAGGCAAACAGCCTGGAAAAACGTTAGTTCAACTAATGACCTAATGGGGACTATTGTAGAGCTTTTGATTCTGAAGAGCGTAAGATCCTAGTATTCCATCTATCTGTTGAAGTTGTTAAATTCTAAGCTAGTTAATGATTCTACCCTGTGTTCTATTAATAGTAAAGTCGGCCATTTTTTTTTTATCAAATCATAAAAAATTTCAAAATGAGAATAGGTTGTTGCCATCATGTCAATTATTTTTCCTATAAAGTTTCAGTTTAATCTAATCAATGGTTTCAGATCAGAGAAGAAGATTTTAAAAATTTTAACGGACGATGGAGGATTACAGACGCAACAAAAGACGGACTACATTGGACGCCTATAGCTAATAATCATCACATAGCCTATGGCAAGGAAAGTTACGGAGCAATTTATATCTTCAGACCTCCACAACCCCTATAAGGGGTCATCTGAAAAGTTCAACCCAATGGAGAATTTGGTTAACCCTAAAGACCAGAAAGATAAAGCAGCCAACATCTTTTCTTTACCTGCAATAGTTTTTTAATAAGACAGGAAAAAATGAATAAAGGATCATCTGACAACTTCGACCTAATGGAAACTTTTATAGAATCTTTGATCGGTCCAAGTGAGCTAAAACGGAACATCCTTTAAGCTTGTAAATAAATTATAAATGTTACCTTCCTCTTTTTATGATCGACTATTTTGATGTTAAAACAATTTCGATAGATAATTACAATGCATCAAAAAATCAAATGAAAAACAATATAAGAGCTTCCATAAATGTGCTACTGTTTTTAGCAATTTTGATCTTGCATCTCATGTTGACGTTTGCGCTACTTTATTTATCATATAACAAAATACTTACTTTCTTTACACATTCCATCTGTAGGATGGTAATATTGACTATCCGGAGATTCACAAATACATATATCATTTTCACATTTGAAGGTGGAAAGACAGGTAATGTCTCCAATGCTTGTATAACACGGTCCGCCATAGATTCCCTCTGTAATGATTTTAAACAAAAACGATTGAAAATAGGAAATGTGTTAATGACACAGCTTTAAAACTGCACAAACAGATTATTGTAACTAAACTATATATATATACACTTGGACAAAAGTTAGGGACCAACTGAAAATCATCCTTTTATCGAAGTCTTAAATTTATATTAAAAACCTATCAAATAAAATTAACCAAGGACTCAAAAGAATTTTCATCAACCCATCTTTGGATTTAATCAAGAATAACAGAAATAATTCTAACATAAGTCTGAAAATATGCAATAAATTAGACTAGGTGATTTTTTAGGCAAAAAAGAGGTATTATGTTTTTCACAATATTTAAAAAATAGAATGATATCGAACTTGAAAATTTTATTTTTTCGTTAAAATGGTAGTTCTTTAAATTTAGGTCTTTTCTTTCTCAATCGGGAACAAATTCATAATTACAGACAAATTTAGCTGCAAACTTTTTCTGGATTTTTTACTTTGTAATGTTCCCAATGTTAAAAAAATTGTGCAGTTTTCTATAAAATAATCTTATTTTAATTATTCGCGTTGATTAAGTATTGTCCATCATAAATATTTACTTTTTGTAAACTGGGTACTGTTAAACTGAGAAACGAAATGTAACCAAACGAGGCGAAGAGAAAACGAAATCGGTAAATTAAGAAAACGACCGGTGTCCGGTAAAATCGATTCAGTTTTCTTTTTTTACCAGTTTCGCTCGATTTTGTTTCCTTTCTTTGCAGATTTCGGTTGCTTATTTTACTGTTTACGTTTCCTTCTTTATCGATATCGTTTTTGATCTGCTCCCTTTCGATCGGTTACTTTTCGTGTCCCAGTTTACATGCACCCGCAAGTGTTTACATTCTATAATTAGTTTGTCCTCTTTTTTGACTCTGTGTTTTTTTCTTCAGTTTTCCCTCGAAAAGAATACTTTCTGGTATGTTTTTTGAGAATGTAACATTTTCTTCAAAGGTTTTACACTGTATTCTTCAAATAGTGTGAATTTCATTATTTTTTCAAAAAATTGCAAAATTGATATGTTCTATGACTTTAATCACCATGCAGGGTTTTGAATAAATTAATTGACTTCTATACGAAAATAAAAAAAAAACTCTTCAAAATTTTTAAAATCGGTGGTCCTTAACATTTTTCAAAGTGTATGATTATTGTCTTTTTGATCAAAACTTAACATAAATAACAGAAAAAAAACTAATCAAAGTGCTGTATATCATTCCGAAAGTACCGCTTAACTAGCACTCCAGATAGCTGTTAGCTTCCCTAGATAAAAAATGAAGTAAATTGGTCCAAGAAATAAGGGTTTAATCTGGGTCTTTCCTATTAATCATTTTTCCCGATATAAATGTCATAAATGTTCAAAGAGAGGGACGTTTTGTGCAATAAAACAGGGTTTAACCCACCGTCTCTTTTAGATGCATGTACCAAGTCAGGACCATTGTGATCTTAAATTTCTGGTAAGTCTGCCTTATTTTGTTTTTTTACTCACACGAGGTTCATCCTCAAAGTTCGGTAGTTTTGTTATTCCTTTATTAATAAAAGTGGTCACTACTAAAATACAAATCACACATCATCTTTCAACAAGCCCTTGAAAGGCAGATATAATTGCCTGGATTGATTAGAAAGACATTGAACATAGAGTAAACATTTCAAATATTAATCAAATTTACACATAACTTGTAAAAAAAATTTCATAATGAAAAATAACAACTTGTACAAGGGAAATTTAGAAAGCAGCCTAATAATATATACAGGGACTGGTCAGTAAATCTGTGATGTGAACTAAAAAGAAGCAAAGAGGCACAAATGACATAACCGGTACCCGAGCAGAAATCAACAACGCGAACTCAAGTCGTATCAAGAAAGTCAGCTGTTCCTGCTTGCTATAGCACACCCATCGTTCTGCTAATTTCCAATTCAGTTTGTCAAATTCGGAAGACAAAACAAAACTATGACAAACCAACATCTGCGCTCATCTACCAAATAGAAATCCCAAATTTATCTACGAGTGCATGGTGTCAACCGTAAACTTTCTTGTGTCAAACGTGACGCTTTGCCTAGGAAATCGATGTAGTTTCAGCAAGCTCTTTAGTAACGAATCAATTATGATAAGTAAACTCCAAATGTTGCTGCACAATTGAATGATGCCAATTTGGAAAATTGAAGTCATCACGTTTGTCATAGAACTTTGTTTGAAGTTTTCCGAGAGAGTCTATCTAGAGATGTTGATCTAAAACCTTTGGAACTGAACGTATCGTCGTGATTGGGTCATTAGTCTGATTTTCTTGAGCTTGTTAATTAACGGTGTCCTCGATACCATTATTATGAAGTATTACTTTTGATCACAATGTTTTGTTCTCAATAATGATATCAGTAGTGAAATATGTAGTTGTTGATTACTTGTTATGCGCGAACATTATTTATGTGTCGCTGTTTAAAAGAAAGCGTCAGACTCGGAGAAATTGAAAATCGCAATGGTTCTGCCTTAAAACGGGCATTTCTAGATAAATGACGGGTTTAGCCAGGTCTTATCGCACCAAAGTATAAAGAGGTGATCATTTTAGTACAACAACCAGGTGAATTATAATCAAATCGAAATCTTAAAACAATGATGCACATATTAATTTGGTGTTTCTGTTTTTTCTTCTTCTTTTAAATCGGTTGCTTACTGAATATAACATAAATCTGGTGTATTTTCGTAATGTTTGTGAATTGCTTCATCAGATCTTTGGTCATCATCCCCAACGAATGTGTGTTCGGTATGAATCATTATAAAAAGCTCATTTATCGTGACACGATTAAGCACTGCAAATCATATTGCATTTTGGTCAATCTTTAAACCTGCCATAGTTGAAACATAATCATTTTCAGAACATATTTGATTATTGACATAGCTAGATTTTGTATTCTGTGCAGAATTCATGGTTGGCATAATTGCTGAAGGGGTCTTTTGACCATTTAATCCCTCCTCCCCTCCCAAAGAGTACCCAGGGATAGGCCCTTGTAAGGACAAAGAATTACAGCTCTGTGAATATATCATTTTAGAACTAAGACTTTATAAACTAAGAATACAGAATATAAAACTTATAAATCCGAAAGGTGAACCATACACCAGTGATGAGCTCGATCTCAAGATTGTAACAGTCTTACATTTTTTTGTCACTAAATCTGATTTTATCTTTTCGTTTACAAGTGTATTTTTTTATGTATTTTGATACCTACTGACCCGATAAATTGGATGATACACACAAGTTGATGATATATGATTTATCAGCAGCACACATAACATGACAAATGTAATGGTAATCGATAAATATGAAATAAAAGACTTTTGAAATTTGAGTTTATCACTGGCTTATGGTGAACCTGAAGGATGCAATGAAAGCTCAATCTAAATATGTTAAGGCTTACAAATCTATATTATTTTGATCAGTAATCCAGTAGCGTCGAAATATGTGTTTCTTTTTATCATTTAAAAGTTCTTTGGTTTTGTTTTAACAGGAACTATTTTGTGCGGGCTGATTTATAAGTACTACGTAAATGTATCGAATTGATAAATTGGGTGATACAAACCTGTTCATGATACATTGTTTATTAGCGGCAAACATTAAAGGAATAATGTATTGCTTACCGAAAAAGTGGACAAGATATTTTTATACTATGCTCTACATATACTTACTTTCTTTACAAAGTCGTTCTGTAGGATCAGCGTACTGGTCACCAGCAGATTCACATACACATAGGCCATTTTCACATCTCAAGGTAGGACGACAGACAAAGCTTGTATTACATGGTTGATTGTGAAATGGAATTATGCCTTTAAAATATTAGTAAAAGTTATGTCTTCAAACAGAAAGATTCAACTTAAAATGCAAATACATGTAAGTGCAGACTAGAAATTTTGTCTTACTGTCGGCACCAACCTAAATACTTTAAAAGACCTACCACGATAAATCTGTTAACCAATGCTCACAAGTAATAGTGCTGTTTCACAACTCCTACTACAAGTAGAATGAAATGTGTTGAATATATTGAATATAAAGTTTTAAATTACAGCAAACAGGAAATAAATGTTTGATAGATCCAAAAATACATGTCCATATCAACCTTGTCACCAAGTATCAGCAACGTAGAAGTGATACTTGCCGAGTTATATATGTAAGTTAAGGAAAAATGTGACAGATTTTTGAAAAAAAAAATTCAGTTAACACGAAGTAGATTTTCGACGGATCCAAAAATGCATCCTGAAATGCATCATATCAATGAAGTAAGTAAAGGTGTACCAAAGAAATAAGTAGCCGGTATGACGCAATGATAAATTTAATGTGATTAGGTATCATCCCATTGGTAAAAAGTTGTCAATTAGAACTGGTTATCGATGCTTACTTATCTTAAGATATACGATAAAAATGATATAAATCAATTCACACCTAACTGTTAAAGGGTACGGAATAAGGAAAGGTGATGATTTTCATAACATGATAATACAATATTTGTTAAAGTCTCGTTTTATCTCACAAGTAAAGGAGTTTACTTGCAAAATAGGGTCATACCCGCCTTTATCTTCAGATAACAGCGGGGTACCAGCCTAAGATTATCATAGCTATAAACGATAAAACCCAAGGCTTGTCCGGCTTGTATGGCATTTGGTAATCACTGGGTATTTTTATAGCGCCACTATGAAAGGTAATTTTTTTGGTTCCGGAATAATAACGGAAACTAATTTGCAAAATGATATATAAACCATGAAATTTTGACAGGTATTCCTTCAGCATGAATTCAAATTAATTCTTACCTATACTACTTCTTAAGTCTAAGAATATTTCCAACTCATTGTGTTTACTATAGGAGTTGAGAATTTTCTCAGATTTAAGAATTTGTATTGCTTTATGACACTGGGACTAGGACCTTCTTTCAGATAACTACAAAAACTATAGTCAATTGTTCTGAAATTGTGCTGTTACCAATATACATACTAAGTTCACATTGTACTCCATACCATCCTTCTGTACAACCGGAAAGACAATGACCTGCTTTAGGTTCACATAGTCCAATACAAGTTTCTGGACACATTTGATTGCACGAGTCACCAAAGAAACCAAAAGGGCAACCTGTGGGGAAAAGGTTTCTGACATACATTAGATAGTGGCATTTCATTATCAGAAAAGTTAAAGAGTTATACCTACCTATAATTTAATTATTTATTATTAAAAACAGAATATAGCGATCGATATTGTTTTTAATATAAACAATCGAAAAGTTAGTGAGGGGTTAGTGAGTGGTTTGCCCTTGTAACACCATATATGTGGTATTATAACATGCAAATGAAACTAACGATAATGTTAGTGAGGACAGGTGTAATGCTAAAGGAATAGCAAATATCTATATCGATATAAAAAATGTTTAGCACTAATCAAAATAATTCTATTATTTACAAATGCATGAACCATGCTTTAATAAATGCAATTTTAAATGTAACACAAGAGGGAGCATCTATCAACACTGAACTCTATACTATCGCGCTAATGATGATGGGGAAATTGTCAACGTTTCTAATTCCCAAAATCGCGACAATCCTTAGTGCGGTAGTATACAGGTCAGTGTTGATAGATGCTCCCTCTGGTGATAGATTGAAACAGTTTTTGAATATAGCAAGCGTGATTATTCATTTGAAAATTAACCAAAAAAAAAACAAACAATGGTTTGTAATGTAGACAAGAATTTAAGCTGGTGACACCTAGTTTTATTTAAGAATATATTAACATTCATTTTGATAAAATAGAAAGAAAAAAAATTGAGTCAAGATTTTATACGCAGTTTTTTTTACTTCCTTTATAAGTCATTGTAATTGTGGAAAAAAAATATTATAAAAAATGAATATTTCGAAAACAAGCCAGGAAAGATTTTCCAACATTCATACACTATAATGAGAAATATAAGAATGGAATGAAAGAAAAAATGGGACGGGCGGGTGAATTTAATTTTCTATTTTTTTTTTATTCCTTTTGATAAAATTTTCTGCCATTGAAAAGGAAATGGACAAAAAAATGATCATTATGTGCCAAAATTTATAATATTATGATACTGTATTTAAGGCGGCTGAAACAATCGGGAAGGGATGAGAATCTAAGATACATTTTATATTTTAGGCTACTGCTATGCAATATCATAATTTACATGACCTCTGTTCTTTCTTTTTTTTGGCATGTAAATGTTCAAGCAGAATAAAATAATACACATTTAAGCCAATTTGAAACAATTTAAGCATATAAAATGATTCCAAAGGAATTTTTAGGCTAATATGGCCAATTAGAAATCAGTAAAATGATATTCATGTAATGACCATCCATACCCTTTAGATTACAATACTTACCTAAGATTTTGACATAACACAATTCGATGATTAATTCACGCGCCTGATTATGACTTCTTAGTTTGGAGAACATCAAGTATTTTCCAATCATATTACAGGTCAATGTTGGGTGTACATTGGCGGTACCATCTGTAGGGTCTCTAAAACAAATGTCACTTGGGGCTACTTCAGGCGGTGATGTCAAATTTTTCGTGATGCTTAGGGTATATCCATCCATTCTAAATGCATCTTAAAGAAACATAGGCATTAAGTTTGTTAAATTGTCGATTTTTCTCTTAAACATGTAGACGAGAACCGGTGAAACGCAGAAGGGAAATTAAAAGTTAGAAACTTTTTAGACGTTAATTTAAAGGAATTGGTGATCTCAATTTCTTTTTTAGGCTTGGGCCAATGCAAGACGAAGAGCAGTGACCGCTGGTCATGTTGAAGAATGCTGACCGGCTTCCATTGATCATTTTTAAATTGCCGTTTGACACTACTGGGAACACGCGAATCGATCCAGATAATTTTTACCTAACCACCGTATGGACTCGTTAGCGGAGGAAAAGGTTATTCACGTACATGGAAATGGTGAATAATACACTTTGAAAAGGGATAAACGGATTGAAAATAAAAGAGGGTATGTTTGAGTATTATTTGTCTTTACCCATTTGAATTTAATATTAAATGCCATGGCTCACGGAACACTTGAAACCATTCCCTTTCTTAAGATGCAAGCTATTTTTCGATAGAATGTTTAAGTTTTCTTCCAACTTAATGACAAAATGATGTTACAAAAATAAATAACAATAAAACATATTTTCTCTAACGAAATTACTCTTTTAAAGAATATAATGTGCATATATGTGCTTTTAAGAATATGAAATATACCAAAACACCGTTTTTTTACAGGCATTAATCTTATGATTAAAGTTATGCCCAAAAATTAAAGTAACGCCGTCTGAAAAGGTTATCAACCGGTAACGCATATAAAAATGGTAAAGAAACAACATATATGATTAATGCTGTAGGAGATGGTTAAATGGCTGTTTTTCATTCTGATTGTTTAAATTGCCGTTTCATAAATGTTGGTTGCGTCGCGTAAACTTATTCCACATCTCTTTATCGTCTATATAACTGTTAATCTTTCTCATTCCGATAAAAATCAACAGCCTGTGTAACTCAATTTGTAAATCTACTAGTCAGTGTCCATTTTACAAATGAGAAATCACCGGAATACCCTTTGCTAAGCAACTAATAAATCACGTGAAAGCAAAATGATTTAGCATGAAGTGGAAGTTGCCTGCAATAATATGTCTGAGTTTAAAAACCGATGTACCTTTATTTATTTTTGAGACCTCTCATAAATTGCACCGACGTCCTTTGGACATCGCAAAATCGGAGGTAATGCCTAATATGGTGAATGGTTTTTATCTTTACTTTGAGCTAAAGAAATATTTCCATTGCTAAAATATGTTATAACTATTATATTGTTGTTCAAAGTATTACAATAAAAAGTTGTCCTATGGAAACGGTGCTACACTGGTAGGTCTTAGAAGACAAGACGATATTTTAACGTTATTGTACATTCAAATACGGAAAGAAAGGACGTTTAAAGACTGCCGGGCAAAAAAGATACAAATTAAATTGAATCGTTATTTAAAAATACTGCTTTGAAATAATAAGTCGGGAATCCTAATTTATGAACACTTTTTATCATCTTGTGTCTTCGGCTATTTCGATGCGATATTAAGCATATTGAAACATGACAACCAGTCTCTGTGACCCTAATAATCGAAATAAAATTCCTTGGCAAAAGTTAGTTTCAACGTCGACCAGATTGTCTGACATTCAACTCCATTGCTCACTTTAAAACAATTCACGTACAATTTTGTCAGCACTATGCTCAATATCAGTTTATTTCCTTCATTTAAGAATAAAGAAGTACACTTTTTTCAGGTAAAATACCAATAAGAAAGAAAACAAGACTATGGCTCTACAGACCAAAACAAAAATATGGCACTAAAAGACAATCATTAGCAGAAACCACCAGTGACCCTACGTATATACAAACAAAAGTATCGCTTAGAAAAAGAGTCTGAAAATAAAGATACAACGGTAGAATATTCGAGAGAAGCTATTTTAAAATCCCAAAAAGATGATGAGTGATGCAAATTCATCTGATTCAACGGATGACAATCAACATCAACGAAACCAGTCAGTTTTACAATTATATCAAGAGCATCCTTTGATACTGTTTTAATTTGTAATTAAATACAGTTTAACTTATAAGTCACATAATATTAGGAATTGCGATGTAAGCTTCTTCAAATCTGGACATTGTATGTCCGATTAGAAGTGGCGCAATCAAAATTTCGCTGATTAAATCAGTCATTGAATTTCCCCGTATTACAAAAGAGATATATAACTTAATCAATACAAGCATTAATTTTATTATTCAAAATAGTCAATAAGCAGTTATAGTTTGTTTTGTATTGGATTAACTGATAGTTTGTAGAAATTCAGCTATGTAGTATAATTTTAAATGCATTAACAACTCTTTCAAATTAATTGTATGCTGGAATTCAGTAAACAGTTTTAAGAAACTCCTGTCCCTGATTGTTGGTAATAAAGTTAACACCAAGTTGATAGAAATTAAGACAAGCAAATACATTAAATTTCTACGCGTGCTATCTTAATTTGACAACCTCTTTTCGTTTGCCTGATAATTAAATTTATGTTCAAAACAGTAACACATATTTATGTAAAGATGTATGTATATTTATGCAATTAAAGATTGGTTTTCATGTGTTTGTTTTTTCGCCTCATGTATATGCAACATTTGATTAAAAATAATATATGAGAATAAAAAACAACTTTTTAACAAATTGCGCTATTTGCATTATTATATTGTAATATATTACGCATTGACCCTTTTTAGCTTTTCTCACGTATTTTCAACCTTTTCGTCCTGCGTTATCGGTGCATCGGCATTTACAAGTGATATATAAGATAAATGAACTCATTTATCATGTTAACATATTCCATGTGATAATGATTGTTCTAAAAATATTGACCTGTATGAGCAGAAATGTGTGTAAAAACTGTTTTTGTAAATAAATTCATATTTCAAATGGAGTACTGATTTTGTAAATAGGTTGTGGAACAAATCGTTCAATAATGAATTATGATGCCAACAAAATTAAACACCTAAAGGTATGAGGTGTTCCGTGCAATAGCATTTGTTTTTTTTTATATAAGAATGGCTGCAGGGCTTATTATGGACCTTTTTGATGACATATTGCTATTTTGGAAAATTTTACCTTTTCAAAGTGTGTTATTTACCATTTCCATGTGCGTGAATAACCTTTTCCTCCACTCACGAGTCCATACGGTGTTAACTCCGCAAACGATTTCTCTTATAATCAACTGCATTAACTTTATACTTATCAAATCATATCGAATGAAACAATCTTCTTAAAAATCATTAAGGCTGCGCTCGTTCGAAATATGAATTGCACGTTCGTCAAATTATTGAATTGTCGAACTCATGGAACTTAAACATTTCCTCATTGACACCAATTGTAAATAAATTGTTAATGCGGAGATCCACTTCGGCCCTCCATACGACATAAAATTAAGGTTATGAAAAATCCTTAATATGTTAGTAAAAATTACCTGGCTCGATACGCGTGTTCCTTTGAGTGGTTTGATTATGTGGGTTGTGTCGCGTGCACTTATTCCCAACCTCTTGATCGTCTAGTATTTTATTACTTAAACGAGTCGAAGGAGCCACGCTGCATATTCCTGCGCCATTCTTGTTTTGATAGTATAAGGGGCAAAAACAGAAAGAAATGAACAGGGACTATAATTGAAAGAAATTGTTGTGAAGACTTATTATATATACTCGCGGGAACTTGAGATAAAGGATACTAGGGGTTCTATGAAGCCTGATTTATATTTAGATCTACATCTTAAAAAAACAAACTCTCAAGGAGAACTTTCAACAAAGCTCTATGACAAACGTGATGACTTCAACTTTCAAATCGTCAACTTTCCCTTCTTTTGTAGCAATATTCAGTCCGCTTCAGCTTATGGAGTTTACGTATCTCATCTGATTCGTTTTTCTAGAGCTTGTGGGACATTAAACGATTACCTTAGCAGAGAGTCATGTCTGACAGAAATTGCTCATACAGGGTTATGTTGCTCCTCTGTTGCTGTCTTCACTCGAGAATTTTACGAAAGACATCATGCGATTTAACACAAATAAGGGATTTTGTTCTCTTTGATGAGTACAGATGTTGGTTTGTCATAGGGTTTTGTTTTGTCTTTCTTTATCAAATTTGACACACTGAATTGCCTGTTGGCAACGCGACGGATGCGCTATAGCAAGCAGGAACTTTTTACTATTCCGGAGCACCTGAGTTCACTCTCGTTAAGGAATTTGTCGTCAAGCTACCTAAGCAGCCGATCCCCTAGGAGCATTATCAAAATTCCGAAACCTTCTGTGAAATCTTCATCCATTGTAATACTACTGAGACAAGTTTGAGTTCCGTATTCCAAATGACTAAGGATAAGTTTGATGACGAAGGAATGATGTGCCCTTATGCTACCAATGCATTATCAAAATTCCGAAACCTTCGGCAAAATCTAAATCCATGGTATAACTACTGAACCAAGTTTCAATTCGTTATTCCCAAAACAAAATCATCATTCTTATTAAATTGTATGATCCGGCCCAACGCCGGAGAATATTTTACATAATATAATAAATGAACACTATGTCAGTATTTTTATAGGTTGATTCAACTGTATTGGGGCTCCCGCAGGGTACCCCCCTCAGGTCGCAAGGTCGCTTTTAAAATGGACCTGAGATCGCAAGGTCGCCTTTAAAAGGCATATTTTGGCGGAGGTCGCAGGTCGTTTTTTGGCATAGGTCGATTTTATGAAGTGTAGGTCGGAAGTCGCCCTTAAAAAGCCCTCAAGTCGCAGGTCGTTTTTAACCCTGCGGGAGCCACTGTATTCAATAATTCCTTAAGTTAAGAAAAGTGTAAGGGATAATATTTAAACCTGACCATAGATTCTCAGTTATTACGAGGTGCCAAGGTTGGCCCAACGTTGTTTCGCCAATACTATATATTGCTAATCTGCCAACCAATTTTCAACGTTGTCCTGACATACGCATGCTGACTGGAACATTTCACAATAGATTATGCACTTTGGAAACGATACATTTTAGCTGAATAAAATTTGCCTTGTGGTCATTAAATGTTTAGTTCAGAATCTTAAAATGTTCACATTCCAGGACTTTTCTACACTCGTTCTTTGTTTTGCAGTTTGACAGCGTGCTGTACGCCATTTATATTCTTTTCTTTTAGATCTTTGGTAGAGACTATACCGCAACTGTTGTACAAATGAATGGGGTATCTATCACAATTTGACAATGTTTTTCAAAATCACCAATCTGGTAAATGTTTTTTTTTTTTTTTTTTAAATATTTAACCGCTCTACAAAACTATACTCGTCAAAAAAAGTTACGCATAGATAGAAAATTCCCCGTACGTTTAATGCAAATCGAAACAATTTCAAAACATTATTGCCGAGCTGTTCTGCAACCGATTTTCACGAAATAAAATCCAGTAAAAAGAAAACAAAATAGAGATTGTTTGTTTAATTTTGAGTAAAATCGTACCATCGCTGCTTTTTAAGATATTGCAAGTAGAACTCAAGTGTACATTTTACGATTCAATTTCCCGTTTAAATCAATGCAAAATGTTTCGTGAAAAACATTAGTCGTGTTCTACACACAATCTCTTAAAAACCATTGAAGTTAGGATTTTGGTCAAAATAAACCAAACAATCTTTATTTTTTTTCTTTCTACTGGATTTTATTTCGTGAAAATCGGTTGCAGAATAGCTCGGCAACAATATTTTGAAATTGTTTCGATTTGCATTAAACCTACGGGGAATTTTCTATCTATGCGTAACTTTTTTTGAAGAGTATATATTTTAGGTGCAATTACTAAATTGTAAGTTATTTATTTATGCAGCTTCGAAAGAATCTAACCCCCCCTTCCCCCGAAAAAAAAGACAAACGATACTGCTATGAGAAATTCAACATTTTGAACATTAAAGTGGCATGTTACGTAGCCTGTAAAACAAAAATATATGTATCAGATTTCAAATAATCTCCGTAAACATAGTTTTGGGATGATAAGCTGTTCCAGGGTCATACGTCTGTTTATTAGCATGCATTATCCCGTAAGCAATTTATCTTCAACTGTCACATGCCTCAGGTAATTTGTGATTCATACTCTACATTCGTACCAGTCAACTCTCCGGATATACCAAATTACCTAGGGGTAGCGTACTATACAATAAGTCTGACTTGGGCAACAGAAAGGAATGCTTCATAATATTTATAAAGAAAACTTTTGCTCTTTCCGGGGCCAAGGCTTCTCTCAAGAAATGTTTTTCTTATTCAAAAGTCCTGTTCTAAGTCTATGCTATACCATTTGAGCCTTGTCTTTATATTTCTTCACTTAAAGGCCAATGCTTCGGCTTTGTTTTTTTATTATTTCACTTAAAGTTTATTGCTTCAGGTTTGTCAGAGGGACAAATCATTTTATCATCATTTAAAATTTTCTCTATTTCGTCTATCCTGGTGCCCTTGTTTCTTAAACAATTTTCATTTCGTTTTTAGCTTCTCAATAAAAGCTATTATTTATAGCTTTATGATATATTTTTTTATTTACTTAACATTTTTTTTTTTTCATTCATTGTATTGTTGTTGTGCACCATTTTAGTAGAGGCAAAGAGGCACCAATGGGACATTCGTCAGCTGTGTCAAAAGCCCGAAAGGACAACGACGAAACCGGTACACACGAACAAGACCAGCACGAAGAAGCACAAAACACAAAACCAACCGAACGGTAATCAACAACGCGAACTCGAATCGTAACATGAGTAAACTCAGGTGCTCCGGAGGAGTAAGCGATTCCTGTCTGCTATAGTACAGCACACCCGTCGTGTTGCTAATTTCCAATTCAGTGTGTCAAATCCGGTAGAGGAAGACAAAACAAATTTCTACGACAAACCAAAATCTGTACTCATTTGAGAGGTAGAAATCCCATATTTGCCTACGAGCGCACGGTGTCTTGAATAACAACAATCGTTATATTTCTGGAGGCCGGATTTTATTGATTTTTTTTTTGAAGTTTATACATGTACATGAACATATACTTACATCCTGCTTCGTTATTTCTATAGTAAATTTCTACAGTAGTAATATACACGTCCTCAGGAAACTCAACCCTCCAGTAACCATATGAGGCATTAGCCCAGTCTCCTGAATGGGAGCAAGTGATTTGCCCAGGGATGCATGTGGTGAAATAGGTTGGAGGACTGAGAGCCTCATGTGCCAAACATGAATCACTTTTATATGTTGGGTAATGTGTTGCTGTACCGGTTGGTCCCAAATTAACTAAAACCATAAAATATATATAGATGGTAACACAACATTTTAAAGGTAAAAGCAAATTAAAAAATAAATAGCAATAAAACGAAATTAAAATTGATTCCTAAACTGACAATAAGGATGTAACATTTAAGGCCATAAAGTCATTCTAGTTTGGCTAAATTGAAATGTTGACAAACCAAATAACAATAACAAAATGTCCAGTTCAGATATTTTAAATATATATCACCATATCTAGATCACTACAAAAATCTCCTAATCAGATCTAGATCACAATAAACATCGCCAAATTAGATCTAGATC
Organism: Arcuatula senhousia; assembly: GCA_963971305.1. Classification (NCBI taxonomy): domain Eukaryota; kingdom Metazoa; phylum Mollusca; class Bivalvia; order Mytilida; family Mytilidae; genus Arcuatula; species Arcuatula senhousia. The sequence continues at coordinate 5,657,552 of OZ020312.1, read as the reverse complement.
ACTATAAACATCGCCAAATCAGATCTAAATCATTATAAACATCGCCAAATCAGATCTAGATCACTAGAATATTATAAAAGAAATTAAAATAGATCTTAATATGATTTTGCCATAAAAAAAAATTATCTTGCCATAATAACATGTACAAGCAGAATTAATTTTCAATCAAACATGAAAATAAATGTCAATGTAAAATTGGTCGATTCCAATTGAAGAACGGCAAGCGGTGCCTACTGGCCTCTTTGAAGACTGCTGGTGGTTGTCCATTATGTTTTTTTCTAAATTACCGCTTGCTATATGTGAGCTGTGTCGCGTACACTTATTCTACATCTCATTATTTTATATTGGACTAAGAAATCAAAATATTTACTGTCATGTCACCAAATTTGCCTACAATGGTTTTCAAGATATATTCTTGTGTTCCACCTATGCCAATATAAGGGATGTTCGCTACTATAATTGAAAATAAAAAGGTTTCAAATTTGATGCCTTAAATGTAAAGATAATACTAAAAGGTATAAAATAAGCAAAAAAAAATTGATAGGTTCGTGACCTCGTTTTCAAGATAATTGACGTTAATGTTTTGGCGGGAAAAGGTTTTCTCTGACTTTTTCATAGGTTTAGCATTAGCACTATTTAGCTGTTAAAACCCATGACAGAATAAATAGGATTTGATCAAACTTTGTCTATAACCTCTTTATGATATATTAAATACATTAATAAAAAGAAAATAAAGGGTTCGTGGGCAAAATTGTTTACCCTATTTTGATGGAAAAATCCAGAGGATTCCGAAAAGATGACAGAAATACTTAAACAAGACCAGCGAGCATTCTTAATAAAAAAGGTAAAACATCCATGAGAGGGTTATAGGTGTGGATTATTACATGGCATTTTCTATATCTGACCCTTTATTAGCCCTAGGGCTGAACATTATTCCGAGTGCCGAATGGCTCGAGGGATGATATATGCCTGAGGACTGTATGTCATGTTTGTTTCTGGTTTCCCTACCTAAATGTACCTTAGTATTTCTTGCAGCCTTTTTCGCTAGCTCTGCCTGAGAAACCTTTAAACTTCATACATCATACAAAAACTTACTATATACTTCTATGTTCTCAAAGTAAAAAAATAGAAAAAAAAATTACTACCTATTTTCCCTTTTTTTAGACATGAAACTAAAAGACATGAATATTTGTTTTTACACTTAGTTTAGTGGTTATCCCCCTTTTGTTAAACCTATTTGACACTTGTGTATAGTTTTGATTTGGGATTTTTGTACTACAGGATTCAAGTTTGCTTTCATGAAGAAAACTTTATTATTAAGACTGATTGCAGATAAATGAAAATTAAGATTCACTCCTTACATAGAAGATCTCATAATGATTGAACCACTTTTAGCAAATGTTTGATCTTAAAAAGCTAAGCCACACGATAACTTCTGTGTTACAACTTACCCAACCCATAAATAACAGGCACCAAACAGCTAGTCAAAACAACGGTATGGAAAAACGTGTACATCTTTATCTACAAACAAAAAAAGAATAAACTATATAATATAACTATACTATCTTTTTTTCATAATGAATCCCGTGCGAGTGCCGGGTGGCGAATAGGCCCGCAGCAGAGCCTAGCTTGTCGCAAGAGGCGACTAAAGGTATTGGGATTCTGACGTCGGGTCAGTGCTCAGCCCACAGACCGAACAAGTGTGTACCCTAGGTGGCTGAATAGGGTGGCCCTCCTCTGCGGGGGTTGTTAGGTCTATAATACGGTAATCCTGACCGCTGATCATAGTGGACCGTGTCATGCTTCATGCACGTAAAGGACCCCTTTGTGGACCGTCAAGTATTGCACCACATAGGCTAAATTTTTCGCCCCTACCCACCTCTCCACTTTTCCTGTGGTTCTTCAAAATTTACCGGTCCTGTGTTTCCCACCCCATCCCCATATTTCATTTATCATCATTATTTCATGTTCATTTTATCATTCTTTTCATGTTCATCGCCTGTTAATAACTTATATAGCGTTGCACGGGCGTAAAACACCAACTCACTCACATTTTTTTTATAATAAAACAGTACAAGGCTTAACAATATGTTTTGTGTGTTTCCTGTTACATGTCTGGAAAAATCGGTAGTGTCGTAGTGTAGATTTTCATTAAATGTTAAATGTCTATTTTTGCGTCTTTTCATGTCTTGTTTGGTATCAAAATATTTAATTTTTCATAAAGAACTTTGATTTAATATTTTTACACGATTCTTATCAGCAACCGGCAATTGTCATATATTTTTACTTTATTTGTTTGTATTAGTTTTCACACATTTCCCCTGTACTTTATATGATTAAGATTAATGAAGTTTTTAGTTGAAGTCTATTGTCAGAGTACAAGACACTTAAGTAACAAGTCTTGGTTTGGGGGAGAGGGTAATTAAAACAGGGTTCACAAATAAATGTTTGATGCCTTTCTATGATTTGTTAAGATCCAATTCTTTTTGTTTTGGGCTCCTTCATGGCAGCATAGATGGGTGCTCCATGGACATACATGTATTCCATATCTTTCATTTTAATTTCCCACCATTAAAAGTAAAGGACATATAGTTTTCTGTCTGACAATTTGTCCACTGGATATAATTTATATTCATGAAATCTTTTACATTTATCTGGTACTAATCATTACAATTAATTTTTTTTATCAAAAATTATTTAATTCCAAAAAATATGTACCAAACACTGTGACACGTGTCAGATTGCTTGTTTTTTAGACAATTTGAAATTTACTTTTGGGAAACTTGATTATAAATTAAAAGAGATTTTGAGGGTCTATTTCAGAAGACAAATTACTGTTTACCTATTAGCTACATGAAGTGTGCACTTGATAGTAACCCCATATTTCTCTGTTATGTATTAAATGCTTTGTATAGCTGTCAGTTGGATTGAGCTTTGTAAAATGCTCAAACATGTAAAATCATTGTTCAGGGTAAAACTCCCTTTATTTTCATTAAGACAAGAACGACAATAGAGTCAATTAGACAAACATGTCAAAACTTAGTAATTCATATTAATTTCTAATCCGTCTTTTGCTCTCTTTTGATAACTGTAATTTGTTAATCCGTCGCATAGGCTTTTTAGTAAAAGGTGCTAACATTAATTTTATATTAGTTTTTAAAAGATCAGTTTTTGAAGGTAGGAGTAAGTGGTCAGACGCCAAGATGTAGGCTCAAGGTTTACGCCGCTCCGTGAGCGGTTTCGTTGATGTAAATATGTTTATTGTGTTTTTATATTATTTGCTTGACTTTAACAATAATAAAATATATGAACGTTCATGTATCTAGAACTTTCATTTCAACAGTTTATCTATAAAGAATTCTTTTTTATACAGTTTATAAATGTTGCACATACAGTTTGTACACCTTGTTAGACTTCGGTTCTATATATAGAGTTTCGAGTTATCAGTTTGACGCAACATCAAGACAATTGAATTTCCCGAAGATGTTTCACATTATACAATATACACCAAAAATCTCGTTACGATAGTAGGTAGGTAGGGATTTTTTTTTTGTCACAATTGTTTTACCCTGAGTAAGTGAAGTGGATAGTAGATTTAAACTTTAACGCTGCTTAATTTATAAGCGACTGTAGCGGTTTTTACGTAACGTCAAAATGTGTTCCATCAAATGGCACGACGTTCGATGTGCTTCACTTTTCGTTCCGATAATCGTCGATTTCACTTCATTCAGCACGCCGTCATATAAGTATGGAAGCCCCGACGTACCACGAACAAAACAATATTTAACTTGTGCGCATTCATGAGTTTTTATCTTGTGCGCACGAGTTTCAAACTTGAGCGCACCAGTTTGATATCTTATGTGCACGAGTTTCAAACTTGTGCGCCCGAGTTTTTCTATATTGTACGCACGACTTTTTTGATCTTGTGCTTACGAGTTTTTAACTTGTGCTTACGAGATTTTTTTTATCTTATACTCAGGAGATTCACACTTGAGTGCACATTCGTGCACACAAGACAAAAAACTCGTGCGCACAACTTTCAAACTAATGAATGTGCACAAGTTACAAACTCGTGCGCACGAGTTAAATATAGTTAAGTTCGTGGCACGTCGGGGCTTCCATATATTATACTGGAACTTACGGCCTAAACTGGATTTTGACGTGCGTGGAAAATTGTGGGCGGTAAAACAAGTCTAGTGGTGGTATATATGATTGCGCATCATATTAAGAAATTTGATTAATTCTTCAAATTTGCTTATTTTAATATAGGAACGATTCTGGTCCAACATTTTTTTTTATTGAGGAACGATAGAAACTTTATTATCAATACATATGTGTTACAGACACGATTTGCATGTTGAATTTTAATCAATACACAAGTTTCAACAATTTGAGACCCCTCATAACAATGTCGGCTAAAATTTCAAGGTTCCCTGTTTATGTTGAATAAGTCCAAGTTGAGTCGACAAGGTTCGCATATTGATTTCTAGAGATCAATTAAGGTTAAACAAGACAAAATAAGGCTATAAACTGTAAGGTTCCTCGTGCGTACAAACAATGCGCCCTCGCATCACATATAGGTTATATGAAGTCGATGAACATGAAAATGATAATAAAATGAACATGAAATGGTGAATGATGGTGTGAAATATGGAGGTAGGGTTGGAAACAAAGAAGCGCCAAATTTTGAAGAGCCACCGATAAAAGTGGAGAGGTGGGTAGGGGAGAAAAATTAAGCCTATGTGGGGCACTACTTGGCGGTCCACAAAGGGATCTTTAACATGCATAAAGCGTGGTCATCTCCACACACGTTAGCCCACTTATGATTTTTGGTCAGGTTTTCCGCATTATAGACCCCGGCATTCATTATGAGAGCTGCCCCATTCAACCACCTGGGGCACACAACCCATTCGCTTTATAGGCTAAGCGACCTGACCCGATTTCAGATTTCTGATCGCTCTGTAGTGGACTTTTACCGACAAGCTTAGCGCTGCTATGGGCCTTTTTTATAGAACGGCAGCAGCAAGATACTGTCTGGTGAAGGAATCATCAACGGCAACGAAGTTTTGAAGCTGTCTAGACGAAGAAACAGCAAAGGTACTCATTTATCGAATTTATGAGGATGTCCTATAAACTACGAGAAAAAAAAAGAAAAAGTAAAACTGGCTTAATGCATTCTATGGCATGGACATGGCAACTGAAAAAAGTTACTTTTATTTCATATAAAAATGGCATTCTACTTCACTTCTTATGAAGCCGAACCAATCCTTTTTGACGAAAATTTTAACATATCGAAAAATATATAAGTGTTTGGACAATCTTATGAGAAAATAAAAAAAATCGCAAATCTCAAATGTCCTAGAGAAAAGACCTAGGAAGGAAAACAAACCGGAGATTAATTGAAGATCGCAATGGTCCTGACTTGATACAGGCATATCAAAAGAATCTGCATTTTACAGAGTGGTATAATGCATTTGATGAACATAATTTTTGTGTCATCCTGGTTTGCCCACTTTTAATTAGAGTATTTAAAAACATAAGTTTTTTTTTGTAATTTGAGCAACTATATATAGTTTTTTTTCAAGTTTAAAAGAAAAATATTTCATTTTAAAGGATATTTTTTATGAAATTTTATTCTAAAATAGAGAAATAAATAAAGATTTCTTGACTTTTACATAAATAACACTGACGAAAATGATTTTCAAGATTCAGGGGCCTCAATTTTCAAGTTTTGAAAACGTAGGACTAATTAAGAGACACATTTAAACATCCTCCTGAACCAGACTTTATTCCGAAGTCTAAAAATCGTACATTTTGTCATTTAAATTGGATAGATGCTTAGCACTTGCATTATTGTGTTTTATACCTTTGATTTTATTCAACTCATTTAAAAACCCGTCAATTTGAAATTTAAAAAAATCCGGATTTCGTTAAACAGAAAATAGGTGATAGACAGATCTGAATTCCAAATCCACTTTATGGGACCCCATGCTATTGCTGTATGCCAAATACTAAGGGGATGTGACAAGAAATTGCTAAGAAAACTGTTACGTAAATGTTTTCTCCGCCCGCCCCACCGACCACATTTACCAAATACATAACCCGGATTTTTCAATCCAGATTGGCAAAACAGAATACACGTACATACACTAACACATTTTAAATAAATTAAAAAAGATATATTTCTTACATAGAAGCGGTTTGTGATAAAATGAACTTGAAATGATGATGAAGTTACAATGTAAATTGTAATCGAATGGAGAAACAAGACCCCCATCTCAACGGGGAAGAGCTTTGACTGCATGCCACTGAAAATTTAGGTAAAGATGTGGGAAGGATCAGGCATTCAGCCTCCTGCATGGGATTCTTACTGGTCAACTCTTATCGAATGATGTAGCATGGTTCTTTAACATGCAAGAAACGTGACATTTTTTTTTGTACTCGGTGCATCGCTTTTACTGCGGTCAGGTTTTCTAAAATATAGACCGACTTTTCATTTATAATTTTTTTTTCAACCAACTTGAGCACAAATCCTTTGTGGGCAAAGCGGCCTGATGTCAGATTTCTGTGCGCTCTTTAAAGGACTTTTACTGACAAGCTTTTCACAATAATTAGTAGAGTAGACGGAATGCAAAAAGACGCTTTATTTAAAAGTTTAATGTCCCGAAAGATCATACTGCTGATTTTTTATTAGCTTAAACAAAAGGTACACGCTTCTAGTTTGATTTTTTTTCTTGTCGTAAGAAGTTCGTATGGTCGAGTGTTTCTAAATATTACGTTAAATAGGGGTACCCTCGATCAACTGTCTCATAGTATGACAATATAACATCATATTCATAGCAGATAAAAAGATTTTCACGTTGCTTTTGCATTTATTACCTACAAAATAGACATATCTTGACTACCAATGCAGTAGGTTTACTTAAAGGGTGCATCTTTGTATTAAAATAACGATTTGAAAAACGTTTAAAATATTAGCAAAATCAAGGCGATTTTAACTTACCATTTTAAAACTCTTTGAGCATCATTATTTAAACTTATATGGCGTATCGACACATCTACAAACTAATTGTTCCCCAATTTTTATAGCGATAGGACGAATAGTTTCGATTTTAACGTGGAAAAATTATTATTTTAAATTTTCCAATTGTGGTCCGGAAACTTAAATTCCGTACTGGATACGTCTTTTACACTCTAGTTTAAATCACAGGCGTTTGGGTCCAGGATTTCATTTTATTATGAATAACGTGTACATGTGTATATACAAATTTTCATCCGTCTCTATACTATAGTATAGAGACGAGATGAAAATTTTTATATACACATTATTTATAATAAAATAAAATCCTGGACCCAAACGCCTGTGGTTTAAATGCAAATCGTGTATTTCTAAAATGCAAGTTTTGTTTCAAATAACGATATTTTTTTTTTTGGTTTTGTGTGGTTTTGATTTGTTAATTTGTTATTGTGTTGATTTCCATTCAAATTTATTCGTTTTCTTGTGTCTTCATATTTCAAAGGTCAAAAGCACCGTAATCAATGAATTCAGTTAGTAGTCCTGTTAAAATTGAGCCATCAAGCCCAAAAAGGGGGTGTTATTCACACGATTGGGACAAATGCATTATTTGTCAAGTTGTATCAGAAGAGCCGACAATCATAATGCGCACTGTTGGTAAAAATACCCTTCTTAATGCTATTTTTAATTGGTTTTGAAGTGTATATTTCTTTTTTCAATTTTTGATATTTGACTCATGTACTTTTTTTTCTTTATAAAGCACAGATGCTATGTTTAGTGGTTTTGAAGATTTGAGAAATACCCCTTTATATTTTCAGGTTTAAAGAGGAGCGAATAATATTAAAAAAGTATATAGTTAAAGAGTTAAAGACAAAAACAAATCTTGCAAATTTCAACCAGTACCTTCGCGTGGTGCAAGACGGGCACTGTTCCAGCGAAAACGATGGTTTTCGTACCGTGTTCGCTCGAGCAGCTAACACTGGCGGTGGTGTGTCATGGGCTCGATGACCCATGGCACACAGCGTGTCTTAAATGGTCGCTGCAGAGGGGTATTCCGTTATAGTCACGACAATAAAAATCCAAATTGAGTTGCAAAAAAAATGAAGAATAGAGGATAATGACCATTCTGTCTGTCGGACTATGTGCACCTCTCTTTTAAGCACAGTTTCTTCTTAAGCACCTTTTGGATTTTGAAGTATAGCATTAATAATTGCGCTGTGATATCTTTCAAGGAAGATATTTTTTATATAGATCTTTTAGTTACAATTTCTTTGTAACTGGCCAATGGTTTTTGATCGAACTTAACATGAAGTATGTATACTGTATAAACATGCTGATGAAACTTGTTTTTGATTTTGGATATCAGTCAAGCGAGATAGTTGAACTTTATTTTTTTAGTGAGCTTTCTCGCAGTTCTTGTTTAACATCAGATACATAAAGACAATTTGTTAAAAAGATTTTGCGAAAGTTTCATAAAATTTCAAGAAAAAAATAAAAGTTGTGAATAACAGACTAGTACTTCTAGTTAAATCAAAGCGCTAAAGCGTTTAAAGGCAAGCGAAATATATAATAGATTTATTCTCTGTTAAAGCATATTGTTCAAAATGTTTGCGAATTATTAATTTTGGTGAGCGAAGAAAGGATCGTCATGCAGATGCCCTCAAATTTAAGGTTAATGAACACAATTGCACATACAAGACAGTATCGTGTAAAAACGGTATCGATTGAAACACCCCTTCGATTAAAATGCACTCGTCCATGATGTGTATTTTGTACTGATTTTATGAATGGTGAAGCTAGAATCTGAATTCATGCATTGACCAATCAAATGAGAGAAATATTTATACGAACCAATCAAGTAATAGATGAATACATAATGTATATTCTATCGCCTTCAACTAAAAAGTTCGTCATGTAAGATGCAAAGGAAGAAATAAAACTTGTGCCGGTCATATAAAATGCCAATAAAAATTGAGATTTACAGAAGTGTATATCATGTTAACAAATATTGAAAAGTAATATAGAAAATAAAGCATTTTATTCCAGACTGGATGCAGGAAAATCACTCCGTCTAGACAGAAAAAAAACGCGAAAATCATCACTACTCTATAGACTCCATAAGGCTTCGCTGGCGCTTGCCTAAAAATGGCTATTCCATGTTTTACTGAACATCTATCACAAAGGGAATTATAACACTATATAAAATAAAAGATTTATTAGACATTTCGTTAATTTCAAGCATTAGCCAACGTTTATCAGGACATATACAATTAATGCCCTCGTGTCCAAAAGCCATTCTTCAATGATTTGTTGTAAGAATCGCAGAATTCGAGATTGAACAAAAAAAATAATCATAATCTGTGAATCAAAATAATTTTACCAAGATTTTGTCAAAAAATTATCATATTTGTAATTGTCGTTAATGAGATATAATAGCGATAATTATCTGTGTTTTTTTTTCATGACCAGAAATCAAAAATACGATATATTACCAAACTTAAAACACTTTTTAGCAGGTTTTATACAAAATAAACTTTTAAAATGCAAGTATCATTATGTGAGAAAGATTCTGAAAGTTTTGTGAAATTTGAAGCAGTTATAAAGGAGTTGTTGAGGCTAAGAGTGGAGTAACCCCTCACCAGAGCCTTCAAATTTCCTTACTTTACTATGGCGAATCCTTATTTTTCATTCAATGAATAAGGTAAATAGATATGTTGAACTACAATATGTCACATTACTTTTGCCCAAGTTTTATGAAATTTTTAGCACAGATGGCGATTCTGTGCTGGATTAGAACTGTACGGTCATTGGGTGGCTTTGTTAAGTTTTAGTCAGTATAAAACCACAAAGATTTTCTAGATACAATCTAAAACATTATTGTTACAATTACACATTAAGGAAAAGAAAATACCTGAATTTCGAAAAAATCAAAGATGGGTCAAAGGAAAAAAATGGTGATAAGATTAAAATAACACATTTTATGTACGGGTGACAAAACACTTGTTTCGCTTATCAACGTCCCGGGACCTTTTATAATTCTTATCAAAATCTTATAGGTAAAAACAAAAATAACAACATGCAACCACATTTGTGTGAAATTTTCAGCGAGATTCGTGCAATTATGTAGAAGCAATAGCAGTTACAAGAAAGGTACACCTTCGTCCAAATATGCAAAGTCCCTGTTTTCACAAGAGTAAACCCCTAATTAGACTCGAATCAAAATTTTTCGTATTCAACAATCAAAGGTGTAATATTCAAAATATTATGTGTAACTTTAATCAAATTCTACATGTTCTATAAAGTTCTGTAGGTATAATCAGTCATTCTATATTGGCGCCCCTGGTATTTTGGACAGGAGTGTGGACGATTACAATATAAGGCTTGAAGTCCTAAAAAACGAATAAAGTAGGCCTATAAACCTTACTTGCCCAAAATGTATTGAGATAAATGGTAAAAAGCATTAGAACCTTTAACAATGTGTCAACTTAGTTTAGATGGTTTGTTTTACTCTATTGTTCATAATATCCCCCCTTTTTAAGGATCTCTTAAACACAGTTTTAGATGATTATATGGCTAAATAACATTTTAGAAAACATATTAGGTATGTTTACTGAAAGACAAACTTGAAACAAAAACAGAAAATTATAATTAAATTAAAAAATAATAGCGCAGAAAATTCCTCCACAAAAAGGGGGGAAATTCGACCTTCATGTAAATTTATTAAATTATTAATGATAAACGGTAGTACTATCGAAACTTTTTCGATCAAAATATTTGTTTAGACATTATATCATATACTTCCGATCAGCTGTTTCAATTTTGACCACAAATAAATAAGGAAATGAAAAACACTTTTACGGTTGTTTTTTTAGTTTTTTTTCGCCTATTGACCTTTGACCTTGAATTTCTGAAAACTCGACCAACTCTGATTCTTACGACTAGCATATTTCGATTGCTCAAGTCCTGCTCTTTCCAACTATACATAATATGTGAGTATGTTCGGTGGGGACATTAAACTTTTCAAATCAAGGTGCCGTTTACTCTAATAAATAGAAAACCTGATATAAAACAGAGTCCAAACGTGTTTCCTTTTCGTAGTCAGACAAAGCATATTCTATATACTGAATAATACATGGCAAAATCTGTATCATATGCTGTATTTATCCGAGACCACTATATCATACCGAGGGCCAGTACAGCATATGATACAGATTTTGCCAGAAGTATTGTTTAGGTCCATTATCACCAAAACAAAATTTTGTTGACGTTTTCTAAATGCCGCACCTGTTGAGTCGTTGCCGTCAAAACTAAAGCTTCTTCGGGATCACCAGAACCAATAAAAAATTAATATGCTTTACTGTCTCACTGTTTCTTTGTGATAAATACGTTTCAAAATGACTAGATAGTTGTGTTTTTGTAACAGCATATAAATAAATGTCCTTGAATAGTGTACTATTTACATTAATGTCATAGCTCTTAATAAGCGGAAAATGTTTATATAAAAAATGTACGTAATAATGTACTTCTTTCCGAACCAAACAAAACCATCATACCTTCGACAACTTCGTTGGTGGTTGGCAACTTACCAAAACTTTGCATATATACCAGTCGCTTACGTATCCGTATAAAACGGCAATAAATAATAGGCAATGAATGAAATTAATGGTTGAAAATATTGGTTAATATTATCATAAGAAGCGAACAGGGAGGTTGACATGAATGGGGTGATAAAATGAGCATGAAATAATGATGTAGTAAGAAGTGGCATGGAGACCCGGGGCATGGGCCAACCGGGGAAGCAGTTATGGTACGATAATTATTGAAAACATTTTCATTTTCGAAATCGAAATGGAAGTATTTTCTTTCACTGCTTACATTGTGTTACGTCACTGCGGGGGGGGGGGTTATAATTAAGAACATACTATAACAAGGAAAAGTAATGTACACGGATACTTCGTATATACGGAAATGTTTAAATTATATCTTTGCACTGAAAAAAGAAACAATACATTGGTTTTCTTTTATCTATTTTTTTTTATTTACGAAAAACATTCATTACATTAAACTTATCCGCCACAGTTTTTTTTTGCCTTTGCATTCGAAAATGAAAGTAGAAATTCTTTACAGAAATGACAGACTAACACACGTCTATTTTTACCATATATTGTGACGTCACTTAAAATTGATGTCATTTTGGATTGAAACCACTTCCTTGTTTTGTTTGCAGGTGTGTGACAGTTGAAAAACGTGCAAAGGCTTGAGTTTCTTGCTGTTATTTAAGAAAAATGAGTACAACTACTTATTTAAATGTATGTTCATGTATTTTGTAATTTATCAGCCCAAGTAATTTAGGCGTCTTGATTGACAAATAAAGCATCTTTTCTTGTCTTGTATTACATATAGTAACTGTGCATATAACTATAAGGTAAAATAATGTTAGGTATAAGAATACGCCGGGAAGCTTATGTGAACATATTTGACTTTTAACTATCAAACTTAAAGAAATGAGATTGAGCGTGATGGTGACGGGTGCACTGGGTAAAGGGTTGTGTGTCGCTGCTTTAAATACGTTCTCAATTAAAATTAGAAATTCTCATTTACAATAAAATGATCGAAAATAGTTAGTTTTTCATACAAAAGTTAAAAAAAATGCTAAGTAGGGTTCATTACAATAAAAATGTCCCCCTTACCTTTTTGCAGGGTACAAATCTGTCGAAACTGCATCTTTTTTTTGTAAATTTTTGGAAATTATAAAATTTTATTCGTTTCAGAATAAAACAGATATTTATTTTGCAATATATGCACATCTGTTATTTTTTTATATGATTGATGTTTTTCATGTGTGGATGTCTGCATCCCACCCTGGTGTTAGACAATTAGAGATGTATTTGTTCAACTTTGCATTTCTCAGGTTCGGATGCCTGCATCCCACCCTGGTGGATGCTGATTTAAATAATTTTTACACCTTTGGTATTTCTCAGGTTTGGATGCCTGCATCCCATCCTGGTGGATGCTAATTCAAATAATTTTTACACCTTTGGTATTTCTCAGGTTCGGATGCCTGCATCCCACCCTGGTGGATGCTGATTCAAATAATTTTTACACCTTTGGTATTTCTCAGGTTCGGATGCCTGCATCCCACCCTGGTGGATGCTGATTCAAATAATTTTTACACCTTTGGTATTTCTCAGGTTTGGATGCCTGCATCCCACCCTGGTGGATGCTGATTCCAATGGTTTTTACAACTTTGGTAATTCTCAGGTTCGGGTGCCTTCATCCCACCCTGGTGTATGCAGATTTCAGTTTTATATATGTTTTTTGTATTTTTCAACCTGGTTAATGCCGATTTTATACGTGCCTGTCCTAAGCCAGGAATCAATGTCAAAGATTTTGTTTGTATCTGCCATCTATCTGTTTAATATTGTTCTATGTCCAGAAATTAGTCTTTCGTTGATAATTTAGGGATTGGTTTTGAATCTTATGTATTGTATTTTAGTCTTGGGCCAATGCAAGACCGGGCAATCAGCAACCTCTGGTCATGTTGAAGACTGCTGGCTGTTTTCCATTGTGATATTTTAAATTCCCGTTTCATGTTGGTTTGTCGCGTACACTTATTCCACATCTCTTTATCAACCATTATTTGAATATTTATCTGTTGTTTTTGTCTGGTATGTGCAGTTTTTAGTTTGATACTTTTGAGGTGAAGATGTCTGCAACAAATCCGGGTTCTTAAATTATACTGTACCAATAGATGGAATTCAAACGTTCTAACTGTCTTGGAAATCAATCATTATGCTAGTTTTTGGCCAGAGCACCTCTTATGAGTCTTTTTGGTAAATATATATTGAAATACAATACTTAACACAGAAAAAATGGATAACCATCTACTTATGTTTCCATTTGGTGCATATATAACACAAAATCTCCGTAATTTTAATGATAGTTAACATCATGATTTAGATACTAAATCAATCACTAAAGCAAAATGCGCTGGATAATAATTATTGCACATTCATGTGGTTTGTATCAAAAAATAAAACTATACCTAAAATTGTGCTTGGAAAAAAACCTGGTCTTTTTAATACAACAAAAAGTGGTTACACTATATTTAAGTCATGCCACGCATACCTCCACTCAACTATATAATTTATGAAAGGAACAGGAAATAGATGACCGACTCGGGCGACTGAAATGGAAAGGGACACGGTGCTGTCACTACACCGCCACTACAACCTGTGTACCAATTACTAGTAATCAATTCAGTATAAGCTGAGAACATATATACTGACAGACAATGTGTTTTCAATGTTCCCGCCCTCAACGTACGAGTGGGCTATACAAAGAGGAGACAAAAAAACCAGAGACTGTGTGCTAAAACTCTTTCATGAAATCAATCTTTCTAGTAAAAAAAAGTATGAAATTTCAAAAAACAAATGTATTTATATTGAAGGCATTACATAAATAAGCTGTTGAGTTGTGACTTGTCTATTCTTGTAGTACATAAATGCAGATTCAAACACCAATTGTACATGAAATAAGTTAAAATATATAAAGGAAAATAATTGTCTTTTCTTGATGCAGATAATTGGCGATTAATTAATGCTGATGTGCATCGGAGCCTGCTTCATTGTGCTGAATATATATGTAGTTGTTTCTTGAACAATCTGTATTGTATTGGCTAAATTGAAGTTTGACGGCGTGCTATTTTTGGGTTTATGCCGTCCTTGTCGCATCCTTGTCCTTGTTATAGGAGCATTTTTCTTCATTCAAAACTTCTTTTATTATGTCTAACTTGTCTTGATACCAAAATCCTCCTAAAAATATAAAAAAAGATATAATTAAATATATCAAACCGCGTGTTTTGGCACACAGACGTCTCTGCCTGAAACAAAAGAAGTCCGACAGGTCTTCAAATACAAGTTCCTATGGCTCTCAGTTCAGTTCATTTTTTATGGATGATTGATAGACACATCGGTAAAAAGACTGAACTTCACAGTGACCACATTGGTCTCATGATGACGCACTGGAAACGATGTCAATACACATGATACACGGACAATAGAGTTTCGTAACGCACGGACAACGGAAAAATACACAGAATTCAGATAGAATACAAAAATACCCACACAGAATTCAACAACGATTCAACTAATAATATGACTTCAAAAATCGAGCATCAAAAATGCAACTACAGCAAAATTAACGAGGGTAAACATATTTTCTTTCTTATTATTTCGTTGTTTATTAAAAGCGAAAGAATATGGAATGTGTGCCAAAATATATATCTATATATTTTTGAATGAAAACTTTCGTAAGGAAGGGCCTAACTGGAAAAATATTTCTTTTGAACATACGTTTGTTATACTACTATCCCCGAACTCCTACTATCCTCGTTGTCGTTGTGTTGTAGTTTTTGTTCGCAAACGTAACGTGCCAAATGTTGTTTTTTTTATATCAAAATTGGTGCAGCTCCTCAGTGGCGTAGCTTGCCTTTTTTAAAAGTGAGGCAAAACCGGCAAGGGGTCTGGGGACCGCTTAAGGTCCCCAGTGGGTCCAGGGCAAAGCCCTGGTAGGGGGTCCAGGGGGGCGAAGCCCCCGGCCGAAAACGATTTCTAGCTATTTAGAGGCCACAGAATGCCTCTCCTTACGATATAAATTAGGTATCAAAGTCGACCTGGCTCTTGTTTTTTTTTTTAAACTGAACGAGTGTCTAACGAAATCATTCATATTATCTACATTGAATTTCGAAACAATTAAAACTTTAAGGTTTTCCTATCCTAGGTCGGGCATAGGTTGATCTAAGGCATTCAAAATTTGGATAGCAGTTGAGTATATATATTTTGGTTATATATACTCTTCATATTCATGAGTTTTTTACATTTCGAAATTTGAATGTCATTACTTAAGTTGTTTTTTTTTATCCGATGCTCACAACTTTGACATTCGTATTGTGTCCATTAGTTTATAGACTGCGTTTCCTGTTTAAACCATGTTCCTATCCTACTAGGTATGGTAGCCCCCATGCGAGAGAGTGAGTTGGTGTTTTACGCCCTAGCAACACTACATAGGGCGATGAAAATGAAGAGAGTGATAAAATGAACATGAAATGATGATGAGAAATATGGGGTTTAAACAGTAAATTTCGAAGTTCACAGAAAAAGGGGAGAGATAGGTAGGGGCAAAAAATTTAGCCTATGTGGTGCAATACTTGACGGTCCACAATAAGATCTTTACGTGCATGGCACTCTCCACACACGTTGTCCCATTATGTTTAGCAGTCAGGGTAGAAACTTAAATTGCGTGATCCAACACGGTAATTTTTATTTGTTTACCATTTCTCCATTACAACATTTTTGAACTATAAAAATTTGAGCCGCAAGCACACAAATAACTATCCTACTCGCTCTGCAATATATCAATCGCTAAATTACAAGGCCCGTATCCATGAGGAGGGGGGGGGGGCGTTTGCACCCCTCCTTTTTGTAGAAAATACTAAATTCCTATAGTATAGATCTACTCTAGGGAGTTTTGAAATATCTTTTGTACACGTTTGTACCCGTACATTTTGGCTTGAATAGCTAAACAAGTCAGACTTCTGAAAAAAAACCTACTGTATATAGTCCTTTTTAGAAAGTATTTTCCGGACGTGCAGACCTGAGAAATATTTTACACCATGAGGCCGACCCACAAAGGGAAACTACTCTTGCAAAAATGAAAACAAAAGAATCGGAATCGGAATTCCAGGTGACTTTTTGAAAAGGGCTATAAAGGTTATATGTAGAGTTCTACTGTACGTTAACCTACAGAATTCAAAACGAGGGGCAACCTCAATTTGAAGGGGCCCTTGTTTTTCCCCTAAAAATCACCCTGAAGCTGATTTGTGATGAAAAAAATACACGTGAAAAAAATATATTCTTCTCGTGTTCTTGCATATCAGACTAAGGTCGAGAAAAAATATTCAGATGAATTATTTTTGCCTAAAAAATGCTAATAAACGGTCTGTCCCTTAAAAGTGGGGGCGGACAGGGGGGCGGGGGTGGAGGGGACGGGGAGCGGGGGTGGTGGGGCGGGGAGCGGGGGAAGAGGACCCCCTGTCCACCCCCTTAAAAATATACATAAAAACACACAAAAAAGAAAGCTAAAAGAAGCAAAGGTGTACCAAAGGGGTAATCAGTATCATAAAACCGGCAGACAAAAATCATCACAACAAAACAAACCACATAACAACATAAAACACAAACAAAACCTGCTATCTTCGATTCTAAGCAGAAAATTTTAACGTCTCGAAACTAACAGACCCGGGCTAACAGAATAAAATAACAGGTGCCCGATGGCCGATCTTCTTATTTGGAAAAAGTTTTATTTATTAGCAACAGTTGGATTAATACGCTTCTGTAAGATCATATTCAAAGTTTAACTTATTCTATTGTTCTTACCATTGCTGTGTTGTTGTATCCATGCTCAAAAATGTGCCGCAAGATCCATGACCATCAAAATCGAAAATGTTTCCGTTGTAAACATTGATGACGTAAAAGTGACGTCATGGAAGTAATATTCCTTGGAATTTCTACGCAATATTTATTAACATTTTACTTTTCCATTTTATTGATAACTTACAAAAGTCCCGTGGGTATTTTAAATAAATAATATCCTTTTTCACAGCTAGTAAAAAAATCTGCTTAACATAAAAATGAAAATGCGTGAAGAAAAACATTGCACTATTTCACGCGTATCTATTGGCCGTTACAGGTAATTAATGAGCCATCAGACCGAATATTTCAAACTTGATGACGACCTGAATCTGACAACATCATCATGCAACACATGCACATGCTGATGTCTTGCTGGGTAAGCTTACTTTATAATTATTTTGTGTATTTGATTTCAAATAATTGAGCATAATATTATTCCTTTATGATCTTTTACATGTTTTATTTTCCTCCGGCTCCTTTTTGAAAATTTTAAAATTTTCTGACAGAGACCGTCCGCAAAAAAAATAGCAAAATTAAAGGACCACAAAGAGCTACGAGCCGCAGCTAGCAACCCCTGTAAATAAATACTCATGTATATATGTTATTTTAGACGCACATCTGTTATTTAAAACTTGTATTCAGTAATCACCTCATGTAACCCAAATTCAGCATTTTTATTTAACGTCAGTTAGTGTCGTGAGTTACTATTGAAATAGAAAAAAATCATGATTGTGTCTATAGCTGTAAAGAACACGAAACTAGTAATACTGAATCTACGGAACATAATAAAGCGGAGAGTCTCTAAAACAAATGTTATTTATATTTATTTAGACCAAAAATCAAAATACTTCCTCGTATGACATCATTTCCAATGTTCTAAATATTGACGTAGCTTTCGACGAAGCCTTCACTTTCAGCAATAAAATGTATACAAAATCAACAATAGAAATAAGAATGACCCTGATTTAGTGATTTTGAAACAAATGTTTGGAACTTTAAAAAATCACATCTTCGTTTTCGATTGTCTGTAAATAATAAATAAATAAATTATCCTTGTTAATGCCGAAATATTGGGTAACTTAGGGAAATCCAAAACAGGGGTAGAGCCACGAAACCTCAAATCGGACCTGTATTTTTACTGATTTTCAAACTACTTCAACTTCGTAAATTTTACGAAATCAAATTTAAGCATAACTGAAATTAGTAAGATTTTACAAAGTATCTACATCACAGGTCTAGCCTTGGCATTTCAAATAATTTATGAAAAGATTATGAAACACACCATTTATAAATTATTATTTTTTTTCCCCAATGTCACTGTTTTCTTTCGTATTTTGTTAAAATTAGCATTGGCCACATGCGCCGACCATCACAATTTTTTTTAATCAATTTATTACATACATCAGATTGACATAATAATACACATTTTGTCACTAAATAATTTTGGTCTATGAGTCCGACAGAGTGTGGCCATTTTCGTTTTCACCGATTTTTACATGAAAATCAAGGGGGTAAGATTAAAGATATTGCAAGTTCTGAATTATGAGGTCTGATGAACATCAAAGCAGCAATTACAAGCAAGTATATCAAAGCTGAATTTTTGGGCCGATTTGGGGTTCTACTCCTTTCAACAATGAACCAAACTGTGCCAAAGCCTGTCAATGTGACAATATATGGTATAATATGGAGTAGGCATTGCCTAAATGCGAGCATAGCCTGAAAATATGTGAAAAAATAAAAATGTGTAAAATGACAAAATTCATAAGTTTATTTGGTAAAAAAGTTTTTCCATTTCTAACAATCTTTTTCATATATATTTTTTATATTAATTTGCTCTAAATGTCGACATTCAGGGCTATCGCTATCATTTAATTTCCAATATTTCCATTTGCTTATTTTGGGGCGAGATGGTATGGGGCGATTAAGCTTCGAGACACATTAGTTTCGTACGTGCATATAACAAAGACGAAACGAGCAGCTTATGTGTATTTATTATTTCAAGAATATTATTTTCTTGTAAAAAGCGCAATTTATTATTTTTTTAAGCATTATTTCTTTTCTCATAAATTATTTTAGCATTCACTCCGGACCTGTAAAAATAATAACCCTTTCCGGACCATAAAAAATCTAAATCAGCATTAGCAAATTTTTCGCGGAAACAAATACCGTAGAGCTCTCCGCTCGAGCGGGCACTTCGTGCCCGCTTCCGAGCTATGCTCGCTAATATTGCATTCGGCTGTAAAATGAAGAGCATTTTAGCCACATAGTATAGCAAAACATAAATACTCTGAAAATAAACGTTTTTTTTCTCATTTCAGGAGTTTATTACACCAGTTCCAATCCTACATTTCCGGTATGCATCTAGACCATGTCATTTGTGCCTGTTTGAAAAACAACTGCACGTACATTTTACCATTTGAAACGCCGTACCAGAGTGGAAGACTTCACAGCTTCACGTTATTTCAGAACTTTGATTTTAGTAACTGCGTAAACTTTCATCATTGTCAATGCACCACAGACATTGCATAAACGTACGGGAGGACAGGATCATCTTCCTGTCAAGTTTCCCATGAACTCTGTTAGTGGATAGAGCTTCACCGCTGCAACAATTGAAGTGAACAGTCAACCCATGCACATCTGGATAGTGGGTTTCTTTCACAGACGTATTATTAAAATATAGAGAACCAGAAGGATCATCTACCTGTCAACTCTAGTACTTTTCATTATATGAGATAACACTTGCATCATTAATTTCCATGTTCTGACAGAATGTATGATTTATTGAAAATGATCATTGTAAACGAAAAGTTCTGTGTTTATTTTTTAACTGCGCAATTTAAGATACTCACCCTCTTTTGTGATGCAACATGTAAGAACTGCTTAGCCTTCCGGGGACTCTGTTATTCACTTGTTTAATATTGTGTGTTTTGAAGTCGCCTAGCTGTTGTTTGTAATGAATGACTGATTTTGTCTTTGCCCTTTTGGACTTTTAACATTAGACTGCATCATTGGTACCCCTTCTTCTCTTGTATTCTTGATTTGATTTGAATTATAATTTTACCACTGTCGGTCGATATGAATGTGTTGCATGTCACTGTGTCTAAAGCTGATGCTATCCATAATGAGACTCTAACAAACATACAAATATACTAGTATGCAGTTGGAGTTAACATATGTGTTATGGTACTCCAAATCCTCTATAAATTATAAGTTATACACATATAACAAAAAACGGTAACAAATGCACTATTGAAACGTTGAAAGGTAACAACAAAATGATTGATCCAAGAAGAGATGAAAATAAAAGGCCAATACCAGAGAAATTTTATATGGCATTAGTTCAAATCTGATTTCAATGCATGTTTAGTTAAACCAGGTGTTATTGCACGTGATTTCCAATGCAATCTTAGAGCAGTGGTAGCACAAAACACATCACGACTGTTAGACATTATGTTGAAAGTTGCCTTGTTTTGTGGTCATTTCAATAAAACAGAAAGCCATAAAACAGACATGGCGAAATGTGTCAGACCGAACCAACTGTCAGGCAAAATTTAATTCGGATTTGGAAAATTTAAGTTAAACATATAGAGAAAAAAGATTAAAAATGCCATTTGTCCAGACAGACCCTTACTCTATTTCGCCAAGTCTGATAAAGTTAAATAAAGCAACAATGAATCATACCTTCTAATGATCAAAGAGAAAATCTTTTTGTACATTTTGTATATATGCAGGCATCAGGTGTCACCCATCATTATCAAATCTTTGAGGTAAGCGGACAATTTGCATACACCAGGTCGGGACACAGACGTTCGCACCTGACATTTACAAACTTCGGAACTTGGTAGATAGTCTGCAATTCATACAGTGCACCAGGGTGGGATGCAGGCATCCGCACCTGACTCGAACAAAACGGAGAAATTAAGTTGACAGTCTGCATACACCAGGGTGGGATGCAGGCATCCGCACCTGACTCGATCAAAACGGAGAAACTAATACACCAGGGTGGGATGCAGGCATCCGCACCTGACTTATACAAAACTCCGAATTAAGTTGACATTCTGAATATACCAGGGTGGGATGCAGGCATCCGCACCTGACTTATACAAAACTCCGAATTAAGTTGACATTCTGCATACACCAGGGTGGGATGCAGGCATCCGCACCTGACTTATACAAAACTCCGAATTAAGTTGACATTCTGAATATACCAGGGTGGGATGCAGGCATCCGCACCTGACTCATACAAAACTCAGAATTAAGTTGACATTCTGCATACACCAGGGTGGGATGCAGGCATCCGCACCTGTCAAATGAAGTAAGTACTTTTAAAAGTGAACATAGCATCCTAAAATGATCAATAGCCCTTGAAATTCAAATTTCATAGTAATTATTTTATTTTGGATTCATTATGCACGAAAGAACCAAATAAGACATAAATGTTAGGGTATTTATCAGCATTTGAGCACAGTTTCATTCTTTGTTCTACATTTGCATACGGAAATTTATAATGAAACATAAAAATACACTCTAAAAAGCAATTTTTGCATTTCAATAGTATTGGATATCCAAATTGTTAAAAGATAATAGGGTTTTAGTAAAAAATGACCGTTCAAGTCAATTTTCAATGAAATATTTCGTAGATTTGCATATGAGAATTTTTAATTTTAATTGAGAACGCATTTTTACAACCTTTTGTATCGGCTTGACCAGAGATCGGCTTGGTAATTGAAAATGCTTTTTTTTAATTAAGGATATCTAATTTATTTTAAACAAAATTTTAAAATTAAATTACCATCTTAAATTCTACAAAGTTAAAATATACATAAACAAGTACTTCACCTTGATGTCTTTGACTTTTCCAGAATGACAGCTATCATGACGTCAGGCTTACGTCAACTGAAGTATCATAGGTCCGTTAAGGCCATACCAGGGTGCATAGCCCTAACGGATTCCTCCATGTGATGAAAGATGAAACGGCCCGGTGAGACGGATTCTTTAAGATTAAGAAAGGGACATTTTCTGATTATTTTGACGGGTCGGAAAAATGATAGCTCAAAAAGACTTAAATATATTTAGAACAAAATGTATTTGAGCAATACACGGATGACCACGGATTGCACATTTGCGGGATCGGTCACTATTTTAGCCAAAAGAGGAGGAACTGGTAAAAAAACTGGTTCCAACACGCTTATGGATTTTTTTATAGATGTGTTGGAGAACACATCAAAGCTTTAAATTATCCGTTTAAATTTCAAAATTGTCTAAACCCTTAGTTTCTTCCTACCCCAGACATACATGTTAGGTTGATCATCTTAGTAATAATTTGGTTCCCCAGTTAGGTATTTTTGGTTTTACTGTTCTATGCTCTTCATAATCATAAAGTGTTTGGCATTTTCAATATTTTTGGTAGAGCGCCTCTGATGAGTCTTGAATAGACGAAACGCGCGTCAGGCGTAGCAAAATTTATTGTCTGGAACTTTGTTGGAATTTTTATTTCGAACACCCGTGAAGGTTAGCACTGCTGGTGGAGTTTTAATTCCCCGAGGTAAGCCCTCTCCGGCACCAACACGTTTGTGTTGGAGAACACCTCAAAGCTTTAAATATCCGTTTAAATTTCAAAATTGTCTAAACCATAAGTTTCTTCCTACCCCAGACATAGGTTGATCATCTTAGTAATAATTTGGTTCCCCAGTTAGGTATTTTTGGTTTTACTGTTCTATGCTCTTCATAATCATAAAGTGTTTGGCATTTTCAATATTTTTGGTAGAGCGCCTCTGATGAGTCTTGAATAGACGAAACGCGCGTCAAGCGTAGCAAAATTCATTGTTTAGAACTTTGTTGTCATTTTTATTTGGAAATATTGTGGATTTATTGTCAGTTGCAAATGATTTTACCCGTATGTTGAATAATTACATTTTGTACATAAGATAAGAATCGTTGATAGAAATTTCCGTTTCCTTAGCACCATGAATGACGTCGTTTTTCCTCCCCGTGACCCCTGATGACCTCGTCTAAATGACGAGTCAAATCCGGAACGGAGACAATGTGCAACCCATGTATCCGGACAGGGGTGACGGGGATACCGGGGTTAAGGAGGCGGGGAGCGGGGTGGAAGTGGCAAGGATCGGGGGTACATGGGCGGGCAAAGGAGGACTGGGGCACAGGGGTTGAGGTGGCATAGAGCGTGTCCTCTTTCAAAATTGCAAAAATGGATGACTGCTCATAAAAAACAAACCATGTTGCTAAAAATACAACGTGGAGGTCAGATCCCCGTTCTTGGCTTATAAATCAAAAAGTGTAATAGATAGAGAAAATATTAAGCAACTTTTTTCTGCAATATGAAGAGCTCTACAACAGTTTCCTTTTGTCGAAGTTGTCAAATGACCATTATAAATTAAAGGTTATGGCCCTATAAATGTAAACAAAAGCATTGTTCATCATGTTTTTTTGCCAGTAGAATGAAAACTAGCATAAAGAGAAAAGCTGTTGCTTGCTTAAACCTTCAGCTCATTGAGCTCTACAAAAATCTTCACTGAGTCGAAGTTGTCAATCGATCCCTTATAGGATTTATTGCCCTTTAATAAAGATGTAAACTAGCAGTTTTTTCATGTTTTTGGCATATAAAATGAAAATTTGCAGATAGAGAAGAGCTGTTGCTTGCTTAAACCTTAAGCTTATCTAGCTCTACAAAAGTCTCAATTTTGGTCTTAGATTTCAGATGATCCCTTAATGGAGTTCCATGTATGGCCCTTAAATGATGAAAAAAAGCATTTTTAAATGTTTTCGGCCTTCAGAATGAAAACCATAGCAGATAGAGAAAACTGTTCCTTGCTCAAACCTTCAGTTCATTCTCCTCTTGAAAAAAAATAATTAGGCTGAAGTTAGCAGATGACCCCCTATAAAAGTAATGACCCCTATTTGTCAAGGAATTAGGAAACAAAGGTCAATCGTAGTAAGAGTCGTGGCTGCCACTGGAACATGATTTCTACACGTAGCCAATGCCCCCTCCGCCACAATAAAAGTTGATAATTTACTAAAATTTGAATAATTGAAATTGCATTACGATATGATCAACTAGAACTGTCAGGAGTGCTGGACAGTAGAGATGTTAGAACTGGGCTCAACTGTATGGTTAGACCAACAGTAGAATATGCATGCTTGATTTGGGATCCAACAAACCAGACCCAAATAAAATCCATAGAACAAATACAGAAAAGAGCAGCAAGATTCGTCAACAATAATTACACCGACAGAACTCCTGGTTGCGTCACCCAGATTATAAACGAACTTAAATGGGAAAGCTTAGAAACAAGAAGGAAAAATGCCAGACTGAACGTTTTGGTTTTGAGTACTTTTTAGTTTTCAACTGTTCTGGAATTTGACCTTCCAATGTTTTGGTTTAAATGCTACTGATGAGAGGTTACTCCTTGAAATATCGATATATATAGCATATCCAAATTAACCGTTTATACCCGCGTTTTGGTATTTGTAATTTTGAAACCACTGGGCGATAACCGCTGCTGGTGGACCAGAGGTCCCTGAGGGTAATCGCAAGCCTGGTAGTCAGACTTGTCTGACACGAATTACCATAACATTTCTAATATATTGTCGCTGAAATTTCCGATTGTTAAATTCAAAATTTATGAAAACACACCAGGTTTCTTTCCTTGTAATGCACATGGTCGATATCCTCGGTGCTGGATTTGGCTTCCTTGTTCGAACGTTTTGGTTTTGAGTACTTTTCGTTTTCAACTGTTCTGGAATTTGACCTTCCAATGTTTTGGTTTAAATGCTACTGATGAGAGGTTACTCCTTGAAATATCGATATATAGCATATCCAAATTAACCTTTTATACCCGCGTTTTGGTATTTGTAATTTTGAAACCACTGGGCGATAACCGTTGCTGGTGGACCAGAGGTCCCCGAGGGTAATCACAAGCCTGGTAGGCAGACTTGTCTGACACGAATTACCATAAAATTTCTAATATATTGTCGCTGAAATTTCCGATTGTTAAATTCAAAATTTATGTTAACACCAGGTTTCTTTCCTTGTAATGCACATGGTCGATATCCTCGGTGCTGGATTTGGCTTCCTTGTTCGAACGTTTTGGTTTTGAGTATTTTTCGTTTTCAACTGTTCTGAAATTTGACCTTCCAATGTTTTGGTTTAAATGCTACTGATGAAAGGTTACTCCTTGAAATATCGATATATAGCATATCCATTCTCTAGGAAAGCCGGTTACTCAATATGTACGATGTAGCTCATGTGCGTTGAAAAAAAATCCGTTAAATTCAAACACTTATACTCCTATTTCTGAAATATTGGTCGGAATCGTCCAAAAGCCTGCCAAGGTTATTTTCCCCATTTCCCTAGAACAATTCAATCTTTATTGTCATATAAACTATATATACAGTTTGTGACAGTATAACATAAACATAAACAGACATACATACATATACACATGTAACAAGTTGAAAATATATATAATTATATACATTATGAAGCAAATGTTTAAGGTTCCCCTGTCCTCAGTTCTATAGACTTTTTTATAAAGGATCCTAATTTATTTACCTCTGTTGGTGTTGATGGGTTAAATATGTATATAATTTTTTCACTGATGTTTAGGTCTTTAAAAAAGCTATTAAAAGAAAGAAACTCAAAATAATCTTTTCTTAAGTTTGAATTAATAGTACAGTGTAATAAAAAGTGGATCTCATCATCTAATAATTTACATGTTTGGCAAAGTCTTTCTTCCCTGAGTATTTTAAATGCCTTCCCTTTTCAATTAACAATACATGATCACTTATTCTTAATTTAGTAATTAACCTCCTAAATTCAAAATCTGATATTGATAAATAAGGTTTAGTTAGAAAGTTTATATTTAGTTTTTTTATAGAAAAAAAGTTTGTTTTTTTCATCAATACTGTTTAATTTATCTTTAAAAAGTTTTGCATTTGATATACTTTTTAATATTGTTTAGACTTTTCTGGTCTCTGCAAACTTTCAGTCTCTCTATATCGATTTCAGATTCCGAAAGGATATCTTTTGCATATGAGACCCATGTGTATATGCCACTAGCATCTAAAGATTCTGATAGTTGAAATGATTCTTCTAAAAGAGGGTTTAAATCAGATGTAAATAAACGTGCTAAGTACATTAATGATTGTACTTTTATATGGCAATCTATAGGAAGTCTACCATTCAAGTTCAGTTCTCACTCCAAAATTTGAGGAATTCTTATTGACACCAAGGACATATTTGCAATATCCTAGGTGTAATCTTTCTAGGTGAATTTTGTCAATGAAATCAAATGGATCTATGTATTTTCCTGAAATCAAAGTTCTGTTTTTTGCTTTGAAATATACTGAATATGAATCTGAGTAAGTTACTTCAGAATTGTAAGTCAAGATACATTTACAGGTAGGTTATGCAAAGAGTTTGTATAGGATTTAATAGAAAACATAACCTTCCTAGCTTTATTGGTTAGGTCATTTATGCTATGACTGAGATTGCCATTCGATCTAATGAGTAGTCCTAGATAGCGGTATTCTATCACATTTTCAATGTTTTCGTTTTTAAATTTTACTACAAAAGGATCAGATTTATGTTTCATTTTTGAGAATATCATGCTTTTAGTTTTATTAACATTTAAAGAAAGTTGCCAGTTTTCACAGAAAGAGGCAACCTTATCAATACTGGTTTGAAGCCCCTCTTGGTTTCTGAGAGTAAAAGTAAGTCATCAGAAAAGAGAAGGCACCCTCATTTACTATTTACAATATTTAGCAGATTTGACATGTTACTATCCAACTCAGCTGTTATATCATTTATAAAAATGTTAAACAAAGTGGGGCTCAATGAGTCTCCTTGTTTGACACCCCTTGAAATGTTGAAACTGTCAAAAATGAAATTTTGAAATTTTAATGATGACTAAGTTTCTAAGTATTGTTGTTTTTTTATAGTATATAGAGATTTTCCTATCCCCATTTTACATAGTTTGTACAGAAGGCCTGTTCTCCATACTGAATCAAAAGCCTTTCTAAGGTCAATAAAGCATGCATATATTTTTTGGTTATATTATGTAAATATTTATTCATTAAAGATTTTAGTATAAAGATACTGTAACCTGTTCTATGGTTTTCTATGAAACCAAACTGACAGTTATTTAGTTGTCCATTAATAGCTTTTATTAGTCTATTTTTGAGTACAGCATTAAATATTTTAGGAAGGTTACTTATTAGAGAGACACCTCTATAGTTGTGAGGATCCGACTTGTCTCCTTTTTTATATAGTGAATCACTCCAAGAGGTTGGAAATATCCCAGATTTTAGAATAATGTTGATTACTTTTACAATTGCTTTGATTACAGCATTACTAGAAAATTTAATTATTTCGTTGAGAATTCTGTCTGGCCCGGCCGATTTATTAAGTTTAAGTCCTCTAATAACTTTTTTTACTTCAGCACATGAAATTGCAGAGTCAGTTTCTGCCTTAAAATCTAAATCACTTTCTAATTGTTCTAATTCGGATTTAATATTTCTAACAAACTCATTATTTATTTCTGAGGTAGGTTTTCCTTGATCTTGAAAATGCTTTTTCAGAGCATCATCATCTTTTAATATATTAGGAAT
This sequence comes from Arcuatula senhousia, assembly GCA_963971305.1. NCBI lineage: Eukaryota > Metazoa > Mollusca > Bivalvia > Mytilida > Mytilidae > Arcuatula > Arcuatula senhousia. Next base: position 5,629,436 of record OZ020312.1, on the reverse strand, counting down.
CTCTCCGTCATCTGGTTTAGTTTTCAGACTTCAAAATTTTCCAATAATCTTTTGGATTTTTACCAAGACTTTTATTTAAAGAATTATGTATTTTTTGTTGATATTCCATCTTTTTCCTCTTTACCATATTTTTGAGTAACTTTTTTAGTTCAAAAAATTTTTGTTTTAGAGGACCATTGTTTGGGTTATTTTTTATCTTATTACCTAAATTGTTTATTTGTTGTTTAGTTTCATATACAGTAGAGTCAGACCAGACTTGTTTGAAGTTTTTCTTCTTTTTTTTTTAAATTTTGGACAAGTTTTGCATGATAAAAACATTTCCGCTGCCCCATCAACATCTTTCTGGTTTTCATCAAATTTTTTCAATTCAAAGTCTAAAATGTCATTTTTGATATATTCAGTTAATAAAGCATCAATAAGTTTTACTTGAGAATATTCTGACCATTTGTATGATTTAATTTGATGCCATTTTTCTTCATTGAGTCTAAACTCTTTCTCATAGTTAATAGAACATTTCACATATAATGTAATCTAAACATGATCTGAAAGATAAGTAAAGTTGTTAGTTTTGAAATATTTGACTGAGGACAGGAGACTCTCACTAACAACTGCATAATCAATAGTACTAAATCCATTATTGGACATATAGGTGAAATATCCAAGAGAATCGCCTAAGAAACGACCATTTAAAATACGCAGCCTTGAAGATAAACACAAATCTAATAATTTGATACCTACAGTGTTAATTGTATTATCTTGATTAGACCTTTTCATCTATTTGTCAATAATATAATTTTCAGGAAGCAAATCTATGCCATCAAAAGAATTGATTCGATTTGAATCATTTATAATAAAATCTGCTCTGTCTCCTGTTCGGGCATTCATATCTCCAACCAATAAGATTTCTCCAATATTGGAAAAGGAAGAAATTTCATTTTCTAGGTTTTCTAGGTCATTATCATAGTGATTTGAAGAGAAGGGGGGGATATAAACTGCACATAAGTAAACATCCTTATCAAAGCCAAAGAAGTGTTTATCTAATTTAAGCCATAACCTATTCGAAGAAGCAGTGGCTTTTTTAAGATATGAAATTCCTTTAAAATAAGTTTTTTTTTATAGTAACTATGATGCCTCCACTGTTACTTTTAGCTTTTTTTCTAGGTTTGCGAGTTTTAGAAATAATACAATGACCATCTAATTTAAATTCTTCTGGTTCCCCCTTCCAAGTTTCTAGGAGGATATTAATGTCACTCTTTAAATTTTCTATAAATAAATCATCTTTAAGTTTATCTCCAAGGCCATGAAGGCCGTGTATGTTCTATGATGAAATAGATAAATTGCTTGTATGCATGAACTTATATAAAAAAATCAAAGTATCTATATTTGCTCTATGTAAGCCTGAAATCATAAATTATGGAAAATAATAATAATCTTAATATTATTTTTTCAATTTTTTTTTATCATAAAGTATTAAACTTTTTTTTTTTTTTATCTTTTTTATTTATTTCTTTTATTTATGTACAAAGGGAAGTAACTCTAATTTGACAAATGGTTCTTAAATTCAATCATTAGAGAATTTTTTTTCTCAATTTATACTGATGTGCAGTACCCGTGAATTCAGGGATTATTTCTTTTGTCCCAAAAAAGTTTAAAAATTAAAAGTAAAAAATCAGTATATATTGCATAATATGTAAAATGTATAATTTACAAATAAAATATGTTTAAACTAAAGTCTTGCAAACAAAGGTTAAAAGCGAACTTTCATTATCATTTTTGTTTTATTTATATGTTCTCCTTCATACTTTCTGGTATTGAAGATAGTACAGTACTGAAAAGTCGGACAAACTGCTACTGATACAGGTACATGTATATTAGGTACTGATACAGGTACATGTATATTAGGTACTGATACAGGTACATGTATATTAGGTTCTGAGACAGTTACATGTATATTAGGTTCTGATACAGGTACATGTATATTAGGTTCTGATACAGGTACATGTAAATTAGGTACTGATACAGGTACATGTATATTAGGTACTGATACAGGTACATGTATATTAGGTTCTGAGACAGGTACATGTATATTAGGTTCTGATACAGGTACATGTATATTAGGTTCTGATACAGGTACATGTAAATTAGGTACTGATACAGGTACATGTATATTAGGTACTGATACAGGTACATGTATATTAGGTTCTGAGACAGGTACATGTATATTAGGTACTGATACAGGTACATGTATATTAGGTTCTGATACAGGTACATGTATATTAGGTTCTGAGACAGGTACATGTATACTAGGTACTGAGACAGGTACATGTATATTAGGTACTGAGACAGGTACATGTATATTAGGTTCTGATACAGGTACATGTATATTAGGTTCTGATACAGGTACATGTAAATTAGGTACTGATACAGGTACATGTATATTAGGTACTGATACAGGTACATGTATATTAGGTTCTGATACAGGTACATGTAAATTAGGTACTGATACAGGTACATGTATATTAGGTACTGATACAGGAACATGTATATTAGGTTCTGAGACAGGTACATGTATATTAGGTACTGATACAGGTACATGTATATTAGGTACTGAGACAGGTACATGTATATTAGGTACTGATACAGGTACATGTATATTAGGTTCTGATACAGGTACATGTAAATTAGGTACTGATACAGGTACATGTATATTAGGTACTGATACAGGTACATGTATATTAGGTTCTGAGACAGGTACATGTATATTAGGTACTGATACAGGTACATGTATATTAGGTACTGAGACAGGTACATGTATATTAGGTACTGATACAGGTACATGTATATTAGGTACTGAGACAGGTACATGTATATAAGGTTCTGATACAGGTACATGTATATAAGGTTCTGAGACAGGTACATGTATACTAGGTACTGATACAGGTACATGTATATTAGGTTCTGATACAGGTACATGTATATTAGGTTCTGATACAGGTACATGTAAATTAGGTACTGATACAGGTACATGTATATTAGGTACTGATACAGGTACATGTATATTAGGTTCTGAGACAGGTACATGTATATTAGGTACTGATACAGGTACATGTATATTAGGTACTGAGACAGGTACATGTATATTAGGTACTGATACAGGTACATGTATATTAGGTACTGAGACAGGTACATGTATATTAGGTTCTGATACAGGTACATGTATATTAGGTACTGATACAGGTACATGTATATTAGGCTCGGATACAGGTACATGTATATTAGGTACTGATACAGGTACATGTATATTAGGTTCTGAGACAGGTACATGTATATTAGGTACTGATACAGGTACATGTATATTAGGTACTGAGACAGGTACATGTATATTAGGTACTGATACTGGTACATGTATATTAGGTTCTGATACAGGTACATGTAAATTAGGTACTGATACAGGTACATGTATATTAGGTACTGATACAGGTACATGTATATTAGGTACTGAGACAGGTACATGTACATTAGGTTCTGATACAGGTACATGTATATTAGGTACTGAGACAGGTACATGTATATTAGGTTCTGATACAGGTACATGTATATTAGGTACTGATACAGGTACATGTATATTAGGTTCTGATACAGGTACATGTATATTAGGTACTGATACAGGTATATGTATAATAGGTACTGAGACAGGTACATGTATATTAGGTACTGAGACAGGTACATGTATATTAGGTACTGAGACAGGTACATGTATATTAGGTTCTGATACAGGTACATGTATATTAGGTACTGATACAGGTACATGTATATTAGATACTGAGACAGGTACATGTATATTAGGTACTGAGACAGGTACATGTATATTAGGTACTGAGACAGGTACACGTATATTAGGTTCTGAGACAGGTACATGTATATTATGTACTGAGACAGGTACATGTATATTAGGTACTGAGACAGGTACATGTATATTAGGTACTGATACAGGTACATGTATATTAGGTACTGAGACAGGTACATGTATATTAGGTACTGAGACAGGTACATGTATATTAGGTACTGAGACAGGTACATGTATATTAGGTTCTGAGACAGGTACATGTATATTATGTACTGAGACAGGTACATGTATATTAGGTACTGAGACAGGTACATGTATATTAGGTACTGAGACAGGTACACGTATATTAGGTTCTGAGACAGGTACATGTATATTATGTACTGAGACAGGTACATGTATATTAGGTACTGAGACAGGTACATGTATATTAGGTACTGATACAGGTACATGTATATTAGGTACTGATACAGGTACATGTATATTAGGTACTGAGACAGGTACATGTATATTAGGTACTGATACAGGTACATGTATATTAGGTTCTGAGACAGGTACATGTATATTAGGTACTAATACAGGTACATGTATATTAGGTACTGAGACAGGTACATGTATATTAGGTTCTGAGACAGGTACATGTATATTAGGTACTGATACAGGTACATGTATATTAGGTACTGATACAGGTACATGTATATTAGGTACTGAGACAGGTACATGTATATTAGGTACTGATACAGGTACATGTATATTAGGTTCTGAGACAGGTACATGTATATTAGGTACTAATACAGGTACATGTATATTAGGTACTGAGACAGGTACATGTATATTAGGTTCTGAGACAGGTACATGTATATTAGGTACTGATACAGGTACATGTATATTAGGTACTGAGACAGGTACATGTATATTAGGTACTGAGACAGGTACATGTATATTAGGTACTGAGACAGGTACATGTATATTAGGTTCTGATACAGGTACATGTATATTAGGTACTGAGACAGGTACATGTATATTAGGTTCTGATACAGGTACATGTATATTAGGTACTGAGACAGGTACATGTATATAAGGTTCTGATACAGGTGCATGTATATAAGGTACTGAGACAGGTACATGTATATTAGGTTCTGATACAGGTACATGTATATTAGGTACTGAGACAGGTACATGTATATAGGTTCTGATACAGGTACATGTATATTAGGTACTAATACAGGTACATGTATATTAGGTTCTGATACAGGTACATGCATATTAGGTTCTGAGACAGGTACATGTATATTAGGTACTGATACAGGCACATGTATATTAGGTACTGAGACAGGTACATGTATATTAGGTTCTGATACAGGTACATGTATATTAGATACTGATATAGGTACATGTATATAAGGTTCTGATACAGGTACATGTATATAAGATACAGGTACATGTATATTAGGTTCTGATACAGGTACATGTATATAAGGTACTGATACAGGTACATGTATATTAGGTACTGATACAGGTACATGTATATAAGTTACTGAGACAGGTACATGTATATTAGGTACTGAGACAGGTACATGTATATTAGGTTCTGAGACAGGTACATGTATATTAGGTTCTGATACAGGTACATGTATATTAGGTACTGATACAGGTACATGTATATTAGGTACTGAGACAGGCACATGTATATTAGGTACTGATACAGGTACATGTAAATTAGGTACTGAGACAGGTACACGTATATTAGGTACTGAGACAGGTACATGTATATTAGGTACTGAGACAGGTACATGTATATTAGGTACTGAGACAGGTACATGTATATTAGGTACTGAGACAGGTACATGTATATTAGGTACTGAGACAGGTACATGTATATTAGGTTCTGATACAGGTACATGTATATTAGGTACTGAGACAGGTACATGTATATTAGGTTCTGAGACAGGTACATGTATATTAGGTACTGAGACAGGTACACGTATATTAGGTACTGAGACAGGTACATGTATATTAGGTACTGAGACAGGTACATGTATATTAGGTACTGAGACAGGTACATGTATATTAGGTACTGAGACAGGTACATGTATATTAGGTACTGAGACAGGTACATGTATATTAGGTACTGAGACAGGTACATGTATATTAGGTACTGAGACAGGTACATGTATATTAGGTTCTGATACAGGCACGTGTATATTAGGTTCTGATACAGGTACGTGTATATTAGGTTCTGATACAGGTACATGTATAATAGGTTCTGATACAGGTACATGTATATTAGGTACTGAGACAGGCACATGTATATTAGGTACTGATAGAAGAAAATGAGATGTGGAATAAGTGTACGCGACACAACCTACATTATAAACGTATATTTTAAATATCCACAATGGAAAACAGCCAGCAGCCTTCAATGTGACCAGCGGTCGCTGCTCGCTGTTTTTCAATTGGCCCCTGGATTGAAAATAAAATACATATGATTCAAGCCCAATCCCAAAGTGCATTGAAAGACCATCTTCTTTACAAAAAACAATTAACATAAATTCGACTAAATACAAACATAAGCTTTGATAAAGATTCCTGGCTTAGGACAGGCACATTAAAATGTGGCGGGGTTAAACTAGTTTTTTGGCGCCAACCTTCCCCCTAATGATAATCAATGACAAAGCACAAACTAACACACAGTAAAAATCAAATCGATAGAAGTTCAATTCAACAAGAGAGTATCTGAGACAAAAGGACAACAAGTAATTAACGGGACGTAAAGATACTCTCTTGAGAACACTCGAAGTTACTGACAGCTAGCTAAGAAGCATCCATCGACTGATGTAAAAAAATCAAGTATGTCGATTTTAAATCCGACACAACACGTCAAACACTTATGATTTGATGATGCATCATCACACAAAACCGACACACTTGACCGCTGTAATGCTCAAAATTGACATAAGTATAAAAAGGTAATTAACATTTTAAAGTAAGTATCAAATTATCAATATTTTTACCAAAGAAGACTAAATTCAAAGATTTTACTAAAATATCCATTTCATAACCTTTATTTAATAAAGTTTTAAGCCAATTATGCATTCCCAAGGGATTGTTTTTGAATTTATTTGCTCTATAAACAACATTACCGTAGAAATCTGGATGGGATATTCCCTTTACAATCAAAAGTCGTCGTGTACAGTTAAATTTTCCAATAAGGTATAGATATTTATGATAAAACTTAGTAAACGACTTCACTAATTTGTGGTAACGATATCCTTGTTTTAGTAATTTTTTTTGTAATACACCGGTTTTTATCATTAAAATCAGACACACCACTGCAGATCCGAGCATATCTTACCAACTGTGAAATATATACTCCGTAAGACGGAGCAAGTGGTACATCTCCCTCTAGAAAAGGAAAATTCACAATAGGAAATGAAAAGTCATCCCGTTTATCATATATTTTAGTATATCATATATTTCATATATTTGAGACATGTATATTAGGTACTGATACAGGTACATGTATATTAGGTTCTGATACAGGTACATGTATATTAGGTTCTGATACAGGTACATGTATATTAGGTTCTGATACAGGTACATGTATATTAGGTTCTGATACAGGTACATGTATATTAGGTTCTGATACAGGCACATGTATTTTAGGTTCTGATACAGGTACATGTATATTAGGTTCTGATACAGGTACATGTATATTAGGTACTGATACATGTACATGTATATTAGGTTCTGATACAGGCACATGTATTTTAGGTTCTGATACAGGTACATGTATATTAGGTACTGATACAGGTACGTGTATATTAGGTACTGATACAGGTACATTTAATTAGGTACTGATACAGGGAAATGTATATTAGGTACTGAGACAGGTACATGTATCTTAGGTAATATACATGTCATACAAATTACATCCTGTCTCCGCATGCCTGCATAGTCACTCCCGACGGGTCATTATGCGTGTTCTATTGAAATTAGATGTCACAGCAGTTGGAAAAGATGGATTTTTATTTTATTTAATGGTTATTTTTACGATAAATGCCTAAATATAATTTATATTTTATATTATTTAATTTGGAAAACTGTATAAAAGAGTGAATGCATATATATATCTGCAAACCATATAAAGACTTTCAGTTTGTTTTTTAAAGATGAGAAAAGTATCATTAAATGATGCTTTAAACATTTAAAAGACCAACAGAAAACTGCACTCAAAAGCTTAAAAATTAAAAAATAACCTGTAATATAGGAAATCAAAATTTAACTGCCAAATGTTCGTTGTCTCATCCTTGAAAATAGGAAAAAGTGATTAAATCACGAACACAAATATCAAAATAGTGTTAATTTACTTTTGTCCAAAGGTCATTTGAAATTGTCAAGTCTTTTTCAGAAAAAGAAATCTATATTGTTTTTGAAAATTTATTTCCCTGTTGATAAATGTAACACAAACACTATGGTCGTAATGCATTTCCAAAAATAGTCAGTCTAAAAGATTTGTAAATATTATGCTAACAGTTTTCTGTAAATATATATACTTGCCTTCTAAATTCTTCTTTTGTTATTTTTCAAAGTCAATCCAGTTTATTTAATTCTTTTCTTTTGGGGGAAATTTATGAAAATTTTAAATTTTCCTTTCATTTTCACATCCATTATTTTTTCGATAAGAATTTTGAGTTCATATTTTTGGTGGGGTGGGTACTTCCCCCCCCCCCACCACTCTCAACTAAAGCATGTATAAGAAAACGGTTGGTGCGCGCCTTAGGATGAATGTTGTATTCGCCGAGCCGTAGCGGGTTTGTTTATTGGACTACATGTATAATAATCTTGGATTAAAGAGGGGGGCCAGAGGGGTCTCATCCCGGAATTCCGCCGATATTTTTTTTATGAATCCCGACGTCCCGGACTTTAAAATTCGTAAATCCCCAGTCCCGGTATTAACACTCAAAACAACACTTGACGAATCCTTTCTGCATGCTTTATAAAGTAATTTTCATATTCATAAGCTTTATTAAGGTGTTTAATAAGATACATCTAATGTAAATTGGCATTTAAAATCCCTTCATATTTCAGATGTGCCTGTGCTAAGCCAGTGATCTTCGTCGAAGCTTCTGTTTGTTTTCTTTATCTCAATTGTTCTATGCCTAGAAATAGGTCTTTTGGTGATAATTTAGGGATTGGTTCAATGTAGACTCCAGAGCCAATGCATAAGTAACATCCATTGATGTTCATCTTCATTTACAGTGACGACTTGGAAAGAAAACAAATGCATTGTCTAATTTCATGAAATTGGCACATTGGTTTTACAGTGGAAGCCTTGCCATTTATGCCTCCCTGTTTCAGGACCGTCAACTTCATATTTTTCGAGATCAATGTTTAATGATGTTTCTATTGGATTTAAAAAGTGCTACTTCTTGTAATGGATTTCTAAGCTTCTAAAGAAGGAATTTATTACACAGCCAAGTCGAGTTTCAATGAGGTGTAGGAAAGTGCTTCCTCTTTCTAGGTCTTGTGGTCAGAAACTTCTTGTTTGCAGAGCCAACATTCACGATTACAACGGAGTATTCACTTAGCATGACAAAACATTCTCTTTTTTGTTAATCTTAAACACATGTACATGTCTATGATGAGTTAGCTCCCAGATAAAAAAAAATGCTTTTACACAAAGGTTGTCATGAAGTAAAAAAATGTGTGTATATTTATGTATGCTAGTTATGATGTTCCAGAGCCGGTGGTGCAGTGGTTAACGCGTCGGACTGCTAACACCGAGGTTCGTGGTTCGATCCTCGTCAGGGGTGAAAATTTCATGAACCGATTTTCCGACTCTCTCTTGACACCATTTGCGAGGATGGTCTCAAGAAACGATGCTAGTCCTTCGGAAGGGACGATAAAAGGTTGTCCCGTGTATATAGGGAGAGCAATACCCTGTGCACGTTAAAGACCCCTTTGTAGAGTTCGATAAGAGTAGGCTCAATTGGGGCCGTCTACAAAGGCCACACTCGCAAACTGCTAGCTGGAGAGTAGCTTGTTTCTCAATCCAGGATAAATAAATATGTTTAAACTAACCAGCAACATTCCATCGTCACTTTGAAGCGAGATGCACAACATGGTTTTCGTAGACACTTTTCTTGTCAGAGCCAACTGATTTTAACAACTTAATGAATAACATTGTACAAAGATGAGAAAAAGATTGGATGATGCAGTGCCATCCTGAGAAGTTCCGTATTTTCCATGACCTACCAGAAGTCATTTTATCCAGACAGCATTATGATATGCAATATGCTCTGCCATCAACCATCGTGACATCATCGATCATATTCTAAGATGTCCAAGCACTACGTCGGGGTCCGTCCGACCATTGATTTACCCACCCTGTTGTGTCAGCTGCTCTGTTAATATTTTATTTTAATCACAATTACTGTTGTCCTTGCACCGTGCGCCGGTGTTACATACTAGTTTTTCCCCCTTCTCATCTTTCCCTCCGGAAGAATCAGTATATACTGAGATTTCCCCCCGGAAATATCAATATGTTATGATTCTTCCCCGCTAAAGATCGGGTAGGAAAAATGAGTATATACTGGATTTTCCTCTTTTCGCAAACCCATACTGAGGTTTCCCCCTTCAAATATGGCCTCTATGTAGTTCTACTATGTCAATGTAAATGTAACACTTTTAATAATGCTCTTATGACGGTTACATGTAAAGCGTACAGTTTTATTTTTATTTAATTTATTTGTTAAAATTGCAATTAAAATATTTTTTAGGGTTTTTTAGTCCTAATTGACTTGATTGTATTATTATTTTCCATGACAAAGGCTAGTCTCAATTTGTTTTTTGCTTCATACTGTGCTCTTCATTTGATAGTTTACTTTTGGCAATACAGCCAACTAGTATGTTATAAGGTAAGACATTTAATAATTATGAAATGGATTAGATTTCAGAAAATAAACAGAAGTTGCAAATATATATAGAGCACCCGCAACAATTGTTTTTTTTGTGTGTGTGAAATAGATACACTTCCCTACTTTTCGAAATGTAACAACAGAAACTCTTAATTTTATTCAATTTGTTAGTTAGTTATTGCTTTACTCCCAAGCAGCACGATTTCGGCTACAATGAACATGGAATGATGATGAAGTGGAGGAAATGGGGACACAAGGCCAATCGGGTAGGAGAGTTTAGACTGCCACTGGAAAAAGGAGTGATGGGTAGGGACGGGAAAGTTAGCCTCCTGCATGGGGATCCTACAGGTCCTACTCTTACCGAGACCTGCAGCAGGGTTCTTTAACGTGCGAGGAACGTGACAATTTTCCCAACATGGTGCACCACGTACTACGGTTTGCAGTAAGGTTTTCCGCTTTATTGCCTGACGACCCCGCATCTCTCGATGTCAGGGCTGCCCTAATTCTATACACTCCGACATAAGTTAAGCACCACCCTATATATTTTTACAAGTTCAGTTTCAAAGTACAAAATGCAAACGGCAGATAATTTTAAGATAAGTTTTAAAAGTGTATCCTTCAAAAAACATATCTTGATGTAATGTTACACTTAAAGGTATGCGTCAGAGATAAAAATCTTAAGTGAGACGTCGCTTCAAAAAGAACATGATTTAACGCCTTAAATGTTTCTTAGAAAAAACTTTGACAAAGAATTCAAATTTTGTTCAGTTTAAGTTGTGTGTTTTTAAAGTTGGCTTGGTGTCTTGCAGTTAAACATATTGTTAAAACATTTTTATTAGAATGACCAAACAAAACCTAGCACAAATAGTTAAAATGGGGGATAGATCTTTTCTGGTCAAATTTTAGGCCGAAAACTGTCCTTAGAAAATGAAATTAACATGGAACTTATTTGTGGTGGAAACTTCTAATTTTAATGTCGTATTAATTTATACGAGCAATGGTGTTTGTTCTCTCTCCGAAACATGACTTTTTTGAAATCTCATTTTTTGGAAATCTCTTTTTTGAAAGAAAATTTCATTTCCTTATTAAAAAAGTTAACTGACATGTTTTTTTTTTTGTTCTCCCAACAAAATTGTTAAGTCATAATTGTTAAATTCACTCAATTCTAATGACAGAAATGTCTTTCTGGAAACAGTTTTAGCTCATTTTTACAGTTTTACGTTAAAATGACATTTTCTGAAAAACCATGAAAAAAAGATTTTGTGCCCAAATCTCTGATTAACTTTTTTTAACAACCCAATATAATCATCATCGAAAATTGAAAGTTCTATTTTCACGCGATTTTAAAGAGAAATTAGAATTTGGATATTAACATGGTCAGAAAATCGGGAAAAAGCAGACATTTTTAAGCAGGCCTTAAAAAATGCAAAACCCATTAAAAACCCATATTTGTTGTTTGATGTTATTGGCAACGTGACATTTTAAAGAAGTGTCATGTGCAAGATTCTTTGAAAAAAAAAATTGCTTGAATTCTCAGCTTCTTCTTTTGCTCCCTGAAACTTGATTTCAGGATCGGGTACAATCAATCAATACTTTTTACCCATATTTTAAAAATCTGTTTTTGCTTCGAGTTTTTGAAGAAGCAAAATTGTTCAAATACCCGAAGGTTCATGTGTGCAAAAGATCAGAATATTTCAATAATTTTTTAAACGAGGGTGCCATTTTAAAACGTGGTGGTGCTTAACTTTTGGCGGACTGTTTATTTAAAAAAAAATTTATGCAATACATTGCTACAAGCCAAATTTGACATTTTAAATTTATGAAAATTGTTGAAAATTAAAGAGTTTACAAGGTCTTATATAGACCTATATATATATACGTATCGATCCCGAATCCCGATATTGAAAATCCCGAAATCCCGAAATGCTGAAATCCCGGCGTCCCGTCATAACCTTTTCCCGAAATCCCGAACTTTAATTATACCAATCCCGAATTCCCGGGCTTAAAATTGGTCAATCAAGGCGTCCCGAAAAAGCCCCCCCCTTTTCATTAAAATAGACGTAATCCCGAGCTGTAAAAATATGTGGTCATGTGATCTACTATAACACACATGTACATGCATGTACATGTAATACATAGTTCCAGTGTTTTCCCTGGATCCGTCGAATTCGTTTTATCCCACAAAAAGTAAGTTTTATATAGAAGTAACCAGTATTAATTAATAATTGTTTTATTTGTACAGGTCTATGATAAAAGAAATAACATTTTCAAATTAGTTATTTTGTACATTTTATTTCTTAAACCTCACATTTTACTTCCGATTTCGATTTACGAAAACTATATTGAATACCCTTACATCCTGACCTGTTAAATTAATTGGCCTTATATTATGGGTCGAATATTTGGTGTTAATATTTAACTCTCCTGCCTGACGTCGAATTCACACAAAGTAAGTTTTATTTTATCTTAAATTAGATAAATTATTTTCTTTGACTTTGTATATTTTTACTGACGGACCATTTAACCCGAAAAGGGGGGGGGGTAGCTAGCGTTTTTATGTCTGGTCAGAAATTTTGTTCACGGCCTTATCACTTAATATTGGTTTCTTTATAAACATTTTTATATGACTGGAATTCTTCTTTTTCACCTCTGGTGCCAAAATATTTTTTACCGCTTTACAAATCAGAGTCGGAATTTTTTTTGGAAATAAAAACGAGCCCCTCCCTTTCAAGTTAGATAGGCGATCCCTAGGCAATTATATTTTCAAGTAATATTTTGCGTACATTACTTTTAAAGTAAAAAACACAACATACTTTCGATTTACGAAAAACAAGATAATCTAATCAACCAGTACTTTATTAATCACAAATGATATTGTGTAAACATTTCTGACCTCATTTCTCTTTTAATTATTTCTATTGATAACACACGAACAACCTAAGATTTCCCTTGATGTACGCCGAATACACAATTAACAAAAAGTAAGTTTGACATATGAAAAAAAACCGCGAGCAGCGCCTACTGGCATTGTTGAAGGCTGCTGGCGGTTGTACTCTGAATTGCCGCTTGATTGTGGGCTGTGTCGCGTACACTTATTCCACATCTCAATACTTTCTATGTATATTATGAAAAAAATATTATCATGCAATTTCTTTGTACATGTATATATAACCCGTGAAATGTTGACATTTTAAATTTCTATGTAAATTGTTGAAAATTAAAGAGTTTACAAGGTCTTACGTATCGATCCCGAATCCCGATATTGAAAATCCCGAAATCCCGAAATGCTGAAATCCCGGCGTCCCGACATAACCTATTCCCGAAATCCTGAACTATAATTATACAAATCCCGAATTCCCGGGCTAAAAATTGCTCAATCACGGCGTCCCGAAAAAGCCCCCCCCCTCAATCCAGAATCACGTGACCTCAGCATTTATTAGCTGTAAAAATATGTGGTCATGTGATCTACTATAACACAGATGTACAATAAATAGTTCCAGTGTTTTCCCTGGATCCGTCGAATTTGTTTTATCCCACAAAAAGTAAGTTTTATAAATAGTAGTATTAATTTATAATTGTTTTATTTGTACAGGTCTATGATTATAAAAGAAATAACATTTCCAAATTAGTTTTTGTACATTGTATTCCTTAATCTTAATTCACATTTAACTTTCGATTTCGATTTACGGAAAACCAGATAATATATCAAAGAACTATACGATACTTGTGAGTGGTATTTGGTGTTAATATTTAACTCTCCTGTCTGTGTGTCGAATTCACACAAAGTAAGTTTTATTTTATCTTAAATTAGACAAATTATTTTCTTTGCATACATTTATTACGGACGGACCATTTAACCCGAAAAGGGGGGGGGCTTGCGGTTTTTTTTTGTCTGGTCAGAATTTTTTTCACGGCCTTATCACTTAATATTGTTTTCTATATAAACATTTTTATATGACTGGAATTCTTCTTTTTCACCTCAGGTACCAAAATATTTTTTACCACTTCGCAAATCAGATTCAGATCATTTTATTGGAAAGTAAAAACGAGCCACTAGTCTACCTTTCAAGTTAAATGGGCGACCCTGGAGTATTTTTTTTTTGTACATTACTTTTAAAGTAAAAGAACAAAACATACTTTCGATTTCGATTTACGAAAAACCAGATAATCTAACCAACCAATACTTTAATCACAAATGATTGTGTACACATTCCTGACCTCATTTCTCTATTAAATATTTGATTATGAGATTTACTTTTGATAACACACGTAACAACCTAAGATTTCCCTCGATCTTCCCTACCTCATGTACCTGTGTACGCCGAATGAACAATTAACAAAAAGTAAGTTTGACATATCAAAAAGAACCGCGAGCAGCGCCTACTGGCATTGTTGAAGGCTGCTTGCTGTTTTCCGTTGTGATTTTTTGAATACACGCGTTGCGCATTTGCGGGATTGCTCACTAATTTAGCCAAAAGAGGAGGAACTGGTAAATATGTATATTATGAAAAATAAATTTTATACAAAAAGTAAGTTTGACATATCAAAAAGTACATGTATATTATGAAAAATTAATATCATGCAATTTCTTTGTACATGTTTATATAACCGATATTTAGACTGCATGATTCTGTAGATGATAGAAGCAAAGAGGCACCAATGAGGGGGCATTCGAGTATCAAAAAAAAGGCAATGACAAAACCGGTAAACATGAACAAAAACAGAACAAGGAAACAAAAAAAAAATCAACCGAACAGAAATCAACAACGTTAACTCAAGTCGTAACAAGAGTGAACTTGGGTGCTTCGGTAAAGTAAGCGGATACTTGTACTTTAAGATTAAATTATGAAAAAAGGTGTTTGAAATTTAATTCGACTATTTAATTCTCAAATTAAGTTATTAAACTTAAATTTGTAACCATTAAATTGACTTTTAATCAGTCTACTTTCTTATGTTTAATCCTTCTATAGCCAATCTATTATATTTATCACTCATTTAATTAGATGCTATTGTTAAATACATGTAACTGATTGTTTCGTGGCAGGTTGGAATAATTGTCACGCTGGACACTAAACTGTTTCCACGTTAATTTGTTCTAATTATCGATTTATTTTTGTTATTCAATTATTTTGTTCAGTAAATAATTATATAAATAAACATATATATAGAAATGTATACATGTAGTTTAGACCCTGGATCTGGATACTTCCAAGATATTTTTTTTCAAATTCGGAACTCTGTACGGACCATAAATTCACCGGTTTGTCGTGATTTGTGTGCCCCTGCGACGATATATCGGGGGGGGTGTTGTTTTACTCGTGTTTGTCTGTACGTCCGCACGAATTTCCGTCAAGCTTTTCTGGAAAACTATACATGAAAATAATTTGAAATTTGGCAGGGGTTCAGTTTGACAAACTGTAACTTCTAATTAAGCGACTTCGGCCCTGTTGGTCTTCCACTTACTGTTTGGGACGGGGTCAAGATGAAAAGTTGCGTCAAGCTTTTCTCAAAAACCGTTAATGTTGAGAATGATTTGAAACTCGGTAGGATAAACTGTACGTCCTAAACGACTTTCAGATCCTGTTTGACGACAACGGGCATCCATGTCCCATGGACACATTTCTATTTTTATACCCCACGCAACGAAGTTGCGAAGGGTATTATGTTTTTGACTGGTCTGTCCGTCCGTCCGTCCGTCTGTCTGTGATCAAAGTTTGTAATCGCAACTCCTCTTAAACTACTGAACAGAATTTAACGAAACTTGGTATGCAAGAAGTACACCATATGTAGTTGTGCATTTTACAAGGAATTTTTGATCAGAAAATTTTTGTGGGAGTTATGGCCCTTTGGACTTGGAAATTGCAGAAAATCATGATTACAGTTTATAATCGCATCTCCTCTTAAACTACTGAACAGAATTTAACGAAACTTGGTATGCAAGAAGTACACCATATGTAGTTGTGCATATTACAAGGAATTTTTTATCAGCCAATTTTTGTTGGAGTTATGGCCCTTTGGACTTAGAAATTTGCAGAAAATCATGATAACAGTTTGTAATCGCAACTCCTCTTAAACTACTGAACAGAATTCAACGAAACTTGGTATGCAAGAAGTACACCATATGTTGTTGTGCATATCACCAGGAATTTTTGATCCGCAAATTTTTGTGGGAGTTACGGCCCTTTGGACTTAGAAATTTTCAGAAAATCATGATTACAGTTTGTAATCACAACTCCTAATAAACTACTGAACAGAATTTAACGAAACTTGGTATGCAAAAAGTTCACCATATGTAGTTGTGCATATCACCAGGAATTTTTGATCCCCAAATTTTTGTAGGAGTTATGGCCCTTTGGACTTAGAAATTTGACATAACTTTGTTATGATACATGTATTCAAATACTTGCACATTCACTTTTACAATCATTCAATATTATTGATTCCTGTAGCTCGATACTAATTCCTCAAGGATAACATTGATAGTCAAATAGCCGAACGCGTGGGGTATGTGAGCGTGCTCACTAAGGTTCTTTCATTATTTTTCAATATTACGAAAAATTAGTTCTGGTGAGTGAGCGAGGATATTTACGCCCTTGCAACACTATATAGGTTATAAAGGCGATAAACATGAACATGATGAAAAGAATGATGCGAATTATGTGGGCGGGATTAAAAAGAAAAGAATAGTTAAATGTTGATGGCCAATGGGAGAGGTGGGTAGGGGCAGAAAATTTAGAAAATGTGGTGTACCACTTGGCGGTCCACAAAGCAACAAAGCATGGCATTTTCCGCACACGTTTGCCCACTATATGGTCAGCGGTCAGGGTTTCCGTATTATTATGTAGCAGAGAAAAATAAATAGACAGTAAAACAATCGGTTTCTGCAGCAAATTTTACAGATAATAGCATATCGTGGCATCTTATTTGAATTCTCTCTCTGTCTCAAAAATGACCACAGAACATTTTCGAAATAAAAGATGTGAAGTTGGTAAAGTGGGGCGGAGGTCAAGGTTGTCACAGGGGGGGGGGGGGCAGGGAGCAAATACCAGTGACACGGGGTTTTAATTACCGGCTACGATTGACGCTTGATGTGTAGTTTTTAACAAAGGAAAGTACAATTGCCAATTTGAAAAAAATAATAGTAAACTGCAGTCTAAATATTAACTGTTAACTACTATATTTCTTGTGCACTTTCTTCAGATTTCAGCGTTAATCGTAAATAAACGACAGGTTTTTGCCCCGAACTAGATAAATATTTTGTTTATCAAAATGTTATAAAGGATTTATATCCTTGAAAAGAATTTTCGCAGAAAAAAAAATAAATAGTGCAAAATTTTAAAATTTACACTCTGATGTGTTGGAAAAACAAGTATACTCAAGTACAGTGTTGCCAACTTGTCGATTCTGTCTTTGCTAAGGTATAATGATTCCAGATTAGGTGCCGTGTCTTATCTTCTCATCTCTAAGGTCTTTAATTTGGAAAAATAAAAGTATTTTTATATATTGGTACTGGTATATTTCGCTCACAAGGACCCGCTCCCCTCTATCAATAATTTGTTAGAGACAATATGGAGTACAAAACAAACACAAGGTTTTTTTTTCGCCTCGCACATTGACTCTTACAAATAATGTGTTTTTTGTACCACAAATTGACTCTAACAAAATATTGATAGAAGGTGTTTACTTTTCTCGAACCGCACGTTGACTCTAACAAAATATTGATAGAGGTGAGCAAGTCCCTGTGTTTCACTCATAAATAAAACTTTAGTTCATGATCATCTCATTTTTAGCTCACCTGGACCGAAGGTGAGCTATTGTCATCACTTGGCGGTCGTCGTCGTCTGTCGTCGTCGTAGTTTGTCGTAATCTGTCGTCGGCACTCTGTTATATATTCTTAAGAGGTATCAAAACTATCCCTGATAGGCACTGTGTTATATATTCTTAAGAGGTATCAAAACTATCCCTGATAGGCACTGTGTTATATATTCGTAAAAAGTAGCAAAACTATTTTTGATAGGCACGCTGTATAGTTACATCTCTGGCTTTGTACAGTTTTTTCAATTATGTATGTAGGACATTAGATGATAGGAATGAAACCCCAAAAAGGTTTTAACAAGAACAAGAATCAATTAAAAATCTTTGTTGTATAAAATAATTTTTATTGTTTTTTTTTACTTTTGATTCAGCTGGTGCCATTATCAACGCCTCTTTTGTTAGCCAGACAAGCAACCAGAAACCAATAGAGAAGGAGATTGCCCCGTTAGGTAGCAGTCACCTGCGGACACGCCCAGCTTCTAGCGAGTCTTCCAACAGTCACCTGCGGATACACCCAGCTTCTAGCGAGTCTTCCAACAGTCACCTGCGGATACACCCAGCTTCTAGCGAGCCTTCCAACAGTCACCTGCGTATACACCCAGCTTCTAGCGAGCCTTCCAGCAGTCACCTGCGGACACACCCAGCGTCTAGCGAGCCTTCCAGTAGTCACCTGCGGACACACCTAGCTTCTAGCGAGCCTCCAGCAATCACCTGCGGATTCACCCAGCTTCTAGCGAGCCTCCAGCAATCACCTGCGGATTCACCCAGCTTCTAACCAGCCTATACAATTTGTTTTGAAAGTCCAGAGACATGTCTGATAATTCATCTGGAGAAAGTGAAAATGGTGAGAATGGTGGTGAAATTCCTAAAATGTCAGACAATTTAAAGACTTACAAAATTTTGTCCACCAAACAGGAAATTGAAAATTCTGACACAAGTTTGGAATTAAAAGCTTCATCTTCTTGTAGCTCAGAAACAAATGTTACTTCAACAGAAAGTCGTATACCATCTTCATTGTTAATTTTTGGTCAGACGGGAAGTGTCACTAATGCACAAACCAGAGTTTTTAAGTTTTCCGCCAAATCATCTGCTACCAAACCATTGGACAAAAGAATGAACCGAAAAGCCACTGGGTTCAACTTTACTTATGCTTGCACATATAAACCCGAAAATTCTTTGCCTGCGGAAACAGGAATTAGCTTTGTAGCAAAAAGTTCTGATTTAGAGAAAAAACATGCTACTAAAGATCAAAAAGGTACCTTCAATTAGACAAAATAACGAGCTCCATGTGAACTTTTGAAATCGCTTGGTGTCTGTCATCCGTTCGTCATCTGGTATCCACTGTCCGTCTGTTCAACTTTTCAAAATTCTCCGTCTCTTAAACCACTTTACTAAGTGCAACAAAACTTGGTATGACTGTTACATGTATTTAGGGTATCCTTTACAAAATTATTGTTTGGATTTTTTAATTCTACAAAAAAAAAAAAAATTACCGCCATTGCAAAAAATAAAACAGGGGTAAAATCACCTTTATATCTTTATGCATGTTATAATTAAAATAAAGTTTAACAAATCGAGTAAATCTGATGGATTATAGGATCTTTAAACTGGAAAGCTCTCCAAAAGTCTCAATTAATGGACTTTGTCAGGCGACCCACTTTAGGGGTTATTACCCTTGAAAGGTCCAAACCGTGTTTTGATCTGCGTCGACGAAGGCGAAAGCAGGTCTCGTATTCGGGTCATTCAGTCCGCTCGTCTGTCCGTCCGTAACGCTAAAGGTGTGCCTGTCTTTTGTAATCTGAATTTCAAAAACCAAAACCTTTTGGGATCATCTTATAATTCCGTTTAGAAATTATGGGTTTTAAAGGGGCCAAAAAATCTTTTTGTTCGTTTCTTCAATAACTTTTGTTCTGGTTGACCAAATGCTATAAAACTTTAAAGTAAATCTTATGTTACTAACAATAAAATGAAGGATAGGGGGGCCTTTGGGTGTCCCATCTTTTTTTGTTTAGAAAATAGGGGCCCAAAATGGACTAAACAATGAAACGCTTATGTATTTTCCACAACAAGGTAAGTTCTGGTTGACTGATTGCTATGAAATTTTATATTAATGTTCCTTACCATTAAAATATTGATTGGCACGATTTTATTAAGGTCTCCTCATTTTTCGTTAAGAAATTTGGGTCCCAAAAGGGGAAAAAACAAAATTTTTATATTTATATTCCGATTTTTAAAAATCCATTTTTGTCCTATACAAATGTATTGGAATCAAAATTTGAGGATACATTTCTTTTTAACCCTACCTTTTCTGTTTAGCAATTAGGGGGACTAAAGGGGGGATTGAAACTTAAATTTTAGATAGTAAAAAGCTTTTGCTTGCTCAAATGTTTCAATTTGGAAGCTTTACAAATTTGAAGTGTCTTTTAAGTTGGCGTTGTCAGGCGACTTCTTACTAGGGTAAAATATGTTTAAGGTAATAGAATGAAAATTCGTGCAGAAAGAGGAAAGCTTTTGCTTGCCTTATGTTCAATTTGAAAAGCTCTACAAAAGCTTCGTTGTCAGATGACCCCTTTTAGGGGTTGTTGCTCTTAAAAGGTCATCAGTTGTGTTTTTGGCCGATAGAATGAAAACTATTCCAGATAAAGAAAAGTTTTTCTTGCAATAGTGTTTATTGAGTTGAAGTTTTCAGATGAACACTTATATGGATTTTAATCTTTAGAACAGTTTTTTGTGTCTTTCTATTAAAGTATAGATTTAAGATGCTTCAATTACATGTTTTAGCTATACCAAAGTATTGTTAAGGCCTTTACTTTTAGAATTATAAATTTAATTTAAGACGATTCAGGCTCCCCGGAACATCGAGTTACAAATTACCAACACTTTACCTCACAAAAAAATTATATAAAGTCATAGTCTGGAAAGAAAATAAAAAGACAAAGGAATAGGTTCGTGTAGAACCAACATTGGCTCAAAATTTCAAGTCGTAGTAAAATTTCCACCAAATATCTTTTGAAATACTGCTATTTAAGAAATACCAAAAGCTATAGCTGCATTTGCAAAAACTGGACTAGAAATTATATTATTTTTAAATAGATTTTTTGGCATTTTTAGAGCATTTTTTGTTAGAAATTTCCCAATTTTACATAGAGCGCATGCGTCGAGAAAAATAAATTTGTTATGAAATGCTTTTTTTAACGACAAGTAGATGGGCAAAGAATTCATGTTGTCGACGTATGCGCCCTATACTATTTTAAAGGAAAAAAAACACTTGTTAACGCTCAAAAATGAAGCAAGTATTGATATTTTCCGAGCGTTAAGCATGTTTATGACATAATATTAAAGCAAAAAGACTGAAAACTAAACAAAGAAAAAAACTAAACAAAACAAACTTTGCTTATAGTGTATGCTTTTGTATGAGCAAAGGGGGAGGGGGGTAGGAGGGAGGGGGTATGATCCCGAAGTCCCGGCAAATAAAACAAGAAATCCCGGATTCCCGCGAAAATAAATGTGTGATTCCCGCATCCCGAAAAATGAAAATGGCTAAATCCCGTTCCCGTTAAGGGTTTTCCCGAATTCCCGTTGAAATAAATGGGCTTTCCCACTGTCCCGCGAAAGGTCCTACCGACCCTCAGCAATGGTACTAATGCCCTACAAAAATTTAGGTCGCATTCCTCTTTGATTACTTGTTAATTACATCACGGGGTATATTCAAAACGCAACTACTCAGATCAACGGCTTGACTTGCTATAAGTCTCTTTTTTTTAAACGTATATTTTTATTATTTTTCAATGAAAGATAATTGTTCTAATAAGTACAAATTTACTGATTGTTGCCGGAGAAAGGCCTCTTTCTGCAGCAGTTAGAATGTGTTTTCAGTGAAGGTTAATTAAGCAAAAGGAAAGAATAAATAATACCGAGGGAATTGTAGCAAGTCTAAACAACGACGTTCAACGCGTCTTTTCACACCAAGAACGCTTCTTCATGTATTCAGATCAAATTGAATAGAAGAAAAGACCAATTAACCGTTCCTACAAAAAATGTTCAATCTTATGAATTTGTTACTTTTACAGAACGCCTATATAGTTGAGGTGTGCAAATTAAAGTGAGTGAGTGAGTTGGTGTTTTACGCCCGTGCAACGCTATTATATAGGTTATTTACAGGCGAATAAAGAAAATTCTGTTTTCAATAACTGCAAAACAAATTACTGTCCGTATACAGTTGAATTTAACGCTAAAGAATTTTTTCACAAACTATGTGTATGTACGTAAATAAAACCACGGAAGACAAGTTTCGTTCATCGCTGAAAGAGAAAAGCTAAATTCTGCGCAAAGTATTAAAGAAATAACAATTAATACAATCGCCGACTTGAAAGCGAAAAAATATTGCGATTTGTACATGCATTAATATTTTATTTGCCACTCGGAGAAATTTTGATCATCTTAACTATAGGTATGATAGAGGCGTTCCGTGAAAATAACAAATATGAGTTAGATACTAGTATCCTTAACAAATAGAACTTTGTGTCTTTGATCCGAATAGTTGTGTTTTAAATATACACCGTGTACATAAACTAATTTGGATACGGTTCAATTGCTTATAAAACAAAAATTTCCATTTATACTTAAAGTGAACTAATCCTCTCTTTAACTATGATTGACAATTTTGATATTGATATTTCTGATTTTGTTCAAAGATAAACAATCTACATCATTTATTTCAGAAGAAGTATCGACAGCGAATTCAACAACAATGGGAGAGAACTCTACAGTTTCTGCAAGTGTTTTTGGCCAAAGTCCATCTGACAAATCTTCATTATTTGTTCAAAGTTTAGAAAGCAAATCATTATTTTTGACTAGATTATTGGGTGGTATACAACTAGATAATAAGGAAACGTCAAGTACTGTTCATGGATGTGTAGTAAGCCAATCACCTGTGTCAAGTACTGGTCCTGGGAGTATCGTAAACCAGACTCCTGTGTCAAGTACTGGTCCTGGAAGTATCGTAAACCAGACACCTGTGTCAAGTACTGATCCTGGATGTATCGTTAACCAGACACCTGTGTCAAGTACTGGTCCTGGAAGTATCGTTAACCAGACACCTGTGTCAAGTACTGGTCCTGGAAATATCGTTAACCAGACACCTGTGTCAAGTACTGATCCTGGATGTATCGTTAACCAGAAACCTGTGTCAAGTACTGGTCCTGGAAGTATCGTAAACCAGACACCTGTGTCAAGTACTGATCCTGGATGTATCGTTAACCAGACACCTGTGTCAAGTACTGGTCCTGGAAGTATCGTAACCAAGACACATGTGTCAAGTACTGATCCTGGATGTATCGTTAACCAGACACCTGTGTCAAGTACTGGTCCTGGTAGTATCGTAAACCAGACACCTGTGTCAAGTACTGGTCCTGGAAGTATCGTAAACCAGACACCTGTGTCAAGTACTGATCCTGGAAGTATCGTAAACCAGACACCTGTGTCAAGTACTGGTCCTGGATGTATCGTTAATCAGACACCTGTGTCAAGTAATGGTCCTGAATGTATCGTAAACCAGACACATGTGTCAAGTACTGATCCTGAATGTATCGTAAAGCAGACACATGTGTCATGTACTGGTCCTGAAATTGTAGTAAACCATTCACCTGTGGAAAATACTGATTCTGAATTTATAGTAAACCAGTCACTTGTGTCAAGTACTAGTTCTGGGTGTGATTCAAACCAGTCATGTGCTTTAAGTTCAGATCCTGGATGTGTAGGAAACCAGTCACCTGTGTCAAGTACTGTTCCTGATGGATGTGTAGTAGACCAGTTACGCGTTACAAATACTGATCCTGAATTTACAGTAAACCAATCATCTGTGTCTCAAGTTGACGAAGTGGAACATCAACAATCTGAAATGAAAGATACGTTAGAGGTGACGGGGACTGTTTCGAGCCAATCTACAGAAATCCTTGAGCAAACTAATACTCCATCCACTGAACATTTTGGACGGTCCACTACTGAAACAACTGAACAACAAACTTCGATATCCAGAACAACATCAACAAGCTCAACAGAATCTTTGACAACCAACGCATCTTTTGGCCAACCTGCTGTATCTGGTTTATTATTTGAAAAATCAACATCTTCAGGTAGCTTATTGAGCCAGAAATCAGCTTTACTCAATTCTGATGTGCTATTTGGCAAACCAACATCTTCTAGTTCGAATGGGTTATTTGGTCAATCAGCCACATCCACAAATTCTGGTGGATTACAAAATGTATTTGACAAGCCAGTATCGTCAGGTTTGAATGGACTTTTTGGTCAACCAACCACATCCACAAATACTCGTGGGTTACAAAATGTATTTGACAAGCCAGCATCGTCAGGTTTGAATGGACTATTTGGTCAACCAACCACATCCACAAATTCTGGTGGGTTACAAAATGTATTTGACAAGCCAGCATCGTCAGGTTTGAATGGACTTTTTGGTCAATCAACAACATCCACAATTTCTAGTGGGTTATTTGGCAATCCAGCATCTTCAAGTTCAAATGGACTATTTGGCCGACCAATCACATCCACAAATTCTGGTGGTTTATTTGGAAAGTCAACATCGTCAAGTTCGAATGGACTATTTGGTCAAGCAACCACATCCACAAATTCTGGTGGGTTATTTGGAAAGCCAGTATCTTCTAGTTCGAATGGACTTTTTGGTCAATCAACAACATCCACAAATTCTGGTGGGTTATTTGGAAAGTCAACATCTTCCAGTTCGAATGGACTTATTGGTCAATCAACAACTTCCACAATTTCTGGTGGGTTATTTGGCAATCCAGCATCTTCTAGTTCAAATGGTGTATTTGGCCAACCAATCACATCCACAAATTCTAATGAGCTATTTGGCAAGACAGCATCTTCTAGTTCGAATGGATTATTTTCCAAATCAGGCGCATCAATTAATTCTGGTCAGTTATTTGCCAAGCCGGTGTATCGTGGTCAGCTCTTTGGGCAGACAACAACATCAAGTTCTACCGGGATGACAACAGCATCTAGAAGTTCTACCGGGCAGACAACAACATCAACAAGTTCCACAGGACAGACAACAACACCAACAAGTTCTACCGGACAGACAACGACATCAACAAGTTCTACCGGGGAGACAACAACATCAACAAGTTCTACCGGAGAGACAACGACATCAACAAGTTCTACCGGGCAGACAACAACATCAACAAGTTCTACCGGACAGACAACAACATCAACAAGTTCTACCGGACAGACAACAACATCAACAAGTTCTTCCGGGCAGACAACAACATCAACAAGTCCTACCGGGCAGACAACATCAACAAGTTCTACCGGACAGACAACAACATCAACAAGTTCTACCGGACAGACAACAACATCTACAAGTTCTACCGGACAGACAACACCAACAAGTTCTACCGGACAGACAACAACATCAACAAGTTCTACCGGACAGACAACAACATCAACAAGTTCTTCCGGGCAGACAACAACATCAACAAGTCCTACCGGGCAGACAACATCAACAAGTTCTACCGGGCAGACAACAACACCAACAAGTTCTACCGGACAGACAACAACATCTACAAGTTCTACCGGACAGACAACAACAAGTTCTACCGGACAGACAACAACATCTACAAGTTCTACTGGATCGTTTGAAAAATCAGCTGCTTTTTCAACTGTAGGAGGCTGTTTTGGTCAGAATGCGGTGTCGAGCTGTTCTGCTGGGTTATTTGGCCAATCTCCTGCAACCACTACATCATCTTGTCCCTTAGGTCAAACATCATCAGCATCTACCTCAAATCAATCCTCATCAACAACTTTAAGTTTGGGAGGAACATCAGAAGGGTCTTTAGGAACACTGGTGACACCTGGGGGATTGTTTGGTCAGACGTCAACGGGATTAGGAACTGGTATATTTGGGCAGCCAACCAAGACAAGGGGAAGTGACTATGGTAAACAGCCTCTATCAAACAAAGGGGATGAACACAGTCCTGCTTTTGGTCAAAGTGCAGCGATATCTGAATTTGGTCAGCCAGCCTCTGAAACAACGGGGTAAGTATATAAATGGTTCGCCTACAAAAGAAGTGGGATAATGGGTATATGTTTGTTTGTCCGTCCGTCTATAAACACTATTGTAATGTTTAAGTTAATTTCCATGATATCATGACACAATGCATTAATTAGGACATTAAACTAAAATTTTCATAATATTATAGCTCGTACCTAATTTATGCTTCATGAATCAGTGACTGCAAACAATAATGGAAATGTTGTGAGGCAGGGCACCATTTTGGACATTTTATGTGTATTTCTTGTTCAATTTTGCAAATGCTTTTGTATTTTAACCCCTTTTCAAGACTGATTTAAAATAGAGAATAACGTTTTTTCATGATATTAAAAACGAAAGAATATGGAATATACCAATTTAATGAGAAATGATTATCGCAAAAGAAGGGAAAATGCGTATCATTTTACCTTTTGATTGCTTTTGGTTTTCAGCTCACCTGACCCAAAGGTTACGCGAGCTTTTCCCATCACATTGCGTCCGTCCATAATCTTTTTCAAATGTTTACTCCTTTGACAACAAGAGTCCAATTGCAACTAAACTTGGTATAGGTGTTTATTGGCATATGTGCTATAAAACCGTTTTTTTTTTAATTCGTAACCTGGCCGGCATGGCTAAAAGTATAACATTAGATACATTTGCAGTTTTTTTTTTGCTAATACATGTACCTCAAATTAGGTCTTTTATTTCTTAGGGTATATGTACTTTTATATGAGATAACTTCTCGTGGGTACACTTTGTTTGTAACCATAACATGTAACCAAATTAATCTTAAATCTAAAACTTAAGGTTTAACTCCCTCCAACGTAGTTTTGCCCTTAGCTATATTTTTTTATTTCGTTTTGCTTTATGCATTTTTAAACATCTTTTGAAATTGTGATTTCCTATGTTTGGGTTCTGTTACTGATGAGGAATAATTTTCCGAAATGCCCATACAGCTCATAGAAATTAATTGCAGTTGGAGTAAACATATGTTTTGTGATCTCATGTTCATTTACTCCATATCCTCTCATTAATCATATAATTTTATAAAGGCTAGTAGTGATGTGCACCATATGATCAACCTACCTGAATTTGTTTTATAGAACTAACTTCCTTTGTTAAATGTATGAGTTATTGCCCCTTTTCCTGTTTTTTTTTTTTTTAAATATCTTGAAAAGGATAAAAGAAATATAAGAAATTTAAATTTCACATGGTTAATCACATAAAGTTCTACAAAATATGCAAAATATGTAGCAAGTTGTATGCTTATTTCTTTTAGGAGTTATTCATCTTAGTAGAACATAGTTTATTGACCATTTTCGCAGCATTTTCCTATTACAAACCGTTTAAGCTTGAGAAAAACTGTTAGTTAAATTATTGGTACCCTTCAAGAACTTAATGACCCCTTTTAGCATGTTTAGGAGTTATATGCATTGTCCCTTTAATATCAAAATAATTATTTATGTCTTAAGGTAGATCAATCTAGTAAAAAATCGGTAGGATAGATTTTTTTAAAAATTTTGTCATAAAAAGTATCTTTGTGCACATGTTTGAAAAATAAAATAAATAAAAATAGGTCACCGTGCTTAATTTTTGTATAAAATTTATCAAAAACAGTTAAAATTAGGCTATTTTAATAAAGATTATGGATTATATAGGGAGAAATGGTTTAAATTATTTTATTTCAAATTTCACATGATAGATTTTTGTTATAATTTGTCAAAACATCAATTTTCGTTAGTTCTTTGAAAACAAGGTATGAAATCATGGGGTCACTATTAATTTTCTGAAAATAACTGAATTTTCCCTACACATTTCATACAAATTATCGATATCAGGACACTTCGGTACATGGTCACCTCGGTACCTAGACACTTCGGTACTGGCTTAGACACTTTCGGTACTCGGTACTGGACAGTTCGGTACTAGGTATTGGACACTTCGGTACCGACCAAAAAAATGAATATTGCAACATTGGATAGTAATTTAATAATAATAAGTGTTAGATTTACGATTTTTATTGTATAAAAA
The DNA here is from genome assembly GCA_963971305.1 of Arcuatula senhousia. Classification (NCBI taxonomy): domain Eukaryota; kingdom Metazoa; phylum Mollusca; class Bivalvia; order Mytilida; family Mytilidae; genus Arcuatula; species Arcuatula senhousia. The sequence goes on along the minus strand of OZ020312.1, from coordinate 5,600,761 downwards.
AAAATTGAAACTAGCGACGTACACAAAGAAGTATGATTATGTATGACTATGATGGAAGTGAATTCTTATGTTAGCTAGAATTGGCGGGGGGGGGGGGTAAGGAGGGGGTATGATCCCGAAGTCCCGGCAAATAAAACAAGAAATCCCGGATTCCCGCGAAAATAAATGTGTGATTCCCGCATCCCGAAAAATGAAAATGGCTAAATCCCGTTCCCGTTAAGGGTTTTTCAACTAGATTTTCTAGATCTGATCTGTTCATGTAAATATTTTTTTTAATGATTGGTCGTTTATTTTTTTTTTTTAATTCTGGTAACTAAATGAATATAATTTAATTGGTGGATATCACTTTTTTTACTGTTCACAGTCATGAAGACCTCTTTTTGTCATCGTAAAATTAGTTCATTTTGGGTACATGTATCCTCTTTTATGGGGGCATTTTCTGAAACCCATTTTCTTTCTACATAACTTGAATAAGTTTCAAATGTCATAAATCTGTTTTTATATATGATTATTTAATTAATTACAGATAATCAAATCACTTGTTAAAACTCATAATTAAACTAATTGTTATACCCAGGGATTAAATAAAACTTGTTTTGGACATCCCTGTTATACCATAAAAACAATATTGGTTCTAATTAAAAATCATCAAAAATAATTACAATTATCAAAGTGATAAAGCCGACAACCAACTTCCACTTAGTAATCAAACTTATTATATTGAATTTTATGACTGAAAATATCATTTATTTATAAAAAATAATGAAATAAAAATTTTATTTTTCAAGTACCGAAATGACTAGTACCGAGTACCGAAGTGACTACTACCGAGTACCGAAGTGTCTTATTTAATCGGGACCGAGGTGACCAGGTACCGAAGTGACTAGGATTCAAATTATCTCCCTTGCAAAAAGTACGGAAATGTTATGAATAAAGGTAATAATAAAACTACCGAACTTGAATGATCAATCTCATAGTCCAGAGAAAATGACAAAAACGAATCAGTCATACCGGAGAACTGGTGGATCGCAATGGTCCTGACTTGGTACAGGCATTTCAAACGAAAATGAATATAACAGTTAGATTTTGTTTCAAACTTATTTTCTCGAATAATTTATCAGAGTAACAGTTTTCATACGGTGAAATAGCAATGTTTTTGCCTTTGCTTAAATTTGGTAACATGCTCAGAAAAGAAGCTCAGTGTTATACCACTGTACTACCTTAAAGCTGGCAAACTGTACAAAATGATAAAAATCTTTTGATTGCTTAAATGCTGATCAGCTACTTGGACTTTTCATTTCAATGCATTATTTAATTGATGTTGTCAGATGACCCCTTATTAAACTTATGACCCTAACAATGATTTTTTTTTTTACCTTACCTTCTAGTCTAAAACTCAGACATTTAAGTCAGGTTAGCGATTCATGTTCCTTGGAGCCTCTTGCTTAGACAAGGTCAGCGAAACCTTTTATGTAGTCATCAGATTAATGTTGGCTTAGACGTCGTTAATTGACCATTTTCACAGCATTTTCCTAATAAACCGTTAAAGCTAGTTACTTAAGATATTGCTTAGCTGGTTATAAGACCTACTTAATATGATGGAGGTTATTAAATGACCCCTTTGTGGAGCAACATGCATGTCCCTTAAATGTCAATATAAGGGACTCTTATTTAGAGATTATTTAGACTAGACGGAGAAATCTGTCTGCTAAGTCTCTGGCTGTTTATGAGATAAGAGGGTTCATACTTGTGGCTCCCGCAGGGTTAAAAACGACCTGCGACCTGAGGGCTTTTTAAGAGCGACTTCCGACCTACACTTCATAAAATCGACCTATGCCAAAAAAACGACCTGCAACCTCTGCCAAAATATGCCTTTTAAAAGCGACCTTGCGACCTGAGGGGGGTTCCCTGTGGGAGCCCCATAGTTTTTTTTATATTTTAAAATCACAATAGACAACTTCAAACTAACGAACTGGCTACGATTGCTCAAATAGAGCAACAACAATATTATTGTTACTCGGACGGATGATTTAAACTGGAACGGCATTCGGCCAATAAATATGGTGTTTATTGGTTTGATTTTGTATGAATTATCATAAAACCCAGTGAAATCGCGTTTTCTGCATTTTTGAAAAGAGAAATAATTTGTGTCAAAATATGCCATTTTGGGTCACTTTTTGGCAAACTTTTTTCTTTATTAGAAAAGCGAAATTGCTAGGAACTTTTTTTTAGCTTACTTGACCCAACTATTGTCATCACTTGGCGTCCATCGTCGTCGTTAACTTTTCTTTGAAAAATCTCTTCCAAAACGACTAATAAAAGGGATTGCTTTGAAACTTTGCACACTTCATCTATGAGATGTCCTCTACCAAGATTGCACAAATGGTGACCGCCGTCCAAGCAACAAGGCCGTCGTTATCAAAAATAGACAAGGGGGGTCAGACTACTGTTTTTGGCTTGTAAATAAAAAAATATAAGAGATACATGAAATCTGATGCCACGCTACTGCTTCAGGATCAAAAGCTCTACAAAAGTCTCCATTGCGTCGAAGTTGTCAGATGACCCCTTATATATGTTACGGCCCCTCAAAGGAGAAAAATAGCATTTTTCATGTTTTTGGCTTATAGAATGAAAACTATTACAGATAGAGAAAAGCTGCTGCTTGCTTAAATGTGAAGTTATTTAGATCTACACAAGTCTCCATAGGGTTAGAGTTGTCAGATGACCCCCAATAGGGGTTACGGCCCCTAAAATAACATGTGTTCATGTTTTTGGCATATAGAATGAAAACTATAGCAGAAAGAGAAAAGCTGTTGCTTGCTTAAATGGTCAGTTGAGTTAGCTCTACAAAAGTTTTTATAGGGTCGAAGTCGTCAGACGACTCCTTAAAGGGGTTACAACCCCTAAATAAAACGTTTTTTCATGCTTTTGGCCTATGGAATGAAAACTATAGTAGATAGAGAGTAGCTGTTGCTTGTTTAAATGTTTATCTCATTTAGCTCTGGAAAAGTCTTTATAGGGTGGAAGTTGGCAGATGACCCATTATATGAGTTACAGATCCTTAAAGGTAAAAAAGTATTTATAAAGTCGACATCAAGACCAGGTGAGAGATTCAGGATCCTGGGAGCCTCTTGTTTCTTTCAATATTCTAATGCATGATAAAAGCCCTAGAAGATAATATAAAAATAATACAAAAAATCATTGACAAAATACTTTCTTCAACATTTTAATGAAAATTAACATGACTTTGGAGTCATTTATATTTAAAAACCAAGTTGGAAGCATGTCCTTTTTATACGATCGCAAAATTTTGCGATCGTATAATGTTATGGCGATGTCGTCGTCGTCGTCGTCGTCGTCGTTGTCGTCTGGGAACATTTGGTTTCCGTGCGATAACTTGAGTTAATGTTGACCAGATGTTTTGAAATTTTGATATGGTGTTTGTAACCACTAAAGGAAGGTTGGTATTGTTTTTGGGGTTTGCAGCCCCTACCGTTTTAGAAAAAAGGGCCAAAAAGGGGCTTAAACGGGTGTATTAACAAAACTGTTGTAGAATGTTTGTTATTCTTTCGATTTTGAATATTCTTTTTTTATAAAATTTCTCATTAAATTCTGTCAACCAAATTTTTCAATGATTTTAATATTTATTGCACCGTTACATTGCTACAGGGGGTCAAAAAGGGGCCACACCCCAAAAAACGACTTTTTTATTTGTTGTCCGATTTTTTATTTCATTGGAATCCTTGTGAAAATCCCTGCCTGCGTTTTTCAATCAGATTAGCAATATCTCTTACTGTTTTTGAGATAGTAGAAGTCAAATGGCTGAAAAACGCCATTTTTAGCTCAATGGCGTCACTTGGCGTCCGTCGTCCGTCCGTCCGTAAACTTTTTCAAACATTAACTCCTCTGACACCATAAGTCCAATTGAAACCAAACTTGGTGTAATTGATCTGTAGGGTATGGCCTACAAAACTATCGTTCGGATTTTTGATTCGTAAAAAAACATGGCCGCCATGGCTAAAAATAGAACAGGCGGGTCAAATACAGTTTTTTGCGAATAACTCAAAAACGGTCACAGATATCAAAATTCTGGCAGAATGTAAAAGTGATCAGCACCTCAAGATCTACCTGCCCAGAAATTTTCAAAAAGATCCAACAACCAATGTAGGAGTTATTGCCCTTTTTCTGGATTTTTTCAAAATTTTGCACTTATTTAGCCCTATATCTTGAAAACTATACAAGATATTTTAAAAATTCAAATTGCATATGATTAAGCACACCAAGATCTACATTTCATGTAATTAGGTCAAAGCTGTAGAACCATTTCTTTTAGGAGTTATGGCCCTTAAAGCGTCAAAATTTACCATTTTTCATCACTTTTACCCTGAATTTTAAAGATTAACTTGTCTGACACCATTCGTCCAACTTCAACCAAACTTGGCACATTTGTTTAATAGCATTAATGTTACTATTCTATCGTTCGGATTTTTGATTCGTAAAAAAATATGGCCTCCATGGCTTAAAATAGAACATAGGGGTCAAATTACAGTTTTTTGCAAATAACTCAAAAACAGTAACAGATATCAAAATTCTGATGGGAGACAAAAGTGGTAAGCATCTCAAGATCTACCTGCTCTGAAATTTTCAAGAAGATCCAACAAACGACATTGGAGTTATTGCCCTTTTTCTGGATTTTTTCAAAATTTTTCACTTATATTAAAAACGAAAGAATACGGAATATGTGCCAAATATCTTGAAAACTATACAAGGTATTTCAAAAATTCAAATTGCATATGATTAAGCACATCAAGATCTACATTTCATGTAATTGGGTCAAAGCTGTAGAACCATTTCTTATAGGAGTTATGGCCCTTAAAGCGTCAATATTTACCATTGTTCATTACTTTTCCCCTGACTTGTCTGAAACGGTAAGACCAACTTCATCTTAATATGGCACACTGTTTGATAGCTTATATGCTACAACTCTATCGTTCAGATTTTTGATTTGTAAAAAAACATGGCCACCATGGCTAAAAATAGAACATAGGGGCAAATTTCATTTTTTTGCTAATAACTCAAAGCTGGTTTCAGATATCAAAATTGTGTAAGAATCAAAAAGTGATCAGCATATAAATATCTACCTGTCCTGAAATTTTGGAAAAGATCTGACTGCTGATGTGGGAGTTATTGCCCTTTTTCCTAATTTTTGCCAAATTATGCACTTATTAAGCCTAATATCTTGAAAACTAACCAAGATATTTCAGAAATTAAAATCGCATATGGTTATGCACAATAATATCTACAAAATATATGTGTCTGTGTAGTTCAGGTGAGCGATTCAGGCTCCTGGGAGCCTCTTGTTTAACTGTATTTCTCAATAAATTCTGTCAACAAAATGTAACAACAGTCTTGATGTATCTTGCAGGTTTACATTGCTATGAGGGGTCAAAAAGGGGCCACACCCCAAAAATCAGCTTTTTATTTGTGGTAAACATCTTTTTTTTCATTGGAATCCTTATAATAATCACTGCCTAGATTTTTCAATCAGATTTGCAATATCTCCTACCGTTTTCGGGCATTTAGGGGTCAAAAGGGGCCAAAAACATCAATTATGAGAGTTTTTTCATAGCAAATGGTTTAATTAAACAAGATAGTTGAAGTGGACTGATTAATTGTTAGGTTGTTTTAAAAGCATGCTTGTAACCACTAAAGAAAGTTTCCTCATGCATCAAGGGATATTGGCCCCTGCCGATTCAGAGAAAAAGGGGCCATAAGGGGTAATATGAATGTTAAAACAAATCTGTTTTAGAACATTTACTTTCATATGATTTGTTCATTTTTGTCTCCCGCCGCAACGCGGAGCGGGGACATAGAAATGCCGGGCGGCCGTCCGTCCGTCACACTTTTTGTCAGCGCTCTCATGGCTACAAATTTTGTCGGATTTTCATGAAATTTATACCAAATGTTTATATTACTAATACCTTGGTCAAGTTCGACAATAGCATTTTTCGATAATTTTTGTAGGAGTTATGGGACTTTGACCATAAAAAAGACTTTTTTTTTTGGGCAAAACAGACATTTAAGCGCTCTCATCCCTTCAGATGTTGACTGATTTTCATGAAATTTATACCAAATGTGTATATCACTACTACCTTGGACAAGTTCGAAAATCAGCATTAATCGATAATTTTGTAGGAGTTAGGGGACTTTTACCATAAAAATGACTCTGTTTTTCAGCAAAACAGACCTTGTAAGCGCTGTCATCCCTACAGATGTTGACCGATTTTCATGAAATTTATACCAAATGTTTAAACCACTAATACCTTGGTCAAGTTAAAAAATCAGCCGTGTTCAATAATTTTTGCTTCACCGGCGGGGGACCCTGGAATTTCATTCTTGTTTTCATTGTATTCCTCAAAAAATTTTGTCAGGTAAATGTTGTCACAATTTTGAAGTTGCTATGAGGGGTCAAAAAAGGGGCCACACCTTAAATAAATGACTTTTTTTTATTCGTGGTCCAGTTTTCAAAATCTTTTTTTCATTGGAATCCTTGTAAAAATTCCTGCCTGCATTTTTCAATCAGATTCGCAATTTCTGCTACCATTTGGGGGAAATTAGGGATCAAAGGGCCAATTTTCTTTGAAAGTTGGTATAAATGTACAAAAAGTGAAATATGCATCGAAAGTCCACCAACAAAAAGCATGTGTCAAAAAACTTCATGAGTCCACCATGGGCTGCATGTGTCCAAGGCATTTGACAATCCATATTGGGCAGCAAGCGTACAGGGTTAAACATGTTGCGGTCGTATCATGCTGCGCTCGGCGTAGCTTTTTATTAAAGTTGGGCAAGGCAAATGGTTTTACATAAGAAATTTAGCTGTAGTTGGGCAAGCCAATTGTTATGAAGTTTTATTATGATGATAATATTTACTAGACGAAGCTTTCATATCGCATTTGGGGTTTGTGGCCCTTACTATTTCAAGAAAAAAGGGTCAATAGGGGCTAAAAGGCCATGGGTAAAAAATGTCAATGAATATAGAATATCTGTATTTGCAAAATACACCCATATGGGTCAAAGCAAAAACAAAAACATGTAAATACAAAACATATACAGAAGACAACAGAGTATACAGTACATTAGCATATGGAGTTATAGTTTTAAGAACATTTTGACCAATGTGGACCCTATTTTCGTAGTACCAATGACTGCTTTATAAAGTCGCATACAATTGGAATCAGTTCTATATCGGATTCAAAATTCGTTGCATATGTATAATTTAATTATTTAAGTCGATGTTTTGATTTAGATTTAATTTATTAAAAATAGTTTGTCTTTATTGTTTGTTAATGTTACAATACAGAAGAAAATGGTATTCATCTTCAACAACTTCACATATAGAGCATAGTCTATTTTCTCTTTTAATATTTCTGTATCTTCCTAATCCTATATTTAATTTGTGGTCGCTGACTCTTAGTTGTGTTATTAATTGTCTGTTTTTAAAACTTGTTTCTTTTAATGAATATTTTTCTAAACCAAATTCAGTCTTTAATTGTTTGTATAAAAATAATTTAGAATCATTAGTCAAGCTGGCTAATTTTTGCGTTATTATATTTTTGTAGTTATCTTCTATTTTTTGTTTAGAATTACTTTTTAAGTAATTTTTAATTTTCAAAAAGGGTTTGTCCAAATTTTCAAATTCTGTGATATCTACATTTTGTAATTCACATTCTTCAAAAATTTTGGAAGCAAGGGTGTACCACGAGTACATTCCTTCATTGTGTAGATTTTTGCTTACAATATATGCTTCTTTTAACAAAGGGTTAATCTTTTCAGAGTTTAGTCTGCAAAAATACATCATTACTTGAATTATAATGAAACTTTCAATAAGCAATCTACCAAGTTCTGACTTTGATGAGATATTGCATGCCGTTTGTTTAAGTCCTAAAATCGATTTGCAATATCTGTTGTGTATTTTTCAAATGAGGATCTATCTGCCAGAGTCAGAGTATCACAAATATTACCATTTCTATTGGCTCTATCTTTTGATCTAGCTGTAGGCAGAAATTCCTCCATAAACCATATTTCACAGTTATATAATAAAATTGGTCTAATTAAGAGATCGAAAAGTTTGCATGAGAGGTTTACGGGAAGAGACTGAAAATTAGAAAAGCTGCGCTTGACAGCAAACAGTGCCTTAAGTCCCTTTTTTGTTAATTCCTGTATAGACCTTTTAAATTTACATTTTTTTGTCAATAATATTACCTAAGAAATTGTATTCAGTAGACTCTGTTATTACCTGTTTTTTTTATAGTAAAATGAGGGTTCATTATCATATTTATTTTGAAAGATCACTACCTTAGTTTTCCTAACATTGACTGTTAGTTGCCAATCTTTACAGTAAGCTTCTAATTTATTTAATGCTGTTTGAAGACCTTTGTGGGTACTAGACACCAAAACTAGATCATCAGCAAAACTAAGACTAGATATAAATGATTCATTTAGCTCCAAAGGATCACAGGAGTTGTCAAAAATTTTATGCAAATCGTTTATGTGGCAATTAAACAGAGAGGGGCTTAGGCTGTCACCTTGTTTCACTCCCCTCTCAAGATATAAAAGTGTGTGTATTCATTATTCACTTTAACAGCAGACTGGCACAGGTTATACATGTTGTCTATTATTTCATAGAATTTACACCCGATATCATTCTTAAGAAGTTTATACATTAATCCTTTGTGCCATAAAGAATCAAAGGCTTTTTTAAGGTCAACAAAACAGGAATTTTTTCCTCTTGTTTAAGTATTTATTAATTAATGTTTTCAATATAAAAATGCTGTCTGTTGTCCTATGATTGTGCCTGAACCCATGGTTTGCATATATTTGCTCATAAAAACTATTAAGTCTTTCATTTAATAATGCACTTAAAGGTTTAGTTATTGAGTTTTGGAGGGAGTACGAGCCTGAGATTTTTTGTAATTAAAAGTTATTTAAAATAGAAAATTTGGAAAGAATAGCTCAAAATAGACTTTATGAAAAAAGTTTTCAAAACCATGGAGCCGTTTTTAAGATATAAGCACCGAAAAATATGGCGGGGAAAAAAACTTCTCTGGGTTTTTCATAGGAAATACATTGAAAATTCTTTTTCTGTTTTAACATAGAAATAATAATTAAAATTGGTAGAAAATTTCAAAAGGAGTTTATTAGGACCTTCTCTAATTAGTAATGAACAAATATTAGGAAACCATGTTGGAAAATTTTTAATGCATTTAAATGGATAAAAGCCGAGAATCCCGAAAATCTTCAATTTCTCAGGCTCGTACTCCCTTATTTGAAGATAAGTATAATATAAGATTTACGCCATGCTTCAGGATATTTTTCTGCATCTAAGATTAGATTGAATAGTTTCACTACAGATTAACTTGTTAATGTAGAAATAAGATTTTTTCTATTAGATGTTAATGGAATTATATATGTGTCAAATATGCATTTTAAGGTCCACCAAAGGATGCATGTGTCAAAAAGCTTTGTTAGTCCACCATGGGCTGCATGTGACCAAAGCAATTGACTATCCATATTGGGCTTCCAATGAACAGGGTTCAAATTGTTGCGGTCGTATCATGTTACGCTCGGCGTAGCTTTTTATTTTCAACAAGGGATCCCGGTATTGTTTATTTTTCTTTCGATATCCGGTGCAAAAGCCTTTTCTGCACTTGATCTCACTGAGGGGAAAAATGACAAACATCGCATGGAAAAAAAATTACAGTAATTTTCTGATTTTGATCAATAAAAAAAAAGTAAAACATCTAAAAATTGCGGACAATGGTATACTGTTGTCGTCTTCGTCGCCGTTGTCTGTTAGCTTTAGTTTTCCCACAATAACTTAAGTTCTAGTTCATATATTCGATTGCAATGAAATTTGACCACTGATGTTCCTTATCATAAAAGGAAGGATGGGATCAATTTAGGGTCCCACGTTTTGGCTAAGAAATTAGGGGCCATAAAAGGGGGCTAAAATGCAACTTCATTTCCTGTCCGATTTTATATGTTTTTATACGACCGCAAAAAAATTGCGGACGTATAATGGTATGATGCTGTCGTCGTCGTCGTCATCTGCGTCTGCGTTGTCTGTTAACTTTAGTGTTTCCACGATGACTTTAGTTCTAATTATCCAATTGCTATGAAATTCGACAATGATGTTCCTTGCCATAAAAGGACGGATGGGATTGATTTCGGGCCCCCCCCCCAATTTGTCGTTTCAAAATTAGGGGCCAAAAAAGGGCCAAAAATGCTACTTATATGTTTGTTGGCTCGATAACTTTAGTTCTAATTATCCAATTGCTTTGTAATTTGGCGATAATGTTACTTACCATAAAAGGATGATTGGGATTGATTTTGGGGGTCCCCCTTTTTTCGTTTCGAAATTAGGGGCCCAAAGGTGTATTTGTTTCCACTATAACTTTAATCCTAGTTGGCCTATTGCTGTAAAATTTGTCAAGAATGTATCTTAAATTTTCGTCACAGATTTTTCAGCAACTATTAATCATAGTCTTTTGAAATTTTGTACGTAGCTTTAGGAGTCCCGTATGTTGGGATACATTTTCAAGTCTGTCACTCTATCACTTCCTGTTTAACTTGGAAAGACAACAACTCTGACTTTTTTTTCCTAACTCAAAATATACACCTGGAAAAAAGTTAAGCACCCTTGTGATGTTTTAAAATTATACATTTTCAAAACACCATTATTTAACTGATAGTCATTGTAAATTTTTATTGTAAACTAAAATATGCACTGTTAAGCACAATTTATCATGTTTGTAACAAACATATTTACTAAACACGACATGGCAAAAACGATGGCTTTTGTACATAAACATGGTCTTCGAAAAGTATGGTCCAGTGAAGCTCGAAACTTTTAATAAATTGTCAAATCGCACTTAAAAAGTAAATCATAATAAAAAAAAATGATATTGTATCATCAAAGAGTCAATTTCGAGTATGCCCACCTTTATCATTTATGACTGCTGGAAGCCTTGGTTTCAAACTGCCATTTTGGCGTCTAGTTTCCTGTTTTGGCGTCTAGTTTCCTGAAGAGTTATCTCCCGCTTTTCAAGGCTAAAATGAGCTTTTAACCGAAAGTCTACACCCTTTCAGTCATATATTGAAGATCAAAACTGACCAAAATCATTAAAATTAAAAATTATTTCAAATCATCGAATCGCAAAGAAAATCTAGGGGTGCTTAACTTTTTTCCAGGTGTATAAATAATCTCTGTTCATAACGTGGACGCGTGGGGTATGTGGGCGTGCTCACTAAGGTTCTTTCATTAATTCCTGCGAAGTAGTGAATTCACAAATTTGTCTCGCTTGCGACGAATAGTCGCAGAAGGCGAGACATAGGTATTACTTTCCGGAACCTGCGGCGTAAACTTTTTTGTAAGACTTTTGTGGACGGTGAGTTTCAGTAAAATTATAATAGCTAGGTATCTGATATTTGGTATACAGATAGTACATATATACAGGTTATAGATATACAGGTTATGGTCTACGCACCTGTCACCATGTCGAATGACCCTGACCCCATTTTCACGCTACAGTGACTCTGTTAACTTAGAACCTTTTACAGGCCGTAAACTTTTTTGTAAGACTTATGTGGATAATGAATTGCTGGAAAGTATAATAGCTAGGCATTTGATATTAGATATACAGACAGTTGAGGTTATGGTCTATACAACTGTCACCATGCCGCGTGACCCTGACCCCCATTATCATGCTCTAGTGACTCTGTGAACTTAGGTCTTTTTTGAGGCCGAAAACTTTTTTGTAAGACTTGTGGACAATGAATTGCTAAAAAAGTATAATAACTAGGTATCTGATATTGGGTATACAGACACTTTAGGTTACGGTCTATGCCATGTGACCATGACCCTGGTTTTAAGCTCCTTTGACTATCTTAGCTCTTTTTTTTCAGGAAGAAAACTTTTTGTAATACTTGTGTGGACAAAGAATTGCTTGAAACGTATAATAGCTAGGGATCTGATATTGGGTATACAGACACTTTTTTTTTGGTTTATAT